>JAVQMF010000027.1:6617500-9017500 GCA_032878935.1 Erythrophleum fordii
GCACATAAATCCTAAAAGGCTTCTTTCATTTGCTACAGTATACTCTGTCATAGAAATTCGTACGAAATGCGTGAGGAAGCACTGATTTTCCCTCCAAAACCGTACACCATAGGTAATAGGCCCATGTTTTGGCTCCGAAGTCCAAGCTCCGGACCCGCCCCCTCGGCGCGATGATTCTATGCCTTTTCTGCAATCCTTGATTACCTAACTCGATCTGTCGGCTCGGATTCTTGATTATGTGCTTTCGATTTGATTCAGTTGAACAAAGTTCACTTCTTTGTTAGGGTTATGGTTGACACATGCTTGGGATTATCCGCTGATAAATCAAATGGGTTCTTGTGGCAACGGTAATGGTATAACCACGTCAATCGACAAGACTCAAGTTGCTGATGTCGACTGTGATGACACTGTGCCTTTTGACAGCCAATCATCACCGTCTTCGTTCTCTGGCGAGTGGTTTCTAGTCTTTACTCTTTTACTATTTAGAATCTTCACTTGTATGGTTGGGGTCGTATTAAAGTTAGCTTTTTCCCCCCCTAGTAAGATTGTTCATTGACTTAATAAGTGGTGGTATTAGTTGTTTGTTATCACGGATTTGAGGCCTACAATGCTTTGATTATTTTCCAGTATAATAATAGCAAGTAGTTGCATTGAGTTCCTGCGGTAATTCCGTCAGCAATCTGGGACTTCACATTCATAAAGGAATTGAAGTTTGATATTTTGCTGTGACTGTTTAAACAGTATGTCTATATAATGTCAAACCCCTCAATTTCTCCTTGTTGTAATGTTTATTCTCATTTTTGCTGTAATGCTATGTCATAACTCACTGATTAATGATTGAGAGAAGTTTCTAGCTTTTCAAATTTGACGTATTTTTTAACAGACTTGTTTACATTAATGAAACTCTAGGTGAAAAATATGATGTTGGGGTGGATAACGACTGGCAATATCTTGAAAACACAGTTCCTTTTGATGATGACACTCCATTTGATGATGCATTAGAAACCCAGCCAGTGAATCTTGCTGGTGAAACTCAAGTTTTGAGTATTGCTGGTGAAACACAAGTTTTGCATGACATTGATGATGATGAGGATGTTAACACCCAATTATTGGATGTTGTTGATGAAGAAGTTGCTATTGATAGTCATGGTGACGGAACAGATGGAACTAGCATTATGGAGAACGTAAAGGAGCTCTCTTCTGGTTATCTTCAATGCATAGTTGGTGCCCAATCAGCTGATCCCAAGCAGATTTCATGTGAACCTCTTAGTAGAGTTGGTGAGAAGAAGTTATTGGAGAAGACTGATGCTGTCATTAATCAACAGATCAGTTCAGGTGAGTCCTTTGTTAACTGTTTGGCTGTATGTAATTTGGGCATTAAATAGTTTTTATGTGAAATCCTGAGATTTATGGCTACCTGATTTGTCATAGTTTTTAGTTTGCTGCTTCACTCCTGTAAATGTACTGAATTAGTGATGCATCAACAGGATTCATAACAAGGAAAAGAGGAAGACAAGCGTTCCTATTTTCTTATGCATTTATTGGCAAGTTATGGCTGACTCAGATTATGTCATCTCTAGTCTTCTTTTTTTCTTCATTTGCTTGTGACTACTTTCATGGGGAGTATCATCCTTGCTTGATCATTTCCTATGGTATCTTATACTGGACTTTTATGTGGTTATCTTCACTTTCACAATAGGATGAAGTGAAGTTCAAGGTTGGATTAATTTGATGAATTTCTAGTCCATAATGCTTCACAAAGATCACGCAAATATACTTCTTGTTTCTTTTTTCTGTCTTTTTGTTTGTTTCTTCTTGTAAAATTTTATTCCATGTTGCTTAGGTTCAATGCCTCCACGGTTTACTTCTGTCCGTGTAGAATCTTTGCGGGAAGCTGCTCTATCTGCTCGTAATATAAATTTGAAACAAACCAAGGATGAGACCAATTCTGTCATGGGTATGAGTCAGTCCCAGGAGCCACTTTCTGTAAAGAATAATGAGGAACCATTTCTTGGATATACAGATAAAACTAGGGAAGTTGAAATGGAATATGATCATGGGGAATACAGAGGAGAAGTGAAGGGAGCTTTTTACAAAAATAAGTCCAAGATTGCCAGCTCAGCTGTGAGAAAGCTATTCGTGGATGATTTGCCTGCTGAAAAAGAAGGATGTTCTCTTAACAGCAATGATGTCAACGGAGGAGAAGGCTTGATTAAGTTGTCTATTTATGATGATGAGTTGGCAGGATTAAGTTATGTTAACTCTCAAGAACCTGGAGAGTTAACACAGGCCAGTGCTCTTGATGTTGTTGATAGGTTACTCAAAGATAATGATGTTCTGGAGTTTGATCAAGATGCTAATCTTGTTAAGAATGTTCAGGAAAACTCAAGAACTCTTCCCAGTTTAAAAGGGCAACAAAGCTTGGCCAAGAGAGCCAATGGTAGTGGCAATGTGGGAAAAACTGGGGTTTATGACTGGGATGACAGCCGTGAGGATGAAGGTGGGGGAGATATATTTCTTAGGAGAAAGGATGAATTTTTGGAGGGTGAGATGTGTAGGCGGAAATCTTTGCCAGGAGTCCAGAAAATTAAAGTTAGCAGACCGGATGGTGACTGTAAGAATGGTGAGGAAAAATTAAGTATCCATGGTAAAAGAATGAGGGAAGTTCACTCCGATTCAAGACTAGTTTTGCATAATCTGAAACTAAGGGATGACACAGTCAACGAATCAGCAAAAAAATCAAGGAATCTTGTCAATGACCTGGATGAGCAGTTTAACATCAATTCCTCGAGGATACAGTTGGAACCTAATGCTACTGTGGCAGATGCACTGGGAATGTTAGATGTAGGTTTAGATACTCAAATGGCCGCTGAAGCAATGGAAGCCTTAGGCAATTGCGAGGGCATTGGTAATCATGTTGCTGATGAAGCCACTAGAAGTACTTTAGCAGATCGACCTAATAACTCTTCCACAGGAACAATGAGGTCAATTGCTTCAAAGAAATGTTCAGAACAGTATGGCTGGAATCGGAAAGATGTTAAATCGGATTTGCAAAGTTTAAGTTTATTAAAAACACATGCTAAAGGAGCCAGGGATCATTGCAAAAAGAACAGTTTGATGAAAAGATCAAAGAGAAGTATCTTAAATGTGGAAGACAACCTAATCTCTGATGCTAGTGAAAACAGCAGTAAGTTGCCTTCTCAGGTTATTGGGCAAAGAAAGTCAGTAAGAGCTTCAAAAAGACACAAGGGTAATGAATTAGATAATTGCACTGGCAGTGAGAGAGAAAATGGAAGAAGTTTGGTCAGCAAAAGGCATTTACAGAGTCAAGTTTGTCATTTTACACCGGTTGCTTATAGAACTAGACGATCCTTGGTGGCAAATCAAGTGGTGAAGCCTGGTAGACCATTTGGATGTCTTAGAGAAGAGGATGGAAGGGTTGGTTCCCTAGACAAAAGAAATAGCAATGCTGGCATCCAGGCATCTAAGGCATTAGATCCTAAGTCTACTTTAAGTTGCTCTGATCACTTTGGAGTAGATAAAAATGCCAATTTGAGTCAACTTGAGAAATCAGCCTCAAAGTTGAGTGCTATTGATAATGGCACTAAAAAAGATCCCTTGGACCATCCTAAGAGAAGATCTCTTCGGAAGTTGTCTAGTCATGATAGAGGATCAAAGGGATTAGTTGGTTCCTCCAATTCATCTGTGCAGTCTGAAGATGTTGGGTTATCTGCTGCTAGGAAGAAAAAAATGAGGACTGATACTAGAAGTGTTGTTAGACCACACGCAAACTGTCACACTCAATTGCCTTCACACAGTGTCTCAGCTAGATCTTCTATTGACCAAAGACAAGAACAAATGTCTGATCTAAATTTAGAACAAGAAAACTCTGGAGATACTCCAATTATTGTTGATAAGTATGCAAAGCTGAATTCTGAGGGGAAGAACAATGCAGCTGTCCTGTTGCCTGTGAGAAGCTTTGAAGTTACTGAGTTAGATGAATTGACAAGAGAGAGATTTAAGTCATCTGACTTGGCATCTGCAACACCGGATAATTGTAAGACTCCAGTAAATGATGCATCACCTGTTTGTATGGGTGACAATTATTACAAACAGTCACGCAATAGGGAACTTTGTAGAGAACTCTACAGCTTAAGTACCACAGGACTTGAATTTACTACTCCATCTAAAGATTCAAGGAAGAGGAGGGATATGACTGATGTTCGAATTCTGTACAGTCAACACTTGGATGAAGATATAATTAAGCATCAAAAGAAGGTAACATCTAATTTTTCATAAACTCTCAGAAGCAAATATAGATAATCTAAAATCTGGTTTTAGTTATATTTTGATTCTTGACCTTATTACAGATTTTAGCACGACTTGGAGTTTCTGTAGCAACTTCCATTACAGATGCAACACACTTCATAGCTGATCAGTTTGTGCGTACAAGGAATATGCTAGAAGCTATTGCTTCTGGCAAACCAGTGGTTACCCACTTATGGATTGAGAGCTGTGGACAAACAAGTTGTTTAATTGATGAGAAAAATTACATATTGAGGGATGCCAAAAAGGAAAAGGAGTTTGGCTTCAGTATGTCAGTGTCATTGGCACATGCAACCCGGCATCCACTTTTAGAGGTATATATATTTATGTGTATATATATGTGTGTGTGTGTGAACACAAACAGGTGCATTTTTCTGTCTGTGGCTCGTGATCAAGAATGATATTGTCTACAGGGTCGCAGAGTGTTGATCACCCCCAATACCAAACCTAGTAAAGAGATTGTTTCTAGTTTAGTTAAGGCAGTTCAGGGTCAGGTATGCAACTTTCTTGCTGTACATTCCTCAGATATGCTCCTATGTGGTTGATAACTCGATATCACAAATTGAGGGAAGAAGCTTTTTGGATCACTGCATTGGCATTGTTTTAATTTATTTTTATTCAATATTGAGGATGTTGATGATTTTTAATCTTGAAATTGGGGGCTTAGTTTTCCCCTTTTTTCCCTTAGATTTTCTCACGCCCAAAATGTATTTTGTGTGCATGTGGTGGAAATAAATTTTTCTTTTCACACAAGTTGCCTCCCTTTCGCTGAATCCATCTCAATATATTTTTGTTATAATTGATTTGGAAAAGCTGATTACTAGTCAACATACCCTTAGGCAGTAGAGAGAATTGGCAGATCTTCGTTGAAAGATGATAAGATCCTAGATGATCTACTGATCCTGTCTTGTGAAGAAGATTATGCCATCTGTGTGCCTTTTCTTGAAAAAGGTTAGGATCTGTCTCTTATTAATCTTTAACAATTATCGTATTCACAGTATTAAGAATACCATGCTTAACACGTGCAGGGTCAGCGGTATATAGTTCAGAGCTATTATTAAATGGCATAGTTACTCAGAAGCTGGAGTATGAAAGGTTAGATTTTCTTTTCCTCTTCTTTCACTAATTACCTTGAATTGCTCTGTTGAGAAGGATGTTTTCGTTGGAGAGGTTGTTTTTCCATTACCTTATATAGTCAATTCCTCGCTGAGGTCTGAGGAGATTTCTGCTCTCTTCGAAGTATCTTATTCTACTGTACTTCTATATAGTTACATCCACTAGATAATGGGCTTAACTGGTCTGTTTTTTGTAAGGATAATACGTAAGACAAATTCTTTGGATGTTTACTATCAAATTTTTGGATAGAAACATAACATCTGAAGGAATCTTTTTGAAAGACTCAATAATGCAGTGTCAAATTGTAAAAAATTTTTCATATTTTTATTAGAAAACCTAATAACAGACACAAATATTATACCTGAGTTTTCTGCCTTTTGCAATGGGATTGGAATAGAGTAGTGTGCTAGTATCTATGGTGGTGCGTTACTGATGTGCATTTTTGGGTTGCAGGCATCGTCTTTTTGCAGACCACGTGAAGAAAACCCGTTCCACCATATGGTTAAAAGATGGTGGAACATACCGTCCTGTGACTAAATGTAAATAAAGTTTGTTTTCACTTTTTTCTGAATTTTCCTTGTGATATGTTGTAGATTAGGTCATTTGTAAACCTTTTCTAACGGATGTACCTGCAGTTTTTGTTTTACACGTACGTTTAAGTTGTATAGAAGATGGAAGATGTTAAATTTTTTTTTTTTTCTCTATTCAACCGAGTTGTTTCTGTCATGGTTTTGTAAAGCAACGGCTAAATAGAAGAGTTCGAACTTGATCTCCACAATGCTTTGGTTTTTTAAATAACAAACTCAGTAACTTTATCTTCTCAGCTTGTGAGTCATTTGACTATATGATTTACTAAATTAATTAAGTATTAACTACTAAAGCTAAATAAACTTACCAATTGAAGAACTAAACTATTTAGTTCAATTAAAATTTATTATAGTATGTGCCAGTGGCTATGTTGAAGTGAGTTTTAATTGACTTTTCACCTAGCTTGTATGAAAAAATATAGTTAAAATCTCATCCTAAACAGGAGTTGTTCTGTTTTTCTTTTTTTCTTTTTTTCTTTCTCTCAGTGCCATAACTAATGTATGCATATGGTCAGTTTCAATGGGCCAAAGAGAAGTTGATTTCATATGGTAAAAAAATTACATTTATTTTTTTACACTGTTTAACTACTTTAATTCATATGATTCTGCTGTATAATAAGAGCTATGTATATTGAAATACCTAGCTAATAGTGGGTGGCCCCCAACAAAATTTGGTGGGCCCTAGAGTAAAAAACAAAAAAAAGAACAATTACATCTTGCTATGGACTATTGCTATGTTTGGAAAGGTTGTAGCTTTTTTCAAAATCACATTTCACATAAAACAAGAATTTGTTACTTTTATACAAATATAATTTTTTACTGTGTATCTAAATGGGCACTATATATAATAAACTAAAGCCTTACTTATATATATATATATATATATACTGATTCTTTACTTTTTAGAATTGTTAGTATCTGTGTTCAATTACCCTAATATTTTTTCAAAAGTTGGTTAAATTATACTTGTATCTTTTATTCCAAAAATTACATTGAAGCTCTCTTGACATTTTTGTATATATTACAAAAAGTCTATCCTCTAATATATTTTCTATAAAAGAAATTAATTTTTCACATAACATGAGACAATAATCTTATTTTTCATATGACAATACATGTAGGTAAGTTAATGTTAAGTTTCAATATAAAATTAAAATTTTATTGCTAATATGACAATAAAAATAATTAAGTAATTTTATTTTGTTTTAAAAAACACATATTATATAAAAAATTAATTTCATTGATAAAAAATAAACTAGAGCAAAGCTGAGAGCAATTTGTAAAATAACTATAAAATATAATTTAATCAAATTTTGGAGACTCTTTATCTTATTTGACTATATTATTATCAATAATTGTAGAGTGGGATTTCGTTATTTAATGTTAAAATTTCTAATTAATTGTAGAAAAGAACGAGATGGAGTATTGCGGTTGGACTTCTTCTGGTCCGTACGAAAACCTTGACTGTGTCTGTATTGATGTGGGAATATATATTGGAATGAGCTCATGCCATTGGAGCATTTCCCACTACAGCTTCCAACTTCTTATAAGACGTTTACCACTTACTAAAAAATAAACATAAAACAATGCTTTGATCCTATTGGAATCATGATAACTCCACTTAATTTGGTGAAGTTGGCATCTTCTTGTTTGTTTATTATCTTTTTTCATTTTGGTTGGCATCGAATGATTGGAAAAAAATAAGACATGGGTGGTCCAAATTCACCTTCACTAGTACTAAATAATAAGCATTATTGTTAATTATACGTTATTTATTAAAGTATAAATGGCAATAATATTAATTTTTTAATATTAAAAAATTAGAATAAATATTTCTTGGGTTGTCTTGAGTTTAACTGGTCTGTTTTTTGTAAGGATAATACGTAAGACAAATTCTTTGGATGTTTACTATCAAATTTTTGGATAGAAACATAACATCTGAGGGAACCTTTTTGAAAGACTCAATAATGCAGTGTCAAATTGTAAAAAATATTCACCTGTCATATTTTTATTAGAAAACCTAATAACAAACACAAATATTATACCTGAGTTTTCTGCTTTTTGCAATGGGATTGGAATAGAGTAGTGTGCTAGTATCTATGGTGGTGCGTTACTGATGTGCATGCATGTTTGGGTTGCAGGCATCGTCTTTTTGCAGACCACGTGAAGAAAAGCCGTTCCACCATATGCTTTAAAGATGGTGGAACTGAACATACCGTCCTGTGACTAAATGCAAATAAAGTTTGTTTTCACTTTTTCTGAATTTTCCTTGTGATATGTTGTAGTTTAGGTCATTTGTAAACCTTTTCTAATGGATATACCTGCAGTTTTTGTTTTACACGTATGTTTAAGTTGTATAGAAGATGGAAGATGTTAAATTTTTTTTTTTTTCACTATTCAACTGAGTTGTTTCTGTCATGGTTTTGAAAAGCAACGGCAAAATAGAAGAGTTTTGAACTTGATCTCCACAATGCTTTGGTTTTTTAAAATAACAAACTCAGTATTTTTATCTTCTCAGCATGTGAGTCATTTGACTATATGATTAACTAAGTTAATTTGTTATTTTTTTTAAGTATTAACTATTAAAGCTAAATAAACTTACCAATTTAAGAACTGTCAATTTCGTTCAATTGAAATTTATTAAAGTATATGCCAGTGGCTATGTTTAAGCGAGTTTTAATTGACTCTTCCCCTAACTTGTACGAAAAAATAGAGTTCAAAACTCAAATCCTGAACAGAAGTTTTTCTTTTTTTTTTTTTTAAATTTCAGTGCCATAACTGATGTATGCATTTGGTCAGTTTCAATGGGCCAAAGAGAAGTAAATTTCATATGATCAAAAAATTACATTTACTTTTTACATTGTTTAACTATGATTCATATGATTCTGCTGTATAATAAGAGCTATATATATTGAAATACTTATCTATTAGTGTGTGGCACCCACCAAAATTTGGTGGCCCCACAGTTGAAAAAAAAAAACAAAGAGCAGTCACATCTTGCCATGGACGATATATAGTAAAGCAAAACTTTACGATTGTATATTTATGGATATTGATTCTTTGCTTTTTGGGATGGTTAGTATCTGTGCTCAATTGCCCTAATCTTTTTTCAAAAGTTGGTTAAATTATATCTTTTATTCCAAAAATTACATTCAAGCTCTCTTGACATTTTTGTATATATTACAAAAAGCCTATCCTCTAATTTATTTTCTATAAAAAGAAATTAATTTTTTACATAACATGAGACAGTAATCTTATTTTTTAGATGACAATAAATGTAGGTAAGTTAATGTTAAGTTTTAATATAAAATTAAAATTTTATTACTAATATGACAATAAAAATGATTAATTAATTTTATTTTTTTTAAAAAACGCATATTATATAAAAAATTAATTTCATTGATGAAAAATAAACTAGAGGAAAGCTGAGAGCAATTTTTAAAATAACTATCAAATATAATTTAATCAAATTTTGGAAACTCTTTATTTTATTTGACTATATTATTATCAATAATTGTAGAGTGGGATTTCGTTATTTAATGTTAAATTTTTTAATTAATTGCAGAAAAGAACGAGACGGATGATTGTGGTTGGTCTTCTTCTGGTCCCTACGAAAACCTTGACTGTGTCTGTATTGACGTGGGAATATTGGAATAATCTCAAACCATTGGAGCATTTCCCACCACGGCTTCAACTTCAACTTCAACTTCAACTTTACCTTGTTCTTATAAGACGTTTACCACTTGCTAAAAAATAAACATAAAACAATGCTTTGATCCTATTGGAATCACGATAACTCCACTTAATTTGGTGGGGTTGACATCTTCTTGTTTGTTTATTATCTTTTTTCATTTTGGTTGGCATTGAATGATTGGAAAAAAAATGAGACATGGTGGCCCAAATTCTTCACTAGTACTAAATAATAAGTATTATTGTTAATTATACTTTATTTATTAGAATATAAAGAGCAATAATATTAATTTTCTAATCTTTCAAAATTAGAATAAATATTTCTTGGGTTGTCAGTTGTCACCACCATATCCTCAATTTACGTGTGTAAATCCAGATCTGGATTCTCTTGTGTTTGTAATGTTTATGTTCTTCATGTTCTCTTTGATGAGGGAATTATTTTAAATTTAAAAAAATAAAAAGGTAATTTTTAAGAGTAACATGAGGGAAAATAAAAAGATATTAAACATAAGAAGATTCATTTCCGTATAAATCCTACTAACCTGAAATGACACTGGAAAGCACCAAACCGCAAATCTTATAGTGCGTTTGGCAATAATCTCCCTTATTAAATTTGTGATGTATGGGTCTCCTCCTTGTTGTGTGGTACATAGAGTTTCACTTGTCAACTCCAAGAAAAGAGGGTATTAAATTAATTGTGAGAAAAAAGGAGGAGGAACAATTAGAATTTGAGGAGGAACAGTTAGGATTTGAAACTATGTCTCAGGAAAAAGTGCTTGTGATTACACGTCCACTATCTTTTATATTAGTTTATGTGGGTTCTAAGACTCTTAGAAATTCATATGAAAATCAATCATACGTGTATATATATATATATATATATATACACACACACACATAATTTAATTGATTTATCTATTTTTTATCAATCAAATATATCAAAACATCTCTCGTTTATCATATATTGTGGATAGTGAAAGTTGAGAATTGATAAGCATGTTAAATTGGGATGCCCTTTGTTTTCAAAAGTTTGAAGGAGAGTAGAGACTAGAAGGATTTCTTGCTTATCAGATTAGAGATAGGATAAGTCTAACCCTACGGAATGGGGTGGAGGTGGGGACAAAGATGCTTCTTAAATTGACAGGTGACTCCATTAAACTCAAAACTACAGATCATAGGTGAGAAAATGTGACACTCCCACATTCTCCATAATTTTTGGATTCCTTAGTTCTCAAATCTCTTAGTCTTTCCGCTATATTTGACGTGTATGTTTAGGTCCAGGTCTGGGATGGATACCTCCACCGACTAAGATGCATATGTATCTACTACAAACAGGAACAATCTCACAGTTCAGTGTCCTTGTCCCTTTTCCCAACTATTCACACTAAGAAATGCAAGCAAAATGGCCAAATAATTAGGAATTCAATCGTTGTTACTTCCAATTCTTTTAATTAAAATCAAATTTCTATGCATAATATGGTATATTTTATCCACGTATTAAATTCAAACGCTTTCATGCTTCACAATTTAAGATTTAGAATTAAAATAGTTCTCGACACTCACGTAATATTAAGCATATGAAAAAAAAAAATAAACAAATAATGATCCTCATACTTCTATGTTAAAAAAAGTAATAGAAATAAATAGACACTATCAAATAATAATTATAATGACATAATATATATTTTAATTATATTGCAATACCTTTTACTTTACATACTATGACACTAAATATACCCTTTTTTGGGATATTGTTCAAGTGCTATGGCTTGGGATACAGCAAAATACAGGCTTAATTCATTTTGCTCGCTTTTGCAATCAGAAAATAAAAATTTTATTTTGTTACTTTAAAACAAGCAGGTATTACTATCGACAACCCCCATTGTTCATTTGCACAAGTCACATGCTAACATTACTTCTCTATATTACAAAAGATAACTATATTTTTATGCTTTTTACATTGTGGGGAGTGGGGAAAAAAAAATGAAGCCCTCTGTATTTTCTTTTATGACATGACCTCTAGTGCCTCTCTCGTCTGTCCAAGTATGTTGAATATTGTTGCTGCTATATGAGATGGTGTAAGACCTGCTAAAGCCAATTGGTCAGCAGGTGATCCATGGTCGATATACTGATCAGGAAGAACCATTGGCCTCCACTGCACAAATGTTATGGAATGCATGTATGTAAGTTTTCAGCAACTAGTTAAAAAGGTCATAGAAAAATTGGAAGATGTAAATATTCCACTGCAAAAGAAATGCAAGTATTATAAGTTAACTAGAACAACTTCTTTGGGATTTTTACCTTTAATTTGCCATCAAAGAGGCCATCAAGGGCCATGAACTGAGCAACATGAGACCCAAATCCTCCAATTGACCCTTCTTCTACAGTGATCAACAACTCATGTGATTTTGCTAGGCTGCGAATAAGATTGTGATCCAATGGCTTGCAGAATCTCGCATCTGCAACTGTTATTCGCAAGCCATGGCGTTCCACCAAGGAAGCTGCAGCCAAACAGTTCTGAACAGCAGTTCCATAGCCCAGGAGGGCCACTCTTTCCCCTTCAATCAATATCCTTCCTCTTCCAATCTGTCAATATCTCAGCACAAAAACACTAGCTTAATTTGCAAAATTGTTCCTTAATAGTCTCCAAAATGATATGAAATGAAGACATGATTCTAACTTGCCTCCAGAAGAATGCCTTTCTTCCCTGGTGGTAGCTCAGCACCAATGCCATTTCCCCTTGGATATCGGAAGCAACTGGGGCGATCATTAATGGCCACAGCAGTGGCAACCATATGGAAAAGCTCGGCTTCATCAGAAGGAGCCATCACCACCATGTTAGGGAGACATGCCATAAAGGTTACATCAAAAGAACCGCAATGCGTGGGACCATCAGCTCCAACTAGTCCAGCTCTGTCCATTGCAAATCTTACTGGCAGCTTCTGCAAATCCACATCATGGACCACCTGTGGAATGGAACACATACTGATACTTGGTAATTCCCAAGAATTGATGAAGGCAATGAAGATGTAGAAAGAGACGTTGTTTATTTGTTATCCCACCTGGTCATAAGCCCTCTGCATAAATGATGAGTAGATTGCACAGAAAGGCTTGAGACCTTCACAAGCCAGACCTGCAGCAAAGGTAACAGCATGCTGTTCTGCTATCCCCACGTCGAAGCATCTTGTTGGGAAATGGCGAAGGAAGAGATTCAAGCCAGTTCCACCTCCCATTGCAGCATGGATTGCAACAATGTCTTTATCAACTTCTGCTTCTGCAATCAAGGCCTCTGCAAAGTATGTTGTGTAAGACTGGGTGGTAGCCTTAGCTTTGAATTGCTTTCCAGTTGCTGGATCAAACTTAGTAACTCCTGCAAAAATCAAAACCAAACGAAGTTAAATATATTTGATATATTTAGTATGCCGATGCTTATATATTTACCTTGAAATAAAAGTGGTCCCCACATTTATTTTTAGTTCATCTTTTTCCGCTTCTCAAAGTATAGTGATTGACAGTAATTATTCAACATGACAGGTGCAGCTTTTACAAATGTAATGGCTAAGATTAAGGTATTTGATGCACTCAAATGATTAAATGACTCTCACATTTATTCAATAACTAATGTAAATGAAACTGTAAATAAATTTGTAATGCCACTTTTTACCATGGTATTTGTCTGCTGCTTTTTCTGCATATGGATATCCACGGCCTTTCTCAGTGACCACATGGATCAGTACAGGACCAGTTGTTTTAGTACTTTTAACTTCTTTGAGAATGGCAACAAGATCGTCTATGTTATGACCATCAACAGGACCAATATAGTAGAGTCCAAGCTCTTCAAATAGTGTTGATCCAGAACCGCTGATCATACCACGAGCATACTCATCAACTTTTGCAGCCAACTCATGCATAGGGCCACCAATTCGTTTAGTTACTCCCTGCAATAAACTCATTTCATGCAGAATTAGTTTCGAAGAAGTGTTTCTCCACCAATATACTCAAACTCTATTACTTACCTTGGCAACCTCTCTCAATTCTCTAAGAGGTCTGTTTGACTGCAGCCTACTGAGAGCACTACTTAAAGCCCCAACTGGTGGTATGGGCCCATCAAGAGTAGCAGTAGGTAGAGAGACCTGTTTGTTGTCATTTAGGATAACAATCATGTCAGAATCGAGATATCCAGCATTGTTCATGGCTTCATAGGCTTGCCCTGCTGTCATAGCACCATCGCCAATCACAGCAACTACATGATTCTTCTCTCCCTTCAGGTCCCTCCCAACAGCCATTCCTAATTGATTAAATGAGAATTCAATAGTGAAAGCCAAATCACAAAAGGGATAGAGATATTGCAGCAAACTGATGATCAACGTACTTACAACTTAGGTTCTAATACACAAACACACACACACACACACAAAACAAGAACAACAACAGAGAAGAGAGTAGATTTGTTATTCCAGGTTCCGGATCTATATCAGCAATTACATGTTATATCCTGGGGACAAGCTAGAGTCATGAGACCTGAATTGAATCGCATAATCAAACATTTTCACAACTCTAGACAATTACAAAAGTACTGTGGTTTTCCTCCGTTGAGTAGAAGGCAATATCTATAGTTTCAGGAAACTTCGAACAGGTATAATTCCATGACCATGACAATAAGTACAGCCTTCAATCAAATAAACATGCTATAAACTGGAAGAATGGAGTCCATAACATCTTTTGATTCCAAAACTAACGTATTGTTTTAGTTCATGAATCTTCAAGTTATGGCCAAAAAAATAAAAAATAACAACTGCGTCGAGACTCAAAAATCTACCTAGTCCTGCTGATATAGTAGTTGAGCTGTGACCAGCGCCAAAACAATCATATTCACTCTCAGAACGTTTGGTAAACCCGGATAACCCGTTCGTCTGCCTCATGGTGTGCATCTTATCCCTCCTACCAGTGAGTATCTTATGCGGGTAAGACTGCAAATTTTTACAAAACTATCTTAGTCAGAACAAAGGCCATCATCCTCCCCAAGAAAAGCAACCAAACGAGCCAAAAAACAAGACTACATCAAATTCCGACCTGATGACCAACATCCCACAATATTTTGTCTCGTGGGGCATTGAAGACATAGTGGAGAGCAACAGTGAGCTCTATAACACCAAGGCTTGAACCCAGATGGCCCCCAGTTTTAGAAACATTGAAAATAACTTCAGAACGCAGCTCATCAGCAAGTTGTTTCAGCTCCTGCGTCAATATTGAGTTTATAATTTATAAGAATAAATTATTTTTTTTATAAATCAACTATTTATCACAGTTTTCCCATCTGCTTTCATTATTTATTGATGCACCTTGGTAGAGAGATTTTTCATGTGGATTGGATAGTTTATGGTGTCCAGTAGTGGAGTCGGCGGTCTCTGAGAAGTGTACTCCCCTCTTTCTGATAGTGATGCATAAACCCGAGCTTGCCTTTTCCTGACCTATACATATTGTATCAGAACAAGACACCCATTTCTTTCAGCAAGTCACATCTCGATTTCCACACTTGAAAAAAACTAAAATGACAAGTGAGATTACAAAGAACCAAAAGAAACAAAAGAAGACCGAGCGAGATGATACAAATTCAAACTCAACAAACACAAATTGAAGTGAGAAAGAAACGAGCAAAATTTCAACTGTTATTCCTTCATAAATGTACTAATGAGCCACTTCACTTGTAATGAATTTTGCATGAGGTTAGACCAAGACATTGACAAACCTGGAAGTGCCTGTGCAGAGATTGCGAGAACAGATCTGCTCTGCATTGAGAGTGACTAGAACCCAGAAGAGATCTTTGAGGAAATGAGAATGTAGAGAGAGCCATCAAAAAAATCAGCAGAACAAACACAATCAGAGAGCTCTAGAAGATAGAAAAACACTTATGAAAGCTAGAAACAAGACAAACCCAAGAAAAACAAACATAGTATAACCCCTCTAACGAACAGAAACAGAGAATGAATCAGTTGGGTAGCGAGAACAAAGAGGGTAAGGTGAAAAAACCGAAAAGTTAGAAACTTTGGGATAAGCAAGTGGAGAGTGAACGATGCGGAAGAGTGTCGGATAATCAGGTGAGCAGAGTTTGTGAGTGAGTGGTCGATAAGAGTGTCGTCACGTCAGAAGAGGAAGGAGCATTTCGGTGGTGGGACCGTGACATTGTATATTTGTTTATCCTAACTCCTACAGCGTCTCGCTGTTTGAGGGAAGGTGTTCTGTCATTGGACCACGTCGTACGAAATCACTTCCGGATGGATTCACAGATAAATGTGGAGTAAAAGAATTTTCAAAAGTAGACACTCTAATATTTATATTAAAAAAATTATAATTCAAAACTATTTATGTTAACATTTTTTAAAATTTAAAATTATTTTAAAAGACTCTAATATAAAAAATTTTAACCATAGAAAAATTAAAATATCAATTAAATATTTTCAAAATATATATTAGTTTTTTATTAAAAAATATTTTTAAAATTTTATTTTAAAATTATTTATTTTGTATTAAAATATTTAAATTTATTTTATTTTAAAAATTTACTAATTTAGTACCATGGTTATGTTTATTATAATATATTTAATACAAATATTATTCTCACAATTAAATTACTATCTATAAGTTAGTTACATTTAAAAAAAAGTTATTTTGTGATATATTCTTTGTTTTTAATATTTTTTATTAAATAATTTTACAATTTCTTAAATTTAAAAAATTAATTATTTGATATTGATCAAAATTATATTTAATATTTGTTATATTATATAAATAACAAACATAAAGATATTTTGATAAAAATAAGTATAATTATAAATCATCTTTTATTGTAAAATAATAAATATGGTTCATCCTTTGATTTCAATGAGAGCGTATATTTTTAAAATAAAAAAAATCTATAATTTAGACATCTTTCAAAAAAAAAATATCTTTATGTATATATGCATATACATACATATATATATATATACACACACAAGTTGTAAATCATGCATGAAAAAGTTGAAAATTTATAAATTATATATATATATATATATATATATATATATATAATTTATTAATTTCTAAATTTTAATTTTAATTTTTTTATTAAATAGTAGTAATATTTTTAAAAAGTTATATAAATATGATATATATATGTATGAATTATAATTTTTATTACAGTTTTCAACATTTCAAAATAAGAACACTATCTTCTCTTTCCTAAATTAAAATTTAAGTACAAAATTAGTACATAAAATTTAAAAAGTAGTGCAGTACTTCTTAAAATGAAATACTAAACACTATTTGAAGTAGTATTTTGTTATATTTTAAAATTAAGAAAAATATTTTATGAAATTTTAAAGTTTATGTATCAATTTTATAATTAAATTTTAATTTATAGGATAAAATGTAGTTTCTCTTGTATTTAAATTAATAATTAAAATTGTGTTAGAAATTATTAACAATAATAATATAACAATATCAATTCTTTTCAACTATTATTTAAAGAATATCAGCTAGTTCCATCTCACACGTCACAATTAATCATATTGAGGTAGCTTTTTAAGAGCAGGGTTTTGCTTTGTGCCACTAAACTTTTTTTTAGATATAAAATGAATATAGCTAAAAAAATTTTAATGTGGAGTTTTTTTTTTTTTTTTTTTTTTGAGGTTTAAAAATGTTAAACAATTTTATGATCATAAATAAAATGATTCTGCTATTTTTTTTTTTTTTTTAGATGCTACACCAAATTGATACATAATAAAAGTTATATTGCTTTTAGACAAATGATTATGATGACATTGGCCAATCTCTAAACAAGAACCTAAAATTTTAGGTAAAGCTGTATCTAATGTAGTAAGCATTTGATGATTCGAGCTCTTAACTCTCTCTTAGTTTTTCGACTTGGGTATTGAAAAAGTAAAAATCATTGACTAAAATGCATACACGCCAAAATAATTTGTTTAAATGGTTAATTATTTTTTTAAATATTATTCTACTATGACTCCCTTTTTTTTTTTATTTAATAAGGGTTGCGGCAGGCATTGACAAAATAAAAATCATTGAATAAGATTATCAAAACAATTTCCTTAAATGCTTAATTATTTGTTTTTAAATATTATTATGTTGCAACCTCTATTTTTTTTTTTTAATGTAATAAAGGTTACGACAAATGCTTTGTTGCGACCCTAATAAATTTTTTTTTAAAAGGTTAGGGGTCATGGCCTATGACCCTTGAAGCTGCAAAGCTACAACCTTAATGGCTATAGGCTCTAGAATTGGTTTAGAGTTCCAGGCCATATAATTTGCTTGTTTTCTTCTTTGTTTGTTCGCTTCCTTCACCTCTCAGTTTCCTTCTTTTGCTTGCCTCCTTCATCTACTACTTCAACTTGTCCAAGTTTCAAATTTTCTTCATTTTTCTTTTGCAAAACTCTTATTATTAATTTTAACAAGAGCAAGAGCACATTTGAAACGTTCAAACTTTCATCTTTTCACTCTTGAAAAATTCTCCATTCTCTTCTGAAATTTTAACAAAAGCAGCATCTTTTTTAGTGCACCAATCACTCTTTGTAAAGTTGAAAGTTTTATTGTGTACTTTATCTGTAAAATTAGTGCGGAGTTGAAGCATGCTAAGATACCTAAAAGAATTTGAGGTTTTTTTAGTATTTTTTTGGTTTAATATTTGATGTGAAAAAAAAAACTTGAGGTTTATTTTTGTATAATTTTTATTACTTTTCAATATTTGTGAATATATTTAATGCTCTCATAAATATGTTTACATTTGAAAATATTTAATACTTTTTGTATATTCAGGGAAAAAATCATTTTATGATCCAACAAAAGAATAGATATAATAAACTGTAGATAAGCTTTATTTGTTGATTAACAAAATTTTATAGGTAAGAAACAAAATTTGGAATAATATATTATTTTCATATTTATATAGTTGATGTGTTGTATTTATATTGTTTGTTTGTTGTTCTTTAGTTGGAAAAATGTAATTTGAATATATAGCTATCGTTATTTGAAATTTGTTTTGTTATATGTTACTTCTCTTTATTCTGTTGATGTTAGGATGTTTTATTTGTATTTTTATATGTTAGGAATAAAATTTTTTGTGACCTTTGTGACCATAAAAATTAATAAAAAAATACAAACATTTTGTTCATTATATATGTTTTATAAATATATATAATGTATAATATGTACTTGAATAAATATGTCATGAAAACATTGAAAAAAATAATTAAATGTAATTTGAAAAATATAAATAAAAAATATTTATTTATGAATAAAATGATGAAATAACTAGCTACTTCTTTAAAAAAATAAATAAAGATGTACTAAAAAATATATAAATGTATTAGAAAAATATAGATGTGTGTGTGTATATATATATATATGCATATGATATGTACCTGATATATAAGTAAATATATTGTAATACATGTATAAAATAAATAAGTGAAAATATATTTAGGTATATATTTTTATTTAGCACTATGTAATAACTTATTCGCTATATATATATATATATTTATAGAGATATTTATAAAATATGTATTATATGAAATATACATATATATATAATATACAAAATAAATATATAATTATACATGTAGTTGTAATAAATGAATAAGGATATAGTATTATATATATATATTATGTAAAAGCATATACAAATAAATATAGTGGAGGGAAAAATATATTTTAAAAATATATAGAATTGAAGTATAAGTAAAGAGTTCTATAATGTGCATAATAAAAATATAATTCTATAAATTAAATAATGTTTAATGTAGACATGTATAAATATAGTTAAATATAACTTAATAAATATAATTATAAGAATTAATTATGTATAAATAAGACATTAATATAACTAACAATGCATATAAAAATAAATACTTAAATATATAATATAATAAATATCTATATAAGTATATATGGTATAGAGTTATAAATCTATACATATAATGTAATACATATAATGAGAATAATATATAGTTAAAATTTTGGAATAACTAAATATATATGTAACATGAATAAATTAATATATAAATATGTAAAATTTTTATGAATACATTATATAAGATCATTTTGATTAGACATATAAATATGTATATATATATATACTTATTGACATATGATTGTATATATATACATTGCACTCAAATTATGTTTGTCAAAGTCTATTAAATTATATAATTATATTAGTTATTCAATATTCATTTAACTGTTATTTGTATGTAGAAAATAAATGTTATTAATTGATTTTTTTCAATTTCCATGATACCAAATTCATGGTAGGAATCATAATGAATTTGAAAAAGGAAATTATATGCATCTATGTAAATGAAAAGATTTATGATAGTAAGCAAAATGCAACATTTCTATATGACAGACTTAAAATATTAAGAGTTGATGCAAATATTACTCTTAATGGGTTGAAGAGGGTAATAGGCGAAAAGCTATAATTAGTTTCAAATCAATTTGTATTTGAGTTGATATATAGGTACCATCATTCTTGTAATCTCATGAGATACTTTGCGTGCACTTTGGAAGATAGTTCTAATGTCTAAACAATGTGGGAAGTCAACCAAAAATTTTCAAATCAATTGGGTGTACTGAATATATATACATATATATCAATTGCTAATGCAGGTTTCAATGTGGCTTAGGTTGAGATCTATACACCGTTATTTCTCTCGTCCACCAACCAATTCTAATGTACAAATGACCATATCTCACAATTTAACTCTTGCATGGTAGATATTCATTCTTTTGCTTCTCAATCTACTATAGATTTCACATCCCAATTAAGCTCGTTGCAACGACTTATTTTGATTTTTAGTCCTCTCTCACTTCTAGGTAAGGTAGAAGATATAACGGACGACTTTAAAGAGGACAATAAATATAATACTTATTAAGTTTCACTATGCAAACCGTGTCCTCTGCCAATAACAACATATCCCCTAGACATTATTCAATGTAGGGTCCCTGCATACCCTTTAGTTGATTGCCGTCATAAATATATTGTATTTATTACTGCATAAAATGCATGGCAGCAGGTTGTTGCTTAGGTAGATGTAAAAATATCTCCCTTGGATAGCTCCTTCGATTATATGCATTGGTATTAGTAATGTATACAACAATGGATTTATCCCAAAAGTGACTCTCAAGGTTTTGCAGTAAAGTTTTTTATACCTATATTTATTTTAATTTTACCTATTTTATACTTCTGTACTTCATCTAAACATATAATAATAATAATAATTTTTTTATATATTGATGTATGAGAGGACTTATAGGCTTGCCATTATTGACCCTTCAATGTTTGATTATGTAAGGTTGAGGGAGAGGGCAAGTGAAGACATTAGAATGATGCTGCATGCCCTAGTTGAATATCGAGAGATGATGGTCTCCCAACCTGCTCCACTTGCACCTTATCTATAAAGGCCACAAGAGTCAAAGGCTTGCCTTGAAAAACATAGACATGATTTTATATCCATTAGAGAATATGCTGCATGTAGTAATAGATATTAGACAAATGCCTATTATTATATTACACACCAACGCCAGTCCATGGAGACACCGGGCATCAGGTTCTTCTTCTTTTGCATTGTTCCTTGACTTTGCGGGCACTGGTCTTTTTACTTTTGCACCATCTAGTCCTTCTTTTGCATTAAGTGGTCCTTTTTTAGATTTCAGAGGTATTTATCTTTCTTTTTTTTACTCCTAGTGCATCATTCACAGACTTTGTTGGTACTAGTTCTTTTTCATTCACACCATTAACTCCTTAGCTGTACTTTTCTATCCCACCACCCTAAACCATGTAAGTTTGTAGTATGCCCTTTGTCATACTATTCTCTAATTCATTTGCATTTAACGTAAAGTATGTTTTACATCTTTAGAATAGTGGGAATCATTTTTTCAATAATTATTTTTCACTCCTAATAAACCAATTCCACCAATTCAATCCCCCTAGCCAACTTGTAATATTAATAATGAATTGTCAGATGATAATGAAGATGAAGATGAAGAAGATGACGACGATGATAACGATGACGAAGAAGAAGAAGAAGAGGAGTCATTGTAATGCCATCCACAATGGCTGAGAAGAAGGCTCCGATATGAGACTGGTGAACATATTGGTTGAAATTGTAGACTTATTTTCTATTTTCATATTTATACCTTTTCATTTACTTTTGTATACTTGTAAATTTTATTTCATTATTATTATATATATATTTTACATTTTATAATTATTTATAATATTATATTATTCTTTTATTAATTTTTCTTTGATAAAAAAATAAATATTAAAAAATTATAATTTTTTAATTCCATATTACACACAAATTAATTAAAACTTGAAAATATATTAAATGGACATAAGCAGCATAAAATTAAAAAAAATTATTCTATATGGGTCACAGTTTAAAAGAAAAAAATTGCATATGGGTCACGATATATCATATATTGTGACTTATGTACACAAAACCAAAAAAAAAATTTATTGGACCATATTTAAAAAAAACTAAAAAAAAATTCAAGAGTTATGACAAAATGTATGTCGTGATCCTTTAAATAAAAAAAGTTAAGTATTTTTTGAAATAGTTTTGATGACTGAGTATGTATGTTGAAAATTTTCCTTTTTTGTGTACATGAGTCAAAAGGCCATTCTCTCTCTCTCTCTCTCTCTCTCTCTCTCTCTCTCTCTCTCTCTCTATATATATATATATATATATATATAACTTGTGTGACTTAATTTGAAAAGAGACTTGCTTGTTCCTATGAGGTTGACCAAAGACTCATGTGAGTTAATCAACCAATCAAAAGGTTTGAAATTAGGTCATAGTATAATTGATGTTAGGATTTGCATTAAGCAATCATAGTGACCTTGCTTTTAGTTGAAAACCTATTAACCAAAATATGGTTTATTGTTTTGTAATTTTGTGTGTAGCATTCAAAACTTTTCATTGGTCACTCTCACTTAGTCGTCACGCCTTTCTAAACCTACTTTCAACTTTTCATGTAACTTTATTTATCAGTAAGTTATATTATATTCAATTATTATGGCAACACTTGTGTTTTCTCCTTAATTTCCTTCTTCTCACTCTCTGTCCATGTTCACTCACAACAATGTTGATATATTTTTGTTTTTTTGTTTTCCCTCTCTCTTAGAGTTATCCTTTCTTTCTTGACATGTGTAAAGATACACCTAAAAGGGTGAATATATAGGTGTTTTATATAGAAATGTGATTTTAAAGCAACTTAACATTTTAATTCAATTAAGAAACCAATGTAAAAAAGTATTAGTAAATTGAATTTCGTTAGAAATAAGTAGTTACAAGACTTAAGAAGGAAACCAATAATGTAATAAGCAAGTTTTAGAGCTGGTGCAAAATATTTAAGATTTGAATGGAAAACTTTAAGGGCCAACACTTACAATAACAGGTGAAAAATCGGTCAAGCACTACGATAAGTCGTTTTACACTAAACCTTGGTAAATTCAATGTTGAACCCATCGCTTCATTTATTCTTTCGATTTCAAGGGTTTTAATTTCCAAATCAAAGAATTAGTTGGTTTTTTAGTTAATTTGACAGATATGATCTGATATTGAAAATTATAATCTTTTTTTTTTTACTTTGCTATCACAAAAGAGTTAAATTAAAACAAAATCATATTTGAAAGCATTAAGTGGCAACTTCATTTTTCAATAATTAAAATAAAAGGTTTTTAAATTTAAAAACAAGTAACAGAGAACTTTTGCAATGGTCGAATATAAATAATAAACAATTCAATTAACTTTAGAATGAATTGTCACCTAGGCCGAAAAATATTGACATCATGGATTTAGCTACGTTTGTGCATTTCAATAGGTCACTCTTGCAATTATTGTAGTAGAACTTCAAAATACATCTAGCCAAAGGAAAGATTGATAAAAACTAACAACACTTAAATGACAAGCCTCATGACAAATCAGGGAGAAAAATTAATCCACCACTGATTATCCCTATTAAAGTAAACTAAACATATAAAACAAAGTCTCATTATTTAAAGACAATCATCTACAATAAAATAGCCTAACTTGTTCACTAGCAATTATTTTAACATTTTATTTTGAGCTTGCAAAGCATTGGTATTAGATATTATAACAATTATATTTCTTGCATAATGTTGTCATATCTTTACTAGTACAAACTTTGGCTTCCTTTCTTTGGCCAACCATAAGCTTTATATTCTTTCTAAACTAGGTGGTATATACAAAGCAAGATATTATCATCATTGACAAGATTCAATATGTAAACAGCTTGTCACTATATTTATTACCAATATGAACACAATATCAGAACATTAACACACCAACACAATTATAATAGAAAACCAAGGTTAGCAGGCAACTCAAGAAGTGCTCAAATAAGCACATGAACACAATCATATGGACAACTACTACTAAAACAATAAAATAAGTTGTATACATGAAAATAGTTATCGTTTGAGTAATTCACATCAATATATAATTAGTTTTATTACCCTGTGCAACTTGTCTAAATTTGGCAAAAAATAAAGTATAGAATACTGCCATGCTTATGGCACCACCATTTATAGGAAGGCTTCCAATTCATAGATTTTTGGATGTACACAATCACATGATCGATGCATTTCCTAAATATGTTTCTCAACAGTAAAGACATTTTAGAGCCCTAGTGGACAAATGAGTTCAATTGAAAGATAACTCTTTCAAAATGCCTATGTTCATGCTAATGATAACTATAAAGATTTCATTAGTGTTGCATTTACCCACTTGAGATGTAAATCATAGAATGCAAGTTGAAGATACTATTAGAGGGGGTTAAATAGATGTTTTGTATTAAAAATTGAATTTAATGCACTTTTAATTCTAGAATTTGATTAAGATATTTAATTTAATAGTTTTCAATGAAGAAGTTGATACTCAATTAGTTTAAGTACAAATAAAAAAAGTGGAAAATAAAATTATAATACAATGAACACATTTTAATTAATTGAGACTGGACTTAATCAATTGAAATCTAAATTAGGGTTTACAAACTTATAAAGCATAATTAGTAAATCAAATAAATAGAGTAAGAGTTAAAAGAATGCACCAAAAGTTATTTAGGCTTAGACATTTGTCATACCTCTAATTCTTTTAAACCTAAAAAAAAAAATTTTAATAATAACTCGACAAAAATTACATCATAAATAATTTCACATGTGGTTACTATTAACATAAAATTTTAATTCACCTTAAATCATTTTTACATAAAAAGATTTTCACTAAACTCATTTTAAACTTATTTTTCATTTACTTATAAGTGATTTACAAGAAGAGAGAATAATTTGAGAAATAAGAAATTATAGGATAGCACAAAATTATGACTCTCAGAGCTGATAAACAATATACTAGGCATAATAAGAAGAATAAGAGAGAAATATAAATAATTTTGATCACAATTTTTTGTTCATGTTCTGCTTCCTATTGTGTTGCCTTTCATAAACAAGCTCATGCAAAGTAGTTATTGGAAGTCTTCTTTAACCTGCACCCTTTGATGTAGCTTTTTTCTAATAGGTTGCTTATGGTGTTCTGAAGAGGACTAGAGGCATAGTGCAACATGCTTTTGACTTGCCTAAAGGAGAGATAACTCTAATGATAAAAAATTTCTTTCCTTGCTTGTTTTCTCTCCACTGGTGATAGCAAAATGGAGATAGGAAGAAGATTAGCTATTGTCTTCTGTACTTGAGTTTTGTAACACCAAAAATAAAGTTAAAATGAAGACTAGGGCCCTGTTTGATATAGCAACAAAAAGTGATAGAGAAATAGATTCCATTACTAAAATTTGTTTGGTACCCATCAGTGACAAAAAAATGGAAACCAATATACACAGAAGGCATGTGCACTTCTTGCTTTAAATTGCACCATTTTCACCAACCATCTTTTAAATCAAAATAGATTGACATTTTCCCCTACTATGTATTTATTTATCATCTTTCCCATTTAGTCTTATTCAACTTGTTAGCCCTCGGCACCATCTTAAAAATCCTTTTACTTGTTATAGCTTTGCCTTCTTGCCCATCTAAATAAGAATGTTTTTGATCATATGTTTTATGAAATGGTTAATAATGCTACTACTCTGTTTGCAACATCATGCCTAAGTGCACTTATTTTTCATGGCTTCTCTTTGTATGGCTTATCAATATATTATGTTGTTGGTCTTATGTTCTTTTTAATTGTTGCCATAGAAATATATATATATATATATATATATATATATATATATATATATATATATATATATATATTAATAGAGGATTTGTTTTTAGATGACTGTTACATTTTATTTTGCTCAATTTCATTTCATGCTATATAATTACAAGATGGGAAAAATTTAAATGAGTTTTTGTGTACTTTGGTAAACTTATAGTTTTATATATAAAATACTGTTATTGCCCATAACTATTTACTATAATTTCAAATTAAGTATGATTGTTTAGGTATGTTTTCATGCAATTGAATAAAGTATCATCTATTTCACAATATCCCAATAATACAAAACAAGTTGTGTGTACCATTTGGATATGGATGAGATTAGCCATAATGTTATTCTTCATATACATTATTGGTTTTTACTTGTCATCCAATATAAACATCAATGGATGATAAACATGTAGGTTGCTGTAGCTTTAAGTTGTTGGTGACTGACATATAAGTCATATAGTATTGACTTCAAACTAAACCAAGCCCACCTTAGGAGGTTGGTATACAGTAGTGACTCTATAAGCTAGAATGTATAAAGCAACATTTAATTGGCTATGTGGCACGCTTGATCAAATTGGGGGACTTAAATATACAAAAAATATGCTAATTGATGAGTAAGTAGCAATATTCTTATCTATTCTAGCACACCATGTTAAGAATAGATTAATGAAGTTGTACTTTGAGAGATCAGGAGAAATTATAAGTCAATACTTTAATATGGTATCAAATATAATGATGCATCTAGATAGGAAGTTGTTAAAAAAACCTAAGCCTTTAACTGAGAACTTAAAGGATAAAAAATGGAATTAGTTTAAGGTAAAGAGAATTACAAATAATATTAATTTGATTATGAATTTTTGTCACACTCCTAATTAACTTCCTTGTTTTTAGAATTGTCTTGGTACATTTGACGAAACATATATTCCAATTTAAGTATCTTTAATGGACAAACCTCAATATCATAATTGAAAAAGGGTAATCACTACTAATATTCTTGGTGTATGTTTATATGATACATAATTTATTTATATGTTGTGGGGCTGGGAAGGTTCAATAATTGATGGTCGTATTTTATAGGATGCACTTAGTTGGAGACATAGATTAAAAGTGTCTCATGATAAGTATATTGATAATTCATAATTGTTGTATTATGCACTTTTGTTTACTATCTATTAATATTTAGATTGATTGTTTAAATTTTTGTATGATAATATAGGGAAATACTATTTAGTTGATGCGAGTTATACTAATTGTAAAGGACTTCTTGCACCATATAAAGGACAAATGTATCATCTGAGTGAATGGTAATATGGTCGTCAGTCATCAAATCCATATGAATGTTTTAACATGTGACATGCATCAGCTCAAAATATAATTGAAAGGGCATTTGAAATCTTGAAAGAACGATGAGTAATACTCATAAGTCCCTTTGACTGCTCAATAAGAACACATAATAAAGTAATATTAGCTTATTACTTGTTACATAATCTTATTACTTGAATAGATAAAGAGGATGAATTTATAGATAGGGTTGATGGACCAAAACAAGGGGAGCAAAATGCATCTGTAGGTGATTTGGATTATGTGGTGACAATGGAGACATATGAGGTATGAAACAAATTTCAAGAGCAATTAGCAAATAATATGTTTGTGGATGTCATAGTACATTAATCACACGGATAACATGATTGCATTTATTGAGAAATTAACTAGTCATTGACATTATTTTTAGTATTATTATTATGTAATGCTAATATGAGTACTTAGCATTGTTGATAAACATTGATTATATTAGAGTTTAACTAATATTATCCATTTTGTAAAATTTAATGTAATTGATCACTATGGTTAGTAATTGTTTGATTTGAATGTCCATTTGATTTTGTTCAATATATTTAATATTCATTTATGCTGTAACTTCCTTGCATGGATTCCACTATCGGCTTTGATTCTTAACTTAGAAATCATCAATGGACTTCATCTGAATATGCAGTACTTGTTGAATGTCTTGTGGAATTGCAAATGGACTAAAAATATATGATGGACAGTAGTTTCAGACCAAGCCATTTGAAGCAACTAGAAAAGATTATAGATGAAAGAAGCTCATGATGTGGTTTCAAGGGTGTTTCTCATATTTAGTCTCGATTGAAAACACTAAGACAAGCATAGTCCAAATTGTATGACATGATGTATGGTTCCAACATTTTTAGATTTTGATGGGATCCTATCTCAAAATGTATCACAACTGAAAAGGATATGTTGGATGAGTATGTTAAGGTAAATTGTATGCTTTCTCTTCGGTGCTATCCAATTTATAAATATGTGTGTGTGTGTGTGTGTGTGTGTGTGATTTGTAGGTCTATAAGTATGTGATTGCATTTAGATGTACGCCATTTCTATAGTTTGAAGATTTGTGCATTGTTTGGGGAAATGATAGAGTTAGAAGAGAGGATGTGCTGGATATTGAGGATATTAGAGATGCATCCTCAAAGGGAAGCCATGGGTCTCGAGAGGAAGACTTAGATGATAACTTGTTAGGCATGGATATTAATCAAGAGTTAGTAAATTCTAATGCAGCTACAACGCCTATAAGTGAAGCTACTTCATCCTTTCAGAAAAGAAAAAGACACAAGGGTAACCAAGCAGAGCAATTATTGGCAGGGTTGAAGGATAGAAAATGAAAAAATGGATCAACCATTGGTACTTGTTACAAAGAACAATGTCAAGTATCAATTGTTTAGCCTGTGATACAAATCTTGATGAGAAAGCAGTTAATCTACTAGCTAATTTGCTTATGGTTGAGGGTTTAACTACGAATGTAAGCATGCTTAGCTCATATATAGATATCTTATAATAATAGGCTACTATTGTGCTTTCCCACTATTCCAGATGTTTTAAAGGTAGGGTGGATTAGAAAGTTGACAAGATAAGTAAGTGCTCTCTTGATGATCGTTGTACTTTTTTAAGTACATTTAAGGGAGACAATGAATTCTTTTGATGGGTCATATTTATTAATTGTTAAAATTTTATGTAAATAATAGTCTTGAATGATTGAACAAATTTTTTTAGATAATGTAGTTATACTTAGATGATGGTGTGTATGTTGAAATATTGTTACAGCTTTTATTAATTAAATTTAGTTCCATTCTTTACGTGACTCAATTGTTTGTTATGTTATCAAGTATTACCAAGGAAGGGGGAAGGAAGTATTTAGCTACTTAATTGTTCTTATATAGACAAATCAAATTTTGTTTTAAAGGTTATGCTATTTGAAAATTTAGTTTCATTATTGGTCTTCTTTTTTCATGTGAATTATAAAATTTGCATAAGAATTATAAAATGTTATAATAAATCTCATCCAACCATTGAAAAAATAAAATTTTTGTCACCTATTATAATTCTCAAGTTGAATTAGAAAGAATAATATCCGAAAATGACAAATAAGCAAAATAGTAGGACTTTTGACTATCTCGCAATCAGATAAAGTTTCAACTATAAAGCAATCAGACAATGCAATTAGAGTATCATTTTGACTACATAGCAATTGGACTCGTCCTTTGATTACATCGCAGCCAAACTTGTTCAACCAAACACTAGTTGGATAAGTTTTGATTACCATGTAGTTGGAATTGTTTGACTAAATAATTGTTGGACATGTTCTGATTGCATTGCAGTTAAACAAATTTCCAACTGTGTTGCAGTTAGAGAGGTTATCTTCAACTATTGTCTGACTAAACTACAGTTGAACATTTCTGACTATGTTGTAGTTGGACAACATCTCTGATTGTAATGCAGTTGGAAGTCTCATTTCGCTAGGTCTCACCCTTGCCTTTGGAAGTCTTATTTTGTTAGGTCTAACCCTTGCCTTTTTTTTGTTCCTTTTTTCTTTCTTTACCTTTTTTCCCCCTTCTTTTTGCCATTAGCAAAGTTTTTTTTCTTAGATACAAGCTTTTGTATTTATATTTTTGTCACAATTTAAAGGGAAACGGTAGATAATGTACAATTTATGAGATAAACAAAAGTGTACTTATATTGTATCATCATATATTTGTATATTTAAAAGTTTCTTTAATCAAGTTAAGTTAATAATATAAAAATTTTAGTAAATATATACATTTACTATACAAATAATATTAAACTTTTGTAATTCTTTACATGTTACAAATTAATATATATATATATATATATATGCATATGTAAAATTGCTACAAAGAGTAATAATACACATTTTTTCTTGGAATTAAAAAAAGAAGTAAAATATCATGTTAACATATTAACATGTATCCCTTACATAGAATTTTGAATAAGCCCCAAACCCTACTCCTCCTCACCCTTATCATCATTATCATCTTCTTCTTTATTATCTCTAACTTCATGAGGGGTACGAGAATTGCAAATTAATTTTTGTTGGGATAATCTTGACTGTAACTGAGAGTAAAGAGTTAATTTATTTATTTGTGATCGAAACTCTTCAATTTATCTTTGCTGCTCTTGAATTTGAGAATGATAAGATTATGTTAAGATATTAATAAAGTCATTTCTTATTATCTCTTGTATATAAGGAGAATGGGGATATGGTGGCAAGTGATTGGATAATGCTTCTTTTATGTATGTATATCCAATTTTAGAATTTCCTAATATCTTGCATGACATATTACCCAGTCCATAAATTGCACTTTTATTTTTTCCACAAGTAGCTTCTATAAATAACTTTAACTTTGCTGAATTGTCACTTGAATTTTTTGTATTATTTTTTCTTTGTAAAAAGTCATCCTACATAAGCAAAGTGTAAATGAATAAAAGAGTTAAAATGATACACACACACACACACACACACACACACACATATAATATATTTGTTACACACATACTTCAATAGCTTTTAATTTTGGATCCATCGTAGATTTAAGTTGATGTGTTTTAAAATAAATTTCAAAGTACGAAGGATCTTTCCTCAATTCTCAAACTTGCGTAATAGGAAAAAGTAATATTTAATTGGTGCTACATAGTTAAAGCATAAAATAAGTATATCAAATAGATTTCAATCTTCTAGCGTGTTTTTCCATAGAAATAGACCCCTCTTATATGCAAGGATACTTTAAACTGTGAAATGGAAACACGATTCTTCTTTTTTTCCCCACTTATTGAACGAAATTCTTTGGAGTTCTAATGGGTACAAAGCTTATCCTAGTTAGATTCTTTAATCCATTATGGTCTTTTCTTACTCTCCCTAGCAACATAGATAGTATCTTTTCAGCGTTTAACTACTCGACTTTTCCAATTTAGCCAAATATCATAGTGATGCTTTGGTTTTCAATAATAATATTGCTAAAAAATTTTTAGCCAAATACCATTGATGGAGAACTTCTAATTATGTAAATGAATAGGAGTTCGAATCCAATAGATACTAAATAGAGTGAATAATTACCTGAAATTCATGAAATTATAAATCCTTATATTCTTGCTGAACCTGGCTCCAACAAGTCCATAACCTATCATATTTATTCTTAAAAATAGTAAAAATACATGTACATATAGCTTTATTATCTGGTTTAAACCTATTTAAATAAATAATTAAGTTTATAATTAACAATAAAAAGTAACATAATGACAATCATATATGACAATATGCCATTGAATTTTTTTTTTTAAAAAACCTTGTGCCATTAGGTGTAATCAATTTATTAGTTGATTCAGCTTGAGCAGTAGGCTATTCACTATGTGCTTCCTTTTGGATGTTAGGTTGAATTGGCTGTAACTCATCTTGAATATTAGAATGTTCTTTCTGAGAGATATTTCTACATGTCCTTCGCCTTTTTTTAGATGACATCTTATAAGAAAAAAATTTGATGTATGATAAAATTAGAGCTAGGTAGTTATAAGGAAGAAAATTATTGTTATCCAAAAATTTGCATTATTAAGGTCTAATACATACTTTGCAACACCTGTGAGAGTAAAGAGTATAGATGAATAGTCAAAGAAGGAAGAAGGTTACTGATAACCATGATATTTTATATATTTTAATCCCCTAACTTAGGCATTTTAATGTCCAAGTATGGTTTTAAGACTTTAATTATATAAGATTTCATTTTAATTTGCCATTTTTTTACATTTAAGGAATTAATTTGCAAATTATTAATTCTTAATGCTTAAATGTATCTTAAGTCATTTTTGGATATTTCCACTTAATACTTTCCATGCTTTTTGTGCAGATTTTAATGAGCAAATGATGCTTGATGAGAGTTTGGGTTAAAGAAGAGAAGAACCTCTCATATCCAGCACATGACACATGGATTCCATTTGAGGGAAATGAAGAACAGAGCAAGCCATTGATTCGTGAAGCAGACCGTGATCATTAAATGGAAATAATGCAAAGGAAAAGAAACACGTGAAAAAGCAAAGGAGATCCATGAGGAAGGAAAAGAAGAAGCATGGTACTGATTAGAAGACATGCAGAATCGTGTGAATAGTAAATAAAAGAGACTTCAATGGCTTTATTTTGTGAGCAGAAGAAAAACGTTAAGTCGCATGCAAAGGTACAGAAGCATAAGAGGGTTCTTACATGGAAGAATGTGGATTCTAATGCTTTGAGATGGAGTAGCGAGCTGAAGATTAACATAGAAAAAGACGAGAAAAGAGGAATCAACGTGGAAGATAAAGAAACCTATGAGCAGAACAACCACTTCTTCTCCTTCAGCAACACACACATGCCACGGGTTCTGGTGCTTTCAGAAGGGGAAAGAAAGACACGAAGCAAGAAGAAGAAGCTGTGCCAGCAAAAACAGAGAGAAGAACCACGCAAAGATGAAGCAATGCAGAGCAAGAATTATCTACGAGCTGAACAGGGAAGCAGCCAACGTGGAAAACATCACGATGAGGAGACGCTGAACTGGGTTTGCATGGATGGCAGCAGAACGAATGAAAGACGCTGGAGCTACGTCTGGACAGCAGTAGAATAAATGAGAAGGAAAAAAGAAGCAACACGAACTGCACAAAGAGAAGGAGCTGGAAGCAAAACACAAACCAGCTTTGAAACGAAGGAGTCAGGCAGCTCGAGTTAAGCGAGAAGAAGCAGAAGAGAAGCTGGAAATCATGTCTGGACAGCAGCAAAACGAGGAAGAGAAGCAGAAACAAATACACATGAGCTGCAACGTGGAACCCGACGTGAACATAAACAAAGAGGCATGCAGAAGCTACAGTAGCCAACATGGAATATTATATTGATGCTGGGGCCCACGTTTTTACACGCACAAGGGAGCTTCAGATAATGGGAAGAGGCAGCACTTGAACGAAGAGTTAATCACGTGGATTAATGAAGCTTGAGAGCTGGAGATTTAGTGATCTGGAGGAGGAAGTAAAACGTGACTTCAGCGTGGAAAAGAGAGGGAGCACGTGAAAATAAAAGCTGAGCACGTGAAAAGGGAATCAAGCCATCAGATTCGTCCATTCGCCTTAGTCACGCTCCATCCAGCGTCGTCCATTTAAATAATTCATCACTCATTCACGTGAGGATATCATCCATTATTCACGACGTCGTTCACAGCCCATGATAGCCCATTCCATTAAAGCCCTAGCCGTCATTTATTCATTCATATACAAGCCCTAGCTGCCATTCGCACAACCACACCCTCGCCTCCTTCGCCTCCATTCACTCCACGCCTCCTTCGCCTTCACATCTCCATTCCATTCTCCATCTCCATCTCCATCCACCGAATAAAGATCTAATCTCCATCTTGAGGCTAGCAAGGGAGGAAGCTCTTGAGTAGAAACTTGAATCCATGGATGAACAACAAATTATGGCTAAGATTTTCTTATTTTTCCTACACTTTTTCTTATTCTGTACAATCTCGGTTGAGTTGTATTTGATTTGGAATTTGTGTAATTAATTAGTGGCTAGTTAGACACTGATTAGGAAACCTTTTTTGTTGATTAATTGGTTGGATTTGAATTTGATTTTTCATTATTCTCTCTAATCTCCCATGTATGCCACGAAGGTGTTCGATGAAATGCATGAGTAAGGTTATGTGTTTAAATGTTTATTTGAGAATTCCTTGGTGTTTAGTTGGTTAATTAAACATTTTTTGGATGATGAATCAGAAGATAATTAATTAGTTAATCAATCAAGTTGGATGTTCATTGATCTTAAGGACAAGAGTTAACGGTTTAATGTGGGATTGAGGTCTCAATGCAACATTAGATTATTAATCTCTTGAATCTTGAATGGTTATTCAAGATCATTTGCTAATGAACATAATTAGGAATTCTTAGGCCATAATTAATCATAATTGGAATAGGATAAGGATAGTGGATACCAAGAGATGATTCCTAAGCTAGTTACAAGACCATTCTCCACCCACAATTTATCTAATTAGGTAGACATTAGGAAATTTGTTTCAATTCAGTTTAGGATAGTTTAATTCATTCAAAAACCCCCCAAACTAGATAGTTCTAGGATCTTAAAACACTTAGAGAACCTAATTGAACATTGAACTCCATTTCCAAGGGAGATGACCTAGGTTGTGCCACTTGCTATATTTTTATTTCAACCTAGTTTTATTTTGAGGGTTGCACGACAAGCCCGTCAGTTACTCCCTGGATAAAAGAAAAGAAAACAAGATAGGAGAGGAAACTTCTAAGGGAGACAGTGATATAGGAGTGAAGTTGAACAAATGACACATATGAAGATATATATATATATATTTGTAAAGACAAGAGATGAGGTAGAAAAAGATTGGATGATTTGACAATGATGTTATTATACATTAAGTCATAGTTGTAGTAAAAAACATTTTACTTAGAGAAAGAAACATAAGAGGTCATTTAAGACTTGACAAGTTTTTACATAACCTTGTACAAAAATAAGAATATACTTTATATTACATCCAATAAAATACAATATTTTAAAGGCAATTACATCTTTTTTTCTTTGCTCTTTTCCACTAGTTTCACTAATTATTTTTCTAGAGTTTGAACTATGCTTTTGATGACGTTTACAAATTTGACATTGCATGTCAAATATTAAATTTTCATTAGCTTGTAGTTGCTTCTGAAAAGGCTTTAAACACCAATTAACATCTTCATGCATTTTACCTTATGAATATATAGCATCATCAACACTTGAGTATGAGTACCAATCAGTTTCATTACCATAAGCATATCAAAAAATTAGATTTTCTTGTATTTTGTGTGAAACACTGCCATACCATACATTAAGCCCTTACTTTTTTTCCCTATAGCCAATGTCCGTAAAGCAACTTCATTCTCTAGTGATAAGTTTTATTCCCTAATAGCATTTGTAATTTTAAGTCTTACATACTCATTCTTATAATGTACAAGAAGAAAAACATAAATGATATAGGACTTATGCGTCTCCAAAAACATATATAAAACACTAAATGAGAAAAGATGACATTTACAAAAGTAGATTTAGATTTTTTGTTAATCCAATCATTACATGTTATTTTTTGATGGGTTTGAACATGAAACTCTACTAGAACTATAGGCATGCATAGTTCTTGAAATAAAGTTGCAGCATGTTCTATGAATGGAACGGAGCCCTAAGTGTAGAGAGATGGGCTATAAGTTAAGGCAGAAGCTATATTTTTCTTTACCTGTTCACTTTCTTATCTAAATTATATATTGTTTCAACCAACACATAAGTCATTCCAAATATACTTTTTAATCTATTGAGGCCTTTTACCTTTTCTTGAGCATAATAGATCAAATCTTTTAACCAATTTCTTCTTCGATCTTTGAAATTCTTAAAAATTTGAAGATGATCTTCTAGTATCCAAACATAATATTTCTATCTACAAATGTATCTATGAATACTAATATTTTACAATAGTAACAAAATATCTTGATGGCAAATTAAATGTAAAAATTACCTGAAATTCTTGAAACCATAATTGTTTAACTATTTGAAGAATTTATTTCTAACAATTATAAGGGCTAAGGTAATTATGTTTGATTATAACAATAATATATTCAACAATCTCATCACCATTAGACGTAAACTTATTCAATATTCAATAAAAGAAATTATAAACCTATATTCAAAAGTAATCATTCTCAAATATCTAACTATGAACACATGCCCTATTTCACCAACTATAGAAATTAGTTGTTTGCTCATATCAACTTCTGCTTGAATTTGGGAATACAAATTTCTTCATAATTTTTGTTATCCATCTTAAAGAAATATAAAATGAGAAGAAGATGAAACAAACATCTTTTGCTATAAGATAATTACAAAGAATAAAAAATTATACAATCTTACCATGTTTTCAATAAAACTGAGTTTCATTAGTTACAAGAGATTGAAAAGCAAGAGAAAAATGATAAACCTATTTATATGAATTGCATCATAATTACAAAAGGACTATACCAAAACACGCCAAACCACCGACAGTTTTAGCTTCAAGATTCCCTCCTCTAGCCTTCACTCTTGCATGGCATGATAGCATTCACATGAAGGCTATCTTTTGGATGCACATGAAGGCTTCATCGATGATTTTGTCGTCATATGTCACGTGGTTTTAGATGGAAGCACAATGGAGAATCTAATTTCTTTGTCCTTTTCTGCAAGTATTTAAATATATATATATATATATATATATATATATATATATATATATTTGTATAATAATATAGCAATGCCTTTTGAATTTAAATACTTATAAATATATAAAATTACATGTAAGTATGTAAGTTATAAATTTTCCTATGAAATATTTATTTACAATTACTCATTATATATGTAATAATGTAATTATATATAATTATATGATAAGGCAAAGTTTCATAAATATATATATATATATATATATACATAAGTAAGTTTCTCTAATTACATATATAACTATTTATTGCAATCACAATATAATATACATAAATATATATAAAACTATGTGCATAAATTATATTACATACATACATACATATATATATATATATATATATATATATATATATATCATAACTTATTTTTGTAATTAACTAATTCTATGCAAATGAAGAGATTGTGGCTAAGTACATTACATGATAATGACAAATAGTGAAATATAGATTTGCACTTCACTTTAAGAAGGATGGTTTTACAAAATAAATTTCATGCAATTGACAATATAAGAAAACAATATAATAATAAATTTTTCATAGTTCATTAACTTAATAAAGATTAAATTAACATATACTTAGTCATTTACTAACTTGGGGACCTTTTTGAGTGCTTCTTTAGCATGTTTTTCTAAGGCAAGTTTTTATCTCTCAAGGATATCACATTAGCTGCAACCACAAATGCATCTATAACACTTTTTTTAGCTTTCACATGATTAATAGACAGTATGATAAGATGATTCTCCAATTTAATGCAGTCTAACTCAGAAAAAATTAGTTTTGCTTCAATTTCATCCTTCAAAGCCTTTACATAAAAATATGCATGTTGGAGCTTTTGCCCATGATCTTTATAGCCTTCAAGTATAGCCTTGGTGTATTGAAAACTAGCTTCAAGTTTTGTGAGATCTACTAACTCCTTCTCATAACCACTTTCTTTGTTTTTGGCTTCTATATGATCCATGTCACTAGATCATATTGAAATAAAACCCAACTAATGCTATATTATATACTTCACATATTATATACACATATCCTAAAATAACATGTAATATAAATTATATAATAATTTAAATATGGTTTTTTTCTATCATCGTAAATATTGCAAGTGTCTTGAATATTTGGTTAATTACTCTAAAAGCAAAATTTTCTTAATATTAATAACAATAACAAATGACATATTATCGTGATATATATTATAGCAAAATACGAACCAAAAAGTAATAATATATTATTACTATTTTTATTATTATCAAATATAAATTACGGTTGTCCATAATAATATTTTTCTTTCAGGCTCTTGTAGAATTTTATCAAAAGGTTTATGGAAAAAAAATTCATGATGAAAAAAATGAAATAAGGAGAAACTACTCCTATTGAAATTATAAAGGCAAGTAACGCACCCATAAATTTTGTTAAAAAAAAATCACAAAACAACCAAATTTTCAATGAGTAAGGAGAGTTGGAGAATGCAAATAATAAAATGCATCGATCTTCTTCCAAAACATGCATATATGTCTATATATATATATATATATATATATATAGTTATGATGTGATTGATGTGGCATGAGAGAGATATAAGATAGAGATATTTTTGTTATTTTATTCTCTTTATTTTTTATTTCATTTTATTTTTATCCAATTAAATAATCAAATAGAAATATATTTCTTTTTATTTTCTTTTCTTTCTAAACATATATTTTTTATTGTATTGTATTGATCTTTTCATTTTTATTTCCATGAATCCGCATAACAACCGTAAAAATGTTGCCCTTCACTTCTCAATTAATTCTCATTGAACGCTTTCATGTGACCATTGAGAGAAGCATCAAGAAATATTTTATTACTTTCTCTTTCTCATCTGACAAAAGACTGCCACTTCTACACTTCATTATATTATTAAAGTTGCATAGAAACTATATTTGGCTGAATTAAAATTTCTTTTACTATTGGTTACGTTTCCACCAATAAAAAATGTCACATACGTTTATTTACATAATTTGATTACTTGATACTTATTTCAAATAAATTTAATATGTTCTGTAATTAATCAAGATCATCAGAAAGTTGCTTGAAACGGCCAACACCAACGGCATATTTCCATTCCATCCACCACCGACAGCCTATTGAGCGACTGCAGTCATAATGATACCTCATTCACTTGCAGTGATCATATATAAATTTATTGTAACATTATCACCACGAGTTTATTAATATTCATGCTGAGAAGAAATTACTCTCTGCTGGTTAAAAAAATGCAATCGTTACATTTTCTCAAATCCAATTAGATAAAGTCTCAGTCCCTTAACACCTATTGAAACAGACCTTACGCCATCTTAGATGCAAAATAAGGCCTCTAGTTAATGAAACCTGAGTCCACAAGCATTCCCAAATTAACAGCTATGATATTAATAACATATATATTTCTAAATGCGTAAAATTCAAACCTTGACTCATCGCTAACTGGTTATGGAGAGAGTGAGCGAGTTGCAAAAAACTAAGAGATGATTTTTAAAACAATATGTGGCATCTCATAACAAGCATAAACCACAATTAACTGAATATGATGCATTTAGGAACTGATTTAAGTACAGACGACGATATCGGCGTCTTGGGGATCGTGTAGGAGATCTCCTTCTTCCCTATAACAGAAAAAGAAAACAGAAGTTCAATAGACGTTCAAAGATCCCACACAGGAAATCGAAAATAGCAAGATCGTGACTCTGTTAGCAAAAGAGGTTGTCATCACACGCCTTACTCGAGCACTCACATGCATTTGATGGTTTAAGTTGATGCTTTGCTTCAGCTGCATCGTTGGCATATAGAAATTTCACAAATCCGAAGCCCCGAGGCTCACTGCATATTAAGTTCAACCATATTTCAATGTTAAGAAAGTAGATGCTCACAGTTAGAGCAAATAATTGCATAGAGATCTGAGGGAGCAATTAGCTTTAACTATGATATATGTATGAGCGTGTGCCCATAAGATTCATAAGAAACTCACAAACAACTTGCAATGCCATCCCCTTCCATAAAAACAACAAGACTCTGACAGGGTGCCATTTTAAATTTTTGAACATTCATGAGTGATAAGAATATTCTGAGAATGATCCATAACAAAATAAGGATCAGCAAAGAGCATGCATTGTCATAAGAAGAAAACCGCATAAAATATATATGAACAAAAGAGCAGGCAGTTTGATGAACAAGGTGGGAAAAAGGAAGAAAATATCATAGCAAAAAATAACACTTTGATCTCTGGAAAATCCACTTACGTGGAACAATAAGCAACTCCCAACACTTTCTACAAAATAAGATAATGGTGGAGCAAAGAAAGAATTGAACTTCTGTTGTGTATAAGAAACAAATGTAGATCAGACATGCCCAGAGTAGTAATTATTGGGAAGATAAACATCTTTCACAGGACAGGACCACAGCGTTCAAATGGCTCCTAATAAGCTGGTTAGAACGCATAACCATAACCACAGGAAGTTGCTTTGAAGTCTGATATCCATTTCTTCTTGTTTGAGCCCAGCCCAATTCCATTTTCTTTTTTTAAAAAAATAATTTTATGACCTTTGTGTGAGTTTTGTTCACCCCTTTATCATTTCTTTTATTTCTTTTCTTTGCATAAGTGGCAGCTGACATTTACTATATATACGATGGAGCAAAGCTACAAAGATTTGAAAGGAAGATCTCTCGTTAACTATTTATACCCTTCACTTCTGCCTTCGGTTTCTCTCTTGCTCAAGATGAGCAACACAGTTATTCTTTAATAATAATAATAATAATAATAATAATAATAATAATATAGTTATTCTTTAATAATAATAATAATATTATTATATATGGTTCTCATGATGTGCAATTAATCTAATTTTTTCACTACAAGATTATATTTAATGGCTTAAATTTTTCTAACAGCTTAAATGTTACAATCTATTGTAAAAGTACCGCCTCATGTAAAATTTTTATGTTGATATTGATTTTGCAACACTAGACAGGACAAACCTTACCAGCTGAGCAACTCAATAAGAGATGGAGTATTTATGTTAGATATGATAACTAAAAGTTCTATTGAAAAGATTTATGAAAATTCAAAAACGTTGTAGTTTAATATTTATATTATTGCAATCAAGATGCATACAAGGGGAGAACCACATTTTTTTCTTAGAGAGAAGAAAGTACTTATTCTTTTTAATGAGGTGCTTATTTTAATAAACTATTATTAAGTGATATATAACTGTGTAAAACAAGACAACTAACATTCAAGAGAAAAATAAATTGAGTATTTACAAAAGCTTAAACCGATACGTGATTATGCTTGGTCATGATTTTGAACACTGTCCATTGAACTGGAGAAGATTTAAAAATACCTGTGGAATGACAACAAAAGAGAAACCACCTGGGCATGCCAGCAAATCCTCTTCTTCTAAAAAAAAATTATTGGAGAAAAAAAAGAGACATTAGGGTGGGATTCTTTGTCCTTCCCCGCAAAATCCATTCTTTGAACTTGGAATAATCCTCATTCCTGAATATGATGATACCCCTCAGACAATGAAGAAGAGAAAACTCATGGACAAGGTGGTAATGGGTCAGGTGGACATTATTGGGCGAAGTCATGATGACGTGATGCAATACTGAAAAATATAAGGAATAGGCTGTGTCTATTTTTATTTAATTTTATAATTAGAAATTTCTTTTAAAATTTAAGAAGATCCAAATTCGCGTGAGAAGATGAAGGCAATAATCAAAGGAAGAACTGATGGTCCACTGGATGGAATAACGAGGAGTGCTGGTTGCTCCGTGGTACGAAACTTATGGGATCCGCCATTAACGTGAGGGCAAAATTTAAGTCTCGTTTGAAGATATTTTTATTAAAATAAATGTACGACAAACCTAAATTATGTTTTAACTTAAAATCAACGCAGTTTAATTCTTTTGTGTTGATATGTTAATTAAAAATTTTATTTTGTTAATTTTATTATTAATATATTTTATTTTATTTTTATTTTAAATTATACTCAAATTTATAAATGAAAAATTACAAATAAAGACCTATATATTATAAAATTTATAATAAAGAATTTTAAAAATTAAAATTACTGTTAAAAATTATTATTATTAAATTTTAAAAAATTTTACTATCATTTTACGAGATTTATCATTACATATAAAAAAATTTAACGCTTTCTCTATATTTGATAGTAAATCTTATAAAATTGACAATAAAATTTTTTAAAATTTAATAATAATAATAGTTCTTAAAAATAATTTTAATTTTTAAAATTTTTAATTATAAATTTTGTAACATCTAGGTCTTTCATTGTAATTTTTCTTTTATAAAATCCTCTTTTCTTTCAAATGACCAAAATTCATTCGTACTCATAGGAGTCCAAGCATATAATTTTTTTCCCCACTGTATATGTATTTATGTGAAGCTAATTTAAGATAAATAAAAAGTTGCCAACCTGCACGTTTCATAAATAGTGTATATAAAGACATTGAGAATAGCTTAAGTAAATGAATAAATAAAGATTTAGGTAAAAAAATTCTAAGTTCAATCTTCTTTTATATATATATATATATATATAAACACAAGTGTAAAAATAACTAACCTTTACAACACTAATCAAGAAGCAAGAAGTTAACTCTCTCTCTCTCTCTCTCTCTCTCTCTCTCTCTCTCTCTCTCTCTATATATATATATATATATATTATAAGTGGGAAAAAAATGAGAGTCTTCGATGTGCAACATCAACGATCCTGCAGTCATCTTTTATATATTAATTCACGTCTAAAACACAATGGGTCACATACAGCTATATACTTGTTAAATTATAATTATTTTATAGGTTCATTTGATTTGAAAACCTGTCTTACGGCCAAAAATGATTCACAAAGATGATATTATTTTTTCATTCAGACCTTTGAAGTCTGAAGTGGTGGATGCGATGCAAAACAAACTCTGCCTGCCGTAATATCATTATCATTCCCCCACTTATATATCTAGAAAAACAAACCAACGGGTATGGGGTTGGAATGGGATGCATGGCCTAATAAGGTTTCTCTGTCGTTTTTCAAAAAAATATGAAAAGGTTTTTACCTAATTAGAGTCATACTTTTGAGTAGAGTTTTACAAAAGGGATGCTAATCTGAGACCCCTTCACCGATATAGAGAACCTTGAGGAATGATTTGAACTATTAGAAAACTAGAAACATACACCTAATTATCTTTAGGATAGAAATCCTATAATTAAAGACATTATTTAAGTGTAGAAAATAATGTTTTATTAGAATTATGATTAAAGCTTAATATTTTAAATTATTTTTGTTTTATTTTAAATAACATAAACTTAATTATCTTTAAATAAGATTAAGTAGTTATTTTTTATTAAGATTAAAATTTAATATTATTTTGTATTTTTAACATTATTAAAAGTTATCTTATAAACTCTATATAAAATCCTTACCAATTATATTAGGGTTAAGCACCTTTGATTAGATAACAAGACATTTTGAGGGTTCTAATTTCTGTGTCCCTTTCTCTTATACATCCTCTCCCAATCCCCTTTATTTCTTCTATATTTCTCTTCTCTCTCCCCTTTCCTGTATATACATATACTTAGTAGTATAATTTGATGCGATCTGTCCTTATTTCCAGCCCAGTCTTAAATGCACGAAGCTCAACATTAACACAACAATATCCCATAATATATTAAATCAGCCAAAAATGAGGCTTTTGATTCCCATTAATTTTCTCAAAAATTGAAAAACACTTTGTCATCTAATGTAAGATGGGATACGTACAAAATGAGAAACTGACTCAGTTGATTTAATTGGACGATAGAGGTGAAAAGAACTGCAGAATTCACCCAAAGAAAGAGTCATTAGAGATAAAAAGGCAGTCCGCTTTGTTGAGAGTCGTGCAGGGGTGAGATTGAGATATATATAATAAAGGAATTAGTGTTGGTGAGAGTATTATTCGAAAATTGATCGTCACAAATTGCCAAATAGGTGAGTCCCAATAACCATCCGTGTGTCGTTCTTCCATTCGTTCTCAGGCTGCAATACAGAGGGATTTATTTGAAAAATTACAGTCTTACTAATATAAAAACACTACGGAAGGGCTGTCACAAGGTGCTCAATGTGTGTGAGTCAGCAACTAGCAACAATATTCTCTTTAACAAGATGATTTATTGCATGTCATGTAGTAAAGTTATTTTACTATTTTTTTTTAATGTTTTTAAGTTTAAGATTTACTAAAAAAGGTAAAAATTTTAATTATAAAATTTACACTTTAAAATTTTTTAAAATAAAAAAAAATCAAAATAGTATTACTACATCCCTATGATAGAACCCCTGGTATAAGAAATCCAAATTCCAACAACTAATACATTATTTTAAAAATGAAAATTGATTGAAGTTAACAAATAATGTATCCATTTTATTTATACAACGAAATAATCACATCTTTGTCTCCACACAAACTATGTATTACATATGCATTACTGATTACGCACTACATACGGTTCAGATTTATTTTATATATACATGTATAAAGCATGAACTATAAATTTCCTAATTTGTAATCAAAATAGTAACCATCACTTGAATTTGTAAAAATGAGTGGCGTTGAGGGGCTAGGGCAATGCACTGTTAAATCGTCACTTGAATTCTCATTTTAATTAGGGATCATTTGAATCAAAAAGTGCTTCCTTTTCGTGTGAAAGTCAAAGATTCACTTGAGGCATGACCTTTTATAAAAGGCTTGAGAAGTGCGTGAGAATCGGTAAAATAATGTTTATTTTAAAATTTAGACTTAATCGTGATGGATTTGCTAATCTATCACTGACATAGTGACGCATTGCTCTCACCCCCACCAACCTTTTACAAATTCAAGTGATGGTTCCTATCATACAAATAGTGACGGAATTCCTATAATCTATTACTAAAATAGTGATGAATTACAAAATTTGTCACTAAATTTACAATTTTTTTATGATCCATCACTAATTTTTGGCTAAGCTTTATTTGTTGTTTAGTTCTGTACAGCGCCATATCTTTTTTAAAACACTTTATTTCTATTGAAAGCAAATAATTAATGCAGTTCATTATAAGCTCAAATTTAGTTTATAAAAACCTAAAAATGGATAAAGAACATGAAACTGAAAATTTGTACAAATACATATACATAATTTTGTAATTATGTTTCCATTATATATGCAACAAACATGTAAAGTTTTAAAACTAATATTTAGACATCGGTTGTATTCTTGAACTAGATTTTGTTATAGTGAATAACCACATTTTAAACTTTTCACAATTAAACTATGGAATATCATCAAAACTAAGTTAAAACTCACATACATGTATGCAACATTATTTTATTTTAACAATACCAATCAAGGTCCATTTGTCTATTTGGAGCCCGATTCACTACAGAGCGTTTAAGATCTTTAATCAGGGCCATCAAATTCCTCTGCAAGGACTCACCTTCCTCAACACCTTTCTTTCTCTCCCATCTCTCCTATCTCCACCGCCCATCAACTTCCTCACAACAATTTATATCTTCGCCCTACTCGCTGCCTTCTCCATTCTTTCTTAGGGGCTAGAGTTCCACTCATTTGCACCCACCTCCACTCCCAACCCATGGTGTTGCATTATTAACTTCTCATTGTAAAACTACTCAATGGATACTAGCCATGTCATTATTGGAACCCAGTGCTGGTTGCTTTTGTCACAGACATCCACTCTGTTGGAAGACATAAAACAAAATATATAAGGAGCAATATCTTTATATTATAGGGAAAAGGGATACACAAATCACACTTTATATTATATTGTAAATTGATTTACTAATCCGCTTTTTTGTCTCATACGCTAACACTCATTTCCTATTTATACAAATGTTTCAAAACTCTTAAACTCACTTTATTAATTATTATATTTATGAAACACATATTTTCATATATATATATGAATCACATATTTTAAGATAATAACTCATGACACATAATACTAAAGGGCTTTACTTATTCCTAAATATATAAACACCTAAAAGACTTACAATACTAAGAAATACTTATTTCTAGCATTCTCCCTTAAAATTAAATATTTAGTCTACAATGAATTAGTTTGACCACATTCGAGAGGAAAATCACGAATAGCAAATACTACATTTCTTATTGCTTGCCTTGTAATGGCCTCTTCATTTTTTTTCGAATCCCTCGGCTTCTCTTTCTATTGTAAGAGCTAGTAGTTCTTCTTTAGCTTTCTCATAAGCTTATCTTAATTCTCTATAAGCTTCTTTCAAATCTTTCAATTCATATTTGACATTATGCAATTTCCTTAAATTCACATTTTTTAATCATAATATTATAGAAACACTTTAGGTGTCGTATTACTCGAAGTGTAGCTTCATTTTATGCCTTCTTTTTTGTAAATACCTTGTATCCATATATCTCCTTTACACCATGCTTATATGTAAATATTACTTTGGCCAGAAACTATAGTTCATGCTCTGAATCATATTTTGCAAATGAATAATTTGCTAGAAATAAATTTAGTTTTTCCAATAATTGTTTTAAGATCATCTTGAATTGAACAGTTATTATGGCCTATTCTTCTTCCTCTATGACAACCCGTACTCCTTTGTTCTTCATGACCACTATTAGCCACTACACAAACCTTTACAGGTTTTATATGCATAACCTCTTTATATCTTTACAACTTCTTTATCTTCCTTTGCGGCATCACCTTTCATGACTTACACTCTCAACAAGTTCTCTCAACCTAGAGACTTCACAAATTTTTTAATGGATTCTATAAATTCGGAGATATCACAGCAATAGACTTTGTCTTTCTCAACTTATACCTAAGTTTACGCAACTAAGCCTTTGATACCAATTTGTTGAAAGACATAAAACAAAATATATGAGGAGCACTATCACTAAATTATATAGAAGAGGGATACACAAACCACACTTTGTATTATGTTTTGAATTTGTTTATTAATCTACTATTCTATTTCATATACTAACACTCGCTTCCTATTTATAGTAATGTTTCAAGATTCTTAAATTTACTCTATTAACCATTATATTTATGAAATACACATTTCTATATACATGAACAACATACTTCAAGATAGTAACTTATGACACATAATACTAAAGATCTTTACTTATTCCTAAATACACAAACACCAAAAAGACTCACAACACGAAGAGACAATATTTAATTTTACTTATTTCCAACACACCCACAATATGTTAGGAACCTTTTGGTCGCCAGATGATTTGAAATCAACTCCTGTAGGGGCCCATTTCATTAGGATCATCCCTCTATTTTCCTTCCTCATTCTCTCTTCGCACCCTTCTTGCAACCACGCTCTCTTTTCATCTTCCTCACTTTGTTTGTTTTAATTGGATTCCCTATGAACCACCTAGCTGAAGGAATGCTTAGAAGATTTGATCCTACATGCTATTTCGAAGAGTTAAGGGCCAGCAAAACAACATAGGCTCATCACTTAGAGTTAAGTTCCTTGGAGTTAAGCCGTGATCTTATGTATTCATGCTCATCACTTGTTTGGTGATGATGATCTTTTTATGGTAGTGTGTTTTGTAACATGAGAGAAGCTAGGATTGCATGTTAAACCTTGAGTCGGGTGGTTTTCTTGTAATGCTCAATGTAATCTTGACCATCCAACTCATCAACGTTGTTTACAATGATTCTATAACTATTTTGCTTATTAGCCTCTATTAAGCTTTCAAGCCATTGAAAATTTAGCTTAGGTAGTTGAAGGGTGAGGATGAATTGAGTCAAGAAGACCCAAAACCACAAATGGACCACTTGAATCATGATCATGAGAAAATTTAGATTGTAATTATAATTGTCTCTCATAAGCATTTACCATGCACATCACAAAAAGACAAAAAGAGTTGAAGAAAAGCTTAGGAATTCCTAAATGGGTTACTATCGAGGCAGTCCACAAGTTTATAAAGTTTGAAATGATGCAATTAGATAGGTTTTGTTCCATGAAGGCTTAACTTGGCGTTGGAGCAAACATGTGGCCTTGTAAAGTTTGTTAGTGGTTTAGGCATTTATGACAATGAAGAAGTTCTTGTTGCCGTCAAGGAGTTCAACTTCCTTAAGGGGAATTTGATGATGTGAAAGTGGATATGGTGGCCTAAGGCTTTGCCCTCTTCAATGGAATTTTTCAAGGAATTGGGTGTTGATGGAGGTAGTGATAATGGTCGCATGCAAACCATGTGTAGTGAAGTGCCGAGCAAATTAGGAGAAAGGGATCATGTGGCTTTGTGCCAAGAAAGGAAGGAAGTAGACGTTGAGAGGTCAAGAAATGGCTACCATGATGATGTTACTTGTTGTTATGTTTGTAGAAAGTGTGAAAGGAAGGCGAGATTTTAAATAGAAGAGAGCTTTTAAATACAATAGTCCAATTAGTGGTTTGTAACTAATTACAGTACTCTTGGGTATATTCTTGTGCTTATTTGCAAGTGTTGTAGATATATATTTTTTTTTTCTTTTTATTCATCTTCCAATAACTCCATGCATGTGGAGCCTAGGCATGATATATATATATGTGTGTGTGTGTGTGTGTGTGTGTTTGTTTTCGAGTCTTGGGTATATTTCGATGCTTATTTGCAAGTTTTGTAACTCATTAAATATACATGGCTATTCCAATAGAATCAAGCAAGCCTAATCAACCAAAAGATTCTTGGTGTTGTGTATATGGAAACTCTTTCTAAAACTTACCGTATTTTCTAGCATTTAAAACTAGTAGCATTGGTTAGCTCGGAACAATGATTGCCTTTCACATTTTTGTTCTTTTCCTTGTTGATTAAACACTCGTTCCCCATTAAGCAACTTGCATAGCTTGCAAAATTGTCCATATATGTATGTTTGTTTATTCCCTTCGAAGTTCAAATTGCACACTAACACCAATGCCAAATGCAAAATTTCAAAAAATTTTGTACAATTTAAAAAAAAAAATTTCCAAAACAGAAGGGCAATGAAACCAGTTTCTTCAAAAGGCACTTCCGCACAATGGATGTGGGCTTTAACCTAGGGGATATTTTATATTTTCACTAAAATTTCTAATTAATGATACTCCAATCCCTTAAATAAAATTTTAGATTATTACACTTGCTAAAAAGTAAAGAAAAAAAGGTGCAATGTGAGTAACTTTTAAAGTTTTTTTATTATAAAATTTTTATAATTCTAAAACGAGAGTGACACAAATAAAATGAAAAGAAATTATTTGTTATTTCATTTGACAACTCACAGAAGCAATTTTTTAACTTCCACAGCCGCCTCTAAGTAATTTTAAAAATATAACTATTGGACGAAGAATGAGAAATAGCCAATATAGGAAGTATAAAAGTCGCAAGTTGGAAATAATGCAGGAGAGAGAAATGTTTCAAGAGTTTTGTAAAGCTACTTGTATTTATACTTTAGGCGTTTTATGATTAAAATTTTTAATAAAAGTATAACATGTTGATGAAATTAATCTTTTACTGGCAGATTTTTTTTCTTTTACAAATATTAACAAACAGTTAAAAATTCCACTACATTTTTTTAAAACCTTAAGGGTTCTTTTTGTACTAGCTTTAATTTTTTCATATTATCTATGTATATTTTGAGAGTTTAAAATCTTATTAATCTCGACGAACTAAATTCTGAAAATATATACAAATAGAACTACAAGTATGTAAATATTCTTTTTTTAAAGTCACATCAATTTCTCACATATATTAGAGACAGAGAAAGAAAAAAAATGTAAAATATTAGGTTTTGAAGTTGACATTGCATAGGGCTGAAGATTCGTTAGGTGGGCCCGATGAATCTATCCCAATCAAATCGGCCGAGCTGAAAAAGAAAATAGGCCAAATTTAAAAACGAGAAAGAGGATAGAAAAATTAGGCTGGGCTAGCCTATGGGCTAAGCCTTTCAACCTGTTTTGTCTAACCCAGCTAGGTTATTGTTTTATTTCTAAACTGAAAACAACGTCGTCCTATGCCTTCCCCTTTGAATTGAAAACCCTCGTCTGTCGTCCCTCAGTCCCTTCCCTCTCCTTTTCATTTGTTCCATTATCCATTCTTCGCTATGATCAACCACACACACGAAGCTTCCTCTTCCTCCATCTCCCACTTTCATTCCATATTTGTTCTCCGTCTCCTCGTCCTGAATCATAAGCCTTCATCGTGAATCCTTAGAAGGGTAGCAGGTACTCCACTTTCGTTTTCAGCCTCTGACGTAGAGAGGACTGATTTTTTGAAGCTCGTTTTCTGTGACCATTACATCAAAAACACAATGAGTCACATACAGCTATATACTTGTTAAATTATAGTTGTTTTATAGGTTTATTTGATTTGGAAATCTGTCTTACGTCCAAAAATGATAGAAGATAATATTGTTTTTGCATGCAGACCTTTGAAGTCTGAAATGGTGGATGCGATGCAAAACAAACTCTGCCTACCATGTATATAATATATTAAATAGCAAAACGATAGAAGATAATATTTGATTTGGAAATCTGTCTTACGTCCAAAAATGATAGAAGATAATATTGTTTTTGCATGCAGACCTTTGAAGTCTGCAATGGTGGATGCGATGCAAAACAAACTCTGCCTACCATGTATAGTATATTAAATAGCAAAACAAACTAATAATGAGTATGGGTTTGGAATGGGATGCATTGCCTAATTAATTAATAAGGTTTCTTTGTCGTTTTAAAGAAAATATGAAAGGGTTTTGACCTAATAGGGTCATAGTTATGCCAAAGTATTTGATATAAGTGCTGTAAATTTAGTAAATATGAGTATAAGATTGAAAAAGAATTTGATATATTTTACTGTCGCTCTCATCAATAATGTTAAAATAATTCTCATTATTACTTGTTCTCTAAAAAGGTTACAGACATTACAGGAAAATCTTAAATTTATTTAAAGTTTTATTTTGATCTCTTATTTTTTTTTTCAATAAAATTTACAAATTTTTATGTTTAACAGAGTTACTAAAAGACTTATTTAAAGCGGATTGAAAAGTTATAAATTTTATTGGAGAAAAAAGGTAAACTTTTAACCTTAAATTTTTTAGAATGAATTAATTTTTGAAATGATATTAAAGACTTTTACCATAAAGTAATGAATCAAGAGTTTGGTCTTTAATTTCTTCATAAATTAGGTAGATTTTTAGAAAGTACAGTAAAGATGTTAAATGTTTGAGTTTATAATTTTTTTAATAATTATATTTACTACTAGACCACTCATAATGATTTAACATATAGAGAGGGTATATCAGGGATATATATTTAACCCCAATGTTGACAATACGTTCTTCTCTATAATTTAGATTTATAAATTAAATGTCATAATAAAGCGTGAGAGAGTTTCTTCTTCTATAATGGAAATTTTAATTATAATGTGACAATAAAGAGTAAGAGAATCGAATGTGATTTTAAGTATATCATGGAACAAAGAATTGTATTCAAAATAATCAAACTCTTCATTAAGCTAATTAAACAATAATTTAAAATTGAATATAGTATAAAAAAAATATAAGAGAGACTTTTGTAATTTGATCATACTGCAAGGATCGTGGATATAATTTTTATTCTCACATACTTGTTTATTTAGGTTTATTTTTTATTTTTTACATTTTTTCTATAATATTACGTACTATAGTCTTTGGCCGAAGAAAAAAAAAATCTCCATCGCATTTGCATAGTCTCCAATGGGAGGTGAAACAACTAATTAAACTAATTACATTTCAAGTTTCAGCCATTAAATTTAGCTTGACAATTATATATGACTTAAATTAATTGATTGTTTCAGCTATCAAAGAAAATACCATATAGCTGGATAATAAAAAATAATCTCAAGGAATCAGAGGACCTTTTAATTTCAGTTTCAGTTTATAGGGTAGCTTGAAAATAGTAAACAATGTACTATTTTTATTTTTAACTTTTATCAATTGACGTACAGTTAAAGAGCAACAAAAATATCAACTCAAGATATTTTGTTTGTCCTAAATAATTATAAATAGTTAAATGAAGACTTACAAACTTTTTCTTGATGATAAGGTGACACTTATTTAATCATGGATTATTATCTTTTAGTAAGCTATCCATGTAAAATATTAATTATTAACAAAAGAAGCATGAAATTGAGCAAGTAAACAAGATGCTCCCAAGGTTTATTTAAAAAGCCAAAATAAAACCCCCTTATGTTATAATACTAAGGAGATTCCAATGGCACCTCCAAGTTTGCATAACTTAATTAGCTAATCTTCTTTTAATGCAAAACTTAGCAAATATTTTAAGATAGATCAATGTATTATAGATAAATTGACTAAATTAATCCCATTGAGCTCTAATGGTTGGATTCGATGGTTTTTTTTTTTTAATAAAAAGAGACTCTTGTAATGTATTTACGAATTTTATATTTATTCAGTATTAAAAATGAAAATAAAAATTTTAAATATTACATTATAATAAAAATACTCCATAAAAGAAAGTAATTAAAGAGAAGCTTGAGAATTACATAACCGAAGGATAAATTAATGAAATAATATAAATATCATACATAATATAAAATATTCAGAATAATAATAAAAAATTCATTTGCTTGTGTTTAATTTATAAAATCAAAACCAAATAAATAAATAAATATTTAAAAAATTTCAATTAATTAATTTGATTAAAAAAGTATTTTAATTGAGGATTGGTTTGAATTTTAGATAGAATCGATTTTTATGATTAATTTGGCTATCATAATCCATTTTTCAAATCTCTCATTAAGCTAAAAGGCTGTTATTCCCCACTTGCGCCTCACTATTAATTTAAAGAGTAAATTAGGTTAACTTACACTCACATAAATTACGTTTAATATTTTTTTATTTTAAAAAATTACATTCAATATCTCTTACATGATATATGTTATAACAAAATTTTCTTCAACTTTTTTTTTTGTCAAAGAATTGACTTTCTATATAATATAAGATTGTATTTTTAATCTCAACATGAAAGTAAAAATAATTAAGTTGATATTAAGTTCTAATATGAGATTGTAATTTTATTTTTAATATAATATTAAAGATATTTAAATAATTTTATGTTTAAAAGAGATTAATATTGTATAAGAAAATTATCTTTATTGATAGAAAATAAATTAGAGAAAAATAATGTAATCCTTTAAAGAAAAAATGTTTTAAGCATAATTTAATTAAAATTTAAGATAATTCAATATAATTTATTTTAATTTAAAATTTTAAAATCTGTAGGGAGGGGCAGTGATTGACTGTTTCTTGCATTTGCTAATCATGTTGTAGCCAAAAACAGCTTGGCTCCTAATTTTGGGAATATATAGAGAGAGAGAGAGAGAGAGAGAGAGAGAGAGAGAGAGAGAGAGAGAGAGAGAGAGAGAGAGAGAGAGAGAGAGAGAGAGAGAGAGAAGGGCTTCCCATCCTACTAAGAACCACGCAAGCTCATATGATTGAACTGAATATCCTCAATCATCCATTCACTATGCATAGGCAACTTGTAAAGTATTCATCCATCGCCAAACAGCTTCACACATAAGTTATGGGTGTTTGGGTAGAAAGATTCTGAGGAGAAGAGAAAGAAGAATTAAAAAAAAATTATGTGACTTCAAATTATGTTTAATATGATTTGAAAATAAATGATGACAATTTTTTATTCTAATATTTAATAGACTAGAAATAATACATAAATAAAAATAAAAAGTGAGCAAATGGCCAAAATACTCATAGAGCTAAAAAATATTTAAAAACTAATTTTTGTTAATAAATATAAAATAAAAAAAAGTATAATTGAAAGATTTCAAGTTAGAGATATTTATAATTTTATACTAAAAAATTTTAAAATTTGAAATTATTTTAAAGGATCCAATAATAAAAATGTTAACTGTACAAAAAGATTATAATTCAGAATTTCAAGTTAAAACTCTTAGTTATTGAATTTTTAAAATAATTTTAAAATTTAAGATCTTTTAATATAAAATATTATTATCATTTATGTGAAATAGTATTTTTCCTTCTCTTTACATCTTTGAAAGTAACTTTTCTTTTCCAATATACCAAACAATATTTTGATTTTTTTTTTCCATCTCTCTCTCTCTTTCCTTGCCCTTCTTTTTTAACACACCAAACATACTTTCTACATGTCAATCATGTAGTCTGTCTCCAAACCATTCAATACGGCTCAGGATTTTCTCCCGTCCTTTCTCTCTTGCATTTAGTCCAGTCAATGTAATGAATCCTTTTTATTGTTTTGTTTTTGATTCTTTTTAAAAAAGAAAGAAGTGAAAAGAGGCTCAACTTTTGAGTGCATGTTTGGTTTAGCTTTTGCTTTCTTCAAACCTTAGTTTTGGCCAAAGTAACAAAACATAGCTTCTGCATTTTATGGGTTGCAAACCGTGGTTTGAGAGTCTCCAAAAGTGTTTTCAAACACAGCATGAGATTGCACCGACAAGACAGAAGTTAGACTGGAAAGAAGCTTAACCCATTCAATACCACCTATTACCCAACCAAACTCACAACTAGATTGTATAATGTGCACAATTAAAAAGAGAAAGATTGAAGATTTTTCAACACCAAAAGTTGAATATAGATTTGCTCATTTTCTGGTGCCAAAATGAGCTGTCATATTGAAGAATGATGATAAACACAAATATGTGGGTCTCCTACACTTCCCATTTCTCTCTCTCTAAAGAATGTGAACCTCCTACACTTTCATTTGATGTTTATATCTTTTCAATATGATTGGTTATTTTGGTGTTAGAAAATAAGTGAATCCAAATTCGTTAAAAAGCTTATTTCTTCAACTTCCAATGTTAAAATCCTACACATTTAGTCTATTGCTCTCCAATCGCATGGTTTGCATTTACCTTCTAAATAGACAAGATTTGGATTGTGATGCCTCGCATTCTAAAATTTAACGGCCTATTTAAGATTATTGTACCCTTTTACTCTTTTTAAATATATTATTTTTAAATAGATTTTCAGAAAAAAACATAGAGAGAGAAAAAGAAAAAGAGAAGTAGTTTGCATTTAACAAAATTATTTGATAAGGGCATTATCAATATTATTGTATTTGATAAATATCTCAAAAAAATTAAATACTTTTTACTGTCAAATATTAAAAAAAGGCATGTATTTAAAAAGTAAAGTAAAAGAATATTAGAGATAATTAATGATTTTGAGTTGGGATATGATTATCTTAAAAAGAATTTTTACTTTTATTTTTGCTTCAAAAGAGAAACTTCAATTTTTTTCATAATAAAAAAAATGCTTCAATTACTATTTAAGAATAACTTTTTTTTTTCCTAAGAGTTTGGCCAAACATTTTTCTTTTATCAAATAGATACTTTTTTATTTAAAAGAAAATAAACAGCTTCTGACCTCTAGAAGCTTTGCCAAACAGGTTTTGAGCTATTAGGACATGCTAACTCTACTAATAAATAATTTGGTAGGATTTTTGACGCGACATTGTTGAATGCCAATCAAATCCTGCTATGTCATTAAGGGTTCGTTTGGTACGTAGAATAAATTTTGATAGGAAAAGGAATAGGAAAGGGAATAAGAATGGAAATGAATTTTAAGACTTAAATTTTGTTTGGTATGATCTAAAAATAAATAGGAATAAGATATCTGTTTTATGTTTGGTTAGATAAAAAAAAGAGAGATATGGAAAGGAAAGAGGGCCAAAAGACTATAATATCCCTGAATTAAAAAATAATTAAAAAATGAATTTTTTAATAGTTGAAAAAAAACAAAAATTATAAGACACAATACTCCAATTTAGAGCCCTAATTTGCCAGCTGAATGAAGACGTTGCCTCCATTGAAGAAGAGCTGCGTCTGCTGTCGCGAAATTCTGACATTGACCATCAGCTTCTCCAACTCGCATTACAGCAACCATCTTCTCCATCTGTTTTAAAGTCCCTTCTCTGATGCACGAATTGTAGCCATGTGAATGAAGAAGTTGCCTCCATCGAAGAGCTCCATCTGTTGTCGCAAAATCACGGCACTGATCTGCTTCTCCATCTCGCTTTGCAACAACCATCTTCTCCATCTATTGTTGAAGTCCCTTCCTAATGCAACTTCACTCTTAATCGATCTTTCTTTAGTTAAGTTTGCAGCTGCCTGGGAATTTATTGTTTGATTTTTCTTGTTGATATTTAACGGAACATCATGTAGTTGTTTTGCAATATCCTAGTTTGTGAATTTTCTACTAAGTAAAACTTATATTCTCCTTAGAATCTTCCTTTTTAAAAGTTTAAGTAATTATACTAATGCAAATCCCATAGAAATCAAAGATTTTCCATGGTAAATAACACCCCTTTTAGAAACAAATAAGATAGAAAGGAGGAATGTATCTGTATAGTGCTATATTTAGGGAGTATTACACAAATTGAACTAAAAATTAGAATAAATATAATAGTAGTCGGCAATGAAAAATTACTTAATGATTATACCCTGCGATTTCCTATCTAAGGATAGGACTATGTGTTCATCTTATACATACTTTTGACATGTAGTTCGTATAAGGCAAATTTTGATTGCTATTCATTCATTTGCATTATTTAATCTAAAATAACCAATAGTCTATGCCTCTGGTGTAAGTTAAATTCATTGGGAAATGCCTACCGATTTTGTGGTACTTCCATCAACTGAAAAGGGAACACCTTGAGTTCAAATTGGTCCATCCCTAAAACCATCTCTGATATAACGAAATGACAAATGCCAAGGAGTTGCTTTTATCGATTACTAGAGTCATATTATGTTAAACTGAAGATCAATTATGTATAACTTTGTTATATTTATTATTATATGTTTTTTTGTCCAGCATGGCTTTCTATTAAATTTGGTGTTCCCTTAATCAAGTTTAAATTTCTTATGACTATGGAACTTATTCTCATTACTGGTGTTAGTCTTTCTCTCACTTTAAAGAGGACCTTGTTTCTCTCATATTTTTTTATCAATTATATTTTGATATGGAAATCTGGAGTCCCCCTTCCCATTTTTTTCTTCATGTTTGCATGAGAAAAATTATAGTAATTTTTTTTAGTTGATGTTCATTTGGTAATTGCTTATTAATTTGATGAAGGATATTAGCATTTGTAATTGGTCTAGTTGTCACTAATATTTCTTATTTTAATTGTTCATTCTGTTCTTATTTTATGGTTGAGTAGGAAGGTTTTGATTCCTAGGTAGAACTAGATATTTTGCTTGGAAATTGGCAATTGTAGCTTTTATTTCTTAATGTTCCTTGTACAAAATAAAATTTCTAAGTGCTACTACTTTTTGTAATAATTTTGTGAATATCATAACTAAGAGTAGTCTCAAGGGTTCTTCATTGAAAATTGTCCAGCATCCATGGTAATTATTAGCTTCAAAGTGGTATATGGACTCAAGTGTCTTTTTGTCCCTTCTTGCTTTTCTTTTCTTTTTTCTAATACTCATCAAATTTAATTAATCTGTCACTAAAAGTCAACATCTTTGGTTAGTATTGAATCTTGGATTTCGTATATGATTGCTAATATTTAGATTAGATTGTTTATCTTCCCTATTCATTAGGGTCCCCTTCAATAAGGTCTTCGGTGTTAAAAGAACTTCTCTCTTTTTCTCATTTGTTCTAAATTTAATTTTGTAGGCTTAACCATATGTTGTTCTCCACTTAGCTCACATGCATCAGAATCTACAATCAAGACCTCCAATGGTTTATTCTTTTTTTAGGAAATTCTATGCTTTACTATGATCATGAAAATAGAGGACCTTCTTCACAGACTTGCACTTCCTTGCATGTTGTCCCTGGTAGTTTCTGGCAGTTGGATCCTCTATATGGAAGTAATGGAATTTCCTATACAGAGAGGGAAGGAATTTCAAGATATGAAATGCTTGCTCATATTATTGAATTTGGTTTCCTTGAGACTTATTTTAACAATAAATTAGTTTGTGGAGATAATTTGAATTTCAATCCTCTCTTTAAGGAAGGAAATAATAGGTAGTTCAAGGATGTAGGAGAGGATGTTAAATCTGAATGCATGTGTAATCTTCACTTTGGCCTAGGGTTATTATTAGGCCAAAATATAAATTTCTATTATTTCAAATTTTAAATTTTAATTATTTTCGTAGTTAAATTTGAGTCAAGTCTGATTTTATTTTCTACTTGCAGATGCATCATATAACCCTATCATTGAGAATGGTGATGTAAATTTTACACATTATGGAGCATTTGATGAAGATATGTATGAAGAAGTTTCTGGGCAATAGGAAATTGACTCATGTACATCTTTTGAATATACAAGCCTTGGATAAATCTTTCCTCGAGGCCTAGGCATCAATTGTTATTGAGAAGCAGTTTTGTTATGCTGAGAGTGAAGGCAAAGGAATAATGATTCAATGTAGAAATCCTGATTCTCATATATCAAAAGCAAGGACTGAATTGGTTCAGAGAGATTTTTTAGAGCTGACTTTGATGTCTACATAATTGAAAGTATCAATTATCCTACACCAACAAATCAATTAGCAAGTCTTGGGAATTCTTGTAATATATCACAGTATTTTGCATATGGTGATCCTCTTATTTGTGGATGTTGTAAAGATCTGCATTGGATGTACAAATGTCAATATTAGTTATGTAAGACTGTGATGTTGATTTTTTTTTTTGTGTAATCTTGGTTATGTAATTTTTTTCTGGTGTAAATTTGGATATGTCACCCCTGTAGAGTTGACTTTAGAATTGAGTGAGTGGTGAAGTTTAGATTTTGGAACAGTCAATTTAGATTGAATTGTTAATTTGTTTACTGTTATATGGATCATAGGTCAATGTGCAAGCTATATTTGGTTGACAACGTATTGATGTAACTTTTCGATGCTACAAAGCACATTAATATATATATATATATATCAAAGTTGTCTGATCTTATCTCCCTTCATCTGTTTTCTCATTTACTCAACATAGCCTTCGATTGTATGGTTTCCTATATCGCTGTTGTCAAGCTCCAGCCCGATCCCTGTGATTTTGTACTTGGCCTTCCCCCTCTCTCTCTTTGTCCCGGGATAAAGCCACACCGACGCACAGAGAATAGGGGGCTGCATTGGAGACGAATAAGTGCAGAAACTGACATACTTCTTTCCAGCTCTTCTAGTTAGCGCGTAGTGGGAATAGCCCCTTCCATTGCCTGAAAGCCAATAAAGAGTGCCTCACGTTCCACTGAACGCTGGGGAAGGAAGTGACATAGTTTTTTTACGAGCAGTAGGGGTATGCTTTATCTATCTTATTGGCTTAAGCATCCTATTATTCTTTATTTTTATCCCATTATAAGATTTTTCGACATGTTAATAGTGAGGGTCCTTTCGCCTATTTCAATGCTTCAACGGCAAAAAGTCGACGTGAGGCACTATTCTCACAGCAGCAGGTTGGATTCTCCAACTTTTGCAAATGAACCCCGTTCAAGTTCCATCCCAACTGTCTATAATTTGATGATATAAACAAGGCTCCACAAGTTTTTTTTCCCTTTTTTTTCGCCAAGCATTTACATAATTTTGGTTCATATCTATAAAGTTTTTCCTGATATAAACAAGACATCACAAGCATATATAAAATTTGCTAAATAAAATTATACAAGGCACCTTGCTAAGTATTGTGGTAGAAGGAAGTGAATATATAAAGTATTGTATAGTCAATTCAAACTTATATTTTATTCCATCCCCAGTTAATGAATATCATAATTCTTGTTAATGTAACTTCATTCTAGAGCTTATGAACCTATACGCATTATCTATCCAGTCACATGATCTCAAAATTGAATTTAAGTCAAGATATTAACAAGTTGAAATAACAAAATGTAGATCAAGTTTGGAACAATAACTAAAAGGTTTAAAAGGAAAAACAAAGGAAGACAAAGCTTTCACTTATTTAAACTACACAATACAACTTTATAACCACCAAGACCCTGTAATAAGCTGCAGAAACATGCTGTTAAAGGGACATAGCATATGGATGTCAAAATCACCATATCAAATATATGTTTGAACATTAAGCTATCATAGTGATAATAATACTTATGGTTCCCACTAATAATAACAAATACTTATATGAAGCCTTAATCAAAGTATGACAACTTTGATAAAAAAAATGTAGATTAAAAACCAATGCACTTCACTGGATAGAACAAAAATAAAACACAAAATAGATAACTGTCATATGTATTATAGACATCTGAATATAAATACTGTTATCTACTTTATATACATCAAAATATGAGGATTGTCATTGCCAAATATATACAGAAGTGTACCATATGCTACTTATAGGCACAACTAGTCATCTGTTTGCATCAAGAAACAAGGCCTTTCATGGGCACACATGCTGGTCAATCTATTAACATAAAAAAACCAGGCCCTTACAAGCAAAAAAGTGCCTTGCAATCACCTATTTACACCAAAAACATATTGCCTCCTGAACACATGCATTGCATCATTGATATATTTCAACTTCACCAAAAGACAACCTCTCAAAGGTCATAAGACTAATCCTATCCACCTATTTACATCACAAAATAGTGCCTCTACTGGGCACTTACCTCCTATCCAATATATACATCAAAAAAATCAACTATCATAGTCACACACTTCCTAGCCAATATATACACCAAAAAATAATGCCTTTCTGTCACACCCGAAAATGCGACCGCGTGGCACCTTTAAAAAGAGAAATATCAAAAGTAAAAAGCTCAAGAAATAAATAGGGTTCAGGAGTCGCTATCAAAATTTTAATTTTAAAAGGCAAAACTTTGAAAAAGCCTTTTTTTTAAATGTGAAAAATGGTCTGCGAATCAGATTCGGATTCGGGAGTCGATTGTGAGTGGGGAAGGTGTTAGGCACCCCACTACACCCGTTCTTCAGAACGGTTACCCTAAGTCAGTTGTGCAAAATTAATATGGTCTCTATTCTATTTTAATTCTCCCTAACTAATCACATGCAAAGAACAAAAAGAAAAATTTTAAGGAAATAAAATTTAAGAGAAGAAAGAAAATTAAAAGCAAAACAAAAGGAATTCAAAGAATAAAATAAAGAAAAGGGAATAAAATAAAAGAAATTAAGGAAATAAAATTAAGAGAAAATGTTTATTTACAAGGGCGGACTTGACCTAGGATGAGAGCCTAGGGCCTACGTACCCTTATGAGGGATCAAAGTCCACGTAGTTCGACTGGAGATTGTATTTGCTGTTTTTTTTTTCGTTTTATGTTTTGTTTTGTTTTTTCTCTTTTTTATGGGTTTTTTGTGTTCTTTATTTTGTTTTAATTCTTTTCCTTTTTTTTTCTTGTTTTTGTTTTTCTTTAATTTTTTAATTAATTACTTTTTTTTGCAGAAAGACAAAGAAAATAAGAATTACTTTTTTCCTTTAACAAATTTTGAAATTAATTGATGTATTTTGATTTGTTAAAGGTAAATTTAATTCTACTTCCTTTGCATTTTCAATTTTTTTTATCTCTTTTCTTCTTTTTTTTTATGATTTTATTTTTTCTTCATTTTTCTCTTTCTTTATCTCTTTTTATCATTGTTTTATTTAATTTTTGTTTTGTTTGGTTATTATTAGTTTTTTTTTGCTTTTGTTTATGTTTTATTCTTGTTTTTTTTTTTGTGTTCTTTGTTTTTGTTATATATATATATATATATATATTTTAAATTTTTTTTTGCTTTTGTTTTTTTTTCCTTTTTTTTAGAAGAAAGAAAGAAAATAAAAATCATTTTAGGCTTTTGCAAACGAAACAGTTTTAAAATTATTTTGTATGTTTAATTTGCTGAACTAAATTGATCCACTCTTTACTTTCTCTCCTTTTTTATCATTTTTGTTTTTTCATTCTTTTCTCTTTCCTATGCATTTTTGTCATTTATTTATTTATTTATTTATTTTCATTCTTTTTAATGACTTTTTGTTGTTGTTTGTTTTTTTTTTGTTTCTATTTGATTTTTTTTTTTTTGAAAATCTTCTTTTAAAAAAATCAATTTGATATTGATTGATGCAGCCGAAAACATATAAAAATGCAAATAGGTAACCTAATGAATACCAAGAAGGCTTATTGCCTCACATGGTCCATTTGGTTTAACTCCTATGCGTTTGAGGGGACAAAAAATCCCACACGACAAATTCTAAAAGAGAAAACAAAAATTAAATTAAAACACAAATATTCACAAGCTTGCAACATTTGTTTTGATTGTGTGTGCTTGTGTCTAGCCAGCTAAACAACATGCCTCAATACATTTCAAGTATAAGAAAACAAACTCAAACCAATTGACTTTGCTATGCTATCCAATCCGGTTCATCTGCTGCAGCGTAACCATCTCTTTGAATCTCTACACTGGACCTCCTCATTTCCCTCACACTCCTCAAATGGAGCTCCGCATCTTTTCCTTCATCTGACCACATAATTAGTCCTCTTGTGTTTGTGCCAGTTAGAGTCCTTCACCCGTTGCTCCATTGTTATATTTAAGCACCAAACAAAACAAACAAAATAAAATAAGAGGGAAAATAAAATAAATAACAGAGACCATCATTTGGCAAAGTATATTAGACAGAATACCTACTCTAATTCCGAACTCCAAACACCCACGTAAACTTGAATCATGTAGTCAATCAAACAAGAATTTAAAATTCATTTTCAGTTACCCATTTACAGTCAGGGCATCTTAATCATAAATTCATGCAAGATACGGGACAGGAGTTAGACCAAGCCAGGTTCATATAACAGCAGGACCAATAAACCTCAGCTATCCCCTAATCACAACAGAGCAACATGACTAGATAACAGCAGAGACTAATCACTAGGCTAACCATGTTTATTCACGGAGGATTCATCATACAGATTCAGACACAAACAATAAAATCTAACTATTCATTGCAGGCTACAATTCGTGCAGACTAAAACCTCATATTCACATCTGCATGCTAAACAGTGGCACACACATAGGAATTTTTTATTGGAGATTAATTACTAAACAAAGAAACAAAAGGGAGCGAGAATTTTTGTCAATCCATTGATCCAGACCCCTACTCTAATCAAATGGTCAAAATGAAATCGAACCTCAGCATCTTAAAACGGGAATACACCCCAAGCTTTATAGATCTAGGAAGCATAATTTCTCAGATTAAGCCAGACAAATGTTATATGACAAGCTAAACAATATGAGCTTTTAAAGCCTTGGATTAGAAATCAGCATCCAATAACCACAGAATCAGACCATATTCGAGATACAGAAACCTTGGGTTCCAGCACCTAAAATCAGAATACACTCATAGCTTCAAGGCTTCGGGACATAAAGGGGAAGGCACAAGAAATATACCTTTCAAGTTCTTGCGAAGAAGTGAGGCACGTTCTCTTCTTCGACACCGAGATTCGGTGGACTAGGATCTCTCTCTGCTTGAAAAGCTATCGCCAGTGACGTTCCTCTCTCTCGGCCTCGCTTTCTCCCTCAGATGCCTTCGTTATTCTGAACTCTCCGAATCTCAAAAGCTCCCTTCTGTGATTCTGTTCCTCTTAATTTTTCGGTCCCTCTTCACCTCTGATTCTCCTCGGCTTGAATCCGAAAAACAATCCTCAGCCTCCCCTATGAGTTTCAGTTTCCTTCTGGTCTCTCGATCTTTTTTTTTCGATCACTCTCACTCTGTTCCCCAGCAACCTTCGCCTCTCCAGACCCTCTTCTCCTTCGATCCATTTTTTTTCGATCACTCCTCTGCTCCCCCATTTTATCTGAATCCAGTCCCTCTCTCGCCTTTTTTTTCCGTTTCTCCTCTCTAACTCTGAAACTCTCCTTAACCCCTTTTTCTTCTCCCTCGGTGATCCTCTCTCGGCTTCTTCCTTTGATTCCCCTCACATCTCGAAGTTCTTCTCCATTCCCTCCGAGCTCCCTCTCTTTCTCTTTCTTTTTTCTAATTTCTTCCCTTTTTCCTCTCTGTGCTCAGAGCATTTCTTTTCGTGTGTCTCGCGTCCCCCCGTTTATGTCTGCCTCTCTCCCCTCTTATCCGAAAAGGCGAATCCCTGCTCCTCGCTTAGTCTCGCCTCCCAGTGCCTCTCTGCCTCTGTCTGTTCGTCTCTGTCCCTCTGTGTGTACTTCCCCCTCTTTTTCCGTCTGCCTCTTTTCGAAGGCAGAATCAAAAGGGGACCAAAGGGACCGGGTAGGGTTTTGGTTTGGATCCAGGTGAGTTGGGGTTGTGTTTTTTGGGCTTCAGACTTGGGTTGGGGTTGAAATAATGGGCCTCCGTTTTTTCTTTGTTTGTTTTTTAGCCCATTTTTTCTTTTCATGTTTGGGCCTTTGGATCTAAAAGAAATGGACTGAAACTATTTGTTTACTTTAATTTTTTTTCTTTTCAGGATGAAGGTTTTTTTTTTTTTTTGGGGTATTGGGCTTTCATTTAGAGAAATAGGAAGCAAAGTTAAGACCTTTTTTTTTTAATTGATTTTTCGTTTGTTTGTCTTTTTTTCTTTTTTCTTTTTATATTAAGTTAGTAGACCCTTATTTGATTTTTTTTATTATTGGGTATTGGGCTTTCATTTAGAGAAATAGGAAGCAAAGTTAAGACCTTTTTTTTTTAATTGATTTTTCTTTTGTTGGTCTTTTTTTCTTTTTTTTTTTTTTTTTGATATTAAGTTAGTAGACCCTTATTTGATTTTTTTTTTATTTATTATTTGTAGGTAATAAACTCTAATATACTTTTTTTCTTTTTTGGTTTCCTTCTCTTAAAATTTTTTTTTGTTTTGGACTTCCCCTTTCTCTTTATATATATGTATATATATTTTTTGAAATATTTATTATTATTATTTTACTTTATTTTTTTCTTTTTCCTAGTCCCTTTTTATTTTGCTTTCTATTTTTTATTATTTTGTTAGTTTAATTTTATTATTATTTTTGGAGCTTGCCTAGACAAAATACGGTGTTCACAGTTGCCCCTCTTTACTTGTTTCTTGGGTAAGGAAATTGAAAATGTAATTTTTGATATTTTTGCATAAGAAACAAGTAAAGATAAGAACACGTATTTTGTTTGACCTGATTTGATTACCTTCTAACAATTAAACAATAAAGAAAAGGTAAGAGCGACCCGAACAAAATATAGTGTTTACACTTTCTTTGGCACACACCTACTAGCCAATAAACACTTCTAAAAAAGCACACTTAGACAAAAAATCATCACTTCTAATTAACACCACCAATCATCATTGTGTATCAAAAACCTTAGCCTTTCATAAAATCACATACCTAGACTACACAAAAAATATGACACCAAAAAAAGGCTAAACAACCTATGTCACAACAAAGAAGGCAACACTATCCAAGCACATGCCGAATCCAATCGGCCTTTGTCTCATCTGGAATGGTGGGGAATAATACAAGCAACTTATTATCTGAGGCAATCTTACCCAATGCCTCATAAAGCTCATATTGCAACAAGCCATCAACCTTACGTAATGCTGCATACAGCTTCTCAACTCGCTCATCCATGGCAGCCTTGTGTGCCAACTTGTCAACACGGGTGCAAACTTTGTCCATCACCAGTTGAATGCTATTGTCGATAGTTGCACCAACTGCCTTGATCACCTCGGCCATATGCTCATTCTGATTGCTGCTAGTCTTGCGCCTTTTCCTTGGTCGAGAAGATGCCTCACCTCTATTATGTTGGGGTAAGTCAAACGATGGAGTGTCTTGGTCAATCTCATGTGGCATCTCAGTGTCCACCACATCATCCAGTCCTAGACCTTCTTCCCCAGCATCTAAGTCTTCAACAATGTCAGAAGCAAATGCAACATCCCTCCCAGTAGCACGATCTTTTCCAAAGGCAAGGCATAACTCCTCAAAATATGGAAATGGCCTACACCTGAATGGTGTAGCCTTTTTATGTGTCTGCACAAAAAATTACAGCACTTTTAAATTAAAATACAACAACTTTACCACTCAACTATAACAAAAATAAGGAATGAAATTCACAACATCTTTATAGAAAATTAATTTAAGTTAACTTTTCAAGGGAAGCAGTGTCATTATTTCATTATTGTTATTTTTTCATGCCATTGAAATATTATTGATGAAAACTATCATAATTTGATTGATGAAACTAAGCATACATGATACATCTTATAAATTTTTTAAAGGTTAAAAAACAGAACCATAATGTGGCCTTAGTTTGTAAATACAAGCATATATAATACCTAATTACTTGGATGAAGCAAGTGATCAAAGAGAAAGGACAATAGATAAGAACATGCGGTGGCAATATGATATTGTTCAACATTTCATTATGTAAACATATAGGAGATCATATGTAGAAACCTATAAGTGAAGCACAAGAAATTAACTAAAAACTCATTTCCAATGAAGAGTGAGCCTTTTATATTTTATTTTTATTTATTTGTACAGAAATCAGAATTTGGACAGCATAATATATGGCATAGCCCATCATCTCCCTAAGTTGAAATTAATAGATATAATAAGTTTTCACAACAACTTTAAATAATATGAAATTAAAAAAACTTTAAATAAAACTATAATAGAAACTCCCAATAAAATTCATATCAGTTAATTAGTGTGACCCTTACGTACTCATCCCAAACTTCTTTTTCAGCTATCACACACTTTCTAATTGGGTCCCAACCAAACCCGCTTGTATTAGGTCCATATACCATATCATACACCGTGCTCCAACTTGTTCTAAATGTTTTGAGCCGAGATTGTATGTGAGGAATACCTTTGAGGCCGCACCTTGGGGATTTGGCTTCTATCCTGCTTTCTAATGCTCCCAGATGCCCAAGTCTAAAGCCATTTTCACCCAAGAACTTCCCTTCAGTTCGCAAGTCAACAAGGCATTGCACTAGCAATTCATCCTCATCAACTGTCCACACGTGCTTAGAAACTTGGGTGCTAGACTCAGGTCGTTGCTCCATTAGTGCAATCTAATTAGCAAATACAAGTAATAGTCATTATTATACAATAAGCAAACATATCTATTTGTCAAGATTATGAAGTCAACAAATACAAACAATAGTCAAAATATGAACCATGACTATTAACATCAAAGTAGGATATATGTTAAAAACAATATATTACATGTCTAGAATTTGCGTACATAAATTACAAACTTCAAGATACATAACGATCAAACTATTAACACCAAAAGAACATTAATCAAATACAGACAAAAATAGTCATCATCACATCAACACAAGTTTTATTCAATTTGTCCCCATGTAACTTCTAAACTCATCGAACATCTCAATTGCTAATCTCCCCAGTTGCTCCAAGCACCAGTAGGTTCTATTATTGATAAAGGGATGCTCTCATTTGTTGGAGGAACAGAACCTATGTCATCAAGCTCAACTTCTAAGGGATTATTAGCATTGTCTTGCCTAATAAGATTATGCAGTAATGCACATGTAATTATAACACGATTATGGGCTTTGACAGCATAGAATGATGGACTTCTAAGTATTGCCCAATGTAACTTCAACAACCCAAAACACCTTTCGATCACATTTCGTGCCCTTGAGTGCTTCATGTTGAAGCATTCATGTGGTGTCGTTGGTTGTCTACCTTCCTTCCATTCATTTAAGTGATATCTTTGTCCTCTATATGGTGCAAGGAAGCTTTCACAATTTGTATAGCCCGCATCAACTAAATAGTAACATCCTAATATCAAAAATTAGTATTCAGTCAATAAGGATACTCTCCTCATATAAACCCATGTTACAAAAAAAGTTTTGCATTCTCACCTTGTGGCACTCTCAAACCATGCCTCCTACTAACAGCATCATGTAATACTCGTCCATCAGCTACAGACCCTTCCCACCCAGATAAAACATATATGAACTGCCCATCTTGGGAGCATACACCTAAGACATTAGTTGTGATCTCTCCTTTCCTATTACGATATCGGGGTTTGTCTTCCATTCGCACTTTTATCCGAATGTGTGTTCCATCGAGTGCACCGAGACAATTCTAACAAAAAGACATAAGTCACAAAGGATGTCATGAGTAAGGAATGGTATGACATAAGAGCATTAATGACTATATACCTTAAACCATTTCCATCTCTCATCTATTGAATCTTCTGGAATAGGCTCTGGTGTTTTAAACAACTCTCTGTGCAATCGCATCATGGCATTCAACACTAGATGAAAATGCCTACTTATAGTTTCCCCCGATCTTCCAAAGTTTAATTGGATAACTCTATTCTTTACATGGTGAGCTAGAATATTTAAACAAATTGCTACTTGCTCATCCACTAGCATATTTTTTGTCGGCTTAAGTCCTCCTATATTATCTAGCATTGAACATAGTCGATTGAATGTTGATCTATACATCCTCAGATTGTTATAACAGGTAATGTCACTAGCATATACCAAATTCCTTAGGTATCGCCTCTTGGCCTCAAAGTTTAAAGTGTATGGGTGATAACTAAGACGACGCCTACTAATAGCAACACTACACACACTAAGATACCATTTGACCATAGCAGTTACAACACCCAACCACCACCCCAAGAGTGTAGTGAACACTTCTGTTTTCAGGTCTCCCATCGCTGTATGAAAAAATGGGTAAAAGATAAGTAATGTCCATGTCACAAGCATAATTTAGGACATCATGAGTAATTCATTGCAAGGCCATGTTTGAGCAATTTAATGCCAATATTCACATTGTTAGATGCTAAAAAAACAAACAGTTTAAACAAACTCATGCTTCCAAACAAGTAGATGGCATCAGTAGAATTGCACAAATATGAACATACTCAAAATATATCCTATTATACAATAAAACCAACTTTTATGCACATAGTTTTCATATAAAGGTACAACAATAACAAGGCTTAAAAATTATAATGGTCAATGTCAAATTTGCCCTGCCAAATAGTGAACATAAATTTGCTTTTATTGGATACTACACCTTTCTTAAATTTAAGGTTTAGTTTTCATTTAGAGATATTGCTGTAACAAAGCACTTATACCTTAGGTTTAAGGCTATACATCATTTGCTAGATGAATGATTATCTTGATAAAGGTTAGTTTTTCCAAATAAATTATTCGAAGCTTATTATTAGGCAGAACACAAGAACTGAAGAGCATTATTTTATTAGAAAAGAAAAGTTGTATTTGTTTCACTCTTTATTGACATAAAACCAAGAATCTTTATATAAATTGAATGAGATATCAATTAAAAATTTGGCTCATTTTGTCACACAATGTCTATTTTTTTCCTTTTTGTAGTAATAAGGTAAATGGAGGTCAGAGTCATTCAGTTTGTACATAATAAACAAAAGAGCATATATTTAGATGGGATATGCCTTTCTCCTTATCCTTAGATCACAAAAAATTGTCACTAACCATTTTTAATTCCTTGGTTAGATTTCAAATGATATCATGAATTCACATTTGAATGGAAAGCTAAGAGAAATTCGTCCACTAGGTCCAAAGTTGGTAATGGTAGGCTAAAAGGCCAAGGCTTCATGAAAATTAGCATCGCCTTCCATAATGATCCAAACTCACATTATATATTTATATATAACAAGAATAAATGAATAATTAGCAAAGAAATATATAGAAAAGAACATGAATTTGTATTACCCATTAATAAATAATTAATCTTTCTATATATAGTTGAAGAAAATAAAATAAAAATTAAAAGAGTAACTTCAGGGTTATATAACTCAAATGGAATTAATGCCACAAAAACTAACAGCAACTAACCTTCTAAGTTCACCCATGATAGATTTATACAAAATGCAATAAATCCAAGTTTATATTAAAAAAAAGTTGCAAGTTCAAAATTTATAATATTTTGCTAAAGAAATTTGTTAACCTATAGAAGTTGTGATGAGAATGATGAAGTGGCTATACATACAAGTACATTTACGGGTATATATGCTTCAACTGGATCTAGAAGTTTCAGAACAGGCACCTGGTAAACCACCAGAAAGTTTCGTGGTTAGCAAGCCCAAACTAGTTTTTGGCTATCTGGTTAATTATCTTTTGCAGAAGTTTAACTATCTATCAATCGCTAGAATGAATAATGATAAAATGAATAGCAAATCAAATCAAATGGGTGATGAAATGAACTTAAACCTCCTGAACACCTAAAAATTGAAAACCCCCCATCAATAATCAAAGAAACCCGTTAAAAATTGTAAACATTTCACACAATACAGTAGCCCAAAAATGAAAGGAGAAATGGTGCAGCTAACTTCGTTCAACCTTAAAGAATAAGCTAAAGGGGAGTAATCGCTGCAATCTGTGTCCGCCGACAGTGTGCAGAAGCTTCGATGACACGATTAAGGAAGAGGAGAGGCGGGAAAGGTCGGAGTTTTCGCCCGCAATTATGGTGTCTTGTTTTTCCAGTTAATCGTTTGTAAAAGCAAGGTCAGTAATAGATAAATGAAGGGCAAAATGGTCATCTCAAGTGTCTCTCCCTCCCATCTGTGCACTTTCTGTCGCTACAGCTAAGGAGAGTCATCTCCTTCATTTACGAGAATATCTTACACCACGGGAAGGGATCCACTGCTACCAAACAAACAAAACTAAGGATGCCGTACTCCCTTCCTTGCCTTTCCGCCGCATAAGTCTTATACCAAACACGTCCTAAATTCACTATAGAAAACATGCTAGATGTCATTAATTAAGGTTAGCGGGTTACTAAAAGAAAATTAAATTGGATGTTTCTTGAAAATAATAATAAAAATTTATCTTATGAAAGTTGAAATTAAAAATGTTAGTTATGGTCATTTAATGTGTCATTCTCTTATTTTTAAATAAAAATAAACAATACAATGCAAGAAAAATACTATCACATAAGATGACGCTGATCCCCGTCAGCCTTCTATTCTAAACAATTTCCTCTTTCTCTCTCTCTCTCTTGTAGTCAGCACGTCAGGGACAGCTTCGTTCACGCATGCCAGTCCAAATTCCCAATCCAAAACGTCTTTTGTTGTACCATGCACCTCCTCTCAGTACTGTCCCAATGGCTACAATCAGACAAACGCACAACAGGAAATATCTAGCCTCCCACAATTCGGCCGTGTTACATGTACTATAAATACCACCCATCACACTACCTTTTTTGCGTGCTTTCCATCTGTTTGTAGTATTTCTTGCTCTTAAAGTTATAGCATTTTGTTTGTCATTCTTCATTATTGCTGTTATTGAGAAAAATGACAATTGAACAGTACAAGGATGTTGAGAGTGGAGAAGCCATTAATGGGCTTCAGGATTTGGAGGTGCCCTTCATTCAACAATGGAAAGATCTTGAAACTGATTGTGATCATAATAGGGTGGAAAATGAATCCATTGGAATGGTTCTGCTAAGCACATTTGTTGCTGTTTGTGGTTCCTTCGCATTTGGAACTTGTGTAAGTATCTTTATAGTTTGTTTTTTTCACTGACTTAAATTATAGAAACTAAGGCAAAAGAAAAGAACTTTCACTCGTTTCTTTTTTTCTTTTTTTATTTTCTTTTGCCTTTGAAAATTCGGTGCACGGCTTGAGAAACATTCTGAAAATTGAAAGTTACTAAATGTCGTCTTCCTTCTTTGTTTTTGTTTTCTGGGTTAGGAACCAAACCAGAAATCACACCACACAAACAAACCAAAAGAAAAAAAAAAGGTTTGTAGTTTTAGCTTATGTTATTATTTTGGCAGGTGGGCTATTCAGCACCCACTCAAGCAGCTATCAGGGCAGATCTAAATCTGTCTCTTGCTGAGGTTTGTATTCTATTCTCCTCTCTTTATTGACACTTAACATCATATTATCTTAATAATTGTTTTCCTTTTCTCTTTTTGGGATGGCAGTTTTCCATGTTCGGATCTTTAGTGACTATTGGTGCAATGCTTGGAGGTATAACAAGTGGCCGGATTACTGATTTTATAGGCCGTAAAGGGGTACGTATGCTAAATCTAAAACTCTCTCAAATATTTTTATTGGCCTCTTTACTATGCTAAGTCTTAATTTTCATGGGAAACAGGCAATGAGAATGTCTTCAGGTTTTTGCATTACAGGATGGCTAGCTGTCTTCTTCTCCAAGGTTTGAATTTTCTGCACAATTCAAATTCATCTATAGTTTCTTTTTTGGTTTTTTGGTCATTATGGAATTGCTGCAAGACGTTTAAGAGGTTTATTTCTATGATTTTACCTGCTGCAGGGTTCTAGCTCACTTGACATGGGAAGATTCTTCACAGGATATGGAATTGGAGTTATCTCATACGTGGTAAGTAACCGATAGCCATAACTTTACCAAAAGAAAAAAATGATAACCATGAAATTCATGTTAATTAACATGCTGTATGTGTCGACATTTGATGATGATCTTACAAATTTTTAATAAATATTAGTGAATTGGAACAGGTCCCGGTATATATAGCCGAAATAGCACCGAAGAACCTTCGAGGAGGGCTTGCAACAACAAATCAGGTAGGAAAACAGAATTGATTGTTATGTTTTTGATCCCTAGAGTAAGATTGAGTTTAATTTTGGCCTTGACTCTGATTGTTGTGCAGCTTATGATTGTTATTGGAGCATCTGTCTCCTTTTTATTAGGAAGTGTCCTAACTTGGAGAACACTAGCTCTAGCTGGTAAGTTACATAATTACTTTTCAATTGTCACTTAAAAGGTAGCCAGTCATGGGGAAAAAAAGGTCTACACTGTCTTGCTTGGTTTGAAATTTAAAGGGCTTGTGCCATGCATTTCTTTGCTGATTGGCTTGTGCTTTATACCTGAGTCACCCAGATGGTTGGTAAGCATTAAACTACCCAAAGAGCTCTTTTGTTTTCTTATTCAAGATAAAGGATACCAGGAAGACAAAATTCTAATTAATAAACTGAAAATCATTGTTTGCAGGCAAAGGTTGGCCATGAAAAAGAATTTCAAGCAGCTTTAAGGAGACTTAGGGGGAAAGATGTTGATATCTCTCGTGAAGCTTCTGAAATTCAGGTACTTTCCAAGCTCCTTTAATTGATTGAACACCTTTGTAAATAAAACCTTCTAATCAATCCGACACATTTGAGGAGCTGATTGATTGTTCTTTAATAGGATTATATTGAAACTCTTCAAAGCCTTCCCAAAACCAAGTTTCTGGATTTGTTCCAAAGCAAACATGTGCGCTGTGTAGTCGTAAGTAACTCGCTCATTTCACAGATATTTAATCATGGGGTACGCAACTAGTAAAAGGGTTCTGACTATATTTTACAATTTCAGATTGGGGTTGGGTTAATGGTATGTCAACAGTGTGTTGGAATTAATGGTATAGGATTCTACACGGCAGAGACTTTCGTAGCAGCTGGTAAGTGAAAACATATGTGCTGATTCTCACACTCATAAAAAGGAAAAAAAATCAAAGAAAAGAAAATTCATACTTACCCTGTATAACTTGATTTACAGGGCTTTCTTCAGGCAAAATTGGTACCATAGCCTATGCTTGTATGCAGGTAGTTGATCACTCCCTCTACTGATTTTCTCAGACATTAATCACATAACTATATTTTTCTGTTTGAACTTCATTTTCTTAAATGAATGACAGGTTCCATTTACCATGGTTGGAGCCATTTTGATGGATAAGTCTGGTAGAAAACCACTCATAATGGTAAATTTGACTTCAAAATTTTTCATTCACCATCTAAAAAAGTTAAGTGGAGTTGGAGCTTTGCTTGTCTTATAAAAGTGCTCATACGTATCCATTATGCAGGTTTCTGCAGCTGGGACACTCTTAGGCAGCTTTATTACAGGAACTGCTTTCTTTCTCAAGGCAAGTCTTTAGTATTATATTACGAACAAAACTTAGGTATAGTTTTTAGGAATCTGCTATCTGGTTTTTCAATAAAGACATGATATGTGAATATATTTTACAACTTAGCTCAACTTAATTGGATGTTTCAAAAAATTTTCTCTAGATGTCATATGTTTATTGTGCTTATCATATGTTTATTGGAGAACCTGATAGCAAATACTCATGGAACTTCACCAAAGTATGATCCTTATATTATCACATAGGTTTTGTGTCTGTGTTTCAAATCTAAACTTCTGCTATCTGATTCCATTGATCAGGGTCAGAGCTTATTGCTTGGGTGGGTACCAATATTAGCTGTTGCCGGCATACTGGTAGGTCTTCTTCTGGAGCTGTTGATAGTTATTTTATTTTATTTTTCTTAAGGCATTTGGTTAATTGATTAGTGAACTATGAAATCTTTAAACTTAAAGGCCAGTTTGACCTGAAACTATAATCTTTTTGACCCTGCTTATAATCAGATCTATATAGCAGCATTCTCAATTGGACTGGGACCTGTTCCTTGGGTGATAATGTCTGAGGTATGTATCTCTTGACACAAACATCTTGAAGCTTTTGTTTTCCAAATCAAAATGAGGAAAAGATAAACAGAGGGAAGCCCAGGAAACATGGGAGATAGAATTTTCACTCGTAATTGCATTCAGATGAAAATGCATGCAGTATAAAAATTTATGAAGGATTCTTTTCTTTTCCTGTCCTTTTGAAGCTCATGGAAAGTGGAAAGTGGTAGTAATATTGATGGTAGTAGACCAATATAAGAAATATTCTAATACTAGTTTTCATGCGGCAGATCTTTCCTATACATGTGAAGGGAACTGCGGGAAGCTCGGTGGTTTTGGTGAACTGGTTAGGAGCTTGGATGGTTTCATACACTTTCAACTTTCTCATGAGTTGGAGTTCTCCTGGTAAGCACAAACTGCAAACTTAGTTGATTAGCTTTTCCATATTGATCTTCTGAGATGTTTGGTGTTCTGTTATCTCACATTTTATAGTGTATTGGATACCATGGTATAGAATACCTAAGATATTATAGTATTTAAGATACTCATGTTTGCCATAAAAATAATGCAAGTGGGATTTTATAAAAGTTAACCAAACTAAAATTAACTGATATAAGATCTCCCTAGTTTTTCAGTCATTTCAGATACCATTTATAAAATGACGTGATTCTTTGATTATTTGATATCTTAAATGTTGAATGATATCCAAAATGTCGGATGCAAAATGACAGTATACCAAACACCTCTTTAGTTTAATTTATAACTTATGTTTCACTGTTTCTTTTTTTTTAGGTACTTTATTTCTGTATGCCGGATGTTCCCTGTTGACCATTGTCTTTGTGGCAAAGTTAGTCCCAGAAACCAAAGGAAAAACACTAGAAGAGATTCAGGCATGCATCAATACATAGAGGAAAAGGGCTAAAAAAGATTAAGATGGGTAAACTCTGGACTGTGTTCAAGTGATAGTCTCAACTATCTCTCTATCTTTTTTATGGTGGAAGCTCAAGCCAAAAGAAATTACCCCAGCCGGATGACCCTGTCCAATGATCACACCATCATGTATCAAATTCTTTGAGCTCCATTTGATAAAAATGGAGAGCTTCATTTAAGTTAGGAACCCCAGAAATAAGAGAATGTGTTGCATTGATGTAATACTGAGTAACTGAATACTTGAATGTATCCGTTAGATTAGATTAGTTTCTTATTAAAATTTTTCACATGGAAAGCTCATTGTGCAGGTGTCTCCTTATTTATTTATTTTCGTTTTTCTTGGCCAACAGCAATACTTCATACAAAAGAAACAATGAAACAGTATGCAAAGTTCAGATTACAACAAAAAGACACAGAAAAAGAAAGAAACATACACACCAAAAACTCCTAAGACAAAGGTAACTAAGGAGAAAATATTAAAATTAACCCGCTCCTCTTCTATGAGCAACAGAATCAGAATTAATAATCAAAGCTAAAAGGGATGGGGTATTAGAATCTCAACCAACAGGGCACATCCTCTTATAAGAAGGTTTAGCAAGCCAATTAAATTTGCAGATCTTTGAACCCAGGAGAAAGAAACAGAGTGAAAAAACCTACTGGAATAAACAATATCCTCCATAATTGAAACACTCTTCTAATTAGGACAAATACTTTTCTACTGCATTAAGTTTATTAAAAGGAGATTATCAAATTCAAAAATCATATCCTACAACTCCAAATCTCTAGCCATTAACACACCTCTTTTAAGTGCCAAAGCTTCAAACATAAAAGATGAGGAAGGCCTACAGGGAACACAACACAAATCCAACAAAGAACCATTATTATCCCTGAAAATTATACCCATATCAGTAGCACCAGTGGATTCAACAAACGCTCCATCGATATTGACTTTAATCTTGTTCCTATCTGGAGGACACCAAAAAGCCTTTACCGGAGAGTTCATTAGACAAGAAGCTACAGAAATCAGCAAAAAAATTATTAGACAACCAATAATTTTTAAATGCTTCATTAGCCTTTGTCACCGTCAACATAGGGTCAAGATGAGAATTTTCAAAACACCTTGAATATCTCTCTTTCCAAATATACCAACACAACATAGCCACCAAAGCTTTACTGAAATCATCTAAATTTAATACCATAAATATCCAATGTAGCCACATGTCTATTAGGAAGACGTTATAGTGATCAACTTTAAAAGTGAAATGACTAATAAATCAGACCTTTTTTGACCATTCACACAACAAGAGTAAATGTTCAATTATTTCAATCTCACCTGAACAAAAAAGACAATGAAGAGATGGATAGCGTTTTCTCTTCCAAAGATTTTCTTTAGTAAGAATGGCACCTTTGCAAATCTTCCATAAAAGGTATTGAACTTTTAAACGCCATATAGACTTTCAAAGAAAGTTAACAACAGAAATAGAAAAATAAGGGCCACTATCTTTGGATTGATTTAAAATTAATTTGGCAACATAATATCCTTCCTTAACAAAATACTTACCTCCCTTCCCACAACACCAAACAATCTTATCTTCCAAAATACACCAAGAAATAGGAATATTCCTAATGACTTGAATTTCAAAAAGAAAAAAACCAAGGCGCAATAAGAGGTAGATCCCACTTTCAATCACAATTGCAATCCTCCAAAGTTGCATGAGGAATATCTGCTATAATTTTGAAATTTGGACACTAAAGAATCCATGAGTCCTTCCAAACATTAATTCTTGATTCATTACCCACTCTCCAACAAAGATAATCTTCAAAAAGTTTTTGCCCCTCCAAAATACTTGACTAAGCTCAAGAAGATTTTGCCCTCTTTGTAGCTTTAAGAAAGTCAGAATTGGAAAATTAAATACTCTAAGGATTCTAACCCACAATCCATTTAAAATTCTCCAACTTTATTTTGCTAATAAAGTAAGGTTAAACGATTGGAAATCCTTAATTGTATTATTAAGGTGACAAAAAGGTAACAAAAAGCAAGGTTAAAAGAATAGAAAGCAAGGTCAAAATTCGAATTTACTATTAAGATAACAAAAAGGAAGCCAATTGTAAATTAATTGACTGAACTTATTGTCCTGCCAAGTTTAGGATGGCAATGGATTTGGGTATGTTGGATTTGATATTCATCATATATAAAGTATGAATAGTAAATAAAATTAATATCCAACAGATATTGCACGAATTTAGATTTGGCCATCGAATACCTATATTTGTCCGACATTAATGAAAGATATGGTATCTAATATTTGATATTCTATATTATATAATACAATTAAATGTATATTATATAAAATAATTATCAATTAATCCTTGTAAATTTATTTGTATAATATAGCATGTAAAAAATATTAAAATCTTCATTATTTTTTTTTAAGACATACTAATGTTATCATGCATCATTTAGGAAATAAAAATAAAAATTCTCCGAAAGGTTAAGACATTAGAATTATCTTATAAATTTATTTTTGGAGACATTATATTTACTCTGATTTTTACCCCTATTTCAGTGTCCTCCTAATCTAAAAAAAAAAAAAAATCACCCCTTAATTTATTACTCCCATTACAATAAGTCTCAATGATCTAAATTAAAAAAAAAAATAGCTATGTAAAATTATTAAAATATCCCTTTTAATTCTTATTGTTTAATATTTCTTTTATCTTCTTCTTCATTTTTCTCAATCTTTCGCTGGCCTTAAAATTCATGTGTATCTTAACGGTGGCAAGTCTTACAAGCAAACAAGGTTGATGAACGTAGAAACAACCTCATAGTAATAAGGTTGAAGAAGATGTAGGCAAAAGGGATATTATATAATATGAAGGGTATTTTAGTAATTTTACATGCTTGAAAATTTTAAATTTAGACTGCTGAAGATTTATTAAAATGAAACTAATAGATCCAGAGATTAATTGCAGTTTTTTAAATTAAGAGAATATTACAATTTGAAGCAAAGATTAAGGTTGATAAACGCAATTTTTTATAGTTTTTGAGGTAAATTAGGATTTTTAATATTTTGGATTTTTCTTTGGAATAAGTATTTTGGATATTTTTTCCCCGTACTCAAAACCCCTAAATTTTATATGAATGAATATTTCGCATATTGGGTGCTTTTGTGTGGTGAGTACAAATCGAAATTTTTTTTTTAATTCAGATAACATTAATATATTAAATGCATGTTTCAGATTTATATATTGAAAAAAATCAGCAGGTACTTGATTATTTTGAAAATTTAGATTTTTTGCATTTACTTACAAAACACAAAAAATAAATTTGGAGGAGTGAGAAGAGAGCGTGAGTGGATCTTATCCATTATCTTCCTTTTTATCTTTTTCTAAATTTAATTGTTGCATTTATTTACTAATTAAATGCCAAGGGTGCAAATCACCATTATGGTTACTAAGTTTGGACAAAAATTGCTAGATTTAGATATAAATGCTAAGCTTCACTTTGATTTTTTAATTGTTAGTAAAAATAAAATTTAAGATATTTTGTATTGAGGCTAATGTTTTAAAAATTAGATTGGTCATTAAATTAAAATATAAAATTTTTAAAATTAAACGGATGCATATATTGTAAAATAATATTTAAAATAAATATAAATATTTAATAATATAAAAATTAAATAAAGTATTCATATATAACAATAAATTTATATAAAATGAATTAGGTAAAATATAATAAATATTATAAATTTTTAGTGTAAAATATCAAATTTTAAATTTTCAAAAATAAAAATAAAAATTTGATCGATTCAATATCAAATTGCTCAATTTTTGATTGGCTTTTTACATCATTAATTTTCAAGATTAATTAAATTAGAATTATAGCTAATTCATTAATTTTTCACTCAATTCAACTCGATTTTCTCAATTATGATCCAAGCAATGCAATTGAAGTTTATTCTGATCAATAAGTCCATATTTTATTTTAAGACATATTTTACAGTAAACAATCTTACTTATTGGAATGTTATACAAACCTTTAATAAAATTATCCTTTTTGAAAACTACTATTAAATTTTATACGCGACTTAGCATGTAATTCTAGCCACAAGAGACATACTCAAGTTAAAGCCATGGATTTTTTACTAAAATTAAAATTAGGACTTAAAATTTTTTACCTCTTCAAATCATTTTTTGCAATTTAATTTTAAACATTCAACAAATTTAAAATTTTAACTTGTAATAATACATCTGATCATGCCCCACACATGTTCAGCTTGCACTTAAAGAATAAGTAATTATTTATATGTTATTGGTCAAAAGAATTTTTTAATATATTTATCATTAAATTCTTTAATAAAAATATAACAGGTAATTTTTTTAAAAAAAAATAATCATGTAAAAAAAATCTACTGATTTAATTTTTATTGAATAGCTTAAAAATAAAGATATAAAAATTGTATGAGTTTTCTCCTATTATCATCTCTAATTAAGCGTGAGAAAAAAAAATTAGATGGTATATCTATGCATTTTAACATTTAAATAGTTTTATAGGACACTAGATGTTAGAATTTTTTTAACAAGGACAGGAGCCATCAACAATATAAACTAAATTATATACAAATCATATTGAGCTATACCTTAATTATAATCTTGATATTTAAACTTTTGAAATGTAATTTTTTATCCACTTAAAATTATCAAAAAATTAAAATATTACATATATTTTTTTCAATCAATCAAAGTTAATACTTAAAAATTATATGATTTGTCTAACATATTTTATATCTTTATCAATTTTCTTAATTTTTCTCTTGTATGATTTTTCATTTGAATTTTTCTTGAAATTATATTATTTTATAACCTTAATTTTAACTTATATGTAACATTTTTACTTTTTATGATTACTTAAGAAATAAAAAGTTGCATGTTAAATTCAGCGCTCAAAATTATAAAATTATAATTGAGGAATTATATGCAATTTAATAAATTGTTTACTAATCATTCATTAATCACTTAATTAAATTCTTCACTTTGCTTTCAGCCGCTTTGCCTGTTGCTGACATCAACCTCGTCACTTGCTACGTTGCCTCAAATCATCTGATGCCTCCTATAATAATAATAAAAATAATAATAATAATAATAAATTCTTTTTTTAAACAAAGAAAGTCAGAAAGATCGAAGAGTGAAACCAAGAAACTTGGATGACGCGCCTATTTATTCATCATACACGAAAAGGCGCTTTGGAAGTTGAAAACCTGAGACACAGTGGTTCCGGAGACGTAGCCAAGAATATCTGATTCGTGGCTGAAATTCCAAGAATTACAGATTCGAATCATAGGTAAGCATGAATTTTCTTCTTGGATACCTGGTCTATATTTTTCCGTGTCCAATTCAGAAATTACTGTGCTTCTGTTGGCTGAAACTGTTTCATAAGCTGCAGCGACGAGGAATTGAGTTTCATTTGGTCCCAAATCTTTTGTTGGCTTTAAATGTCCAAAATTGGGCTAATGTTCACATTTTTTTAATTAATTGCTATCCTCATTTTCTTCTTGACAAAACAACGTCTCAAGAATCTCACTTGAGCAGTGTGGTAGTTGAGTTTTCGAGCTGGATGACTCATATATGGGACAAGTGTTGAAATTGAATTTACATGTCTCTGTTGTACTCAAATTGTTCATATTAACTAAAATGAAATTTCAAATTTGTAGCAAGACGACGTGATTTTTGTGTAATATGGATGTGGGCGACAGCTGTGGGAATCATACTTTATATGACTAACTCTTTATGTTGTGAAAGGGTTTTTCAATTTGCATTTGAATTATAATATAGATTGTTGTTTTTTGGTTTATACAACTCAAGATGATTAAGTAATCTAACTAGCTTGTGTTCACCTTTTGGGCGACATATGTGGGCTCTGCATATTTCTGTGTGTTTGTGATTCTGGTGCTGGGGTCTGAAACATGATGCCATTTGCAGGAGATAGACAGTAAGAAGCTAAGATTAAATTATGAGTCAGTTCGACAAAGAGACAGGTGCCTGTGATGATGGTAGTGCCAGTAATGAATCTTTTGCAAGTGGATTAGCTGGAGAACGGACAGTTTATCTTGATCATGAAATTGCACAACTCACTAAACTTAGGTCAGGCCCCCATAAACTTTTGGGAAGTGTTGAGCCTGGTAGGATGAGGTTACCAGTATCAACTGTAAGAATGTTAGTAGGTAGAGAAGGTAATTATTCTGGACTGGGGAGATTCTCATCAGGAGATTGTTGTCATGTTTTAAGCCGCTATTTGCCTACCAATGGTCCTTGGATGGTGGATCGGATGAAAAGCCGTGCCTATGTTTCACAATTTTCAGCTGATGGTTCTCTTTTTATTGCTGGATTTCAGGTTTTTACTGTCATTGTTATAGTAGTGGTTACTAGTTATTGTACACATACACACAAATGTATTATGAAGCTGAAGATGATTCTGTAAGATTGAAGATGTGAATTTTTAATTGTATTACCAGAAAAAGGGTCTGCAAAACTTGACTTTTGGCTTTTTATGCCTTGTTATGAAACAGGGAAGCCACATTAGGGTCTATGATGTTGACAGCGGCTGGAAGGTTGTGAAGGACATCTCTGCTAGAAACTTGAGGTGGACAATTACTGATACATCTCTTTCACCAGATCAACGCTATCTTGTGAGTTTAAGTTGATTGGCAAATAAGGTGACATTTATGTACATTAATAGAATGGAGGATTCCCTATTATTGGTAAAAATGACCAATGCTGACTTGGTTTGTAAACCTTATAGAAGTTTCAGGTGTTTATTATTATTTTTCATCCCAACCAACAAGTAATAATTTGAATCTAATCTAATTATTGCAGGTTTATGCTAGTATGTCACCAATTGTCCATATTTTCAACGTTGGGTCCACTACAGCACGGTCAATAGCAAATGTTACGGTATGTCCTGGAACTGCTACTGTTTTTGACTTCTAATTGTGATAGCTGGTGATTTCTGGTGTGCTATGCTAGCATCTTCTTTTTCCACATATATATATAGAGAGAGAGAGAGGCATATTAAGATGCTATTTCCACAGTTTTGTTCCCAGTTGTGTTTTTAATATTACTTGGAATTGATAAACTCTGAGGTTTGCCAATAAAATATACTAGTGCAAGAAGTGGGCTCAGTGGATTGGTAGCTTTTGCTCTTTCTTCTTTTTGAGTATTGCAAACTGAAAAATAAATGAAATACTTCTTACCTTTGAAATGCTTCAGTGTAACATGTGGATGCTTTGTTATGGGCAATTAGGCATGCTCCTACTCTTTGTAACTGTATGTCATCAGATGAGCTCTGTCCAACCAAACATGTAGAATGGAAACATTATTAATGTTTTTTGACATAAACTTAGCAATTTTTTTTTTAAAAAACAAAGAAACATACATTTCTCTTTGTGCTAAGGGTCCAATTTTCAACAAGAAAATGTATGGATAAGGCTTATGCCAAGTGCAGCACCTTTTGTTCATTTAATAGTTATTTGCTTTTTATTCAGAAGGCCATCTTTTGTTGCAGGAAATTCATTATGGATTAGATTTATCTTCTGATGATGACGAAGATGAATTTGGGATTTTCTCTATCAAGTTTTCTAGGGATGGCCGAGAACTTGTGGCTGCAACTAGTGATTGTTCAATATGTGTTTATGATCTTGGAGCTGATAAGCTTAGCCTTAGAATTCCTGCCCACATGGTATTATATAATTTCTTGCTACAATTAATTTCTAGTAATGAATAATTCAATAACCTTTTCATATTTATGAAGATGTTAACAGATTATTTGATTGATTCCACAATATCAGCAAGGTAACTCAAACTCATCCTCGGAGCTTTCTAATTTGTTACCTTATGGGCAAAAAAACACATTCTTTTTCTTGAATTAATGTCTTTGAAATGTCTGAAGTCCTAAAGAAGGCAATATATAAATAAAATAAAAAATAAATGAAACATAAATTTCCAACAGGAAGATTAAGATTTCCCTGCTTTCCTTCATGATTATAATGATAACATGGAATATGATGCAAATAGTACTCTGTCCTTAAAGTATACTAATTTCTGTGAAAGAGTTTCAGCCGTAATAGACAAATGTTATTGTAGATATTTGGAGTACAGAACTCTCTTTCTTACAGTCTAATATACTTCCCTGACTTTTCTAAATATGTTGCCAGTATCTTGATTTTTTTAAACCTGAATCTGATCATAACCTTGAGTCTCATGGGGAAACATGGACCTGAATGCAACCAAATTTAGAGCCTGCCCTCAAATCTTCTCAATCAGTATTTATAGTTTAGAAATGATTTGTATGTAGATTGTTAATACAACAACAACAACAACAAAGCCTTTTCCCAACATGGATCAATCGACGCCATAAACACCTATCGTAAATCATATTTTTAGACAAACCATTTAAATCTAAATCTCTCTTAATAATTTCTCTTATAGTTTTTCTTGATCTTCCTCTACCTCTAATTATTAGACTATTCTTCATGTCATCTACTCTCCTAATTGGGGCTTCTGTAGGTCTCCTCCCAATATGACCAAACCATCTAAGTCTTGATTCTACAATCTTTTCCACAATAGGTGCGACTTCCACCTTCTCTCTAATGTATTCATTTCTAATCCCATCTTATCTAGTGTGTCCACTCATCCAACGTAACATTCTCATTTTTACAACATTGAACTTATTCTCTTGTTGACTTTTTATTATCCAACACTCAATTCCATACAACATTGTAGGTCTTATAACTGTGCGGAAGAATTTACCCTTAAGTTTGAGTGGTACTCTTCTATTACAAATAACACGCGAAGCACTCCTCCACTTCATCCACCCCGCTTGAATCCTATGTTTTACGTCTTCTTCTATTTTCCCGTTATGTTGTATTACGGATCTAAGATATTTAAATCGTGTGATTTGTGGTATAATATGTTCTCCAATTTTCACTTCTGCGTTAGAAGTGGTGTGTCTCTTACTAAACTTACACTCTATATACTCCGTTTTACTTCTATTTAAATGAAATCCACGAGTTTCCAAAACTAATTTCCACCTCTCTAACTTCTCATTTATTTCCATTCTCGATTCTCCAACTAAGACAATATCGTCTGCAAAAAGCATACACCGTGGCACCGGCTCTTGGATATGTTCAGTAAGCACATTCAATACTAAAGTAAAAAGATAAGGACTCAGAGTTGACCCTTGATATAGACCAATAGTTATCGAAAAATCTTCTGTAGGTCCACCTTTTGTTATTACACTAGTTGTAGCCTCATCATACATATCTTGGATTGCTCAAATATAAGCTATACAAACTCTTTTTTTCTCTAAAGCCTTCCATAGAACCTCTTTTGGTACTCTATCATATACTTTTTCCAAATCAATAAATACCGTGTGTAAATTTCTTTGATTTTCTCGATATCGCTCCATTAATTTTTGCAACAAATATATTACTTCCATAGTTGACCTTCCTGACATAAAACTAAATTGATTCTCCGTAACTTGGGTCTCTTTCCTTAATCTTCGCTCAATTACTCTTTCCTATAATTTCATAATGTGGCTCATGAGCTTAATTCCTCTATAATTTGCACAATTTTGAATGTCCCCCTTACTCTTATAAATAGGAATTAAAGAACTTCTTCTTCACTCGTTTGGCATTCTCTTAGATATCATAATTTCATTAAATAACTTTGTGAGCTAACTTATGCCTTTCACTCTTAAACTCTTCCATACTTCAATAGGTATATTATCCAGTCCAACTGCTCTGCCACTCTCTATTCGTTTTAATGCTTCTTTTACCTCTGACTCACAAATCTTATGATAAAAAGTATAATTTTGGTCCTCTTCTCTAGTGTCTAACCTATCCGATTGTAATAAAATCTCGTGGCTTTCATTAAAAAGCCTATGAAAGTAATCCTTTCACCGTTCTCTGATATCTTATTCCGTGACCAAGACTTTCCCTTCTTCATCCTTAATGCATTTCACTTGGTCCATGTCTCTTGTCTTTCTTTCCCTACTTTTAGCTAACTTGTAAATATTTCTTTCTCCAACTTTAGTACCTAAAGATTGGTATAACCCATCAAATTTTCTCGCTCTTGCTTCACTCACCGCCTTCTTAATGTTTTTCTTAGCTACTTTACATTTCTCCCAATTTTCATTACTCTTACATAACGACCACATTTTATAACACTTCCTCTTAACTTTAACCTTATTTTGCACGCTTGCCTCCCACCATCAAAATTCTTTATTTCTAGGTCCAAAACCTTTTGATTCACCTAATATTTCTTTTGCCACCTTCCTAATCTCTTTAGCCATTCCATTCCATATATCGTTAGCACTTCCTTGTATTTCCCAAAGTTCTTCCTCCACAATCCATCTTTGTAAATTCTTTTCTTTATTCCCTTTTAGTTGCCTTCATTTAGTCCTTAACACCCTATCTTTCCCATTACCTTTTACTCTCCTCCTAACTCGTACATCTATAACCAAAACTCTATGTTGAGTAGTTAAACTCTCTCTAGGTATAACTTTGCAATCCATGCGAAGTTTTCTATTCGATTTCCTTATAAGAAAAAAATCAATTTGAAAACATACTTTTCACTTTTGTACGTGATAAGATGTTCCTTACGTTTTTTAAAACAAGTGTTAGCTAATATAAGATCGAACGTCAATGAAAAGTCTAAAATAGTTTTAACCTCTACATTTGCTTCCCCTATGCCATGTGTTCCATGAACACCTTCGTAACCTGAAGATACACTTCTCACATGACCATTAGATCCCCTCTTAGAAGAATTTTTTCTTTTAATGGTATCTCCTGAACTAAACATTCTAAATTCTCCCAGAATTTTACTTTGTGAAATTCTTCTAATCCTACTTGTGGTGCATAACCGCTAACAACATTAAAGATTTCCTTTTCCACTACTAACTTTAATGCAATGATTCTATCTTCTAACCTTTTTACATCTATTATAACATTTTTTCAAAACTTATCTACAATTATACCTACCTCATTTCTTGATTTAGCCTTACCAGTGTACCAAAGTTTAAAACCTGAAGTGTCTAATTTTTTCGCTTTTTCTCCTACCCATTTAGTTTCTTGTAAACATATAAAATTAATCTTCCTCCTAATCATAGTATCTACTATTTCCATTGACTTACCCGTAAGTGTACCTATATTCCAAGTCCCAAAACGAATCCTACTCTCATGAACTAACTTCTTTACCCACATTCGTTCACGAAAATGTGAAAGCCCTTACTTATTTTTCACTACACTCAGGCGACGATGCAGTGGTTCTTGCTCATTTATCACTGTACTCGAGTTATACAACACGTTACTTCCGGGCAACGACCTAGCATTACGTTTAATATATCGATTGTTCATGTCATATAGATTCAACAAAGTTTTACGTTGGCTGTCGATTGCCTAACACAACCCTCCTCTTTTTTACGTGCTTCGGACCGGTTATGAAAAATAATTTGCATCAAAGCTCGTCATAGGCAGAGTTGTATGTAGATTGTGAATCTTTTTTTTTTTTTGCATAAATGTGGCACATAGCAGCTAAGGCTTTTTACTTGCCAGTACAGTATGTAGCTTACATTTGAGATGCATTTTTACGTTGCAGTCTGATGTTAATACCGTCTGCTTTGCTGATGAATCTGGCCATCTTATATATTCTGGAAGTGATGATAGTTTCTGCAAGGTAAACTTTATATTCTTGTCATAGGAATTTGGTTTGGTGATAGCCACAGTTGTCTGTGTCAGCAGTAATGTTTTCATTTGAGGCATATAATTATTCCCTTATTGGGGAGTCAAGTATGTACTTGTGATGGGCTAAGAGCCAGTTTTCTGCAAAGCTGAGACGGGTGGTAGGTGCAGTTTGATCTCTTGATCATTGGTGGTGTAATTAGCTTATGAGAAAGATTAGCAGCTTCTTGTGGAGCAGAGGTCCCAATTTCCCATTTTTTTTTTCTCCTTCCTCATTTTTAACAGTGTATTGTTTCCTTGATAGTGAGGAACTACATATGTATGAGGAGCATCTTGTTATGAAGGAAGGCAATATCATTTAAATGCAGCATGCTGCATTATTATTTTAAAATATATACTTGATGAAATATCAGATCTTTGTGGGAAGCATATTTTTTTTATTGAGCCAAATCAGCATATTGATATTCTTTAAGGGTTGTATGGTTTGAGAGAATGGAGGAGAAGAGAAGGGAAGGAAGGGTTTGATTTAGATTTAAACAAGGGGAAGGTCTAAATTAAACTTTCCCTTCCCTTCCTAACCCTAAGATTTTGTTTCTTGAAAATCTCTTTGATTTTACCATATTCCTGTATGTCTTCTCATGCTTAGGCTGCAAGCCTAACACAAGCTATTGATGAAATATTCATTATGTTATATGACATATTTGGTAATATGGGAAACCTATTTATGAATATAGTTAGACTAAACCTAGCAACCTTTTAAGCTCAAATTGCAAGGGTCATTGAACCTTGGGTAAGGTAAATGAGCTTGCAGGTTATAGGTAGCTCTCAAGAAGCTGCAAATCTGTACGTTTAATAATTTTCAAGCCTTATATTGCTGATAGTTCACATTGGGTTGTCTGCTTGCTATTTTCCAGTGAAGGAAGTATTGTCTTTTGTGACTTTGTGTAGGTGTGGGATAGGCGTTGCTTTGTCACAAAAGGACAACCAGCTGGAATACTAATGGGCCATTTAGAAGGGATTACATTCATTGATAGCCATGGAGATGGTCGTTATTTAATTTCTAATGGAAAAGATCAGACTACCAAACTATGGGACATAAGGAAGATGTCTTCTAATGCTATAAAGTAAGTCTAATTATCGTTTCTCCTTTTTCTCTACCTTTAAAATTTTCCCAAGTCTAATTATCGTTTCTCCTTTTTTTCTACCTTCAAAATTTTCCCATCTAACTTTTCAGCTTCTTCCCTCATTGTTGAGTAAGATTTGAGAGTTGTACAAATAAAATTTGGTTTCCTATTCAGTACCCTATGTGAAATGCTATTACTGTTGGAAAATCAGAATTTGAGAAAGAAATAACGGAGAAAAGACAAAGTGGGGAGGCATGGGAAATAAGAAGCAAACTTGTTGACTGATGAGAACTAAGGTAATATGAGATGCCAAAGTCCCACATTAAATAATATGGGATAATATGGGATGTTCAATGGGATATTTAAATAGGATAATTCTTCTACCTCAATAGCTAACTTTTAGGGGAGGGTTTCTTACTTTGCCTGAGTGCCCATCAATTGATATCAGAGCTGGTAGTCGATGGCTTGGGAAAGAGTTATTTGTGGAGGATTTTGACTGGTAGAACACTGAGTAAGGCATTGCCAAGTGAAGTGTTATAGAGTATAGCCGTCGGATGTCAGCTTTCTAAGGGTGGCTAACTGATAGAAACAAAGGTAGTATGGGATGCCAAAATTTTATATTGAGTAGTATAAAATGCTCAATGAGACATTTAAGTAGGGTAATTATCCCATTTCAATAACTAGCTTTTGGCATAGGTTCCCCATTTTGCTTAGGTGTTCATCATTAACCAATCTTACTTAAATTCAATGTGATCTTAAACTGATATCCTAATTACAATAAGGCTCTTTTTTAAGGCAATCTCAAGGTAGGTCCAATGCTAATTTGTAAAAGAACTGCCAAATATTTTAATCTTTTATCGTGAAGGTTTCATCAAGTTTGTAATTTTCATGTTTAAGATTACTGTAAATCTTTCTTCTTAATAAGATTGGTGGAACTTTCTTTCATTTGAGACAGGTATTTTTTTCTTTATAAGAAGCAAAGTCTTCTTTATAAAAATAAAACAAGTTTATCTCATTTTTTCCACACTGGCAGTTTCAGATGTTTTAGTACTTTTAATGTGGTCTTGATTGATGGCTGGCAAGATATTAAGAGGCTTTAGACTTCAGGAGCTTCTACATGAGTTGCCTGAAATGTCAAAATGTCCGTTTATATCCTTTATTTCTACAATAAGGCTGACCACTTTCTGCAAAAAGTATGGGAAGCTAGAATTAGATGGGATATTTAAAAAGTCCAGGCCTCTCTTTAAAATATAAGACTTCAGATTGATTTTGACCCCTTGTCAGTGTTTATTTTGGCTTCCAACAGTGTATAGTCAAACTGAGAGCATTGTGTTGTGTTGGTGTACTATAGATTACTGATGCAGTTTACATTTGGGACTCTATCTTTTCTGAGCTTCAATGTATTGTCTTGGTCTTTTAAAGGATAAATCTTGTTCCACAAATGAGCGTCAATTCTTTTTGTGTATATCCCTATAATACTGATTTTTTTAGCTGGGCACGGCATTATATGTTGGATTATTAGTCAAACTAAGCGGAGTGTCAGTTATGGCAAAAGAACTGGAGTGAAATGTCTTGTTTATTTTTCCTATTTTGTGATGTATAAATTTCTTGCTGATGCTGGTTACTTACTCATCACAGTCCAGGGCTTGGACCTGGAAACGAAGACTGGGATTATAGGTGGATGGACTACCCCCAATATGCAAGAAATTTAAAACATCCCCATGACCAGTCATTGGCAACATATAAAGGCCACTCAGTGTTGCGTACTTTAATTCGCTGTTACTTCTCACCTTCATATAGGTAATTTATAAGTTTCTACCTTATCCAAATTATTTTAGTTTTTAATTGCTTATGATTTTTCATAAAAAAGCTATATGTTTTATACAGACAGAATATAGTTTGCTAATTGCTAGGATGTAGGTGTATGCTTAGTTGTCATCCATGGATTTAATATTTTGTAAATTTTAATGTATCACCAGATTACAGAGGCAGATGTGACTAATCACAATAAGTTTAGACTAAATTGTTGCCAAAAAAAATTTCTTTTGCGGATGAATCAAAATAAATAATCCAGCTTGGGGTATTTTGGAAGTCTGGTCCAAAGCCCTGGATGCTGTTAGAAATCTGGATGAAAATATCCGGAGTTCCTGACTTGTGAAATTTACTAATCTTTTTTCACTTTCAGTATGATATTGTAGATCCTCAATTTTATTGTTTTTCGTTCTAGTTAATAACTGATTGAAATAGATGAATTGCATTTGAGCTCTGCCTCCATATCAAATTTAGGCCATTTGGTTTCATTGTAATGATGTTGCATCATCTCTTTTTGTGTGATAATGTGAAGCATATAAATAAATATTTTATGTTGTGATTTCTTGTTGCAGCACTGGTCAAAAGTACATTTACACTGGGTCCAGCGATGCCTCTGTTTATATCTATGACCTGGTAAAAACAAATTGTTTCCTCTTACAAGATAGCTTATTATCACTTACTGTATTCAGATTTAGGAAAATTCTATGTACCCTAAATGTACTTGTATCCTTTCTGATTGGTAGTGACATTGACCATTGGATGAAAAAACCAAATTAATCTAATGCTTCATACCAAATACATTTGAGTTGAGGAAAGTTCTATTGTATTTAAAATGTATCCTGTCCTGTCTAGTTGACGATAATATTGATTATTAAATGAGGATATTCAATTTCATCTGAGGATTAATAGCAATACCAGTGCCAATTAGGCAGGGTACTGGTACATTGTCTATCTTCTAAAGAGCATGGGTATTGATATGAAGATGGCTCACTACGGATGCAGTGACATACCAAAATATGTAATGTTTAAGTATAATTTGAAGTGCTGCGCCATGTTTGATACTCATTTCAAACATGTATTGGATGCAATATGGCTCTGTTTTTAAAATGACAGTGCTTCATAATCTACCATAGTAATGCCCGTTTCTTGATATAATATTTTTCTCTGCACCATATGGGTTTCTGCCTATCAATTAGGAATTGTAATTCTGATGATTCTTTGTAGGTGAGTGGAGCTCAAGTTGCAAAACTTGACCATCATCGAGGACCTGTAAGAGATTGTAGTTGGCACCCGTTGTACCCAATGTTGGTCAGTTCCTCCTGGGATGGTGACATTGTCAGGTGGGAATTTCCGGGGGGTGGCGAAGCCCCTGCTCGACCAAATAGAAGAGCACTAGCAGGTCGATCTCAAAGAAATTTTTATTATATATAGCTCATGGTCTCTGTCCCTATATATATGGAGTTCTTTTCTGTGTTTTACAGGAAGATGTAACAGAAATGCATTCCATACCTTGCTTTTTTAAGGTTATCGTGGTCCCTAATTGTATATAAAGCCTTGGCAGATGTAAATCTAGTTCCCTCTTGCACCTTATACCTTTATATGTTCTTCAATGCCTAATACTTGTAAGTGCAATAAGTTATTCGGTAATACCTTGTCCTACTTTTGGCTAAGCAATTTATAATTGTATAGGATTGCCATCAAATAAAAGAACAGGCAAGAAGTGTAAATTGTGTAATCTAAAAGATAGTAATATGAATTTTTGATAGATTTGTATTTCCTAAGTTAATTTAAGAGCTTGGAAAATTTCATGTTGATATAAATCTCACTTAGACGTGGATTCAAGTTTCATATTTTTCAATGCAGTTAGATTAGATGAGGTACTTGAACTTTTTTCCCCCTTTGTTTTGCGATGCCTCATTAAAAAGAAAAGAAAATTAGGCGATGAATTAGTCTTTTGGGTGTCTATAAATTTCTAGAAGCCATTTTATGTGTAGACTTAAAATAATATCTTGGTGCTTGAGCATGGCATTTTATCAAGCTCTCAATTTTTCTTGTTTTCTTTAAACAACCTAAGACACATATTCATTCATCAGCTCTAACTGAGTGGAGAGATTTTTTTTTTTTTTAAATTGTTGTAATCAATTTGCCAAAATAAATAAATTAATCAAAATTAATTATAAATAAATATCTACATATATTAGAGATGCATCTTGTAGAAAACAAAAAAAAAATATATATATATATCTATCTTAATTTCTTAAATATTTTATTTATTTATTTATTTATAATTTGTCTGATCTATTGTTATTGAAAATAGGATTTACCCAAAATTTTTTAAAGAGCAACACCGAACATGATTTGTCTCACGATGCGACGGCAAGAGGAGAGAGACTCTCGGCACTCCCAAAAAAGAACTTGTGATGTTCGTCTGAGCTAGCCTCTGTTTTTGTCAAATTTTATATCTAACGTCATAATAAACGTAAAACTATTTGTAATATATTTCGAAATTTCTAAAATTTTAAAAGTCGAAACGTCCACTCATGTGTACCAAAAAAATAAAAAAAAAGTCCGCTTACATAATATCATCTAATTACTTGGTTAAATAATAATATGTTGAATAATCTGAAGATTTTGGGTGAAAATTATTATTTGAGATGGCAAGTTGTAATACAGAAAAAAGTTTACGATCTTACCATAGTGCAAAGGGATTTATTTTACATATTTACCTAGGGATTTGAAGGGCAGATGTATGACTGTAATAATCACTTGTTCATACTGGCTTCTATTATTATATTAACTAATTTAAACTTTTTAATTGATTAAAAGTCTTCGAAGTGGAAAAATTATTCGCACCCGTAAAATAATCATAAAAATATAGCAATAACAGAAAAAAAAAAAGAAATTATTAATTGGTTTGAATTTTTTGTTTGGACACTGACACTTGGTTGCTAATTTAGAAGGAAAATAATATATTAGGTAGTAACTATTCCATTTTAAACTTGTATCATGAAAAGAACTCTTCAACCATATGAGTAAATAATTACATAATTATTTGGTTTTGCAGCATTTACAATAAATGTGATTTTGTATTTTTGTTAAGAATGTAGTTAATGTGGCTGCTTAACTTATATATGTAGGAAGATATATATTGATTTATGTTATTCTCATACATTTTTTGAAAGTTGAATAATTGCATTTTAGGATTATCGTTTGTGTAATTGTTTGTTCAATTAAACTTAAGTAGTTGGATTTGATTAGAAAAATAAATAAATAAAAGAAATTCAAGAATATGGTATTATTTCAAATAATTGATTCACTGAAAAATATCTTGGGATTTTTTTTCCTTAACATATATTACATTTTTAAACTTTTAATTAATTAATAGTATTCATCCCGATAATTAGTAGAAAATTAATATTTTTTTTCCTAAGACATAATTTTTGCACAAAATAATTTTTTATGCTAATGGACCCAAGTATTTTCGTCCCATACATTTCTTATTAGAAAACATAATTTTTTTTTTTTTTACTTCACCACATTCTTAACTTCAAAACTGCTTCTTCAAATGCCATAAAAACTTTAATGAAATATATAATAAATGGTTACATTGTCAAACAGAATGGCTAAGAAGGCATTTAAATATTTAATCCTCCACGCAAACGCAAATCATAATTTTTATTTATAAATAAGTAAGAATCAGCAATAGCAAACACAAACTAATGAACCTAGACAAAAATGGTTCACTTAAATATACTCAGAAAAAGTTTGACTTGCAGCCATTTAATTATATTTCGAGATTTGTAAATTATTACATTCAATGTTTGAAATAAGATATTGGCAATAGTTATAAGATGGAGAGGGAGTGAAGGTGAGAACAACAAAAAACGAGATCCGAGGGTGGTTAAGGAAGAGAGAGCGAAGAAACCCATTTTCTGTTGGACTTTCGTGTTCTTTTCTCCTATATATGGTTCGCCCTGCGTATTGGAAATTTTCCACTTTCCTCCATGATATCTTCCTCACACAAGGTACTTATTTATACGAATATAAGATATGATACGACATAACAAAAAATATTGGAATGAGTATATGAGTTGCTTTTGTGTTTGTTGTTGAGTTTGAATTATGATTGTTGTTGGTGCAGGTGTTTCCAGAAGGTGACGAAACGGAAGATGCTTTCTGATCACGTTAATGATGAGTTTGTTGGTTAATTTCTCTTTCAAGCTTCAGTTTGTTTGTTTGTTTGGTAAGAATCCAAAATAATAAGCAAATGAGTATGTATGGGCTGCTACTTTTGGTGAGACAAATGTGGTGGGATTTATGTAGCAAAACCAATTAGATGATTATGTTATATTGCAATTTTCTTTCTTCTTATTTGCTTCCCTTTTACTTTCAAGTTATCTAAAGGACACTTCTTAATTCTTCATCCACACAAAACAGTTTAATTATATGCTTAGCCATTATACTTTATGTTGAAATTCATTAAGAATTAGCACTAAAATCAAATGTTCGTATAAAGTTATATTACATTAAACATTACTTCATTTTAAAAGTTTAGAAGAAAATATACCTCAATCTCTAAATTTTATTACTATACTATTCCGTTGAAAATTTTTTATTTATCAGTCGTTAGTTCTTAGAGTGGAACATGTATAATAACTTTTTTCTTCTTTTCTGATGGAAGAATTAGTGGATAATAAAAAAAAATTTAAAAGTTAAATCACGTAAGAATAAGATTCATAAACTGAATAATAAGAATATGTATCTTTCATAGATCATAAAATACATTTCTTAAATTGTTAACGCACAAGTTTGCCTAATTACATAAATTCCAAGCTATCTGGGCCAAGATAGCTTGGAGTTGGCTTCATTTCTATATTCACATTTCCCCCATAGCACCTTGTAAATTGGCAGCATTGGCTTTCCACTAAAGGAGTTCAAAAGTTTTGAGTCAACGGGAACAATGAATCTAATGATCACTGATTGTGATTCGAAGTTTGAAACTTTTTGTTCAGACGTCTTAGTGCTGCTTTGTCAAAGCTTAAGCATTCCTCATTTTGGCTTTGAATTACGAAAGTCTAAGCCTTGGAAATAATTTTTGTATTCCCACTTCACATATTATTAAGGGTTTCAACGCAGCAATTATTAATCCACAAGTTTGTTTATTTACATATTAACAATGACATGTGAGCTATTAATCTTCCCTTTTGAATCTTCAGCACCTTAATTATCATTTTTCTTTTGCACAATAATCACTATCACATCTTCCCCTACTATTGGTTGCTAGCTGCTACTAGCTTTTTGTGCCAAGATTATTAGGTTTTTAATTATGACACTCCCATGTGGAGGGGTCAACTTATTTTTCATGACAAATTTTTAAGTATACTTTATTTACTATAAATGAATAATTACATAAAATTAAGACTTTTGGTCTCTTTAATTTCATAAAAACTTTAATTTGGTCTCCTTAATTTAGAAATAGACAATGTTGTTATTCTTTCTTGCAAAATGATTCAATTAATTTTGTTCATTTGATTTGGATTTATTTTTTTAGAATATGGTTAGTTTGAGGAGAACAGATGAGAGAAGGAAAAGAAAAAAAAAATTTTAATCTAAATAAAAAAAACTTGAATTAAAATTTTCTTCTCTTTTCTTTCCCTTGGTTCTACTCAATCCAGTCATATCTTAAAAATTTAAGGTTTATAGACTAATACACTTATATGACCTCACTTAACCCTTTTTTTTTTTTTTTTAATGTGGGACTCTCGTTTACAAATTGAATAACCACTTGGGAATAGTCATAAAGTTAGAGTGTGGATATATATGAATATTATTAATTGTTCAAACCTTTTATATATATATATATATATATATATATATATATATATATATGTATGTATGTATGTATGTATGTATGTATGTATGTATGTATAATTCACACTTATATTTCAACATTAAATACGTTATAGCGATAATATTTCAAAAAAAGAAAACTTATTGATGATATGTTCATAGTTTTAATTGAATGAATTTATCTAAAAATCTCATATTTACAACGATATAGTCAACCATACACATATAATCCAATTTTGTATCCTAAAGTGGATCATTCATTAACAAGTTTATTAAAAGAAATAATCAATTTATCAATTCTAAAATGCTCGTGTGGGTGGAGACGATTGATCGTTGCCAGCAAAATAGCCAGGAAACTCTTTTCCATGACCTTTTGTTGCTTTTCTGTTCCAAAACGCATTCAAAGAGCATTTTATCGAAGATTGATTGGCCTCCATTTTCTCTCATGTCATAATGAATCCATCCTTAGATTACATAGTACACACACACACACACGAAGCGCCTGTGTGGACAAGTTTAATTAATTTTCTAAAACGGACTTTGGGGCAAGCTATGTGATGGCTATTCATTCATAAAATATATGAAAAGAAAAGCTCCATTTGACGAAGTTTCCTGCAACAATGATAACCCGTATGAAAAGACAATCAAGATGGCTCATCATCATAATAAATTAAGAATTAATTATCTACTATTCTCATAAAGAAATTAAATTAAAGAGTTAATCCTTTGGAATTTTCAGAAGTGGGTGAATATTGAAGATTTTGAGTTCTTTTGGTGGTCACTGCTCAATGAATCGCTCAATCTGATGCAAGCTATTCGGTTCAAAAAACAGAAGTCAAACGAATTCTTTTAAGGGCTGCTTAGTATAAAGATTCGTGAAGGCTTTTTAGGAAACTTAAGAAACTAAAATTACTATAATTAGCACAAATTTTTTACCCAAGCTTTTTAGGAATTCTGATTTCCTTTGGAATTTGATTATATATCCACGAAATCTTAGTAACTTATTTTCTAAATAAAATTATAAGATTTCAGATTTCCCATCTAGTTTCTTACTTCTGTTCTATCTTTGACTTTATTATTATTATTATTATTATTATTATTATTATTATTAAGAAGAAGAAGGAAAGCTAATTATATTTCCTAGATATACCAAATTAAATACATTCGTGGATAATTACCAAGTAAGGTAATGCCTGGCCAAAGATTACTTAAGTGATTAAATTTATGCGGTAAAATAAAAATTCTTTTACCAAACACCCGCTGACGTCAGGAGTTACCATCATTGGTCAGTCTCTGACGTTTGATTTCTTATTAAGGCATTATGCTCTTATTCCCCGTTAGTGTTTTTCTATCCAGGCATTATACTCTTCTTGAGGGGATGTAGGTTCTCTAGTGTGGGAGGTAAACCTTAGGGTTAACTTCTCGCCCTATACTATATTGTACGCTTATAAAGAAAAAACATGGAGTATTGCAAGTGAATTAATTGAGCTGATCTAGAATGAAAGGCTGAGCTAGTTGGTATCGGAGATTGGCCGTGGGCACCAACTTTCTTTCCTTGTGTACGAACCATGACGCATGACGTTTGTTTTAGAATTGAATAAAGAAATAGAATTAAACTTTAATTAATGATTATAATTTTTGACTTAATAATTAGTGTAACATCCTTACTTTTATTATCTGATTGATTTCTTAGACATTGCTTCTTTTCTCAAATAATTGAGTCATGATCATTTTATAACATTTGAATGTAAGATTTATCGTGTATAGGACTCACTATATATTTACACACAAAAATTGTGGGAAATTCTTTTTCAAAAAATATAAAAAGGTTCTCCTATATTTGTTGGCTAGTCTAATTACTAAGTAAAACTAATAAGAGATATGTCTATCTACATAATCTCAACCTTAAACATAAGTTAGAGGGTCATCTTGATCTGGATAATTATAAGAATAATGAGAACATAAAATTATTAATAGATAATAACAACTAGTGAAAAATTCAAAATGGTCTCAATATGGTTATATTACTATAGAGTAACTAAATAAAAAAGGTATCATTTTGTAACATATGCATAAATATTATCTTATTATAATAAAATAACATCATCAATAACCTATGCATAAATATCTTCTCATCATAGTAGCATAGTATCTTCTTATAACTTATGCATAAATATATATTCTCATCATAGCATAATAATATTGTGCATGCATATTTATGATAGAATAATATCTTTTATCTTTATTATTTCTTTTTGAATATGTTTGCCACTTATCTATGTGCACTGGAACCAAATTGTTGCATCTTTTCTTTTAACTAGGTCATTCCCTAGAATGAATTCATGTCTAGAGAATTAGCAATCAAAGTCATCTCTTTTTTCTTCCTTTCTCTTTAAAGATCATCCATCACAATTCTCTAAGATCACCTTACTTCCATAACTTTTCTTTATTAGAATTATTTCTCATTTCACCTTGCCTTATCTCTACTACTTTTTTTATAACTTTATCTTTCTCATATATTGTCTCATAAACATACCTTCTTTCTAAGTCACATAAATACAATCCAAATACTCAAGCATAATTCAAGAAATTCCTCAATGCCAAGATATGGAAATTTCAACATAATATTAATTTGCAGTATTTTATCATAAATATTACATTCCAATAATAAAAGGTATAATTTATTGAACCCAGTTATATTAACTTATGTATATACAATTCTAAATTAACTATTTTGCATGATTACAGAACTATTATAGCCATGAATTAAAATACTAAAATATTTCAATAACGAAATGCCAAGAGAGAGAAGAATTATTATTCCTACATAATTGGCATTAATTAAGTTGAGCATAATATTAATCACTTTAATTTATGCTTTCAAAATTCTAAATTAATTATTGTAAAAATTATTACTATCATGATAAAATATTAGTAACAAAAAAATTAAAGGAGGAAAACTAGTATAATTGCACTATAACCAAATTGTTGCTTCTCTCTTTCACAGGAATTGCTTGTGTTGAATTGAAGGGGATTGAGGCACTATTTAGAAGGAGAGAATTCCACTCAACTGAAAATCAACGAGTTAATGATTCATTGCCTTTAATGGAGGTGCTACGTGGGTGCAAGATGTCCCGCTATTATCTCATGCCTTACTTCATGCAAGCTAGGTGGAGGAAACTTAATTCTCAAGTACGACGAGGTACAACTTGTTGGCACTTGGCGGCATGGTGTTTTAATGCATGGATATTCTTTCTAAGTATGTCATCATTTTATCATCTCATGTATCTAGGTAGAGAGATGGGTATAGCATTTCATTCTTCTCAATCACGAATCTTCATTTGACATTTAATATTATTTAATTTATGTATTCTTTTTTTTTTTATTCTAATCTGTTTGTTTATCATTTAGTTAATTTGTACTAAACTCTTAATTGGGTTGTTAAGTCCATTTTAATTAGGCAATTAAACTAGTCAAATTTTATAATTAATTGCTTTGTAGCAAATATTTATAAAACTTTTTAATGTATTTTCAATATGTTTAAGTAAAATATTTTTTTCACGTAAATTATACTTAAGCCTATTTATTGCTTAATAAGATATTAAATTAATTCCAATTTCACTCAATAATTAGTATTTGATTACATCATTATTCAGTGAATTTTTTTAATACATATATCTACTTAAGTTTTAACTAAGTATATTATACATATATACGTTATGTAATTTACTTATAATAATTATAAAGGACAAATTATCATAGAATTAAATAAATATATTTACTAAAAATTTAATGCAAATATATTATCACATACTTGATTTTAATAGTGATAATTAATTATACATTATTTGACATATAAAGTATCCTAGTTAGAGAAGGACGTTACAATTAGCGTGTGATTCTACATGTTCTTCCATTGAAGCATATGATATGGATAGTCACAACTCACAGTCAATAACTTTGATTAATGATGCTTCGTTTCATTAGAATTTTCAAATTCATATACTTTCTTCAAAAGTATACGTTAGTTTACTTGATTCTGGTTCCTCATTTCTCAAAATGTTGAGCAAAATTTTCTCACATCAACTTTTCTTTGTTAAAGAATTTTCTTTGGAGGGAAACAAAACAAAATACTTTGCATGTCAAGTGTCAGGGCTATATATTCTAGCTAGTCAGCTCGGAACTCTAACTTCTTTTTCTGTGTTTTTACTGTAAGAAGATATTATAACTGCCCTAAAAAAATTAAGAGATAAACTCCAAGTACACGAATAGATGCCCTTTTGGCAATATTATCATCAATTATATGTTAAAAAAATCTGTGATAAAATATTGCACTGATCAGCTTGCTTCTATTTGATAATTGTTTTATTAGTTCCTTGTTTGTTAAATGCTGAAAATTTTATTAAATTTCAAAACATTTTACTTAAATCTATATTCATTCAATAGGTGAGCTGAATGGGATGACCTTATTAGTGTAATCTATTTATATTATATTTGTGAGACTATATTTTATCTTTGTTATATATATATATATATATATATATATGTAGAGAGAGAGAGAGAGAGAGAGAGACCCAATGCATGCCCATAGTTACGAATAAAGAAGAAAGGCAGGTTTGACTAAGCTATACAAAGAACACTCTAGTCATAGAAAAGGATTATACCTTTTGCTGCACAAAATAGGCCAAAGAGCTAGCATTACTTTTTTAATTTTTAATTTTATTTTAGGGATTCAATTTTTGGCTTTGCCTTTAAATTATTAACAAGTAAGCATCCCCTTCATGGCTTTATCCAATAGAAATGTGTAAGCATTCACTTTATTGCATATTTTCCACCATTGACAAAAGAAGCTGATGACCACTACGTGGGGATCGGATCTTTATCCCAATTAACTTCAAATCCTAAAGCCAATTCTCATTCTATGGTTAGGAACTAAAATAGTGAATTAGGCCCACTCTTTTTCACATTAATTATTCAAATGAAAAATTACCCTAAATGAGAAGAATTTGGACAATGTTCTTTATATATATATATATATATATATATATATATATATATATATATATATAAAATGTGTTTGTATTTAATTTGGTGAGTCACCCATGCAAAATGGTTCTTTGATGTGCTTGCTTTGTATTGGTGAGTGGTGCCAACATATGGGACCCCATTGCAACATCTGCAAAAGTGAAGATCCTATATTGTGTTTTTAACTCTTGTTCTTGCTTGTTCGTGTTTCCACCTTATCTTTTGTCCTTTAGTACTTCACAGCTAGACTTTTTTGTTAATTAGTGTTACATATTTTCATCATTATTCTCCTTTTATACCATTAGCCTTCCCTTCTCTAATTAATAAATATATACTGGACTTTATTGTATTCTTAATTAAGTTCTCACTTATATTATAATTAGTTTTGAAAAATTGTCAAATCAAGACAAGTTATAATTGTTGGTTTTGATTTAAAATTTTCATAAAACAATGTGAAAAAGCAAAGATTTGGAGAACTGAAAAAGCCTTTGCAAATATAAGAGAGATCTGCTAAAGACATGATTGTTCAAAATATGATACTAAATTGTGAGATTTTTCTTTTTCTTTTTTTGTGCATTTTAACCATTAGTTCAATTGGTAGTTCATGTTGTAAAAATTCAAAGATTATTTGTAGTAGTGGGTATATTGTTTGAAATAATTATAGCGATAAAGCAAAAGATGGATTTACTTGTCTCTGTGTGTGAGATTTATTTTTACTCATAAATTCGTGATCAATATTTCCCAAAAAAAAAAAAAAGCCTAATCTCCCACTATGTAGCTAATAATTTCTAAATTGGGAATGCTTCCTAATAGATTCCCTGTAGTGATGATCCAATAATATTCAACACATATATTTATGCCCTCATGCATAGTTACCAACATTGGAAGAACTTCTGGTTTTTTTTTTTAATTGTTGCTGGGTTTTTGTTTATTGATATCTTGAAATTGAATTTTTTTCCCCAATTTCTAATCATATTTTTTATTTTAAAACTTTTTATGTGATAAAAATTGATTAAATTAATTATTTATTCCTTAAAAGATTACTTTTCTCTGAATTTAATTATTGAAAAATAAAATCTTTCAATTTGATTCTCTGAAGATAAATCATCTCAATTTAATTTTTGAAATATTTTTTTCAATAAAAATAATCCTTCAATTAGGCAAAAATAAGATTTTATATAGCCATTAATTAATGATATGAACTTATCCAAATACCGTTAACCCTAAAATAACACCATTTTAAATTAAAGCTAAATTTCAATGCATTATTAGACGCCAACAACTGTTTCTTTTGATTGAGAAAAAATGTTAAAAGAATTAAACTAAAAGACTTTATTTTTAGAAAATTGAATTGAAAGATAATGACCTTTCAAAAACTAAATCAAAAGAATTTAATTTTAGAAGATCTTAAATTTACTCAATCAAAATTCAATATAAATTCACGCACCGTCTTGAAGTTTCCCCAAGGGCAAGGATTGAAACCTAATTATTATAATAGGTGTGACAATTGGTTTTAAATTTCAATTGCCAAAAAAGTTAAAACCACCAAATACTTTACATCACTTCAATAGTTCTGTATGTCGAAGATAAGCGTAACCAAATTAAACATGTTGTATCTCTTAATTAAATGCACTTTTGCATGTCAAAGTGCCATCAAATGGGTAAATCCACAACGTATCTGCCACTTGTCGTTCCTTGTCAATGTTCATAAAGTCATCTTAGATCCTAAATATCTTTCATTATATATATCTTTCATTTCAACCGACAGTCCCTTTACTTTATGGTTGATTCAATTTGCTTAGTCACTTAATTAATCTCTAATTACACATCTTAATATTCCATATAAGACCTCATATTACATTCACCAATTATAATTTATGTATAACTTTCATCCATTAATTCTTAGTTATTTAAGATACTAAATTTTGTTAGATAATATATATATATATATATTCTTATATTTTTGTTATTAGATTCTTCAATTAAAACAAAATAAATGTATTAATTTTTAATAATAACATGTTAAATATATAATTTTTACAAATAATTATATGATTTTTAAAATTTAACCTTACACGATTGACTTTTTTTTTTTTGAAAAAATTTGTACACATGTTATAATTTTATTAAAAGATTTGATAATAAAAATATAAAGATTACTGCATCCAAATTTAGTCCAATTTTGTTCTAGCTCCCATATTATTGGCATAACATATATATTGTGATTTTTCTTAAAGATTATTGTAAAAATAGTCCTACATTCTTATGTTTAGCGTTCGCATATCACTGACTAAATATACAACAAGTAAATAAATTGATATTTAAATTAAAAAAAATCCATGATTTTGAAACATGAACGCAAAGTTCCTATCAAAGTATATTAAATTCAAACTCTTTTAAGTCTAAAACCATTGGATTAATAAAACTGTGTTAATTAATTAGACCTTCTGAAGTTAAACCTCGTGATGAATGGTTGAACCCTTAGTATTTTTCTTTTGATAAAATGACTTAGATTTTTGATTGTATTAGTATTAGAAAAAAGTGAAATATATATATACACACACACACACACACACACACGCGCAATTGTTAAGAGGAAGCCTGACTCTAAATTTAAAGAAAGCAAAGAAAATAATAGAGAGCATAACGGTCAAAGCTTCCAACCGCCGAAACTCAAGAGGAAACCATGTGCTAGATTAAAAGAAAAAGAGAGAGAAAAGGAATACATGTCCCAAAATACACGTGGGAGAGGGGCGACTGGATGTGATGCGTAGGAACGCACAGAGGCCAGTCTCATTCGGACAAAAGCATCTTTATTTACTATTACTTTTTTCTTTTTTAATAACTTATTTTAATTTTTTAAAAACTTAATTAAATTATATTTGATATTTTTTATTTCAAAATTACACTTGACTTTCTTATAATTTATTTTTTATTTATAAATTATTTTTATATAATATACATTTCTTTTATAAGTAAAATTACAACTTCATATTTAGTACAAGATTAAATTTAAACAAAAATAAATTAAATTTTTTTGTCATATATATCAAAATAATAAGAGAATAAATGTACTTTTTAAAAAATAATTAAATAAATTTAGCTAAATTTAATAAAAATTATGCATAATTTTTTTTGGTGAAACCATACAATCGAGTCCAATCTATGTTCTTTTTCGAAGAAAAGGTCATCTAATCTCCCTCATCAATATATGCCATCTTATCTTTCCTTTTCATTAACTAATTCAATTTTGGTGGGAAAATCTCTTAATCAATTCTTTCTATTAAAACTCATAGATATCGTACTATAGATAAGTCATCTATATTTTGACATTCACCTCTAATTTTGTGCAAATTCACTCACTTACACACACACACACACACACACACACACACATTCTTCATTTTCAATTCTATCCATCCTGTATAGCCATTTCCCACTTCCTCTTGGAAGTCGTAATTGTTTTTCCATCATTTCTATCATTTGGCATCCACCTCTGGCTTTGTGCAATTTCACACACACACATATACATATGTATTCATTTTCAACTTTCTCTATCTTATACAATCATTTCCCACCTTGTCTTGGAAGTCAATTGTTTTTTCCCTTTTTAATTCTTTCTTTCTTGACATTATTCCTTTTTCCCTATTAGCTCTCTCATGATAGGTCATGTTTGGATCCACAAATTGTTCACAATCTAACCTTAATGCTTGATGAGTTTAACCCCTTTGTCAAAAAGGTACCACATGGTTGTGTCAAGATTACATTAATTAAGAGATATCTAACTTCATCTTCTTCATAAGAGAGAGTAAGATGGTGTAATGTATAACTTGCCAACTTCATTTAAAGTTACAGCCTTGATAGTTGAAGACTTTGATTTGAATTTTTCCAAAAAGGATGTCATTGTTGAAACCTAATCAAGAGTTCTACAATGTATAACTGAACTTTATCCATTATATCTCCCATTCCAATATCCTTTTTCCTTTTCCACATGGAGAAGATGATCATAGAAAGTATATATCACATCATAGTGAATCATTGCAGACAACTCAAAAAAGAACAAAAGTCACGATTCGAAATTTCTTTGCCTTCCGTCTTATGACAAAAAGCCATGAAGTGTCCATCTTCTTGCGTGCTCATCGTTTATTGTAACAATTCATTACTAACAATTTTACCATTATTGAATCTCAAAGGTAAAGCTATATTAGAAATCATAAAAAAGAACTCAAAATTTATCTTTATAAGGGATTAAAGGATGTTATTCTTAAAGATAACACTAAAGTGTCTTTCATAGGAAAACGTGTTATCTTACCATCAAGCCTTACAAGAGGTATCAGGTATATGATTCAAAACTAGTAAGATGACATGGATATTTATAGGTAGGCAGGCTACCCTAATTTGCCCTTGACATTTACCTGCAACCCAATTTGGCCTAAGATTAAATAGTTTGCCCAACAAAATGGTCTTCATCCTTAGGACCATCTTGACATTTCGTGAAAAGTCTTCAAGCTTAAACTTCAACACCTCATGAAAGTTGTTAAGGAAGAAAGGTTCTTTAGCATGATTAAAACAAGCAATGTGCACTTCATTCTTTGCCTTACTACCACATTTATATATATGTTGTATGTTATTATTGTAACCAATGCTTACCCACAATTTCTTACTTCCCCTAAATACGTATACTATGAATTCCCAAAAAGACGATTGCCATACAATCATATATTATTGTTCCTGGAAAATGAAGATAAATATCCCTGCAACAAAGGAAATTGATAAGATTATCAATGCTGAGATTCTTGACCAGAACAATGATCCTCTATTATACCAATTAGTTAAATCATATATGTTGCATAGGCCCTGTAGCATTACAAATCCAAAGTGATCATGTATGAAAGATAAAAAATGCACAAAATACTTTCCCAAAAAATTTATCAACTCTATAGTTTTAGATGATGAAGGGTACCTAATCTATAGGAGAAGAGATAATGGCAAGACCATTGAAAAAAATGATATACATTTCGATAATCAATTTGTTGTATCCCATAGCCCTAAGCTTACTTAAAAGCTTTTAGGTGCATTTGGATGTAGAAAGATGTAATCAATTAACATTTATCAAGTATTTGTTTAAGTACATTAGTAAAGAGACTAATAGAGTTATAGCAACTCTTTATGGAAATACTAATACCATTACAAGATTGTTTTAACATGATGAAATCAAGCATGACTATGATTGTCATTATATTTCAGCATGTGAGGTGTCATGGCAAATCTTTTCCTTTAACATCCATCATCATTTCCCTCTAGTTGAAAGATTAAGCTTCCATTTTTCAAACCAGTAGCCTATCATCTTTCAAGATAGTGATTCCATACAAGATGTTTTACAAAAACTAAGGGTGTAAAAGTCTATGTTCTTGGCTTGGATGCAAGCAAACCAAGAATACTTAAAGGCAAAAGAATCTATGTATATTGAATTTCCTATCAACTTTGTCTTTACTGCATAATTAAAAAGGTAGGCCCTATGGAAATGGGGTTTTACCATTGGTAGCTTAGATTATATACTACCAAGTAATGGTAAACTTTATTATTTCATGATTCTTCTTAATAAAGCACGAGGTCTTATTGGTTTTGATGATCTCAAAATGCTTGGGAATATAATTCAACCAAGCTTTCAAGCAACTTGCTTTGACTTAGGGCTTATTAATGATAACTAGAAATTTATTACGGCAATTATGGAAGCTTCTTTATAGGAAAGTGGTCAGTACTTATGCAAAATGTTTCCTAACATGCTAATGTGCAATAGACTTTCAAAACTTAATATTGTTTGGAATAAAACATTTATTGTTCTCTTAGATAATGTTTACTATACTCGAGATTAATAGTTTGGTAACTTCAGTATTCAATCTACAAGATACTTTCTTTGTTTTAATATCTTAACATTTATTGATTCATACCTATGTACCTATCTCAGTTGTTACTCTCACTTCTTCAATCCCATTACATTTTCTTTTGCCAATTTTCATTTACTTTTTTTTTTCTTATTGTAGGAAATCATGCTTCTTTGGTAGACAAAGAAAATGTAGCCTTGATTAAAATTGATAAAATTGTCAGCACAAATGGAGGAAGCTTGAGCCAATATCCTTCCTTGCTAGTTCTAATTACATGAAATATACTTGATTTTTTCAATCCACTCATTTCAGAACAATTGAATTATGACAAAAATGAGTTCATAATGAATTCTTTAGATTACTCCATTCCATGAATCATAAGTAATAGTCTACTTTTAACTAAATCAGAGACTTAGTCATAAGCAATAATGGAAAAATAATCATGAGCAATAATGGAAAAAAAATTGTCCATAGATATGGTGGCACTACAAAGACATTCTTGTGGAGTGCATTTACCTCAGCCTTACAATCACAAAGGGAAACTATTCTTATAGTTTCCTTAAGTAGAATAACAACTATCTTACTTCTTGGTGGGAGGATACATGTTCTAGATTTGCTATTACTATTTTAACAACTACGGATTCTACATGTAATATAAGACAAGGGTCTTCCACAACTAAATTATTGCATAAAACTAAGTTAATAATCTAAGATGAGGCACCTATGGTTAATAAACACTGTTTTGAAGCATTGGTCTAAACATTTTGAGACATTATGCAAGTTGACAATCAAAATAGTTGCAACCTACTATTTAGAGCCAAGTCCATACTATTTAGAGCCAAGTCACTCATCATGGGAGGCAATTTTTGATAGATACTTCCAATCATTCCCAAGGGCAATAAAGCTAATATTGTTCACTTAGCCATTAACTCCTCATATCCATGGAATCATTGTCATGTGTTCACTTTAACTCAAAATATGCAGCTTTGTAGCAACCAATGAAGTATTGATGTTTAAGCAGTAAAAGATTTCTCTGAATGGATTATCAAAGTTAAGGAAGGAAAAACCTCATGATGGTAAAGTCAATATTGACATTCCAATTGATCGTCTTATAACAAAGTTCTCAAATTCTATAATTGTAATTATCTCCTCTATTTATCCATCTTCGTTGTAAGATTTTTCCAATCTAACATATCTTAGAAATCATACTATCTCTACTCCAACAATTAAAATATTAAAAAGATTAACTAGTTTTTGTTGAATTTACTTTCTATAAATCATCAAGAATATTTGACTTCAGATACATTGTATAAGATAACTAAAGATCATGACTCATTTAATCAATTATATCCACTAGAATTTCTAAATACTATTAATTGCTTTGGGCTTCCACGCCACTGTCTTCCATTAAAAGTTAGGAGTCTTATAATGCTTTTTAGGAATATTGACCAATCATCAGGATTGTGTAATGGAACATAGCTTCTCATCACCAAGTAAGGAAAACATATCTTAGAAGCAATTATCATTACTAGCACTTATGTTAGTCATAAGTTTTTTATTCCTAGAATGAATATGAGCCCATCTTATTTATGGTTTCCTTTTAGATTACAACGAAGATAGTTTGTTTTAATCATGTTTTTTGCTATGACTATAAATAAAAGTCAAGGCCAATTACTTTCTCATGTTGGGCTATACTTGTCTAAAAAAGTTTTCACCTATGGCGAATTATATGTAGCAATCTCGTGGGTGAAAAGCTAATTGGGTTTGAAAATCTTAACACATGACATCAACAACAATCCTTTAATGACGTCCAGGAATGTTACCCTTAAAGAAAACTTTGAAAATCTTAACTAAACCATGCAAAACATTTTTCTACAATCTATACATAATTTTATTATGTATTATATCAAAACTCAACTCATAACTCATATATTTTGCTTCCAGTCTTTGGTTTTATCTATAATTTATAATACTTATGGTCACTTTGCATTTCATTATACTTCATCTATATGTGGCATAAATGGTTTCATTGTTTTAAAATCACTAGCAAAATTTAACTTAGCACTCCAGGCTGTAATCATTCTTGCTCAATTGACTTGTATTTATTTTTTGATTTATATCTCTTGGTCTTTGTTGGTTATCACCCATAGTTCTAATATTTGTTTATACCAACAATATTTAAAGAAGCAAAAAAAATAAAGGATCATAAGTATAGTGTAGAGCAAAAGTTCACTTATAACTCATCACTTGTTTGGATGGTAGAAAATAATATTGATGGTCATGGATAGATGGATAAAAAACTAAATGATCTTAATACTAGGCGGCAATGGTTGAATGGACCATCATCAAACAACTAGGTAATTATTTTGCAATGTCCATTTCAACTTCAATTCTTTAATTTAATGTTATTTTATATATTCCATCTCTCATATTACTTGGTTTTCTTTAACATAAAAAAAAAAAAACTTTTGATGCTTGGCTATAGATATTTCGATTGTCAATAACATTGAATAGGTAAGTGTGGAACCAATTAAATCCTTTAAATAAGAGGCTGAGAAATAAAGTTACATCATGTATAACAAACTTATACTAATGACATTCTATTTCTTGGTGAATTCTTTTATGTAGTTTACTTTCTAATTTATGTTAAAATTATTTGTATGCTTCAAGTTTGAACTATTTAGCCAACACAAAGTTAATGTAGAAATATAAGTTAGAGTTAAGAGCATCACCAAGATTGTAATTCAATTTTTATCATATTATCTCAGGGTAACACACCTAAATTTTTATTGCTAACTAGAAATCTTTTTAACATTTTGGTTTTGTTAACTCTAAATTTATAGTAGTTGAATAATGTTGAATCTATCAACAAATTTAAAAAGATTTCTTTTTTGTTTTATATAATTATTCTTTGACACGATTAGAAATCCACTTACTTTAGTTTCATGTTATTTTATTGCCATTAATGGAAAAGGACAAAAGGTTACATAAGTGGTTGAAGTAGTGACATTTTTCTTGAGTTAAAGGTCATAGTATTGTTTTAATAATGTGTGAATGTTGCACATCACACTTTTACTCTAGGTTTGTTGGTATGTAGTATTGCATTAATAATTTAGTACTACATTAATAATATGTCTTTTAGGTATGTTGACTCCTGACGACAATGAGAATTAGTTTTTTTTAGTGTTGCTATTCACTCATCATCCATCATTCATAGGCAATGATGTCTTATGTGATATTTGATATGCTTAACAATCTATTGGATAGGAAAGACACTATTATTGAACTTCATCAAGAAACACCTTTCACAAAGACCTAATGACCCTAAATTATGGTTTGTGAATCATATGATTTTTTAACAACTAAACACCCCAATAATATTCAGTTATGATGTTTATTGTTAATAGTAGTGAGCAAATTAGACCAATTTTATACTGGTGGTGGCGTGCATTTGAATGCTTATATTTCCAAGTAATAAAATGCTCAAATTCTACTATTACAAAAGAGAACAATAAAATATTTACTATGATTCACTTAATTTTATTCCTTAATATTCACTTTTGTTGCCACCAATCCCTATATTCTTTCTTTTCTTTGTCACTTTTCCACCCACTTATCCAAAGTTCCTTGTTTCCCAAACTCTATTAACAACCATATGTTTAGGAGCTTATAGTAATCATGCATTATCCTATTTCACAAACTGTGTTAACAACCTTATTTCTTTATGCTATTTTGCTTTTGAAGCTTTTTAAGAGTTATATCTTGAAGGTGTTTAATGGGATTGGGTGTAGTCTCTATGATATGAATCCTTTATTATAATTTGGCTTACTTCTTTAAGACAATCCTAATCTTCCTAACATGATTGTATATGTTTTTCTATATCAAATCTCTTATATTCTCACAATGCAAGATAAAACCTCTTCTTTTACACTAACACTTTGTTTTCATTTATTTTAGTTCTTTTAAGCAATCAAGTTTTGTTCTATTTTGACACATTCCTAAAGGCTAAACCTTGGCCAAGATTTATGGAATAGAAGGTTTGCAAACAGTGAGAATGGAACTATAACATAATTAGTTTCAAATTCTATAGTCATTATTGTAAGTGCTTAAAGGTGCATAATCTTTTATATATTAGATATAGACCTCATGCTATAATTTCTATGTAATTACCTCCTTTTAATGTCCTACAAATTGACCTTAGACTATGTTGCACTACTTTAGCCTCTAAGTTTTGGATTATCATAAAATGTTTTCAATTCTAGTAAATTTAGAAGTTGACTGCCAATGTTTCTCATTCAAGCATATTAAGATATTAAATTTTAACGTGTATATATTCATTTTGTTAAATAAGCTAATAGAGTATTTATGGTACTAATTACACAACTGAGATTAGTGTCATTTATTTATTCAAAATTCAGGTTATGCTAGTCTATTGAATTGTTGCTTAAAATAGACAAAAAACAATGTCATTTTACTTGATATCCTACTTCTAGATTTGCTAGATCCTTTACTTCTAGATTTGTTACATGTATCCTTCACATTTTTCCCCAAAATGTCCTTATTCTTTTCTTCAAACTTATTCTACTTTGGCCATAATAGATTATCTTTCCTCAAGATGCTTCAATGTTGCATACATTTCCCTTTAGATTTTAAAAAATAATGTGTTGTCAAAAAAATCTCCCATAAAATCAAAATCAGTCCTTTTTTGTTCATTAAGCAAAAATTATTTGTTATTCATTGTTTTTATATTTTTTCCCTTTTAAACTTTTTAAATTTCTGTTATAACTAGTTTCAAAAAATAAAATATAATGCAATGCATCGTTTACACACAAATAATTTTTTTTTAATTAAGAAATGTGATATGCATTAATTTAAAATATTCATTTATTTCCATTATTTACAACACATCCCTTCATTTTAATACTCATTCTTTGAGTTTTGTATGCATTGTACTATGTATGTTTTCCTCCTATATCTATGAACATGACTCCATTATAGATTAATAAATACATACTCTCTCACACTTTACTTACTGTCAATCCTTAAACAAATCAACAAGAATGGCAATATTTCATATCAACCTTATATGTTATCTACATTACACACATGTCCTTCAACTCTATTGATTCAAAATGCCTACTATTTTTTGACTTTTTTACATAATTGACATTACCATTTGTCATTATAAAAATGTGTAATTCTAATTAACCTACAATTAACAATTAGCCTACAATTAACACTTTTTCTTTTAGACTTCTATTATTCATTTATGATAATTCATAGTCTCAGAATGTATTAGTTGCTGCATAAAATATCTTTTTTTTTTTAAACCATATTAGCATTATATATTTAAACCTATTTGCCTCATTCTTCTTCCTGATTAGACTGATACAAAACCACATAAATAATTACTTTGGAAATCATCAACATCATTCATCCTTCTTTTGAAATAAACATTCAATCCTGTCTTTTTCATTTACTTTTCATTTCTTTTCACAATTTCTCCCTCTTTCCACCCATTACAATTTTCCTCTACACAAACAACTTCAACTTGCCTTAAGCCTTTAACAACTTTGCATAGATAAACATATTTCAACATGTATTGCTCTTTCTTTGCTTAATAATTAAGTTTCTGCTTTCATTACATTATGTTTTACTTTTCCTTCAAACCATTTATTGAAATTTTGAAATTACAAAATTTATACTTGGATTTATTACCACCTTTTTATATGCTCTTTATGCTTTGTGTATTCAACATGCTATTGTGTTCCTTGCACTTTATATTCCAACAAGTACTATTATCCATTTTTAAAACAATCATTAGCTTTTATAGTTTCTTATAAGTGACACAATTTTTTTACTCCTTTCAATTATACTACAAAAAATTCATATTTGATCTTTCACAACTAAAATCCACACCACACTTGATACAAACCTATCTACCTATATGATCTTTCTCATCCAATTATTTTCTATGTGAATGTCTCTCATGTTCTCTACATATAACAATTAAATACTTATTCACCTTTTCACACATATACACTTGATCTCTTACTTTACTCAATGATTTTGCTTGCAACAAATAAGAAATGAATCCATGAAGTTATGAGTTCATCAAAGATATAAATTCCAATAAAGAGACCTAAAGAATATGTATCAGAATAATACACCTATAGACAATACAACCAACACAAAGTCCACAAGACATAACGAGAATGAGTATGGTCCTATTAGACGAGAAGGTTTGATCCATAATAGCATAGAATAACTAAACATAATCAATATTATGTTATGTTATTCCAAATATTATTGATATTAACATCTATAACTTTCTTATCTTTTTACGACAAAAGAATAAGATCAAAGCAACTATTGTAATAAGATATCTTATTGCAAAGTTTATTCTAATCCTATTTGAAGAAAGGTATTATTACATTGAGAACTTTTATATTCACCATAATACTGGACAATTCAAGCCCATATCCCCTCCTTTTAAAATCACTTTCATTATAGCACATATATAGAACCTTGCAGTGCAAAAACCCCTATTAATCACTTTGACTTCATTCCAATATTGGGCATATTATAAGGGAAAGCACCAACTAATTGTTTGATAGGTTTTAATATATCTCTCCATTAATGGCAATCGTTTTTGAAGAACTATTTTATTCGTCACTATTTTCAAGCTTCAACCATGTTTTTTCATGCACTTTTAGACATCATTAGTTAGTTCTATAGCTTTTGAACTTTAAATGAGTTCGAGAAGGATGGAATTAGAAATAAAAGAATGTCTATCACTATAGCAGATTTACATAAAATCCTCATCTAATTTTTCTTCTTTTTTTTTTCACTTGTGCATTAACTATATATTCAATGACCACGCCATTTTTCATATGAACTAGGAATAACTCTATTCAATGCATCTTATTTGAAGAATTTGCCTCACTTGCTTCTGATTATATAATGCATTGCACTGGCCCCACTATCATAGTAGTGATACAACTTGCATGAATCAAAACATACAATAGTATCAATTATTATTTTTATTTTAGCTCTATTTTTCAACAAATTAGTTTAGCTTAAACATAAAACAATATTTTTACTTATATTCATACCATATTAACTATTATTATAGATCAAATTCTAGTTTTCACTTCTTGTAACATTACGAAACTACTTTCCAATCTAGATATCCACAAGTGAATGAAATAGAAGAAAGGTTTAATATTATAAATAATTGTGAGTACTAATTTGCACATCATTTCCACACTACTCTTGGTTACTTTATTTTTAAATTTTAACTAGTCTTTATCACCCCTACCCATTATTCAAATTTACAGTTAAGTTTTAAGTCAACCCTTAAAGGTGCAAGAAGAAAATTTACTAACTTTTCATAATTATTTGTCAATCTGTCAACTTCTTGACCTTAAAGAGGTTTAGTTTTCAATCTTGCAAATGCCCTTTTTTTTTTTTGTAAACATTACGACATAAAATACAACCTACACTTAAATTTATTCCTTTGTAGCCTTTAATATGCATCATCTTAAGGACTGTTCAAAATATCGAAACATATGTCAAAACAAGGTGAGACAGCAAGGTAACTTTATTTTTTGTCCAAAGTACAAAAAGCCCCATTTGCAATTATTCGAAGATACAACAATTACTCAGTTTATAATCCAACTCCCTTGCTCAATTTATTTCCTCCATCTTTCAAGATATCTATAAGTCAATTGTTCAATCTCATTTTTTTCATTTGCCCACCATAAAAGGATATATAGTGCACTTGACCATAGTGGATGAAACTGGGAGCACATTGATCTTTTTTTTTTTTTTAAATGATATAGCACTTAAGCTACTTGGCAAATTAGCATAAGACCTCCAAGAGAAACTCCATCAAGTTCTCCTTATTTCCCTTCTACCATCATTTTCAATATGCCAAAAATGATATTTTACATTAATTGACATAATATTTTTGTCCTTCTAAGCCAACACAAATACATAATTAACTTTTTCTTTGTACCTACTATGTAGTCTTCACTTTCATTATGCTATACTACTTAAATTAGACACAATCATACAATAGAATTTCTTCTTTTGGGTTAGCTTGTCCTATTGCAATGCATTTATTAATATTTTCATTAATACTATATTTCATCCAAGAATGTAATCAAAGATCTTTTTTTTTACTGACCATTACCAATTTTCATATAAAAATTATATGTTGATGACAATTTATTAGTTTCTTTTAATGTAATTTTTCATTTTGGTTTACTTTTCTCACGCATTTATTTTAGACATTACTTTTTGTGTCTCCACATTATTGACATGTAGAAAACATATTATTATTAAGTTTTGTATGACAAAAAATTTAATAGTTGAACTACCAAACATAACTTGTTTTCAAACCCATGTTAAAATATAGGAAAGACGACAATACTTTCTCCCATGAGAACTTAATGAATTAGTAGGAAAGAGGTTTTTAATGAAAATAAAGAAAGATGACTTTAACTTTAGAAGAAGTAATTCAAGCTTGACTGTGGCTAAGATCAGTGACAACAAAGAGCTCGTAGCTTAGTTCACCCTTTCAAGCAACAAGGTAACATATATATTCATTCTATCTAAAATATGATGTTAAATTTGACATCAATCTAAGAATGACTTTCATGCCTATTTATTAGCAATTGGAATATGATCAAGCATCAAGTTCAAATTGTTCTCACCTACCACCTACACCAATCATTGGAAATGAATTGGTATATAAGTTCCACTAGAGCTTAACCAATTATATTCTCAAAATAATTTCTTTCTACACTAATGTGATTTCTTATCAACTATGTTGTTGTCTCACATTATTTGGAAACATCATCCTTCATGGCAAACCATGAAACTGATGTATCCCCTGCTATTAAGTAGACACCCTCAACAATTATCATAATAGACAAAAATGTAAAGAATTTAGATGACACAGCAATTTCATAGCTCTTTACACCAAAACTAATAAAGACCATATAGAAACAAAATGCAAGAAGATTAACAACTTAAATAGATATTGTTGATCCCTTTGATACCAACACACTATAGTTCTCTACAACAAAACCACATAAGGTTGTGCAATAGGAAAAATTAGATTAATTGTTTCGTCTGACCTCTTAATGCCTTTATCCTTTAAAATTGATCACTTCCCAAGTATGCTTTACTATTGGGATCATTTTGCCAACATTCCCATCATTTTATTCATACTTTTTGTGTAGTTCATATTTTCACTGCAAACATTATATAAGATATTTCTAAAATAGTCTTCATTAACATGTATTTCTTGCATGACTACTAAGTGATTATCTCATAATAATTTCAACACATTGTTATATCTAGCTTCTGAATAACATATAACACTCGAATTATCATTGAAACATTATTTATATACTCCTCCTACAAGGATTTATCTCTATGCATAAAATAACTTCTTCACCCCTAATTTCTTTTTAAATACATAAATTATACTGAACACTACTTTATTCCATATAGTTTTGCAAAACTTTCATCAAAATTCTTTGCTACTATCATGGCAAAAAAAATTCACAAAAGACAAAACAAAAAACGGTCACAACAAAGACAAATAAAAGAATTAATAACAAAACATGATAAATTACATACTAAGAAATTTTTATAGTATTGGTTTACCCCAAATTCTTCATGTGCCTGGTGTTACCATCATCTTCTCATATATATGAAAACTGTGATTTAACATACCGATCAATATTGAAAAAACAATTTTGCTTCCCTGTTTCATTTATTAAGCCAAAAACTCAAATATAAAAAATTAATGTACCTACCACACATTCATTCCAGTTTATACCAATCCTATACTCAATTGAATGCCACCTTGAACAACTTTAAAATGCCACTTCAATCTCAATTTTGTTCCGTCTCTACTTAACACATGGCGTATACGTGGTTCCAGTTTTAAAAAAATAAAAAATAAAAAACACTTGTGCTAATATCTATTATTTTTATTCATTCAAACGCATTAAACAAAATTCTTTCTTATTAAAATTCATTATTCAACTGCCATATTATTTAGAAAATTTCTATATCGATTTATACTTAGCTCTATATTTTTTATTTATTGAAAAATTATTCACAAAATCCTTTACTTATTAAAATTCATCATCCAACAGTGCGATTATATAACAAATATGTTTGCATATGTATTTATAGTGTTGTCTTTGTTCATCTTTATAAATTCATTCTTTTCCATACCTATTTCTTTACTTCTTTTTTATTATAAATTTATTATTTTCCATGCCTATTTCTTTTCTTCTTTTTAATCAAAGTAATTTCATTTTATATCATTTTTCATATAATTTATTCATATTTATCCTTTGTTGAGTCTTCCACTTTCCATTAGCCCGTGCATCTTGTATGAGTATTAACTAATCTTCTATAAATAGGATCGAGTAGGACTGTGAGTATGAAGAGGTGGTATTTATAAATTTTATATTTTGAAGTAAGAGAAAGTTGATAATTTGATTTCTATAATTTTTTAATTTTAAATTATTTTTATAATTTAATTTTTTTAAATTAGCCTTTATATTTTTTAAAATTTTTAAAAGTAGGTTCTTACAAGTTCTAACTATTAAAAATTTACTTTTAACCAAGTTTAAATTTGATAAATAACATGGCAAATGGGACTGACGTGGTTGACACAATGGACATCTGCATTGGCATTAGAATGCTGAAAGTGATAAACAAAAAACGCCCAGCAAAATGCAAAAAGCCCTCCACCAGAAGGCAATTCACTTCCTCTTTACCATCCCCTCCTCCAGTTGACAATGAGGCATGTGGGAGGGGGATTAACGTTAACCCCCTTGCCATCGTGCTTGACCTGAAGGTCTCTGATTGCGTTCTAGGTGAGGAGGGTTAAGACGCCATGATCGGAAGGAGCAGGCATACCCGGGGCAAGGTCTGGCTGAGGGGAAAGTGGCTACAGGTTCACAGCAAAAATCTGCAAACCAGAATCAAAAGCCGGGGACTCCAAGATGGCCTTGGGTTCTGATCCCAAGCTCTTCGATATTACTTCAAGCAAACTCCTCACCATCGCCCTGATTTTCCCGTTATACTCATACCCGAGCTCCCTATACAGATCGAGAGTGGTCCATGTGCGGCCGAACCAAACAAACAGAAAAAATAGAGTTGTTGAACTTATTTGAAACTAGGGCGTTTACAGGGGGAAGTTGAATTCTGGGATTGTCATGACCTTCAGATAATCTCTCCAGAAATGAACCTGCTCTATTTGAGGGTGGAAACTGGTGCTATGTTGTATAGGTGTCAAGGGACCCTTGTCGGCGAATTCCTTGTTTTCCTTCATGGGCAAATTATGGAATGCATGAGATTTGTTCATCACTTCCTCCATCAACTTCTTTGAGATCTCATGATTCGTAATCTGCCAAAATTTAGCCACTGTTAGCCTGAGACAGAACAAAATGACAGAACCCCTTGTTTAGAAATGGAGAAAGATTGAAACTTTACCATGAAGAAGCCCTACAAAGAAGCCCTATTCGGTGCAGGCCTTGTCAAGTTGGTGGATAACATCGGCGTGGAGTTGAGGGTCGTTGGAAGTGAGGAGAGAGAAAATGGTGAGGGGGATGGAGGCTGCGACATCGCCTTGTGGTTTAATGATCGAGCTCGTCCACCATATGGGTTGCATTTTGCTCGAGGGCTTTTTGCTTTTTGATGGAGGCTTTTTGTTTATCACTCTCAGCATTTTAATGCCAACGCAGATGTCCATTGTATCAGCTATGTCAGCATGATCTGCCATGTCATCATGAAATTATCACATTTAGATTTGATAAGGAGTAATCTTTTAACGACTAAAAATTATAGGGACTAATCTTATAATTTGGAAAGTATAAAGATTAATTTTAAAAAATTAAATTAAAGAGATTAATTGGAAAATAGAGATAAACTATAGAGATTAAATAACTATTTTTCTCTTAAAATAATTACAATTTTATGCTCTAACTATAACACTACCATTATTTTTTGTTCTATAATTGTGAAGTAAATTTCTTTTTCCGATGTCAAATATCAAAATAGAATAGAAAAGTGTGTACTATGATTTAATTTTAAAATATATATCGACAATAATTAATGCTAAAGCTAGTTTATCTATCATGGAGTATAAAACTTTAGTGTAACAAATCCTATATTTAGGTTTATCAATTTCTAATTGTATCTCAACCTCTTATTAGATAAACTTATATCTAAATTTAATGATCTTTCAAGGTTGGTTTTATATATATATATATATATATATTTAATGGCAGAACTAAAATATAAAGGACGGAGGGGGAGTCATATACCTCACTTTCACCGAGAATGAGATGACCTAAAATAGGAACAAAGAATCACTTATTATTCAATTCATGCTAATATAAAATTAAACGAGAAAGTAACAAAATAATCAATCTTTAAAGATGTTTTTGTTAAAAAAAAAATTAGTAGAAACCTAGTGCTTATGCGATCACAAATGTAAAAGAAAAGAAACATTAATTAATTAATGCTAGTAAAAAATCAATAAAATATAAAAGATAGAGGTATTTAGTTGAAGGTCCGGCACACAAGAAATGTAATAGTGGGGTAGATTATCCTATATATAGTGGCGGTGCATCTAAATTCATATTCACTTTTTTGACAAAAAGGGCCACTTGGCATGGCATCGATCCTCTCTTGGAACACACAAATAATATTATAACAGAAAAGCATTTCATACTTCCTCATTCAACCAAAAGTTTTTATATGAATATATAATTAAGCGTAGTATTACAGATTTAAATATTGAGATTTTTTTTATGTCAAATCATGAATATTTTTTTAATACCTATGCATTTGACCAATTAAAGATGTAGACTTTCTCGAGATTAGATCATTGAAAATTTCTTGGTGAATCTTTTGATCTTTAATTATGATCTATAATATTTTTATAAACCCCACCAATATTTTAATTTTTAAAAGCTTTTTGCTTGTTATAGTACCTTCAATCATACTCTACTACCTAAATGCAAAAACATGATAAGTTATAGCATGTGATTGAAACTTTGTTACGAAAAATCCTGGAATAATCCCTCAAACAAAGCAGATTATGTTGGACTTATCACAATAAATTATTTTTTAATATATATTTAAAACGTATCGATAGAAATAAGATGACGAGAAATAAAAAATAATATTATCTTATGGATAGAAGTTAGTTTCTCACATTTTTATAGAAAAGCTTGCTCTTAAGAGAATTTAGGATTATGGAAATAGCTTATCTTCATGGTAGGAATCCCGAGAAACTTCAATACCTTCTAAAAAGAAAATTTAATAGGAACAAAAAATTAAAAAAAAATCAGTCAATCTAGTAAAAGTAAAATATGTCAAAACTAGATCACAAATTTAAAAATTTCTACGTACAAAAATTGTAACTTTAATAACATAGAAAGAGTTACTCCTACATACACAGTTGAAATTTTTTTAAAATTATAATATTTTTCCTAAAAAATATAATATTAATTTGATTTTTTTTTTGGGGGGGAAAGTTAAACCGATAATATATGTATTCTTACCAACCCAAGGCTAAACTTGTAGGTAGTTTTATAGTATATTTGCTATGCTTGCAAGTTTTTCAAAAAAATGATAAAAGATTAAGTTTTTTAGGTTATTACAACTCAAATATCCTCAGACTTTCTCTAAATTATTTAATTTCTCTCTCTTGGGGCCCTTTAGATCAATTTGAATTCAATTCTTTTAGAGAGTAAAATTCTAAATACATGTAAATTAATAAAAGATAGTGCATTTAAGGACATCTAAAAAAATATTAAAATTCGAATAGAGTGTGAATATATCTTTGATGGACTAAAAAAAAAAAGCACATACAATAAGGATTAAATTTAAGTGTAATTATTTATATCTTTATTATTTAATTATTTAATTAAAATATAACAAATGTATAGTTTAATTGAAAAACTATATAATTATTTATAAAAATTATACACTTATTATAATATTATTAAAAAATTATATGATTAAGAAACTTGAGAACTATATTTGAATTTTTTTCCATAAAATAATTGCATTATTTAGGACAAGTATATTAACATTTAGAGGGTGATTTCTGAGTGTTGATGATCTTTGCCATCAAATCTTATGGTTTTTATTTTAATAATTTTATATAAATATAATATAATTTACATAAGCCTTATTTGTCCATAGTACAGTATCTTTTTTATATCAAAAATTGTAATAATTTCAAAAATACTTGCTTATCTTTAAAAACCAAGCTCCTTAATATTTTTATGTTTAAGTGTTGTGGTACCGTAGATTTATCTTTTGTGTTGCGGGTCAAAGTCTGCAATAGCTTGTTGATAGTAAGTTCCTAAAATGTAATGGGTGATTTTGGTTTGTTAATTTAAAGAAAAAAAAAACTATTTTTTAAATTATTTGAAAGCTTTTTAAATTAAAAAAGATACCAAAGAAATAAATTAGTTAGACCAAGAATGTAATTATGTATTTTTATTTTTATTTTTATTTTTTTCAAATAATTATTTTTAATTCCTATATCTTCTATTATTATTTTTTGAGAAATTTCATATTTTAAAATTTTTTAACATTTACACCAATATTTTTTTTTAATTTTAAAATATTTTTAACAAATTTGCAAACTACATACTTCTTTTAAATAATTATTTACCAAACAAAACAACTATGTTAAAAAATATTTATTTATTTTTATTTACTATATTGCATTTTTTTATATTGTATCACATTAAAATTTTATTTTTTATTTTTACCAAGCTTTTCCACTGCTTACATCATTAACTGAAAAAAAAGAATATCAAAAAAAAATTTTAAAAACTTTTCCACAGCTTTAAGGGTTAAGAAATGAAATTTTAGCTACACTTTCCAATAGAACAAGAGACATTGCCGTCAAAATTTTTAAAAATATAATATATGGATACAATACTCTTGACCGCGAAGAATTTGACGTGTTAAAAATTTTTATTACAGTTAGTGGCTAAAAAGGCCGTAGAACAGGTACGTAAGCTTGCCCTCGGCTTTCGGAGTACCAAACAGAAAACAAAGACATCATGTCACGTTATTCAACTATGGAATAAAATGGCACTGACTTTAAAAGCTAACCACTAGTCACATTCACCTCATCACAATCCCCTTCCCTTCTCTTAATTCCTCTTCCGTTTACACTTAACACCCTCTTCTTACTTCATACTTTATTCATCACCCATCTCTCTCTCCCCCTCTCTTCTCTATCCACTTCCAAACTCCAAGATTATATCTATATGTATACATATAGTAAAGAGCCAATGAACACGTAAAATTGCTGATTGTTTCTCTATTTTAACGCCACTTCTTACGGCTCCATTCAATCGCTGTTCATCTTCTCTCTGGGTTCTTCTGTGTCTTTCTATGGAATGAGACTGATATAACACTCCTACTTCATCAAACTTGTCTTTTTTAACTGGTTCAGAGACAAGAGATTTCTGGGTTCATTTTTGAGCATCAGAAAATGCTGTTGCCAAAGAAAAAGAGGTTTTGGGTGGGTGTGCTATTGCTTCTAGGAACTCTTTTTGGAGATGCTTTGTGCAGTGTGAAAAACAGGCCACGTCGGATTCTTCTCGATACAGATGTTGATACTGATGATTTCTTTGCTCTGCTCTACCTTCTCAAGCTCAACAGATCAGAATTTGAATTGGAGGTAAGCAGTAATTTTCAGAACTGGGTATTTGAAAATTGAAAATTGAAATCATCCTCTGTTTCTCAATCAGAATTCAAAATACTTGTTTTTCCAACCAAATCTTACTCATTAGGATTCACTGTCTCTGTTGTGTTGGGTTAATCAAACAAATTACACAGTAAAAAGAAAGGAGGTACTTTTTCTTTTTAATAAAAAAAAAGGGTATAATTTAAAAGTTGTGAACAGTACTTGGTCTTTCCTTCAACTTCATTTTCTGTAGTTGACATTGGACATGATTTGCTTTGACCGTGGTACAACAAGATAATGAACCAACTTGCACAATAATTGTTTTCAGGATTTCAAAATTGTGTGTTGAAAGTATTTTATCTGTATGTGCAGGGTATCACCATCAGTGCAAATGCTTGGACTAATGCTGGGCACGCAGTGAATCAAGTATATGACTTACTTTACATGATGGACCGTGATGATATTGCAGTTGGAGTGGGAGGTGAAGGTGGAATACTTGGAAATGGTACCATATTACCAGATGTTGGTGGTTACCTTCCAATCATAGAACAGGTATGTTCCAGTAGATTTTGCTCTTTTATACTTAATTATCATGTTGCAATTTTTTTTTCTTTACAATCACGAATATTTCTGGGCTTTAATTGAGCTAAGTCTCTAGTACAAGCTATCTTAAGTAGTGTTGGATGCATTTAGAATTTACTCCCAGAATATTCTAGAAGAATCAAACCCAAATCGATAAGAGTAGTTACTATTGCATCTTACAAGCTTGATCAGTAATATAGTGTGCCTTATAGTGTTTACATTTGCAATAAGCCATGTAAAGCATTGCAGAAATTGTAGTTAAATGAATAATCTGCTCTAAGATGGGATTTATTTTGAGTAATAAGTGACTTTTGTAATTGAATCAGGGGATGACTACAGTAGGACATTGCAGATACAGGCAGGCAATTCCTGTAGGACTTGGAGGGCGCTTGGACATTGATTCAAACTATGGCCTCCGAAAGGCTTTCCTTCCACAGGTATAAATATACTACACCTTACAAATTTAACTCCTCGAAAAGGTGTATGATAATGTTTGATAAGATGTTTTAACCAATTGATTTGTTTTTAAATTGTCAGTTCACAATTTACAAGTTGACAGATTTTATGATCCGCATCAAAGAAATAAGTATACTAACATATATTAGTAACGACTTCTTATTATGTTAAAAAAATAGACTCATAATCTTTAGTTAATGTGCTAGTAACCAACTATTAAAAGTAACAATGTATAATTACCAACACTTTAAGAGTATAGTTAATAATGACTTCCCATTGTGAGTGTTTAAATTGCTGATAATTATTTAAAGTAATAATTATTAGCACAATAAAAAGTTATTCCTAATGTGTACCGGTGCACATAATTTTTAATGTGCACTAAAAATGCACTTTACAAATTTCTTCAATTTCCTGATAAGTCATCTTTTTTCAAGTAATTATGCTTCCATTTTGGAGTAAGCTCTGCTTTCACTTGGATCTCATTATCATTCATATTGTCTAGATAAACTAATTGTACCATTGCTGCTCATAATCAAAACAGAACTCTCCAGCATTCTTTCATTGTGAGTAGAGCCTTGTCAACTTAAATGGTGTTCCTAGCAACTCAACTGTTTATCTCAGACTTGAAACTGTTTATAATTGCATTACACACTAAATCCAGACACACAGAATATGGGATGCAACAAGATATAAACACTGCAGTGCAACAAAAAATTTGATATTCGTGTGCAATTTGAAATGCGGCATTGAGTCAAACCCTTTATTTCTGAAGGATCGGTGCTTTTGAGAAACTAAAGACAGAGATTAATATTTAAAGCTAATTTATCTGTTTTATATTATGTATAGTCTAATCACTAACACCCATTTGGATTACTGATTCTGTGATGAAATTAGGGCAGAAGGAAATATGCACCTCTACGACAACCAAGTGCACAGCAAGTGTTGATTGAGAAAATATCTCAAGGTCCCATAACTGTACTTTTAATTGGAGCTCAAACAAATTTTGCTATCTTTCTCATGAAGAATCCACACCTAAAGAAGAATGTGGAGCATATATACATAATGGGTGGTGGTGTAAGATCAAGAAACCCTACTGGTTGTTGCCCCAAAAATGCTTCCTCTTCTTGTGTGCCTAGGCAGTGTGGTGACCCTGGCAATTTGTTCACTGATTTTAACTCAAACCCTTATGCAGAGTTCAATATATTTGGAGACCCTTTTGCTGCCTACCAGGTCAGTCTTTCTAATAGTTCGATTCCATCTATAAAAGATATGTAGACTAAATACATAAACATGTTAACTCCATCTATAAAAGATATGTAGACTAGATACATAAACATGTTAACGATGATCTTACTTAAAAGTCGATTTATTTATTCTTTATACACCAAGTTTACATAAGAATCTTCTGAAAACAATGCATAAAAATGGCTCATTATTTTCAGGCGTTTCATTCTGGTATTCCGGTCACCCTTGTTCCTCTTGATGCAACAAACACAATTCCCATTAGCGAAGAATTCTTTAAGGCTTTTGAACAGAGTCAAGACACATATGAGGCACAGTACTGTTTCAAGTCCTTAAAAATGGCACGTGATACCTGGTTTGATAATCAATTCTACTCGGTAATTACTCATTGAACTTGTGCATGCCTATGATTTTTGTTAGAGTAAAATCATATTTTGTTCCCTGAATATGCCAATTTTTTTTAATATAGTCCCTCATTTTCAATCCTTCTTGACGATGACTTAAATTGGCAGAGTTATTTTATGTGGGATTCTTTCACATCTGGTGTAGCAGTATCAATCATGCGTAACTCCCCTAAGTATAACCACAAAGGAGAAAATGAATTTGCAGAAATGGAGTATATGAACATAACTGTGGTTACTTCAAACAAACCCTATGGGATATCTGATGGCTCCAATCCATTCTTTGATGGCCACAAAGTTCCCAAGTTCAACTTACAGAAAGGTGGAGTTCATAGTGGTCATGTTCAACAAGGACTTCGAGATCCATTTTGCTTTGTCAAGAATGGCAAAGGGAGATGTAAGGTACTTGAGTAACATCCTGGACTCTTAAATCCTAAATTTTTCATCTTCTGATGTTAATGTGTTAATCTTTTCAACGTGATGTATAGGATGGTTATACAGCAGAAGTGAATGGCTCAGACTCAGTGCGAGTGCTTGTGGCCACAAGAGCAAAGCCTAACCGGGATGCTGGGAGCCCCCTTGACAGAGAGTTTTTCAAAAGCTTCTTGAATGTAAGGGGAAAAAATACACAAATATTTGTGTCACACACTTGTATTAAACACGGTAATTTTTCAATTTTATGGTATCGTAGAGTCTGTGCATGTTGTGTCTTATTACTTGGATTTTTAGAAGGAATCTCAACACTGAATTATTGGTGCTCTGATGTGACAGTGACTGGACTCTTAAAAAATGATGTGTTTATCTGACATGTTTTTTTCTGGTGGGTCACTCACAGGTTCTAAAGAGACCACAACAGGCTGGGAGATTCAACTTCACTACTCAGTTTCCTTATTACAGGGAAGTAACTTACAAGCCAGATTTTCAAAATAAAAGACTAGGGAAGCCAGTTGTGTTGGACATGGACATGAGTGCCGGAGACTTTCTTGCTCTATTTTACCTCCTAAAAGTACCTGTCCAAGAGATGAACCTCAAGGCAATAATTGTGAGCCCAACTGGATGGGCAAATGCAGCAACAATAGATATAGTGTATGACTTACTGCATATGATGGGTCGTGACGACATCCCAGTGGGTCTGGGAGATGTGTTTGCAATGAATGAGTCAGATCCAATATTCCCACCCGTTGGTGACTGCAACTATGTTAAAGCAATCCCCCACGGTAGTGGTGGCTTTTTGGACTCTGACACTCTCTATGGTCTTGCTCGTCTTCTTCCTCGGAGCCCCAGAAGGTGCCCTTTCGCTTCCTTTCATGCTTCGTTATTATGGATCCCAATCAATTCGGATCATAATGACTTATTCATATCACATTGCGTCAGGTATACAGCAGAGAACTCAGTGAAGTTTGGAGCTCCTAGGAATACAGATCACCCTGAACTCAGACAACCACTAGCTATGGAGGTTTGGGAGTCTATATTGCAAACAATTGAACCAGGGTCTCAGATTACTGTGTTAACCAATGGACCCTTGACTAATTTGGCCAAGGTTGTATCAGTTAAAAACATGAGCTCTCAAATTCAGGTCAGTTCACACACACACACACACACATTTGTTTCTCACTTCCTTAAAATATTGATTTCAAGTAAATAAGCTAGTCCAAGATTACCAACAATATGCTGCCAAGAAAAAGGACTTGAGAGCAATCCCAAAAAAAAATTTGTAGTCATTTTGATGAAAGCAAATATATTTCAGGATAAATTATGTTTTATTTCCCATAGTTTGACTCAAAATTAATTTATTTTTTTGTGGTTTAATATGTGTCATTCGGCACTTTTATAATTTATTTCATTATTATTTAATTAATAACTTTGTGATAATTTTTATCCACGCTTTCACAGAAATAACATAATTGCTAAATGATGAAAATTTTTATTCTGTTAAAAGTCTGCTTCACTTGTACCTTAAATAATTCCAAAATCTTCTAATGACTTGCCAGAATTAAGCAGACAATTCTAATTCTCAAATGTCAACTTAATTCCAACAATAATTTTAGAAAACCATGAAACTGTTTAAATTATAAGAAAAATACGTTTTCAGCAATAAATTTTTTTTTTTTTTTAATACTGACGTATTTATATCAGTTAAACTTAACCCCAAAAATTCCACTAATTGGTCAACACAGATGAATGATACACTCTAAACCAAGAAAACAATTTGATTTCAAGCCAAATCCTGATATGGTTGGGGGCAAAAAAATTATCATTATTTGCATTTGAGATTATTATAATGCTAGGGCAGGAATATCATTGCGATTAATGTAACTGGTTGGCATTCAAAAATTTTTCAGGAAGTTTATGTAGTGGGGGGACACGTGAGGAGGAATGGAAGTGAGAAAGGAAACATGTTTACAGTTCCATCCAACCAATATGCAGAAATGAACATGTTCCTTGATCCTTTAGCAGCCAAGAGAGTATTTGAGTCCGCATGTAATATCACCCTCATTCCACTCACTGTCCAACGCAGAACAACTTCGTTTTCATCTATTTTACAACAGTTTCGTGCGACACAACTAGAAACACCTGAGGCTGTCTTTGCTAGGCGTTTGCTCTCGAGGCTTCATCGCTTGAAGCAAAGCCACCACAGATATCAACATATGGTAACACTTCCCATCCGTAGCCTACTTCTATAATTATTTGATCCAGGTCTATCTAAGAATTTTTCTCCATTAAAAGCGTAGTGTCATCTAGAATTTCATTTTGACAATCATGAATATACATTTAAACATGGGACCTAGATTCTCTACTGCGTAGCAATCTTGACCCTCCATTTTCAGTGTTTTTTTCTTTCTTTTTTTCAATCTAAGCAACATTTTTTTTTTGTTTTGTGTTGAAGGAAGTAAAATACAAGATGAAACAGTCTTCTATCTTCCATTAAACAAATTATTTTTGCTTGTTGAAAGTTGAAAAATTATCTTCATCCTATGTTTTGCTTCTTTTAAAATAAAAAAAGAAGTATCAAAATAAAAAAATGGATAATTTGGATTAAAAAATATATATAAATATATATATGGAGAGTCAAAATTGCTACTCAACTTAAACAATAGAAATTTTGCTTGCGTTAAACATAAAATTTATTTTTAACATGATTCACTTGACGTCTTACATACTTAAATAAATTTAACTTATAGAAGATAAGTAAATCAAGGTAATTATAAATAAACATAAATATATCATGTACACTTCTCAATGCAATTCACATCTGGCATCTTACAAGTATATTCACAAACTATCTTTCTTTTATGGACCAAAATCTATCTTCTCACTTAGAAGCATGTCAGAATTTTGATTTGGCAAGACATCAGGTTTTGAACATTGTTTCTGCTGCTTAAGTTGTTAGTGTTCATGTTATTCTATTGCAATTTGCAGGAGACATTCTTGGGGGAAATTCTGGGTGCACTTGTGTTGGCAGATAGGAATTCAAGTCTTAATCCTAAATTTGAGGTGGAGGCCATTAAAGTGATAGCTAAAGGCATTGAATCCAGTGATGGGGAAATAGTGGTGGATGAAAAACATGGAAAATTAGTGAAAATATTAGAACATGTGGATGCCAAGACTTTCAATCATCTATATACACATAGGCTTGGTGAACAGAACCAATCAGCCAAAGTAGGAAGCTTTGCTGAACAGAGGAAAAGATGGAGCCATCCTATTTCTGATGAGGTCTGAAGAGAACCCAAAAAGAAAATAAAAACAAATAAAAAGAATCATTTTCATTGTTTTAATTTATGTTATCTTTGTAAATTTGGAATTAAGGTTTATAATTGCTAATATTCCATAAGATAGATTAAAGACTATAATGACTTTTTCTTTCTCCTTCCTTTCCAAACTGAAAGAAAATAGGATAGGATTACTTGAAACGAAATTCTTGTTATAGATTGATATCAAGTTGGGGCCATTTCTTGTCTACATTTAGTGGTTTATATGATCTATGGAAGGTAATAGAAGGCTTTTATACTAATTTATAATTAATATATAAATTTTTGCGAGAGTCTTACTTCAACAGTTAATTTTTGACGTTTCGTACCAAACTTTTATACGTTTAACATGGGATTCAAGTTTTATACTTTATAATTGGATCATAAGATTATAGCTATGGGAAGCCATCATCCTTTAGAAATAATTAGTTATTTTTAATTGAGCCGTTAAAATTCCTTATTTAATTTTCTTAATATCATCATGTTAAATCATATTTAAAAAAAAAAAAAACCTTTAACTCTTGATTCAATTTAGTTAATTTACAGCGATATTTGATTAGTTGGTGGAAAATTGTAACCTATTCCCCCCCCCCCCCCAAAAAAAACTTAGCCTTATGTTAATAATATTATTAAAGAAATCTATTTTGATCTCTAACATACTAGTAAACTTTCAATTGATAATTTGCAAATTATTATTTTTTTGAATTTAGTCCTCAATTATTAAATTATTTGCAATGTTATCCTTCTATAGTATTACAAACATAATAATTAGCTAATTTAAGTATTATTTGCTATAAATTGTACATGCTACAGCTGTCATCCAATAACATCCAAGTCAATAGATATTTAAGTTTATCTTTAAATTTTAAATAAGAATAAAATGAAAAAATAATATTACATGCAATTTAATAATTAGGGGAACTAAATTAATAAAAGAATCTAAAAAAATAAAATTAAAAGCCAGCTTATAGGGAGCAAAATAGGATTTCCCTCAATTGTTGAGTGCATGTTTTCTCTTCGATGTTCTACTACATCTGTCTCTGTGCATGTAGGGTTGGCATGTCTTATTCTGCATATCAGCAACCCAACAACAATATTTTCCATTTTATAAAGACAGACCATAAGACAATGCTGGGTGTTGTGACAGAAACAGAAAGTAAGGGCTGTTGTCTCATTTCCTTGGGGAATTGCTCCATTAAGTATCAGACAAAGGGACACATCACATCCTCATATCACTCCTTAAGAATCGCATCTCTGCAGATTTCCTTTTTATTTAATACGATTTATTATGATCCAAAGCTTATTATTAGATCCAAATCTAATACCAAATTTCATCATTGGGTCTATATCTCATTATTATCTTTTCCTAAAAAATGAACTTTGTATTTAACAAAATGCTATGTAAAATAAAATTTAAAACTCAATCTATCATGATTAGGTGCAATTACCCATTTAAAAGGAGTATTTGCTGGTTGTTTGAGTTTTTTTTTTTTAATTTGAAAACTAAAGTGACTTTGTATCCTTAAATCTTCTATCTTTTTTTTTCTGAGATATTTGATGGTAAACTTAATTTATCAAAAATAAATTAATTATGAAGTTTGAAAAGTCTCTAACAGTTATGTTTGATAGATGTATATATTTATTTATTATTGCCAGAATTTATCTATATTTAATAAAACATATGTACTTAGAAAATATATATATCTCCTTTTAACTAAGGGCTATAAAAGTTATGAATAACAATAGAAGTAGAAAAAAAATTATGAATAAAAAATAACTCTTATATTTGTATTTTAAAAAAATTATAAAAAGAAATAAACATTTTTAAGTAATAATTACAATAGACATTTTTAAAAATTTTTCTTTTTCTTTTCATTTTCCCTTGAATAACCAAACAAGCTAGAATCATTGCCATTAAATGACAAACATCATTAGTCCCCACATCAGTGACAATTTGTGTGTTTTCACAAGTATGCATGCTTCTTGTGTTTGGTTAAAAAAAAAAAAAAGAAAATCATTAGTATTGATACATCCCGTTGTCACAATTGAAATAGGCTATTCTGAGAATTAACTATAAAACATGAGTTTTATATTGTGATACCCCAAACCATGTTGATTCAATTCAGTTGGAAATCTAGTGAAGTACTTCATTTCTTAACCTAAGGATGAAGCTGTGTCCAAAGGGATTGTATCACAAATTATATTTGTGATATCAACCTCCATTAAGGCATGCAAGAGGAGTTCACAAACCAAACTGTGCTTTCCATGATGAAAAAGGTACAGTGGATGGAAAGATTCATAAAAATTATACAACCACCAAGGACCATAAAGCTAGAACAGAATCTTCAACCAAAGGATAAAATGATCACAAAACACTCTCACAAGCTTCTCCTCAAATCCACCCCTTAGAAACTCACTTCCATCATAGGGATTGACCCACCAGCTCCCACAATCTGATGCTCAAGCTGCACCATATATACATAATTGTTATAAATTTACAAACCCAGACTATACCAGAATGTTTTTTCTGCTAAAAATTTCTCTAAAATTATAATTACCCTGAACAGAGTTTCCAGCTTGTTCTTGATAAGGCAGTACTCTTGCTTTACTTGTTGCAGACATCTGATGCACCTGGAATTAGAACGTTTTTACATGATCAATAACCATAAACTGAATCTAAAACCCTTTGCTCTTCTTCTGGAGTAAAATTGCTGAACAAGTTGTCTGTCTTTATCAATTTCATACTTTACATGTTGTTTTGCATCATTTTAGTACTGAAGAGGCCAATAGCATAGTTTTGCTCCAAATTTGCCCTTTTGGGTACTAAGTAATACTAACACTATCTTTCCAGAATTAAAAAGAATTAATATGACACAAAAAATCTATGGAGTAGTAAATTGATGGTGACTGTTTCGAGGTTAACTACTTACGAGTCTACGTTCTGCTCTTCACAGAAGTTGCGGAAAGCGATGCAGGCATTTTTGACCCTTTGTGCACCTATGCTGTGGACCAGAAATACAAATTTGTCTCTCAGCTAATAAAGTTGATAATCATAATATGAAAAGGAAACAACCTTGTTTGAATTTTCTTTCTTTTGGTCTTCACCATCAACTTCATTAGATGTCACGAGTTTTAAACTCTACTTCGTGAGTAATTAATGACTATACAAGCATTGCACAAATTACTAGAACTAAGTTTTTTTTTTTTTTTCAGTGTTGGCTATCTCAGTCATATGAAGCTGACATGTTAAAAAACATTCGCTTGAAATATTTTTATTAGAGAAATTGATAATAAATTCTAAATATCCGTTAAAAAAAACACTATTAATAGATTCTTAAAAGCCTAGGTTAAATTTATACCTTGAGCTGCTACCCTTAAGCTGATGAACATGAGCATCAACTTTTTTGAAGTCAATAATTTTCTGATCTCTGCAAAAGAAAAATTGCAAGTAATGGGAGAAAAATGGAGGATTTCCAAAGTCATTACCTATAAAAACCTTGTCTAATAAACAGCATTTCAATTTTCAACTGATGAAAGAGAGAGGAAGAAGTAGAATGAAAAGAGCAGAAAAGCCTAGGATGATACTCACAGAGCAATGGTGAGATCATTGAGAATCCTCTCAGAATCTTCAAAGAACAGAGACACAACTTCAATAACAAAATTTGGGTTGTTCTCATCTTGTAGTTGCTGAAGTTGTAAAAACTGACCATCCAAAAAGCCCTTTTCTCACCAATAATAAGAAAGACCCACAAATCACAAGTCACAAACCAACATAAACAGAACAGAACAAAAGAAAACAACCCAATAGATCTAAGTAGTATACAAACAAAAACGATTCAAACCCAGAATTGTAAAGTCATTGTAAGTTGTAGTTGATTTTGCCCTACCTCTATGAACAAAGATTTGGTGTATTCTGCCAATTGTCTCTGCATCTGACCCACCTCCATGCTTTGTCCCCTTTGGTTCTTGTCACACTGAGCCACTTGTTCTACAAAAAGTGAGTGACCCAATACAGGTTGGCCTTCAATTTCAGATCTTTTAAAGGAATTATTGGTCTGTCAAAGCGTCATAGATACATCAAATATAAATGCAGAAAGGGATTTATAAGAAGAGCGAAATCAAAGGTTTTTTCTCCTAGTAGCTGGCAGTAGCACCGCGGCTCCAGTAGTGGGGGCAGAGCCTAACGCTTATTATTGCTCTCTGGATTTGCGCTATGCTTTAGGTTTCGGTTCAAGAATCAACGACCCCACAACCTTTTACTCTTCCATTATGCGAGTACAGAAGAGAATTTATACCCAAGCTTTAACAATTTTTCTTTTTAAAAATAAAGAAACCATTAGGTCTTAGTAGGAGAAACGACAGAAGCAAGACGATACCGGAGGACAGGTAAATCGAGATTTCCACACACTCATGTCCCGTTTGTATTATGGGTAAAATTGAAAGGGAATAAAGATATAAATACAACCAAGTAATTATATTTAGGATCATATAAAAAAATTAGAATGTTATTATATTTATATATTTAATAAAATAAAATAAATATATGAATAAAAAATGATAAAAAATTACACTGGTATTTTTATTAAAAAATAATATTAGAATAAATAATCATAATAGAATCATAATAAATTAAATTAAACATAATAATTATCTTTGATTTACATACTTATAGAATAAAAATAAACTTTTTTAATCTTACAAAATATATTGTGTACCATCTGAAATTATTTAATGAATTCATTCTCCTTTCTCTTACCTGTTTCTGCGGGTACTAAGTGGGAAAAAAAAAAGTCATTTAAGTCAAAGTTCTTAGACATTTAACATGTTTTTTATTTTTATTTTTATTTTTATTTTTATTTTTTATTTTGGATTAGGTGACTGGAAGTTTGATATATTGTAATTTAAAGTTTATTGTCTTTAAGATAAAAATAATTAATACTTTAAAGTATAAAATATTATAAACATTTTATTTTTTATATTTCATATTTTAGATATAAGCTACAAATAAAAATTATATAATCAGTATTTTTTATTGTTATTTCATTTCACTTTGAGCTTTACTTTTTGGTGCATTATTGTGATATTTTAGATGATGTTAAATATGTTGTATACCAATATATTAAATAACTGCTTCTTGTATGTTGATACCTTGGGCTATGCATGAGTTGGGTTTTATTATAATTTAAAGTTTGGCCTAATTTAAGTTGGATAAATTTTTTTAATTTACAGCCATAGTTTAGTTATGACCAGGCCATGGCTAGGGCAGCTGAGCCAAACAAGGCTTGTGAATCTTTTTTGAAAAATTTTATAATTTTAAATGTTTATATTTTTGTACTTATTTAATTATTTTATACATATAATCACTTTTAATATTTTTTTTTTTAGATTTATATAACAGAAATGAAAAAAAAAATGAGTTTGAAGAAGGAAATAAAAAGAAAATATAGATATAAAAGCCAAAATTTCAAAATACAATAACCTAAAATCTAATGATTCAATTGAGGTAATTTTTTTTATTGTAAGTATTTTTGTTGAGATGAGCCCAACCCAAATACCGTAGGTGATTTCCCTAGCTTTCTTTTTTCAAAAAAATGTTATTTACTATCTCATGTCAAGATTTTTTGCTTTTAAATTTAAAAATACATATTTTTTTTTTTTTATCTAAATATAATAATTATATTTAAGAAAGATACTTTAATCATTGTCTATTTATAATTTATTAATCATTGTCCATTTATAATTTATAAAATATATTTAAATTTTTTTAACTGAAATTATAAAATAACCTTTTAAAAAAATTTATTTTACTTTAGTTCTATATTTTTTAAATTATTTATAATACTAGTAAATCGAGTTAGGCTAAACTTAAATAATTAGGATGACAATTCAATCACCCAACTTAGCCTTTTTTTTATATTTTTTTTAACTCAACTTGACACAGCTAAACTACACCAAACTAATGGAGTGGGATGAACTCCCGACTTCTACAATTTTATAATGCACACAATATCTCTTTAATTTTTTATCTTCTCTCTCCTTATTTATGATTACGATGGGAAGCCAAGCAAGTTTTTCACGCAAAAAAAGATCTCATAAAAACAGTACTAGTAGTGTTTAATTATATGTGATTATTAAAATAAATAAATATATATATAAATTACCAATTTAAAACTCTGGGTCGATGTAACTTAAAAGTGATATAATACAACAAATTAAAGATTCACTTTAGATAAATATATTTATAGAAATATTATAATTGACGTAGCAAGCTGTGATAAAATATGATAAGATAGTTCTACAATGGTATATATGAATTATTTACAAACTGTTCAGATGCCAAAGAGGGAAAGATAATGTTAGCCCAAGGTCTGAATATTTATTTTGATGATAATAAATTATTGTCTAAGAATGAAATTGTTGTTTAATTAAGATTGATCTTTAAAAATATATAATATAAATCTAAAAGCATTGAATATGAATCTAATATACGGTTGATTTTCTCTTCAAATAGAACCTTTACAAATTAGGAAATCTGAAAGCAATTAAAAGAGAGCAAAATTGGAAGAAACAAAGATGGAAAGAGGCAACAATTAAAGATGAAAGGGTCAAATAGCACCCAAAAAAGAAAACAATTTAAGAAAGTTTTAGGGGTTGCTGCGATCAAGTTAGTGTATGTTTGGATTAGTGTGGGGAAAATTGAAAAAAACCACCATTGCAACTTCTAACGTGTAAAAGTTATAAATGATTGCTTTGTTTAAAATGTGATTTGAGAAAAAAAGAATGTCAATTTAAACACACTCTTAAAATCTAATCAAACCAAGATTTTTAGATGTTTGGAAACTAAAAAGGAGAAAATGCAGAATATAAATTCTGAAGATAACTCATCTAAAAATCATTACATTAGTAAGCCTTGTTGTAATCTTTTGTTGATAAAAGGGTCCTCTACTTTATACTTCCTTTATATTCCTCTCTTAGCTTTTAGAAAGTATAAAAACAGATTGTTTTGGGTGAAAGATCGAAAACCTTTTTGTAATTCGCTTTTAGTAAATAGAGAAAAATTTATTACTTTTGGTAAGTAAAAATCTCTTTTATATCCGTTGCTTGTAAGCAAGAGTATAACAATATTGTTAAGTGAACAATTTCTTAATGATAAGAGGACTAGACATAAGTGATCGATTGGACCAAACTAGAATAAACTTTGTATTTGTTTTCTCTTTTCTTCCCCTATTCTTTAACTTCAGCAATGGATATTATCGCTGCATTACATATTAAAGAAATTGTGTTCCATCTTGTGCATTCGCCTTAGCTTGTTTATTCAGTTTATTAACTTAGGAATTCATCTTAATTATATTGTATCTTATTCATCATCTTTCTGCACAAGTTGTTGCTATTTAAAATTCTTTAAATTGCATCTAATATTAACTAGGCACAATGATAATGACTCTTTGAATTCAGGATGGTCAAATATTCGAACCCTATAATGAAGACACTAATTTGGAAAAAAAAAAAATATTCTTTTATCACTTTTCAACCCAAAAGAGATTAGTCTTCTACGCAATTAGGTAGAAGAATACCCTTAGAAAATTCGAAAGTTCTATAAGTTACGTTTTCAAAGAATTGGCCAACACCAGTTCACCCTCTCTTAATGTATTTATCAGATAACATATAATATGGTCTACTTTCCGGACAAGATAATCTTAAGAATAAATATGACCCGAATTCATAGAATCTATACGAGATAATCTCAAGTAGTATTTTTTTAAAAGCTATTTTAACACTAACTTTTACATCTGTAGCGAAGGTTTCATATGATTCTCATTTATAATGTTATCTGCAGAATAAGCATCCATTCCATTGGGAAAGAAAAGAGAATTAGAAAACAAAAAGGAGAATTTTTTTTTTTTTTTTTCTTTTGTCTGTGGCATTAGCCATTTCCATCTGGCTGCCCAGCATCTTTTTGAGAAACAAGGACCACAAACATACATGGGTGTCTTTCTCCTTCCTCTGATTTGATGGGATTCGTCGTGACCCTTTTGGTCTACCTCTCTAATTAGAACAATATTCATGTTCTTTGCAAAATGAAAAAAATTAGATTAATTTAAAACATTTTAAAATAATTTTTTAAATTATAAATTCGTCTCAAATTTTAATTGCTTGTTATTATACACGATATTTAAGAGATTAATTAAAATTTTAAAGGATTATCTGGAAATGTTTTAAATTTAACAAATTAATTTAAAATAATAAATAAAGTTAAGAGATTAAAATATTATTTTAACAAAAAAAGTAATAAAAATATACAAATATTTAATTTCTCAATGAAGTATATTTAACACAATGACAGCGCAGTTTGTATAGCGATTAACTAGCTGAATAATTTGGACAAGACTTCCTTTATATGCTGCGGATGATCTGTAAATAACTTAAGATCATGTGTGTCCAGCTATAAAGCCTGTCTTCAGCATTCTCATATATGATTTTGCATTAATTAATAAATATGTGGTGCTGGTCATTTCTGATATAGGATTTGGATTTGGGTGGTTAGGTAAGAAAAATTACAGCTATTCATTCCAAGATTCAATACCCGTAGTAGGTCGAGATGGATTTGTACTCAACTTGAGGTTTGACTCTGTTGTAATAGCTAATTGGATTGGGTTTAGTCGGGTTTTTTTTTCTCTTTTTTTTTCACTTTTAATTAGAATAAAAAGAATGAGATCTCTCAAAATTCAAAAGAATGAAATTTTTAAGCAAAAATACTAGACATACATGTTCATTTCAAAAAAGAAAAGAAAAGAAAAGATTAGCTAATTTGACTCTAAATAAAAAATTAGTTTATATATATATATATATATATATAAAGAGAGAGAGAGAGAGAGAGAGAGAGAATGGGACTAGGTTGAGTGTACACCCCAATTTGAAATCCGACTTGACTCGAGGCTAGGCATGACCCAAAATGAATAGGCTAGTTGAGGTTGACCTAGCCAACCGGGCCCTTGTTCACCTGAAAGTAATACTTAAAGGTATTGAGATTTCACCAAATGTTTTTATAATTTTAACAAACTTTAGATTTATTCAAAGTTTGAAATTTACTTGGTAAATTATTTTTTTGAGTTCTACCTGTTATAGAATCTTATCATTTTCTAAAGAATTGCAAAATATCTCTTTGCAATGTTCCTACTAAATAATCTAAAAATTTTTCTTTAGACCATGAATTATTATAATTTGTTACTACAATTGATACTAATTGTGTCCATTGATAAAAAGAAAGATCATAAAAAATATCTTAGAAAGATATGTGATAAATTTATAGAAAATGAAATTATATTAAATTCTTAAAGAATGGCGTAGGTAAACATGATGTAGAATATTTAGGTTTAAGATTTTAAAAAAAAATATGGAATATACTTACAAGATAATATAATTTAAAAAGAATTGTAATGAATTAATAGATAAAAGACAATTACAAAGCTTGTTAATAATTCTTAATTATGATAAAAATTTAATTTGAAATCTTTTTAATAAAGAAAAATTTTTACTAGACAAACTTAAAAAGAATAAACCTTCTTTTAGACCCAAAAAAAAGAGATACAGAAATAACTATAAAAACAAAAAAAATTAATAATCTATTTGTTGTGTATTTTCTTAAAATAAAAAATGAATTAATCTTAAAAGCAGTAATAACTACTAGGACGCCGTACTTACAGCAAAAGTAGATAAATAAGTATTAACAGATGTACATATTTTATAACTCACTATTAACATGCTTGCATCCTTACTTTTTAGAATTGATTTGGTCTTTTTCAGTTATTAGGTCTACCCTAAAAAATTTATCCCAGTGTAGTGTGATTGTGATTAAGGAACTAAAATCCCCCTCATGATTGGTTTTCAAACTCAAATCACATTCATATATAAACTCACTTCAAAACTAATTGCATCAATTAACGGAGATAGTTTGATCGGATGGGCATGATGGCAATGTCATAAGTGTTACTTACAAATAACCAATAAGGAAAAATGGTAAATCCCGCACGACCAGCCTTTTCAGCTTCACTACTCACAGGTTCACTTATGGAAGTGTAGCCATTAAACTAGAACACTGAGAAAGCCGTACTAAAACCATTATAATGAGACATAGAATTACAATCCACAGAGAAGGATAATATCAATAAAGAAACACTTGAAAGGCTTTGGCATATATAAATTACGCGGAAAGCGTTCATCAGTTGCAATTCTAACAAGCCTTACAACTCCTCCTACAGTAGCCAGGAAGGTCCGTGGAGCCAATCATATACACAGGATTATTAGTGCATTCTCCAAGTGCAGCCCATCTCTCACAGCTATCGTGCTGATCGCTGCAGTCTCCTCCAGCTCCCACCATCTTATCAAATGACTCCACATGAATCCACTTTGTTGCTGACCATTTTTCACCTTCAATTACTGGGCATCCTGCATGGAGACTGTCGGTGTCTGGGGTAGCATTAGGGTGGAGACTAAAGAACAGAAGTGCATCCCCTCTACGTGGTTTCACTGCGCATTGCCAGGGAGAGGAAGGAAAGAGAAGAATGATTATTTAACATTAATTTGATAGGCATCAAATGCGACAGTATGATGGAGAAGATAATCCATAAAAGAAAATACTCATTCAGTTGCACACCTGCTATTCCTTTTTTGGCACACTCAGAGAAATCATCGCTTCTTTCAGAACCTCTGTGACGTGGAGGTTCCTGTGAGCAGAATGGAAATTTATAAGCTATCGAAATTAGCTACAAGTAATAAATAGTAGAAATAATTCCTCTACAAGACTACAGACAGTCCAGATCCTTCTGCTACGAACCTGAACACACAACCCCCCCCCCCCCCCCCCCTTTTAGTCTTTGGCAGGGAAGAATTAGAGACAGAGCATATTTAAAACTCATTTTCTAGGAAAGCTTGCACCTCTCAGCCTCTCTATGCACAAATTAATAAAACTGTGCATTAACATGCATCATTTATATTTGCATTCAAGATATATACTGCCTGCCTAAGTAATCCAGAAAACAGGTCCAAGTGAAACACAATTTTAACTCCTCAAAGTTTCTGCTGAGTTCTGCTTTTAACATTTAATGACATATATTAACTTATCAGCAGCTAAACATAATATTAGAGAAATTCATACAAGCTTTGGTTTTAGCAAAATCGCAGCTTGAGTCCTCATCAAATGTGAGGGACACAGATTCGTTCCCTCCCTCACCCAGCTAACAAGCAATGTCTAGCTCTATTTGATACAAAACAACAAGAAAAAAGTACTAATAAGGAACCAAGGTACCCTGAGTCTATTTAGAGATAAACCAAGACATATACATATAGAAAAACTACAACTGCAAAAATTTGCAAGCAATACATTTTAATCTTACTGAATTAAGGGAACCAAACAATTAAGGATAGGACAGACCTCTGCATTGGGGAACACTGTTTCACCACCTTTGGTCACATCAGTGAGATACATAAGAACAGTTGCAATTCGATGTCCACCATGAGCAATATTAACTTTATCAACAAAGTAATCATAATGTGGGTCATATTTCTGCCCGTGCTCATATCGTAATACTTGTATGTCTTCCCCATTTTCTGAAATTTAATAATAAAATATAATAAGGAAACTGAGGCATCTTTGTTTCAATATTCTTCTTCTTTCCTTAGGGAGAGAACGAAATAAAGAGAATCTAGAAATGCAATTCATCATTTGTATGTAGTAAGAACTTTTAGAGGAATCATCTTAGAACATTCCTGATATAGTAACCACAAGGTTTGACAAAGTCATAGGTTGCACAAATCATATAGATAAATAATGAAAAGTTGTTCTCATTTTGTAACGTCATGCTAAGTTAGGATATAAAACCTTCAAGATTTTAGCCAGTGACCCCCAATATTCCTAGTATAAATACTGTATTAAGTGCGCAGTTATTGGCTTATCGCTTTTAATCATTTAAGCCACATGTTCTTCAGGGTGCATCAGTGAAGTATTTAAACTATTTTTGCTGACTGGGCAAGAGCTTATTTCCGTGAAGGCTTGTGCAAGCTTGCCTTAGAGCCTTGTAAGTATTAATAATGGACCATTTTCTAGGTTATTTTCCTCTTATTTGTTGGTTAAATGCTAACATTAAGTTAATATATTACACTATGAAGCTTTGCATGTGCTTATGTATCTTCTGAAGGATATTTTACACCGTATGTAAAATCTTTGCCGTAACATTTTGCTTTTAAAGATCCCTTAGTAATTTTAATTTTTAAGTAAAATCTAGCTTTTGACAACTTTGCTATTAGATTAAAATATAAAGATAATAACATTGGGGTCCTACAAACTTCATAAATCATACTAGATTTAATTCCCAAACTATCATTACACTTCAGTCCTGAATTCAACCGTGTGTCAAAGATGGTTGGCTGGGTTAAGCAACTGCTGTACATAGCCATATTTAGAAATTTTCCTTTATGTCTTTTACTGCCCTTTTTTAGCAAACTACCTTTTAAAGCAAAGGACTTCAATTACCAAAGCAGCAAGTGATGAAACAACAACAGACTTTTAAAAGGAAATTTGCTTCCAGACATCAAAGAACTAACTAACAACTGGATAACAGAACACAGGATATTACTGTTGAGTGCTGACCTATCTTATAAAAACACATTATCGTACATATATGGAATTGGAGTAGATAGATATCAGTTCCACAGGTCTCAAAAGGATACCACACGGATTTTCAAGATGAACTAATTAAATGAAATTTCACTATACATATGGCATACCTTTTGGAAGAAAGGTCCATGATGAAATCTTGTCCTCAATACCAGCAACAATAGGATCCTATAGAATAAAGAGAAAAACATTTGTATTCAATGTACACAACATAATTTTTTTATATTTTTTGTGAAGAAACAATATCCATTCCATTAAAAGAAAAACAAACAAACAAGAAAAACCTGCATGTTATTAACAGCCTGCCTAAACACAAACAATTAATGATACAAACTCCAACCAGATTTTCTCCCAGGCTCCCATCTACAGACACCCTTATCTACAGGATCTCTTCTAAAAGAGGACTAAATTCCATGTGTCAATAACTACTAGTTATAGAGATATTTTTCCCTTCAAATGCAAAAGGAATTCTCGGACCACAAAATGTATATGCTTGCAAAACGTAAAAGCAGTTAAAAAGGTTTCAAAGGAAAACAAAAAATGGGCCAAAAGAAGCCTGATCATGCATTTTTTTTTAATAGAAAGTCATATGGGTATTAAATGGATATTCATTGTGCTAATAACCTCGGACAGACCAAGTAATAGCTATCAAACATATTAAGTTTAAACTCACTAATTCAACCCGCCCCCATATTTTGAGGTTTTTGTCCACAATTGTACTTATTATTCAGGATAGGAAACTGATTGTGGCTTATGCATTGATCTTAGAGATGATAACAAAAAAAGAACATTAATGAGTCCACTGTTAAGGCATAAAAATACATATATAAGAAAACAAATCAGGAAAGACATCAAGGAGCAACAGTGACACCGACCTTGTTCTTAGAAATAAACATCCCTGAGCTTGTTCGAACTTCACTTAGTTTGCTTTGTCCCGACAAATTATCCGCTACTGCAGATCTCTTCAACTCTGATTTGGCCTAGTACAACGTAATGAATAGGCATCGCTTTGTTAAATGAAAAATTTGAATAAAACCAGATCACATCGGCAAAGTTGGGATTTCTACCGATACTCACTATAGAAATCAAGTGGTCGCATTCCAAGTCTGTGAGGAAGCCTTCATAAACGAAAGCTCTGCACAAATGAGATTCATTCATTTCATTTTCACTCCAAAATAGAAAGTTATGATGCGACATCCACATGAAATTCAGAGTCAAAGGATTGAGACCTTGGCTTCCATGAAACCTGTTTGACTTTAGAAGGGTTGATGATGGAACTAGCGGAACCAGCGTAGGAGCTGGAGACTTCTCGAGGGATTAAGAAGATTGAAACCAACAGGAGGAACAGCGAATACCCAACCCTAGACATTGACTCTAGCTTGGATTCGCAGGGGAATTTTCCGGGAGAATGATTTTCTAAGGGCACCAAGCAGGAGGGATGGTTCCAGTTACTTCTTTGGCCGCTGGGGGTTTACCGGAATCTGCTACTTCATTTTCCTAGATCTAACCCGAAGGAACGACATCGTTTTATGGAAACTTGGAAAAAGCGTGAAAGATTTAGTCAGACTAAATTTTTTTTTTCTTTTCATCGATAAACTCAATTTATCTTATAATTTCTTATATTCACATAAATAAATTTTACCTTGATCTTAAAAAGAAATTAAATTAAGATATGCAAGTTATCAGGTCATTACTTATAGAGATACAAGACCTTGTTTATTTGGTTTTCAAATTTAAAAAAAAATTACTTTGATATTTTCATTTAACATTTTACTTAAGATAAAATACCTTTAGTTGCAGAGTGTGTGTATATATATATATACTCTAATGACATATATTCTTAAAGCAAATGGATGTAGATTAAAAGGAGGAATTCTATACTTGAACCTCCAAATACTAAATAACAAGAAAAAGTAACGCTATTTACAAAACTCTTATAATTATATTATTACATAAATAACTTCCTCTGATGAGAGAAAAGTTATAACAAAGCTGACATGAACTCATGTAAATTTCTCCAGATCCCTTGGCCACCTTATTCTCATCCACATATTGATCAAATGCAATGTGGACAAAAATGTAGACGAGGTCTGTTCTGCCTCTTTGTCTTCCTTGTCTTTATACATGTTACCCTATTCAATCTGTTGGGGCCAGCCAGTGGGGTCAGCTCATGTTCTACTACTAAAATGGCTGCCTCAGAACCATTTCTTTGCAGGGCAAAAACCATCTGAAATTCTGAAACACAGCCCTTACTCTAGTTGTGAATGTCCTTGCTTTTCTTCTTCACAAGAGTGACAGTGAGTCTCCATATGTCGATCCACATCATTCAAAAACTTGGTTGAGTTGTACTCTTCTGCATCTAGGAGTTCTTCAGAGTACGTCCTTTGAATTTTGGACTTCTGGCGTACTTTCATGAGCTCCAAGCTATCTTCTTCACCTTTTAGAATTTTTAATACCTGCATCCAAACATCATAAAACATTTCGTGTTCTGTATCAGTTCATCAGCAGTGTATTGAGGCTTGAGTATCGGATTCTTTAAAGGATCAAAAGCGACTAGCTTGCAGTTATGACTTCTTCATATCGTCTGAGTCATTTTTTAAGAAGAGTTACAAAATGACTGCATTCTGTTAGTGTAGCCAATTAAGCAGTTCTAGTTTGGCTTCAATGAGACATCACTTGCTGCTAAAACTAGATAGAAAACGAAGGGAATGGCTGCATATTTGTCTAAGTGGTTTTAACTATTTTTTCGGAGTCAAGTATATGCAAGTGGAAGAAACTGACCCTGCAGTTTCCCACTGATCTGAGAATATAGAGTCAAGTTTGCGTTTTGGAAAACAAACTTGATTAAAAAGTGATCCCAAATCCCCTTTGCAACAGCAGATCACAGGTTATGAATTTGGTAAATATTCATTCTTGAATCGCTTCTGAGAAGAAAGAGAAATTATACAGCAAAACATGGCCTAGGAGCAGTTTGACACAGACCATGGTGTAAAAATTTCATTACACAAGTCATTCTCCACACAGCTGGATCAGAATGATAGGACACCAATGAGTTTTGGCATTTTGTAGTTCCATAACGCAGGTAGAACAGATAATGTAAGCATGCTTGGACTTCTAGCTCAACATCTGCTGAATAAAGCTTCTTTCCAAATGTTAAATCCGTACCTGGCTCATGTGGGGTCGTTGAACTGAAGATTGATCTATACACAAGGAAGCTATTGAGACTACAAGGTTCATCTGTTCTTCATCATAAGCATCATTCAGACATGGATCAACAAATTCTTTGATGTTATTTGTAGATAGCAAAGGTTTTGCCTGGAAAGTTCAGTAGAACATTGATATTTTCAATGTTAACAAAGCTCAGTAGAACATTAGTGTTGGCGTTCATATTGTAGAACAGCAGACATACCCACATCACCAAACTTTTCTGTGAGCTATCCAAAGCTTGTCGTCCAGTAATGAGCTCCAGTAATAACACTCCGTAAGCATAGACATCAGTCTTTTCATCTACTAAACCATACATGAAGAATTCTGGAGGAAGGTAGCTGTTGTAACGGGCAAGGTGATAGGAAAAAGAAAAAGAAAAAGAAAAAGAAAGTAAAAAGGTCAAGAATAGGTAGGTGGGAATAAAAGGCTTATAAATATTAACACACAGAAACCTTGTGAAACTGTTAGATATACAAACCCGAACGTGCCTTCAATTTTGGAGATAGTATGGTGAGTCCATTGGTCAGGTAACCACTTTGAAAGCCCAAAATCAGATATCTGGTATAATATTGAAGTTAAACATTGTACAATGAAAACTAGAAGAAACATTTAACAATAAAATATAATTTAGTTCAGATTGCTGTATCAGGCTTAACCATAGCTTCAAAGTCCTTTGAGAGCAAAATATTAGAAGCCTTGATATCTCTGTGAATTATCCTTCTTTGACATTCCTCGTGCAGATAGCGAAGGCCATTAGCAGTCCCAAAAGCAATCTTATATCTTAGGCTCCAATCTAGTTTCTCTCGAGGTCCTGAAATCACACAAGGGAATGAAAGAACCCATAAATCTCACTCTCCAGAAAATTCATGTGGTTTTGATATTCAGAATTTTCAAAAGGGTGAACAAACCATAGAGTATGGACGCCAGGCTGCCATGTGGAGACAACTGAAGAACAAGAAACATTCCCCCTTCAACACCATATCCAATCAATCTAGCAATATTGGGATGGTCCACGTGCACTATAATTCCAAGCTCTGACAAGAAGTCTGCAGTCATTTCTTCTTGGGTTCCTCTTGTCAGCTGTTTAATGGCAACAAACTGACCATCTTCCATTTTGCCCTTGTAAACCACAGCATAACCTCCCTCACCAATCACATTCTCTTCAAAACCAAAGAAACGGAAGCAGCTTATCAGCATAACAACCCAATTCAACCATTGTTAAATTTTTCTTTTGATACAACTTGTGTTAGCTAAAAGTAAAGCAATATTCTTTGGAGAAAGAGCTCAGACCATGGCTGAAGTTGTTGGTTGCAGCCAGAATCTCTGCAAAAGAGAAATTTTTCCACGAAGCTTTGAAGCAGTACAACTCAGTGTCGAAAGCTGTCTTCAGAGCTGAATTATTTAGTGGTGGAGAAGTTAAAGTTGGGACCTGGTCCTCCCTGTATCTCTTACTTTTTCTTCTGGTGAGTTTTGGAACACTTCTAAGTGGATGAAAAGGTTGGAAACGCATTCGGGGTCCTTTCTTCAGCAAACGAAAGAAACCATGCCGCACTGGGCATTGTTTGACTGACTCTCTGAATCAGAGGCCTTGGAAGAAGGGGATTTAGGTTCTAAACTGCTTGAGCAATCCTCAAGTTCACCTCTAGAAGAACACTCAGGTAAGCGTTGCTCCACAGAGTCTAAAGATCTCAAGTCTAATATGGTATGCATTCTAGCATTAGTACAATAAACAATGATCTTAATTTAGTATTATTTACGATGATCAGAGGAAAGCCTCATCACACCCAGAGGGTAGGAAAGAAGAATGATAACTTACCATTATTTGAAATGGAATCAGAAAACCCAGCCCTTGGTCTGCATGCCCTTGGAGGAGGAGTCTGTCTTTCTTTTTCTTCCTCTATATTCACATTTTCTAAGCTGTGGAAACCATTACTGCCAATATAATCTTATTTTTCAGCAAAGAACAAAGCATGTGACAAGATGCAATGTGGCCAAGAGGGTGAAAAAGTACAAACAAATTCCAAAAAACCATAATCGCAAGGCACCAATTGCCATTAATCAGGGAAAATATGAAAATGGGGCAAAAGACAAAAGTGTCCCAGATACATGCCAAGGCAACATCAACATGTGGTTAGAAGGAAACAAAGAGGACAAATGAAACGTGATTTCGTGGAAAGTGAGGAAGTAACCAAGTACCCAAAAAACTAATTTGTAACCTTGAAAATTGATTATGAAGGAACCAGGACATTAAACCTACAATACACGTTAAAGGTTAGCTAAGTTGGTATAAAGAGATAATATCTCTTTAATAACTTGTGTTCAATTCTTCTGCAATATTCTGGGATTAATATAGTAAATGAGCCTTAAGATCGCCCCGGAAGGAACAGCGTGACCATATCAACCAAAAAAACCCCAGGACACAAGACGTCCATTTGAGAGGAGTTTAAGGAAGAATTTCGCGGTTATTGGAATATAGGTCATGATCAAAGCATTTGACAGAATGTGCATGTCATAAAAATTCAACAATTGAATCCAAACGCCACAATGCCAAAAAGGAAATGAGTAATGCAAAGAAGGTAATTGAAGGAAGTGAAAAAGAAAGCTTACCAAGAGGGAATTTGGGGTTCTCGTTCACAGTTCATGGCCTTGTTAGGGGTGGCCAAATCCAGAAGGGTCTTTGAAAATCAAAGGGGTTTGAGCCACGGCAACAACGCGCACGCACAGCATCAGAAGACAAGACGAGAAAGAGAGAAAAGAGAGACACGTAAAATTAGCGGCTCCCATGATTTTTCTGTGCGCGGTATTACTATGATTATTTTAATATGCTGTGTCATCAAATTCACCGACTTTTTATGCCCAAAATACGGGTTTTATTAGTCATTTTTCCTCCTTCTATGTTCTCACAGAAAAAATAATAATAATAAAGAGAAGAAGAACAAAATTAAAAAAGTAGTATTGGTTCAAACGCTTAACTCCGACTCCTTACTTGTCTCTCCAGGAAATCAAATCTATGACTTTAATTGTTAAATTGAATATTTATCATTATATTAAAAGTTATAACAATTAGTTAAGACGTAATTTTTTCTATTTAGTCCCATTAATTCAAACGTTATATTTTGACTTAACTCTAACCTTTTACCAAACTCAACCAAGATATTAAAAGTTATAACAATGAGTTAAAACGCAATTTTTTTTTAAATTTAGTCACATTAATTCAAACGTCATATTTTGATCTAGCTCTAACTTTTTACCAAACTCAACCAACCAAGATAGGATGTTAGCCGCATTTGCAGGTATAATCGTTTGCAAAGTTTGCAGAGTTCACGAGGAAGCGTGTCAAGATGAGCACCTCTCCCATAGCACAGATGACCTTAATAAATGTTAATTATGACAAGTTTTTTTGTAAATTAGGCTTACTAAAAAAGCGAGGTTAGAAAGACTGAGTGAGTCATTGAGTTATGAGAGGTTGCTATAGTGCCCATAACAGTTGATAGTTACTAAAATCAACAGAAAACACTAAAGCCAAAGCCTTGTTTTCAGATGTTAGAATATTTAATTTTAATATTTTTTAAAATATAATTTTAATTAAATATTTATTTAAGATATTTCACATTAGTAGTTGGGATATTTTGAAATAAAATTAATTAAATAATATCTCAAACTTTAAATTAAATTATTATGATTAGAGGTCCTTAATTTTTAAATTATAAATTATTGGATATTTTAATTAATGGATTATATGGTATTTACACATTGCTTAATTGACCTCTTGTGGTGAAAGAATGGTCAATTTTAATATTAGTAATTTACGAGAGTTTCTGATAGTTTTAACATTGCTAGAATTAGCTGAGTCTGTTTGACACAGAACCAATTCATAACTTGCATGTTAACTCCTTATTTTCTTCTTTATTTTAGCTTTGTTTTGGACAATTTTTAAGCTAAAATGCTCAAAATATCATCGGCTCTTATTTTTGTGGATCAAAAACCATAAAATATGTAAAAAAATTTAGATCTAAATATGTATACTAATAACTTCTTGCATTTCAATATCACGCAACCTAAAAACATGCAATCTTGCACAATATTCATTTTATCATGATATTAAATAATTAAATCATGCATATAGATATTAAAAATTTTGGCCAATAAATTTGAATGAAATAATTTTATAAATTAAATCTCATATTAGAAAATCCCTAAATTTCTCCATTCTCATGAATTAAGGTTTTCAAAAATATTCTCGTAACAAGCAAAGATAATTAAAGCGAGGCTTTGATACCACATGTTAGTTATAATGTAATTTAATCAACAAAAATAAATTGCAATTCAAGAACATAAAATTGTGGAAGCAAAAATTAGGATCTTAAATACCTCCAACAATGCTTGTATAAATTTGATGATGAAAATTATCAATTAATTCCTTTTACATCCTATAATCAAGAAAGTAAATACAAAATAACAAATAGTAAAGTGAGAGAAAAGATTTTTTTAATAAGTATTCTGTTATAGTGATGGACGACTAAGTTGATTTTATTTATCAAGAATTTTTTTAAAGTATTAATGTAAAAAATGATCACTCTTTCATCAAAATGGACTAGTTAAAACATAGTACAGATATCTACTAACTAAAATATCTAAAAATTAAAAATTAAAAAATTATGGACTACCAATTAAAATAATTTAATTTAAAAATTGAGATATTATTTAATTAATTTTATTTCAAAATATTCAACTATTGATATAAAATATTTTAAATAAATATTTAAATAAAATAATATCTTAACAAATACATTTAAATTAAATATTTTAGCATTAAATGCAAGTTAAATTGTAGTTTTACATAAAATATAAGATATTATTGAATAAACGAACTTGGCTACATTTGGTTTGCAAGAATAAAACTTAAGGGAATGAAAAATAATTAAGATGTTTTTACTTAAAAAAATAAAAATAAAAAGTAACATACACTATTAAATAATGATTATAAGAGTATGATAAGTGTTTTTTTAAGCTTTTTTTAAAATCTTCCTTTTTTTATAATTCCCAAACCACACGCCATATGTGAGAAAAAATGACATAGAAAAAATGACATTTGAAACTCAAAATGCCTTCTTTTATACTACTTCCTATCTCATATACAAAAAAATAAATAACTAATTCACGAGAATTAAAAAAGTTAGTTAAAAATAATTAATCTTCTTAATTTTGCCCTAAATAAAAATTATTTTTTAGAAATTCCTCTATTTAATATATACATTTATCTTTAAAATTAATGACAATTACTATTCATGATTTAAAGGACTCATTTAATGAAGGGTATAATTAAAATAATATAATTAATATATCAATTATTAATTATTAATTTTTTATATTTTAGACCAAATCAAGTTCTAAAAAAGTCTTAAATATATGAAACAGAAGTAGTATATATATAGATATATATATATATAACATTGCTAATAATGTGAAATAATGAACTTAGTATAAACAAAAGATTTCTAAATTAAAAGTGCATGATACTTTGATGCATGATTATACTTCGCTTTCACATAATTTTATTGTATGCAATATTTTTAAAATTGAATCAGTCATTAAATCAATAAAAACAATAGTTCATAGTTCATTGAATCGATAAAAACAATAGTTCATAGTTTATTAATTTGACTGTTGTTGAACCATAGTTGAACCAGTAGTAATTATATGTTTATATATTAATATTAAAATTTTAATATAATAAATTTTAATAAATTTTAAAATATTTTATTACTAATTATATATAAAAATCAATTAAATATAACATAATTTTTAAATTCAGTTAAATTTTTAATTTTAAAAATTGAGTCTAAAATAATTTATCTATTAATAAATATAATTATCAAATACTAATTTATTAAAACAAATATTAAAATCAGATATTATAAAAATTAAATATTTAATATATTAATTTTTATTATTATATTTTAAAAAAATTAGTATAATAAAATGTACTTGATTAAAAAATATTTGAACATAATGTAAAAAATAATAATAGTTGATTAAACATTGTAAAATTTAAAGAAAACTGAATAAGCATATTTATATAATACTATGTATAGAGATACGCAAAGGTACAAGGTAGTGGAGTGGTTGAAATTTTGAGAGCTTCGCTTCAGGTCACAGGTTCAACCTTGTTAGAGACTGAAGATGCTTTGAAGTCTAATGGCAAGCAATTGTTTTGGACGCACGAGGTACCTGGTTTGAGTCCGCAGGTGACATTCGATATTTTTCAAAGAGAGCCGATCCAAATCGATCTGTGCACATCGGTTCTCAGCTAAAACAGGTCGATCAAACTCAATTTTTGATTGAAGTTGATCGGTTCTTAAAATTATTGATTAAGAGTGTTCTTTAAATTGGATTAGAGTTTGATTTTCGGTCCAACTAGTTGAATTGGCTAATTCAATCCAATTTTAATACCCTTGATTATGTTAAACATTGAGGATAGAAATGACCAAATTTTTTTTAATTTGTTATTAAATATTGTCCCAGCTGGTGTCCGGACCAACATTATCAATTGTCGGTGCCTCCAAAGGTTTTCGCTTCATATTACCCCATGGGAAGGGTATATAGGAATTTTTCAAAAATAGAAAATTCCACAAATCAACTAATCCACGTGACGTGTCTCTGTTTAAGAAGCATAAGAATAATGCCTTACTAAAACAAACACCCATAAAAAAGGTAGGAGAGAAATGTCATTTAATCCCTTAACTTTTTTAAAATAATGCTTTGATATTTTTAAATTTATTGTCAAACAGGTAAATGTTTCTTGTATTTGAAAATATACAATCCTTTTTTATATTTCATCAACAAATTTATTTTTAATTTTACTAAAAATTATAATTAACATAATTATTAATGAAGACCTTAAAAACTGGTCAAAATACTAAATTTTATGATCAAATACTCAAAATGCTTTTGGCAAACAATATTTAGAAATCTAAAAGATAAGGAGATTTCTTATGTCTTCCTCATCCCCGTTGAAAGCCCATTTGTTCCTACTGAGCCGAATCACCCAAATACCTAACCCGAAGACTATCGAACCAAATTTAAAATTATTAATGGTAGTATAGTATAGTATGTATAGTATGTGTATATATGTGTGAAGGATTCTTGTATTTTTAAATTGAAACAGAATCTTTGCATTTGAGATCAAAACCAATAAAGAACAAAGTATATTATTTGTATTGTATGGCCATCTTCATCCCTTTACCTCTAAAAAAGTGAGATTACATTTGATTTTATAGAATATTAAAATAATTAACTAATAAAAAAATTGTTAGTGTAGCACTATGATCAATATCATAACATAGGGAAAAAATAGATGGTAAGGAAACAGACAAGTTGAGATAAATAATGTATTTAACATTCGTAATTGCAAAATATAGGCCATGTGGGAGTTGAAAATTGCTGCTTCAATCCTATATGGCATCCATTAATGGTTTTTTCATTTAGTTGTGTTATATAAAAATGAATGGTGTCGTTTTAAATTATATGCATTACTTAACAATAATGTTATCAATTATTAGGTTTGATTTGTAATCATACATATTTTTTATTGTAATTAGATTAATTTATGTATAAGCAAAAATGCACTTTAGGTCTTTTAATTTTAGTTGAGGTCTCATTTTCATCCTTTTATTTTATTTTATTTTAATTTGGTCTCTTTTTGTTTTAAGTTTCAATTTTGTTTTTTAATTTTATTTTATTCCATTTTAGTTCTTAATTTTCAAAAGCTACTCAAATGTTTTTCTTCTCTAACACTATTAAATTAAAATACTTTAAATATTTAGGTTCCATATGAATTAAGAGTTAAGACTATTAGAAAGCAAATTAGGCTAATAACAATCAATTTAGTTCATTGAAGAGTAAAACATAAAATTGAACCCTCAAATATAAATTACTATGTCTGGTAAGACTTACTTATATTAATACACAAATGAAAAAAAAAAAATGAAGGAGAAAAAAAAAATATTTGAATAGCTTTTGAAAATTAAAAGCCAAGTTGGAACAAAATGAATCAATATATATACATAAAACCTCAAGGAAGTTGGCACTGATTTGAAATCATGAATAATGTCAAGTTGTCTCAAGCTTCATGCCACTCTTTTTCTTTTTTTTCCCTTATGTATATTTTGTTTTTCTATTTTTGTGGAACCCAAATGTATGAGCAACCCACTAGTTAAGAAATAAAAGTAAAATTTAAGAAAAAATTAAAAGATTGAACTAAAACCAGATGAAATTAAAAAATGAGAATAAAATCTAAAGTAAAGATAAAAGACTAAATTAAAACTAAATAAAATTAAGGGATAAAAATAAAATATAAAATAAACTTAAAATATCACATTAAACTTAAAAATAAAGTTAAGAGATTAAAATCATATTTTTGCTTTATATATATATATATATATATGAATTCAAATCTTTTAACTCCGCATTTCGCGTCAACGATAATGTTTATTTGTATTAACTTGCCTTGTTGTCATTATATCAAAAACAAAGAAGAGAGAGAGAGAGAAGAAAGAAGTGACACTATACACACTCTTATATGCTCATGCTACTTTCTCTTATTCCACATGATGCTACACTAGAGAGAGATTATAGTTTAAAACTACAAGTTAAAAATATCTATAAGACTTTTAATTTTAAAACTATTCAAAAGGATTTTATAACTAAAAATTTAATTTATGTAAAAAAAATCACAGTTCAGGATATTAAATTAAAATTTTGATTATAGGATCCTTTAGAATAATATCAAATTTTAAAATTTTTTTAATATAAATATGTTTAATTTAGGATTTCAAACAATAATTTTTTCGTAAAATATTTCTTTTCTGTAAAGCAAATTCTTTGCATTTGCTAAAAAAACATCATGTTGTTGTGATTGTTTGGATCAAGCAAATCTAACTTGGATAGTTTAGATTTTTTTTTTTACTTTTGATTTTTCTATTGTTTTAAATGCATCAAAACATAGAATAAAAATATTCTTCCAACTATAAAATCAAAAAATAGATGATTGAGATTAAAAAATTATTAAAAGAAAAGAAAATTTAGATCATTTTAAATTAGACTTGAATGATGCAGACCATCACAATAGCTTCTAGTATATGCGGAGAATCTGCTTTCAAGAATACAGGGAATTGTGATGAGTAAACGAAAAAAAAAAAAATTAGTTAGAGACCTTACATTTGAAAAAAATTATTTTTAGAAAAACTTTTTTTTATAGCATTATTTTTAGAAAAACTTAGTTATAACTTTAAAGAATCAAGTTGTAAGAAATTATAAAAAGGTCCTTGATTATCAATTTTATCTATTCCAAAAAAATGTGGCTTTCAAATTGTATGAAAAGAAGGCATAAAATACTTTTTTTTTTTTTTTCAAGGAAGGGATGGCGTGGTATTTATTGAGGAAAGCGCGTTTGTGTTTTGTTTGAAATGTGAATTCATCTTGTGGCCCAAAAATGAAATGTGAATTCAACTAAATTTCGAGGTAAACCAAACCGCGTTGAAAACATATTAAATAAGTTGCGAGTAGGCTTGTTTACACAATATGACAAGGGGACCAGAATCATCTGACCTTCCGAGTTGCGTTAATTCTACTGTCACGATTTTCTAATGTTTTATAATTTAATCACACAATAAAATTATAATAAATTAAAATAACAAATAATCTATTATATAAGTATACTATTCATCTGTATTATTTATTATATTGTATACAATTTCATATTATTAATGTAATGTTCAAATATTATTTTTACACTGTTTATTATTATTATTATCTTTTTTTGTGAGGCCAGGCCCACTTTTTTTTTTTCTAATTGTGAGGCTCATTTTTTTTTTTAATTTTTAAATTTGCAAAGGTTAATACTAGTATCTCAAAATAATAGAACAATTTGTTATTAAAGTAATTTATTTTCTTTTTTGGTCCATTTAAATTTAAGCTCAACATCAATAGTAGAGGTACCCATCTTTCTTTTACCGGTCAACTGGCAGTATCCGGATGCGCAGGTGGTTTTTTTTATTTCATTTTTACTTGTCAGATTTTTAATTACTAAGCCAAAGTGGCATTTATACTTTGGCCAAAACATCCAAAAATACAAACGAAATTATTCTCACTATTATTTATCGACCTCATCTGGACCCCACACAAAATAATTTCGTAGGAGTTTCCTTCGAAAATGACAACTAACGCTAGACATATGACGCCGTTATCTTAGCGTTTGCTACCCGACAAAACGTGAAGCGGTCGAATGGAAATATGGAATGTATTTGAAAAAAAAAAACTTATAAATAGTGTTTTATATTTTCATTATCAACTTTTTAAATTAATATATAATAAATAAATATTTATTTAATAATAATATAACAAGTATATAATTTTATAAATAATTTAATTTTTAATTAAATTATATTTATTATGTTACTGTTAACAAATTATTTATTAATTTTTTTAAAACATGATAATAAATATATAAAAAATTACATTTATGCCCAATCTATCATTAATAAAAAAACTAGACTTATCTAAAATCATTTAGGTTTTTAATTATTTTTTTTAAAAAATAACATCAAGAATGAATAATACAATTAGTTATATTGCTTCAAAATATAAGTATTGTAGTCAGTGTCCCAGAATTCGAGTACCAATGGATAAAATATATATTATAAAGAATATGTCTATTACAGTGTGATGGGGTCGTGGTTGCATTAAGAGCATAAGTTAATTATGATTTCAATTAAATGAATCTATAAGTCATGCTATTTAAAGTAATTTATGCTAACAAAGACGTATTATTAGAGCAACTTCTATCTCACTCCAGCACTCAATGTAACTTTGAACCTTTGTTGATTTTAAATTTTTTAGGCCTTAATCATGTAAATTAAGTTACTTTTGGGCTTATAAAAATTTAAGACTTCTAATATACTTATAACATATAATATCCAGAAAATATTTTTTTTTTACAATTATCATATAATATTAAGTTTTAAAAAATAATTATTTACTATATTATTATCGAAAAGATTTAGCAGTAATCCTTATTGTTAAAGCTTATCCCTTTTGCTAAAAAATAAACAAAGTTAAAGCTTATTCCAAATAGGTTTTTCTTTTCCAATTGTTATAAACTGATTAACAGAAACATCATCAGACACGAATGGCCCCAACGGAACACACACAGAAGTTCCGTTAAAACAAACATTGCGTTGGAGGGCCCCACACCCCGACCTCCAAAATTGAAACAACGAAAGAATTAGTCAAGTCAGCCATGAGCCACCTGTCCCCTCCACACAGTAAACGAGGTGGTTCTTTTCTCTCATCTTTTGCTGCAATGACTCTCTGTCCACGCGTCAATCAGCGAAGGTGGCTGGAAGCTGCCTACCCTTGCGTCCGCTTTCCCCTTCCGCTATATATCTCCCTTCAACGAACCCATTTCCGAGCACAGGCTTACGTAAACCAGCCGAGGAGGGAGGAAGATCTAGTCCATCAAATTCAACCTCCTCCTTCCTTCCATTGCCAGAAGGAAGAAGAAGAGGCGATAAAAAAGAGAAAAAATTGAGACAGAAGAAAGAAAGTAGAGGAAATTTGTTTATAAGGAGAATATCGACGTGCTCTCTGTTCATACTTCATACCGAGTTTTCGGTTCCTGGGTTTCAATCTCTCTCCTTCTGTGTTTCTGCTCGTTCTTCCTCTAGGGTTTTGTTTGATTTTTGAGAATTACGGTTGTTAACCATGGGGACGGAAGTTTTGCGGCCTCAGGATTGTTTGATTGAACGGATCAGGGACCCTCCGGTTTCGATTTACCGGCGGAGGAGTTATGGAAATTACTGCAATCATAATAACAATTATGCACCAAACTCGAGATCTAGCCGGAAACCGGCTAACCGACCCGAGAGGCCGGAGCAGAGGAAACGAGTTGTTGTTCCGAGTCAGCCGATACCGGTGATGTCGGTCTCGAAGAGATCGAGCTCCGATGATTTGAGGATGGCGAGGAGCAGCGGAATGATGAGGGAGAAGGTCACGATCCTCAGGAGAGGCGAGTCGCTCGATTCGAAAATTGAGAGCGAGGTCTTGAGGAAGAAGGAAGGTGACGATTTCGTGGCTTACCCGGATCAATCCGTTTACGCCGGATCGGCGTTCGTGGTGTCTCCGTCGCCGAGCGCGCTTCCTCTGCCGTCTTTTTCGACGAAGAATCAGGCGCCATCAGTCGTCGACGACTCTGCGACGCGAGATCTCCGGCGTCTGCTGCGACTTGAATGACATGTTGTCGGGTTGAAAGTCCGGGTTTGGATCGGGTCGAGGCAGAAGGGATCCATTTCACTCTTCTATTTATCTATTTTTACCTTAGAATCTGCTCCTTCGTTAATCAACTTGTGTCGACGTTACGTCATTACGTCCCTCCCGGTGTCAGTTCAGACCTGACCGTGATTTTTTTTCAAACGGAAGGGGAGATCTGAAATTGGGATAAAAAGTTGGGGCGAAAATGTGAAAAAGAAGTGTGTCGTAGTCGGGTGCGTATTCATATTCGTACGAACTTATGATGTGAGATGTGGGGTTGTTAATGGTTGTTAAGAGTAAATTAGGTTGTAATCTAAGGTTAGAATGGTGAAAGAGAAAACATGCACAAATGTAGAGAAGGGAGAAAATGGGAGGTTGATTTGTAGAATCCGGAAAGTGTTTGGGTTGGATTATGTGGGCCGCGAATAATTTCTGCTCTGTTATGAATTTAAGAATGGCCTAGTGCCTTCTACCTTTGGTATTGTAGAGTGAGATATATAAAAGATATTCAGCCATGTTGTAAAAAGTCTTAACTCTCTTAAATTGTGAAATTCGGAAAGCAAAATTTGTTTCTTAAATCAGTTTTATTTTGAACAATTCTTTTCTTTTTACTACAAAAAGAAAATTACACTTATAAGTTTGTAACTTTTTACGCAAATTTCAGCCCAGGAGTTTCATTTTAAAAAGCTCCATATAAAAAAAGTTACTAGTGTTTGATTAAGTTGTTTGTTAAGCAATTTTTTAAAGTGTTATAAGTATTTGGTTAATTATTTAAGCTATTTTACAGGTAAGTTATGAAAAAAAATAAAGAACAGTACATATGAACCTTTACACACACTTTTTTTCAAATAGTATATATGAATATATATATATATATATATATATATATATATATATATATATATATATATATATATATATATATCATATCAGATTAATCTTAGATTCTTGGGTGCTTTTTTTGTGTTTTTTTAAATGATGACCATGTGTTTCTTGCAATAACATGTACCGGGCTGGAAGGTTTCTTCAATGGAGCTGGGGGGGCCCATTTTATAAAGTAATGCTCTTCCGAATGAGCTGAACTGTCCTCTTGATGCAGCGATCAAAAGATTTTGTGAGACACAAGCCCAGTTTCGTAGGTTTTATAGAAAGAAATTAAAATAAAAATATAAACAGTGTAAAAACAATGAATTGAGCAGTGAAGTACAATGATTATGTCTTTCAATTAATATATATATATATATATATATATAAAATAAATACGTACTGGCCTCTTTCAAATGTTTTATACTTCTCATAGCTATATTTCAATTATGCAATGTTTTAAAAATTAAATTGATTATTAAATTATAATAAAAAATAGTTTATGATTTAATAGTTTGATTATAATCAAATTAAATTGATTTTTTTTAAGTATATATGTAAAAAATATAAATATATAATATTTTACAATTAAATTAAAACATATATATTGTAAAAATAATATTTAAAATATATACAAAAATTTAAAAATATAAAAACAAACTAAAGTATTTTGTTTATAACAGTAAATCTATGTGAAATAGATGGGGTAAAATTTAATAAACATCATAAATTTTTATTGTTCACTCTAATTTAGACAAAAAATCAAAAATGAGTTTTTGACCAATTCAGTACTAAATCTGATTATTTTTATCAATTTTTTTTAAATTGGCTAATTGTTGGCTAATTTTTTTTTAGTTAATTCTAAAAGTTGAATAGATTGAAGCTATAATTTATTCATTAGTTTTTCGAACTAACCAATCATTACATTTTAGCTTAAGCTTCAAATTTCAAACTAGTCAAGAAATGATGAAAATGTAATAAAAAAATATTAAGAAGTGTTATTTTAGTTAACTAGACGAATTAAATGAGTCATCTTTTTAGTATAGAAAAAAGCCTTGTAAAAAAAAAACTTGTAAAGTCAAAGAATCTTAATTACCGAAGCCAAAAAAATTTAATTACCATATTAAATTTTAAAGTCTATCCGATTTCCAATCCCAAGATCTTCCTTCCTTCTCTGATTGGAATTAAATTTTGGATTTGTGGATGAAGTCAACTAACTAACTACATGTCGTGGAAACCAATGAATAGTCCAAGCCCTCGATCAAATACGCAAATTGGCCTTAAACATAACTTGACCTAAAATGCAAAAACTCCGATGGATTTGGAAGAAAAGGATCCCAGGGTGTTAAACTGTTATATCACTCAGTTTCCAAACAAATTATATAATCACTATCACTGGACATAATTTACTAGTGATATGGGTCTATTTTTATTTAGCTAATACTTGCACTCACTAAACTGATTCAATTATGGCAGAATACATATATAATATGAATATTATGATGATTGGCGGCGAATTATTTTAGATTATCATTACATCTAAGAATAACTAGAGGATGCGATTAGACTTTCAAAACTATCATTCTGTGATATCTTACACGTCTCATATCGAAGCACACTTCATATGGTTCATATATACCTTTGAAAGGATAATATATACATTAATAAGAGACTTTTCCAATTCCACCCTAAATATATTTATATATGAACCAACATATCTTAAACACGCAAAAGTATGTCACAAATATTTGTTTACGTACTTCTTAATTAATTAAATTCAGGCTATATAGAATGTAGAAGTGGGTTATGCTAAAATAAAAAAACTTCAGTAGATTACTTTAAAACATTAAATTGGTTGATTAAAAAATAATATCTTTTTCTTTAAATCAATTTCAGATTAATTGGTTTGAAAAAATAGGAGAAATTTATGGAAAAAATTTATATGTAATTGTTTATATATATATATATATATTATTAGATTCTTTTAATTAAAACATTACAAGTATATAGTTATTATAAATACTGTATAACTTTTTTAATTAAATCCAATACTCATCATATTGTAATTAAAAAATTTAATAATAAAGATATAAATAACTGTAACTAATTACACTTAATCCAAAATTTATTTTTGAACAAAGTCGAGAAAAGCTTAACTGTAGGCTAAACTCTAAATACATTTTAGAACAAACACTTTGAAATCAATCTACCTACCAAAACGGTAATTATATATATATATTGACTTGTCATATTTTAAATAGTTTAACGTTCAAAGTATTGAAATTAAATCTCAAGCCACGATTGTTAAATAAATAAACAAGTTGTCTAATTTGTTCTTACTTCCTCCTTAATTAGTGCCCAATGATCATCTGCTATTTTTTTTTCTTTCTTTAAACATTGTTTCTGTCCCTTCATGGGACTAAGTCTTCATTATTTTAAGTTCATCCAAAAAGCTCCTGAAAGCTTGTATTAGAATTGAAGCTCTCTCTCGTCATTAATTTCCAAAAGCATAAGCAAAAGCAAACCCTAACCATCACAAGTACAGCCCCTCCCCTCCCATTTTGCGTAGAAGCAACTAACTCCTCCTCCACTCCCACCCTCACACCTTTTATATATATGCTTCTATAAAATCAACAAACACTACACAGAAAGAAAAACACATACAACATTGTGATTCAGTAAGCAATCAAGGTTTGGGTAAAATGTCGCAGGTGGTACGTATTAAAACAAACCAAATGGGTGGAAAAAGCTCAACAAACAAGACAGCCACAAGCATATCACAGAAGGCATTCAACGGACTAGGAAACCTCATCAAGCTCCTCCCAACCGGCACCGTCTTCCTGTTCCAATTCCTTAACCCCATCGTCACCAACGAAGGCCACTGCAACGTCCTCAACAAGTACCTCACCGGCGCTCTTCTCGTCGTCTGCGCCTTCAACTGCCTCTTCGCCACCTTCACTGATAGCTACACTGGCAGCGACGGTGCCCGCCACTACGGCATCGTCACCACGAAAGGGCTCTGGCCGTCTCCTGCGGCGGAGACGGTGGACTTGAAGGCGTATAGCCTGCGGTTTGGAGACTCTGTGCATGCTTTGCTCTCGCTGATGGTGTTTGCGGTGTTGGGACTTCTGGACGCCAACACCGTGAAGTGTTTCTACCCGGCGTTTGAGTTGGAGCAGAAGGTCTTGTTGCGGGTGCTGCCTCCCGCGATTGGGGCGGTTTCCGGTGTGGTGTTCATGTTGTTCCCTAATAATCGCCATGGCATTGGGTACCCTGCAAGTTCCGATGATACTGCCGGAAGCACCCAGAAGTCCTAGCATATATATATATATATATAAAGGAGAGGCGCGCGTGCCACACAAATAAATAAATAAATAAATAAAAATATATATATATATATATATATATATATATAATGTATGTGATGCTTCTGTTTCGTTTAATTTGCTTTGATCGATGTTGATGTGTATTTAAAATTCTTGCGTAAGATTTAGAGTCAGAATTTTTTAGATTTTTTTATTATAAAATTTATAAATTTGAAAAAAAAAAGGAGTGAAAAAAAACAGTCCATTACAGACACGTTTCTATTTTTATTTTCTCTACCAACTTTACAATAATTTGTAAAGAATTGATTTAAGAAGTTTGGAAATGATTTATTTTTCCTTTCTTTTATTTTCCTGCATCAACTTTGGTATATTTGGAATTTTATTTTTAGAATGTTGTTCGGAAAAAGTCCAATGAAGCGAAATATCCTGTGAACTTGGTCATTCTCTTATTACGTCTCTTACACTCTCAGGAAACACTACATAGGGAACTGAACAGGGGAGCTAGACTATCTCGAGAAGCCCTTCAAAAATTTGTCATTCTTAGCCATGCTAGTATTTTGATGACTCAATGCAAATGATGAGTAATTTAGTCTGTGAGTAGTGAAAACTAAAAAGTATGTTTATATTCCACTACTATCATTGGAATATAAGAAAAGGTTATAGTCAGATCACAAGGAGAGGTTCAATGTGCGTTTGAATATATGTGTTAACACTGATTTAGAATGCTTCAAATCATGGGTCAGGTTTTGTTTATGTTTGGGCTAGATTTTTTTAGGGGAAGGAATAGTGAAACAGGAATTTGGACTGAACCTAGTTCTAATTTTATTATTACATTTGGGCTTAAGCCCAGCATGAATAGAACATCTTAACTTTAAAGTTCCACCAGTTATATGTTATTTTTATATTTTTATTATCAAATTTTTAATTAAAATATAAAAAATCTATTATTTTTATACACAAATATATGATTTTTTAATTTAAACTACACATTTGTTATGTTTTATTTAAAAATTATATACTTGTTATATTTTAACTAGAGAATTTGATAATAAAGATATAAGAAAATATTTTTAAGTCTAATCATTAAATGATAATTTAATTTTAAAAAAATTTAAAAAGAGAAAATTTCAAATTTTTTAAAAAAATATATTTTTGTAAAATATAACACATTTTTAAACATAAAAATTGCTCAAAAGCTATTAGATTATACATTTTACACATTAAAAATGAATTTAATAAATATATTATTATTATTAGAAAAAATATATATTTATGGATTAAGCTAAACTTATGTCCCTTTAAGTGTCTAGGCCTTTTAAGCTTCGCTCGATTTTAATTTAAGCCCTAAATTTAAGACTTAAATTCACTTACTTAAATCAATTTGATTACAACAAGTGAGTTTTCAAGCTAATGCCCAAGTGATTCAATTGTAAAAATACGTGTGAAACTATGAAACAGCAAAAAATGAGGGGAAGCAAAGAACAAAAGTGATTTGTTTGTTTGTTTGTTTTTTTCTTTCTTTTTATTCTCTTAAAACAATTTTATCAAATTATTTTAAAAAATAAGTTTTGAAAATAAAAAATAAAAACTAGTTTGAATAAAAAGTTGATCTCTTAAAATGTTCTCCATATTTTTGTCACAGTTAAATAATGTCATTAATACAAGCTAATTTCCATATTTCTCTTGGTTTTGGAAAATAAAAGACCAAAATATCTTGAAGATATTATTACTTTTAATTTTTTTAGAACACTATTATTTTTTTAAAGGTTTTTAGAATGATAGATGAAAGTAACACCATTAAACAACTTTTTATGTATTTTATTTTAGAAACAAAAAATTATTTTTAGATTTAAAGACAATCTTAAACCTTATAACTTATTAAGTGTTTTTTTTTCCTTTTTAGGCAAATATGTTCTTAAAGCCCATTGGGCTTCATCTATGAGATTGAGTTGAGTTACTCATATTCATGTTCTCAAGGTTTATTATGTAAGTTATATCATTTGTATTTATTATCTAAGGGCTTCTATGCCATGTAGAAGATGCTTTAACGGAAATGAAAAGTGAATGTTGAGTATAATGAGAAAAAAAATCAAATCTATTTGTTATAACACACAAAAGGAAATAGAATGCCTTTACTTTTATACATTTGGTAGAATAAAAATAGTGTAAGAAAGGAAAGTAAGGTGTTAAAAATGACCAAAAATGCTTTTTTGTGGAAAGTGCCTAAAGGGAAGTGAAGGAAAGATGATAGTCTATCTTTTTTTAGCAACTTGGTTAAAGTTTGAAGAGGGAGTAGTATATGAAAATAGTTGACTTGGTCAAAGTTTTTGGTCCAAGGCTTCTCTTTAACTATGATCCTTGACTTATATACACATTGCATTATAATAAAGTGATAAGGGACAAAATGAATATTTTTTTAAAATTGGCTCTAACTTTTCTCACCTTTCTACAATCTTTGCTAGCTTTCTTTCTACTAAACAAACCTAGGCGAAGGAATCATTTTTATTTTCTTTTTCTTAACCTCTACTTAACAGAGTATAAATGCACCATGTAAATTTAGAGAAAAAAAGAAAAATAGTGGATGAGACTTTCTAAAAATGCCCCATGCACCCTAAATTCACTTAGTGCATTTAGACAAAAAATATAGATGATCTAAATTTATTATTTTGCTTCAGGCAGATAGAGGGAAATGCTCTTTATTCCCATGCACTCCTGTAGTCAATACACTCAAGTGAAAAAGTGACAAGGGATAAAAATGAACATTTTTCAAAATTGGCTCTAACTATTATTGCCTTCCTGTGATTCAATTTTCCTTTTTATAGGAGACAACTTTTCCTTCTTGGCTAGCTTTCTTTCTACCAAACAAAATTGGGTGAAGGAATTCCTTTCATTTTCTTTTTCCTGACCTCTACTAAATAGGGCATAAATGTACCATGTAAATTTGGAAAAAAGAAAAAGAGAAAAGTAATAGATGAGACTTAAAAAAAATGCCCTATACACTCCAAATTTGCTTGGTGCTTTAGACAAGAAACATAGATGATCTAAATTTGTTATTTTTCTCTAGGTAGATAAGAGGAAAAACTCTATTCCCATACACTCATGTAAGCAATGCACTTTAGTGAAAAGTGATAACGGGCAAAATGAATATTTTTCAAAATTGGCTCTAACTGTTCTACAATTCAGTTTTTCCTTTTATGGAGGACAACTTTTCCTTTTCGGCCAGCTTTCTTTCTACAAAACAAGCTTGGATAAAAGAATTCCTTCAACTTTCTTTTCCTTGACCTCTACCAAATAGGGCAAAAATATACCATGTAAATTTAGAGAAAGAAAGACAAAAAAAATAGTGGATGAGACCTATTAAAAATGCCCCATACACTCCCAATTTGCTTGGTGTATTTAGACAAGAAATATAGATGATCTAAATTTGTTATTTTGCTCCAGGCAAATAAGGAAAAAAGCTCTTTATTACAAATTCTTGTGTAACTGGGTCAACTAAAACAAGAAATTAATCACAAAGAGTGGCAAATTAGTTTTCTATTAGCATCTAAACTTATTTAGTATGAATGGAAGTTATTTTCAAAATATTAAAATTTACTTGAAAGTAGTATTTTATATTTAAGCATCGCCTTGTTTGTGTCCCTTCAGTTGTTCCAACCTTGTATTTGACTTCAAAAGTATAAAGAATTGAAACCTATAAGCACAGAACTCACACATATATATATATATATATATCAGCTGAGCTTGTGGTATGGGTCTCAGTGACTAAATTTTCTTCTTTTCCTAGGTCACTATGTTGCACTACCGAAAATGCCCCATTCATATGTAGGAAAAGGTTGGGTTTTGTGTCATTTCCCTTCCCATTTTTTTGCTAGACGGCTCCATCATTTGAACTCCTTCTTTCTTGGGCAGCCAACATAGATCAAAAAAACAAAAACAACAACAAAGTATGTCCTAGTTTTAGCCTTATTTCATGGTAGTGCCACTCCTTTAATCTCCATTGGCTTCTTGCGATTTTGCTGCTAAATTGTGCTTGGTAGGAGTAAGTATAGCCACAGGATTCTTAGCTGGTGATTTTTGGATGTTGGTAGCCATGTCTCTCGTTTAAAGCTGGTTCGTTCAGCTTTGGGATAGTAGCGTTAAAGTCCTTAGTTAGTATTCTCTTCTTTGCATCTTCATTCTTTCATTGCAACTTACTTTAATTTTTGTTGGGATTTTTACGCCTTTCATTTTGTTTTTGCCGTGAATGGGTGTGAGAATTTGGTAGCCATTTTTTTTTCTTCGTGCAATGCTAGTATATTCAGGTGTGGGTTTCGTTATTCTTGTTGCTAATATGTCATAAAGCCTTTTTGATTCTTTTGCAACTGGTTGTGTGTTGCTTTATCCTTTAAATGATCTTGAGTTTTTGATTTGTATGCTTCTCCCTTCACCCCTCATGGTTCTCAGTTTTTGAGTGTAGAACTAATGATTGTTTAAGGGGTTAAATTGGTGAATGCTGTATTTGGAAGTCATAGAAGAGGGGACCACATTTTAGGGTCTGAACTCAAGCTTTATTTAGGTGGGTAGCTCTTCCTTGTAGACTTGTTTATGATTGCCTTGCTGCCATGTATTTCACGTGTTGTGGGAATGTGTGAAACTGAGGGGGAAAGCGTGGATTTAGCCATTTGAAATATATATATATATATATACGTATATGGTATGCTAGTAGGAATGTGGAGAATAAGAGGTTATTGGAATCTAATTAAAAAAAAAAAAAGAGTTATAGTTTATTTTTGGACCTTTCTTGCTTAATCTAATTTGCCCCTCAAATTTTGAGATCATATCTTTTAAGAATCTTGTTCAAATAGATCCAATTAGATGATGATATGAACTGCCATTGTGATTAATCTCTCGTTGTAGAGAAAGGTGATCTTTGGTCACCTGAAACATATAACTTATCCTTACCTATTTTTTTTAGTCTGTGCTTCAAACCCATAAAATATTGTAATTTTGGGGTAAACAAGATAAGTTTATTTATAAGGCAATTTATGGCCATTCAAACTCTAAAATCTTGTGAACGGGTGTTATAGGATTTTCAAGAATATGAGTCATAGCTAAGGAGTGAGTAGAGAATACTATAGTGGATTTTTTGTATCATCTTGAAAGGTAAGTAAATAATGCCGACTATACCTTTTATTTCAAGGTTTGTTGTTATTTCAAGGTTTGTTGTTACATACTCTTCAGTTATTATATTTATTGCATTGAATACGTTTCTGATTAATTACGTTAATAAATTTATTTTCTCAATTATGTTTTTGGATTATTTACGGGTCCGAATGCTTATTAAGGATTTCTGGACTATAGGAATAATTACTGATGTACTTTGTTAGATGTTGGGATACGAGTTAGAATTTGATTACTCCGAGCATGTATTCCCGAGTTATTTCTGGTAGGAATTATCTATTTGAGAACTCTGCAACTAATAGCAGTAGAGGTTAGCCATGGTGCACTGTGAAAAGTACTCCAACTAGTAGGGGTGTTACTAGTCCCGTGTGGTTGATCCCCATACTTGGATTTGTTCTTATTTCGCGAGCAAGTTGCTTAGCATCTGTGTTATTTACCCTCATGGGTTGTGTGCTCTACGTCTAGCTAAATTGGTACGGATTATTTGCTTCCCACTAAATCTGAGGCATGAATTATTAAGATTTTTTTTTAATATTTGTATACATATAGTCACTTTTATAGTTTCACTTGAGAATTGTTGTTTGAATAAGACCTTATTGTTCTTACATGGTATAGTCGGCCTTATTTACTCACTGTGCATCATCTCACTCCTTTCATTTTTAATCTATTTCAGATAGTAGGGTTGATCTTGATCCCTCATCAGCATTTTAGCTTTGGCACCTTCCTGCGCTCTTGGTGAGCCTCGCATTTGTTCGCGTGAGCATGTTTTGTGTTATTTTGGGATTCATATTGTATCGTAAACTGTTGTATGTAGTTCCACGAAGTCACATATAGGACTCCCCACCCTTAGAAATTGATGTAATTTTGATCTAAATAGTTAGCTGAATCACATTTTGATGTATTGAATTAATTGGTTGATTTGTAGAAATTTCAAGAAGTCCAATTTACAAGTGAGATTCTATGAAAATTTTTACAAGAATTAATTGAAACTAAATTCATACAATGCCTATATAAAATTTGAAATTTATTCTATTTATTATTAAATCTTAAGGATTTACTTTAGTGTTGGATATCATTTTGTTTAGAATTTGGCTATCTTTCGTGCCATCACACTATTAATTGCAGGGTGTGACAAAAAGGGAGTTGATCAGTTTTAAACCTCTTTCCAGGAAAGGAAATTCTTACTGGGGAGGAAGAAGGTATGATAAGGAAGTCAGAAAATATTTTCCGTTGAATAGTATTCATAAATCAGCCACAGGCTTCTCCTGAACTTTGTGCAACTTTTTTTCGTCTTGCCTTTTCTTTTTCTTGAGTCCCATGTTTATAGACGGGCCCACTCGCTAGTTTTATTTTCAAACAAGTTGGGAAAGACGGGTCTGCCCTAATCCTACTATTTTCTCAAGGAGCAATCTTATTTGTGATGCAGTTATCGACTTGAAAGGTGTCGAATTTAGGGGTTTAGATTCTCTCTCGTAACATGATGGACCAAAGCAGCTATTAAGAGAATTAATTTCAAAAAGGAGATTAAAAAAAAAAAAAAAAACCTCATTGTCTCTCTTACTATCTCTTTGGACATAACCATTATGTCAAATGAGCATATTCAAAACCGTCAACTGCTACCTCCTTTCCTCATTGATACATAGAATGAAAGTCACCACTCACCAGTTGCTATAGAAGTTTTGCTAGAAAATTGCCAGTGTTTTTATAAACTCGATTATCAAATTTTTAAGCAAGAAATCGTTTTGAGGATTGCGCGATTGCATCTACAATGATAGCAACCATGCACATAGTCATATCATATTTAGCCTGAAATTTGTAGCTGGCGCTTGTATACTGTAAGAAAACAATTTTAAATGGTCAAAATAGTAGAAGAAAGTAAGAATCAACTTTGGCATCGAAAGTAACTTAATGTATCTTAACTCTCGAGATGCATGGTATGAATGCATTATTCATCGCAAGGAGTCCCAAGATATTATTAGAACACTCAACTCACTCAAGTAACCATCTTAGGTATGAGCATAACGTACAGAAATACGCCGCTGAATGGGGCTCCTGCAAGAAGGACAATCCTTCATACCCTGTTTCTCGTGGAGCTCATTGCACGTAGAGCAAACAACCTGATGGGCACATGGGAGGAATACAACAGACATCTCCTCCGATAGGCACATCACACATTCCCGTTCCCGTTTCACATCTCCTGTCATGGAGTATTCATTTAAACTTGTAACCAGTTCTGAGATAAAGGAGGTCTGGGGTCTTTCAGGAGCAGTGCCATTTTTCATGTCCACGCATCTGCTGGCATAACTTCCATTAATGCCCCTTCTCAGTGCAGCAATTTTTGAGGAGTCAGTCTTCAGTCTCAGTTGTGCAATTTCTTTTTCAAGTTTCTGAATATCATCTCTGTACCGCTGCAGATTCTTTTCTGCTTTAGACTTAATCATATCCTCCTCAGATTTTGCTGACACCTCAATTTGCTCTCTTTCTTTTCTTAGAGAGCTGGCCTGTAGGAGCAGATCTTCCTTTCCCTTTGCTTCCAGTTGCCATCTAGCCTGTGATATTATTCCCCTTGACAATGAGAACAGACCCAGTAATAAAGTTGATCTAGCACCTAGATAGAAGAATGCTTGCATATGTGGAATCTCACAAATGATGCATGTGTAGTGGAACTGAACACTCATGATTCACTTTAGAATATCAATATTCATGCTTTGGTGCTTCACATGGATGGAACCTTCAAAGACAAAATGAACCGGGGCACAAGGGGAACAGCCAAAACTTTAAAAGGAGTTATCGTACAGTCCTTGTCTGTTGCTCTGCTAGCATAGCTCATTATATGAAGATTAATACCTTGAAACTAGCTAATTCCATGAGCACCAATGCATGTCATCCATGGTAATTGATGAAACACAACAGATATACAATTTGAAATGGGAACTATTGGAAATCACATAATTAATAACATTCATGCTAATTGATCATGTGATTATTGACTGGTTTTTATTATGTTTTCTAGTCAATTTTTTTATCTTTTATTTTTGCTTTAAGTTTGTAATTTATTTTAAATATTTGTTGCTGGTTAATATCCTATGGTTATTAGGCATTTAGCGGACAGATTCATCATAAGAATGATGTGGGATTATAGGTGTTCATAGACTCAAGTAAAATTGTTTTATTTCCTTTTTTGCTTCCAGTATTATGAGTCTTTGTTTTGCTTTTATGTTCTTGTCTTTTCCTTTTCTTACTGAGGTTGATTGGCTGATTCTCTTGTGGCCTACCTCCTCCTATACGTAGCAACTATTGTTTCAAAATAAACAAAAATTTTCAAAGTCATTATTTTCTAAGAATCTTCGTGGTATTAGAACTCTTACAGCTTGATCACATCATATGACCAAATATGGTCACGCAATGGTGACAAAAGGCAAATAGGGTAACTTTGTCCAAAAAATTGCTACCCCAAATAGCCATGGGATGAGCAAAACAACACTCCAATCTTGATCATCATAGGGCAAACAATGGCATTAAATGCCAAAGAGAAAGAAACTATTGAAATCACCATTTTAAACAATTTTGGAGTGAGCAAAGCTAAACCACCCCAACTCTTATCACACAAAGTTGAGGTGAAGATGCTCAAAGGGGTGAGGAAGAGAGAGAAAAAAAAATTGCATCTTGCAACAATGTAGAGTGAAAAAGACCTACATCTTGCTACAAAGGGAGGTGAGAAAGCCAAATATTGCACTCACTGTTAAGATGGGTGAGAAGATAAAACAAACCAGCACCTCGCGAAAAAGTGAGGTAAAGAAGATTAAGAAGAAGAAACAAAATTAAGGATCCATAACAAGGATTAATGAAGAAAAAGACAATGAGTTACAAACCAAAATTAAAAATGACAAAAAGGAAGAAATTTTTTCAGACAACCTCCAAATGCTGAGAAAGAAGAAAAATGATAATGCTGGCTCCATGTTGTGCCTAGCTTGAGAGAAAGTGTTGGAAATCATGTGATTAATAGTATTTATGGATAATTAATCATATGATTATTGGCTAGTTTTTATTATGTTTTCTCATCAACTTTGTAATCTTTTTATTTTCAATTTAAGCCTATAATTTATTTTGAATATTTGTTGTTAGTTAATATTTCATGATTATTAGGCATTTAGTGGGCAAGTTCTTCATAAGAATTATGTGGGATTAAAAGTGTTAATGGGATGAAGTCAAATAGTTTTATTTTCTTATTTGCTTCTAATACTATGAATCTTTATTTTGCTTTTATGTTTCCGTCTTTTTCTTTTCTGATTGAGGTTCAGTGGCCGGTTTTTGTAGCCTATTTCCTCCTATATGTAGCAACTATTGCTTGAAAATAAACAAGAATTTACAGAGTCATTATTTTCTGAAAATCTTTAGGAACCTAATAAGTTCTATATTAGTTAGTGAGCTCAAAAGGAAAAAAAAAAAACCTAATTTAATACTTGTTACCAATCCATCAGCAACCGATAAGCTATTACTGTGGCAATGGGAAATCAGTTGACACCCATATCATTTAATATAGAAGTACTATGCACCCATCACACCTGAAAACAATGTTATAGGTCAAGCCATGCATAGCAATGGAGAACGAACATATCAAGTTGGGTATTTATAAGATAGAAGCAACACGTAAAAGAAATTAGAGTCGGAATGAGGCTTAAATGAGGGCTAAAAGAGAGCTCATAATAACTTACCTCAACTTGCTCCTGTTTCACTCTAGCTTGCCCTAATTCCCGCAGCAGGCATGCCAATTTGCGCTTTTCAGCCCATAGCTCTTCCTGAAACAATGATTTCTGCTTCTCCCATGACTGAAACTTCATTTGGGTCTTCTTTTCCCTCCTCGAGACCTCTTGACAGCTTGCTGCTGACTCTGTAGCACGTAATTTAGCAGCCTCCATTTCTCTCCTCAGTGTCGCATTCTCCACCTCAAGCTTCCGGACTGCGGAATTAGCTCGCTCCACCTGCCCACTAGCTTTACACAAAGCATTTTCCATCTCAGAAAGCTTCTTCATGGTGTTTTCCTCTAAAGATTGCTTCTCTTTCTTAAGTCGTTCAACTTCCTCTTTTTCTTGCTTGAGTGTCTTAAGCTCAGCCTTGTCCTTACTCAGCCGACGAGCAGCCTGCATTACCTTCTGATTGGCCCACTCTGTCCATTCTTGGAGCTGATTTTGCAGCTCCTGAACCCTGGGAACCAACTTTGAAATCATCTCATCCTTTCTATCCCGGGGTACTGACTGTCCCAGGGACTTGTCATATGGTATCCCCACATAACTATCATTAGATGCCTCATTATTGCAGCAGATAGGCACTGTAGAAGACTTGCCTTTTGAAGATAATGAAAGAGAAAGATCAGTATCCGCAGCTGATAGTGCAGTTGGGTTACTGACTACTGGTAAAATATTGGCTGCGTGTAGTGAAGATGAAGTATTGGTCTTGGGTGACCCAGAAGGGCTATCAGCAGAATCCAAACTAAATGCAGTAGGGGTAGATGGTGCAGCATTAGGCAAGAAATTAGCATTAAGATCATTTTGAGTCACATCAACTCCCATTGCCTTACTTATATTTAAGGATGCATTCTTTAAGTTTATTGTAGTAGATTCAGACACAGATTTAAGTTTTTTATCTAAGATTAGACCGCTCAGCTTCCCACCTCTTGAAGACCCTTTAGATCCATATGTCCGATAACTTTTTTCCACATGGAATGACTTCTGCCGAAGAATGTAGTCCCTCTTAGTGCTACCAGAATGGGCCTTTCTAACACTTCCTAACTTTTCTTCCACCATGACAGATTGAGATGTTCCAGCAGTAGTAAATGCTTTATCACCAGAATCAGAACCAGAATTAGCAGCCTCTTTCTCCAAGAGCCCACCAAGAATTTGAGAATTCTTAAAGTTGTTCACATCATGAATTCCTGCCATAAAGGGTGTCTCAGACTGAAAATTATGAGAACTTGAAGGGATTGGTTTACAAGGGCTTGGAAGACTCAATTCAGGACCTTTACTTTCTGTTTTTGACTGTAATTCGGTTTGGATAGAAGAATAGCCATCAGCAGAGCCAACGCCAACTAAACTACTTAAAGGGTCACCATCCATTGCACAAGCATGTGACACATTCATGTCACAAATTAATAAACACCACATTGCATCTCCAGTACTGAAGAAAGGTCTAACCTCTCGAAGAACACAAACCAATTCAGCCAAGATATACTTCTCCAGCTGCTGTAAATCTTCAAAATAGTGCTCTTGAGGATCAATCTCTTGGCCATTTCTAAGAAATGCTAAAGTATTATCAACTATATTAGAGACAGTATCTTTACATCCATAACAGATGCCAGACCTTAACATGGCCTTTGTAGCAACTTCTTCAGTGTAGCCACATGCAACAATTTTTTTTATTGCACTCTTGAAAATGGTGTCCAAATTACTCAGGACCAGTTCTTCTAACTGGGCTTCGGTGAGATCACTCCAATCAGCATCATGGAATTCATCAGCCTCTAGTTCCTCCTTATGTTGGCTAGACCCAACCTCAGATGAACCTACTGGACTAGACAATCCAAGGTCAAGCTTCAATCCATCAGAATGATCTTGGTTAACACTGCACAGGTCACAAGTAGCAGCTTGCCCATGACCTGGGGTTATTTCGAATTTCTCGGCAGAAAATTCATAACTGAGGCATTCATTTTGAGGCGAAGGAATAATCTTATTTGGTTCCCCTAAAGGTGGATCAGCCCTGAATTTTCTCTTATTCCTGCTTCCTTTTTCTTGGATAGAAACTGAAGGAGACATTTGACTGCTACCACAGGCAACCAATGATGCCATTCTACCTAAAAAACAAAGACAAAACAATTATGAATACGTTATAAAAAATTTTATCCATCATCAATTTACAAGCACAATAATTATGTTACACAAAAAAACAAGTTCAAAGAATTTAAAAAGCAACAAAAAATATGAAAATAAACTTTGATGAGGAAAGCTCATAAGAGAACTAACAACATTATCCACTACAAATAAACAAAAGAAGTGAAAATTAACACTCAATTATAAGGCATTACATGCATTTTAGAACCGGAATTTCTATCACCTGAATTTTTGTATTGAAACCTATAATATCCGACTTCCTTAAGGATTCAGATAAAGGAGGAAAAGCAATCAATGAATCAATCAAATAAAAGCCACTACCCAGAAAAATATATCCAGTAATCTGAGCGTTAAGAGCAAACCCCGTTGAAAAAAATTGAAAACTGAAAGCATCAAAACGAATTCAAATACATATCAATACTCCAAACACACCCACAGATCAGAAAAAAAGTGAATAAAAGCGAATTTTGTATCGAAGATTATAGCATGCGCAGCCACTAATACGGAAAAGATCCTAAATACATGCGAAAGAAGACGAGAGTTGCAATCAGTATTAGACGATCGAGAAGTACCCGATTGGAGTGATTGTTGAGCAATCAAAGGAACGATCGATCTTTAGAACATCGGAGAATCAGACACAAAATATACAGCTTTTTTCCGTATTTTTTTTCTCCGTTATATATATATTTTTCTTGCTGAGGCTAAGAGCCAAAAGGCTTGGAAGCATTGAACGTCTCTCTCTCTCTCTGATTAAATAATTATTTTGGGCTGGACGTATTTTTCATTTTTACGTAGGCTTGCGGGTCTAAATAATAATTTATTTGCTATTAGTTTAATAATAATAGGAAAAAGACTATAATTATAAAGCCCATTAAACACGGATTTAAAAAATAAATTATAAATAGATTAAATATGCCAAAACAAAATTAATATGGGGGTTACCTAGTATGAGGTTTGTAGCCAACAAAACTTGAGTTTATTGTATATTTTGAGTCTCTCTGCTGAGAAAGTTGAGGTTTTTTTTTTCTTTTAAATATTATCTGATTATTCAGTTCCTCTGCAGATTTGTTGTTTCAGAAAGTTTAGGAACATGCTTGTATGGAATTAAGCATTTAACCATTGTTGATTTTATAAATTTTGGAACTTTTAATAGGTACAAGCTTCAAGGGCATGCTTCAAAAATGAGAAAAAATTTTGCAGAGATGATATTTTTTCTTGGATTAGTTATTAAGATCAGCAACTTGCTTCTTATACTTCATGCTACTATAACACTGCAAGCATAAGTGCTACTACTACATAGTCGAGGAAAGTGAGAGAGGCTGAACACATGAAAGTGACTATCTATATATAGTTTTTGACCTTCACATAACTTCTTAATTCTTAATTTTCTGATTCTCTGTTTGTATAATTTAGCTGCTGATTACTACCCAAATATGCCTCAAGTTGGAAATACCAAATATTGCTGAGAAATTACAGCAACAGAAGAATTTAAGTGTAATTTGCTTATTGCTTTATCCTTTTGTTTTTAAAACAAGAAGAAGAATGAACTCAGGTTTTCTAGCTGCTTGATAGCAGTGTGTTTTAATATTTTTATTAATAATTCTTCAAATGCATCTGCATAATTGCTTTTTCTAATGGCATCTGCATAATTTCTTATTTTTTTTAATTAAGTTTGGTATGTTAGTATCTTAATTTTTCAAGTAAATAAAAATTTGAGCTTAACATATATAATAAATTAGGATTTGAATTTGAGATCAATCCTTACGTACTAAATAATCAACTCACACTAACTCACAAATAGGATAAGGACTAACTCATTTCGAAGACCTATTTACCAAGATATTTATATAAGTCGAAAAGAGAGTATTTATTCTAAAACTTATTACACACACTCAAATTTTGTACTACCTACTTAAGCAACTCCTACTCAATTTACCAAATTTACCAATTTATCCGCATTGAGACTTGATTTATAAAAAGAAGACATCTCAAGTACGGATGCGAATGAATTGAATTATTTAATAAATATTTAAATCCAACTTGTCAACCATTCAAATTAGACTTGATTCATTTATTAAATAAATAATCTTGATTAACATATTAAAATTGTTTAATTAAACAAGCGGAACTTGAAAATTTGAATTTATCCTTATTAAGTTGGCAAACAGTTTGATTTATACTAAAATATTATTTAATATAAATATATATTGTAACCATATATATTTTTGTTTAAAATTATTAATAAGTATACAAATTTATGCACAGTTAAAACATTTTAATATATAAATTTATATAATTTTCTTATATTTTCTGATATACATGCATATATATAATATAAAGGTTTATAATTTTTTATTTAGTTTAGTTTTTATTTGTACATAAGAATATTATATATATATAATAATAATAATGTTTGCAAGCCCATTAGATTCAGCTTGTTTATCAAATAAGTTGAACTTGAATATAATTTTTTATTAGATTGCTTTATTTAAAATGAATAAGTTTTATTGTACTAGACTCTATTTGGCTCAACTCGTTTATAGGCCCCACATCAAAAGATTTTTTCGGATTCACTGTTCACCCAATAAATCATTATTTTTTTTAAAAAAACTATCAATTATATTCCAACCAAAAAAAATCAATTATATATTATTTAAAAAATATAAAACACATAAATTTTAAAAATTTCACAAATGTTATATCCAAACACTTTATAAATAAATTTTAAAACATTAAAAAATTAAAATTTTCATGCATTTATTTGATTGTGACACGGAGGTTGGAGAAGCATCTCTTTTTTTTTTTTTTATCGTTGTTGTTGTTAAATATCGTATATTTCTGTTATAATGTATTAATCAATAATTGTTTACAAACTAATAATTTATTCATCATACATATAAATTGTAAGTTTAGACTTAAATGGGTCATAAACTTTTCCTGCTATTATATGACCTTCGAATGTCACAGGCTTGCAATTAGCAAAGAGAAAGGCTTCGTTTCCTATAGGCTTCTGTGAATAACTGAATTGTGATTCAGAGCACGAAGTAATAAGAGCTGAACGCAAAGCAGCGGAAGTGGTATTAGAAGGAGCTTCTCCGACTGAGGAGTGACTCGAAGAGGGACCTCTCTTTCATTGGAATAAATGCGATAGACGAAGAAGAAGAAGAGAAGGATGATGTCGTATCCGGGATTTGGGAAGGAATCAGGGCCCACAGAGCCACCCAAATCACAACCAGTCTTCGGCCTCACTAAACCTTTTACTCGTCCGCCGTCTTCTTCTCCCGCGATTCCAGTCGCTCCCTATGCTACTTCGCCGGCACCTTCCAGACCAAGGTATTTCATTCATTCCATTTCTTCTCCCTTTTGTGCGTGAAATCTTCAAGATCGTTTTGTCTTGGGATTTGACTTATTTTCCGTCAATTTGTGGGAAAACCCAGTAAAAATGGAGAAGAATTTTTGAATTATTGATAGGCATTAGATAGTAAAATTGAGTTTTTGCCCGTTGAATAGAACCGGAGTAGCAAAGTTGGGGATTTCATTTTGTGATTTCGCGTTTAAATAGTGAGATTATGTCAACTATGAGAACAACCTTAATTTCATTTTACTGCAAGAGATTGTACTCTTTAGATGAATGATGTTTGTTAAAGAAGGAAGAGCGAACATGATTTGTATAGGGATCATTCGTTTCTAGATGTTGCAAGCGTCATGTTGTGAAAGCTCACGTTGATATATATATATATATCAACTTGTGTGAGGAGGTATTTTTCTTTAGCAATTGCTTTATTTTTTTGAAAGAAAGAACCATTCTTTGTTCCTTATTTGGACAAAATATTCTTAAAGTGGATATAATTTGCCACTAAATGTTGCATTGTTGATAGTTCGTATTTTCTTTAATATCTATTGTGTCTTCTGGTTGCAGTGATGGGCAGAAACTATTTAACAGAGATTTGGATGCCCCTGTTCCAGAAAGGGTCGCAGCAATTACAACACTTGTTGCCTCACGGGATTCCACCACTGGTATTACAGCCAGAGTTTCTAGATCTCAAAACCCAGAAAGAACCAGTTCTCCTCCCTTACCATATGCAGGCGATGATGCTTCCAAGTACCCCACTCAAACTGTCCTCAGAAAGTAAGATCATTTTATCTTTAATACCAGTATTTTTCTTTATATTTATTATGTATCAGGGATTTTTTCATTTTAATTTAGATCTGAATTCTGGTTGTCATTCGTGTAAACTAAAAATATTCCAATCCAGTTTTTAAAATACTAAAGCTTCTGCACTATTGCCTGGATTTTAAATAAATATATTAATGGCCATGCTTTTCAAATTTTATCATGAAAATTGGATTTTCCTGGAAAACTCATTATCATTCACAATTTCTTGAATTCAAGTTTATATTATATAGATTGGATTAACTGAAGTGGTTCATGGTTCATGGTAAGCGGGCTTGATTGCCTACTCCTTTTTGGTAATCCTGATGTCTGGAAAATCTTACAGTAAGTAATTTCTCCATATGTAACATAGTAATAGTGAATGTATAAATCCATCATATTCATACATGCTAAAAGAAAATTATGAAGTTCCATCACTAGCATTGTATATTATCTGTTGGAGTCTGTTCTGTGTATGCCTATTTTCTGTATGTTTTGGCATGCATGGCTTTAGGGGGGATGAGAGATTCATTTTGATATTGTCTTCTGGAAAGCCATTTTGTTTCTACTTTCTTCTGCTTACATCCTTTTAGCTATAAGTTCTTATATTTACCAAAAATTATCTTGACTAATGGTTTTATCTCTTTTGCCTTGCTAATTTATTTGCGGCTTCACTTTGTGCTTTGCTGCTGATTGCAGTAGCCACTCAAATTTGCTTATTGATGACCGCAGTCAGTTACTTCATCTAAAATCACAATCACCTCCTTTGGTACCTGTAAATTATCAGTCTGTTCAGAATTTTCAGCCTTCTATTGCTGTTCAACAGTAAGTTTTAGGTTTTTCTCTCTCTTACCTCCTCTCCGTCATTATATCTCTGGGTGTTTTCATGTGCCTATGTATATATGATTTTGAAAGTTAAAATTGATATCTTGTCTTGTATTTTGGTATTCTCAATGTACAGTAAATTGCCAAAAGATGCATCTGGTTCTGCAAAATTTTGTTAGTGCTTCATGGGTATTTATTCTGCATGATGTACAATGCTCTCATTTTCAATAGATTGTTTAATCCTTTTTCTGTCATTATTACTCTTGTTGAAATATGAAAATACTTCATGCCTTGGTCAATTTTATATTTGCATGATCTAGAACAGGTAATGAGTGGCCTAGGGTCAATTTCATTTGAGAATTTTTGAAATCTGCCACTGAGTGAAAGAAAGGGAGAGAAGAGAGGTATGGATGGGATCACTGACTAGCTTTGTTGGGTTCCTTATGTATCTATAAATTTTAATAAAATTAGGTCAAGAATAATACAATAAGTACAAAGCCAGCCCACTAATTGTTGATGTGCAAATATCTAACCCACCCATTACACCATTCTAACACTGTACCTCAAGTTAAAGATTATCCAAGCCTTAGTTTGTTGCAAATAAAACCAAATTAAATACTAAAGAAAATCCACAATTAGGCACCTAGACATTGCACCATGACTTACGCCATGATTCAAGAACTTCAACAATTCGCAGTTCCTCTAACGTCATCTGTAGACAAACAACTCCCAAAATTCTTCAACATGCTTCCCATGAGCGGCCCCCTTCGCATTCTCACAGCTGGTCTAATTGGCCATGTCATCTAACGCATTTGTAGAGCTCCTATAAATTATCGATCTACTTCCCTTAAGTAGTCCTCCCAACATAGGATAACAGGTTACAAAGTAAGAGGGAGTTTTGAAGAATTAGAAGTTTATTTTTGTTTAGGAATCTTGGAGTTTATTATTGTCTAGGAGTTTTATGTTTATCTCTTAAGATAATTTGTTAAAGTAAGAGGGAATATTAAAGCAACAAGAATTATACTTATTGTCTCATATGGAGCATGGAATGGTAGACTCAGTAAATAACTGGTTTTTTGGAAGATGGGGAGCTATTTTAAGAAAGATTAGAATCAGTTTCTTTGGTGGCCTATATGGCATACTGGTCATGGCTCATTTATCAATGACTTCTTTTCATGGTTCAAGTCGATATTAAGGTTTTATGTGCCTTGTGAGTCATCTTACTGAATTATAAAAGGTAAAAGGGAGAGCCTGTGTTTGTGCTGGTGTAATTACTAAATTACACAAGCATTCATGGAGGAAGGTTATATAAAATTGTTCTGAAGATAATCTTCTTCATTATTGACTTACGGTTTTGTCAAACAATGCTCATGCAATTCATGTTTTTCCTTATAGTTTATAAACTTACTTTTGTCAGGGTTGCCTGCCATTTGCAGCTTTGCTTGCATGGATAATGCTTTTCTTAATACCTCTGCTGTCTTAAAGGTCTATGCATTCTTTTCCTTAAGTTATTCTTGTTATGCAGGCCAGCCTTAGTTTCCAGTACAATGGATAACCAGGCCAGTCTATCAGGCAATTATACCAAGTCATCAGAACATCAAGTCCAATCCTTAGTCTCACCACAGTTTAGTTCTCATAATCCTCCTTGGGGTCTTACGAGTGAACTTAACAGTGCTCAAGTCTTAAAAAGGACTAGGTCCCCTCCTTTGGCGTCAGCCAAGTACAATGAAGTTTTACAGGATAATTTTATTGTTGCTCATAAAGATTTGATAAGGTAAATTACATGAGTTTTTGTGATCCTATCCTTGCTGCTATTTGTAATTTACTTGCAAAATTTGCCAGAATTGGAAATGTATCTTAGTTTATGTAGAGTTATGACAGCGGTACATTTGATCATCAATCTAGTTCTTCCTATTGCAGGATGAAATCCTAAAGAAGATTCACGTACCTGTAAATTTCTAAGAAGCACTTAATTAGTTATGGACATCCAAAGAAGTGAACCATAAATTTGAAATTATTTGAGGCACTTCGATAAGTGATTGGTTACATGTTGGAGTGCTTTCAGTTTGTATAGATCTTTAATTGAAATGGACTCCCCCTCCCCCTCTTCCCAAAAAAAGGTCATTTGTGCTAGAAGAGGAAGCGTGAAGAATTTGTGTTCAAAACTCCTTAGATGATATGGATTTTAAATGTGACCAATGTCTATCAATAAACTCTCTTTATTGACTTTATTAAAAGTTACAGATGCATTAAAAAAGCCCTGAAATGCAATGCAAGTCAATAGTGTGGGAGAGAGAACTTTCTTGTACACAAGAACATTGTGGTGAATTTATGAGAATTGGCATTTAAAAGAAAGTGATGAAAATGAACTCTCATGTGAGTAGAAATGCATTCTCCCATACAATAGCATTTATATCTCACCTATAAAGAATAAAACAGTATATACATGTAAATAAGCCTGGTCTGTGGTTTTCTTTACAGGCCTTCATCTCCTCCTAAGTTGGGAAGTATGTCTAGTGTTCTAAAGAGTGGCCCTCATGCTCAAGGTTATAAAAAATCTTTGCCATCTACAGTTTCTGAAGCCATTTTAAACAGGCCCATCAGTTCCTCTGCTCCTAAAAGAACAAGATCACCTCCTCGATTATTTTCAGCTGATGAAACTCTTGAAGGAAACATCATTTCCTCAAATGACAATGCTGAACGGTAAGTTATTAGGCGCACTGGTGCCATTTTTTTTTTGTCAATTATGGATGTTCCTTGTCCTAAAATTATGTCTTTGATGCTCTTCATTCTTAATGTTGCTTTTAGTGAAATGTTAGTCAAGGCAAAGCGTTTAGCTCGGTTCAAGGTAGAACTAAGCAAGTCTGAGCAGAATAATTCTGATATTGCAGACCAGAAAGCTTCTGCAAATAGAAATGAACAGTCTCTGTTGGAGCAAAAACATGTTGGGGGCCATTCTACACAATCAACTGGCAACTTTACCAATGGCCATGCTTTTTCTGATTCTGAAGGCTTCCAGCCGTCCAATATAATTATTGGCTTATGTCCAGATATGTGTCCTGGTAAAATTTGTTACAACTGTTATATATTTGTTCTATCTCATATTCCAAGGGTGCAAATGAAACAAATTTTAAGCTGTTAGATTTTTTTTTTGGTGAACTTGTTGGAAAGATCCTATTGCGTGGAGTTTGTAGTACATTTTGATTTTGTAGAATCATGAGCCAATAATTGTACTATTTTCATGGGAGAAAAAAATAAATGATTTTATTTTATTTTTTATTTGTTCATGTTTCAGAGTCAGAGAGGGCAGAGCGTGAAAGGAAAGGGGATCTTGATCAGTATGAACGCGTGGATGGGGATAGAAATGTAACCAGCTGTGTTCTTGCAGTTAAGAAGGTAATTGTCATGTTACTGTTATTTCCTATGAAGCACTTGTGGCTCTTTTTGAGAAGTTATTATAAAATATTCATTAATAAGGTGAAGCATGACAGTATAATAGGACAGCAGAGAGGGAAGCAAGCATGATCCGGCCTATGCCCATTCTTCAGAAGACAATTGATTACCTGCTTAATTTGCTAGATCAGCCTTATGATGAAAGGTTTCTTGGCATATATAACTTTCTGTGGGACCGGATGAGGGCAATTAGGATGGACCTGAGGATGCAGCACATTTTCAACCGAGGGGCTATTACTATGTTGGAACAAATGGTGCTTTCTTGTTTTAATAATATTAGTGTCATTTTGTTGCATATATGTCCATTGATCTCTGGTTCTAGTGGCAAGTTGTCCATTTTGTTTGAATTAGGTTGCAGTGTAAAGATCATGGGTTCAATATCCATAGTGTTTACTGCTTAGTACCAATGGAAAGATGTAACTTGTATTCACATCTTATTAAACTATGAATCAAATTTTAGCAGCACAAAATAATCGTGCAAGGAATGAACATAAATTTTGGGGAAGAGGCTGGTTGTGGAATCTGAAATTACTCTTTTATTGTCAGTCTGAGCAATCTATTCTAAATTACTCTTATATATGTCTGATTTGGCTTCAAATTTGGTTCCTGTCCTGGAGTTTCTGAAGTTTAGCTAGTTTACTTTGGGTTAGTGGGATTTCCATCTCAACTCTGTACAGCTTTTATGTTTCTGGGGTTTCATAGATTGTTCCTCAATCTTAATTTGTTGCACCAACTCTGGACCTTGTATTATTTTCTTTAAACTTGTGCAAATCTTGGTCTTTTTCTGAAACTTAATGAAGTTTTTTCTTTTGATGTAGTCATGCCTGGGGTGTAGTTGGGTTGTTAACACTTATTGTGGCATTCCTTTCCTGTTTGGATGTCAATAGCATCATGAAGATGATGTCTGCCACAAAAAGCATTCACTTATTGGAAGTTCTGTTAGCTTTATCTAGAAAATGCATCTGCTAGGTGATATATGCAAAGCAGTATATGTGATTTCAAAGATTAATGAAGTTGGTGATTGCTGTGGTTTCAGATAAGATTACACATAATTGCAATGCATGAATTATGTGAATATACAAAAGGGGAGGGCTTTTCTGAAGGCTTTGATGCTCACCTCAACATTGAACAGATGAACAAAACTTCAGTAGAATTGTTTCAGATGTATGATGATCACAGAAAGAAGGGAATAATTGTGCCCACAGAGAAAGAGTTTCGAGGATATTATGCTCTTCTTAAATTGGACAAGCATCCTGGTTATAAAGTAAGTGACCTATTTAGTAAATTATCTTTAAGGTTTCATTTATGATAATAGATTGGTGAAAACAAGCTAGTTCTGCTAGGTTGAACCTGCAGAGCTCTCTCTTGATCTTGCTAAGATGACTCCTGAGACAAGGCAGACTCCAGAAGTTTTATTTGCCCGCAATGTAGCAAGGTTGTAATTTCCACCGAAGTTAGTTTCCTTAAGCTGCCAGAGTTCCAGTCTGATCATTCTTTTCTCTTTCCCCATGCAGAGCTTGCAGAACAGGTAATTTTATTGCCTTCTTTCGGCTTGCAAGAAAAGCGAGTTATCTACAAGCATGTCTAATGCATGCTCACTTTGCAAAGGTATGGATTATTGTTACTTTTGGATTTGCGTATAATGAACTGCACAATGTGTATTCTTGGGGGTTAAAACAAACTATTTTTGAATCCACTCTTATAAAGCCTAGGTGTGCTATGCGTGGACTGTGCATGCATTTAACAAGGATGAATTTATGCATGTGCTTCTTGGAAAGTGCTCAATTAATTGAAGGCAAACTAGCCCAGTTTCTTTTCCTAGGATGAATATGTTTTATCTGCTGTACAAAATTAATCACTTGATATATTGGGAAAAAAAAATATATACTTAAAGTCATGAAATTCTCCTCAGTTAAGTTTATGGAATTCACTTTGTGCATCGTTTAAATAATTGTGACTCAACTGCATCTTTTGGGAAATCAAACTAATTTTTCAATATGCTATGTCATCTTCACCAGTTGCGTACCCAGGCACTTGCTTCTTTACATGCTGGTGTGCAAAATAACCAAGGTCTTCCTGTTTCTCATGTTGCTAACTGGCTTGCTATGGAGGTACTTCTGTTGGTTTGACTTGGATAAATGCTTTTTTCTTTCTTTCCTTTTTCTTGTGCTGAGGTAGGGTGTTGGGTGGAAGGATTTCTTAACTACCTCTTACATGTGGCTTTGTCATCAAACTTAGGATGAGGGCATAGAAGACCTGTTGGAATATCATGGATTCTCAGTGAAAGCATTTGAAGAACCATACATGGTGAAGGAAGGTCCATTTCTCAATATCGGTAATGATTATCCCACTAAGTGTTCCAAACTTGTGCACAAGAAAAGGTCAGAAATGATAATTGAAGATGTTTCGCCCTCAAATCAAGTTGTATCACCACCTGTTGAGACTACAAAAGAGATCCAGATACAGAAGAAATGCAAGAATGAGCAACAAGTAGTTGCATCTGTCCAAGAAGATAGTTCTGTTGAGAAGGCTGATGAAGAAATGACTGACTCTGAAGCTATTTTGTCCCCAAAGGATGGTAAATCAGGAAGGAAATTTAAGGAAATGCCAATAAGTGTTCAACATAGTGAAAATAATCATCATGTTGCTAGGCCTCTTTCGTCACCATATGGCTTCTCCTTTTCTAATAATATATCTGAACCACAACCAATCAGATCTGGAATTTCTAAGCGTACTAATTCTGATGCTATATTCACAAGCTCTCCTAAGAGAAACTTGCATTCAAACCTGGATGGAAGGCTCTTAGAGATTGCACCAAAACCAGCTCCATCAGAAAGTTCAATAGGATATAGTTTTCATTTTCCTGTGGCAGATCCTGTGCCCCCAAGTGCATCTAAAGATGAATCTCTACTTAACCAAGGAAATGAAGATGAAATTGAGCAAGCTGAAGAAAATGATCAAGATGAAGAAATTGCTGCAGCTAAGCTCAAGCCATTCTTAAGGTTTTCTAGCCTTGTTTCATTACCTATTTTAAGTTATTTAGCTTACATTTTTCATGTTTATTACTTGTTTGAAGTCAATATATTTTACCATAGGTGTCATTCTTTTATGTCCACCCTGTCAGGTTATGGAGGAGACGGGCATCAAAGTTGAGGATGTTACGAGAACAAAGGCAATTAGCAGCAAATGCTGCACTGGACTCATTGTCATTGGGGCCACCAATTCGACATTATATAGATGTAAGATTGCTAAGCCTTTGTGAATTTAATAATCAATTTTGCTTTGCACTTTCCTTTTTCTTGAGCTGAAGTGAGTTAATGAGGTTTTTTTTTTTGGGAGGGGGGATGTTGGGGGTGATCACGATCTAGTGATCTCTTCTTCTAATGGCATTTCTTCCCCCTTCAATTTTGCCCTGTGTGTGTGTGTGTATAACTTTTTTCATAAATATCAAACCTTGACTTGATTTAATATATGTATTGACTTCTCCATTATCTCCTTTTTACCCTCTGTAGCAACCAAGCAACTTTGACAAGTTTGACATTGATAAAGCCATGAGAGAGAGGTATGAAAAACAGGAAAAATCATGGGCAAGACTTAATCTTTCAGAAACGGTTGGTGGCATACTAAGCAGAAGAAACTCAGGTGCTGAATGTTTGTGCTGGAAAATTATTCTTTGTTGTCAGATGAACAGTGGATATCAAGTGGGTGCAGCAGGGTTGTGGTTGATCTCAAAGCTCATGCCTTCCAGTGATGTGGATGTAGTTATTTCATCTCCTGGCCTGACAATGTGGAAGAAATGGATTCCTGGTCAATCTGGTGCTGATCCTACTTGCTGCTTCTCTGTAATTAGGGATACAGAATTTGGTAGTCTAGATGAAACCATATCCGGGGCAAGTGCAGTTTTATTTCTTGTGTCCGAAAGCATCCCATGGAAATTTCAAAGAGTTCAACTCCATAATCTTCTCATGTCAATTCCCTCTGGTGCTCACTTACCCTTTCTGATCTTATGTGGCTCGTATGATAAAGGATTTTCTCCTGTTATAATTAATGAATTGGGCCTTCATGATATTGATAAATCCCGAGTTAGTGGCTTTCTGCTTGTCTTCCTCATTGAGAATCAGCAGATGGAACACTTCGATGGTTTTTTCAGTGACAAACGATTAAGAGAGGGGCTGGAGTGGCTGGCAGGAGAATCACCCTTGCAGCCCACCCTACAGTGTGTGAAAGTGCGAGAACTTGTTCTCACCCACCTCAATTCCTTGTTGAGGGTGCCAGATAGCATCAATAACTCAAGGTTGGGTCCTATTGACTGTATCTCAGTATTTAATGAAGCTTTAAATTGCTCAGTGCAGGAAATTGTCGCTGCTGCTAATGCAAATCCTTCTGGTTGGCCGTGTCCTGAGATTGGTGTACTTGACGAGTCTAGTGATGAGGATAGACTACTGAAAACCTACTTGCCACCATCAGGTTGGAGCTCAAATCCAAAACTAGAACAAATCACTAGTGCTTTCCAAGATTGCAAGCTTCCTCTGTTTCCTGATGACTTGTCCTGGTTGAGCCATGGTTCTAAAGTTGGACATGAGATTGAGAACCACAGATTAAAGCTTGAGGGTAGCTTGATTCAGTACCTGTCTGATACTAGTAAGATGATGGGAGTTTCATTGGCAAGAAAAGAGGCACATGTCATGCTGCAATCATGTGCTAGTCTCAAGCTTTGTGGCTCAAGCTACCATATAGTTCCACAGTGGGCCATGATCTTTCGTCGAATTTTCAATTGGCGATTAATGAGTTTATCCAGTGGTGAAGTCTCTTCGGCTTACATCTCAGAATGCCCTCGTGTTTCTCTTCCAAGTTCAGACCTGGATGTGGGCTTTGAAGCAAATTTACCTTCATATTATCTGAATGCATCTTTGAATGAAATAATTGAAGTTGGGTGTAACTCTCCTATCCTCGCCACGGGTCAGTCGAGTCCACTTAAACAACTTCCACAGAAGGACTCAAATGATGTGATAAATGAGACTGTTAGCCCATGTGATTCGAGGGATTCTGGAAGCAATTTTGCAATGGACAAATTGCCTGGCACAAATAATACAGTTTGCACATATGGATTAGAGAATGCTAGAAGTGGAGTCCTGACCAATGGCAAAGCGAACACAGAAGCTGAGAATTTAAGCAGGCTGTTGGAGCAGTGTAATTTGCTGCAGAATGTCATAGATGAGAAGCTGTCTTTATACTTCTGATCTGCTCATGGTATTTTTAAGCTTGAATTTTCAACCAAGATAGAGGGAATTGTATCAAAAACCCAAAAAAAAAAGGCAAAAAACATAAAACAAAAAAAAAGGGAGAGAAAAAGAATATATGCTAAACCCAAAGTGTATCTTAGGCAATTTTGTAAGAATATCTTGTGTTGTTTATCTACCTGCCTGACTCCAAGTACAAAATATAACTATGTACGAATGACCACCATTGATTCTTAATTACCGTGCAATCTAAGTTGAGATGAAAACGTCCGAACCATTAGACTGTGCTACTACTGAAAACAAGCAGCTTTAACCATCCGGAAGTCCAAGAGGACTCTTGGGGAGCAGGAGTCGTAAGAGTGAAAACTCCAAAGAAAAAGAAAGAAAAAAGAGTGGTGAATGCATGTTGACCATACTTAGGAAATTAAATAGGAATTTGATCATTGAGTTATTAGTTTAAATGTTTTTAAAACTAAATTAGTCATTGTGGTAGCATTGATTTATATTTTATTGGGCTAATTATAGTTAAAATATAATCGATTAATAATAATTAAATACATATTTTTTAAATTTTAATATAACAAATAAATGAATAAATTTTAAATTTTTTTAAAAGATGTTTAAGATGTTATTTTTTAATTGAAAATTAAAAACTACCATGATTAAAAATTAAAAATATTTACTATTAAATTTTTTAAAAAATTTTAAATGATATTAAGATTTCATTTATCATTAAAAGACTAAAAAAGTTAAAAAATAAATTAAAATTTTGGTCAAACACTTTAATATTTTAAAAAAATTATTAAAAGATAAGATATAAGGAAAAACAAACATTGAAAATAACCAAGTATGTATATTTTGTTTCTTTTTTTATATTCTTTTAAAATTTCTCTTTGTTTCAACCCACTTTCTATTTTTAATTTTTGAGATCTATCTAAAATAAACTATTCTATTTTATAAAAAAAGATCTTACAGAAAAATTCAGAAATCAATTTTTAACTAATTCAACTGATTTTTTATCAATTATTTGGCTGATATGCTTTTAAAACTAATCAAAATGGACTAAGATTTAGTTTTCAATCCAATTGATTGAAATGATTAATTCGATCTGATTTTTATTACATTAGGTCATTAATTAAACCGAATAAACCAATTATTTTAACAATCAAGACAGGTGAATATATGCTTCCCTTATAGGAACCATATTAGGTAGGTAACCTCAATCGAACATTCTTGTAAGCCCTATATTGTTCACTATTGGGGAGGATAAATCCCAAAACTATTGCCTATTCAGATACTAGATTTCTTTCTTTCCGTATTAATTTCAGCAGTGAATTATTTGGAATATATTTAGTACAAAAAATCTATACTAATGGAGAAGAGTGAAAAGAAAGAATAGGTAAGTAATATCGCCAAAGCTTGGAAGAAAGGTTACACAGATGTAAAATAAAGAGATCGAGACAAGAGAATGCATCAAGAAACATCTAAGATGTCTCCCAGTTTCCATGCGAAGTTGCAATCCATTTAATTTGTATATATCACTGATTCTATATAACTTTACCAGCGCATTTCAGTGTTGTGCTGAATAATTAAAAAGAAAAAGTGGCTTACATTAAGATAACTCTCACTTTCCAATTATGCAACTCATTTTTCCCGATTTTGATTAAGTAATTTCTGTCCAAAGTAGATTTTTATTAAATAAAATAGTTCCAAATATTCTTCCATATTATTCTAAGAATTTTTTTATCCCATTTAACAGACTCACGGTGTTAGAGAATTTATTTAATGTCTACACTCAGCCATCCATTCAATCATTTGAAACTACAAGTTGTAATCTAGTAGCAAGAGATTTGGATAAGATCCAAATTGTCTTGGATTCAAACCTTCATTCCATCGCCTACCCAAAAAATTAAGGTGAGTCCATGGAATTGACCTTGAAATGCAAATAAATACCCAGATATATGTTTTGGATACCAAGAAGGTCTGCCTACCCAATTGGTCACCTTGTGAGTTTCTTCCACAGTTTATTGCAATTTACTAATGGTAGTCGCCACCCAATGTGCTTGCACAATTTCCTTTTAGGAGAAAATTTTGGTGCAGTTTCTGCATGTTTATTATCAAATTTTCCAATAAAAACATAAGTAAATTTTATTACAGTTCAGCATCATATGAATGACTTTTTCAAAAAACTGTCCGCGTTATATTTTCATCAGAGAACTTGATAATAAACATTTACAGAACTTAACCTAAGTCATATATTCCTCATTACCCTAAATCCTCTTTAGATTCCCTTCCAATGTTAAAATCTGGAGGTGCAGAGCCATCTCAGGAATACCAGCTTTGTGTGCTCCTGATGTGGTTCTGCAATCTAAATTAAAAGAAGAAAAATGACCATTGACCAGTTCTATTTTCTACATTCCAAAATAGGTCCTTCAGCTGCCTAGGATAATGCACCTCAAACCAGGAACCTTGAGCAGCCTAAAAAAAAAAAAAGGTAGAGTCAACATTATTACTCAGTGACTGAGATGGTGTTCAGTAAATATACAACAGTAATGCAAAAGACTAAAACAGAATGAAGAAACCTACCACTTGGAAGAAATTACAACGAAATTTGGTGAAGCTTCCATAAAGCCTCTCTTCAATCACTGTAAATGGAAAGGGAAGAAGGACTTATTGTTGGGGAGATTATAATAAAACTATCCATGAGTTTTTATTTAACAATTCAAACTTTTGAATTAAAATAGTCACTGGCGTTTATAATATGCGTCATTATCAGAAGACAAAAAGAAAAAAAAAATGGCACCAACCAATTCAACCGGTCTTTGACATGGTGGAGAGGGGACCACTATAGCCGGGCTTCTCATTGAGACTACATTCTGACAGGACTGTTGATCAGAAAGCTCACTCCTCACAGAACAATAAACATCTGATGCAGTGGTAGCAGATATTTCAGAAGTTCCTCTCCTGGCCCGCATTGCAGTACAAACATTAACATTATCTAATCCAACTCCAGATGTACCTGCCTAAATGATCAAAACAAAGATTAGATAAACAAGTCAACAAAGATCCGATGAAATGAAATAATTAAACCACCAGTAGCAAGTTTTTGATTGGAAAAGGGGTCTTAGATTCAGAAATATCATTGCACATTGCCATACTTTTGCACATTATTTGTAGTTTCTTGTAGTTAGGTAAGCACAGATCCCTATATGGCAGTCACAAGCAACCAAAGCTGGCCAAACATCATCATTCATACATCTATCAATCATCCATATAGAATAAATGCATAAAAATCTTCTTATGAACTAAAGATTGGCTTAAAATAACTGCTTAAGGGAATGTTCAAAATAAAGGCCATTTTCTTACCACGTACATTTTTTTAGGTGGATAAAAATATCAATGGGCATTCAAGATTTAACATCTTCATAAAAACCTATATGGAAAAATAAAAAACATTAAAATTAAGTGAGGCCCTGGAAGCGTTCAAGCAATTCATACATTAGATAGGCCTTTGATCTGAACAATGATAATTGTTATATCATCTGTTCGGTTCTCATGCTCCAACCATAGTTTATATGCCTCTCCAGCAATGGCAGCACATGCATCGCCAGGATCCGTGTAGCTTGCTGCCTACATTATAAAAGATACTAGAATTTATTAATAGAAAATATGAAGGATGTAATAACATAGTTAAGCATTTCAACTAAGAACTTTATATCACGACTACAATAAGGCAGGCTCCACCCATCAGTTAGGCTCAATTCAGATAAACAGCATAACTAATTTGAGAAGAGCTTATCATATAAGCTTTACTGGGATAAACATGGTCTATAATAAGCTAACTTGTTTGGTCAGACACTCTGAGAAGTGCTTATGTAAATGAGGATAATTTTGTCAAAAAATATTATTAAACAGCTTACGCCTGAGTGTTTTGCATTTTCACAGGCACTTAATATAACAAGTTTCAATTTCAAGCTTATGAAAATAAGTTAAAATCAGCTTATAGAAGCATTATTAATGCTTATGATATAATAAGCTAAAAACCAAACGCCCTAATAAGTGCTTCTTGGAGTAGATAAACTCTGATAAACCTGCTAATAAGCCCATCCAAAAGGAGCCTTTGTAGCCAATCCACTGGTAAAAATGAAAAACGTTATCTTGTGCACATGATATTTTTCAAAAAAAAAAAAAGTTCAAAAGAATTGGTGACTTATTAAACAGGGAATTTAATACAGACTTATTGAGAGATGGCCAGCAATACTCTTTGTCAACACAGTAATTCAATAGATTATAAATTATTGGCAGTAAACAGTAGAAAATTGAAGTTTCTGTCACTGAAGAACTAACCTAAATTACAAAGATTGTGTGACCATTGATGAAGGATGTAAAAGAACTATTAGCAAATAACATCCTGTCTCTTGGACTATTTAGAGATCCTACTTCAAGGTTTACAGAATTATGGCATTTGATATGTTTATAATCAGAGAGGTCTTACAAAAGAGATATCCAGAAATCATCTAAAATGAACAATATAAGAGTAACGTTACATGATTATTTCACATTACAAGCATAAACTTCTCTCATGAATATAGTTAGCTAGGGGAAAGTATCAATGGACAATAATCGTTATCACAATCACAAAATCCAATTATGGACACACGACAATGACATGCTGTCAACATAACAAAGCACAAGTTGAAAGATAAGATAATCAATTATGATTTGACTGGATATGGCAACAGGAGAGCACATTATTCAAGGCAACAAATATCACATGCTCCATAAAGTTGGTCTATTACTCTATTTCTTATTTCACTAATGAGAATATTAAGTCAGACCCTCACTGTTATATGGGGCAATATTCTCCTTAAAGAAGCAGAAAAGTAAAACACACATATTATATAAATAATTTTCATAGCTAAGATCTCTACAATGAAAGACAACCAAATTGGAGACATTCAAATTCTAAGTGCAACCTAATAAATGGATGAGAAGGGGAAAAGAATAAGCTATATATCAACCATATTCATATGATAAGCGCTTACAGATAAAAATTTTAATTTAGTTCTGTAATTTTATTAAATTAGCAGATAAATGGAATATACACCACTAGCGATGCTGAACATGAAACCAATGGTTGGCCAAGACATCTAATACAGGGTGGGGCCATATACACTTTAATTGCATTTGCATTTCTCTTAGTGCAGTTAGTTCTTCCTAAAAGGAGGCATTTAAAAATATTTTGTTCTACCATAGAGCCAATATGAGCAAAACTAAATCCAGGTAATAGAATATGCATCAAGATTTTTAAGTTTAAGCCTTTAACTGCGAGCCATTAACAGATGTCACAAGATTTCCACTGAAAGTAGATGACAGGTCAAGTCAAATCCAACTAATCAATCAAAATGGTCAACTGGTGAAAATATTATCTAAATCTAAATAAAGTAACAGAAAAACATCGAAAGGACCAGTAAAAGAACTAATACAGAAAACAGGTCGCTTGCCATACCATGTCAACAACAGTTTGGCTTGATAGGAACTCAAATACGCCATCGCTCGCCACAATAAAGAAAAGATGATTAGGTGTAAGCTGAACCATTGACACCTCTGGAGTAGCAATGACACCTATAGTCTCTGCCAAACTATCCCCTAAACTCCTCGTAAATGCAGTTCCAGGATACATCCCATTTGGAACCCACAACCTTGGAGGATCGCTTCCCTGACTCTCTTCATCACCCCAGGTCTGGACATCCGGGTCCTTAAGCCCTTCCACCTGATCAACACTCAACACCCTTGCTCCACAAAGTTTCACTCTCTCATATTCATCTCTCCGAAATGGTGTCTGATCAGAAGATAAGTCCTCAGCAACGATGCAATTCCCCTCCTTAACTGCTAGCACCGCTCTTGAATCACCAACATTAGCAACATAAAGGGTATCTCCGCTAACAAGCACCGTAATTGCAGTAGTGCCGCTCATAGAATCATCGATCTCACTGTTATGTAATTGGTAATTCGTTGCCATGAATGCTGAAGTATAAGCTTTAACGGGGTCCTCCAACAATGCAGGGTCATTTGATAATGTTTCTATCAACCTATCCCTAACAAAATTCGAACATTGGCTACCACATTGACCATGCCCATCATAGACACCGAAAAAATGGGTGCTAGGGTTACCTTGAACTTGTGTCCTGATACAGAAAGTATCTTGGTTTTCTTTATCTGGTGAATCAGGGTAGTATCCTCGCTGTGTGAGACACGAGTACTCCAAAACGAAGTTGTGGGAAGGAACAGGAGCAAACTTCAATGAGCTCTGAGTAAGTTTGTGTTTCCTTTGGCCACGACGGGGGCCAAGTCCTCTGTAGTTGCCAGCACCACCACACTCCGACTGCGGAATGGAGCCGCGACAACACTTGCAATGGACACAACCCATGTTTTAAAGAGAAGCTCGAACGAAGACCTGTAAGCACCACCTAAAGCTTAAAATAACATTGGTGACTCCTACATACAGGTAAGCGATTCTGCGTGGGAAGAACAGGGTAAGTGCTTCCGAAACTCGGCATTCTTAGAAGCATGAACGAACCCTAGACACAAAATCAGAAGGGGTTTACGATTCTGAGGAGGAAATTGTCCTAGCAGGTTGAGATAAAAAAGGAATTCTTTGAAATTATGGAGAGATTAAACATCAGAAGAAGCCCAAAACTCAAGGATAAGAAAACCCTAAAGTAACCCCCACCAAGACAAAAAAAGAAGGCAGAGACATTTTTTGAATTTGATCAAAGAAAAGGGCCTTTCGCATTCAGAAAGTGTAGGTGGGGCTCTCGAAAGGGAAAAGAGGAATCGTCCTTTTGCTTGGACGCAGAGATCAGGACTCAAGAACAGAGGGAATCGAAGGAAACCACGGGAGAGAAGATGAGTCCAAAAAGAAGGTCACAAGAAGATAGGTTTTTCCTTCCAAGGGGATGAGAGAGAGAAGAGACAGAAAAATTGATTGAGATTGCGCGTGTGTGCATGGATGGGTGGGTTTGTCTCCGAAGAAAACCCGCCTGCCAAGAAATCACCCACCCCACAAAACATACAACGCAGAACAGTGAGTAAGGGAAAAGAAAGAACAGATCAAATTAAAAAAATTTTCTTTTTTCGAATAGACCAGAAAAGGACAAGCACAATTTTCCAACATTTAGCGACAAACTAATTAATTGGTAACAAACTAATAATAGTAGTTTGTTTGAAGCATTTTAATTACATTTCGAGGTCAATTATTGTTAGGTTTTAACTGTAACACGGCATTGCAATACTCACATTTCCGTTGACTTCTGTCTTGCCAGAAGTATTTGTGAAACAAATGCCAGATTGTTGACGTTATGTTCTTTCTCCTCCTGAGACATTAATTCAACATTAAATCCATCTGAACTTGTGAAATTATAAGTTTATAGTGTTCGTGTGTTTTTTTTAATTGATGATGGTTATAAAGTCTTATTATAAAATTAATTTTTAGTCTCTATTTTTAAATTAGTAGAGGAGAATGAACATAATTCTTTTAAAAGAATAATTTTTTAAATTTTGCTGGTTAAGTTTAAGTTAAAGATGTTTGGTAATATATTGGGACTAAGAATATGTAATTTACAAATAAAAATAAATATTAAACTAAATTGTATAAACTAAATAAATTTTGAAATTAATAATAAAAGAACTTTAAAATAAATTAAATATAACTCGATTGGAATTAATTTAAAAACTGTAAATTAATAAGAAAAGAAGACAGTAAACAAAACTGATAGAAGATTGAATTAAAAGAACTTATAAATCAGGTTTATTAAGAGATTTTTTGTGCATTTTATGATAATATTAACTTTTAATTTATAGCATTTTCTATTTCGCAGGTTGTTCTATTAAACTATGTCTTTATACATCACGATTACCTGCTAGTATAGAAAGGAGAATTATGGTACTTAAATGTATAAAAAAAAGCATCATCATATTAAATCAACAAATTTTCATTGAATCTTATTGATTATCATTACCCACCAACGGTTAGAAATAACAGGCTTTTTGACATAAATATACAAAAAAAAAATAAAAGAACAAAAAATCTAACTTCTAAAACATATTGTTTATATATATAACAAATTTTTTTTAAAAAAAAATTAATATGAGACGTGGAGCCTGTAACTCTACATCTTATTAAAAAATATATTTTTTAATATTTTAATACTTTTAATTTTTTTTATTTATAAAAATCGACCATTTAAAAGGGTCAGTTATTATTAACCCTGTGCGGGTTAGTACTGACCCCCAAAATGGGGATTAGTTAAAAAAAATTAATAATTTAAAATGAATAATAATTATAAAGTTAAAAAATAAATTTTAAAAAATTGATCTTTATTTTAGGGATCATATATATAAATAATTTTTTTAAAATTTAATACATAAAGTTTTAAAAAAAGATTTTAACTTGACATATATATATATATATATATATATATATTTAACTTTTAAGAATTTATATTTTAAGAAATATTAATTAACTTTGTTAGATTTGTAAAAATTAAAATTTAAATAATTATTAGAAAAATTTTTATATTCAAACCATGTACTTTATTTGAAAATATAAAATGGCATGCATATTTTTTATTTTTTATTTTAATGCTAGTATCAAAAGTAAAAAAAAAATATTGTTACAACATTTATATCATTTATTAATTAATATTTTTCAAAACATCAATTTCTTACTATTACAAAAATAAATAAATAATATATACAAATTAATACATTATGATCTTCAAAATATAAATAATTTTTTTAATAATCGAACAAATTTTGTATAAATATACATAGTCAATACATTAAAATATGTTTTTAAAAATGATTTTACCATTTTTTAAACATTTTTGTTTGAATTTTTTTAAATAATTATTTAAGTTTTAATTTTTATACATTTAAAAAAAATTAATTATTGTTCCTCAAATCTTAATTTTTAACAACTGCAAAATTAAATACACAAATTAAGACATTATATTTTTCAATATATAAATAAACATATTTTTTAGTTGAACAAATTTTATATAAATGCAAACAATTAATAAATTATAATATAACTTTTTAAATATTTTTCTTAATCTTCTTAAATTTTTATCTAAATTTTTTTAATGATTATTTAAATTTTAATTTTTACAAATTTAACAAAATTAATTAATACTTCTTAAAATATAATTTTTTAACAATTATAAAATTAATATATATATATGTCAAGTTAAAATTTTTTTAAAAAATTTATGTATAAAATTTTAAAAAAATTATTTATATATATGACCATTAAAATGAAAATCAATTTTTTAAAATTGTATAGTTATTATTATCTTTTTAAATTTTTCTTTCAACTGACTCCCATTTTAGTGGTCAGTTTTTAATTTGACCCATTGAAGGTCAGTAAAATTGACCCTCAAAGAGTCAATATTGGTCTTATACAGGTCAATTTTTATTAAATAAAAAATAAATAAAAAAAGACATGGAGCAACAAGTTCTGCATCCCTTAAAATATAAAAAAAAAAAAAATTTTAATGGGATGTAAAATTATAAGCTTCGCATCTCATATTAATTTTTTAAAAAAATTTTGTTATATATATAAGGAATATATTTTAAAAGTTAAATTTTTTGTTCTTTTATTTTTTTTCTTATATATTTATGTCAAAAAGCTGAAATAACATCATGATTTTTAGTGTTAACAAGTATGTAACCATTTTAATGTCACCGTTTGAGACCTTGAGGGCTAATAAGGGAAGTATTCATTGAGGGGCTCAAAGCACGATATCAAAGTTGGAAGGATTTTATTTTATTTTAGTAAGAGCAAATACTCTCAATTGTGTGATAATTAAAATTATTTCTTTTTTATGATTTTAAAGACATATTTTTACATTTATATTGATATAGTATATTTCAGAGAATAAATAAATGCAAATTAGTGGGAGAACCCCTTTGGATTAAGTTGAAAGGATTTGATGAGATAGAAGAGCTGTCAGGAAGATAGAAATAGCCAATTGAGCAAACATCTTCAGGAACCTACCGAACGAATTAAATTGATTCCCAGATTTGAAGACCACATTGGGTAAATTTTGATTACGGAATCACCCTTTCGTTGCAAGCAGTCCAAAATGTTTTTGTCAAAGGAATGAGACTATGAAACATTGTGGGACTTAGAAAGAAGCCCATAAAGGGTCCAATCCCATTCAGAGTGTGGAGCAGTTTCAATTTAAAAATATTTGTCTTGAGAAAGCCCAATAACTTTTCTCTACGCAAGATCTAGTTCATGGTCATTGAGGTTTCTTCTATTACATCATAAAGAAATGAACATTTTTTTATTAATTATTTGAATGGTTTATCTCATTACTAAAACACATATCTCACCTTAGTTATTAAGCGTTTTAATATTGGCACTTGCATTTTAATAAACATAAAATAAACAATTCTAAACAAAATTGGTTTATAAAAGATGTTTATTAACGATGAATATATTAAATTAGTAGTAAAAAGATATTTAGATAAAAAATTTTTTGATAAAGTTTTCCTTTAAAATGTGTGTGTCTATATATATCTATCTATATATAATCAATTGACATTGATATAAAAATTAGCATATTTATCCACTTCAATATTTTATTATAAGAAATGAATTATATGAATTCAGTCATTAAATTAGAAGTAATTACTATATTGATTTCTTATGCCAAACTTTATAAAATCAGATAATTATATGGATGCAAGCTTTCATTTTATGAAATTCATCATTAAAACTTTCAGTTCAATGGTGAATTTTGTTTTTTTAAAAAAATGTTATGAAAAGCTATTTAATGTTGTGAGAATAATTTTAGTTAACAATAGAAAGTTATATAAATGGATTTAATATTACCTCTTGACCATAAATTTGGAAGGATTAGGTCTCTTAGTCTTTTTCATTTATAAATCTCTTTTCTGATCTAATTCTATTTGATATGGAATTCCGTCTATTTTCACACATACATGAACCTAACAATTTTCCTTTTCTTATTTGGTTTCATAAAGAAAGGAAAATAATAAAATTATATATAAAAGCAAAATATCAAATTACTTTTTATCTTCTATTTAATTTTGGTGAATAAGAAATTAGAGATAAAGTTGGAATGTAAAATTATTCACTTTTCTTCCTCCTCCTTTCCATCCATTTTTGGAGGAATTGCATTTTTGTGGGTTTTACATATTTGGGATCTTTCTTAATCTTTTCCTTTCCTCCCTCTTTTATGTATGCCAAACAAATAAAAAAATGCATCCATGCATCATTCACTTTCCTTTCCTTTCTAATCCTTCTAACCATACAATGTAAACTCTATTTTCATTAAAAAGAGAATAAAAAGTGTTGGTGGGGTAATTGAGTTAAATCTGAGTCACGTCACAAAATGCTGTCTTCAAGGATTATTTCGCTTTGACGGATATCTTCTAGGATAAAACAGATCCTTCTTGAAGTAGGTTCAAGGGTATAAATTAGGAGGAAAAATCAGATGAAAGACAAAAGTATAGATATATATATATATATATATATGCAAGAAGCTAAACGTTCAAAATTTTAAAAAGAGAACGTTGATAGTTTAATGAGGGACATTGCAGAATTAAAAAAATAAACATTGGTAAACATTCTAAAATTTAAAAAAGATAACATCTAAGATTAAATAAAATTATGAAAGGAGATTACAAAAATTAGTAGTATTAAAGAAGGTAGTTACATAATTTGAAAACAGGGAAAAATAATTGAAATCACGTTATAATTTTATAATGGGAGAATTTTAACATTTTCTAGAAATTTCAATCGATTAAATAAAATAAAATTTATGCAAAACCTTTCCCAGTACATATTATCTCATGTGCAGAGGGGAAATTGATATATTTCAACTAAGTTAAGTCCAATTTAGATCGTTCTTGTACTCGCGAGCCCACCTCTTTCCTTAACTCTTTTATTAGCCTAATAATACATCTTAATATGTCACAACTTTCTTGTTTTGAGTAATGTGGGACTTAGCCTTTTTGAAATACTTTGTTTTTCTATTCCTACACTCAACAATCCCCCCCTCAATATGTTAAAATAGGTCAAAAGAAAGGAATCAATGTTTGGGTTGCAAGTATGGATATAAACATTATGAATCTGGTGTCCTTTTGATTATGAACTAGATTTTGACTAATAAAACTTAATACACAGAGCTATCAGTGAACCTTATAGTTTCTGTGAACCAATAACTCTTTGTTGTATGATAAAGGTTTTACTTATCATTTTACACTCCCACAATTCTTGTTGTTATCGTTGTTTACACTTTAGTAGGTCATGCGAGTGGCTGGTTTTAATGAGTGCTCTAGAGATTTGGCCACAGTCTCATAGGAGTGGCCTCACTCCACACTCATATAGGTGATTTCATCAACTATATCTGTATTTAATACATCACTCATAAGGGATATGAAAATCATTAAGAGCCTTGTACTCATCCTCTTAATTAATACATCTGAGCACTTTTCTCACATTATAAAAAAAATGACTCAAAATTAAGTGCTAGCAGAACTATTAGTGATTTGTTATTACTCATATGAATCTTTTTCATGGGATTTCCAATCACAAAGATTGGGCTACCATCACTGCTAATTTCGAATTAGTTTAAGTCTCATTCCTTTCATCATTTTGAAAACTAGTTTTCTACCCAAGGATTTGGTCAGAGGATTTGCCAAATTCACTTTTAACCTTACAAAATTGATTAATATAATATCATCTTTCAGTAGCTATTTAATCACATCATGTTTCAATTAATTGTATCTATTTTTACCATTAAAGTTTTATTTTTTGTAATGGCGATAATTACTTGACAATCACAGTGTATAGATACTGATGGTGTAGGTTTTACTTCCAAATAAATATTTGCTAAGAAGTTTTTTTACCACTTAACTTCATTGTTAGTCAACTCTAGAGCAATAAACTCTTATTCCAAAATGGATCTAGCTATAATAGTTTCTCTAGATGACTTCTAAGTTATTACACTACCACCAAGAGTGAACACATAGTCACTTGTGAATTTTATCTCATTTGAATCTAATATCCAATTTGCATCACTATACCTTCAAGTGCAACAGGAAATCCATTATACATAATACTATAATTCATAGTACCTTTTAAATACCTCATTAGTCTCACCAATGCAGACCAATGATCCCTGTTTGGACAATGTGTGTATTTGCTCAATCTACACACAATATATGATATATCTGGTCAAGTGAAGTTCATCAAATGCAATAGACAACCAATGATTTATGCATATTTAGATTGAGTAATAGGATTACTTCTATTTTTCATTAATTTAATATTAGCATTATAAGGAGTACTCACATGTTTATCATCAAAATGATTAAACTCCTTAAGAAGTTTCTCAATGTAATCTCTTGTGATAGCAATATACTATCACATTTCCTTATTATCTTAACACTTAAAATCATGCTTGCTTCACCTATATCTTTCATATAAAACTTAGAAACAAAAAAATATTTTGTTTTAAGCATAACATCCATACTTGAACCAAAAAATGAGCATATCATCTACATACAAACAAATAATCACACACTCATTACTTACAAGTTTTATATAGATACGCCTATCAACTTTAACAGTTGAAAATCCTCACTTATCAAAACTTGATTAGGTTTCTTATTTCATTATTTAGGAGCTTGTTTTAAACCATAGAAAAATTTAACAAGTTCACAAACTTTATTCTTTTAACAAAAAATGACACAACCTTCTGATTGCAACATTTAAATTTTTTCTTCTAAATCACTATTTTTAAAAATGCAGTTTTAATATCCATTTAATGAATAAAAATTTTATAAATAAAGGTTAAGGCAATCAAAACTCAAACTGAAGAAATGCTAGCAATAGGAGAAAATGTATTAAAATAGTATACGTCTTATTTTTGTGTAAATATTTTAGTTACTAGTCTCACCTTATATTTATCGATTGTCCCATCAAGATTGCATTTCTTTCTAAAAATCCACTTACAACTAATAGATTTTACTCCTGGAGATAAATTTACTAAAACCCAAGTTTGTTTTTATTAATTGAATCAATCTCAAATTTAATTGCTTCTTTCCAATAATGTGTATATGGTAAAGTAACTGTTTCAAAATAAATTGATGATTCATCTTGTACAATATAAGTATAAAAATTACTTTCAAAAGATGTTTCTTTCCTTTGCCTTTTACTTTTCCTCAAGTCTTCATATGAGTTTTCAATAAGGTTTCATTCAAATAAGGAAGAAGCATTTTCTATTACTTGAGAAGTGGTTTTAAGTTTTAAAGGAAAAATATGTTCAAAGCAATCAATATCTTTTGTTTCTATTATAGTATTATAATCAAGCACATCACTTTTTAAAACAAAAAATCTATAGGCAACACTATACTTAACATAATCAAGGAACATACAGTAAGAAGTTTTAGAATCAAATTTTCTTTTTTTAGGATCCGATAACATAACTTTGACAAGACATTCCCACACTTTAAATGTTTTAAATTAAGAGCATATCCTTTCTATAATTCATATGGTATCTTACTAATTTTCTTATATGAAATTCTATTTTGTAAGTAACATGCAGACAATAAAGCTTCGCTCCAAAGATTATCTAGACTATATGAGCTAATTAGTATGTCATTCATCATTTCTTTTAATGTTCTATTTTTCTTTTAGCCACTCCATTAGATTGAGGTGAATATGGTGGGGGTTGTTTTATGAATTATTTCTTCTTTTTCCCAAAAATCATTAAACAAGGTATATTCTTCTCCTCCATCTAATCTAACTCTTTTTATTCTTTTATTTAACTGATTTTCCACTCAACCTTATATAATAGGAACATATTAAAAGCTTCATCTTTATTCCTAAACAAATATACTTTAGTATATCTTGAAAATTGTCAATAAAAGTCACATAATATTTTTTACCACCCTTGGTCATAATTTATTTTAAATCACATAAATAAGTATAGATTAAATTAAGTAATTTAGTTTTCCTTTGCATAGAGTAATGAGATTTTTTTTAGTTAGTTTAGATTTTACACAAATTTCACATTTATTTAAACATGTATTACTGATGTCAGAAATTAAACCAAGATTTTGTATTTTTTTAAGATAAGATATACTAATATACCTTAATCTAGCATGCTACATTTCAAAAGAATTAACTAAGTAAGTAGAAGTAGATGCATTTTTATTAAATCTAGAAACATTGAGTACAAACAATCCTTAATTATAATAACTCTTGTCCACAAAAATATTATTTTTTGTCATTACAATTTTATCAGATTTAAATGATGCTTTAATCCCAACTTTTCCTAATAAAGCTACAGAAACTAAATTTGCTCTAATATTGGGCACATAAATGATATCTTTTAGAGCCAAGGTTTTGCCAAATGTGAATGTAAGAAGAACATTTTCTTTTCTTAGAACCTTAACAGTTTTGGAATCACTAAGATATACAAATTCTTTTTCATCCCTTCCACAGAAGTGGAGGTAAACATCTCTTTATTTACATATATGTGTCTAATAGCCCTAGAGTCTACTACCCATTCTTTTGCATTGACTATAAGAAGAGCATGTGAAACAACCGCAACAATTATATCATCTCCTTGAACCAAATTTACACTTGGTTTAGGAGGATTGTTGTTTTTAGCTCTTTTTTTACATTGTGCAGCATGATGACCTGACTTTCCACAAACATAACAAACTCTAGTGGCTTTAAGCTTGTAATCGGACCTTTTATTATCATACCTATTTTTCCTTAGCTTTGTCTCCACCAAATTTGCCTTTGAAGTCATATCTTTAGCTTTTGTCGCTTGAACTCTTTTCGATTTGTATCCTCAATGATTATGTGCATGATAAGATCCAACAGAGATAATTATTTGTGTTTATGCTTAAGTTGTTGCTTGTATTCTTTCCATAATTCTGGCAACTTTTCGATGAGTATACATGCAACAAACTCATTAGGCAAATGGATCTTCTTAGCTTAAAGGTCTTCCAACTGCTTGTGATACTCATTTATTTGGAGTTTAATATCTTTGTCATCCGTCATCTCCCATCAATAGTAGTTGCCTATCACAAATTTCTATTTCCTAGCATCCTGAGTAGTGTATTTTGCAAGCAACAATTCTTAAATTTTGCTAGCCTCCTTGTAAATATAGTAAACATCAAAGAGATCATTAGATAGCATGTTAATAATTGTATGTTTACATACCTTATTGGCATAAGTCCAAGCATCCAATTGAGCTTGATCTGTAGTTAGTGAAAGTCCCAAATCAAAGAGAGCACTGGTAACACCATGCATATCTAGTATATAGAAAATACATAATTGTCATCTTCGAAAATTCTGTCCCTCAAATATCTCAATCTTTAAGATATTTGAAAAAGGCTTGATAGTTGGGATAGCCAATGGAATAGCTTAAACAATGACAAAAACATGGTCACTAGTGTTGGTGACAACAACACTAATGTTCGTGACAGTAGAGGCAGTGGTTTGAGTAAGAACAATAGTAGCAGGCTCCATAATCCTTGAGATTGTTGGCGGGGTAATGGAGTTAAATCTGAGTCACATCACAAGATGCTATCTTTATGAATTATTCTACCTTGACGGATATCTCCCCAGGATAAAATAGATCCTTCCTAATGCAAGTTCAAAGATACAGAACAGTTGGGAAAATTAAAAGAAGCCCTTAGATTGAAGTATAGACATATATATACATGCAAGGAGTTGAACATTCAGAAATTTAAAAAGAGAATGTTGACGATTTAATGAGGGACATTGCGGAATTAAAAAAATAAACGTTGATGGTTTAATGAGGGACATTGTGGAATTAAAAAAATAAACATTGGCAAATGTTTTGAAATTAAAAAAAGAGAACGTCTAAGGTTAAATAAAATTATGAAAGAAGATTACAAAAATTGATAGTATTAAGGAAGGTAAAATAAAATTTGTGCAAAACCTTTCCCACTGCATATTATCTCATGCGCTATGTAGTGGGAGAAATCAATGAATTTCAACCGACTTGATCCCAATTTAACTTGCTCTTGTGCATACAAGTCTACCTCTTTCCTTAACTCTTTTATTAGTCCAATAATACATCTCAATATATATACATTCACAATTTTCTTATCTTGAACAATTTGGGATTTAACCTTTTTAAAATACTTTGTTTTCCTAACTTACACCCAACAAAAAAGAATCCCAAGTAATACTTTGGTTATTGCCTACTTGTATCCATGTCTCTGGCGGTGTAACTCGTATTATATCAAACTGATATAGTTATTATGAACCTTTTTGGTTAGATCTCCCTTGTTTATAAAATGGCAACTATATGAATTTGGGACAAATTATCATTGCTTCTCCACCTGTCTCCTACTTTTGCCATCGATTTGCCTTATTCTACATGGCGTGTTACCCAAATTCAATTATGGCCACGTGCACGTTAAGTTTCATAACGCCGCCACCACCACCACCTTTGCATCTACAAGAAGAAAAAGGGGAAGGGAGAGAGAGTCGTTTAGACTTTAAATAAGAAATATTTCCCTAAAATTTAGATACTCACTTTCCTTTTTATGTATATAACAATCTTGAGCACTAAAAGCATATTTTTGTGAAGTGAAAAGCCCATGCAAAAGAAAATGTGATAGGACTGTCAAAACTTTCCATACAACTCAGGTAATGCTTTATGCATCTGTACCCTTTTTGATTGCAGAACTCCCAAAACTTGGTGTAACAACACAAGAGTGACGAGAAATAATTGATAAATATATACCAGAAGTGTGATTTTGTCCTTTAATCATCTAGAAACAAAGCATAAAAGACGAGAGGTAGATAGAGAGGGGAAAAAGAAAAAGAAAAACAGAAAAAGAGAAAGAGAAAGAGATTGATATAGCCTCAAACAAGAGCACTTTTAAACCCACTACACAACCTGAAAAATCTTAGGCGTGACAAGCCTAAGTGGGGTGCATTATCATGATCACCCAGTAAACACCTCCCCCACCCTACCTTACCGCCTGCCTCTTTCTTATACTATTTCAAAATACACAAAATTTAGATTATTAAATTTTTTTAACAAAGATATGATAAGTGGATTCTTCTTTTTTCTTTTTATAATTCAACATCACATAATTGAGTTTTGCAAAAAAAAATTTTCCACATATCATATATTTATTAAAAAAATCTAATAACTAATGCTTAAGAAAACTTTATCAAATCTGTTCTTTTCCAAAACCAATACCCTCTTCCTCATCTCTAAGTTCTTCAAACTTGATCACCCACTTCTTTTTTATCTTTCTAAACAAGTCAGCCCCAACATTCATCGTCCACAATAATCACATTTAGCCATGTCATCCATCATCCACTGTAACCCCTCCCTAAAATTTTCAACTAATTCTAACTCCCTATCTGCTATCTCTCCCTCCTCTATCTCCGGCCACTGCCACCACCACCGCCATTCCCATCGCTGCTCTCACTACCCCTTTATACCTTTTCAGGCTTTAAGTGCTTTTCCGGCGAGATGTAAACGTTTGAAACACAACACTACCAGCCGCCGGAAACTGGTCCATTGCACAACTCCGGCATTTCAACCCCAGAAGTTCCATTGCACTCGCCACACGTGTCCACATGTCGTTGCTATAGTCACTGCACGTGATGGACACCGACATAGTACCTGGTCGAAAAATATGAACCACCTTGCTCAATACATGCACTATATCATCGTTGATGGAGCCTACGCATTCAAAGCTTGCATAACTGTAACCATCTTCTGGAGTGACATGAATGGTGGAGTACCAATCCCCGTCTGTGCCATTCATAGAATATCCACATGGATCAAATGCAAAGTCACAGATAAGTGCTTCTGGGTTGATCTCATTGATGCCCGTGAGCTCCGTCATCTCCTTCCCGGCGGAGTCGCCGGTTTTGCCATCCTCTGGCCGCCTGAAGAACTTGCGAGCGAGGATGGGATCAAGCTCTGTCATACAGATCTCCATGGTGTATGATGATAATGATTCACTGTCATGGTGGTGAGGTATGTCAGACTCATCACTAGCAGTGAAAACGTGCCACGAATGACAATAAGATTTAGAGGGCATGATAGAAGCTTTTCTGTAGCAGAGATTAGTGGGGATGGTCTCTTCCAAATACATAACTTCATCTTTGAAGCTAGTGTGAGGGAAAGGCTGTGACTTTGGAAAGATAAAGCTGCCTCTGGTGTAGCGGCAAGAGCAGAGGGTGAGACCTAAGTGATGGCGAGCATAGTAGATCAAGGGACGGATGGATTTGAGAAGTTGAGTGGTCCCACAAGTCTTGATGATGATCTTGGTTGGGTAGACAAAGAGGCTGGATTCTGATAACACATAGGCATCAAAGTAAGGGTTGCCAACTGCTGAAACCACAGTGCATTGAACAGCTTCTAGAACTTGTTGGAGTGATTCAAATTCAAGTTTCCTAAGACCCAGTTGGAGGTAAACTGGATCATCACCAAAGAAATGAAGCTCCAAGCGTTTCTCAAACCCTTCAAAACCAGAGACAGCCATTGGGTTAAGTGCGTATTACTAGGGGGGAGAAGGGGATGTAACAGAGTAAAACAGAGCAGTTTTAGGAGGTGAAGGGATAAAGATGAGAGAGAAAAGTGTGATTGGAATGTAGAAGAAGAGGTGAGAGAAAGGATTGGGGTCAATGGGATTTATAGGTGTGTGAGTATGAATTAGAGTTAGTGTGTAAGAAGTAGGGAGGGTTTAGAAGAGAGCATGCGGGTGACGGAACCAAGAATCATGATTGTAGGCATAATGAAGTGAATAGGATGATAATATGCAACAATTTCTTATGTTTTTTTTCCTTTTTTATGTGAAATCTTCTCTTCCCTCAGAGACAGCAATAGGGAACAGAATTTATGCCCAAGCTCATCAATTCCTTGTTCCTTTGTCCCTGCCTATTCTATGAATCTATACTGTAGTGATATTTGATCATGACACATGAATTTACAAAACCAACACTCAATTGAAATCGACTACATACAAATCGCTTGTTACCAAAATTTATTTGTGAGAGTGTTCAAGCAAACACAATAAGTTTAGACTTTATCTCCAACTCTTATGCATCAGGTGATCTTTCAATAAAAATTTGGCTTAAAATTTTGTGTAATGAGACCAGACCTATCCAATATTGAAAAAAGAATTCTGGTTACACAACTGAAAACATCCAAGTTATTTGAAGGTATAAGACTTTTTTATTTTACAAGAAGTTTATACCACTCAAAGTATAAGTATCTTCATTCTTGAATTTCAATTTTAACTTTTATAAAATATTAATTGTATCATTCTTTTTATAAATATGAAAATCTTTATATTCGTGTATCTAAAATATCTAAAAATAACAGATACCGTTATACCCAAAAACTCTAATATTTTACTTTGTCTTTTCCCCTTTATCCAAAGATTTTTGGATTAGGGACTCCCGTTGAACAAGCCCCGTTGAACATGAAAGGACAGGGGGTCCTATTTTGACTAAAAGAACCGGTTGAACTGACGCAGGGAAATGACAGACATAATTGTATTGAAACCATATCGTAAACTTCTTTTCACAATCACAGAGCAAATTAAAATCTAGTATGTGTCCAAGACATGAGTTATTCAAAGGAATTTGGTTTAGTGAGTCAAAATTCAAACATTTCAACAAAACTATTTGAATGATAGTTGAAATAAAGCAGAAACATAATCATAAACCAGAGCTAGATGTTGTTCCGCAAGACAACAATGATGAACCAGGGCTAACTGTTTGTTGTGCAAGACAATTATTAACTTGCTATAGGTAATTAGCCTTTTCAATTAGAGCTATATTACTAGCAATAGAGGTTATGAACAGAGCACAATGTAGTTATTTTGGTGACCAAAAAGTGAAAATTAGAAGTAAAGGACCCAATCGCTTGAGACTGCGTGTAATATGAGCACACCCTAATACTGATAATGGCTACTGCATAATGGAAAGGAGAAAACAACTCAGTTGATGGAGACAGCATTGTCTATTCCAAGGAGAGCAGGTGTTAAGCTGACGTTCCCAAAATGCCATACATTTTTTGGGTTAGAATGATAATTGTTATTATGCAGAAGAAAAATTATGAAAAAAAATAATACAAAAGGAATCAGGCGTGGCATATAAATAATGAGAATATCCTTGAATTAGGGAGGCCCGTACGTGGAATGAAGAGCACTAAATCATTTTTATTCTTCATGCAATTTCATGTAGCTAGGTGGCATTATCATTGTATTTATTTTAGTAACTTGTTTTCTGTATTTACCAAAGCATGCATGCACTCTTGCTAACCATGTCAGAATTCTAATTAAAAAAGGATTCCCTTTATCTTCCAAGTGATTAGTCTTAAAAGTATGGGGGTTAGAAAGCAACCAAATAACGTTTTATCATTATGTTAATGTTTAACTTTTTTAGGTTGACAAGATCTTCTGTTTTGAGAGTTATGTTATAATACGAATACATATGATTCTAACTGCTAAACACAGCATATTGCATTTTCTTTTCTGACCAAACCCCAACTCAAATATAATAACTCTCTTCTAATTTGGTCGGAGATCAAGTTGATTTGGATCATAATGTTTAACTAAGCTAGGTTTATGTGGAAGGAACAGTAATTTTAAAGGAAAAGGGAGTAATTAGTGCTTTATGGTCTTTTAGAGGAAGTTTTGGCAGCTGGTCTGCCTACAGCTAAAACGACCTTGTCCATCATATTTGTAATCTTCTTGACTTTCAATTTAAGAGTATTGTCAAGATTATATCAATAATTCAACACAATCAACATTGGAGAAGCTTCCCCTTTATTAGTATAGATGAGTGGACATAATTATTTGAAAAAGAAAGAGAAATAAGAGCTAGGTAGTAGACTAACCAAATGGTAGAAGGGGGACTGAATAAACTAAATTTGGGGTGGAAAAGACGGGAGGGCAATGATGAAAATTTGTGAGTTCAGAATCAAATTTTGCAGTTTTAAGAGGTAGAAATGATGCAGAATGTATGGCGCCATGAATAAATCTGATGGGTGTGGCTGGCAACCTCCATTATGACCACAATCCACCTCTTTGTGATGCACGCGCACCACCAAACTCAGACACTATCTCCTAAGCCACACTTTTGTTTTCTCACTCTCACACGCAAGCCAACCCCAGCATACCAACACAGACACACACAAACACAGACACACTTTGCATATTAAACTCACTCTCTTTATCTTCTATACTCATCACAAGGGAAAAATAGTCAACCACTTTGCTGAATCAAATCTCACTAAAAAGTCTCAGACAACAAACTTCCAACGAAACCCCAATCCCCACCTTTTCACATCAAAAGTTTCAAGCTAAAATCTTGCCCTCTTACATTAATTGTTGGGTAATTTGAAGAGACAAAAAAATGGATTTTCAAAGAGTTAAAAAAGTTCGGCGTTGAAAGTTGGAACCCACCCCTAATCCGAAGTTTTGGTCCCACTAAAAGTGGTCACCTTTCTAAACCCAACAAGCCTGAAAGCCGCCACGTCCTCCTCCTCATTCCGTAGCTTAAATCATAATATGCAACCAAAACACCCATGATTGGTCCCACTATGCGCCCCCCCCCCGACAACCACCATGGACGACCCCACAGGACTACACACCATCTAGCATGTGTCCCAACTTCATGGCATACTAGGACCCATCTTTGTGTGAAAACTTAATTAGATCTGAGGGACATGTTGTCCCCACGCAGCCCTTAGCTGCGAGACAATAGCAATAGTTGGTGAGCAGCGAAGCGGGATTTAGCCGCCATACTTGCTTCCACTCGCATCTATAGTTTGGCACACGTGGCAATTTGGCACAATTGGATAAGTAAGGAAAATTTGTAGTGTGCACTAATGAGCACCCCAGAAGTGCTACTGTACCATGCGCACAACCCAAAAAAAAAAAAAGGCAAAATGCTTGGATTGGAGCCCACCATGGCTGCAAATCTAGTTTTGGAAAAAGGGTTCCTTATCATGTTCTTAATATGAGTTAGTGCTTAGAAGCCATGAAGATTTTGGCTTCATTTGATCTGTCCTTCTCAAGTTTCTCAAAGAGTCCGGGTCTCTTTGGCTGACGGCTTAGTTAAATGGTTGTGTGTCTGATGTGTACTCCTCTTTTCCTTTTGCTTTTCTTCCTCTAAAAGATAATGAGCAGTGCAACACATACAGGACTTTAATGCCGTGCACTTAGTGATAGTAGCTATTGGAAGAAAACGAACAAACAGGTGGTGGGCAAAACACCCGGTCATAATGTATCTTCTTCATATTTAATTCTATTTATAGGATTCAGGTGTCAATTAATTGTATGACTTGAATATAGCAAGTCTAATCTAAAAGAATCTTGATGATTATACGGACAAGCTTGATTAAGGAAATCTCAGACGGGGGATAAACCATTCTTTATGTCTTTTATCAAAAGATGAACTTCACAGCAAAGAGAAGGGTATTGGTATTCTACAACTACATAAAAATAAAATAAAATAAAAATGCTCCCATAAGAATGATTCCTCATAGTTATGCTAAAATTTTTTGAAGCAAACAAGACATGTTCTAAACTTTTCAAGTGGCCAATCTTTTACAAAGTCCCCACAATCACAAAAACAAATACAGAGAGAGAGAGAGAGAGAGAATTACCTTAAGCCTCAAGGTGACCAAATAATTTGACTTTCCTAGTAATGTTTAATGTGACATCTCGAGCCCTGCCAATGCCACAGCTAAATCCATCTCGAAAGATGGAGATACAGATAGAAAGAAAGAAAGAGAAAGCACATTTTATATGATAATATACCCAAACATCATTTCTGTCGTGCCTTGGCCCCAAAACCTTCTCTTCTCTCACACTTCGATTACAAATGGATTGTCTCTCTCTCTCTCTCTCTCTTCTTGCAAAATTCGAATCTCTTTTGAATCTCGATTGCTCCACGCAAGCATCATTCTGCTGCGTGAACTTGTTACCCTCTCTCTCTCTCTCTCTCTGTTTGCTGTCTTATTCGTTTACTTTCCCGTACAGGAATGCTACCCACAAAAATCCCAACCCATCATGCCCACTTTCAGCTCACCCACTCACGCTAACTATCTTCCCTCTCTTCAATTCAAACTCATGCTCATAACCATTTTTGTTTTTTTTGAATATTCTTCAATAGAAATACTTTCCAGCAAACTAAAGATTTCTTTAAATATATTAAACTTAGATAAATTATATTAATTATAAATTAACATATATTTATAATTAACTTGATTTATTTATATATTTATCTAACGATCTCTTTCTGCCATATATCAAATTCTATGAATCAAAACATATGATCAAAATATCATCACATCTTAAAATTCATATTGGATAACAATGTGGCTGCTAATTAGCATACCAGTTTGACCCATCTCTAAGCTGCTTCATTTGTTGGAGCGTCTCATTGTCCATGTTATTAGGCCTGAGATTTTGTGAGTACTGTATTTAAATACTTGTCATGTAACTTCCTTCTTTTCCTCTTGGAGAGGAACTTGATTTCTATCTCCTCTTCAAGTTGTAAACATCCTGTTATATTTTGTTTCAAAAAACAATAAATTAGTTTCAAGTCAAGCTAAATCAAAATAAATACTACTTTTTTCAAGAAAAATAAGCAACGTCTTCCTCTCACCAAACGGGCTCTAAGTTGTAACTTGTCAGAGTTTAATTAAGGTGAATACAGGTTTGAAGTGCTCGCATGTCAGATGTATTTTATATTATTATATGTATTTTGCAAAATTAGAAATAATGGAGAATCTGAGAAAAGAGTCAGGAGGCAATAGAAATTGAGCAGGGATCTTAAACTATGCTGTGTGTTATGCTCCTCTCATATAGGGGTCTTTTTTTTATCTTTCTTTAAAACAATTTTTTTTTTTTTAACTATTTCACATGGGATTAGATCGATACAGCACAATCCTAAGTAAAAGACCCATTTCGTATGAAGTTGCAACAAGCTTCAAGTTCTGTAAGCCTCTGCGTTTTAAGAGTTCTCTGTCATATTTTGTTTTGTAAAAACAAACCCTCATTGAGCTGAATTTTGAAAACCCAAAAAATAATTTGACTCAGATCATCAGTCATAGAAAACTCAAACTGCAGTTTGTTTGTCCAAGAGATGTTACAATAGTCAAATGAATGAATCATTAAAGAAACATACGTGTTAAAATTATTTACAAGGAAATTAATATTGATGATCAAACTATATATACTGCAATTGAAACCGTGACAGTGAAGAAACATACTAAACATTTGAAGCAAGGCCTGAGGGATTGTTTTAAACTGTGAAGTGCATATACTTGTTTGGGTTAAAGAGGATGAACAAACCCTGGAAGCTACTTCATGCACGCAAATTTCTGAAGATAGCTTTGTGGAGAAGACATTTTGACCACGTTATCAAGAATCCTTCCACCTTCATGGCCTCAATTGTTATTGTTCGAGTTCTTATATATTATTATTTTGGCCACGTTATCCAGAAATAAAAACTGTCACGTGGCACCGAATTCACTTTTTAAGATTAAAGTTAAATTAGCTTGATATTTTGGATTTGATTTTTGTCCGGTCTCCTTCGTACTTACTATGGACTTGCTAAGCGACAAGTTAGTATTAATGGATGCAATGATTTCTAGTGCAATGTTTCTCTCTTTTAATTAGGGATGAGTAAAAATACTCTCCCTAGGTATTTGAACAATTTACTTACTGGAATCTAGATATAAAGGTTTTTTTAGATATTTTGAGACCCGCCTCGCTTCCGTCACCTTATTCTAAACCTATAGTGTATATATTTATTTATATTTACACATACATAGATATTAATCAATATAATCTATTATAAAAAGTTTTAAAAAATACTATCTGAACAACATTCTATAGGCTTTAAATAATATTAATAATTGTTTAAGACATCTCATTATTCTCTGTTGTGATTTTATATAAACAAACTTGATGTAAATGAGTTTTAATTTAAGAAAAACTTGTCTATTATAAACGGGTTTGGATCTAAGTTCAAAAATTCAAAGATTTAATGGGAATGAGGAATTCTTTATTCGTTAAATATGAATCTAATGATGGAGAGTCAATACCCCACATACCCTACTCATGTCATCCTCACTTTTAACTTGTTATATGCTTCTCTATTACATCTGCTAATTATCCTGAATCAAGCCTCACCTAAACCTTAAAGGGGTGGTTTAGTGATCTAGATGGCATATTTTCTACCTTGGGAATTAGGCTCAAACCTTAAAGGTCATACACGTAAAAAAATTGTATTCTCTTAAATATACTAGGCTAATATAAGAAGCGAATCCTTAAAATTATTAAAAAAAAAAAACTAATTAAATCTCGATTAACACACCCACTGACCTGAAAAAATCCCTAACCTATATATCTATAAGTTGGCCTAGTTGTGTGTTGCTTACTAAATAAATAAGTTGAATGTGGTTGATTATGGTAAAATGGTAGTCCAACAATAATTATATAGAACTAGTGGATTAAGGACTTTGGAAATTGGTAACATTATTGAAAATTTTCCATCAAGCCAAAAATATTTTCACATATATGTCAAATTACATTCATGAAGTTTTGAACACTTCAGTAAAACCAAATGGAAATCTAGCAACTTCTATATTGGAATCTCTAGTTGCGTTAAAAGCTATTGGCCCTTAATGTAACTTACTCATGAACCCTAGATCTATAACCTAATTATTAATTATTATGAATGCTAACTACACTAGTGGATTTCTGAGTGACTGCTAACATAAACATGGTGTCATTCATTCTATTATAATTTGTATTTGAAATCATATAAAAAGATTTAAAACTCACTCTAGTTGGATGAATATTAATTATATAAAAAATATAAATAAATAAGACAAAAAATAACATTTGTACTTTTATTTTTAAAGAAATAATACAAAGAGATATGGATTATTAAATAATAAATTCAAAGACATAATAAATATTGTAAAAAAATACATCACAAATTATATCACAACGTGTAAATTAAACAGACTTTGTATATAGATCTAAAAAGGTAAATATGAAATATTTTGCTGAAAGTGTATAATAAAAAATTTCATTTATTATTAATACATTAACCTCTTATTCATTATTATTAATACCTTAATTGATCCAATATTGTCGTAAACATGATCCATATTCTTTTTTTTATATATACATCTTTTCCATAGGGCAATAGAAATTACGGTGATCAAAGGGCTCTTCTCCCCAACGAACTCTAAAAATTTAGGCCTTTATTCTATAAGATACTCAATTGTCCCAAGGGACCATTAATTAAGAAATTTTTCTGTGTATAATGGACAAGAATCTTCTATGCCATTAGAGAATTGTTAAGGGTGTATGTAAGGATTGACAGATATTAGAAAAAGGACTTAATTCTGATTCAGATGAAATATATATATAATAATTATATTGGTCATTTATTATGAGTGTATTAACGTTAAGTGAACAATGCTTGTACACTGGAAAGGACGAACACTCACTTAGAAATGGATTAATCAAGGCATTTATAATAAAAAATATATTTTACTAATCTCTTTGTTTGGTATTTTTCATCTACTTCGTTATAGAACGAATAAGTGGATTGCATGGGGAGAGGGCAATTTTGGGGAACTAATTAATTACACTATTACATTATTCCAACTCAATTATATATTAATTTTTAAAAAAGAATATTGTTTTGATAAAAATTCAAAATATACGTGATAAATATAAATTTTAAAATAAGATATGGATATTATATATGTATCCATTATTTGACAACTTGTAACTCATGGATTTCAAATACCTATTAAGAGTAAATTATAGAAGCATTTTTTTATGAGTTTTGCTAAAATTATTTGAATTTTTATCCTATTTTTAAGATATTAACAAATCTAGAAATAAAAAATCATACTATATTTTAGTCTAATTTAAATTATTTTACTAAAATATTCTCTATTAACCTAAATACATATATTTTTTTAGTTAAATTTAATGAAAATAAAATGTACTCTTTTTATTTTTTATTTGTACATATTTGAAAACAAAATTTATTCTTTTTTTTTTATTTGTGTATTTCTGAATATAATACATATTTATATTTTTAGATTAATAGATAATATTTTAGTCAAAAAATTTTAAAATTCAATTAAAATATATACTTTAAAAATAAAAAGAAAGTTAATGTAATTTTATTAAAATTTAAAAAAAGATCTATATAATTTACTTTATTATTAATGATATTTGGGATAGCCAGTGCTATTAATTTGTTCCAAAATAAATAAATACCCAATGTTTATCATATATTGAATAGGGTATAAATAGTACAAATTTGATATAATTAAATATTGGGTAGATTTGAATTTGTCCCATGTGGTAAGGTAAATAAGTATCTTATAATATATATTTAATTAATAGAAAATAATATGATGAAAAAGATAAAACCATTAACCATAACCATAACCCACAGTTCAGAGTCGGACACATTCAATTTCCGCGACTCAGTCCCTCTGCCTCACTCATTGGCCCTTGCATGTCGTCCGCTGTCCACATTCGCTCATTTTGAGTGGAGATTGACGGAGCATATCACGATATACTGGCAAAAGTTTCCCTGTGAAGTTGTGTTGTGTCGTGATGTCCTTTTTTGTCTTCTTCGTCCTTGGTGGGTGTGTTGTGTGATTCGGCAGAGGCCACACAACCCTAAGGATGGCATCCACACGTTGGGGATTTTTTATAATCTTACTTTGATTTTTCACATAATTTTTTTTTATTTTAATCCATCATAAAATTATTTTTTATTTATAATAATCTTTTTAAAATTAATTCCTTACAAATTGAGAGTACTATCAATAATTTATTTCTATCAATCTATTATAAATAGAATTAATAAATGGGATGACATATAACATATTATTTTATAGATTATTACATAAGTCACTGTTATATAATATGTAAAATGAACAGTAAATTACTTGTTAGTTTTATTAATAGTAAATTGATAAAAAATACTATTAATAATTATTATATTTGTGAAGGATTAAAATAATAATGATGTGATGAATCAAATTAAAAATACACTTCTATAAATAATTAAATTAAAAAATATTTCATTTATAAGAAATTAAATAAAAAATACCCTAGTTATAAATTACCATAATAAAATATTAAAGGAAAAATGCTTCTATTGATGAATAATGGGCCTTATGTTCTTTTGGATGTTGTTTGGGGATCTATGGAGGTAATTCATTATCCAACTATAATGAAAGAAGGAACAGAGTATCACAAGTTTGGATGCAAGATTATAAAATAAGAGTAGGACTTTTAGAAGAAGCTGAAGCTCATTTTGCCATGCTTGCTACTGTTGATCCAATACACTTTTTCACTTTGAAGATGCAGTGAAAAGTGAGAAATGGAGAAGAGCTATGGATTAAGAAATAGAAGCAATAAATAGGAATGACACATGGGAATTGACAGAATTACTTGAAGGAGGAAAGAATGTTGGGATAAAATGGGTTTACAAGACTAAATTTGATGAAAATAGAGAGGTGAATAAATATAAGGTAAGGCTTGTAGTGAAAGGTTACGCTCAACAAAATCGAATTGACTACACAAAAGTATTTGCACCTGGGGCACGGATGGAGACAATTTGCTTGGTGATAGCACTAGCAGCTCAGAAAGGATGAACTATTTTCCAACTACATGCTAAGTCTGAATTTTTATATGGTGAGTTGACTGAAGATATCTTTGTGGAGCAACCTTGTGACTATGTGTAGAAGGGAAATAAACATAAAATCTATAAGTTAAAGAAAGCCCTTTATAGGCTTAAGTAAGCACCACGTGTATGGTATAGCCGTATTGAAGCCTATTTCATCAAGAATGATTTTGAGAAGTGTGATTATGAACATACTTTGTTCATTAAGGCAAGAGAAGGTAAAGTGCTAATTGTAAGTTTATAGGTTGACGATCTCCTGTATACTGGAAATGATGAACTAATGTTTTTAGAATTCAAAGACTCCAGTAGTAAGAGTTTAACATGACTGATTTGGGTAAGATGAAGTATTTTCTTGGTCTTGAAGTATTGCAAAAGGCATATGGTAATTTTATTAATCAAAAGAAATATGCTACTGAAGTATTACAAAAGTTTAAGATGGATAAAAGTAACCCAATCCTTAATCCAATTGTTCTTGGTGCTAAGCTTGTGAGAGATGAAGGTGAAGTCAAGATAGATAAGACTTATTATAAACAGATTGTAGGTAGCCTCATGTATCTTATAACTACTCGCCCGGATTTGATGTTTGTTGTGAGTTTTATTAGTAGATACATGGAGAATCTTACTGAGCTTCATTTGCAAGTAGCAAAAAGGGTGTTGAGATATCTGAAGGGAATTACTGATTTTGGCATTTTCTATAGGAAAGGAGGAAATGATGAACTTATGGCTTACACTGACAGTGATTATACTAGTGATTTGAATGATAGAAAGAGTACTTCAGGCTATGTGTTTTTATTAAGTTTAAGGGCTATCTTATAGTCTTAGAAAAAGCAACCAGTTATGAGTTTGTCTACCACTAAGGTAGAATTCATTGCTGCAGGTTTTTATGCTTGCCAGGTAGTGTGGTTAAAACGCATGCTAAGGAAGCTATATTAGAATTAGAGTGAAACCATTGTTATTTATTGTGATAATAGGTCTGTCATCAAGCTGTCAAAGAATCTAGTTATGCATGGTCGTAGCAAGCATATAAATGTGCATTTTCATTTTCTTAGAGACCTCACAAAAGCTAATACAATGGAGTTGATGCATTGTCGTATGCAGGAATATTTGGGTGATGTGATGACTAAGTCACTTAAACAGAATGTTTTCCTAAAATTATGGAAATTGTCAGATGTTTGTTCTAAAATTGATATAAATTAAATGATATGTTACATATATCCAATTTAATGGAGGAATTATTGGGTTCATTATTTTATTGTAGTGGTTAAGATTTATTATTATTTTGTTAATAAATCCCTATTTTTGAGGGATTCATTTATCTTTTTTTTTTTTTTTATATTTAGTCTTGGGAGTGGTTCGTTTATTTTTCTCAATTTGTTATTTGTAAGGGTTATATATACCCACATTATTATTCAATAAAAAATCAATAGATTTTCTTATTATATTCTATTTTATTGTGAAGCTCCCTAGTACCTAATAGAGGAGGCAATTTTGGGGAACCAATTAATTACACTATTACATTATTTCGATTTAAATATATATTAATTTTTTAAAATAAATATTGTTTTGATAAAAATTCAAAATATACGAAAGAGATGGATATTATATATGTATACATTATTTGACAACTTGTAATTTATGATCTCCAAATAACTATTAAGAGTAAATTATAGAAGTATTTTCTTATGAGTTTTACTAAAATTATATAAACTTTTATTCTATTTTTAAAATATACACAAATCTTAAAATAAAAACTCATGTTGTATTTTAATCTAATTGAAATTTCTTTTTACTAAAATATTTTATATTAACCTAAATACATACATTTTTAGTTAAATTTAATGAAAACAAAATGTACCCTTTTTATTTTATATTTGTACATATTGAAAAACAATTTTTTTTTATTTTTTTTGTCCATTTTTAAATATAATACATATTTGTATATTTAGATTAATAGATGATATTTTAGTCAAAAAAAATTTAAAATTAAACTAAAAAAATATATTTTAAAAATAAAAAAATTCATGTAATTTTACCAAAATTTAAAAAAAGATCTATATAATTTACTTTATTCTTCATGATATTTGGGATAGCCAGTGTTATTAATTTGTTCTAAAAAAATAAATATCCAATATTTATCATATATTGAATAGGGTATAAACAGTACAAATTTGATATAATTAAATATTGGGTGGATTTGAATTTGTCCGATGTGATAAGGTAAATAAGTATCTCAGAATATATATTATCTAATATATTTAATTAATAGAAAATAATATAATAACAAAGATAAAACCATTAACGATAACCATAACCATAACCATAACCCACAGTTCAGGGGCAGACACATTCAATTTCCATGACTCAGACATCCCTCTGCCTCACTCATTGGCCCTCGCATGCCGTCCGTTGTCCACATTCGCTCATTTTGAGTGGAGATTGACGGAGCATATCACGATATCCTGGCAAAAGCAAAAGTTTCTCTGTGAAGTTGTGTTGTGTTGTGTTGCGTCGTCCTTTTTTATCTTCTTCGTCCTTGGTGGGTGCGTTGTGTGATTCGGCAGCGGCCACACAACCCTAGGGATGGCATCCACACTTTGGGGATTTTGTATAATCTTATTTTGATTTTTCACACAATTTTTTTATTTTAATCCATCATAAAATTATTTTTTAATCTATAATAATCTTTTTGAAATTAATTCCTTACAAATTGAAAGTACTATCAATAATTTATTTCTATCAATCTATTATAAATAGAATTAATAAATGGGATGACATATAACATATTATTTTATAGATTATTACAAAAGTCACTGTTATATAATATGTAAAATGAACAGTAAATTATTAATAGTAAATTGATAAAAAATACTATTAATAATTATTATATTTGTGAAGGATTAAAATAATAATGATGTGATGAATCAAATTAAAAATACACTTCTATAAATAATTAAATTAAAAAATATTTCATTTATAAGAAATTAAATAAAAAATACCTTAGTTATAAATTACCATAATAAAATATTGAAGGAAAAATGCTTCTATTGATGAATGATGGGCCTTATGTTCTTTTGGATGTTGTTCGAGGATCTATGGACACAAGAGATATAACAAAAGGAATTTTTTTTTAAAGGAAAACATTATTTTTTAGTCGATTGTTGATTTAAAATTTTTTTATTACAAAAGAAATACAAAAACTTTAAAGATTAAAAAAAAGAAAAAGGAGAAAATGGCCAAGATTTCTCATTTAGTTCTTTGGCTTATTTCTGTAATTGAAGGTTATTTTGTTATTATAGGTCTCTTTTTTAAGTGGCTGGGGTCTTCCAGTTGTGTACTTTTTAGTTATTTGTTTTTCTTTTAGTAACTAGATGTGGGCATGAGACTCATGTTACTTACATAGCTCTACAGGTAATTTTAAAAAGCATATAAAATATTTTTAAAAAATAAAAGAAATAAAATTTTAAAACAATAAAAAGTAAAACCAATGAACAAGTTAATTACAGTAATCTATAATAATAAATAGTAACAGTAGGTGTCGAATATATGTATACTACCGATAATCCAAATAGGATATTTAGTAGTTATTATCTAATACTCTAGTTTTTGAATATTTTGAGTGCACAGGATAATTTGAATATCAAATAATTTTGATAATGAATATTAACTTTTTTAAAAAAATTGGAGTAGGGTTTGGATATTAAGTGTTTCAAATGAGTATAGATATAAATAATAAAATAAATAAGTATCCTTCTATTATCATTCTTAAACATTATTTTAGTTTTTAAGCGCAAGTTCTATTTTTCTCACTCTTTCAGCAATGGTCTAGTAAATTTTTCATGTTTTTCCTTTTTCTTACCCAAACCAGTGATATTTAATTAACCCAATTTTTTTTATTAAAACAAACAAAGTAAATTAAACTAACTTCGTAAAATAAAAAAATAAAAAACATATATCCCCTAAGAAAATCTATCCCTCATATTTTTATATATTTTATGCTTTTCATAAATGGGATCATCCTACTCTCAAACTAGACGTGAACCTATAATAAAAAATCGTAGAATACGAAAGGGTGGCTAATTAAAAGACTTTCGTGGTCAGGTCCATGGCAAACCTCAGATATGGTTCATTGACTTGTATAGTGTCTTATGTCTGCCTTCGATTTTAACAAACTTGGATAAATTTTTTCCCCCTTGTTAAACAAGGACAGCACCAATTTGCTTTATTAATTAATGGATTTGCTATTAGTCGCAGTCAAAGCTCCATCACGTTGGTGCCAGTTAAATAGCCCCATGAAAAGTTGTTTGACTTTCTTGAATATGTTATTTCTGATTAATCATTCAACCTTTGAACACATATCAAATTAATCACATAAAAAGGAATTTCTGTTTATTATAAGCAACGACAATACTAATATTATAAAGAATTATAAGTCTATTATAATTAGGAGTGATCAAAAGTAGACTAAATTGATTAAACTAATTCAAACCGAACCAAGTCAACATAAAATCAATCAAACTAAAGTAAATGGATTCAAAATCAATTTTAAATTTGTTGAAACTAACGTAGTCGGTTTTGAATGGTTTACCTTTCTACACTAATGTTAGTATTGTTAGATATTTTATTAAAAATTTGAGATTAATTATTTAATATAAAAATTATAGTTTGCAGCCTTTTAATATTGTTTTGTATTCTTTTGAACCTTACAAATGTAGAAAAAATATATGTAAATTTAAAAATTTTAAAATCTAAATATAAATAAAAAAAATTAATTGGGAGTATAAACCAAATCAAATTCATCATACACAAAAACTGAATAGATCCTCTTTCTTTAGAAAACCGACTCTGATTTGGTTTTAATTTAAAATTATTTTGAAGTAAACCTTTGACCACCCTTAACTAGAAAATAAAATTATACAATTAGAAGAAACAAATTAGTCAAATAAATGAACGAATCAGTCAAGAAAAAAAATCTAAATTGTTTGACTTCCTTTACCGTCTACAACCTAAATTAGTCCATTCCTAGTCCAAGTATGTTCCGACATTTTCTCTCTTCCATCAACTTTCTTACTCTCAACCCCCTGAGATATGACCTCTTAATCATCAGATTTTGGTCAATCTCCATCTCTCACTCCAAACGGTATATAATCTTTTTAGATTTCCAAAACCTTAGTCTTCCTAGGGACAACAAAACACCAACAACAAAAGAAGAAAAAAATATTATCTTGGAGACAGGATGGCCTCTTGGAGCTCCTCCTCTCTTCCTTTACTCCTCGGCCTCCTGTCCCTCATCCTCCTCCACCCCATCACCAGCGCCGCCGCCATCCGCCTCGGCGTCCGTCATCGTCCCTCCGCGGCCCTCCCTCTCTTTCGGGAAGCCCCCGCCTTCCGCAACGGTGATGAATGCGGGTCCACGGACGCCGACCGCATCCATGTGGCCATGACCCTCGACGCAAACTACCTACGGGGGACCATGGCCGCGGTGCAATCCATGCTACAACATTCCACGTGCCCAGAGAACCTCTCCTTCTACTTCCTCTCCGCCCATGACGCGCCCGAGCTATACAACAGCATCAAATCCACCTTCCCTTACCTTAACTTTAACATCTATCGCTTCGATTCAAGCAGGGTGCAAGGAAAAATCTCCAAGTCTATCCGACAAGCTTTGGACCAACCTTTGAACTACGCAAGAATATACCTAGCAGATGCTATACCAAGCGATGTGGGACGTGTGATATACTTAGACTCAGACCTCATTGTGGTGGATGATATAGCGAAGCTTTGGGGAGTGGGCATGGAAGGGAAGGTGGTGGCTGCACCGGAATATTGCCGTGCAAACTTTACCCTGTATTTTACGAGTAATTTTTGGTCGGATCCCCATTTAGCGAAGACTTTCGAGGGGAGAAACCCCTGTTATTTCAACACGGGGGTAATGGTGATGGACGTAGATAAGTGGAGGAAAGAGGGGTATACACAGAAAGTGGAGGAATGGATGGCGGTGCAAAAGCAGAAGAGGATATATCAATTAGGTTCACTTCCGCCGTTTTTGTTAGTGTTGGCGGGTAATATAAAGGCGGTTGATCATAGGTGGAACCAACATGGGTTGGGTGGTGACAATTTTGAAGGCAAGTGCAGGAGCCTGCACCCTGGTCCAATCAGTTTGCTGCATTGGAGTGGGAAAGGTAAGCCATGGCTGAGGTTGGATTCGAGGAAGCCATGCATCGTCGACCACTTGTGGGCCCCTTATGATCTGTATAGGTCGTCCAGACACTTTCTCGAAGAATGATCGAGAAGATGTAATGGACAAATATTGTCCTTACATCACAAAGCAAGTCCGAGAAATTCTGAGGCATCATATACTATATATATACATGTAATGGTCAGATTGAATTTTGACCAGTGCATGTATATACACTACAAGGTACTTAAGAATTTCAAGACAAGTTGTATATGGTGAGAGAGGGGGGAGGGCAGTTTTGCAATTCAGATGACATTGTTGAATAGAGGAGAAAAGTATACTAGGTGGGCTTTTTCGTTGAGAAAGCTAGTGAGAAGGATGAATTACGACCTCCTATATACAGCAATATAAATTTGTAGGCAAGGAGAGAAGTTGTAAATCCTTTTTCCTTTCCTTGTATGATTCTACCCTTCTTCTTTTTTTCTTTTTTTTTTTCCTTTACCAGCTGTAGTTTTGGGAGTTGCGATTTCGTGTTGTAAATATATAATGAAATAAATTTCAACGTGCATTTCCAAACTTCTCCAACCTTGAAGATGAAAGGAAGGTTATAGATGTCCATGGGAAGTTAATTTACTTCTTCTCAATGCCCGAATTCAGTTCATAAGCAAACTATTAATGTTTCTATCAATAACAATGTTATTCATCTTATTAACAAGGAATATCCTCCATTTAGTTTTTCTCATTTCCATCGGAAAAAAGGGGGTAATTTGTTAAAGAGAAATAATAGCAAAATATAACCTTGCAGTAGTAGCCTACTGGAAGTTTGCACCATGCATGGTAATGAACAAACAGAATGGAAAGCACAAATTCTAAACTTCATGCAAAAGTTAGTTCAGTAACAGCATGAAATCATATCTGACATTTTATTAATTAATTACATAGGGCAAAATATAAGAATTACCAAAAGAAAAAAAAAAGTAGTATGGGTAAATTACATCCTATTAATCACATTACTTGTCTCTAAAACAAAAATAATAAGGTTAGTTTATAAGTATGAATAAATAAATAGTTAATATGTAATAAGATTAAGTTTGACTTTAAAAAGTAAGTAAAGTAATATATATATATGTATGTATGTATGTAGGTATGTATATAACTTGTAGGATCAAATACTTAAAAAAAAAAGTGAGCCATAATTTATAATAACATTACCAGGATAAGGTCTTTTTCAAATATGATAGCCCAGCTTACTGATAGAACAAAGAGCTTTCTTCTAAATTAATCAACCACAAAAGTTTGATGAAGTCCTACGAAAAGAATACAACAGACCAGTGTGTTTCATATCATTTTACTAAAAATGATTAGGCTGAGCATTATCAGTTGTGTGTTTAAGTATACTCAAATGAAGTAAAATCCAGAAAAAGCAATCTGTGAGAGAGCAGCTCGAGAGGGGATCCCCTCCTTTTTTGGCGCTAATAGGTTGGGATCTGTTCCTTCGATCTTGAACGTTGGCATGATTGTATGGCTGTGATGAAGCCACGCCTATCCATAGAGTTGGAACGCACCGTTCCTCCAGTTTTATTCTACAATAACCCTAAAATTTTTTATTCCATTAAAAATGGGTAAAAATACTCCTATCTAGGTATTGTAAAATTTATGAGTTCCGATCTTTTATATTTACAAATTAAATGTATATAATACATTTAGCGAAAAATAAAAAAAATGAATATAAACAGAAGAAATGAATTTTCTATACTTTTTTTGTATTATTCTCTTTTGTAAAATATCCAATTTAAAAATTTATTCCCTTGAATTTAGAAATAGAAGTTTTTATAGATATTTTAAGACGCATCGCATCCTGCTTCACCCCACCCGAAACCTGTAGCATATCTATTTATTTAGTTTTAAGTTTGAACACACAGTGTTTAGGTTGATTTAGCCTCTATTGAATTTCCAAAAAAAAGAAATACTGCCTCCTGTCCTGGCCTAACGCTTGCACCGTCCAACCTCCCTCATCATCGCCGGCGAAGTTGCGACCCAGCTGAACAACAAGAAGGATGATGCTAAGAGCTCGAATCAACTAGAAGCTGAAGGTGATCCTTCTTAAAAATCTTGATTCCGTGATCCTTGATTTCTCAGAAACTCGAATCCTTGATTCCGTGTTTGAGAAATGTACTTCGGCAAATTTTAATTCTAAGGCATCAATGAAAATGCATGTTCTAAGTCTTTTGCTAAAATTGGACTATTTATCGTGAATTTAGACAGCGGATCTGTATTCAGTCACAAGATGCGAATGAAGGATTCTATTTTGTAACTGGAAGTTGGAACAGATTATAATTTTGGCTGCTATAACATTTTACAGGTATATATTTGGCTATTTCCTTGAAATTACATGGATTAATAAAAAAGTAGCGGCATGTTTGATACGCCTATATAAAAAAGAAAATGCAAAGTAAAAGTTGAAGAGAATTACAATTCTACTCTTATAATTATTAATTAATCATTAAAAATAAAGGTATTATAGGTATTTTTTATCTATAAAATTATCTTTTTCTTTTCATTTTTCTTTTTTATACTTAACTTTTTATATACTAAATGGGCTATAAATTTTTAGTCAATCAAGTGGCTGTTTATTATTAGACCACTTCACCCAGGAATTTTATCAAAAAATAAGTTGTAACTACGCATAACATCTATGAGTTTGTTATTTATGTCTTTGTGCATGATGAACAAATGAGACTTCAATTCATATGTTAACATTTTGATATTGATTGTCATAAAAAAATGAAAAAAATTGAAGATCTAATAGATGAATAGGGTTTATAGTAGGTGGAGCTAGAATTTATTTTTTTATGAGTAGTTATATTGCAAGAAACTTTTGATTGCTGTGTACTTTTTGTTTGCACTTTGAATTTCATATTGGTTTTTGAATCAATTGATTCTTTCATGTTATATATAATCAATATGGATACAAGCTTGCATGGTAGGTGATACATTGTTCAATTCTAAGAGTACGTAGTCATTGCATCCCATGCATCATGTCACAACTTACTAAAGGAATACAAATCACATCTATCTCAAATTGAATTCTCCGAGTTACCCATTTTAATCCCTCTTATTTGCTCAAAGTTATAAGACTAAGACTTCGATATTAATAGAACTTGAATATTATTTATGTAAAAGCCTATTTTAATTCTCTAGCTAGTTTTATGGATTTCATATGATTGTGGCCTAATATGTATTTTAGTCTATGATGTATCTAATTTAAGACGTTGGTCTAGCTATACTAATTAACTAAACAACATATTAATTAATACACAAATGACAAAAAAATAATGGCTTTTGTGTAAATTAAGATTAAAACATAAATATTTTTTGTTGTGGTTGTCTTTGATTTTTAGATAAAAATGAAATGATTCTCTAACCTATGTATTGAGTTTCGTAATAGTATTTATAATGAGTTGACTATATGAGTTGCATGGGAAGAATTCCATTATCAACAATAGCTACAATATTGAAAGTATTTGAACGTTAGAAACAAAACAAGAGAATAATCAGATTTATCTCTAACGGCTAAGAGATGTTAAAAGCCTCTATATACACGTAAATTCAAGCACAAAGACAATAAGAATTTTATAGAGAAAAATGAAAACAAAATGCTTTGAAAATCCTTGTAAAAATCTTCATTTAGTGTCTAGCATATTTGTTTACTAGAAGCAAAATTTTGAGCATTGAAAGAATCTCAAAATGAGAGATAAAATTGCTCTAGCAATTTTATGTAATATTTTAAGTGATATGGTTGAAAGTTAATTGTATAAAACTTGCTAAAATGTTTAATGTGAGATTAAAAATTTATATTGGTGGTGAGCATGAAGTAAAAATTATCATCTCTATTAGTTTGCTAATTATAGTGAGAAAATCCCTTAACATTTTAAAGGGATTAGATGTAGGCTAAAGGAATTGAACCAAAATAAATCTCAGTGTGATTTTTTTTTTTTTTTACTTTTGCTTATAGTTTAATATTACCTCATCCACTTTTGGAGGATTTCTATTTAAGTTATTTAGTTTGTCTATGTGCTGACCTTGCTCGTTCTACTTTTGCATTTTAGTCTATTGCTCCATATTACTATTGACATCATTTATTCTTGTGAAGATTATTATTTTATTATACATGTTTACTTATCTACTTACCTTCTCTTGAGTTCGTTAACCTTCTGTTGAATGCTTTTTACATCCTTCACTTTTTATGCATTTAATTTTTAGAGGTTACTTAGTCTTCTACTTTTGTAAGAGCAAAAATTTCATTTTTCACACATCACATTTATTCATCCCCTCTAGATGTGATTATCACCTCACACATCTCGGACCTTGCTACCATTTGCCATAATATAATACTAATGGTTTATATAGGCTTGGTCTTCCCATTGAGTTTCTCTGCTAAACTTCTCATCAAGGAAGTTAAGTGAGTTACCTATGTCAATGAGGATATGTAACACCTTTTTCCTAACTTACCTTGTCACCTTCATTGTAGGATAAGCCATTTTCCCATGCAAAGCATTAAGCAAAATTATATATTCTTCCATTTGAGTTGTTACATCCTTACAATCATCTTCTATAAGTCTTATTATCAATGTGGCCTCCTATTCTTCTGTACCATCATCCATTGTCGTTATGTAAATTTACATCATCTTCTTTTGAAGATAACTATGGTTTGAAGTATATTTCTCATGGCAAAAATAACACTAGGCTTTTTATGCAATGTTCCACAACTTTATCATTGGTTACATTCTATTGAAACCTTAAAGATGGCTTTTTTAGTATTCCTTTTTGTTATCCACCTCTAAAAGAGCTTCCACTTGTACTTCCCTATTGTTTAACAACTTTTCCTACCTTAGATATCCCTTGACTATTAAATCTACCCTTAAATGACATATTACTTCCTTTGAATCCAGTTAGGTTTGATTGTATAATGAACCTATTTTGTAACAACTCTATCTTCATTTCTTGTAATTTAGCTAGATAGGTAGCATCTAACAATGTCTTAGGATGGAACAATTTCACCTCAATAGCCAATTCTAGTTTGAGACAAGCTAGATAGCAACTTAGCTTTTGCTTTTCATTTAATTCCACTAAATAAATAAGATTATCAAAAGCCTCTTGGTAATTAGTCAAGCTTTTTTTTTTTGGTATTAATTGCATCAATTCTTCCATTTAATCATTATGAATTGATCAAAATCTTATCTTAATAGCCTTTACAAAATTTACCCAAGTTACTCTTCCATTTTTACTTTTCTCAAAATTCTAAAACCACTTATAAATAGTTTTATCCAAAGAGCAACAAGTGATTGTTACCTTATTGTTTTTTAGGGTTCCATCAAGTAACAAAAGCCATTTACACTTTGAAATCCAATTGTTTACATTGTTATTGGTGAATTTTGGAAATCCACCTTAATGAAATGTGTTGGCATATAGCAATTAGTAGTTCCTTGCTATCCCTCAGCTCAACCTCTTTCCTAATTCTAGTTCATTATTTTAGTGAATTGGTTCTATAATCTTTAACTATCTCTTGTAAGCCATTCATTTGTTGTTCTATAATAACCAATCTTTTATCCATTTTGGATTTCAATCACTCCTCAAATTCATAAATAATAGTTTGTAAATAAATTGTATCAGCCATGGTTGGATCTTATCGCTTTGATATTGGTTGATAAGCTTTAGAAATTATAAAAGGAGATTTGGGGAAGAAAGAATAAGAGACAAAAAAATAGGCAAAAAAAAAAAAAAGAAGTTGAAAGAGAGAAATTGCATATGTTATTTGATCCCTAAAAATTGTGTGACCTCTATCTCTTAAAATACTCAAGCAAGCAACAGAAATTAGTTAGTGCAAAATGACACAAAGACCCTTACTTAAGAAGTGAAAATTATAGACACACCCTTGAAGCTTCCACAGCTCCAATAATGATGACAAGTATATTTAAAATACCAACATGCCCTCATTAATTCAAGACAAATGACATTAACACCCCTGAAACAATATAAATCCTAACATTGGATAGTGTAAGTGTGAAGCTAAGGCAAGAGGCAAATGGAATCAAGAATTTTAGGGGTATTATGGAAAAAACAAATTGGAGGAAATATTGCACTCCGACTCTATAGATAGGTGTGGCTTCATAATAGCCACATGATCACATGAAAGATTGAGACTGAAGGAACATGATCCCTTCTTGTTGGTGTCAGAAAATGAGGGAATAACTTCCAAGTAGCTCTCATATCAATAAATTTCTAAAAACTATATAGAGCCAACAATTACAGAGACAAACCATTAGTTTTTATAACTTTCAAAGCATTATCCTACAATTCCTTTTGTCATAGAAAATAATTGCAATAACCTAAAATTAGAGATTTTAACCTAAATATGAGCAAATGAGGAAAAAAAGAAATTAATGAATTAAGGTGAATCATAAGATAAATTGGCAGGGAAATCAATGATCGTTCATCAATGTGGATGTTTCTACATTGAAGAAAGAGCTCCTAAGAAAGATGAGGAACAAGTCGAAGGAACTGATAACTCTGCTTCTTATAGTGGTTGAGTTAAATAAGTGGACGTTGAGGCAACGATTGCAGACGAGGTTGAACTTGGGATAGAGGAGTGAGAGAATGAGAAAAAGGGTTAAGGATCAAAACCTTTGTAATTATAAAACTCAATGTAAGCATCAAATTAAAATAGGAAAAAAGTAAAAAAAAAATTAAAATTATACACTCACTTCTCTCTTCTTGTCTCTTTCTTAATCTAACTTCCATACATGTTAAGGATCATATTAGTTGAGTAGATGAAAAGGAAAAGAAAGTGATTGTGTTTGTTTGTAAGTTGACACATAGGATGCGACATTAACGTAAAGGCCCGTGACCTCAAAATCATTCAAAATTTTAGATATATATAAGTTGGTGTTTCAAACCTATTATAATAGCAATTTTTCAGTTCATGTGAATTTTTCAACCAGAGATGGGATGGAAAGAAACATCTTCAGGTGAGGATTTTTCTTTTTTTGGTTAATAATATAAAGATCAATCTCATGAAGACTTTGTTATATGAAAATTATTAATATATTATTAATTGATTAAATTAGTTTAGTACGTACATATACACTTGTATTGATATTTATAATTTATATTAATAAACTTTAATATATATTTAAAAAGATGTATCTAAATTTTAAATTTTTCTTAATTTAAATAAAATTATATATATAGATATATATATATAAAGAGAGAGAGATAGATAGATCCTTACAAATTCCTGTGTCTTTCGTCCGGAATAAAGGTGATAGAAGTTTGCTTTTACAATGGAGAATGGAGACCATGATAAATCATTTCTTAATTGATGCAAAGGCACATGTCCATAGCTTTAAGATCAACCATAAGTTTTAGATTTTTAAGTGAGTGTCTTATACTTATCAGGAATGACAATTTTTTCTATTTGTACAATTCTTTGCATTAAACAAATGAGGGGATGGGGAGATTTTTTTTTTCTTAGGATGGGTGGGATAAATTTTCTCCTATTAAGATATGAGGATAAGAATCATGTTTAGTACCTCATGGATATTTTGTTATTGAAATTATTACTATACCTTTTATTTATTTAATTAGTTTTTTTATTTTTGTATACATGCATGTGTTACTAACTTTAATATGTTTTTCTTTAAAGATATATTTATTCTAAGATTACATTATTTTAAACTTTTAGAATTTTATTTAATTTTAATAATTCAAATCCCATAGCCTCATAAAAAATAGGGATAGAAAAAAATTATCTCTCACAATAAAAAATAAGAACTCGAATGGAAAGGAAGCCAGATCATCTACATTAATATGTGTCACTCCAAGTGGTATTGTAAAATTAATCACATCTTTTTATTTGATTGCTTTGTTGCCTAATTGACATGTTATGTCCTTGGTGTGAAATGCACTATTTTCTTTTTCTTTATAAAGAAATGAAAATGCATCGTCTTAAGTAATCAAAACAATGCATTTTGAGTGGAAGTAAGGCACTCTTAGCAACCTATTGACTTTTCCAAATCCATAGTGCTCCATCATTAATTTTTTGTTACTCCTTTTCCATCAATTTCTCACATGGTTTCCTCTACAATTTTTCACCATCTTCAAATCCTTTACTCGTGACTTTCCTTCTTGTCTCTTTGATGTCAAAATGTTCACATTTTTTGCTAATCCATCACTATAATGTTGGCTAGAAAACCATGACCATTATCTCTTTGATCCACCATTTGTAATGATCCATACTTGTAATCGAATCTCTATTTCACCATTTATTAGTTTTCTGATCCACTAAGTTTTGCCCTATTTTTTTTTTTAAATTAGCTAAATAATGAGCTTTTTATCTCTACTTTAGCTTATTAATTGCTTTGCAAGTAAGGTTAATGGGAGTGTATGCATTTCCCGTACAAGTAAATTCACCATCTTATTCAAAAGGCCTAGTTGGTTCTGAATTTAGATTTTGCTATGTAATTTGAGTTTGCTTAATGTTTATTATCATTTGTTTAATTCCCTTACAATTTTTATACTATATAGTTGAGATGTTGTGGGAACTTGAGATATTGAATAGATGCAATTTCTATCATTTGCTCTATTTTTGTTTTACAATTTTGTTGTTGGTACAATGTGGGGATTCTAAATTGAATAGTTACTATTTTAATTAGGGGTGTTTATGGATAAGGTCAAGTTAAATTTTGGCCTAACTTAATACTCGACTCAATTTTAAATAGGTTTCAAAATTAAAACTCGTTGTTTGAACCTGGGCCACCCAATTTAATATTGAGTAGAGTCGAGCTAATATTGAGCGACTTGATTTTTTTTAATTTATTATTAAAATTATAAAATGACCCAAAAAAAGATTTTTATATTAGTCTTTATAAAATTATATTTTATCTTTATAAAAATTAAAATTTTTATATAAATCTTTATACAAAATAGTTTTTAAATTCTTTTTATTTTTTTGGGCTAAGCTGAGCTAGTATGGCCTTTAAGGTTGGCCCTAGTTTATTATTAAAATTCTAAAATAAATTATAAATTTTTTTTATATAAATCCTTATAAAATTATATTTTATCCTTAAAAAATTAAAATTTTGATATAAATCTTTTTTAAAAAGTATTTATTTTTTTTAAAAAAAAAAATTTTTAGGCTGGGCTGGGTTAATATGGCCCTTGAAGCCGGTCCAGTACTCAACTAAGTCTCATTTTGTAGCCTGGCCAAACTGTAAATTTCTCTTTCTCTATCTTTTTTTTAACACCTTGCCTAATCCAACTAGATTTAACTGGATAGAGTTGAGCACACTGAGCCTTCGAGCTTAATGAACTTCCTTAGTTGTAATATTTGAGTTGTATGACAATGGGGGAAACATAATTGTTGTTAGTGCAATATGGGAAAAGCATTTGATGCTTTAGCATTTTAGTTGAATTATACTTTCTTTTTTGGTTGCCAAAGACATATCTAGTCTAAGAAATATTTTAATGTTATCGTATGCTAAAACTATGCACTTTGGTTGTGTAACACCATATATTTCTAGCTTACTTCTTATTATTTCTAAGTCTCACATGATGAATTGCATGAAAGGGAATGGAAAAATGGCATTAAAATAATGCCTTATTTCGCGTTGCGTCGCATATGAAAATTCTATTCGGTGTCACAAGGACCATATGAGCTCATACATCATATTCTCATATTTAACTACATACATACAATTCATTTGCATCACCAAAATTGGCTCACAACTCGTGGAATTCAAAAGGGAATATCAAATTCACTCTATTATTTTTGGCCAGAATCTTAGTTTTTTTGTCACAACTTCAGAAATTCATAACTAAATCCACAAAAATCGAAACTCAACAAACTTTACCATTACAGAAAGCTCTGGATGTCTACCCATGGTCAAAATAATTTTAGCTCATGGATCATTAAGGGAAGAATGTTTGACATCCAAAAAGTCACTAGGGTCGCTGCTATCTGGGCTACTGGTTCAGGTTACTGATATGAAGTTTCAAAATTCAAAAATTCATATCTCTTAGCTCAGATCTCCAAATAAGGTGTTTCTAGTTGCTACAAGTCACTCTAAATGCCTAATTTCTACCTACAAAATTTTGTAGCCATTGGACCACGTTTGCCCCTCGGATGACACAATTTCACAACTGACCAAATGAACAGTACTGGTGCAAATCTGAAATTTTGATGCCAACTTTGAAAAATCATAGAAATTACACAGACCTCCAAATGACCTAATATTTAGCTTGCCAAAAAGCCCTAGGCAAGATATAAATGCATGCAAAATTTTAAGTCAAGAAGAGGTCATTTGGTTAGACTTTGTCATAACTCAAGATTATGACAATTTGGTTCCAATAAAGGGGCAAATTTGGTTCAAATGGGTCATTCATTGTTCCACACACATTTGAGCAACTTAGAAAGCATAAATATAGTACAAATAAGTCCCTCATAAGGTCTGAATCCTCATACAACTCAATTTCACCATGCCACTTCCATATACATACATGCATAAGTGGGCTCTCAAGTGGCTAAAATACACAATTCTATATATTAAACTCTATTCTTGATACACACACTGCCTTTACATAGTTTTACACTTGTTCAAAGTGTTATGGCTCAAAAATAACATATACATATATTTTTTGACATTCTAATATATCAAAACTAGCAAACTGTGCCAATAGATGGAGATTTAAGTTCCTTGGCCTCCATCATTTGGATCTTGGACTCCACCTAGATCATGTGAGATGAGAGAAAGGAGGGGGTAAGATTCATTGAATCTCAATAGCTCATACACCTATCCAAGCATATTTTCAAGGCATACAACATGTCAAAGGCACAAGTATGCAATCAATCAATTCATGAAGCATTTCACTTTCACATTTCTGTGTCACAAACTCATGTCAAGTATAAGAATGAGCTCTAGGGACTTTTGGTTTGTCCTCACCCTATTTCTAGGACTTTTGGATTACCTCATTCTTGGTTCTTGGGACTTTTGACTTAGCCTCACCCATCCAAGGGACTTTTGGCCTTGTTTCACCCATGCCATGAGACTTTTGACATCTCCTCATCTATATTAAGGGACTTTTGGCACTACTTCACCCTTGTAAGCCAATTCCACAATTCAAAAATATTCAAGAAAGCATATTGATATCAAAATAGCAACATAGCATCAAGTGGCATGTCTCAAACATACAAATATATACACAAGCACACAATGACATATATACAACAAGAAAATGCAACAAGAAAAGGTAGAGAGCTACCTTGGGGCAAATTCAAGTCTTACTTTGCTTGTTCCTTCTCCTTTTTGGTTCCACAAACACAAGGAGGTGGGGTTAGATTTCTTTGGCCTATTCACAATAAACAACACTAAATTATACTCTTGGAACAAGTTCTAACACCCAACTCACTCTTAAGACTACACTTTGTTCTATTTGTTACAATATGGTTCCATTAATGACCTAATGAAGCAACTACCACAAGTAAAATTCTTGGTTCCATTCTCTTGCCATATTTAGACCTCTTGACCTCATTTAAGGTCCTTGAAGATATCACATACTTACTTTCACACACCTAGATCCATGTTGCTTCATAAGGTTACATTATGGAAGCCATTGCCTTATCTCCCAACTTAAGGCTTCTAAATTTTTCCCAAGGGTTTCTCCTATCTTCTTTTATCATATAAAGTCCCAAATCAATCTTGGAACTCTTTGAAACATCCCCTTAACTATCTCTAGGGTTTTGATCGATTTATGCCTCCATTAAAGACCTGTGGAGTTTGAGATTTTTTCTTGATGGATGGGTCACTTGGGAGGCTTCTTAGGAGTCTTAGAAACTCAAACAAACACTCACATATGATGGAGAAGTCTTAAATCAACCTAGATTTTAAATTATGTTCAAGCACCTTACACTTTTTCAACTTGAAATTCAATGGCTTTTACTTACTTCCAATGATAGATTCTTCATCCTTATACTCCAAAACCTCTAATCCCACCATAAATTGGACGGAAAACAACCCCTAAGAAGTGGGCTCATGGTGGCTAAATTCGTGCAAGAGGAAGGGGGAGGGAGAAACTACCAAAGAATAGAAGTTTTACCTTGTTTTCTTGGCTTGTTCTTCCACTTGGTTAGCTTACTCCCTCAAGTTTCGAAATTTCCCTCTCTATTTTGCCCCCAAAATAGCACCAAACTCTCCATTAAAACCATATAAAGAAAGCTTAGGAGGAGAGGAGCAAGTTTCAAGAAGGAAGGATATAGAATTTCTTAAAGTTTCTTACCTTTTTCTTGAATTTCTTCCTCCAAAATCTTCCTCCTCTTGTGCACCTAAGAAGCTGGAGTTCTCCTCTGCAATTGGACAGAAGCAAGTCGGTTTAGAGAGGGGGAGGCAGAACGTGGCATATAAAGAAGAAGAAAGAAGCTTCCTTTAACATTTTAATGCTAATTTTGCCCTTCATTCTTAGCATTTTCGTTTCTCCTTCGTTTTAGCTCCTTTTTTAGAACCGTCTTTTCCATTATAAAATTTAGATTCCAAATTTAATAAAATACCTTTGGAATTACTTAAATTGGAGTTAAAACCTTCCCGAACGAATCGATCAAAATTTGGGTCAACCGACATCGGAAAGAGTACATTGGAGGGGCTTTACCGATCCCAGGGCTTTCCATGATTTTTGGGGCCTCTGAGAACCCTGGACAACTCAAAATTTTTATTTAAAAAGCTCTCCTAGGTGTTTTTCCAAAATCACACTTATTTACGAAAGTGCCACTGGCCTTTCGGCAAATTTTTTGAATTATTTTGGCCCCAGTTTCTGGACAACTCAAGGCTCAAATCCTTATTTTCTATTATTTAACATTTTATCCCAATTTTATTTGGCCTTGAATTACTCATCTCAGGGGACTTACTTTTCAAACCAGCCCATTTCTGTGTTGTTACAACATATCGGACATTACATTTTCCACCTCCCTTAAAATAAATTTCGTCCTCGAAATTTAAATACGTACCTCAGGGAAATAGCTCTGGATGTTTTCGTTTCATATCATCCTCTAGTTCCCAAGTTGCCTCTTCAGACGTCGAGCCCTTCTAGACCACTTTCACCAGAGGGATGCTCTTGTTTCTCAGTTGTTTCACTTTGGCATCCACAATCCTCTCTGGCCTCACTACATAGGAAAGATTTTCCTGTAATTGAATATACTCATATTCTATGACACGTAAGGGGTCTGGTAAGTACTTCTTCAATTGGGAGACGTGAAAGATATTATGAATTTGGGCTAGGTTTGGAGGTAGGGCTATCCAGTAGGCCACGAGTCTGATTTTTTCAAGAATTTAAAATGAACCAATATACCTAGGACTGAGCTTCTTTAACCGGCCCATTTCTGTGTTGTTACAACATATCAAGTGTTACAGGTTGAAACTGTGCTGGAAATTTGGTTGAATACAATTTGATAAATTGTGCGTTTTGATTGAATAGAATTGGTTGAATAAAGGTAAATTGTGGAAGGAAACTAGAGGGCTCATACAACTAAAGGTGGAGAACTTAATTATGTAGCTAGTGGATAACAAAGAATGGTCAAGGCTATTGTGTAGGATTAATTTGTCATATATTACTTCAAATTGTATAAGATAAATTAGGGATGGCCAATGCTATTTTACTTGAATATTTGAGTGAAATAAAACATGAGTATGGCAATGTTGTGATATTATCTTTGTACTCTCCATCTCTTTTGTACTTAAATATTTGAATGGAATAAAACATGATTTTGAAAAAGTTAAATACATTAGTATCATACACAATGCTTGACTATGCATAACATTTACAAAATGAAATTGCAAAAAAAAATAGTAATATTTATCTTAAAAAACAGTGATAGATATCTTCAAAAACAATAATGACTATCTATAAAAATAACAATAACTATCTTTAAAAACCTTTAAATAGTTTAATGTAATTCAACATCGTTTTGACTGGTGACATATGATTGTTTATAATGAGCAAGTAGCTCTTATATTCAAAAAGATATAAGTCACATGATGTAAATAATTACCAAGTAATAACATTAATGATTGTCGTGTCATGAATGAACTTACCATCAATAATCTAGTAGAACTACATTGACTCTCATTTGCTTTTAAGTATGTGTAAGGTGATGGAATGGAGATGGTAGATTGCATTCGACTTAAGGATGCATTGTCTTATAGGGAAGCTGTAACATCTGGCCATTCTCCCTTGAATCAGATTTATAAACCTCATTTTAATCATAGGAAACAAAGGAGAATAGAGGAGAAGAGGTTTGGAAGAGAAAGAGCATGAAAAACTACTAATTTCCATACCTTAAGCCTTTGATTTCTCCTCCTTTTCTTCCTCTTCTTGTGAGCCTCATCCCCTAGGGTTTTCTTTTGGTTTTAGGCAGAACATGGTCGTGCATAATGAAGGGAAGAGAATGGTGCATCATATACCTGACTTTAGAGGCCTATCTTGGGAGAGCTTACTAATCATGTCGGGTTAATGTTAACCCAGTCGTAGGATTAACTTTTCTTCTAGTGGACTCATTTACACATCTTAGGAGGTAACTTATTTCATATCACGTCTCCTGTATCCTCTTTGAATGGCTTCTCATAACATCTTATCATCTTTTCTCATCATTAGAGCCATAAGAGGTTTCTATCTGTCTACTTTATTCATGCATTACTAGCTATCACCTCCAGGCTGTCAGGCTTCAGGGTATAGCTTATAACTCAACCTCTAGCCTGAGGAAATTAACCTTTCGGGCTCTAATACTTATCTAGACATTTGGGTGTTGTGGCTAGGGGATGGCTTTTTTTCTCACTTCCCCTCTAGACTGGTCTGGGGCAGTCGCAGTCTCATCTCATACCGCACTGCATCATTACTTGTCTCTGCATTAAACAGGACATCTCAGAATGGCCTGAGTATGACTACTTGGGAGAATTAGGCCTCACATACTCTCTCTAGCAAGCCTCTTCCTATCAATGAGATCATTTTCATCATTCATATCTAGGGCTTGCCACTGATCTCGACAAGCTATCATATCACATCTTATCAAACTCTAGTCGTCGGATCCTTAAACTCTGTTCAAACTTAGCTCTGCTGAAGCAACTCTAGAGGCCAACCTTTCTCGGTGTCTACTAACTACCCTAAGACCATTCCATCACTTACTCATCATACTCATCATGAACAAAGCCACAACCTATCCTCATACATCCAACATGTCTTATAGAGGACTTTTTATAGTCATACAAGTCTTTTACAAAGCCCAATGGCTACATCCTCAAGCCAAATCCAATCTGAGAGAGCTTGGAACTTTGTTCTGATACTAATAAATGTAACACCATGAATTCTAGCTCATTTTACCTCATCAAGTGCCTTTAATATCATGAATCATGTGAGTTTTGCATGAAAAAGGCAAAGAAATAATACTCATTTTAGCATTGCACTGTCTCAAAATTTCATTCGGTATCACGTGGACCGTGTGAGCTCATACTATACTTCCTCATATTTAATTTCTTCATCACAACTCATTTGCATCACAAAAATATGCTTACAACCCATGGAAACCGAAATGGGACATGGAAACTTAAAGATCATTCTTGGCCAGAATTGGTCCTTTTTCTAGGCAAATTTTGGAAAATCATAACTAAATTTTAAAAAATAAAAACTATGCAATCTTGGTCATTTAGGCTTTTTAAATGAAAATTTTGAGTTTTCCGGGGTTCTCAAAGGCCCTAAAAATCATGGAAGGCCCCGGGACAGTTAAAACCCCTCCGGTGGACGTTTTCCAACGTCGATGTGCCCGAACTTTGATGGATTCGTTCGAAAAGGTTTTAGCTCCAATTTGAGTGATTCTAAAGTAATTTTTCTTGATTGGGAACCTAAATTTTATAATGGAAAAGACGATTCTAAAAAAGGAGCTAAAACGAAAGAGAAACGAAAATATAAAGTATGAAGGGTAAAATAGAAATTTTTGAAAAGTGTAACTTATTCCCACCTAGATATATGATGCATCCTTCTCCTCCCTTCATTATGCACGACCATGTTCTACCTAAAACTAGAAGAAAACCCTAGGGGATGAGGCTTACAAGAAGGGGAAGAAAAGGAGGAGAAATCAAAGGCTTAAGGTATGAAAATTAGTAGTTTTTCATGCTCTTTCTCTTCCAAACCTCTTCTCCTCCATTCTCTTTTATTTCCTATGATTAAAATGAGATTTATAAATCTGATTCAAGGGAGATATTTAAGGGAAAGTTTGGATTTAAAGAGAGGAGCTCAAAGAACACAAGATTCAAGTGAGAAAAAGTAAGAAAACAAGATAATTTCTCTTCCTATGATTGTCATTTTTAGTCCCCTTCTCCACCATTTCACCCCACTTGAGAAAACCCCAGGAGGAGATGATTTTTAGGCAGAACCAAGCATGAATCTAAGGAAAAAGGGTGTGGAGATTAAGAATATGCAAAGAGAATTAACAAAAAATCATTAGATTTCAAAATGCAAGTTCTTGGGTTTTAATTGCACCTTGTAAAATCTGACTTGGACGTATTTTTAGTGTGAAGTAGACATCCTAAGTTTTCCAGAATGACCAAGATTGCATAGTTTTAATTTTTTTAGATTTAGTTATGATTTTTCAAAGTTTGCTCAGAAAAAGGACCAATTCTGGCTGAGAATGATCTTTAAGTTTCCATGCCCCATTTCGGTTTCCATGGGTTGTAAACATGTTTTTGTGATGCGAATGAGTTGTGATGATGAAATTAAATATGAGGAAGTATAGTATGAGCTCACACGGTCCACGTGACACCGAATGAAATTTTGAGACCCAGTGCAATGCTAAAATGAGTATTATTTCTTTGCCTTTTTCATGCAAAACTCACATGATTCATGATATTAAGTGATGTAAAGGCACTTGATGAGGTAGAATGAGCTAGAATTCATGGTGTTACATAAGTAGTCAAATTATCAATAAAAACAAAAGGGCAAAGATATGATTCAAGTAAATAGAGATATAACCATAAATACACATGAATGATTCTTGTATTTATGAATCTTTGATAAGGGAGGTTTTCTTTTTCTCTTCAATTAAAGATCTTGCCAACCTATGAAGTGTCTCTTATGGTTTATACTAAGTCTTTTCTTCAACCCCTTTGCTTGTGCAATGATGGACTAGCCAATGTTTTTGTATCAACATTGTTTCTTGTAAGTCTCTCCTACCTCAAATGATTCTCTCATAATTACTTGCATAATTCATCCACAACTTTGTTAACAAAAAAGAAGTTTTCTTCACAATTAGATGCTTTAATGGCCAACCTTATTAGTTTGGAGCAAAGTTGTCTATAACATTTCATGCTCGCTAAACTTGCATCCCCTTCAACCTCCTGTCCTTTACCATCGTATTTAATACTACTTTTAGCCTCTTTTGTTACTTTTTAAAAATGTACTTATTAGGAATGATTATTGCATCCATCACATCAAACCCTTTCAAAGCGTGGCATATCAAACTTCCTACAACTACATGCAATGGATTTGTCATGAGAATCAAAGGTAACCTTCCATTCTCTTTCATGATCTACCATGGAAATAATGTATTCAAACAAGGGATGACTTTCATTTCTATGCTTTATACAGGCTGTTGAGTATAGATCAAACTCTTATTGAAACAAGTCAAATATTATAGACATGTAAATTGATGCAAGCTGTTGCAATACATGTGAATATTGATATTTCAACCTTAGTACTTTATATCTAAATTTAATTTCATATCTCAACTCATTATACCTCTTATTTTCCATAATTGGCTGTAAGTGCTTGAAAATTTAAGTTATGTTCAAGTCTAATTTCATGCGACTATTAATGTCTACATTTAAGCTTTCACTAAGTTGTGTGGTCTGCATATCTAAGGTAAAAGCTTTTTTTATATGACAAGCTATCTACTTTTTCTTTATATTATACACTTATCTCACTTGTGTTTCCTCCAACATCATAATATGAAAGTAAGTTAGTCTATGTTGCCTTAAATTGTGGTTCTTTGTGATAATGATACATGTACCTCTTAAAGCCAATCAAAAAATGAAAGTCATTTTTCATCAAATTTCTTAAGTGTTTTATGCCATTTCTCATCAAATGTCATGTGCATAATCTATCACAAGTCTTAAGCCACACCTATCTTAGAGCTTTGGCTATTGCTTGATCTTGGTCAGTAAATACAATTTGGGGTCTCTTTTGCCCATGTGCTTTTAAAAAAGTCTCAAAATAACCACTTGAATGAATATGTAGTCTTATCATACAATATTATAATATTAAAAATATTTTTACTTTAAAATGATTAAACCCTGTAAAGACAGCTAACAGTCTATATGAATTGTTAGTGTAATGGGTAATGCCAAGGGAGATCACATCACCAAAATAATCATAATTAAGTAACATTCTTGTATTTGCTTAAAACACATTTGTTATTTGTACCTTTACATCCATTTGGTACAAATAGTAAAATGATAAGTTGTTCACTAATTGTTGCTAGAAATATTGAAAAACACAATCAACTTTCCCATATACTATACTTTGTTATCTCCTAAATTGAAGATAATTTTTGGCATCTAACCTAATATAATTAAGCTTGGTTCTACTGGCCTTCTACATACTCATCAATTGAAATGATGCTCTTTAATGAAGTTTAAAATCCTTGGCCTACTCAATCTGATGTGCTTGAACCTCATATATGTTATGTTGGGCCAACATATATGTTGTTTCAAAGATGGAGGATATTATTATGCTCCTTTACAAACTTATTTATTTGCAATTTTTCACTCTTTTGTGTAAGTGCTCATCTTACTTGACAGCTAGTTCTAGTCTTAAGCATAAGATTGGTGGTCAAAAAATTTTGTTTGTTTTCTTGTTGATGACCTTCTTTATAATAAACAAGTCCACACAAAGTTATGGTACTATCTTTCTTCCTCCTATTAAGATACTATTTTATAACTCCAAAATTAGTTTTGTTATTATAGTTAACTCAACTTTTAGGCCGTCTTAACATTATCAAATTCCATTCCAACTCTTGGCTTCCAATAAACCATTAACTCCTTGAAATTCATTGATGAAAGTTGCTTTAAAACAATATTAACTTAAGGTATAACTTCACTAATGGAATGTGGTTGGCAATTACCTTGAACAATCCATCATTATCTCCTTATTCTTTCTTTCCTCCGACCAAGGTTGCATAGATTAGAAGAAATTTCTTTGTTCCTTAGAAGGAATTCAACATGACATGAAAATTACATCCATCAGTCTAAATACATACCCAAAAGTTGTAATATAAAAAAAAAAAAAATTAGAACAGAACAAATAAGCACTTTTACCTCCTATTCAATGCTAAATCATTTTGATTTACGCTAAAAAAAATGATTGAAAAGATCTTTGCGTTTGTTTCAATCAAACTGAAATTGTGATTGGTAAGTGAAGGAAACACATATAATTCTGTTGAGTGATGCAAAAGTTCCCCTTGAACCATGGAACAACTCATAATCTACCATTATTAATAAAAGCAAGGAAAAAACAAGGTTACCTCCAAAGATGGAAGATGCACATCATTGGAGATCATACAGTCCAGAAGAAGATGCGAGGGTGCAGCACTTGGAGTTGTAAAAATGGTTGAAGTAGAGGTGAAGTGCAGAGAATTTGACGCCAATGATGAGTTCCATGTTTCGTGCGTCTAAAACAAGTGGAATTCAGACTTGCAGAGTCTTTCAGCAATGCTAAAACGGTGCGTTGCATGCGAGGGAGGGGGGCCAGCGTGCTGCGTGTCGTGTCTTCACGAAAAGCTTATGATTCCACTCAAAACGCATCGTGTTGAGTAATTAAAATTGTGCATTTTGATTTCTCTATGAAGAAAGAGAAAATGATGCGTTTCACTTTCACACCGCGGGATGCGACGTGTCGATTAAGCAATAGAGAAATCAAATGAAGGGCTGTGATTGATTTTATAGCACCGCTTGCAATAACATGGTTTAGTGCGAAAGATCCGACTTCAATGGAAAGGACTTCTCCGCCCATTTCCTATTACCATTTTTAATACCCACAGATGTTGAATTTTGTAATAAAAATTATCTACAAAATATGAAACAATATTTTAAGATATAAAGTATTGGGTTGATGTGATTGGATGGCTCTTTAATATGTTTTTTATTTTTTCAAATGTCTTTCAAAAATACCTCCATTATAATTAAAAAAAAACTAAACTGTTTTGAAAATATCTAATACAGTCAAATAGCCTAAGCTCAGTTACAGATCATCTCGTTCATTAAACAGGTTAAAAAGCATAAAACTAAACTTGCTAAGTGTTTATGATTAAATGATCTAGTTTTCTGTGGCTTGATAAGCGGATACCTATTGGCTATGTTTTAGAATCTTTTACATTTTATTTTAACTTTTATTTTCATAAAAAAATTGTTTGTTTAGGTTTTTTTTGTTCTTTTATTTTTCTAACAAATCAATTTGTCTATACCACATTTAAACGAGTATAAATTTAGATGCTCAAACTTCCCAAATAATAAGTTAAACAAATAATCCACAGAACCAAACGTCATGTTGGCAGAAACATCAAGGAAATTGTTCTTAAAATTAGCCAACGATCTCTATGTATAAAGTTTGAAAGAGAAGCTTATTATTAATTATTATTTTTAAGTCATTTAAATTATAGTTTTGTTTCAGGCTACGTGATGCCTTTTTTTTTTTTGATTCTCATGCAAATACATGGAAGCCTACCAAAATTTTTAGGAATGTTTGAAATTATTCGTTTTGTTTAAAATTTTACAAGGCAATACCATACAAAGGTTGAGCTCTTCTATTATTAATTTCATAAAAAATTTATATGAAATAATTTTTATTATTATACATACAAATTTTAAAATGATCAACTAGTTTGACTTCTAAAAAAATTTGAATTTTTTTATAACAAAATAAATAGTTAAAAAACTATTAATATTAAGAATGTTAGTTTTATTGATTCAAATATATATTAATGAAAATGTAACTGAACAGTGAATACATTCAATGAGCTTTTCTACTTTGATCCATTTCAGAACTTTTTTTTCCCACTTAACAATATAAGACCAGATATAAAAAAAATTTAATTATTTTACCAAATTGCAATTAAAATCCATTTGGTAGCAATAAGGAAAGTGAAACAATTTTGGAATTCATCATAAAATTATGTCTGGTAACCAACATAAAAGCAAAAAAAGAAATAGTTTTAGATTTATGCTTTCCTTCAAAGAAATATGGGGTTACAGTAATTGTGACTGCAAATTCAAACAAAGTCAAATTTATTCTTATTATCATAAAAAAATAACTTTACATTTATGTTTTCTTTCAAAGAAATAGCGGGCCACAATAATTATGGCCACAAACTTGCACAAAATCAAATCTATCCATAGTATCATAAAAAATAATATACTTTTTATCATCAAAATATTTTAATTATTTTTTAATAATTCCTTTTCACATACCATTTTTATCTAATCAAATTTTTTTAAAAAAATATTATTCAATACATAATTATTCCTTCATATTCACATTCTCATTATTCTTTGCAACTCCGTTTCAAACAACTATCTGTGTGCCCCAACTTCCCTCGACACCATTATAAAATGCCGCGAGTCATGAGCCACAACAACTGAGTCATATTTTCGTGTTGAAAAATAAGGAGCATTCGAAGATACCCCTTGGAATCGACGCTCGCAATAATTCATAATGCCGATGACTAATTGATAATTACAAACAGAAAATTCGAAAGAAGAAGCAACTGCATCAACATCAGCTGCATATTTCACCCGAAGATCAACAGGTAAGAAGCAAGCAAAGGGAAAAGGAGAAGAGAACGGCACAGAGAGAGAGAGAGAGAGGGAGTTCATTGCGGTACCGATCATCATGTCGTTCTCGTTCTTTAAGGCGAGGCCTAAAACGCCACAGGAGGTGGCCAAGTCTATCAAGGAGAGTCTAAATGCCCTCGATACCAAGACTGTTGTTGAAGTTAAAGCTCTCGAGAAGGTTATGCTTCTCTCCTGTTTTCTGCTCTTAGATTTTTCACATACAACTGTGCTGATTATATCATAACTCTCTTCCGTCTTTAAATTTCACTCGTGTGCACGTGAGATTGATTCGTTCAATTGGCATCCTTTTGATCCAAATCCTTAATGCTCTATTTGGGCTTTCATTTTTTAGCTAAATGTGCGGACTTGATTCGCTGGTAATAATAAATTTCTCGAATGTGTCATACGGATTGTTCCGTTAGAGGATAGCTTTTGACAACCATTATGTGCTGTGCTATGAATATTCTGTTTTACAGGCAGACGTGATTCTTTCCATTTTTTTTTTTTTGAATACTAGCGTAACTTTTTGTGATATCTTAATTGTTTATTTTTATTTTTTGTGATTATATGAATTGTTTTAGAGTAACATTATTGGCGGAGTAATACTTTACGGAAAGATTTCAAGTGATCAGCTTTCCTAAGTACATGTTTTCTAAACGGCGGATGTTCTGATTTTAGCTCATGAAAGCTTCCTAATGGAAGTTGGCTGGTTTCCCCTTTTGTATTGCTTATATATAAAATTTTCGAGATAAGTCCTTTTTATATCCAAATAGAGTATGGAATTTGTAAATAAGCAGATTGTATTGCAAAGGCAAAAGTTCAGATTTGAGAGAGAGTAGTCTTTCCTATCCCCCCCCCCCCCCCCCCCCTCTCCCAAAACCAAAAAGAAAAAAGAAGAAAAAAAATCCTAAGAGCCTTCATGAGGAGGATTTCTTTTTGGGAGTCGAAGAAGAATCTGCAGAAGTCTTCTTATCTTTAAATTCTATACATGGGTGTAAGGAGCACACTAAGACATTTTTGTATTAAGATACTCTTTGATTAGATGATGAAACTGATATAACTGAAACCTATATAGAAAATAAAAGAAGATACAGAGAATTAAACTTGAGAATAGAAGGATCTATTACTTCATTTTGTGAAGATTTTGTAACATCCCTGGTAATACTACATTTGGTGGTTGCAAACTTGCAATATGTGAAGTTGCGAACTTTAACACTTTTAAGTTAGTGAGCATGGACGAAAGAAACAGGTAGATTAATCTGAAAAGAAAATTATTGTAGTTTGGGAAGTAAAGAACTGGTTTATATCAGGTTATTAATCATCTTAAAGGATGTCAGAGACGTAACTGTTTAGCTTTCCTCTGAGAAATGTTTCTAAGCACTACCATCTTGTTCTAAGAAGCAAATGAAGAAAGAATGAGCTAGAGATGCAGAACATTTTATTGATTGTAGTTGATTTAATATTAGGTTATTGATTTTTTTTATGCTTTATCATAGGCTTTAGAGGAAGTTGGGAAGAATTTTGTGACAATGAGATGCATGCTTTCTGGAGATGGGGAATCAGAACCAAATATTGATCAGGTTTCCCAGCTAGCGGAGGAAGTTTGCAAAGAGGATGTTATTGATCTTCTAATTCACAAGCTGCCTACTCTGGGATGGGAAGTAAGATTTAGATTGATACCAAGCACTAAAATGTGCAGTTGGCTTAAATGGTTGCTTATTGTTAGTCTGTGAATTCTGACACAGGCAAGAAAGGATTTAGTCCACTGTTGGTCCATATTGTTGAAACAAAAGGTTGACTCCAAATACTGTTGTGTAGAATACATTGAACAACACTTTGAGTTGCTAGACTTTCTTGTAGTATGGTAAGTTATTTGGTGCATTACATCATTTTTTCCTCTCTGCCTTTGCCTCCTCTCGAAGGTGGACTTTTCCAAGTTATAGAGTTCTCATGTGAAATCCTAGGCTTGTCAAGTTGGAAGCTATAAAATTAATGATCTGTGCCAAATTGGAAGTAAGATTGTTTCTTTTTTCAGAGTGTTTTGTATTATTATTGATGGAAAATTAAAGCTGACTATGGTCTTGCGAGAAGTCAGTGAAGAAGTACATATGATCATATCAGAGCTTGTGAAACTACCTTAGGGGTGATGAACCTAAACTCCCATTTTTTTGCCATAAAATAGTTTCTACAATTTAAGAGTCATAAAATAAATGCCAAGTGCGATGTCAGATCTATTATGGGCAGTTCATTCTGAGAAAATATGTATATATCTAGGAATTTTAGAAAGTAAAGTTGATAGCATTGTATTTTGCTTCCATGTCAAAGGATTTTGTTACATACTGACTGCCTCTTCCTTACTGTTGCAGTCTATTTCTATCAATAGTTTTACATTTCTTGAAAGTATTGATTACCAGTAGACTTATGGTAATGTAATATTAACTTGGGTATCTTCAAAGATGTATATTTGCAGCTAAGACCCCAAATCAGAGTCTGTTCCGTTTTAGAAAATTGTGAGTATGGTAAAACTAGGATTGGTCGACCTCATTGGCCCTACAGGTGAAATATTGGGTAAAATTTGACTGTGTTTCTTGTTATTGTTGAAGATGGTTTAAAATTGTTTTGTGTCCAAAAGTAATTCTTCTTTTCTTTCTCTTCTTGAGTTTTTTGGAAACTTCTCAGTGTATGCTTGGATTGAGTAGAATGGAGGAAAAGGGAAGGGAAGGGAATGGAATCTTTGATTCAAACATTTTCTTTGTTTCAGATTTAAACAAACATGTTCTTTCCTTATCTTCTCATCCATTCTCCTCAATCGAAACATACTCTAAAGGAAAGAAAGGTTAGATTTAAATCTAAACTGAGGAGAATATCTAAATTAAATTTCCTCTTTCCTTCCCTTCTGCAAATTCCTCCTCAATCCAAGCATACCTAAAGGATTCTAATAGAAGTGATTGTGAAAAAACTGGGTTCAGCAGCAGAAGCAGGTTGAACCTTCTTTTGATTCTTGCCTAAGTGATTTTGCCCTTAATTATACACACACAATTTGACTAAATTACCCCAAATGTTTTGATTTTGGACACAACATGCCAACTCTATACCCTTTTTCTGCGATTAAATGTTAAAAATTGATTTTTCTTAACAATTCTTAAACAAAAACAATTTCACTTACAACACTTTAAGGATAGTACTCTCAAAAATCTATTGATTTCTGCCAAATTGAATTCTTTCTAAACCAATTATTGTGAACGTGATTTTTCTTAATATCAATAGTCTCATAGCAATCCCAAACACATTTAGATTCATTGGCTACATAAGTAAACAATATCCTTCAATGTTCTTAATTGTAAGTCTAAATAATTGCTTACACAACTTGTCTGTATCTTCAACCAAGCAGTTATGATAACAAGGAAATTGCATTGACCTGTGGACTGATGTTGCGGGAATGCATCAAATTTTCAACACTTGCAAGGTAAGATACTTCTGCATTGTCAAATTTTTCCCCCCTCCCTTCACTTTTTCTGTTTTTTCTCCCTTCTGGTAGCTTCTTGTCCATTGTAGGCTTATATCAATCTTGCTCGAAATATATGTGCATTTTTGTAAAACAGACTGCTTTACTACTCTTGCATCACTGAGCATCATAAAACTGCATTGAATAAGAGAGATTTTTAGCATTATAGGAAGAAAAATATAGTGCGCTTTTCTGAATTGTAACAATGAATCTTGTGCATGCTTGTATGTTTATAAATTGGCAATGCTCAAAGTTGAATGAGCTTCCCCATCTTTTCTTGTCATCATCTCAGCATCGACATCATGGTGGCTTTAATTTTTTCCATTTTCATGCATCATTTGTAATTCACTAGTTATATTATGGACTCAGGGAAATTGTAAGATTTTGGTATTTTCTTGAGATCACATTTGAGTGTAGTGAAATTCATTCTTTTAAAAATTGTGGCTTTATTTCAAGGAGAAAATTATATGATTAGGATTAGAAGAGAGTGAATGCTATTAAGATAGGAGGGAGTCTATCTAGGATATTTCTGTTCTGTGCTCACAAAAATGTTTTGCTGAAACTAGAGCTCTTTTATTTGAACTTCTTTTTGGAAAAAAAAAAAAAAACATTGAAAGAATTCCCAAGATAGTGCTATATAAAAGGATCAAGTGTACATAATTCAATTAATTATCATAACCAAAGAGTTTGAGTAAAATGTAAGTGGAAATGTTCAATAATTTAGAAAGGTATGTGTTAGATATCATTCCAATTCAAAAGCTTAAGCTGTTAAGTGAATGCCCATGAATAGTTTTTATCATCTTAAGCTATTAAGTAAAGGCTCATAAATAGTTTTTATTATTATCTCTTACACATTCCCTCACATAAAAACCTTTGGGGCTTGAAGTATGAACAAAACATAGGTCCCCCAAACCTTGTATTGAAACTTAATTGTGATTCAGAGAATTAATGTCCAAAAAAATAAAATAAAATAAAAAAATGGGAGATGACAGGGATTGAACCTCCAACCACTTGGTTGAAGAAGTTGATGATATGTCAAAAGCCACTTCAACTTAAAGATCAAGCTATCAAGTGAAGGTCCATGACCAGATTTTGTAGGAATTCCAGGTTTAATTTTCCTTTGACTTAGTTTATTGAATAGAAGGAATGTTACAACTTATAGACATAAAAAGAGAGAGTAAACTGTTACTCTAATTAAAAGGTGTAAGTCTGAAAAAAAAAAAAAGAAGATAATTTATCTTAATCAAAATAGGATAACTCTATCCTAATTAAAATTATAAAAAAAACTAATATTATCCTAATCAAAACAAAACACTTAATTTAATTCTAAATACATAAAAGTATTATCTAAAAATAATAAAAACAAATAAATCTTAATTTAAAGTAAAACAAATGAAATAACTAAAAATAAATTAATTAAAATTAACAGTAATTGCCGACACTGCTCTTCAAGCTGTATATTCTAGTTTGAAGTTCTTCTTCTAGCATTGCCAGTCATCTTTTTCAAGACCAATCCCTGCTTGAACAAGAGTACTAGAATCCACAACCTTTCTTGCAATATTATAGTCCTTGTTTCCAAATAGTGTTTGTAATAACCTTCGTTGGTCTTTGGTAAAAAGATTGGTCTTAGAATGAGTTGATTCCTCGCAAGTCACAACTAATTGACGATCTCATCTCTTGGTTTCTCATATAGTTTCCAGCATTTATCTTTAGTATGACCAGCCTTGTGACAATGGTTAGATGAAGGCTTTCCTAGCTTCTACTTTTATTTAGCAATTATAGTGCCTTTAGCAATTAAGGCAGCTGTTTTTGGTACAGGTTGTTCATTCTATACCTCCAGAGCGAGTTGTTTTCTACTCTCTTCCCATTTAATTTCAGCAACCACTTCTCTTAATGGAGGCAATGGTCATATAGCCATAATCCTTCCCCTTGCTTCTTCTGATATAGGATCAAGTTCTTGGAGAAAATTGTAAAATCTTTCCTTATCTACAAGTTTCCTATAATAGGCTGCATCTTCACTTCATATCCATTGGTGAGTTTCAAACAGATCTAGTTATTGCCAGTATCTCACAAGGGTATTATAATATTAAGTTACGGTTAACACCTTGTTTCAATTCATGAAGATACCCTTTGATTTGAAACAGTGCTGCTGTGTTTTCAATCGTGGAATGAGATTCTTTTATAGCATCCCATATTTCCTTTGCAATCTTGTAAAAGATGACGTTTTGACCCATCTCAAGTGTTATGGAGTTCACTCCATGACATGATCACGTTGTTCCCTGCCCACCCATGTCTATAATTTGGGTCAAAGATATTTGGCTGAACAGCTTCCCCAATGAGATACTCTTCTTTACCTTGACTTCTAATGAATTTGAGAACGCTTTGTGACCATTACAAGTAATTGTTGCTGTTGAAACAGTGTCATGTGTTCATTACTAGTGCATTCTTTAAATTCATTTGTGCTGTAGGGACATTGGCTTGGTTGGCTTGTTGGGCTGTTTCATTGGCTAATTCTTCTTTTTTGGTGTTGAGTGCCATGACTTGCTCATATTTTGTCATTCAGGCCTTGTAGGCTCTGATACCATGTAAAAATTCAAGGTTTAATTTTTCTTTAAACTTATTTTATTAGATAGAAGTAAGGTTACATTTATAAATGATAAAAAAAGAAAGTAGGCTGTTACTCTAACCAGGACACGTAATTCTTTCAAAGAAAGAAAAAAGAAAAGATAATTTTATCCTAATTAAAATAGGGTAACTCTATCCTAATTAAAATAGAAAATTTAAATTAATCTTATCTTAATCAAAACAAAACACTTAAGTTAATCATAAACATATAGAAACATTATCCAAAAATAATTAAAAACAAATAAGCCTTAATTTAAAATAAAACAAATAAAATGACTAAAAACAACTTAATTAAAATTAATGGTAATTTCCAACAGTTTTTATTATAAATCTCTAATAGTATGCATATAGCTTGTAATGCCCACTTGTTGTCATGTTGTCATATCCTTCTTTCTTCTGAATTGAAGTAACAGTTTATAGTTCTGTAGATAGTAAAATTTAACAGATGATTTTCACTATCAATGTGCCTTTTGAGACTGGTTCTTGCCATGCAGTCTATCTGGAAGGCAAGTCAGCTACTCCATTTCACAATTCTAATTTTTATTTTCCAGATACATATTGGAGTCTGCAAGCTTCGTGTTGTTCTTTAAATTTGTAGAGTTGCCTACCTTTGATGTTGCTTCTGATGCTTTTTCTACTGTTAAGGTGAGATCTGAACTCTTTCTATATTTCTTTTTTATCATGCTTGCCCCGTTACATTTCTTAATGATTTAGACTTCCACCTGCCACCCTTTATACATCTCTAAGGATTTGTTTTTGCAGGATCTGCTTACTAAACATGAAAAAGTGGTCTCTGAATTTTTGACAGCTCATTATGATGAGGTTTGCATTCTTCTCGTTTCACTTATTTGATTTGAACATATCAAGGCAGCACAAAATGCTGCAGTAGCAAAATTCATGCATGTTTATTTAATATGTACACCCAGGAGATTAAGCCTCTTGGAGAATATTTTAACCATCTGGGTAAATGTTCTTTTGGAGATAGTTAAGTGCATCTATATGGCTATATCATCTTTGAACATGTGCATGGTGCAGACTCATTTACTGGGGTGTTTTTATCGCCCATATTATATTACAGCTTTTCTAATAGGACTTCTTGTTCCAGTTCTTTGATTTATATGAGAAACTGTTGACATCTCCTAATTATGTCACGAGGAGGCAGTCTTTAAAGGTTAGTTCTGGTATTGATTCTCCATATGTTGGTTTCTGATAATCTTTTGATCTACAGGAGTTTTAACAGTTAGATGTATGTGGATTTTAGCTTCTCTCAGAATTTCTTTTGGAGGCTCCAAATTCCCACATAATGAAACGCTACATCTTAGAAGTTCGTTACCTGAAAGTCATGATGACATTGTTAAGGGTATAGTTCATTTTGCAATATTCTCTTTCCCCGTGACTAATCAAATGTTGCTCAATCAATTTGTTTACTTCTTTGGAGACTATGAGTTACCTGCTAAATGGATAATTGAATATCTATTGCATAGCATGTCTCCATACTTGTTTTTGGGTAGTGTATAGCTTGGTGTTTCTCTTGGTTTCAGTTTATTGTGGCATCATTTCTTTTAATTGATATGTCTAGGAGAGAATAATTGTTTGAACTTGAATATGTTATGTAACTTTTGTGTAACTCTGGGTACTTTGCAACCACTGGAGACCTCAATATTGGTGCAAAATTTTGGTCAGTCACTTTACGTAATTAACTTGTTATACTGAGCTTATACTCTTCAATTTAATAATGAGCTGAAGATATAATATACTTGATATTACATGTTTCATACATGCTAAGAGCATTGCATGTGTTTTACCTTTCTATATGCCAGTAGCTTTATTTTACTGTTATTAGTTTCTTATTCTTTGGATTTTGGACTGGGCAGGACTCAAGTAAAAACATCCAATTATCTGCTTTTCACATTTTCAAGGTGATTTCTACCCTTCATGTTCAACTTTACTTGATGAGCTCATTCTTTGTGGTTTTGTTAAAAATTCTAAATCACATTATGTGTGATAATCGTATGCAAATCAAAGTATGCAATCCCATTCTCTTGTAAAGCTTAGCACCCTCGGGAGCTGGACTAGTGCATTTATGATCTTTTAGCACTTAGTTAAAAATTTGTCAAGAGAATTAGATCATGAATTGTTTTAACATCATTATCTAGTTGAGAAAAGAGACTTCTATGTATCTGTCAAAGCATATCTGTTTTGTTTTTTAACATATGGTACATATTTATGTTTAAATAACTCGCTGACTAACTTTGGGGCAATGTAAATTTGACTGAGGTCATCAAGGCTTTGGCCTTTGAGATCATCATATTTGTGAATTACATATTAGTAGACATATTATGTATGTATATTATACGGAAAGCAAGGCCAATTTTTCTTCGACCTTTAAAATAATAATTACTGGACATCCTCCCATTGTTTGCGAGCTTCTTTTTTTCTTTCTTTCTTTCTTTCTCCGTCATTGAAAATATATACTACAACATAAAGTTCTGCTGTAGAGATGATAATCTATGAAAAATTGTCCCACATGTCTATGCAGGTTTTTGTTGCTAATCCTAGTAAACCACGAGAAGTAAAAATTATCTTGTCAAAGAACCGGGAGAAGCTGCTGGAATTGCTCCATAATCTGTCTCCTGGAAAAGGTTTCTTGTACTTTCAGTAGCGAATGGCTTTGAATGCCATATGTACTTCATATATAAATTATTCTAAATTACCATTCTCAATTCCTAAATAATCCTACTAGGGACCTGAGTATGTGGTCACTGCTCTTATCTTTTATGTCATGTTCAGGTTCAGAAGATGAGCAATTTGAGGAGGAAAAGGAGCTTATAATGAAGGAAATTGAAAGAGTATCGTGCTGAGTTTTTTATTCTGCCAGCTGCATTTGATTTTTTTTTTTTTTCAATTTGATGTAATGACTTAGTATTGCTGCATGTGAGCAACTAATGTGTTTGAATGTCCAATTTTTTCAGTGGACAAGGAACAAAAGAAGGTATATATTTTTGCGATATGTAAACTGAATTAGAAGTATTAATGAAGCATTCAGGTGAATCTTGCAGTTGCACGTTTGTGATGAAGATTTACAGCATTTTGAAAAATGGTGCTATGCAAACTACCCAAACAGCGGATTTTTAGATGAGGTTATGGATAACTTCTCAAATATATATCGGATTAATGGTAAGTTTAATTTATATTGATATAATTACTGTTTATATAAAAAAATTTATAAAATGCTAGAATATTAGTTTAAATATACTTATTTTCTAATCACCAGAGACATCTGAGATGACTCCATTTGGGTTTGTGGGGCAACACTAAGACTTACATTTATCGAACTAAAATGAAGTCATTTAAGTAATAATATGCAACTAAGTAAAACTTTTTGGCTTTTTTATGGATACAATTAATTTTAATTATAGGATAAAATTACTTTTGTTTAGCAAGCGATTTAAACTTTAGAATGTCTAATTGTCTTGTGATTTGTTCTATTATTGTTTGGTTATCCTATGGTATTTTTAGATTTAACTTGAATAAAAATAATTACATATATCCTTTTTTTTGTTTTTTGGGGTTATGAAGGATGCCAAAGACTTGAAATATAGAGTGTGAAAAGGAACAGGGTAGGAACTGAACCTATGTACATTAATACCATTAGTATTTATGATTAAAAAAGATATCATTTGAGTCAAAGGCTCTTAGGCACTGCATAAATGTTAAAATGATAAACAATTTTATAGTTCAAAGTATGTTTTGTTTATATTTCAAATAATTTTATGATATATTTGTTTTACTATTATTTAAATTAAGTTGACATTCTTGAGTTAAAATCATCAACTTAATTTCAACAATAACTTCAAAACTTTGTGAAAATGTTCAACTTATAAGTGAAACATAGATTTAACATTAAAATTGTTCATTGTTTAATATTCACGTTAATTCCTTTTTGGATTATACGGTAAGGATATCTTTGGGCAAGCTTGTTTCATGTTATTATATCTGTTAAAATTTAAATGTAAAATACTTTGTGATAATTAAAGAATAATTAAACAAATCATAAAAATGTTAGTGACATGCTTCGAATGAAACATTATAATTTACCCTTAATTTTAAGGCAAAATACAAACAACTCCATCAACTTACCAGTTGTACAATTTTCTTTCTTTACTAAAACTTTTAATTTTATACAACATAACTTCTCTATTAACTTTTTCGTCTAGAACTCTAACACCATTTATCCATGTTAGTCAAGTTAGCTAAAAAAAAAATAATCTAACATATCATTTCAAGTGACAAATAGTGACTTTTATGTAATTTTTTTTTACACTTATATGGACATGACAAATAGCCTTACTTTGCCATTTGGAGATGACAAGTTAAATATATTCTTTGTTGACTTGGCATACATGGATAAGTATTGTCATAGTTTTGGATGGAAATGTTAACAAAAGGGTTATATTGTATAAGATTGAAAGTTTAAAGTATTTTTGGTCATCTTATAAAGTTCAAGAGAATAAACAACACAACCTTGAAGTTAAAGAGGGGGTGGAGGAGGGTTTGCATTTGGATCTTGGTGCTTACCCCAACTCCAGTACATATTTCTGAAAGAAAATCATAATCCTAACCAATTTTATATCTTTTTTTGGTAAAAGATTATATATCAACTTCAAATATAGAAACAAGTTGCTTAAATTTGGAACAATGGGAGATTTTTATTTATTGAGTTTTGAGAGAAATTATACTCATGAACTTTACACTATTTCTTTACCTAAAACTTTAAAACATTAAGCTTATGGGTTAATTCGCTTATACAGCTCTCATCTTGTTTTTTTATTTTAAATGTGGGATTTTCCACTCACACTTGAACCCAATAAACTCACCCTCAAGTATGAGTCCCTACCCACAGGCATACTATGAGTCTGCTTACAAGAGCCAACTATTCTTGGGTTGGGGTCCAATATGTTGCCTAAGCATTTTTACAATAATCCAGAGTATAATCCAAGCCTGCTTATAAGAGCCCATTACTTTCATCTGAGTGTGCATTGTAAGGCAAGGGAGTTATACAGACAAAATCTCCGTACAACTCTTAGATACATCATTAATACTTTATTTCTTATTAATGGTTTTACAAGCAGCACATTATGAAAATCTGATTTCATACATAGTTTCATGTTTATTCTATAAAACCCTAACACAGAGTTAAGCTGTGGAATTTACATAAATGACAACATACCTCTAGTCATAGCAATTGAAGTAGAATTGGAAGCAAACACAAGTAACAGGAAGAACAAATCACAAAGTCAGAAGCAATTTCTTAACCAATTAGGCAATCAATGTGATGTTAAGACCAAAAAAAATGGAGGGAGGAGGGGGGGAGAGTGATACGCCTTTAATTAAGAATCTTATCAGAATTAAACACTCTTCTTATTGTCAAAGAATAGATGATTCTGTCAACATAAAACTGGTTAAATAATCAACTTTCATAAATAACGGCCAATAATGGCAAAATTATAATGAGTGGGAAAAATGAGGATCATTCTTATATTTTTTTTTTTAATTTTGAAATTTAAAAAATATACCAACAAGCGCCTCCAAATCCTTCTTTGTGCTCTCATAGTTTGTCCCTACACATCAGTTGCAGTAGCATGAAAATTAGGAACTCCACTCTCTACAGTCTCCAAGATCTATTCATTGCTAAACAACACCTTCATTTGAATACTTTGCTTAGTACAGTTCTACCTGTCCAAGATAGGACTTAGAGATTGAAAAGATTCATTTGTAGCTGTATCTTAGCGGTAGAAGTACCTCGATTCACGTTATTATGGGATTGATCATAAACTTGTCATACAGGGTCACCTACTCATGGCATTTCACATTCTCTTTTCATCATATTTTGATTCTTCAGTAACTATACGTTATGTAATTAAAAAAATAAAAGATAAGTATGAGTCTTATACAAATAGAATCCATTGCTCATCTTTCTCCCTTAATGCAAAACATACGGTACACGAAAGCCTCCAGACGGCTTTTTACCACTGAAATGCTTTATTTTTCACGAGTATTTACCTTTTTCAGTCTCTTGCTATTTTCAACATTTCAGTAAAGTGAAATATGGGAGCAAGAGATTGAAAGAAAGAAAATTTAAATATGAAATGATAGACGAAGAACGTAATCTTTTTTTTCTTAGAATAAAAGATTGAGGTCCAATGAATAGGAGACAAAAAAATCTGAGTGATATCTCATATCTCTCTTTTAGGCTTCTTCAATTTCAATTACGAAACAGAGCACTCCTAGCAAAACAATATTTCGGATTTACCAACAGTCTAAGTGTGTGTTTAAAATCCTATTTCAAAATCACATTTGCGTAAAAATAATAAATTATTACTTCTTTAAAAACATGATTTTGAGCCTGACCAAGAACCAAACACACCATAAGACGTAAGCTTATCAGCAGCAGCAGGTTCCCTTCAAAAAAAACCACAAACAACAAAAACACCAACAAAAGAAAACAAAAGAAAAAAGCTCATCAGAAATTCAGAACTTTGGTGATTAAAATGTCTTGCATCCAATTCTTCATTGAAAAAATATTAACTTTACATTATAGTTGATTTAGATTCAAATGATCCGGACGCCCAAACAATCTGCACGCCTGTGCTCCAATCTTCCTTCCATGGCTGGCGTCTCCTTCAAGCTTAAGCCCTCTTATGGAGGCCAGCCCTTGCCGTCAGAGGACGTCTGCTTGAAGCCGTCTAAGTACCCCGTCATGGTGAGGAGGAGGTAGATGCACCTTATATATATAAACTATTGTAGTGACATGTGCCTTGATCTGGGTTTGCTTGCTGAAACCAGATTTGGCTTCGAATTATTTACCGCCCCTTGATTGCTTTTGATCTCTTTAATTGATGGAAACTTGCCCGCTTTGTTTAGAAACCATGAGAATAAGGACCTTGATATAGCTGCTTCAATATTGGAACTGAATGCAATTACAGAACGGAGACATGGTGAGTTGGATTTGTTGCTTCATGTTTCCTTTACCCAATTTAAGAACTTGTGTTTTGGTTATGCTATTGATATTTCTTACTTGTTTGCGGGCAAGGATATCTTTCCATTTCGGAAAACTTGTAATTTCTTGTTAGTGAAGGCTAATGAACTTGATACGAGTTACAGAGTGCGTGCACTTATTAGTCAATATGTTTATCCGGATGTTTACACATTTACTATGGCAATCAAGGCATTTTTCGAGGGAGGGAGTATTGAAGATGCAATTAATTTGTACTTGAAAATGGAGAAAATTAATTGGTATTTCACCGAATGTTGTCACCTACAATAATATGATTGATGGGCTCTGCAAGAGTGGAAGATTAGACGAAGCATTTCAACTTAAAAAAAAAAAAGATGGTAAAAAGCAGAGTACATCCAAGTCTTATAACATATAGCTTGCTTATTAATGCTTTGATGAAGTCGGAGAAATTTCATGAAGCAAATCGCATTTTGTAAGAAATGATGACAGTAGGTTTGCACACATTGTAGTTCTTTACAATACAGTGATCGATGGGTTCTGCAGGAAGGGAAATATGAGTGAGGCACTAATGATCAGGGATGACATGTTTTCCAAGGGTATAACGCCCAATTCTGCAACTTTTAATACTCTTCTACAAGGTTTTTGCAGGAGTAATCGAAAACGGCTTGTCGGGTTTGGTTGTAATCTCAAAAGTCGAAACGGAACGAGTTGAAATTGGTCCACCTCTAAGCTATGAAGACACTCGCAACTACATTCTGTGGCTCAAACTGGAGCACTTCTGTGACGGAAAAAGTCCTTAAACTGCTCGAAACGGTGCCGTCGACCAAGGGAGGTAGGTCGGAGATTTGCGAGGACCCGACGTGTGTGCCGGAGGTATTGCAGAAGGTTCTGAAATTATTGAGTATGGCGACGGAGCAAGCGTTGATGATACGGTGGAGCGTGTGTTATTTCTTTCGCAATCAGAAGGCGCAGGAAGCAGCGACAATGGCCAACGGCTTGACCAAGTTTCTGCTTCTAATGCAGAGCAATTGTTCGGCGCTTTCGGGCCAGCCGCTGCTACATTTCAACTCTCACCTCCACCGTTAAAGCCATCGAGGCCAGCAATAATGCCACGTGGCTAGATCGCAGCAGTCCATCCTACCAATGGCTAGGATTTGCCAGGCACTTCGCCGTCCAATAATTCAAATACCTGGATGCAAAAATTCAGAAATTTAAATATTATAATGGGTGAAACATAAATTCTTTTAAAATGAGAGATAAATTAAAAAAAATGGAGTAGAAAGAAAAAAGTCTCACTTTTTTTTCCTTCTATTATTCTCTCCCATTTTAAAAATATTTTACGAACTTAAGATATAAATTCAGAATCCAAATTGAAAGGCCGCCAAAGGGGCCGATAAACAACAAAAAAAAATTATGAGTTATTAACGAGACTTAATCCTGCTTCCTCATTAGCCAGCTATTCGGATCCATTATATTTTAGGTTGATTAAATATATATTTAATATTTATTCTACATATATATATATATATATATAGAGAGAGAGAGAGAGAGAGAGAGAGAGAGAGAGGAGTGTTATAAGAAAAAATAAGAAGAGTTGTATATATCGTGGGAAAGAGGTGAAAATACGTTGCATATTAGGGGCTTCATTTGGTCTAAAAACGGTGAGCATTAATGGAAAATGAACGGCTCTGATGGCTCAAGAACGAACGGACAAGATGCAACTCTAAATAAGCTGAAAAAATTGGAAAAGCGGCACCGTTTTGCTCTGGGTACTGCTTGCCCAGAGTGCCTCTGGGTAGAGGATCGCATTCCGAAACGTGGGACACGAGAAATGCAAGGGGCAATTTTTAAGTGGAAAACTCCATTGGCAAGTATTTCTAGTATTAAACTCGTACGTAAGTCTCAAATACATACAGATAGATAGATATGGAAGCTCATTCCACTCCTTTGAGAATTTACACCATCCCCTTCTCGGCTTGTAGTCATCTACTATCCCTCTTTGAAGTCTCCCTTCTCTTCGCTGTACGTGGTCAGCACGTGACCATCCTCGCCACCCCCACCACCGCTGGATTATTCCAGAAATCAATTGACAAGGCCAATGCCTCCGGCCACCACCTCCGAGTCCACTACCTCAAGTTCCCTTCCGAGCAGGTGGGCCTACCCGACGGCGTCGAGACTCTCACCTCTGTCGACGACCCCGACACCACCGCCAAAGTGTTCGCCGGAACGATGCTCCTCCGCCAACAAATGGAGCAGTTCATGGAGCAAAACCCTCCCGACTGTATCATCTCCGACATGTTCTACCCCTGGACTGCAGACTTCGCGATCCGCATGGGAATCCCGAGGCTCTACTTCGACGGTTCCGGCGCGTTCCAGTTTTGCTTGAAGGAGTCCCTTAGACGATCCGACTCCCCGCACCGCAAACCCAACACTTCCCAATCCGACACCTTTCTCATGCCGGGTCTCCCCCATCCTATTACCATGACCCTATGCCAGCTTCCGGATAACGACGAGTCCGATTCCATGATGGAAAGTTTCAGAGAATCGGAGTTGAAGAGCTACGGTCGCCTAGTCAACGGTTTCTCTGAGATTGAAGAAGACTACAAAGAGCATTACCAGAAAACCACAAACTGCAAGGTCTGGCATGTAGGTCCCACTTCACTCCTTAACAGAACTTCCGAAGAAAAGGCTGAGAGGAACGTAAAGACAGTGGTGAGTGAGCGGGAGTATTTGACTTGGCTCAACTCCAAGCAACCCAACTCGGTGCTTTACATTTGCTTTGGAAGCTCATGGCTCTTCCCTGATAATCAATTGTACGAGATAGCAAGTGGGCTTGAATCTTCTGGATGTCAATTCATTTGGGTGATTCGCAGAAAAGACAATGTCGATGACCAAAGTGAGGAAAATAGAGAGAAATGGTTGCCCAAAGGGTTTGTAGAAAGAGTCTTGAAGCGAGAAAACAGGGGAATGATCGTGAGCGGGTGGGTCCCACAAACGTTGATATTGGACCACCTGGCGATCGGAGGGTTCGTGACGCATTGTGGGTGGAACTCGGTGACGGAGGCGATCTGTGCTGGAGTTCCGATGATTACGTGGCCGTTAGCCGCCGAGCAGTTTTACAACGAGAAGCTGATAACGCAGGTGCATGAGATTGGAGTGGAGGTGGGCGCAGAGGAGTGGACCTTTGCTCCTTGGTCTGAGAGGAAGAAGTTGGTGACACGAGATCGGATTCACCGGGCTGTGAGGAAGCTGATGAACGGTGGAGATGAGGCTATGGGAATGAGAAGACGTGTTCAAGATCTGCAACACAAGGCCAAGACAGCAATGGAAGAAGGTGGGTCCTCGCAAAGGAGTCTGACGGCTCTCATTCAAGATCTTCAGAGGCTGAGATCTATCAGAACACCAACTAGTCAAGATTAGTCATACAGTCTGTATCACCCATGTATTGCGGTATCCGTCTTATTAGGGATTATGCTGCTTGCTTTGGTCTCCGTTGTCTTTAATAATACGTTGTTGTGTGTGGGTCTCATGTTCTTCGTGAGTTCCTATTTGCTTTGCTTTAGGGCGTCAGTATTTATTTTAATTTTTGTTGTGTTTGGCCTATATTTAAAGTTTTTTTTTTTAGTATTTACCCAAAAAAAAAGTGTTTATGAGTTAGAGGAAAAAACAGACTCTTGTACATGGAAAGCTAAATGATTTACCAAAAACAAAAAATTAAAAAATTAAAACAAATTAAGGCCTAACTCATCATTAAAAGGTCAAATTGCATTTGCATATAGAATCTCCTTCTAACTTTGGAGTTTATGCAATATGCATCTTTCAATTCTAAATCTTTGGTTATTTGTTCTCTAAATTTATAATACAGTTTAGCCCTTCGGTTAACTAATCTTTTCAAAACCCTGATGGAATTCCTCCAGGGTCGTGCCCTTTGTTTTTTTGGAGAACCTGAATTCTCTTTCATACAAAAGAAGATCACGTGACAAAAAGAAAAAGAGACATAGTCCTCATATAACTGGGTCCCACTGCGTCCTCTCTCTCTCACCAATGTGACAAATACAATGAACCAAAATACTCTTTTTTCTTTTTCTTCAAGTAAAATCTCAAATTCTTCTTATTTTTCTTATCTGTCGGGCATGAACTGAGAAGGAAAAACATGAATAAAGATTATGGCTTGTGTAATTCTGTTTTAATTTTAATGTTTTTAAAATAAATATTTTTTTAAAAAAATTTTAAAAAATTAAAAAATCTATTTAAATTATTATTTTAAAAAATAATTGTTCTCTATTTTTTATAATTATACAAAATAAAAATTAACAAAATATTTAAAAGATGTTTTGATTTTTTAAAATATAATTTTATTTTTATGTTTTATAAAATATTTTTTAAAAATATTATTTTTAAAAATAAAAAATTATTCTACAAAAAAAAAATCAGACAGGCGATTCTTCTTTAACTGATTTTCATTCCGAAGGAAACAAATGGTCATGAAAGCCAAAAGATGAAAGTCACAGGAGCTACAATTAAATCACCAGATGAAAGAGGGATCTAAATAAATCTTACCTTTCTGAATTTATTAGATTACCCCCACCTCCTCAGATCCACCTCAAAGATCATGACAAGAAGAGTCCCATCTCCCATGTAGCAATATTGGCGCCATTTCTGACCTGCAACGGAAGTCATAAAAAGCAAGACAAAGTCACTTCGCATCAGATCACATAATCCAGTAAAATTAGCTGAAAACACTCCAATTTACTCGAATTAAAGTGTGTCACAGTCACAGACCCAACAAAAAGAAACTTTATGCTGAGAGATTCGAGAATCAGAGGGAAGCGAAAGAGGGTAATGAAGATCAGATCCGCTCTTCCCTATTGTCGTATATATAATATAATGTTTCAAGGTATGCACCGAAGATACCCAGGCGAAAGTGAAAAAGTAGAAGATAGCGAGCGAGGCAGGGTAAGGTGCATGGGATAGGATTGGAGTGGATGCGGGCACAGAGGAGTGTTCGAGAAGGCGTGTTCGAGACTTACAACACAAGGCCAAGACAGCAGTAGAAGAAGGTGGGCCCTCACAAAGGAAGTCTGATTCAAGATATTCAGAGGCTGAGATCTGTCAGTCAGAACACGTACTCGTCAACATTGTGTTCAATAATCGAATGCAAATCACAGGATGCAATTCCTTTCTCTTTCAGAGCTTGGCACTTGCCAGAATAATGCGAATTTCTCTCTGCCGCGATTTCTCTATTTAACTGTGTTGATCTCATCTAAGTTGTTTAAATTTGATTGTTTATTTGTTAAATCTTAATTATTATTTTTCTAAAATTAACAATTGAAAAATCAATTTTATTTTACATTTTTTATGTTTCTTAAAATAAATAAAAAATTTAAACATTAAAAAATTTTAAATCCATACCATCTATATTAAATCTAATCAATCTAAAGATAAATTTGGAGAAGCAGTTAAGTAAAGAATCTGCGTTCCTCTCGGGAACTGGACAAGTTGTGCTTTTATGATGTTATAGCAGCCTGTTTAAAATTTGCCAATAGAGTTAGATCATGAATTGTTTTAAGACAATTATCTAGATGACAAAAAATACTTTTATGTTTTTGTAATTCTCTCAAATTTTCAAGTAACTTGAGAGAGACAAGTAAAAAAAAAAAAAAAGTGGGGGAGGAGAGAGAGAGAGAGAAAAAAGATAAGTAAGACCCTAAATAAGTTGCATAAATGTACTCTCTCTATCTTCCTCTCTTCTATAAGATCCTCTAGATCTTGCTCTATGTCGTTTTATTGTTTGGCATATGGTACATGGCAATTTGACTGATATGTATATGTATATATAATATTAAAAAAATTCAGATGTATAATTGCCAAAACGTTTTTCCCATATATATATATAACTTATGTTTTTTAAGAGACGCGAAGGAGCTTCATTAGCGTTCAACAATTTTCTTTTTCTTTCAGTTAATGAATGTGGAGGAAAGCCTTATGTGTTAATTTTTTTTTTTTTTTTTAATAATAAGGAGACACGGAGAAAACCCATACGCATTCCCTTATAATGGGGGGTTGAGGAACAGGGTTGGGTTAGTGGGAGGGGCGCGGTTACCGGTGGGAGGGTGTGAAAAAAGAAATATTTATACATATATAAGATATAATATATTTTACCTAATATATTATATTTTTTATATATAATAAATATAATATTATTTATTTTTTAATGTAAAACATTAAAATATAATTAACGATAATCTATATATTATGATTTTGTATATAAAGCTATATTTTTAACTATAATTTAATAAATATAATATATTAATAACTTGTTTAATGAAAATTTTATAACAGTAAATAAATTAAAATTTTTGTTACTAGATATTAATTATTAAATTGTAAAAAAATCCTTTACATGTTAAAAAAATTCTATAAAACAAATAATAACATTTTAGATATAATCTAATTATATAATATTAAATCTAGGTCCAATTTCTTATATTGTTATTATTACATTTTTTTAAATCAAAATATAATAAATTCATAATTCTTCAATAAAAATATAACAAGAGTATAATTTATTTAGAAAATTATACAATTATTTATGAAAATTATTTACTTATCATATTTTGTTTAAGAAATGTGGCAATAAAAATATAAGCAATTGTATATGAGTTTTTTTATAGTAATATAATATGATTATATTTTTAATTATAATTTAATAAATATAAATGATGATTTTATAGATAAAGTCATCTTTTTAAAAATATAATAAATCTAAAATATAAAAATATAAAATCTTATTATTTGTTTTAAAGAATTTTTTTACAATTTAATAATAAGTATTTAGTAATAAAATTTTTAATTTATTCATTATTATTACACCTTCATTAAGCATGTTATTATATTATATTTATTAAATCATAATTAAAAATATAACTTTATCTATAAAATCATAACTTATACATTAATTATTATTAAATATATTTTAATTTTTTATAATAAAAATTATATTATATCATATTTATTTTATATAATATAGTATAATATAATATATAATATTTATCATATACAATATATTATATATTATAAATATTATATAATATATATTTATACATATAAATATATATCCGCCCTCCTCCCCTCCAACCCGCCCCCTTCCAGTTTCCTCAAACCAACCCCCCCCCCCCCCCCCCCCCAAAAAAAAAAACCAAGAAAAAGATTTAAGGAAATAAGGAAGGGTTTCATTAGTGTTAATTAATTTTTTTAAATTGACAAACACAGAAAAAATCCCTCTACGTTCTCTTAAAAAAAGTTATATATATAGAAAAAAAATATTTTAACGGTTATACATATGAGTTACATATATATATATATATATATATATATTATAGTCAAATTGCATATGGTACATATATTTGTATTTTAAATAATTTATGGACTAACCTTTGAAAATGGATATTCGTTCGAGATCATCATACCTGTGAATTATGATTAATTAATAGACATATTATGTATGTATATTATATCAAAGGAAAGGTCAATTTCTCCGTAGCCTTTAAAATAATAATTATTGGACATCCTCCTATTGATTGCAAGGTTATTTTTCTCCTTTTGCTTTCTTGTTGAATATATATACACACACGCACACTACAACATATAGTTTTGCTACAGAGATAATAGTCTAAGAAAATTTTTTCCCACATGCATTTTTATGCAAGTTTTTGTTGCTAATCCTAATAAACCGCGAGAAGTTAAAATTATCTTGTCAAAGAATTGGGAGACCTGCTAGAGTTGCTCCATATTCTGTTTCCCGGAAAAGGTTATTATACTTTCAACACTGAATTGTTTTGAAATAGATGTGATCACGCGTCAGATTTGTTTAAAAATGGGTCGGACACATTAAAACAATAGGTTCAGGTCTGGTTAAAAAAAAGGCATGGGCCCGTCTGGCCTTTTTAATTTTTTTAAAAATTTTTATTTTTTTATTTTAAATATTAGATATATTTATTTTATGACTTGTTATGCTTACTTTTTCATTTTAAATACTAAATAGCTCAAAAAATATTACAAAAAATTTAAATAACTTAAAATATGTATATATATATATATAAAAGATAATAAAACTTCTCAAAATAATAATTTGTTTAATAATATTATTAATTAATAATTTATTTTATTTGAATTATAATGTATTCTTAATAATATATTATGCAATAAATATGAGTAAAAAAGCATAATAATCATATATGTTATATATTTTTTTATTTATATCTAGAATTATAAATAAATTTTTTAATGATATTATTTATCAATAATATATAAAAAATAATTATAATATGAGTAAACTTAGGCTCGAGTTGGGTTTTAAAAAATATTTAAACTTGACTTATTTTATATTTAAGCTTTTTAAAAATAAACTCATTTTTTATCAAACTCTTTCTTAGTTCATATCTTTTTTTTTTTTTTTTGGCCAGGAGAGGCTAAGTCTACTATGAAAGTTCCATGTATTTCACATTTAGATTATTTTAAATCACTGTTTATAGTTCTTGAATAATCCTACTAGAAACTTTTGGGTTTCTGAGACGCTAATCTTCTCTTTTATGTGATGTTCAGGTTCACAAGATGAGCAATTTTAGGAGGAAAAGGAGCTTATCATGAAAGAAATTGAAAGAGTATCGGACTAAGTTATTCATTCTATCAGCTGCATTTGATTTTTTTTCAATTTGATATGATGACTTTATACTATTGCCTGTGAGCAACTAATGTGTTTGGATGGTCCAAAAGTTTCAATGGACAAGGTATAAAAAAGGACGTATTTCTGTCATATATAAACTGAAATTAATGAAACATTATAGATAAATTTTGTAGTTGGAGAGTATAAGGGTATAGAAAAGGCTCTGGCTTCTCTCCATTTCAAAGCATGTAACACCCCTATCTCTTTTTCTCTCTCTGCTTAGTAAAGATATTGGATGGGAGAAAATTGCTCTTACAAAAAGAGTCCTTGAGTATATGATATACACAAAGAGACAGGATAGAAATAGAACTCAAGTTGATTAGTACTTCTGGCACTTATCACCAAGGGAATGTTAAAATGGTAAATAATTTATTAATGAAGGTATGATTTATGTACACCTTGAATGATTTTATATTAATTTTTTGTTATTACCAAATTTAACTTGACATTTCAATAGTAAAATTATTCTTTTAATTTCAATAATAACTTCAAAACATTGTGAGAATGTTCAACCTATTGAAACATAGATTTAGCAATAAAATTATTCTTTATTTAATGTTCACATTTTTGTATAGGATAAGAGTATTAAGCTAACTTTATGTTATTGTTTTTCATTAAAATTTGAATATAAAATACTACGAGATAACTAAATAATAGTTGAACAAATCATAAAATTGTCACTGACACTTCAAATTAGAAAGGAGCAAACTAATCTTTGGCCAAAAAACGTTATTTACCTTTGATTTTAGGCTAAATGTAAATAATCCCTCTTAATTTAGAGGATTGTGCAATTTATTTTCTTCACTTTAAAAATTGACTAAAGACCTTTTAATTTTGTGTAACATAATTTGGCCAAACATTGTAATTTAACCTTGATTTTAGGCTAAGATACAAATAATTTCCCTTAATTTAAAGAGTTTACAATTTTTTTTAACTTTAAAAGTTGACCAAAAACTCTTACAATAAACATAATTCCTTTATTAACATTTTAATTCTAACCTTACTTATTTATATAAGTCAAATTAGTAAAAAAAAAACATTTAACATGATAAATAATAACTTTTTTGTCATTTTTCCCCACAATTTTAGTTTGATGAACATTAAAAAAAAAAGCTTTATTTTCTTACTTAAAATGATGAAGTAAATACATTTTTGGTTTATTTACTCTATATGAACAAAATAATATTAGGGTTGTACATGATAAAGTTAAAAGATTTATATTGCTCAAAACTAAAAAATATGCCTTTGTTTAATTTTTAAAATTTTAAAAAATAAATCACACAAACTTAATTTAGATTATCCTTTCTATTTAGACCCTTTCTCGATGTTTCTCCCACCGAGCACATTTTTTTGAAAGAAAATCCTAAGCCAACCCCAGTTTATATTATGCTTCTTCTTTTTTTTGTTGGGATACAAAGATTCTATATCAACTTCAAAAATAGAGACAGGCATCTTAAATTTGGAAGTTGACATAGTTATAATTGCATTAAATAATTGGAAGTGGATCTGATAAATATCCATTATATTCCCTGAAAATCTCACAAAACCCCCTATGCATTAAACCCCTTTTATCACACGTAACACTGAATCGATAACGTAATCAAGCCACCGTCAGACCTCTTCCCTTCCGCCATGGATTTCTTCAACGCCGCGTTCTCTGATGAACCCCCACCTTCCTCGGATCTCCATGAATCCGGAGAACGTGCTCACGACGATCAGATTCGGAGTCCCAATTCTGATACCGCTTGGAGCTTCGGAGGTCTGATCAAGACCCTCGCTTCCAATCCGTTATCGAGACCTACCGCCGCGACCTCGATGAGTTCAGTTCTGGGTTGAAGAAAGAGACGACCGTGATCCGGGAAGTTGCTTCACGCGCCGTCAAGGACCTCCCGTCTTCGCTCGACACTGGCGCGTCGGTGGCTCAGGAGTCGCTCGAGTCGGTTGGTCAAGCCATAGACGATATTGGAAGCTCCTTTTGGAAGTCGACAGCGCAGATTATTTGTCACGGTAGGGATACTCTCCGAGCGCCTGATTTTGATTCCGATTCTTCTGATTACAATAATAATGATAATTCTATTTTTGGTAATCAACCATTGAGTGGTAGTAATCAGAGTTTGAGTTTGAAACGGTATAGTAGGTTTGATGCGCTAGTGCATGCTCTTCAGAGTGATGTTAATACTTATTTGGAGGAACCGGAAGATTTGGGGAATTACAATGAGTGGAAATTAGGGTTTGAGATGGATAAGAAAGGGGAAGAGATTAAGAATTTGATTGACGAGAATGGGGTGATTGATGAGATTTATGGGAAGGTTGTCCCTTGTAGGACTGACCATGAAAGCTTCTGGAGCAGGTATTTTTATAGGCTGCATAAACTAAAACAAGCAGAGGATACAAGAGCTAAGCTTGTGAAGCGTGCAATTTCTGGGGAAGAGGAAGAGGATTTGAGCTGGGATTTTGATGATGAGGATGATGGAAATGATGGGTATGAGCCAATAGATAATTCTAGTGCAGTTGCCACAGTTGGTGGTAGTGGTGCTGTTGAGAATGGTGAAACAGGGAAGAAGGATCTTGGGACAGTAAACGATGTGAAGGGTCCTGCTAGCAAATCTGAAGCTGATAGTGGGGATAATAAGGAGGGCAAGTACAATGATAATGCTGCCTCAAATGCTGCTGAAACTGTAAGTGACAGTGGGGTTAAGTTGGATGTTAAAGTTGATGAGAAAGCAACTTCAGAAGCGAAGACAGAGAATGGTGAATCTTGCAAAGATAGTGATATTTCAGTTGTTTCAAGCCAACCTTCAATGCCTGAAGAAGAAGACATTGGCTGGGATGAAATTGAAGATATTGGACGTAATGATGAGAGTAAAGAGGAGGGTGTTGGAATCAAAACTAGGATAGATCTGCGAGAGGTTTAGTGCACCAGACCAAGAGGAGGATCTAAGTTGGGATATTGAATATGATGACGAGACTGTCAAATCGTGAGCAATTTGTGGGCTCAGGATCGTAACGGCTTTGATTAATGACACGAAATGTTTTTTCGTCCTTGGTTAAATTTCTGACGAAGCGTATAATTCTTTCTTTATAATAATGTAAATAAATTCTTATGTCTCATAAAAGTTGAAGTGATATATTATTAGGACACGGGCTGAAATGAAGCTTAATTTGAAAGTTTATATCATGTGAACTCTTGATTTTCGTTGAGAAAGGTCCTTGCGCCATGTCCATTTGTATCATACGGAAAGAGCTCTATTTCACCCCAATTCACATTATGATGGGATTGATCATAAACTTGCCGTATTGAGACCTATTTACCACTGAAGTTTCTTACTCCTCACTCTTATTAACTCTCTCTGTCTTGCTATTTACAACATTTCAGTAAAGTAGAATATGGGACCAAGAAATTGAAAGAAAGAAAATTCAAATATGATCTGATAAACGAAGTGAACAATTTTCTTTTTTTTCCCCGTAGAATAAAAGATTTAGATCCGATGAATAGGAGACAGGAAACCCAAGTGGATATTTCTCTTCTGGGTTTCTTCAATTTCTATTACGAAATAAAGCACTCCTAGCAAAGTGGTCCACCCAGATTTTTAAACCAATCCGAATTGGCATTAATATGGTATCAAATCTTATCCATTCTAAAGTTATGTGGGATAGGAACAAACAGCAAGCAATACATCCACCTGCACTAGTCACTGAAATTTAGAAGCAACCATCCTCACCATGTGGAAATACAGGTAAGACATGTTGGAAGGCTGCAAAAGGGGCCAATGTTCAACAAAAAAAGATATGGATTATTAATGAGACTTAATCATTCTTCCCCATTAGCTTGGTACTCGGATCATTATAATTGAGAGTGTTTAGAGAATTAACCTTCCCTATCGTTTTCAATTATTTGTGTGGAAGATTTGTTTAAACATCCTGACTATCTCTCGAAAAGAAAAGTTCAAATTATGCGTACGTGTCTGTTTGATTGTGAAATTTTAGAAACAGTAAACATCTCTTCCTGACATGTTCAGTAGCCATAGTATGGTTTGAATCTAGCTTATCGCTCTGAGTTGATTCAATTCATCATTAGAATGTAGAAAGAATGTTCCAGGTTATGCTAGAGATGCACCAAATAAATTCTTCAAAAGAGTTTTAACCAGTTTATGCATCTAATAATTACTATTCGCTGGTGTATCTACTATCATAAAAATAAGCTAATCTTTCAAAATGTATAGCCTTCACCTATACAGATTCTGTCCCATGTGCAATCAGTTAAAGTGGGAATTGTAGATGTCTAATCAGAGCCATGATATTCTTCAACCCCAAAAGCATAAAAGACTTTTTCAACCCCTTGATCTAGGTTGGATTATGTTAGCATACTCATTCAGAGTCTCTTGTGCTTGAACTAGACTGTCTAGAAGACATCAAATATAAATGGACTGAGCTTGAGTATGTGTTTCAAACCAGCGTATGATATCAATACTATTCAATTGATGTTGGAAGGACTGTGCGGTATATTGCAGTTTTTGAAACAAGAGTTCACTCGAATGTGCCCACGATTTTACATTTCTTCCTTGTCAAGGTCATTCGGATGCTTGCTTCTATTAAATATCACAGTCTATTAGAAGATGTACGTGTGCACAGTTGCGATCATTTACGGGAATTCCAGTGTATGGTAGTCTGAAACTTACTTTCTTTCGTCTTGGCAAGATGGGTGGTGAATTGTATATTATTTAAGAATTGTTGTTGTTACTAAAAATAAAATAAAATAAAAAGTTTTCTTCAATTATTGTACGTCTTCACTATAGTTTGACTGTACGCGTAAGAAATTTTTCTACCTAGTGGATGTCAATGATCAATGGTCCACTATCAGTCAAGAATTAAAATTTATATTCCATTAGCAATTTCACCTTTCTCATTTGTTATCTTGAGCAATGTATGGTTCTAGTTTAAACGGTGAAACAAAAAAATTTTGAATAAATTAACAATTGTATTGCTATGATTTTTTTTTCATCTTTAGGAAAAGTCAAGGATTTAAGAAGCTCAAAATTTAAAGAAACAAATTAATAGTGATTCAATAAGAATTGTACTGGAGTAAGCGAATGTGAGGATATTATATGAATGAAGATATTAAAACTTTTTTGGGGTTTTTGGGGGGGGGGGGGGGGGGGGGGGGGTGGTTTGGAGTAGGGTGTTTATGAGTAGGTCAGGGTATCAAACCTATTAAATATTTGACCTAATTAAGATATTGATTTTTTTTTTATGTTTGTAATTTGGTTTCACTCAAACAAGCTCGATTTATGTTGAATTAGGGTAAGTTAGAACTACTCAAATTATTTTTTGTTATGAATTAATATTTATAATATAAAAATATCTTTTTACAAGTTCATAAGCGTATATTTCAAAATAGTAAACTTTTAGAATCCTCGTATGTTTATCAATAATAAAAAATAACCTAATATTATTAAACAAAATATATGTTATATTAACATAATTAGCCTAAGGTAAATATATGTATTTTCATTATTCAACTAAAAAAAATTAGTAAGGATGCATATCAATGATGAAAACAATTAAGAAGTAGAGAGGGTTTTAATAAGTAATAAAAGTTGTAGCATGCAAAAAAAATTAGATGAAATAAGAATTAAAAAAATATATAAGATGACAATATGTTGATAATTTTTTAAAAAATAACTACTAGAGTATAATTTTGCTTAAAATTTTGTCTATTTATATTTTTAATCTAACCTAATTAAACAGAGTTAAGACAAGTTCTTAAAACTTAACGGGTCAATGAACACTCGTAAAATATAAAAACTTTATCATTACATACACAACTTTGAAATGAGGTCAAAACAAACGGAGACATGAATTTTTGTTAGAGTAGACAACAAAAAGAAGAGAAATAATAAAATAATTCTGGTTGCTTGTCAATAGTCTTTTCATTTTATTTTTAAAATTTTTTGCATAAAAAATTTAAATTTTAGTAGCTTTTTAAGTTTTAAAAGTTAAACTCATAGCTGCCTTTTATTATTCTTGTAAGATGGAATATTATATAAAAGGATTATGATTATATAAATAATGAAAAATGGTTATGATTGTACCAAATTTGATTATCAAATGGAAGCTCATTCCCCTCCTTAGAGAATTTACACTATTCCCTTCACGGCTTGTGGTCACCTTGTATCTATTCGCTGCACGTGGTCAGCACGTGACCATCTTCACCACCCCCGTCATCGCTCGATTACTTCAGAGATCAATTGACGAGGCCAGTGCCTTCTGCCACCACCTCCAATGATTACGTGGCCGTTAACCGCCCAGCTGTTTTACAAGGAGAAGCGGATAATGCAGGTGCGCGGGATTGGAGTGGAGTGGACCCTCGCTTCTTGGTTTGAGAGGAAGAAGTTGGTGACATGAGATCGGAAAGACCTCTTGTTTAGGAATGGCTATTTTTTTTTTCAAAAAAACAGTTGTGTTTATGTGTGGTGCTCGATTGAAATAAATTCAACGACTCACGTTAATTTCAGGTTTTAATTTTTCTCATTTATTTTAAATTTAATTTTCGAACAGATACAATTTTTTAGAAAATAGTTATTATTTACATATTCTTATTATAAATAAAAACTGATTATAGATTATAAAATAACTGAAAAATATAGAATAACTAATTTACAACATATCTCTTTCTCCTTCAATTTTTTTATTTGAAACTTCAAAAAGTTTTTTAAAAAAGATTTCAAAAGTTATTGTTTGTTAATCTCAAAGTATTTGTGATAAATCTTAGAGGTGATTCACTATTTACCTTGCAATAAACTTTGTGAGGGTAAATATCACCTTAAGCAGTGGCAGAGTTAGGGGGCGATATAATTAAAAAGATTATAAATTAATATATATATATATATATATATATATATATAATTGAGTAAATTATATGCCTTACAATTGTCTTCTATGTGATTTTATATTTTGAAATGTTATTTATGAATTTCACAATTATAATTTTCTTATAAACATGATCATATTTAGTGAAGAAAATGAAGATCCAACTAGATCATACTACTTTATTGATCAACTATACTTTGCTATAATGACCCAATTAAATATGTTCTTTTGTACTTATTGTTTTCAAATTATTGTTCTAAATATCATATATGATATTTGTAATTATCTTTTATATTAATAATAAGAAAATTTACATGTGATATCAGAGCCTATCATGTATGATATTGAGAATACTAATTTAAAATCAATAAGCACAAAAAAACAAAGCTCGATTCAACCATCGCACAAAGTATACTTAATCCACAAAATAATGTGATCTAATTGAGTTTTCCTCTCTATTACTTAAGCTTAATAGTAACTTTCGATGGGAGAAGCTCACATATTAAGGTTAAAAAAGACCTAACTTTGTTTTAAGTAGTATCTTACCAAACTCTCCTACTATAAAAAACTATACCTTCAGCCATTTTTTTTTATTAGTTTTAGCGATGGTTTTAATCTTCGCTAGGCCCTCTAAATGATAGTTTATATTTTTTTTCATTGAATCATCTGTCACGAAGACTTTAATTATGATTTTTACAAATCATTGGTAAAATTGTTGCTAGACTATGGTCTAGTCACAATAAACCATGGTATAGCCATAGTTTTTGTAGACCATAACAAGACCAAGGTTTAGTCATAATTTTTTAAAATATGGTTTAGCTATAGTTTTAATATAATTTGGCTAAAATGATTTTTTTAAAGTGTCAGTTTTGACTGCTAGTAAATCTTTTTTATTTTATCATAGAATTAATCTTTTCAAATACAAGATTTTCTCTCAAAACACCCAATAAAAATTGTATAAACTTGGGATAATATTACTCTAACAAGAATAAATGAATAGGATTAAAAAGAGTGAAAGAGAGAGATAAAGTAACATAATAGCATATAGAATAAATCTTTGCAAATACAAGATCTCTCCTCAAAATCTTTCCAAAAAAATGCATGTGAATAATGTGTACTAATCCAAATATTGTGATTAGAAAAATAAAGGAAAAGAAAAAGATTAAGTTCTTTAGAAGATCAATAAGAAAAAAGCATATCCAAAGACCAAACTCTCAATTATCTTTTACAAGTATCATAATTTCTTTGCTCCACTTTACAAATGCCACACAACAAAGTTAACATATAAGATGCTGTATTATTTAATATCACTACGTCAAAACATGAACGCAACTGCATATTGTTAGAGAATTGTGTGTGTGTGTCAAAAGGGAAGAGAAAAAGAGAAGTCCCACATTGCTCAAATAAAGGAAGGCCAAAGGGTATAAATAATAACATGTGATTATGGAAGAGCAAAATGGGTCTAGGAGGAGAGTGGGCTCGCGCGCACACAAAGCTGGGCTAACATAGCCGAGCTCAGTTGAAATTCGGCGATTTGCCCCCCCTGCGCGCAAAATATACGCGGTGTTGGACATTTTTTACCGTTGCCGGAATTTAAATTTTGAAAATTAAATATTTTCAAATAGCTTTCCGGAAAACTCACAAATTTAAGGCTTCGGTTATGAGTTCATTACGTGAACGTTTCTGAACGTTACTCATCATTTACCGGCAATTATTAATCCGTTTTCTTATTTTTATTATCTGATATAATGGTTATTAATCTTCATGTCGGAAACCGCCCAACGTTCAGAAACGCCCTCATTAATATAATTCAATTTGGTCCAACGTTTCATTATTTTCTGTGCCTATAAATACCGTGTTGCTCTTTGGGTTCCACACACCACAGCTCTGGACAACATTCGAGCTGCTCTCTCCTCTCCTCTTCTCTTCGTCCCTGAGTTCTTATCTCCGTTGTTCTGCTTTCCTGCGACATCGCAGAAGAATCCGTTCAATTCTGGGGAGTGCCGTCTTGTGGCGGAATATCTCTCAAGGACAGTGTCCTTGTATACGGCTCGGATTTATTTTATACTAACAACTTTCTTGTGCAACCATTGTGTAATAACAATCTTGAGAGATATGGAGTCACAAAACAATGCTCCTACTTCCGATGGCCCTACCGGTGCCCCGTTCACACTACCTCCGATGCCACTGTCTAGGCCACCACCGGATATTTCAAAAATTGAAATGTTCGATGGCAAAAACTTCCGAAGGTGGCAAGAACGTGTTTACTCAATCTTGGACCTATATGGAGTTGCTGCTGCGCTCACACAATCTGAACCTTCATTAGATGTTGACCAAAATCAAAGGGTTGCTTGGGAATATGCCAACAAGGTATGCCGAAATACCATCATTAACACTTTGTCTAATGATCTCTTCGATGTTTACTATGTGTACAAGGAAGCAAGCAAAATTTGGGAATCGTTAATTGCCAAATATACTGCTGAGGACGTTGGGAAGCAAAAGTTCGTTGTTGGAAATTACTATAGATGGGAGATGACTGAGGACAAGGATATTAAGTTGCAAATTAACGAGTACCATAAGCTGCTAGAAGAGTTGAGGGCGGAAAAAATCAACCTACCTGACGAGTTTGTTGCTGGAATTTTGATTGAGAAGCTGTCTGAATCATGGAAGGACTACAAACAACAACTGAAACACAAAAAAAAGCAATTGCCATTGTCAGACCTAATCACTCACATCATTATTGAGGACACAAATCGAAAAGAGATGCAAGCTGCAAAAGGCAAAGAGATGACCTCAAAAGCAAATTTGGTGGAGACAAAGCAATATGCTAAGAGGTATGAATCTAAAACAAAACCTGACTACAAGCCCAAGAGTTCTAACCCCAAATTCAAAAAGAAAGGGAGTTGCTTTGTTTGTGGAAAACCAGGCCACCATGCTGCTCAATGCAGAAAGAGGGCTAGAAATGACAATCCTCCTAGAGCCAATCTGGTTCAAGGAGATGAAGAAAATGAAATCATTGTAGCGGTCATTTCTCAAGCTCTCTTAATATCCGATGTGAAAAAATGGGTGATAGACTCTGGGGCTACCCGACACATTTGTGCAAATCGTGAGATGTTTGCCTCCTATAATCCTACCAAGGAAGGAGAAGACCGTGTTTACCTTGCTGATTCCCGAACTGCAAAAGTTCTAGTAAAAGGAAAGGTTGAACTGAAACTCACATCTGGAAAAACTTTATCACTTAGTGATGTTCTTCATGTGCCTGATGTTAGAGCCAATTTAATTTCTGTAGCTCTATTAAGCAAAGCTGGGGTTAAAGTGTCATTTGAATCTGATAAGATCGTAATGACAAAGAATAATGTATTTGTAGGGAAGGGCTATTGTACTCAGGGGCTGTTTATACTTAACATTGCTAATATGAATGAAAATGCATCATCTTCTGCTTACTTGCCTGTCTTTATGATTGATACTTTTGATATATGGCATGCTCGATTAGGACATGTTAGTAGGTCATATTTAAAGAAAATGCAAAACCTTGGTTTAATTTCTGAAATTAAAAATGATTCTCTAAACAAATGTGAAATTTGTGTAGAAGCTAAATTAACCAAAAAGTCTCATTTTCCTGTAGAAAGAGAAACTGAATTGCTTAGCTTAATACATACTGATTTAGGTGATTTAAAACAAACTATGACAAGAGGTGGCAAAAAGTATTTTGTAACTTTTATTGATGATTTTTCTAGATATACTAAAGTTTATTTATTGAGAAATAAAGATGAAGCTTTTGATAAATTTCTTTTATATAAAGCTGAGGTAGAAAATCAATTAAATAAAAAGATTAAAAGGGTTAGGTCAGATAGAGGAGGAGAATTTGTTTTATTTAATGACTTTTGTGAAAAAGAAGGAATCATTCACGAAGTAACTCCTCCATATTCACCTGAATCAAATGGAATAACAGAAAGGAAAAATAGAACTTTAAAAGAAATGATGAATGCTATGCTTGTAAGTTCTTCTGCACCAGATAATTTATGGGGTGAAGCTTTGTTATCTGCATGTTTTTTACAAAATAGGATTCCTTATAAGAAACTAAATAAGACACCTTATGAATTATGGAAAGGGTACACACCAAACTTAAAATATTTGAAAGTGTGGGGGTGTCTTGCAAAGGTTTTATTACCTGATCCTAAAAAGAGAAAAATTGGTTCAAAAACTTCTGATTGCATGTTTATTGGATATGCTGAACATAGTGCATCATATAGATTTCTAGTTTTGAAAAGTGATGTTCTTGATCATAACATTATTATTGAAACGAAAGATGCAGAATTTTTTGAACATACTTTTCCATTAAAAATTCAGCATATGTCTCAAACAGCTGAAAATTTGCCTTCTTCATCTAAAGTAAATGAAAGTGAAAATTTTGTTGAAAATTTAAGGAGAAGCAAAAGACAAAGAAAAGAAACTTCTTTTGGAAATGATTTTTATACTTTTATGTTACAAGATGAGCCATCAAATTTTTCTGAAGCAATCTCATCTTCTGATGCTCATCTTTGGAAAGAAGCAATTAAAACTGAAATAGATTCGCTAAATCAAAACAAAACTTGGGTTTTAGCAGACTTGCCTTTGGGAGCAAGACCTATTGGTTGCAAATGGATTTTTAAAAAGAAATATAATCCTGATGATCTATTGATAAATATAAAGCGAGGCTAGTAGCTAAAGGATTTACTCAAAAACAAAATATTGATTATTTTGATATTTTTTCTCCAGTAACAAGAATTTCTTTTATTAGAATTTTGATTGTTTTAGCTTCAGTTTACAAGCTTTTTATTCATCAAATGGATGTTAAAACTGCCTTTTTAAATGGTGATTTAGAAGAAGAAATTTACATGATACAACCTGAAGGGTGTGTTGTTCCTGGACAAGAAAATAAAGTTTGTAAACTTGTTAAATCATTATATAGATTGAAACAAGCACCAAAACAATGGCATGAAAAACTTGATCAAGTCTTAACAAGTGATGGATTTTCCACTGTTGAAGTAGAAAGATGTGTTTATACAAAAATTGTGAATGATGATTGTGTGATTATCTGTTTATATATTGATGATATGCTCATTTTTGGTACAAGTATAAATGTTGTAATAGAAACTAAAAGGTTTCTTTCTTCTAAATTTGATATGAAGGATATGGGTGAAGCAAAGGTGATATTAGGTGTTAAGATCATAAGAAGTGAAAATGGTATTTTACTATCTCAAGAACATTATATTGAAAAAATTCTTAAAAAAATTTGGATTCTTTGAAAAAATACCTGTAAACACTCCTTATGATGCTAGCACCAAATTAGTTAAAAATAAGGGTGATTCGGTAGCTCAATCTACATATGCACAGATTATTGGGAGTCTGTTGCATTTAATGAATTACACCCGACCTGATATAGCATATGCTGTGTGTAGACTGAGTAGATATACTCACTGTCCAAGTAGTGAACATTGGTTAGCTTTGGACAGATTAATGAGTTATCTGAAATGTACCATGAATTATGGTATATGTTATAATGGATTTCCCGCTGTATTAGAAGGGTACAGTGATGCTAACTGGATCTCAGATTCAGAAGATACCAAATCCACTAGTGGCTATGTATTCACTCTTGGTGGTGGTGCAGTAACATGGAAATCAGCTCAACAAAATATTATAGCGAGATCCACTATGGATTCAGAGTTCATTGCTCTAGAGTTGGCTAGTAATGAGGCTGAGTGGTTGAAAAACTTCTTGGCAAATATTCCATTAGGTGAAAAACCAACACCATCAGTGTCATTACATTGTGATAGTCAATCGGCGATAGCCGTTACTAAAAATAAGACCTACAATGGCAAAAGTAGGCACATACGTTTAAGACATAATATTATAAGACAGCTGTTGAAAAATGGAGTTATATCGATCGATTTTGTAAGGTCAGAATTAAATCTGGCAGACCCCCTAACTAAACCTTTAGGGAAGAAACAAATTTTGGAAACATCAAGGGGAATGGGACTTAAGCCAGTTTGAAAATTAACAGTGATGGTAACCCAACCTCTGTGATTGGTGATCCCATGAAGGAGGTTCATATGGGTAAAAACAAGTCGTTTGTTAATTCTGCTAACACTTGATTATTTTAGTCCATTCCCATGATATGAGGAAAAGTGTTAGAATGCATTGTTGGCGAGGCTGAGCAAAAGCTCTTAATGATTTCATATTCCTTATGGATGGTGTGATCATTGCAGTCACACTTGATGAAATCACCTATATGAATGTGGAGTGGGGCCGCTCCTATGAGATCATGGCAAAAATCTCTAGAGCATTCATTAAAACCAGGCACGCGCAAGGCCGTAATTTAAAGCGCAAAACTGCGATAACAGCAGAAATTGTGGGGGTATAAATTGACTCTTAAGGCCTCTAGTATACAACGAAAATTGTTGGTTCATAGAAGCTATAAGCTTCACCTACAATTGTGTATACTAAGCTTTATTAGTCTAGGAATGGTTCATAGTCCGTAAGACACCATATTCGAAATGTTTAAACCCATATGTATAACTCAGATGATAATGGTCTTTTGACACACATGTGGGGGATTGTTAGAGAATTGTGTGTGTGTGTCAAAAGGGAAGAGAAAAAGAGAAGTCCCACATTGCTCAAATAAAGGAAGGCCAAAGGGTATAAATAATAACATGTGATTATGGAAGAGCAAAATGGGTCTAGGAGGAGAGTGGGCTCGCGCGCACACAAAGCTGGGCCAACATAGCCGAGCTCAGTTGAAATTTGGCGATTTGCCCCCCCTGCGCGCAAAATATACGCGGTGTTGGACATTTTTTACCGTTACCGAAATTTAAATTTTGAAAATTAAATATTTTCAAATAGCTTTCCGGAAAACTCACAAATTTAAGGCTTCGGTTATGAGTTCATTATGTGAACGTTTTTGAACGTTACTCATCATTTACCGGCAATTATTAATCCATTTTCTTATTTTTATTATCTGATATAATGGTTATTAATCTTCATGTCGGAAACCGCCCAACGTTCAGAAACGCCCTCATTAATATAATTCAATTTGGTCCAACGTCTCATTATTTTCTGTGCCTATAAATACCGTGTTGCTCTTTGGGTTCCACACACCACAGCTCCGGACAACATTCGAGCTGCTCTCTCCTCTCCTCTTCTCTTCGTCCCTGAGTTCTTATCTCCGTTGTTCTGCTTTCCTGCGACATCGCAGAAGAATCCGTTCAATCCTGGGGAGTGCCGTCTTGTGGCGGAATATCTCTCAAGGACAGTGTCCTTGTACACGGCTCGGATTTATTTTATACTAATAACTTTCTTGTGCAGCCATTGTGTAATAACACATATAAGCTGAGATTGGCAACCTTCAAAAAATACTTTTAAATATATTAGTAATTTATGTCAAAATATTAATAATTAAATTATATTTTATGAGATTGGATGCATCTTTTATTTTACTTTTAATGTGCAAAGGGAGGGATAGGGGGAGAAATGGGGAGCTATATATAAAAAAAAAAAAAAAATCAATTGAAACTCACCATGGTAAATGCATTGCGACAACTAGCCAATACCACTTTGCTTATAGAGTTTAGAGTGATGCAACCAAGCATGGACCTTATTATCAGAAAAAAAAAAAAGCATAAATAATTCTATATTACTAATTCCAAGAGTATGTATGCTTTTTGCTCATGATTTTTTTTCATTTGCACAAGATATATGAGAAGAGTTTACTAGAACTTCTTCATTAAAGGAGTTTTTAAATAAAGCCACTTGTTAATAGTTATACGTTACTCCATATAATTCTAAGACTTTTAGTTCCTAATCACAAGTTACATGTAAAGTAGAAATAACAACCATAAAAAATCTAAGATAATGATAATTTGTTTCATTCAAAAGCCCAACAGAATTCCCATTAAAAAATAAAAAATAAAAACCTATCATCTTTCCATAGGATTTGTTGTTTTCAAATAATTTTTTCTCATCCCAATGTCTGGAAAGAAAATTTCATCAAAACGTCAAGATGTCAACAATATGAAAATAATGATGAATCGGTACCAAAGATTTTGCAAGGCAAACAGCCACCAAAAACAAAAGAAAATGAAATAGCCACCAATAAAAATCTTGTACCATGCCATATCTTAAAATGTCCAGATCTGTCTATCTATCAAGCAAGGCAAAAGAAATAAGTATTTCTAGCAGGGTAAGTTAGAAAAGCATAATAAAGGGAAATGAATTGATTAAATTTAAATATAAAGACATAAACAACTAGGTAGGAAGTAGAATAACGTTATATTAAAGCCATCATTCTCACTTTATATTAGTTGCAAACAAAACATGCAAATTCATGGCAATTAAAATCAAGTATTTGAATTGTGGTAGAGAAAAAGAAATAAGAAGATATTTTGATCTGATAGTCAAAGGATTAAAATGAACTTAAAAAATTTATCTCATATTGAAGGTCTATAACATAAACTTAACCAGGAAAAACAAGAACTTAGCCTAACTCAACAACTTGCAAGTTATGTCAACTTTGACCATTACACAATCTAGAGCAATAAGTAGATAGAAGTGGAATAAAGGGGAAAATGTGGCAAAAAGTCCTTCAGTTATTTGACCATTAAGTATCATAGTAGCTACATTCCTATAAAAAGAAGGGAAAATGTCAAGCATGAGACGTACCATTATATAATTCAACATATTCCTTTGTAAGTTGGTTAAATTATAATATCCTTCAGTTGTTAAGTAAAGAATTTACTAAAACCAATGGTTAAAGAATATATGCAACACAACGAAATTGCAATCAAATAATTTAAATTTAGTATCTACATAAAATTGTGAATGTGTAGCCCAAAAAAGAAATGTAAATTGAAATACGCAACACATCCCACACACACACACACAGATTCAACATGTGAATTTCAGAAAATGTGTTTCTGTAGTTAGCATAGGCAATGAAGAATATGAGCTAGGTCATCAGCTAGAAGGTAAAGAAAATGGAGGTTATATTAAGATAAATCCTCCATTTTGCATAGCCAAAAAAGCTAGTAGGAGAAAATAAAAAAATAAAAATCATATAGCTTTAGCTTCTAAGTAAGTCATAGGTAAATCTCAAGAATGACCAACAAACTCTTGAATTAACACAAAAATTCCCTAAAATGGTATATATTATGATGCAATGCATGTATCCATTACAGATATTCATTTGCAAACTTGTTGACAGTTATAACCATGTGTACTATCTAAGTATAAGTACTTAGAAGAACAGTGATGACTCCTTAATTTTGGATGAGAAAGAGATATATTTTATGATAAATTAGGAAGGCAAAGTACTTTTCTTTTGACTAATATAGCTAAATTTTTATTCAATAAAAAAAATGAAGAAAATGTCTCAATTACAATATCTTTATCAGTTTGAGTCTCATTTTATGATTGATTCTTATCTCAAGAAAGGTAGAAGATTGTAGAAAGAAATGAGAAAAGAGAGAGAAGCTGAAAAGTAAAAAAGGCAAGCTGAACAAGTCTTCTCGCTACAACTAAAATACAATTCGTTGTAGCTAGGATGCACTTTTGCTGTAGCGAGGAGGTCACTTCGTCATAGCGAAGTCGCAATGCATACAAATTCCAGGGAGCTCCTAACTATAGCACTAGCAATAGTGAGATCAGTAGAAATCTAGGCGCCTATAAGCTCTCGCTATCGCCATAGCGAGATCGACCTCTGAAATACATAGCTTTGATTTTCAAGCTAAAAAATGACTGGGAGAGCTAGGGCTTGGGGATTTAAAAAAGGGGAGCCGTTTCTGGTCAACTAAGACAGTGAGAAAACGTACAAGAGGTGTTGAAAAAGCTTCATATTAATCAAAACATTGTTGATTCTGTCCAAGATTTTTTCGATTAGGTGTTTCTACTTCATCTTCTTTTCAAGTTAATGTATTTGTTAATATATTTGCTAAACTTATTTGTGTATTTCAAGCCATGAGTGGCCAACTCTTGTAACCCTTAGAGATTCTATGAACCTTTGAGCTTTGAAAATAATTTTCTTTTTGATTATGTTAGATTATTGAAGATTTTAGTGCTTAATCTGAATTATGGTTTCATTCTATTAATTGGTCACCTCCAGTTTGATTATGGGTTTTGTAGTTAGCCTTTGAAAGAAGGGAATTGCTTATAAATTATTGATTGAGCAACTTAGGATTAGACATAGTCTAATTTGCACTTGAGATTCAGGGGCCCTAGATAGTCTAGATAAGGTCTGAGCTTAATTGTATATTAACTTTTCATTTGAGACATCAAAGAGTTGAGTTGGTATATAGGTTTGAATGGATCAAAAAATATTTTTACCTAATTAGACCTTTGATTCTAAAATCAACATTAAGCCAATTAATTAAAAAGGAAAATGATTGACTTTGTGTAAAAAGGGGATTAGAATTCCTATAGTATTTTTAATTGCTTATTTTTGCTTAGTACCATTTTCATTACTACTAATTGTACTTGAATTGATTTTCACAAAAATTCTTTTATAACTTGATTTGTTTAACTAAAATGAATATGAGAAATCTAATGTCTAATCATTAATCGTATTGATTCTCTAAGGGAATAATCTTGACTCATCACGTACTATTCTTACAGTCCGTACACTTGCGGTGCCATTATTCTGGTGAGCATTAAGTTTTTGGCGCTGTTGTCGGGGAATCAAGGCAATTGGTGAATAGAATTAGAGGACTTTGAGTAGTTTTAGCTTAAGCACTTAGTTTCTTTTAATTTACTCTCTTATTTATTTGTGTTTTCATTTGTTAGTTGTAATAATTTTATTAGTAATTTCCAATGTTATTAAACCTGAACTGGACCGGCCGGTTCAACCAAAAAATCGGTGAACCGGCCTCTTGTCCGGTCCCGAATAACCTCAGAATCGGCTTGGCACAGAATCGGTCAAAGTTGGTCAATAACCGGGTTGGACTGAACGATTTTTGGTGAAAACCGGTGTTGAATTGGTGGTTGGATCGGTTTGCAACTCTCAGAAATAATATTCAGCAAAATTGGCTTCAGCACGTCTCAAACCCTTGTGTGTCCAGCATCAGGTTTGCAACGCCTCCACTAAGCCAGAAAGCATTATCAGTCATATAAGGCAATATTTAATATAAATTCTTTGTTATTGTTCTATTTTACCATAAAAGGACGGTGATGCGTCTCAAACCCAGGTGCCTCCATTAAACATAAGCAATTCCAACCATTGATCTAGGCAACGTAGTCATTCTTATGGCACAATATTTATTATTTAATATAAGACCTTTCCTCTTATTCTATAACTAAAAATAACCAAAAATGATTCAAACCTTAATCGTGAATGTGATAACCAACATGATTTCTATTAAACTATCATTGTTAACTTATTTAAAATTATAAAGTTTTAATATAATAGATAACAAATAAAAATAAAATTCATATAATTTTTATTAAAATTATGTAAATATATTTTAAATAAATTAAAAATTATGTTATGTTTAATTTATTTTTATGTATAATTAATCATAAAATATTTTTAAATTTATTAATTATTATTTATTATCTTAAATTTTTAATATATATATTTAATTATTACCGGTTCGACCATGGTTCGACCAATGAACCATGAACCACTAGTTTCACCGGTTCAATGACCGGTCCGATTTTAAAAACATTGGTAATTTCTTAGTTTATTACCTTTTGGTTTCTCTGGTTTAGTTAGATTCTTGATTTGTGTTCCTTTGTTTTTCGTAGGTACATTAGTTTATGCCACTTAAATCCAAATCCATGAGAACACCTAGAAAGACAAGGAATTTGAGAAATATTTTGGCTACGGGATCTGTGCTAATTCAACCTGAGAGTGAGGTAAACATTCCTGCTATAAAGATGGCACACGAAGATAATCAAAATTGGAGTATCAAGGATTTTGTGGGAAGAACCATGAAAACTACTCAGCCCAGCATTGTAGTATCAGATTTTCAAGCGAACAAGTTTGAGTTAAAGCCAGTGATGATTTCAATGCTTCAAATGAATGGGCAGTTTGGTGGTAAATCAATAGACGATGCTAATAGACACATATTATCCTTCTTGGAAGTCTGTGACTTTTTCAAATAGAATGGAGTGCCCAAGGATGTCTTAAGGCTTAGATTATTCCCTATCTCTGTCAAGGATGATGCAAAAGAATGGTTGCTCAATTTGCCAGAGGGATCTATCAACAATTGGGATGACTTAGAAGCAAAGTTCAGAGCTCGCTTCATTCCAAATAACAAAATTATTGATGCTAGACGTGATTTAATCAACCTCAAGCAATTACCATATGAGCACCTTTATGTGGCTTGGAAAAGATATAAACATTTAATGAGACAATGTCTAAGTCATGGCATGGATGAATGGGCCATTGTACAAAACTTTTGCACTAGACTTAATGCACAGTCAGATACTATGTTAACATCGATTCTTAATGGTAGTTATGACCAACTCCCAATAGATGAGGTGATGAAGGTACTTGATAATCTGTTTGAAAGTTATTCTCATAGGGGGGATGAAAGACTAGCAATTCCCTAAATATCTAATACTAAAAAGGATTCTTCTGCTAAGCTAGATGTTATTTTATCAGCATTGAATAAGCGTTTTGATTTGCTAAAATCGCAAATGCAAAAGAAGACTGCTTTGAATGCGTGTTCTACACAAGTAACTCATATTGCATGTGAGCAGTATGGTAATGTACATATGCCAGACCAGTGCCTGATGTTTTTGCAATCAAAGTTAGTGAATTATGTAGGAAACTTTCAAAGGAGTCAAAACAACCCCTACTCAAATACCTACAATCCTGCATGACGTAATCACCCAAATTTTTCTTGGAAGAATGGTCCATCACTTAATCAGCCATTATTTTCTAGAATAAGGCCAACTCAACCTCCTGGGTTCTCTCAAGTTACAAGGCAAAATGTTCCTATTCAAGAGTCCAAAACCAATTTAGAGGATGTTTTGGCTAATTTTATGACTACTCAAATCAAGAATAATGAAGAGCAAACTAGTATTAATGCAAGGATGGACTCCTCTCTCAAGAATATAGAAGTGCAAATGGGACAGTTAGCTTCTACTGTGAACGCACTGCATCAAAGAGGTTTGTCAAGTGATACAATTCCTAATCCAAGGAGAGAAGGCAAGGAAGAATGTAAAGCTATCACTTTGAGAAGTGGCAAAGAGCTCCCTGAAGTCCAAGTTCAAGTGAAGGAGCCAAACAAGGTAATTTCTAAAAGTCCATCAGGTGTTATTCAGATTGAAGATGAAGAACTTCAACAGGAAAAAGAAGAAAAAATTGCTGGTTTAAATGTAAAAGAAGAGGACAAGGAAGGAAAGTCTAAAATGGAAAAGTCAAATACAATTGAAGAAAAGACAGTGGTGCATCCTAAAGTGATGCCATTACCTCCATTTTCACAGAGATTACAAAAGAAAGTCCTTGATGAGCAATATAAGAAGTTTTTGGATATGTTTAAGCAACTCCACTTCAATATCCCTTTCTCTGAGACTTTAGAGCAAATGCCTAAATATGCTAAGTTCCTTAAGGATATGCTTAGCAAGAAGAAGCGGTTTACCAAATTTGCAATAGTGGCTTTGACAAAAGATACTACTAATATACTCAAATCCAATCTTTCAACTAAATGTAAAGATTATGGTTCTTTTTCTATCCCTTACATGATTGGGGACAAATTTGAGGGTTGAGCACTTTGTGATTTAGGATCTATTGTAAACCTCATGCCATTATCTGTCTTTAAAAAGCTACAATTGGGTAAGGCCAATCTAATGACTGTCACTTTGCAATTGGCTGATAGAAACTTTTTTTATCCACATGGTATCATTGAAGACGTGCTAGTAAAGGTTAGCCCTTTTATTTATCCTGCTGATTTTATTGTGCTTGATATTGAAGAGGATAGAGATATCCCATTAATAGTGGGGAGGCCATTTCCAGCTACTGGCAGAGCATTCGTTGATGTAGAAAAAGAAAAAATTATAATGAGGCTTAGAGATGAGCAAGTCACCTTTAGTGTGGAGAAAGCTATGAAGCATCTGGGTAGTATAGAAGAATGCTTAAGGGTGTCTATTATTGAAAAGGTAATTCAAGAAAAATTGAATTCTTTTGCTTTCACCGATTCTTTTGAAGCAGTACTTATTGGTAAACCAAGTATAGGAGAGGTGATGAAAATAGAAGTTGAGCACAAACTTAATATATTTAGACCTGTGGCTAAGCAGAATGGGCAATTTGAATCATTGGAGCTAGCTTCACGAAAAGCTCATGCTCTCCCACCATCCATTGAGTAGCCTCCAATTTTGGAGCTGAAACCTCTTCCACCGCATGTGCTTATTTAAGGGAAGGAGAGACTTTACCAGTCATAGTTTCTTCTACATTAACACTTCTCCAAGAAAGAAAACTGTTAAAAGTGTTAAAAGAGCATAAAAAGGTCATTGGTTGGACTATAGCCGATATAAAAGGGATCAGTCGAGCCATTTACATACACAAAATTCTTTTAAAAGATAACCATAAGAAATTAGTGGAGAATCAAAGGTGATTGAATCCTATAATGAAAGAAGTGGTTAAGAAAGAGATTATCAAGTGGCTTGATACTGGTATTATCTATTCCATATCGGATAGTAATTGGGTAAGTCCATTGTAATATGTCCTTAAGAAGGGAGGAATGACGGTGGTGAACAATGAGAAGGATGAAATGATTGCCATAAGAATAGTTACAGGTTGAAAAGTTTGAATGGAATACAGGAAGTTGAACATAGCTACAAGAAAGGATCATTTCCCGCTTCCATTCATGCTTCCATTTATCGATCAGATGTTAGATCGTCTAGCAAGAAAAGAATTCTTTTATTTCTTAGATGGCTATTCTAGTTACAATCAAATTGCAATCGCTCCTGAGGATCAAGAAAAAATTAATTTTACATGTCCATATGGAATTTTCGCATTTAGATGAATGCCTTTTGGATTGTGTAATGCTCTTGCCACATTTCAAAGATGTATGCTGTCAATTTTCTCTGACATGATTGAACATATCATGGAAGTCTTTATGGACTACTTCTCAGTATTTGATATCACTTTTGAAGAATTTCTAAATAATTTGGCATGGGTTTTACAAAGATGTGAGAATACTAATTTGGTTCTCAATTGGGAAAAGTGTCACTATATAGTTTTTGAAGGTATAGTTCTTGGGCATAAGGTGTCAAAAAGAGGATTGGAGGTGGATCGGGCTAAGGTTTTAGTTATTAAGTAATTACCACCACCTACCAATGTGAAAGTTGTTAGAAGTTTCTTAGGGCACGCTGGGTTCTATCGAAGATTCATCAAAGATTTCTCAAAGATCGCGAAGCCTCTATCTTAATTACTTGAAAAGGATACCCCATTCAAGTTTGATGAAAATTACTTGAAAGCTTTTGAAGAGCTTAAGCAAAGACTTATCACAGCACCAATTATAGTGGCTCCTAACTGGTCACTACCTTTTGAGGTCATGTACGATGCAAGCGATGATCTAGTTGGAGCTGTTCTTGGCCAGAGACATGGGAAAATCTTTCATCTTATTTATTATGCAAGTAAAACTCTAGTTAGAGCACAAGTAAATTACTCAACTACTGAAAAAGAAATGCTTGCTATTGTCTTTGCTTTTGAGAAATTTAGAGTATATTTGATGGGTACTAGAGTCATAGTTCATACTAATCATGCTGTTATAAGATATTTATTGTGTAACAAAGAATCTAAACCTAGGTTAATTAGATGGGTTAGAGTCATAGTTCATACTAATCATGCTGTTATAAGATATTTATTGTGTAAGAAAGAATCTAAACCTAGGTTAATTAGATGGGTTTTATTATTGTAAAAATTTGATATGCAGATTGCTGATAGGAAAGGAACTGAAAACCAAGTTGTTGATCACTTATCTAGGCTTGTGAATAATTCTGAGTGTGAGGATGATTTATTGATTAATGAGAGTTTTTCTAATGAGTTTGTATTTGCTGTGAATAGTGTGTTTGTGCCTTGGTATGCTGATTATGCCAATTACTTGGTTAGTGGTATTGTACCTAATGAATTAAAGTCTTATCAAAAGAAAATTTTTTTGCATGATATGAAATAGTTTGTGTGGGATGAACCCTTTTTGTATAAGAAGTGTGCTGACCAAATTTTGAGAAAGTATATGCCTCAAAATAAACAAAAGGATATTTTATATGCTTGTCATACTGCTCCTTATGGTGGTCATTTTAGTGGCCATCGTATCTGGATATTATTGGCCTACATTATTTAAAAATACTTACTTGTTTGTTTGTCATTGTGATGCATGTCAGAGAATAGGTAACATCTCAAAGAGTTATGAAATGCCCCAATCTAGTATTCTTGAGATAGAATTGTTTGATGTGTGGGGAATTGATTTTATAGGGCCTTTTGTTTCATCTAAGAGCCATCAATATATATTGGTCGCTATTAAGTATGTGAGTAAGTGGGTTGAAGCTGTAGATTGTCATTCTAATGATGCCAATACGATGGTGCAATTTTTAAAAAAGAATATTTTTACTCGATTTGGCATACCTAAGGCAATCTTTAGTGATGAGGGGACTTATTTTAACAATAAGTTGTTCAAAAGTTTGTTTGCAAAATATGAAGTCACCCATAAGATGGCATTGACATATCACCCTCAAACCAACGAGTTGTTTAAAGTGTCCAACAGAGAAATAAAAAGAATTTTGAAAAAAAACTATGAGTCCCACTAGAAAGGATTGGACGAATAAGCTCGATGATGTTTTATGAGCGTATAGGACAGCTTTTAAATCTTCAATAAGTATATCTCCCTATCAATTGATTTTTAGCAAAGCTTGTCATTTGCCCATTAAGCTAAAGCATAAAACATTTTGGGCTATAAAGAAATTAAATTTTGATATAGATAAAATGGGTGAGAAAAGACTAATGCAACTAAATGAGTTAGATGAGTTTAGATTGTAGGTTTTTGAGAGTTCTAGAATTTTCAAGGAAATGACTAAAAGAATTCATGATAGGTATATTTTACCAAGAAAGTTTGAACCTGCAGACCTTGTGTTGCTTTATAGTTATTGGTTAAAGTTGTTTCTAGGTAAGTTGAGATCCAGGTGGTCTGGTTCGTTCAAAGTGATCTCTATGACACCTTATGGAGTTATTGAAGTTAAAGATGAGAAGTCAGGAGATCAATTTAAAGTAAATGCTCAAGGCTTAAACATTATTTGGGTGGTGAGATAGACCGGCAGACAACGGTCCATAACTTCGCTCAACCTCCTTGATTGGCTGACAAAGTCCAGCTGAGGGCTATAAACCAAGCGCTACTTGGGAGGCAACCCAAGTTTTCTTCTTGTTCTTATGTTTGAGTTTATTGTTCTTTTTGTCTTTGGTTTGATCTTCCTTCTTCTCCTTGTGTTTTGTAGGTTCGGTGTTGGTGTTGAAATGTTAGATATTTAGGAACAAGCTATTGGCAGGAAAGGACAAGTCCAGTCATGATTTTTAGGGAGTTTCTAACTATTGATTTGAATTTCATATCAGTATCCTAGTAATCTTGATTATTTGATTATGTTTGGTTAAAGTTTGATGGCAATGGGTTGAGTAATTGCATGATAGGAGGTGTAAATAAGGTTAGAAAGTACTTATTTGAACATTTAGGTGGGAGGTTAATCATTCAAGATAAAAAAAATTTCGTTACGACGAGGAGTCCATCTCGCTATGGCGAGGCTGCTTGTTTTATGTCTGGTATATTAACCAGAGAGTTCCTCGCTATGGCCTAGGTTATGGTGAGCCAGAGTGTGAGCGATGTCAAGTATTATTGCTATAGCGAAAACACCATTTCGCCATAGCGAACTCCCTGTGTTTCCAATCTGGTACAAAGTCCAGAGAGTATTTCGCTATAGCTAGGCTATGGCAAGTGAAATGTGTTGGGAAAATTTTTCAAGTATCCTCGTTATTGCGATATGGCCAACTCGCTATAGCGACTACAGTATGCTCATGGACCAGTATAAACACCAAAGAGTATCTCGCTATAGCCTAACTATAGCGAGATTTTTCAACTACCAAGAATTACTTAAGTATGCTCGCCATTATGAGAGGCACTTTCGCCATTACGAAACCAGCAACTCTACTCTTGGTACTTCTTCTAGAGATCACCTCTCTGACCGTAAAAAAAAATTTAATTAATCTAATGACCAAATAAACATCAGATACCCCACCTTTTCATATTTGTTCATTTTCGCTCTTCCTCGCTACTGCGTATTTGTGCTCCTATCCCTTTCCTCCTTTCTTCTGGCAAATTTCTTGCCTTCCATGCTCCCACTCCCTTCATGCGTCACTTTCCTTGCATCAGGTATGTTGCTCGCCCCTTTTATTTCCTCAATCACTGCCTTTTTATTTGTTTCTGTGGTCCTTAGGGCTGAGATTCTTTTTTTGCATTTATCTACATAATTAGGGGTCAAAAGGTCAACATTTCTGGTTGCATTCTATTGGTTGACTATTTTTGTGCAGGAAGTTCTCATTAATCTAGATTTTTTTGGCCTAAATCAGCATTTCTGAAAATTTGTTCGTTTTCGCTATAGTGAGTTTGAGCGTTTTTTCGAGAACAAACTGTTTCTTTTTTGGACACTTCCTGCTTTGTTTGCTTCAATGTTTTTTTTCCCCTAACACCTTGTGTGCTCTCAGAAGTTCATTTCCATATTATAGGCATGTAACATTCCTTTGATTTACTAATTTTGCCTATTCATCACTGTGCCTGTAGACATCACAGTTGGCCATTATTGTTATGTGGTTTGTCATAGCTACTTACACTGGTTTCTTTTTTATTGTTATTTGGATTTCAGAGTTTATGGCTCCCAAAAAGTAAACCAAGACGGCTGAAGCATCTTCCTTGAAGCAGAAGAAGAAATCTTATGACAAGGAAAGATTTGCTTCTTCCAGAGCCGAATTCAACTTTGAGCGCCTTTTCTCTGACCGGGGTGTAGTTGAAGATAGATATTATGAACTCACATCTTGGATCTCACCTACTAGGACTTTAAATGGCATGGCCTACAAGGTTTCACAAAAAAATCGGTGCATTGAATTCCTATGATAATCCAAGAATTGTATGCAAATTTTAAAGACACAGAGGAGGACGAGAATGAATACTATTGCCATTCTGCTTGGGTACAAATCAATGAGAAAGTCATTCAGGACTTTTATAAATTACCTGATGTTGTAGAATGTGCCTTCCAGTCTTATTTGGCGAATCAGCAATCCATTCTATAGGAAGAGGTGGAGACGACAATCGCGAATGAAGGATGAGCAAGGTTGACTAATAAAGTGTATCCAGTTAACCAACTGAATAAGCCTACTCGGTATTGGCTGCAATTCATCACTAGCAACATCTTGACTAATTCTCATGAGTCCCACATGATCCAAGAACGAGCTATGTTGACTTGGTGCTTTATGACTAGGCAGCGAGTGAATATTTCCCATCTTATGTTCCTCAACTTTAAGCAAGAGGCAAGGTCAAATAGGGTAAGCTTGGCATACCCCCACATGCTTATTGAGTTACTCTCAATGGGGGTAAGCCGAGTATCTAAAAATGATACTCAGTTCAAACTAAAGAGGCTTTTTAAGTATGATAGTATGAAGGATGAGTCGAGACGACCCTGCAGACATCGAACACCAGTACAAACACAGCTTAAAGCATCTCCACCTCCTCCACAATAGCAAGTGGGTACTCTAGAGCCGATGATGCAGGATACACCACCTCAAACACAATTTGAGGGCTGGGTGAGGGATTCTATTGACAGGCTAGAGGGGCATGTCCTGTCAATGAAGGATCAGCTGTAAATGCCTGTGAATTATCTGATGCCTGCCCCTCCTTCTCCACCTCCAGAGGTTCCTCAATCCTCAGTCATTGTTCTTCCACAAGACCCTGCACCGTAAGATATGCCTAGGCCCTCTGACTCACAGATTTTTTGTGTTATTTGCATGATCCTTCCTGGTTCTCTATTTTTAATTTTGGATAACTGTATATGAATCACTATATATTGTTATGTTTTTGGATTCTACACTTACTAGTTTTATACTTGTTGTCTTATATCTAACACTAACTTACTATTTGTAACGTGGTCTCTATATATTTTTAGTCTTTCAAATACAGGAGTTGTTCGTGCACATCCTTCTTATCCTTAACTTTTCATATCAGGGGAGTCCTGTTTCTTTCTTTCTACTTACATCCCTTACCTCCGCTCTAGTTTACTTCTACTTTTCTGATTCTAGTACCTCTTCTTTTACACATCACAAACAATTTATCTTTAAGTGTGGGGGAAGGTAAATATAGGCTAGGCGGACATACAAATTTAAATAATAAGGAGAATTATATCAATAATAATCAGTCCACCATAATGCTCTCAATTTTTACTAAATTCAGCCCCCCTCGCTTTAGATGAATGCTAAACAATGAATGGGGGAGTTAGGCAAACTTAAAATGAATAAAGCAAGTAATGTAGTTGTAGTATGCGCCCATAATAAAAGCACTTCTCAGCAAGACGGTTATTGAAGTAATTCAAGCTTTTTCTTTAGTTAGCCCCGCTTTACTTTTTTTAGATCTCCTCAATTTATCTACTTCTGATAGAAATCTGATTGTCATTTGAGAGGGATATTTAGTGGAAAAAAAACATATATAGATATATCTCTACTCTAATGGTTGAAATCACTTAGTAACCAGGAGTTTGCACTAAAAAGTGTGAACTTTTGCGTCAAACAGTGGTGAAACTAAGAGTATACTAGTGAGCACTCTGAGGATTTCCTTAATCTGAGTAACCGGGTGGCTTCATAATTAATGTTGTTATTCACGTCAAAAGAATTAAGAGAATTGAGGAGGAGAAATAAAAAAGAAAGAATGAGAATAATTATTCTGAGAGTAGTACTCTGTTGAACAATAAAGACCTCTCTAAATGAATTCTGATGATTGAAGTTAGAGTGGATAGTTGGATTGGGTCTTGAAAATACATTAAGGGTTTATTGAAGATGACTTGATTGCTTCTTAAAAAATCTGTCTATGGAACACACACACACTTCAGAAATCAGGAGGGTGTTATTATGAGTAAATTGGTTTCGAAATTTAATTTAAGTCTTGCTGAGCTTTTGTTTTTTACATTGGTTTCATTTTTAAGTGTGGGGGAATCTGAAATTTGGGTTGATTAGGTGTTTATCATGGAAAAGAATTAGTCAACAGCGACATTGATTGATATTTTATAGGAATTGCTTGAAGACAGGAAATAATATAAGTGTGGGGGAGTTTGATGACTCCCTAATTTTGGATGAGAAAGAGATATATTTTATGATAAATTAAGAAGGAAAAGTACTTTTCTCTTGACTAATATGGCTAAATTTTTATTCAATGAAATAAAATGAAAAAAATGTCTCAATTGTAATATCTTTATCATTTTTTAGCCTCATTTTATGATTGATTCTGATCTTAGGAGAAGGTAGAAGATTGTAGAAAGAAATGAGAAATGAGAGAGAAGCTGAAAAGTTAAAAAGGCATGCTAAATAAGTCTTCTCGCTACAGCTAGAACATAATTCGTTGTAACTAGGAGGCGCTTTCATTGTAGCAAGGAGGTTACTTCATCATAGCGAAGTCACGATACATACAAATTCCAGGGAGCTCCTAGCTATAGCGCCAACAGTAGTGAGATCAGTAAAAATCTAGGCGCCTATAAACTCTCGCTATAGCGAGAGCCACCCTTCGCTATAGAAAGATCGGCCTCTGAAACGCACAGCTTTGATTTTCAAGCTAAAAAATGACTGGGAGAGCTAGGGCTTGGGGATTTAGAAAAGGGGAGCCACTTTTGGTCGATTGGGAGAGTGAGAAAACACACAAAAGGTGTTGGGGAAGCTTCATATTAATTGAAAAATTGTTGATTTTGTCTAAGATTCTTCTGATTAGGTGTTTCTACTCCATCTTCTTTTCAAGTTGATGTATTTGTTGATATATTTACTGAACTTGTCTGTGTATTTCAAGCCATGAGTGGCTAACTCTTGTAACCCTTAGAGATTCTATGAATCTTTGAGTTTTGGAAATAATTTCCCTTTTGATTATGTTATATTATTGAAGATTTTAGTGCTTAATCTGAATTATGATTTCATTCTATTGATTGGCCACCTCTAATTTGATTATGAGTTTTGTAGTTAACCTTTGAAAGAAAGGAATTGCTTATAGACTATTGATTGAACAATTTAAGATTAGACATAGTCTAATTTGCACTTGAATAGAAATATACTCAGGGGCCCTAGGTAGTCTAGATAAGGTTTGAGCTTAATTATATATTAACTTCTCATTTGAGATATCAAAGAGTTGGGTTGATATATGGGTTTGAATGGATCGAAAGATATTTTTTCCTAATTAGACCTATGACTCTAAAAGCAAGATTAAGCTAATTAATTAAAAAGGGAAATGATTTACTTTGTGTAAAAAGGGGATTAGAATTCCTGGGGTGTTTTTAATTGCTTATTTTTACTTAGCACCATTTTCATTACTACTAATTGCAGTTGAATTGATTTTGCATAAAAGTTCACTCATAACATGATTTGTTTAACTAAAATGAATATGAGAAATCTAATGCCTAATTATTAATCGTATTAATTCTCTAAGGGAACAACCTTGACTCATCACGTACTATTTTTATGGCCCGTACACTTGTGGTGCCATTATTCTAGTGAGCATCAAACAAATAAAGGGAATGACAAATTCCTATGTTTTGAATTAATAAAGTAGCAAGTTCAAAGTTCAATTCCCTGCAATATAGGGAACACAAAAAACATGATGTTTAATAGATGTGATTCACTTAGCTTTTTCATCAACTTGTTGCTCATTCAACTCATTTTTATAGTTTTATCTTACATTTAAAGCTTTTAAATTTGGGATTTACTACTTTAAAAAAATGAAAATGAGATAAGTCATGAACCATTAGGTCGTAAGGTGGGTGGTTAGAATCCACCTTGGTCGGCATATGGGCTTTATGAATGGGGGGATGGCTGCTTATGACATTTGGGCCTGTGCCTTTTTATTGATATGGCATTTATAAATAAGGATAGCTCACTTCTTGGTTGCTGTGGCTTTTAATGGGGGAAGATGCTAGTGTATTTTGTGTAGAGAGAGTGGGGTAGGGTTATTATCGTAGTCTTAGTCATGACTCAAGTTAAAATGTGGCTAAACCTTGACTTAGCCATAGTTATCTATTAATCATGGCTAAATTATAGTTTAGCTACGATTTGTTATAACTGTAAAACCATCATATGCTTTAGCTATGGTTATCTATAGATCATAGCTAAGTTTGTCCATAGATAATTATGGCCACAATTTAACTTGAATTGTGTTTAAGTCTTTGGTTCATCTTTATGATTATTGTAAGCATAGTTAAACTATGATTTAGCCACAATTTCAATAACCATAGATAAACCTTTATCTTATAGGTTTTTTTTTTGTAGTATCTCATTATGGGTTTTGGTAAAAACTAATGGTCCATACTTTTTAATCACTAACCAAACTTAAATTAAAAAAAAATGTATTGGGCTTAATAATCATATGATCACTTAAATGATTTGGGCCTATAATATCTCAATAAATCATTAGCCAACCTGTATTTAGAAAATAAAATAGTACTATTAATGTGAGCTCACAAATGGAAAATTCTAACAATAAATTATTTTTAAATAGTAAACTAAATAAAATGTTCTTGTTCGATTTGTCTTATGGTTAATTAAGCATACAAATTGATGCTAGATAAGATGTAAATTTATTTACTGATTTCTATGCTTAGATATCATGAATGACTATTCTTGAGACAAATTGGTTTATGTGAACATACATATATAGAAATTATCCATTTTCAGAAATGCAATAAAAATTTTTTTGAGACAGATGTTATCCTAAATATAAAGTAAAAGACAGTGAGAGTTTATTCTTTAAGTTATTAAAAGGTCATTATTTTAATAACTTTGTTTTAAAGAGATAAAGATCCCTTATGAAGTTTCATATAAATAGATCAAACAATGGCAAATTAATTGTTAATTGATTTTATTAATATCATTTGATTCCTAAGTGTGTGTATGTTTGAGTTATATTGAAAGTAAATATGCTTCATGATTTACAAATTATAAGACAAAAGAAAATATGCAAGTACTGGTTATTGAAACTTAAGGATTGTCCTAGAACATTTCAATGCAATATGAATCTAAAACTAAAATTTTAGATACTTTCATGTATTATTGGATGGATAAACTTTTATAGTTGGATAACTAGTGTATATGAAAATAATTAGTCTACATCTTTTTTTATGTTTATCCATGTGATAAGTCTTATTTTGATACATTATCTAAGGGATTTTTTGTAACAACTAATAACTTTTATAATGGACTAACTCTAAGATAAAAATAAAGAAAAGAACAAAAACGAGTAAATGCTTAATTAAAATGAAGAAAAAGGGCAAAATGTCCACTTAAGGCCTCAACAAGGGGTGTCTGAATGGATTTTGTAAGGAAATAGAGATAAAATAGTAATCATGTGAAATTATCATTATAATACAAAAATAACTTGTTTTCTCCTAACATAAGGTTAAATAAAGTTATGAGAGGCTCCAGAATAGTTAAAATAACCAAGAACTCTAATTTCATGCATATTGAGAAACCCATGGCATAGAGATAAATTTGGCAATTTTAAGCCATTAAAGGCCCAAAACTTAATTTTTCTAACTATGAGAGCTAATAAAATAAATAAATTAGTAAAATAAAATAAAATAACACAAGATTCTTAAGTTAGATTAGAGAAAAAAATTTAAATTAGAGATGAAATGGTCTAAAAATATATCACTTTTAAGTATGGGAAAGTGTACACCTACTCTTTCATATTTTGTCTCTTTTCCTTGGTTGATCGGCACTTGTTCCAATAACAAAAGAGAGAGACATTACAACAAAAATCCTAGCAAAAAATGTAGGAAGAAATTGATAGAAGAAAGAAATAAAAACCAAGCTTTTTAGGTAAAATACATTCACTTTTGACCTTCTTTTAGTTATGAAAGTTTCTCCTCTCTTCAAGAACTTTCTAATGATCTAAATTTCATCTTGAATGGGCAGGTTTTATGGTAGGACATGATCTCCCAAGAAGCTTCTCTTAAGGTGAAAGTTGGTGCAAAAGAATCAAGGCAAAGTGCTAAGCATTTTCATGTAAGTTTTTCATCAAGAAAACTTATGTTTTGAAACTCCTAATCCCTTCTCATTTTTGGTCATAGAGGTGGGGACTAAATGTGATGATACTCTTACTTAAGTGTGGTATTTAAGAATATAAAAGTATGTTCTGGACATGATTTTGGAATGGAATAAATGAAAATTTTCAAATTGAGGGCTTTATGGTGCATATTCATCATGAAAAGCTAATTACAAGATTGATAAATTGGTTGATTTAACTAAAATTAAAGAGGCTTAATTAAGTAAATTAGAGTTAGTTTTGAGTCATTATGATGCCAAATTTACTAAGTTTGTACATTTTTAAACATTAGTTATGTTTGATGCAAGGAATTGGGATTGTGATGCATAGTTTGAAATTTGGTTGTTTTGGCTACCTTTATAAGTTATATTTGATCCAAGAATGTTATTTTAGTTGTGGAAATGAAACTTGAATCAAGAAAATTGAATGGTTATAAGTTTAGTGCAATCTTTGGTTTTAAGGCTAAAGAAGATAAATTTGAGTTATATATGTTAATGGACAAATTAGACTAAATGGACATTTAAAATGTTCTTTTAGGTTAATATAAAGAATTTAAAAAACCTAGGATGTATGAAAAGCTTTTTCAATGGGAAGTCTTAATTTTGGCTTAAGAAAGGAAAATTTATAAAAAGTAGGCTAGCAATTGGACTTTATGAGATTTAGCCTAAATTGATCATTGGAATGGCATGTCTTGTACCATGATATGATTAAATATGAAGTTAAGAAAGTTAAAGCATGATTTAAAACCTTAAAGTGTAGGATAAAACCTCTTTTTTACTTGTTAAATTTAGGTTAAGTATAGAATCGAATGGTTAAATGCCTAATTGTTTATTATGTTACCCAATATGATGTTTTTAGACTATTTAAGTTGATTGGTATTGTTTGAGAGTGTTGGGTCAAAATGGAGGACCCTTTTATGCATGAGAGTTTAAGAACTTGCTTGGCGTTGGGCGGTGAACCTCCAAGGCAACAATTCTATCATTCTCTATGTGCATATATGCTACTTAGTATTGGAATGATTATATGTGAATATATGTTACAATTGCAAATGTTTTATGGCATGAGTTAACTAGTTATGTTATGTTTATGTGCCCCTGTGGGGTGCCTTACAGCATCAAGTATGATGAGATAAGGAATTGAGTGTACTAACTCTTCCTATGCTGAGAAAAATATGCAAGTTTACAAATTAATAGCCATTAGCTAGCTTACATAATTGCCAACCTAAATGCCTTTGTAATTATGTTTATATATGCTTGTGTTCCTTTGCTTGAATGGTATTATGTATGCTTGGAATGATGGAATTTGCTACTAAGATTATATATCTCATTCTTTACATGTAAACTAACCTATGGCAAGTGAAAGTTGTACAAAAGATAAAGGCAAGCAAGTTGCCCCTTGAGAGATTAAGCATTTACTAGAGGCTTTTAGAGTATTTAGTTATTTTGTTATAGCAAATTATATTAGATATGACTTTAAGGTTAATCATTTTGAATTATGTTGCTTCTTTGTATTGTAATTAATTAAGATAATGGATCTTAGTTGAAAAATATTGATGTAACTTTTTGAACTCTTAGTCTAATATAAACATTTATTTAAAAATGGAAGTGTATAACTATACTAAACTAAGGAGTCCTTGACACATAAATTATGGAATGGAATGAGATCTAGTTCAAAAAGTTGAGTTATGTCTAATTTTTCCTTATTTCTTCCCTTAGAGTCAAGACTATGCATAATTATGTAAATTATGGAATTGAATGAGATTTGGTTTAAAAAGTGGACTTATGTCTAGTTTTTCGTTATTTCTCCCCTCATAGCTGAGACTATGTATAATTATGTCTTTTTATGGGAGTTTTGATTGGATATCCCTCATTTTCTTCTTTAAAGCTGAGAATATGCATATAATTATAGATTGGACTAAACAACAAATGTTATTTGGGCTTAAATAATTACAAACCATAGCTACAATTACATAGAAAGGTCTAAATTGCATAATGTCAGATAAAATATAATACAATCCAATAGCATTATCCAAGTGAACATTTGTCAATTACAATAAAAAATAAAAAAGCATAAATGTCATATTATCATTACATGTTAATAAAAGTCAACAACTACTTAATTTTCAAACAAATGTAAGCACATCATCTGTGTACTAGATGTACAATGAATTCTTGAAACATGTTATATGCTAATTGCTCTCGAAAGTTGTTCTATGCCTCAAATGTCTCCAATATGACCGTACGATCCAACCCACAGTCCAAGCAATCCAGGCCACCCCATCTACGTGTACATCATCATTGTCTTCTCAAGTTATAAGAATATGTAACAAGCAACAAATAAGAGCCTATTTGGTGCAATGTATAAGCCTTGATTGTATAAGGTAATACAATATATTAAAAGATTATCAGGTGTTTGGAATATCTAATGTATTGTATTATCTTATCCATCACATTTTTTTATCCATCAAAACATTGGATAATTTAATCAGGCCTGAGGAGGTGGGATAAGCCCTGATTAAATTATGATGTATAAGCCTTTTAAAATTTTTCCCTAGCTGCCCTACGCTACTGTCTTTCTCGTCTCACCGTTCTCTCAGGGTTCTTGTTCGCAGGCGTTGAAGCTGCTTCTCCTTTGCTCATCGCAGACCTCCCAGCCTTCCTTTTCTCAATCCTCTGTGGAAGCGTCTTGGGGCAGATAAGACCTAGCTACAGAAGGAGAGTTGAGAAGAGAGACAAAGGGTTGGCAGCCAAGGAAGAGAGAGACAGAGAGAGAGAACGATCGAGAGAGATAGAGAGAGAGAGAACAAACGAGAGAAACAGAGAGAGAGAACAAACGAGAGAAACAGAGAGAGAGAACGAATGAGAGAGACGAGGGAGGTGAATGGAGAGAAAAAGAAAGCAGAAGGAGTTCGAACGATAAGAGTAAGGTAAGTCACGTCGTCTGCCTCTTCCTTCTGGCTTTACGCTACCGTCTTTCTCGTCTCACCGTTCTCTCAGGGTTCTTGTTCGCAGGCGTTGAAGCTGCTTCTCCTTTGCTCATCGCAGACCTCCCAGCCTTCCTTTTCTCAATCCTCTGTGGAAGCGTCTTGGGGCAGACAAGACCTAGCTACAGAAGGAGAGTTGAGAAGAGAGACAAAGGGTTGGCGGCCAAGGAAGAGAGAGACAGAGAGAGAGAACGAACGAGAGAGACGAGGGAGGTGAATGGAGAGAAAAAGAAAGCAGAAGGAGTTCGAACGATAAGAGTAAGGTAAGTCACGTCGTCTGCATTATTTTGTGGTGACTATTTGGCTTTCTGTTTCGTCTTATAGCTACTGTAATTGGCTTATTCCCTGTGTTTGAGCTCATTTGGCTTATAGAAGAACAGAACGAATGCAGATATTATCTCCCTCTTTTAGAAATAGTGTGTTTTGTATGGGGATGCTGACTAGGAACTGAGTAATCAACGTTAAAGTCGTATTGGTGCCATGTATGCTTTTTTTGTTGATGTTAACAGTAGAGAAAAGGAAAGGTATGAGTATTTTTGAAGGTTAAAGGACCACACTGAAATAAAAAAATTAAAGGACCAAAGTAGAAAGAATTAAGTAAGGACTGCAGCAAAGTAAGATAATGGTTATCTGTTAGAAGCAACTAGTATATTGGAGGTAAAAAGTTGAATTAGGCACATTTAGCTTATCTGTTAGTAACAAGAAATCATTGAAAGATTTTAAAATATATATAATCCACATTCAACTTATGAATTAGGCACTGATAGGACTCAACCCCTGGTGTATTATATTAATAAGAAAACTACAGCTATAGCTCCCCTCAATGCATTGGTGTTTATCATGTGTGTTAGGTCACTCCTTTTTTCAATTCATATGCCCACATTTACATTTTGTTTTGTATATTAATAATTCTCTACTTATGACATTTTTTAAGTCTTTCTTTTATATCTTGTATTGTATTCATGAGAAAGTTACCATATTATAATTTTGTTTCTCATATTACAATTTTGCAAAACAATGTTTATTTTTATTAATGAGTAGTTTTAAATATTTAGGTGTTATGGATCCTAATAAAAAGCTTGACCCAAATCGATGGCTAAATGACCCAAATGGATGGCTTAATGATATAAGTGAGCTACTTAATGTCATGTCAGTGTATTTGATGTTGGAACAAACCTTTTTGGAGATGGTAATTGCATGTATTATATCGTACCTTCATGTCATTCGTGTGGCTCAAGGACAACATGAGAAATTATCCTTAAGGCGACGGGTGATACCAAAGGTAAAGGAAAAATCAAGGATAGAATTCATAAGGAGGTTAATAAATGATGATGTTGCATGTGTGGAACAACTTCGAATGGATACTTATACATTTCGGGTGTTGTGTTCTCTTTTACGTGTTGAGGGTAGGCTAAAGGAAGATGGGTTAGTATCAATAGAAGAACAAGTTGCTATGTTCTTACACATATTAGCTCACCACACTAAAAATCGTGTAATCAAGTTTAAATTCCAACGTTCAAGGGAAACTATTAGTAGATACTTCAATTTAGTGTTGAATTCTGTGTTGAGGTTGCAAGGAAATTTACTTAGGGCACCAGAGCCAGTTCCTGAAGATTGCATTGATGATAGGTGGAAATGGTTCAAGGTATGAACTGTGATAGGGAATTGTATTTTTTAAATTTTTTCATTTTGATTTAATATTATAACAAGTCATTTGCTTATCTTTTTTAGGGTTGTCTTGGAGCTTTAGATGGAACCTATATTAGTATTAATGTTCCTGAGGTTGATAAACCAAGATATAGAAGTCGAAAAGGGGAAATTGCTACAAATGTGTTAGGAGTATGCTCACGAGACATGAAAATTATATATGTATTGCCTGGTTGGGAGGGTTCAGCTTCGGATGCTAGGGTATTATGCGATGCAATTAATAGGAGAAATGGCCTTAAGGTTCCAACTGGTAAGAATGCTAAAATTATTTTTTAATTAATAACCTTATTATAATAAAAATATTGATTTTATATTTGGTTCATGAAATAGGAAACTACTATTTAGTAGATGCTGGATATACTAATGGAGAAGGGTTCCTTGCCCCTTATAGGGGAACCCGTTACCATCTCAGTGAGTGGAGACGTGGACATGTCCCAGCAACTCCTCAAGAAATATTTAATAAGCGACATGCTCAAGCTAGGAATGTGATAGAAAGAACATTCGGGCTATTGAAGATGCGTTGGGCAATTCTTAGGAGTCCAAGTTATTATCCTGTTAAAACTCACAATCGAATTATTATTGCTTGTTGCTTATTACACAATTTGATTAGGAGGGAGATGCATGTAGATCCATTAGAAATAGAGTTGGATAACATGCCAATTGGTGAAGAGATCGAGGCAGAACCACATGATACCATAGAAACTATTGAACCAAGTGAAGCATGGAATGCATGGAGAGATACATTGGCAAATGAGATGTATAATGAATGGATTGTTCGTCGAGGTTATACCTAGACTTGTTATTGTATCTTTTGAGTTTTATTGTACCCTAAAGATTTTTTGCACTTTTATATTTTAGTTAATTAAGTTTATGGTGTACTTTTAAAACCATTTTGATTGTTTGAGGTTGTAATGTACTTTTGTTAAATTTTATTAAATTTTTTGTTGAGTTTTAGTTATTAAATTTTATTAAGTTTATGGTCTACTTGTATTTTTTGTTAAAGTTGTAATATGTTTGATAGGTATGGCATCTGAAAGTACTCAACAAGCTAACAAAGTTAAAGGAGAACGTAGGGGTTGGAGTGATGAGGAATTTGAGGCATTTCTATGCTTCTTAGAGGAGGCAGTTACCTTAAACAAAAGAGCTGATGCTGGCCAATTTAAACCAGGTACCTTCAAATGGTTAGAGCAAAAGTTGGAGGCAAAATTTCCTCAATCTGGCATAAAGGTGAAGCCACATATTGAGTCAATTATGAGGAGGCTTAAAACAGAGTATAGTAATTTATATGATATGTTGAACACAAGTGGCTTTGGATGGGATGATGTGCATAAGAAGATTTTAGTTGATAGTGATGATGTTTGGAATGCCTACATCCAAGCGAATAAGGTTTTTAAATTTTTAAAATAGTTGTGTCATATATTCCTTTACTTTTCTTTTCTTTAACAACAATATGATATGTGTTATATGTATGCAGAAAGATGTAAACTTGAAGAATTATAGGACCAAAGTTTTTCCTTACTATGAGCGCTTGTTGGTCATCTTTGGAAAGGATCGTGCTATTGGAAAAAGTGCTAAAGCTCCTGCTGATGTAGTTGAGGATTTGGATAATGAAGAACACATCAATGGAAACAATGACACTACTGAACTTTCAGAAGAAGTCATTCGGTTGAGTGATGATGACATTGAACATGTCAATCAATCAATGTCTATGGGTCAAACTAAAAATAAGGAAAAAATAAGTCAGTCTGAAAGTAGACGGGTGAGAAAGAAGTTAAGAGGAGAAGATATGTTAGCAAAAAGTATGGACAATTTTGCCAATAAGCTTGTAGATGTTGTTGGAAAATCTGCTGATAGGATGGGTGCCATGGCTGAAAGCGTCAAGTGTATGGCTGAAGGCGTGAAGGTTGTGAAAGATTTTTATGATGATTCACGAGCTATTGCTGATGAACTAATGAAATTAGAGGACCTTACACCTAGAGAACGCAATAAGGCTGGCCGTTTACTTATGCAAAACCTCTCCCTAGTGCATTTATTTTGGGGCTTTCAAGGTGAACATAGAGTTCAATTTGTAAAGGATTTGCTTGAAGATAACTAAAATTTATAGTACTTTATGTTAAAACTTGATGGTATTTACACTTTTATGATGTTTGTAGAACCTTGGCTATGGTAGTGTTTTTTGCATACTTAATTAATTTATTAGTGTTTTTTTTCTTTGATAAATAGAATTAAGATATTTGTTATATTATGTGACGCATTTAAAAACTAGGTAGTTATATAAATTCTTATAATAAAATTTTGTTGTCAAGTTGAACTTTATGAAAAACCTTTAAAAAAAAGACTATTGAATGTAAATAACGAGCCTAAATTTTTTTATTTTTCGTATATTAGAAATTTTAATTTTTAAAAGAAAATTAATATAGCATTACAAATTTTTAAAAATATAATATATTATAAGTAAAGGGTATTATTGTCAAAATGGTTATTCTTTATCCTATCCAATGTTATACAGTGTATCACCAAACATAGGATAGTATTATTTTATACAATATAATATCTTATTCTGTGTTGCACCAAACACTGTATAGTATTATAATTTTATCAGGCCTTATCCTATCAGGTCTTATCCTATCAGGCTTTATGCTATCAGGCCTTATCCAATGCGGTGTACCAAACGGGTCCTAAGTAGCAATTTATTGCGTGTCTTCACTAAATAGCTAGAGGGACTCCTAAGTATTGCCTATCATTTTTTCAAGATCCTAAATATCCTCTCAATTATGGGCCTATGCGTATCTCATGTTAAAACACTCATGTCGGGTTAATGAGTGGCGACCATGTTGCCCTTCATTCAAGTGGTACCTTTGTCCTTTATTTAATGCAAAAAATCCATTACAATTGGTGTAACCTGCATTAACCAAATATTATTTACCTACATCGTGACAAATGTTTAAACATCAAACAAGTACATCAATGGTAAGTAAACAAAAGTTAATTGATACGCAATTAGAAATCTCTAATGTCAATGGAGACAATGATCAATATACTTGCCAGAAAAGACCTTCAACCCTTGTCTCCTACTAAGTACATCCCATAAAACTCAACCATTAGCTGCAGATCCTTTCAGCCAGGAAACACAAATGAATTATGCATTTTGGAAGCAAACACCAAGAACATTAGTGATGATTAACCTTTTTTAGTTACAATATCGAGACTTGCCTATTGTAGGTACTTAAATTAGAATTCATGTTCGGTCAAGTGCACTAAGACAATTTTAAAAATAAATGAGTCAATTGGAAGTGGAACAAAAAGCCATAGCAAAATTAAGATCATTTGCCATACACTTTACCTTGAACTATTTCCAATTTTTATTGTTTGAGTTTGCGATCATAAGCTTAAGTTTTTCTAATAACTCTCTATCTAAATGCACCAGTGCATTTAACACCGTGTTGAAGTATGTACTAATGATTTCACTTAATCTTTCAAAGTTCATATTCATTGATTTATTCTTAATGTGATATGCTAGAAGAAATAAAAATATTACTACTTGCTCATTAACTAATATATTTTTTGTATGTCCAAGTCCCCCGATTTGATCAAACATGATATATAACGGATCGAATGTTGTTTTATACATTATAAATTGGTCATAACATATAAAGTCACTAATATACACTAACCTGGGATTGCTTTGCTTGGAAATCAATGGTGTATGGCTTATACATAAGGCAACGAGAATTCAAAGTACAGTTATTTACATATTTATCAACTATTGACTTTCATATTGGACAATAAGCAAAAACCAAACCAGATATTGTGACTAATGTCATTCATATCCAAATGATACATAATAATTATACATGATATTATCAATACAATTAGAATAATAAAAAATAGTTATTTTCCTATAATGGTCAAAACGATACCCAACAAATTAAATTAATATGAGGTTATACTAAACATTTATGCTAAATAGATATACTACTCACAAAATACCACTCAAAGCTTGTACAAAAAATAAAAGAAAACGCATAATATATTACTTTTCATTTCCTTTCCTAAATATTACAACCAAACATGCCTAATTCTAAAATTTCTTTTAACTTTCATTTTTTACTGTAGTCCCAATTAAGGGTATTCAAAACTGATTCAAACTAATTGAATCAAACTAAATCGATAAAAATTAAACTAAATTGATTAGGAAAAAGCTAAATTTAGTTTTAGATATTATAAAACTAATTGGTTTGATTTGATTCTTGATTCTATCAAATTTAATTCAATTAAACCCAACCAAATTGAACTAATATTTTTTCTTTTTTTGTTTCAATTAACTAAGTCCAAATTATGTATAAATATCTTATCAATAAAAAAATAATAATTTTTTTTCTATTTTACTTACATTTAAATAAACTTATCAAATAAGTTATCATAAAATATTATTATTTTATTATCTTTACATATAATATTTAATTATAATTGTAAAATAATTAAATATAATTATAAGAGATATTTTTTTAAAAAATATATATATATATAATAATTAATTATTTTAATATTATTATTAGTTAAAATATTAAGAGATATATTATATTAGAAGTCAAATTTTATATATTACAATAAATAAAATTTTTAAAAAAATTAAATCATTTTTATGTAAAAAAAATGAATTAAATTAAACTAAACTGAATAAAAATCAAATTAAATTGATTAAAAATTAAAATTCATAAGATTAAAAAAATGTTAAAGCAAATCGAATCGATTCGATTTCAAACCAAAGCAAATCGAATTTATTAACCCTCCTATTACCAATCAGGGTCTTAAAAGTCTCCTCTTGAGATAGTTATGGCAATGTTGTGAAGCTCATCGCGTGGCTTTCCTTTCCGCTCTGATCCGGACTAGATCTTCAACCAGAGATGTCAGATTCCTCTGTGAGGACCCACCTTCTTCCACTGCTGCTTTAGCCTTCTTTTCCAGCTCTTTCACCCGCTTTCTCATCTCCATCGCCTCGTCTCCACCGTCCATCAACTTCTTAACGGCCTTCTCTATGCGATCCCTACCCACCACCTTCTTCCTTTCATGCCCGGCGCTGAGGGTCCACTCCTCTGACCCCACTTCCACCCCGAACCCATGCACCTGCGTTATCAGCTTCTCATTGTAAAACTGCTCCGCCGTCAACGGCCACGTGATGAGCGGAATCCCCGCACAGATCCCCTCCAACACCGAATTCCACCCACAGTGACTCATGAACCCTCCGATTGCCTCGTGTTCCAAGATCAAAATCTGTGGGGCCCATCCCCTCACGATCATCCCCTTATTCTCTCTCTTCATCCTTTCTTCGAACCCAATCGGCAACCATTTCTCTTCTTCCTTGTTATAAGTTTTCCTAAAAACCACCCAAATAAAGGGATGTCCAGATGATTCAATCCCAGTAGCTATCTCGTACAATTGGGTATCAGAGAAAAAACATGAGCTTCCAAAGCAGATGTAAACCACCGAGTTGGGTGGCCTGGAGTTGAGCCAACTCAAACACTCGTGCTCACTCATCACGCTCTTTATGCCCCTCTCTGCTTTCTCTTCAGTGGTTTTATTTACCAGAGAAGAGGGTCCCACATGATAAATCTTGTGACCCATGATTTTCTGGAAGTGTTCTTTGTATTCCTCTTCCAGCTCAACGAAACTGTTTACCAAGCGACCATAACTCTTCAACTCGGCCTCTCTGAACCGTTCCATCAACATGGCGGTATTGTCAGGTATTTTGACGTAATCCGGAAGCTGGCATAAGGTCATGGTGATCGGGTGCGGAAGACCCGGAATGAGAAACGCTTCGGATTCGGACTTGACTCTGTGGTGCCGAGATTCGGGTCCTCTAACGGACTCGATCAGAGAAGCGGCAAAAACACAATACACGTCGAAAACCAGCCTCGGGATTTCTAATCGGTTGGCGAAGTCGGAGGTCCAGGGAAAGAACGAATCGGATACGATACAATCCGGCGGGTCGGACTCCATGAAATGCTCCATCTGCTGCTGGAGACTGGGGAAGGCCTGAAAGAACTTGAGGACGTCGTCGAAGTTGGAGGCATGGAAGAGATTCTCGAGGCCGTCGGGTAGGCCAACCTCTCTGGAAGGGAATTGAACGCTGTGAAAGCGAAGAAGGGGATGAGGTTCAGAGATTGAAGTCTGAAGAGAACGAACATTAGAGGGGGTAGTGAGGATGGTTACGTGGTGGCCACGCGCGGCGAAGAGACGAGAGAGCTCGAAGAGGGGGACCATATGGCTGGGTGTCAGAAAGGGGATGAAGTAGATTTTCAAAGGGGAGGAGGGCTCCATACTGATGAGACTTTGTTATCGTCGACGAATATGGAGGATTCCAATCGAAGTTGTGATATATATACATGAAAAGAAAGGCGGAAGGCCCAGGTCCACTGAATAGTAAATAGTATACTAAAGACAGTCGCTCGCGAAGCATGTGCACGTATATTAAAATATTAGGAGTCACCCGCTCCATCTCGAGGGGGATTAAAAAATTTCAGTGGCCCCCACATATATTAAAAAAAAAAAAAAAGGCTAAAACGCGGGTCGCACGGAAGCAGAAAAAAAAAAAAAAAACAAAGGGCGTGAACAGTTATAAACAGTGATAAGGAACAGTAATCATCCACGGTATTTTTTATATATATATATATATTGATTGATTGATATTGATATTGATTTTTTAAGCTTTGTACTGTACCTCGAAGCGCTACTTAAAAATGTATTTTATTTTTTTGAATGAGATACCAACAAATCTTTGTAAGAAAGGCTTTATTCTGATTTCAAAAATTTTTAATGCCTAAATCTCCCTGGTATTTCGGTTTGCACACCTCGTTCCAAGCTACTAAATTAATATTTTTCTTATTTTCAGTAGACCTCCAAAGGAAATTACGACTGGTCTTCTCCAGTTCATCATAAACATTCATAGGAAGATATAAGGTTTGCATAGAGTAGGCAGGGAGGGCTGACAAAACAGCCTAAATAAGAGTATTTCGTCCTGCCAAATTAAGAAGTTTACTTTTCCAACTAGAGAGCCTTTTGTTAACTTTTTCAAAGATATGGCTAAAAGTGGCGCGAGAAATTCCCTTATGAAGGAGGGGAACGCCCAAGTATTTGTCAAGGTCACTAGTCAAACCAACCCCTAGGGTGTTACTCATTTGTGAGGATATAGTAAAGTGGATGTTTCTGGAGCAGCATAATTTGGTTTTAGCCAAGTTTATACGTTGGCCAGAGACTTTACAAAAGATATCAAGGCATCGCTTTATGTTCTCAATTTGCTCTAATGTAGCTTCTGCAAAGAGGAACAAGTCATCTGCGAAGAACAAGTGCGTGATGGGGGGGCTATTCCTTGTCAGTTTAACAGGATGCCAAATCTTGTTCTCAAAAGCCCAGTTAAAACCATGTCCAAGTCTCTCCATACAAAGAGCGAAGATGTAAGGGGATAGGGGATCTCCCTATCTAATCCCTGTAGACATCCTAAAAGATTCTGACAGCCTTCCATTCCAGAGGACTTGCATACTGCAGGTAGAAACACAAGCCATAATAAGTGCCACATAATTCCTATTCAGCCCAATCATTGATAAAGTCTCTTCTAAAAAAACCCAATCAAGACGGTCATAAGCCTTCTCAAGGTCTACTTTGATTGCCACGTAGCCTTTGTTCCCTCTCTTTTGTCTCATGGAGTGGATAATCTCTTGAGCTATGATAATATTATCTCTGCTTTGGCGACCTGGGATGAAGCTACTTTGGTTAAACCCAATTAGCTTATTGAGGGCCCCTTTCAATCTATTTGCAATAATTTTTGTCACAATCTTAAAGATCACATTGCAGAGGGAGATGGGTCTAAATTCCTTGATAGTCTGTGGATTTTCCGTTTTTGGGATGAGCACGATGTGAGTTTGGTTAACTGACCCAATAGTGCTTGGCTCCAAAAAGACCTTTTTAACAAAGCTGCACACTGAAGAACCAATAGTATCCCATTGAGTTTTGAAAAAGATGCCTTGCAAACCATCAGGGCCTGGAGCCTTGTAAGATCCTATACTGAAGGTTATTTCTTTAATTTCTCTATCTGTGACCTCACATTGGATACACTCAAGCTCCTGACTGCTTAAGGTAGGAAATCCATTAGGAATGTAGAGGTTATGACCAATCTCATTATCTTTTGTGTAGAGATCCTTGAAGAAATTGGTTGCCAAGTTTTCCAACGCTACTGGTTCCTGGATCCAGACCCCAGAGTCATCTTTAAGCATTTCAATCCTGTTTTTTCTTCTCCTTACAATGGTTGAGGTGTGAAAAAATTTTGTGTTACGATCCCCAAATGTGGGTCCAACTTATCAGGAGCAAGTATAAATGTGGGTCTCAAATTATTCCCCATGTTCAGAAAATCCCTAGAGCCTCAAACTTATGGAAGGGAATTAAGAAAGTTTGGGAGACCTTCTCTAGAGGGCTGAGATGGAGCATTGGCGATGGTACTCAAGTCAGATTTTGGCATGATCTATGGACCCCTCTAGAACACGAATTGGCTTATTATGTTCACACAACTACTCCTATGGAGCTTTCTCAAGCCACTGTCAGAGATTACTTGTCCCCCTCTGGGGATTGGGACTGGGAGAAGATTAATAGATCTCTCCCTCCATTGGTTCAGAAAGTCATAGCTAACATTGTTCCACCTACCCTCCACTCAAGGGAAGATGTAGTGATTTGGGGAAGAGAACACGATGGATGTTTCTCAGTCCGATCCGCATACCGCATGATGACTACAGGTGATCGGGATCATGGTCGAAAAGTTTGGCGAAATGTTTGGAAGTGGCCTGTTCTAGAAAAGATTAAAGCCTTCCTTTGGTTACTAGCTTGTGACAGGCTTCTTACATGCGATTTGAGAACAAGAAGAGGCCTAGGGGGAGGTAATGAGTGCCCCTTTAGCTGTGATGAGACTGAAACCTCCCTCCATTGTATGAGAGACTGCAACAGAGCCCAGTACATTTGGAAATACTTGGAAGATGAAAAGCACTGGATTAGATTTCTTTCTCTCCCACGACAAGAGTGGTTGGAGTGGAACTACCGAAATGAGCTTGGGAAACGTTATCACAATAACCTACCCTGGAGGAAGATCTTTGCATACACTTGTTGGTGTTTGTGGACCTCCCGTTGCAACCAAGTTTTCTTGGAAACTTCAGAAAGCAATATTAGTATTATCCATAAGGTCTTCTGGCTAACCAACTCCGATGTGCTCTTAGGCACATGCCAAACAAAGCTTCGAACCGGAAGGGAAGAGAGCTTTATCCGATGGGAACCTCCTCATCAAGACTGGTACAAATTGAATACTGATGGCTCTCGGTTGGCTACAGGTGCAACAGCTTGCGGAGGGATTATTAGAGATAACCTTGGGTGTTGGAAGTCAGGTTTCATCTGTAACCTAGGTTTTGGCACCATTACACATGCTGAACTTTGAGGCATTCTTTGGGGGCTTCGAATAGCCTGGGACCTTGGCATCAAGAAGTTAATCATTAACTCTGATTCTCGCGCCGCAATCTCCCTTATTGAGAATGGGTGTGGAAGAATGCACTATTGTTTCATGATAGTGGAAGAAATCTGCAGTATCTTAAATAAGCCTTGGATGGTGACCCTTATACATTGTTATCGGGAAGCGAATCGTAGTACTGATTGGTTGGCTAATTGGGCTCAGAATCATCCTCTTGGTTGCCAAAAACTCCATACTGCACCGATGGAGCTCGGTCCCATCCTTAATGAGGATAACCGCGGAGTAGCCATGCCTCGCTTTATCTTTTCTTAGTCTCTCCTTTGTTTTGTTTTGGGCTTTTGCCCCCTTTGAACCCAAAAAAAAAAATGTATTTTATTTTATTTTTTTAGCAATCTTAAAAATATATTTTGTTACTCTTGATTTTAATGAGAATTCCAAATGATTGGCAAAATTAGAAGTCAACACTATTTTTTATTGGTACCCACTACGCAGCCTACATTTTAATTCACGGGAATTATTTTTTTAACTAATTCATTTTTATCAATAATAAATCATAATTTATACTAAACTTAATCAATCAATTTAACTCTAAAATTTTCCCCATTCATTAATCCATCAAAGTCAAACTAATATTTTGAACTTTTACAGTCACATTGCATAATTATATCATTAATTAATAACCTGTGATTACTTGAATTTAATAGCTCATAACCGCTCGAAGTTATTCATAACTGGCGTTTACCCCCATGCAATGGATGGGCATGCTTAAAGATTAGTTTAATATTAATGTTACAATATTTAATCTTATAAATAAAATATGTCAAGATGGTTTGTAATGCAAATTTAATTATGTTAGATAATTTTAAAAATATATATAGTAAAAACACTGTAATATATGAAAATACATTTCAAATTTCCATAAAGCAATTGAGCTAGTGGAACTGTTTAATATAATATTATAAATATTCTAATACAATATATGCAACATGATATAATATCATGAAAATATTATGCAAATATCATTGAAATATTATCAAGATTATTACACTTATGTAGGCGTAGTGCAAATATTATCAACATAATATAGAGGTAGTGAATTCTCCCATGCAATGCACGGGCATGCTTTATGATTGGTTTAATACTAATTTTAAAATAATAAATAATATAAATAAAATACTCAAGATGATTATTAATAGTTTTCAATTGACTTTGTTAAATAATTTTTATAATATAATTTGTGATTGATCAAGTAATATATGAAATTATCTTTCAGAGCACTTTAATATTTAATGTGGTTTTTACAAGACAGTTGATTTATTATGAATGTCTAATATGAATGTATACGTTTAAAAAATGTGGATGAGATTACAATTCATTTTTTATTAATAGGTTGCGACATCTCTAATACCACAATTTATTTTAAAAAATATATATATAAAGGGACACGGCATCTTAAAAAAAAATTAATTTTTGTTAGGTATAAAGTGTAAAAAACATATCTTAAACAATCAAGAAACCCCCGACATTATTGCACTGCACCAATCAAGAAAACCCCAACATTATGAAGTGCAGAAAACTTGTCTTGAGCAATAGACACTAACTCTGGCCCAATAGAAGTAGACCATTTTTATGTCTTTATTTATCTTATCCTAAGTACGAAATCAATCCCATAATCACAGAGATGTAAGTTTTCCTTAATGTGTATTGTTATTTTGAAATTATTATTTTTAAATAAAACTCTATGAAAAAACACCTTTAAAAAAAGAATAGCGAAGTACTTTTTTTTTTCAAATTACAGAAAATGTATATAAAAATTAAGCAGTGCAATTAACATTATGAGAAAATTATATTTCTTTGTCTTCAATCCTCTTAATTTCGCAAAAAGTATAAATGATATTGTATTTATCCGATATCCTCTTAATTAAAAAAAAAAAAGGATTGGCCTTAATTTAAAAAAATTAGTCTAAAATTTTGTATTTTTCCTGAACTTGAAAACAAAAAGAAAAATGATATTCTTAATGAGAATAAAATTTTATTGACCTTATAAGTATTCTAGTATGTCAAAATAATGAGTAGAGAACCAGTAGTCCCTAGACGTTTTGGCAAAAAAAAAAAAAAAAATATATATATATATATATAATTTTTTACATTTTTTATTATTGAATTTTTTAGTTAAAACATATAAAAATATATAATTTTTAAATAATAATTTGATATTTTTAATTTTTAAAATAAGTATATAATTTTTAATTAAATTATATATATTTATTATAATTTAATTAAAAATTTTAATAATAAAGATATTAAAAATTACACCTAAGTATATTCTTTGATGATTGCCATGAAATGCTGTGAATCACGGCAGGGCTCTTCCCGTCTATTCATGCCTTGTATAAATTTATTGAAAAAGATAAAAGGAAAGAAAAATAAAAAATATATTTTAGTAAATTTATTTAATAAAGTTTTAAAATTTTAAAAAGAAGGAGTTTATTATAATAAAATTAATATATCGAGGATAGCTTATGATTTTTTTATATTAAGAGGAATGTTACAATTAAAAACAAAGAAAAGTGAAGAAATATAATTTTCTCATAATGTTAATTGCACGGCTAAATTTTTATATATATTTTCTGTAATTTGAAAAAAAAATAATTCACTATTCTTTTTTTAAAGGTGTTTTTTCATAGAGTTTTATTTTAAAAAATAATTTTAAAATAACAATATACATTAAGGAAAACTTACATCTCTCTCTCATTATGGGATTGATTTCGTACTTAGGATAAGATAAATAAGGGCATAAAAAAAGTCTACCTCTATTGCGTCAGAGTTGCAGTCTATTATTCAAGACATGTTTTCTGCACTTCATAACGTTGGGGTTTTCTTGATTGGCATGGTGCAATAATGTTGGGGTTTTCTTGATTGTTTAAGACATATTTTTTATACTTCATACCCAACAAAAATTAAATTTTTTTTCTTAAATGATAGAGGGACGTGGCACCAGTCGAGACATCTGAGATGTCGCAACCTATTAATAAAAAAAAATTTAAGCATATCAAGAAAACGTTTTTGGGACTGAGTTTCTTGGTTTTTAGTTTTTTTTTTAACAGATTAGAGTCAAAAAGCCATATATTCTATTTGTCTCAGAAAACACCTGGAAGTGCTTGAATTATATCACCCACTGAGTTTTGCAAGATTCAAAACAAAAAATCTATATAAACAATTTTTTTAATATATTTTGTTGAACACATTTTTTTTCTCTACAATATAGTTTTTCTGCTACTCATTTAGACAACCCATGTTTACCATTCATGATTCCGCACGACTCAATATTTTCAATTTTAAGTATAATATTTGAAAGTAAACATTATAATATGCATTTATATAAAAGATAACTTCATTTGTGTTTTTTTCACCCAGAATTTTTCTTAGCCTCTTTAGGGAACAAGGACTTTAAAATTACTAGGGTACTCCCAGAATTGAGAATTCTTAAGTGAGAATCCATGTTTAGCAGTTTTGTCTATAACATTTGTAGCCTATTTTGCAATGTATTCAATGGTGGATACAGGGACAATAAGCTAACAAAAATTTTGGGAAATGATCACATCTTTTTCTTGCTAGGTGATTGCAATACCACAATAGCAAGTTCAGCCTCTTTTGGTTGTTGGTGGTTTTGTCTTTTGTTTCTTATATTAGGTATCCAAACAAAAATCATTGTTAGGAAAGACACTTTGTTGACATGAGAGACAAAGAAGTTTGGAATGTAAGCTCTAAACTGGATAACTAAATATATGTCGGTGTCTCATAACTATCATTTTACATATTAAAAAATGATTAATATCTATCTATCTTGACTTGCTAGGATTCACTTTAGCACTTGGTGGTGAAATATTATGATCTCATTAATCTATCATTAGTATTACTACAATATTTATTTGAATATATGAAAATTTATATTTTTAATAAGAATACAGTTAGTTTTAGAAAACTAATAATAATCAAATTGTCACATGTATAGAAAGATAGCTACACATCACAATATACAAAAAAAATTTTAGCATGTTAGAATATTATAAAACATATTTATATACAGTTGTGTGCTTAACTTATTCAAATTACATGGGAACATTTTTGCATATGAGGCCATTGTGCTAAACTTACCATATCTAGGTATCATGCATCATATGACAATCAATACATAATGCATGTAGATATTACAATATAGATATGAAGTATTATATCATATGTTATTACAAAAAATCTTTCAAATAGTATTAACTTAGCTTACTCACATCAGGCTCAATCAATCATATTTGTTATACCTCACAAACTTGGTACATTTCAATATATATCATATCATGCCATTATGTATGCCCTTCTAAAGAGATGCAAATAGTCATACTTTAAAAGCATTGGTCACAAAGAAACACTTCTCTAAATCACATATCAAGTGTTTTATACTACTTGTACAAGCTTGGATTTTTGCAATATTAAATAACCTACCAAGTATCTTATACTACTTAATGTAAAACTTAGATTTTCACTATCATCAAGGAAGAAGACTATTTTTCATAATTTTTATGATCATCCAAATATAACATTCTGGACAGGAATAAACATAGCTAAGGCATTCTTTAAAGTGAATTCACAAATTTTAACTTGAAACCCTAACATAAAGTTACATAAAAGTCTTCCAACCTTCAGTGACCCCCTTGTCATAAACTTGTCTTAGGGAAAATGGGATAGTAACCTGAAAGGTATGTTGACCCCTTTACTCCCATATGATCATTTCTTTTTCTTTTATATAAATGGAGAGTTGTCTCTTTTTATATAAACAAGAATTTTATATCTTTTTGTTGAAGACTATCTCCTTAAAATTTCATCCATTGAAAAATCCTATCTTCTAAAAACTTATTGTAAGATTAGAAATTCATAGAATTCCATCTCAACAGATTTTCTTCTATTGGGAGTCCATTCCTCTATTTATATTTGTTTTGCTTTGGCTACCATTTTCTCAAACAGTTGCACACATATAAACATTTTAAATATAGCATGCCATTATAAATATTATATAAGGATTGTAAGGCCCTATATAATTATCAAATTATTTAGCTTTATTATCCCAAATTATCCAAATCATATTCATTGGATGCGGATGATCTTTTTTCATAGGCATTGTATTCTAACAATACTTGTATAGTGTGAATTAGGCATGTAGACATATGTGTCATAGACCAAGTGTGTAAACACATGATGATTTAGAAATGTGTATAATATAATGAATTAAGCATGTATATTAAACATGTATTAATAAATACATAAATTATACATATCAATATTTACTAAATTCCTCAATTAAATATGCCAAATATTTAATAATAAAATTTCTCAATTAAATATACCAAACATTTAATAAAATTCCTTAATTAAATAAATATTACATAATAAAATTTGTCAATTAAATATAATAAGTATTTGATAATAGAATTTCTTAATTAAATACATCAAATATTTAATAATGAAATTCCTTAATTAAATATACCAAATATTTGATAATAAACTCCTCAAAGAAATATACCAAATATTTCATAATATAATTCCTCAATTGAATATACCAAATATTTGATAATAAATTATTAAATTATTTATACCAACATTTAATAATAAACTCCTAAATTATTTATGTCAATATTTAATGAATTCCTAAAAAAATTTCTATATAATTTTTTATATTTTTACTATAAAATTTTTGAATAAAAATAGCAAATATATAATTTTTTAGTAATAATACAACAAATGTGATTTTTACAAATAAATATATAATTTTTGATAATTCAATATTATATTATTAATTTTTTTAAAAAATGTGTGCTCTAATGACAGAAATATAAAGAATTACATATATGATTAATTCAATTAAGATATGTATAAAAAATTTTAAAAAATGTTTAACAAGTATATACTTGTTAATAAAACCTACATATATATATATATACATTTGTCGTATTTTTATTAAAAGAATTATATAAAGCTTGTGCTAACTTTGTAATGGTTTTATAATTAAATTATGACAAGCATATAAGTTTTTTAATTATAATATTGGATATATAAGTTTTGTTAATAAATATCTAATATCTAATTAAACTGTACCCTTATTATATTTTAATTAAAAAAATATATACTAGTTATATTTTAATTAAAATTTTTAATAAAAAAGATATACAAAATTATATATAAGTTTAATCCTTATTAAAAACTTAATAATCAATATATAAAAATTGTAATTAATCTTTGAAAAATAGCTACTCGTATTTCTTATAGCCTTTGTTGTGTTAATCTTTCACCTCACCTGAAGTTCATCGACGCCCATTTCGTTTTTAAATTAAAAAATTTAAATTAGCATAATGAATCATGCATAAGGCTATCACCCCTCTCATCACATCATCCTTTTTAAGTTTATTGTCTCCTTCCTTCAGTCGATTTTTAATTTGGACTATTTTTTTTTTTTGGGCCTTTGTCATCAATGTTTTAACAAAAGTGTAATATATAAATAAAATTATAGATATAAGAAGGAAGGTGACAAGAAACATTATAAATGAAGACGAAGAAAGGATTAAAGTATCATATAAGTTAGTGAACTTTGAGTCGGTTTTTAATTGTATATAATGTATATTATATTTGTATAATTATTATTTAATAATATTTAATATTTTATTATTTTTTAAAAATAAAGAGTATAAAAATTATTTTTTATTCCATCTATTCTATTTTTATTTTATTTGTTTTACATCATTCAATCAAATAAACTTTAAAATACTATTTAGTAACAATTGTAAAAGCATAATAAACATTATATATAATTTGAAAAGGAATTCTTTTTCTCTTGCAAGCAATCAAAGAGGCCTAGCCTTTGTCTTTTGTAGGGAGTTTTTCATTTGAAAATTGGTACTCACATTTTTTGTGTCCCTTTTTTGCTTGTTTGGTTACGGTGATATTCGTTATCCATATATCATTTTTTTCTCAAATTCAAATTAAAGAAAGTGCATAAAGGTTTTTTTCCAACTATAAAATCACCCTTTTTTTTCTTTACATTCTATTTTCTATTCACAAAACCAAACAAGCCCTTAATATAATTTTTATAATACTTGAAAGTTAAACTGTTAGGCTAGATTTAGGAGTTTTGGAGAGAATAGAATAGAAAAGCTTATAATAAAATAGAATGAAAAAGGAGGCAAGTACAATAGGCGGAATCTTAATTTGACGCAATGCACGACCGTATTTGTTATTTCCCTCAATCCACATGTTTTTTTTTTTTATTAAGTGTTATGAAGGACACGGTTGCTTGGCAACCATGTCCATGTTTAAAAAAATTAAAAAGGCATTTAATGGACACGGTTGCTTGCATGCGTGTCAGGGTCAAACTATTTTGACCCTGACATGCAGATAAAATTAACACATGGCAGCGTATGAGTGGAGGCAATGGGATTACGCTGCCATGTGTCAATATTTGATTGGAAAAAAATTTATCTTCAATTTTTTACCATTTATTTCTTCTTCTCCCAGGTTAAACAGTTCTTCTCCTCCTCCTACAGCTTTCATTTTTTCTTTCATTCAGTGGCTGTTCCTCCATTTCCTGTTCTCCTTGCTTGTCTATTCATCTTCTTCGTGGGACGTTGGTTCATTGTTGCTGTCTCCCTCTAACTTTCTAAGTCACAAGTTTTAATCGGGAGATTGTCCTTCAAAGTTTTTAGTGGTTAGAAGAAAAAGAAGATAGAAGAAGTAATCTACACGAGGAGAAGGAGCTAAAAAAAGGAGGAAGTGGTCCCTGATTTGGTATGAAAATTTTAACTTAAAATTATATTTATTTTATAAATGATATGATTATGCTGTAAATGAAATTTAATTAACTGTAATATGTTTTTTATTAGATTTGTATATATGTGTGATGAGTTTTTTATTCGTATATATTGTAGTTGAAATAAAATACAATTGCAAGATCTGAATAAATGAAAAAAAAAAAATAAGTTATGGTTATTTTATGTAGAAAAGGGAAAGAAATTCTAAAATTACAGGAAAGAGGTTAAAAAAATTAAAGAAAAAATTATGATAAGAAAAAATAACTATTTAGGGAGAAAATTTTATCAATATTAAAGATTATTAGGAAAAGATATAATTCAAAACTATTATGAAAATATAATATAAAAAATTGTTATTAAAAAAAAGTAATATAAAAAGATATTGCAAAAAAGGAAATAGGAATTGTCTATGAATTGAAAAAAGAAAATATAAAATTTATAATGTGGATTAGAAAAAAATGGAAACTTATAATTATATAGGATATAATTTATAGTGGCAAAATATTAGTGTAATATTGAGAAAAATATAATTCTTATATATTGTAGCTGAAATAAAATACAATTGCAAGATCTGAATAAATGAAAAAAAAAAAATAAGTTATGGTCATTTTATGTAGAAAGGGGAAAGAAATTCTAAAATTAAAGAAAAGAGGTTAAAAAAATTGAAGAAAAAATTATGATAAGAAAAAATAACTATTTGGGGAGAAAAATTTATCAATATTAAAGACTATTAGGAAAAGATATAATTGAAAAACTATTATGAAAATATAATATAAAAATTGTTATTAAAAAAAGATAATATAAAAAGATATTGCAAAAAAGGAAACAGGAATTGTCTATGAATTGAAAAAAGAAAATATATAATTTATAATGTGGATGAGAAAAAAAATGGAAACTTATAATTCTATAGGATATAATTTATAGTGGCAAAATATTAGTCTAATATTGAGAAAAATATAATTCTTATATATTGTAGCTGAAATAAAATACAATTGCAAGATCTGAATAAATGAAAAAAAAAATAAGTTATGGTTATTTTATGTAGAAAGGGGAAAGAAATTCTAAAATTAAAGGAAAGAGGTTAAAAAAAATTGAAGAAAAAATTATGATAAGAAAAAAAAACTATTTGGGGAGAAAAATTTATCAATATTAAAGACTATTAGGAAAAGATATAATTGAAAAACTATTATGAATATATAATATAAAAAATTGTTATTAAAAAAAGGTAATATAAAAAGATATTGCAAAAAAGGAAACAGAAATTGTCTATGAATTGAAAAAAGAAAATATAAAATTTATAATGTGGATGAGAAAAAAATGGAAACTTATAATTCTATAAGATATAATTTATATTAGCAAAATATTAGTGTAATATTGAGAAAAATATAATTCTTATATTTGTAGCTGAAATAAAATACAATTGCAAGATCTGAATAAATGAAAAAAAAAAAAAGTTATGGTTATTTTATGTAGAAAGGGGAAAGAAATTCTAAAATTAAAGGAAAGAGGTTAAAAAAATTGAAGAAAAAATTATGATAAGAAAAAAAAACTATATGGGGAGAAAAATTTATCAATATTAAAGACTAGTAGGAAAAGATATAATTGAAAAACTATTATGAAAATATAATATAAAAAATTGTTATTAAAAAAAGGTAATATAAAAAGATATTGCAAAAAAGGAAACAAGAATTGTCTATGAATTGAAAAAAGAAAATATAAAATTTATAATGTGGATGAGAAAAAAGTGAAAACTTATAATTCTATAGGATATAATTTATATTGGCAAAATATTAGTGTAATATTGAGAAAAATATAAGTAAAAATATTGAAAATTTTAAAAAAATATCAATAAAATGCATGTAATCCAAAAAAATAATGAAATTGATAATTGATAACTTTTTTACTGTATTTTGAATGTTAGTGGCAGTGTTGATTGAGTTGGCAAAATGAATAATAGGAAGGAGGTTATATGCATATATTCAAATGGGCAAATATGCGAAACTTAAGAAGGGGCAACATTTATCGCGGATACGATTGATGTAATGACTATTGATTATAATATTTCATTAGAGAGGCTAAAACAAGAAGTTGCTGAACAGTTACAGCTTGACTCAAATCAATATGTGTCTGACTTGGTGTATGATCCAGTGTCATTGAGACCCACAAAGTATCGAGTAGACAAGTTAAGGAGAGATGCCAATGTCCAAGCGATGTAGGTGGCGAATGCAAAGTTTCCATCACAGTTGGGGTCAGTAGAATTGTATGCAGAAATATCATCAAAAGAAGTAAACTTAAATGAAGCCACTCAAGCAACAATTGAATATGTGCCGGATCCACTCCCATGCTCTAGTCACGCTATCATCGCCGACGATCAGCCTGCGTTGTTTAGGTCATATTTTGTAGGTGTTGGTCAACATCCAAGTTCATCTCTTCTACCGAGTAATGATATCTCACACCCAAGTGTGTCACATGCACTAATTGGTGCCCCCCTTTCTCCTCCAGAGCAGGCAAAAGACATAATGGATGAATTTGAAGAAGAAGATGAATATGATATAGCTCCTTGCGATTACAATGATGGTGGTAATACAGATAATGATGAAGACATCAATTGTGTGGATGCCGCTATAAATCCAACCACCCTCATTAATATTTATGATGACTTGACTATTGCATTCCTTGAACAGATAAATGCAGGTGGTGCGAAAGCTCCTGAGTATGCTGAAATGGAGGAGGCAGCGATAAATATGAATGATGGCCAAGAGTTACGTGTAGGTATGCTGTATAATGATCAGCGGTCCTTTCGTAGGGCAATGAAGATATACTTGGTACGCCCACATCACACTTTTAAAGTGTTTCACTCGTCAAAAAAGTATGAAGAATACCGTTACCTTGAATATGGATAGGGGTCATGCAAGTGGAGGGTTAGAGCCTGTTATCGGATGAAGGAAAATCATTGGGAGATAACAAAATACAATGGGCCTCATACATGTATGTCAGCATCATTGTCTCAAGGCCACCCTAAACTTGATTATGATGTTATTTCAGTATACCTTGTATCCATGGTAACTGAGAATCTTGGAGTGTCAATTCGAGAGGTCATTGAGTGGGTGCATTCTATTTTTGGATACAATGTTTCATACAAAAAGACTTGGAAAGAAAAACATCGAGCCATCTCACACGCATTTGGGAATTGGGAAAAGTCTTTTGCTTTGTTACCTAGATGGTTAGTTGCTGTTCAACATTTCATGCCCGGCTTGTATTATGACTTTATGCATAAAAAATGTGTACCGACTAGTGTGGCTAATGGGGAGTCAGTCATATTTCATCGGGTATTCTGGACCGTTAAACTATGCATTGAGGCTTTTGGCTATTTGAAACCGATGGTCCAAATCGATGGGACATTCCTTTATGGCAAATATAAAAGGACCGTACTGATTGCAAGCACACAAGACGGTGAGAGGAATATTGTCCCACTTGCGTTCGCAGTAGTCGAGGGAGAAACATATGAGGCATTGGCATGGTTCTTATTTAACCTCCGCATGCATGTGGTGAAAGATAAGGATGGATTGTGCTTGATTTCTGATCGGCATATTAATATCTTTACTGCCGTGGCTAATGGGCGAATAGGGTGGCAACCTCCACAAGCTTATCATATGTTTTGCCTCCGAAATTTAGCTAGCAATATCAATAAGAAATTTAGATTGCCCTGGCTGAAGAAGCTATTTACTAAAATTGGTAAATCTTGCCACCCCGTAACCTCACTTGTATTTTGTGTTATACCATGGTTCTGCATAGATTTTTCTCTTATCCTTTCTTTTCTTGTACAGGTTACCTATATGAGCAACATAAAGTAGATGAAGAATTAGCCTACATACGCCAATTAGACACGCACGCTGCAAACTGGATTGAGGAGATACCTAAGGGTCAATGGTGTCGGGCATATGACGTTGATGGCAGACGCTGGGGTCACATGACAATAAATTTAGTAGAGAGTATCAATGCAGTTTTCAAAGGAGTTAGGTTCCTACCTGTGCTAGGGTTGGTGAGAGCAACATTTTATAGGTTCACCAAGTATTATGTCTAGCGAGTTGAGAAGGCGAATGCACAGCTAAAAGCAGGTGAAACCATATCTGAGGACATCAGATTGAAGTTAACAGTCAGAGTTAGAAGAGCATCAGCATGCGCAGTTCGTGGTTTTGATAGACGAGGGTTTGCATTTGAAGTAGAGCAGCCATATGATCCAAATAATTAGCAATTTGGTCGATCCTGTAAAGTCAACTTAGTAGAGCGTGCATGTGATTGTGGTACATTTCAGGCTTTGAAATATCCTTGTCAGCATGTATTAGCAGCCTGTGCCCACGTTCACGTGGATTACATACAATTCGTTGACTGAGTGTTTCGATTGGAAACTATTTCGAAGGCCTATGACACTGAATTTCGTCCCATTGGTAGTGAAGTATACTGGCCCCATGTGCAAGGCCCAACGCTTATTCCAGATCCAACAATGACATGTGGCAAAGGTCGTCCCAGGTCAAGCCGAATACAAAATGAAATGGATTGGCAAGAAAGTTTGAGAGATCTGCCACGATGTGCATTATGTAAACAGTCGAGTCATAACCGCCCGACTTGTCCATCGCGTCCCCATCCAAACCCGTAGCCTTTTAGTTTGTCGATTGTTTTTTCTCCCTTCTTGTATTAGAAATGCTTTATATACTGCTTTTCTTGTGTTATTTGTATGAAGGATATAAGACAATTTTAATAAAGTATGTTGTCTTATTCGCTATTTGTTTCAGTTTTCAATAAAGTACAATCTGACTCTAGGTGAAGTTAGCTTTATATAAATTTATCCCTGCACTTCTCATATATCGTTAAATATGTATTTTAGCTAACTTTGATGCCACCTTGCAAGATAGTATTATGTCTGGCATGAGACATGTTGTTCATTCAAGTCCAGAGGATGACTCTTTATTGTATCTACAAACTAGGCACGTCTCTCAGGCGGTGTGGCTGAATATGGTGCGTTATTGATATATTGTAGAAATTGAATCTTCAGTTGTTTAATGACTATATTGTTTATAATATTTCACATGTTTTCTCCCTAACAGCCAGATCGCATTTTTCAACTTCGTCTCGTTGCGCATAGTCCACAATTAGAGTCTCCCCCACTAGTCATAGTGCCACACCTTGAGCCGCTGGCTTTTATGGAGTATCTCGCCTTACAACACTTGAATTTGATGCTTCCCTTATTTCAGCACTCATTGAGCGGTGGTGATCAGAGACACATACTTTTCATACCACCCAAGGCGAGTGTACTATTACACTACAGGATGTCGCTGTACAGTTAGGTCTTCCTGTGACGGGTCTCCCTGTTACTAGTTCACTTAACTTCAACTGGCGAGCTGTTTGTGGGGTTCTTCTTGGAATTGAGCCACCTGAGGAAGAGTTTGATAGTCAAAGATTTAGCATTACTTGGCTCGCCAACCACTTTGAGGCACTTTCAGAGAATGCGGACGAGAATGACATACTACAGTTTGCTCGTGCCTACATATTACGCCTAATAGGCGGGGTTCTTATGCCAGACCGGTCGGGACATAGAGTTCCCCTTATGTACTTGTCAGTCCTCCAGGACTTCTATGAAGTAGGTCAGTTCAGTTGGGGTTCTGCAGTGCTAGCATATCTCTATAAAGAGTTATGCAATGCCATTGATTACAAGGAGGTTAACATCGGTGGCTGTTTGACGTTGCTTCATTTATGGGCCTGGGACCGATTTCCTAAGCTAGCTCCTGAGAGACCCCTACCTCCAGACTTTTATCTTGATATACATGATGTGCTCCTCCCACTTGAGTACAGGTATGACCCCTATTTCGAATTGAATGCCTTTTATATGGTTCAATTTATATATATAATTTCAAATTAATAGTCATTTCCTTTTACACCTTACAAGTAGAGGCGTGTGGACTAGCATCCTCGTCCGAGAAAATTAGCAATTCATCACTACAGAATATTGTTAGACCAGATGAGAGCTAATGAGGTTTAAGACACTTTCTGTTAATTTGGTGCATAGTGACCTCAATGATACGATATACTGACATATTTTATTTCATTCTTTGTAGATTATATGGCATCCATATGATGCAGACGATATATGCCAATTGATTCCTGACTATTGTCTAGTCTCCTCGAATATATGGCTAGTATATGTACCACTTATTTTCTTCCATATTGTGGAATGGCATCATGCTGATCGTGTGCTCCGACAATTTGGTAGAATGCAGCCTATACCTCGTGCTCCTTATAATTTAGAAGAGGTCCACACACTTACACTAAAAGGTAAGACACATTTGGATTGGTCGAAAGAGTATGAGAACTTCGTACTTGCTTGGTAGGGCTGGCAAGATACTTTATCACTGACACCAATATCATTGGAGCTCTTAGATCGCTATTCAAAATATATGAAATGATTTTGGAAAGTTACCCGTCGGTGGATCCACCCTATTAGTGGTGCCTAGGGTTTTGTGGTAACTTTTTAAGACCTAATATAGTCATTTTATTTCACTTTATTTGTACTTATTATATATATAACTCAATTTTCTTTCTCACAGACCGATGTTGCTGATCGCTTACGAGTACTTGCTACTGATGACCATTCACCGTTAGGTCTCGCTATGTCACTGATTGTACTAGCATCCTTGATGCATTTGGCGAACACCGAGATATGACGATCTCTCAAGCTGCTCCTCCTGCACCTCAATTGCCTCGGCCACAGCTTCCTCCAACTTGGACGGCAAAAAGAGCCCGTGGATTTATGTCCACGAGAGTACCCATGATGGATGATCGGCCTTATACATCTAATATTGGCACCACATTTACGATGCATGGCCCTTCTTTTCATGCATCAGCGGAGACGCAGACCCACCCTAATGTCGCTGAACCATCTTCTTCTCTAGGAACGCAAACACAAGTACACCATGACACTGCGGGTCCATCTCCTACCACAGCAACACAGGCTCAGACCCATTATGACACTGCAGGTTCATCTTCTTCCACTCCTCCAGTGTATTTTGCTGATTTTAAGGGTATCAACTCTGCATTTCATATACCATGTGGCTCCGTCCCTTTTACACCTCTATTTTCAGACCAAACAATGTCTGCTTTTGGATTTGCTTCTGTGTCTTCTGCATATGATGGATCACAACAAGTGAGATATTTTACACCACATCAGCCACTTCCTCAAGTTCAATCTCCCTTATTAAATGTGAATCCCGTACCCTACCAGGAGGTAGAAGATCAAGGAAACAATGATAACCAAGAAGATGAAGATGGAGGCATTAATGAAGAAGAAGAAGCCGAGGAGGAGGACGAAGTACAAGAGCCAGAAGAAGAACACCCTCCTGTCCGACGACGAGGCCAACGATTACAAACACGGACTCGATGTGGCACAGGAAGTCATTTCTTTTGAACATTATGCATTATGTCTTTTTGTTCTTGTGTATTTATTTTTTAAATCATCGTAACATAACTATTTCTTTTTATTAAGTACAGAATTTTACTTCTTTAAATATCGAGTTCAATAATATTAAACCATCGTTATTAATTTCTCATAAAATTCGTCTACCTTCTTACTTATTTATCTAGTTTAAACGAAGTTATTTTAATAAATTAACCTTCATTTTCCTAAATTAATTTGATACCTTTCATGATAAATAAATTTTTTTTATTATAATTATTTTCATTCCGTAACTTATTACTCCTGCAATTTTTTTTAAAAAATTAACGTAACAATTATGCAAAATAAAAAAAAATCAATTCAAACATATTTCATTTTTCTTCAATCATTTTATTAAGTTTAAAAGAATTACCATTTAATTCTTCCTAAACAATAATCTTCTATTTTTGTGTGCCTATTTTTTTTTTTCTAAATTAGTTGACATTTACTTTTTTTATACCACTTAGCCACAATTTTTTAAACTCTCTCTCGTTTAATTTTCTTTATTATCATATTAAACATAAATTACCCAACTAATCAATTTAATTTGGAGGAAATGAAGAACAAATAATAATTTTAAAAAATTCAAAGACTTACAATCCAATGACATGGGTGATGGTTAAAGATAGTTACTCTTTTATTAACTATTTGTCCATTTAATATTTTTTAAAAATAGTTAAAATTTTATTTTATTTTAACGTTCTATTTTTTTCTCATGTTTTTATTTTCCAAATTATAGTAACATATTATAACTATTTTTCTTACCAAATAGATTTTTTTTTTTATTTTAATATTGAACTTTAGCATACTTTACAATTTTTTTACTCTCTTGCTTATTTATGTCATTTTGAGATAATTTAATTAAACAATTAACCTTCATTTTCTTCAATTAATTTTATGATTTTTATGGTTAATAATTTTTTATCTCTTATCAATATTTTCATTGTGTGGCTTACTTCTCCTAACAATTTTTGAAATTTTTTTTTGCACACTTACATAAAAAATATAATTTAATTTAAGAGTCATAGCTAATCCCAACTTTATCTCAATAATAAAAAATTTTATATTATTACTAAAAAAATAAATTATGACTCAAATATGACAAATTATAAATTTTAGATCATTATATATATATATATATATATATATATATATATATATATATTTCATACATTAGTTATAGCTTTCATTATTTGTCCATTTAAGTCCAATATTACTTACCAAGTTTATTTAATTGTTTATTAATTTATTAATATTATTGCTAATTATCAAGTTTTAAAAAAATTAAAATTCAAGCTCCCTAGCCATTATTCTTTTAAATACATTGTATTTTTAAATATTTTAAAATCATAATAATTAATTTTTTTAAAAAAAAATTCATTATATAATTACATTATTACAACTAAAATTTTTTCCTAATTTTAGGACTTCAACTTTTCTCATTCAAACATAAAAAAGGGTTTAATAGCCAAAGCAAATACCCATGACTTTTTTGTCCCATCAAATTAGTTTTTTTTTTTTTTTGTATTTTTATGGGTTACGGTTGAGCATCAATCGTGACCCCTTTTTTATATATATATATATAAAAAATTGGTATTATATTTTATATATAAAAAAAATCGGTATTATATCTTGAGAAATAAAAATGACGGCCGGATATTTGAAGAATTTAAAATTTTTGTTATTATTTTACAGTTAAAAACCCGTCTTTTGTAGAGAGTTTTTCATTTGAAAATTGGTACTCACATTTTTTGTGTCCCTTTTTTGCTTGTTTGGTTTTGTGCACCGTAAAGGTATTCGTTATCCATATATCATTTTTTTTCAAATTCAAATTAAAGAAAGTGCATAAAGGTCTTTTTCCAACTATAAAATCACCTTTTTTTTTCTTTACATTCTATTTTCTATTCACAAAACCAAACAAGCCCTTAATATAATTTTTATAATACTTGAAAAGTTAAACTGTTAGGCTAGATTTAGGAGTTTTGGAGAGAATAGAATAGAATAGCTTATAATAAAATAGAATGAAAAATCATATGCCATTTCATTATTTAAAAGTTTAATGAAAGGAGAGAGAGGGAGAGAGAGGAAGAGAGAGTAATTTTATCATTGTTTGAAATTTATAATAAAATTTAATGAAAGGGAATATCTTACAATTTTTTTTTCAATATTATTCTTAAAACATGTGAAAATGATAGGTTAAAAAAGGTATGTCATTTTACTATATTCTGTTTAAAATAATCTCATCAGTTCATTCTATTCTAAATATCTCAATTTGAAGGGTTATAGAATTTGAAGTTTTTAGTAGTAAGAAAAAGTCGTGGAGTCCCTTATTTAGGATATATCTGATTTAATGCAATGTTAAGTATATCAAGAGAAACAAAAATATAAAATGTAAGTAAGAAAAAAAATTACACTCTTACCCTTATTTTTGAAAAAGTGAATAGGTGAGATAGAAAACAACAAATATTATTGAGTAATAATCATAATAACATAATAGACATTGTAAAAAACATTAATCATGGATTACATTGCAAACTAGCTACCAAACATAGCCTTAAAAAGAAGAGAGGGGGAGGGGGGAAAGACGCTTAAAACATTATCCCCAAGGTTTCACATTTTGAAGAAGTTTCAATTATAACAAAGCTTTTGTCTTAAAATATAAAGCTAAAAGAATTTCTTAAAAACCCTAAGGTTTCTCTTTTTTTTTTTTTTAATTTCAAGTATAAAAAACCTTTTGTCTTAAACTATAAAGCTAAAAGAATTTCTTAAAACATTATTAAATCCCTATTAAGTGCCAACAAAATCTAATTTAATTAAGGAAACAATATTTACAGTATTAAGTGCCAAATCTCACTTTGAATTTATTTTTTTAATGATTTTGACAAATTTTCTTTAGGAAAATATTCCTTACTTAAGGGCAAGTCAATCCTAATTCCTAAGCTTTAAAAATTGGCGAAATGGAAAGTTTTTTTAAAAAATATTTATTATGCCTTTATAATTATTATTTAACAGTACTTATTCTTTTTTAATACTTTTCTCAAATTAAGGATGCAAGTATCATTTCTTCATAGTATTTATGCCCTTCTAATCATTTTTTCTCCCTTATCTCTCGTCCATTCCATTCCTTTTTCACATATTAAATGCAAAATCACACTTTATTTGTGTATATGTTGAAATGATAAGAAGATAAAATTTATGATAGGAAGATAAAATTAAGGGACATCCAAAGCAAGTAAAAAAAATAAAACCAAAACAACAAAAAGAATAAAATTGCACTTTCTTCCAAAGTGGAGAAATTGATCCAAAAGGAAAGAAAGATTCATAGAACCAAGGATCAAGGATTTATATTAAAAAAAATCTAGTTCAAATCAAGTGATAATGGTTTCATACTTCAGGGGCATTTTTAAGGAGAATACAAGAAGGAAATTATCTTTGATTATGAAAGTTTGAAATTTGAAAATGATTTGCTTTATAAAATGCAAGTTCAAGTTTTTTTTTTCTTCTATGTTTTAGGAACATGATAGAGTAATAGTATAAACCAATATCTCTCACTAACTACAAATCACTCATAAATAGGCATCCTGAAAACATGCAAATAAGTATATAGAATAGGTTAATTATCAGAAGTTCAAGTGAAAACCCAAAGGAAGAAAGCCTAAACAAGCATGCTAAATTTTGGTTTGAATAGGATTTTAGTTATTTATCTAATTTAATAAGTATTTTCTAGTTTTAATATCATTAGTATTTTGGTTTAATTAAGAGACTTATTTTATTTTATTTTATTAGTAGACATATTCCTTGTTTAATTAAGAGCTTATTAGGATTAGGTTTCTCTTCCCATAAATAGGTGTCATTTATTATGCTTTTCAACAACCTCGTGAATGATATTTTAGAATTTTCTTCTTCAAGTTTAAGCTTATATGTTAAAAACTTTCTTATTCTTCATTTTTAACCTGCTATGTTAAGTGGTATTAGAGCTTGGCTTCTATCCATTCTAATGGTTGGTGATTTATAGTAGCAAGCCACAACCTTTGTGACAGTGATCAAGGGACTAAGGCTTGAGGGTTAATGATGCTTGATCATAGGGTAGCATTATAGAATTTGAATTAGCATATGGATCTAAGGTTTTTCAGTGCTTAAAGAGGTGTTTTGAGGAATATTATAGATCATCTTGATGTTTTAACTTTCAATTCCAATAGAAACAAAGAAAATATTTAAGCGTGTGCCAAAGAAGATTAACCTTGTAGACAACTAGGCAAAACAATTGTTCTTGCAACCAGACGTAAGCAACTTGTCTACAAGGAAGAGAAATAAGAAGTCACAAATTAGGCTAGATATGGTGGCTGTGGTTGCTATTAGAGATAGGGAGATAGTGATAACTAGAGATGCTAGTGTTCACTTAAAACATATTGAGTTAAAATCTCACTACACGTAGACTTAGAATTGATGTTTCCATGGCTAGTTTTGAGTCATTTATGATTTCCAATGGCCAAGCCAAGCTCCAACAATATAAAAAAGTTTCAAAGCAAACCATAGATGTATGGAAACCTACTTAACATACAAAGTATTTTTATTTTGCTTTCTTTCATCCATTTCTTCATCTTGTAGTACTTTCTAATTCTTAAGAAAATCTACGAGGCTTATGTCTAAGATTGTATACACTCTTTTAGATTGTTTGCCTAGATTTATTTATAAACCCTTATTGTAAGAGAGTGTAATTATCTTAAATTCAATTTCTTATAAAAGTTTTAACTTTCTAATAAGAGAAATTGTATCCAATACTTATTTGTTATTGGTAAGTGAAACTTTCAAATCTTCAAATAAGGGTAAATACTAACTCGGTGTTGCCAGACCAAATTGGGTTGAGCTAGCCAGTTCGATTTGGTAGGAATAAAATATTAAAAGAAATTAGCGACTAAAATCAAAAGAAACATTTTTTTATAATAATATTTAAATATCTAATTATGTTATTACATATATGTATATTTGAGTATGCATTTACATATGATTATGATTATGTAATTATATATAATTATATTAATTTATATATATACACATCATAATATAAATATCTAATTACAATTATATATACTTGTATAACTATATTAGAATTAATGTTCATAAATATATTACTAATTAAATTTATTAACTACAATTACATGTAATTATATAATTATATATATAATACTATATGCATAAATTATTACATAATTATATAAAATTATATATATCTATAATTATTAATTATAAGCAATTATATTTTTCATTATATAAAATTATATTTAATTATATAATCATCCATATATATATATAAGTATACTTTTTTATAGGATTTCATATGACTATATAATTTTTCATAAGACTTTACAACTCAATTATAATCTTACTGTGACATATTAACATTGCTTGTATGAAATTTAGTATATACTTAAATGGAGGGTAACAAGATTTGAACATTGATGAAGTTGAAGTGTAGGTTTAAAGATATTTAAAACCATTGCAACTTTACAAGGAAAGAACTAATAGATAAAGCAATTGAACTTTAATTTTACAAGATACATGGAGCCACAAAATGAATTCCATTTCCACACAATCATCAATATCCATGTTTAGTGGTATCCTCGTGATATAAATTTGTACAATAGGACTAAAAAAACACCATAATAGATTAAGCAACATAATAATAAGTAGAGTCATAATTTATCAACTTATTAATGATTAAATTGATATAAACTTATATCTCTACTAAATGGTACGCATTCTTAAGTGCTTCCTTAGCGTGCTTTTGTAGGATAAGTCTTTGGTTCCTTAAATAGATTACATTAGCTGCAATAACAGATACATCCATCAGCCTTTTTTCAACATCCACATAATTTTTTGACAACTTGGCAAGATGGTTCTCCAACCTAATACACTCTTGCTAGGAAGAGATTAATTATGCTTCAATCTTATCCTTCAAAGCCGTTAATTGAGGATGGCCATATTTAAGCTTTTGTCAATGCTTTTGATTAGCTTTAAGCACAACCTTGGTGTTTACAAAACTAGCTTGAAGATTTGCAAAATGGACTAGCTCTTACTCGTCACATTTTTGTTCATTTGTTACAACCTTGGTTTGCATCCCATGTGCCACTTTAGGAGGCTCCATGTTATTGGGCATGGTTTTAAAAAAAAACACACACACACAATAACCTCAATACAGCACATGATACATACCATATGAATAAATTGTGAAATAACACATTTTAAAATAAAATGAATATAGCCATCTCTTCAACTAGCATAAAAAATTATTATAAATACAGTAGATATTTAGTTAATTATTTTTATTTCAAATCTTCACTAATAATCATATCAAATATGTTATTATTGTGACATACACATTGTGATAAAATAACAATAGAATAAATAATGATATATGTTACTACAATATAAAGTAAAAATCCATATTGTCCTAAAAAAAAAAGAGCTCCCAATTCCATATGCTTTTCTATTATTTCCAAATTGTGAAAAGGAAGAAAGTATATGATAATAGCATGCCTTCTAGTTGTGCGACTTTGCCATATTTATGGCGAGGTAGAAATCATGGTTGTGAAAAAATGAAAAAATAAAAGCCAACCCAAATATAATATTTGGCAAATGTCTTAACCCCAAGCAACAACTCTACTTACCCACCTCTATTTTGTGAAAATGGGGCGTCACTTACAAAACAACCAAATGCCAAGTACAAAAGAATGGAAATGGAACCAAGCAACATATGGACACTTGGCCACCAAAAGGCAATGATATATAAAGCCTCCTCATCCATTTCAGTTCAACTAAATAAATGGGTTTAACATAACAAATGTTGCTATATTGTGCCTGGTTGGACAAGAAAAGGAAACTATGTTACTTTGGTGGTTTTACATTATTTTTAATGGTAAGGGTATTTTTGTCTCTTGCCCTCAATTACTTTCCATTCCATCTATATTTCATCCAACTAAATAAACATATTCCCTTTTATTTTTCATTTATACCAAATATAATTTATTCTATTACATTCTATTCAACATTCATCTTCTATTTCCTTCAATGAGAATTTTGTGTACCAAATTAGACCTTAGAATTAAGATTGAGGAGTCGTGTACATTAAGCTTAAATTATGGAAAAATTTTAGTCTAAGAAAGTTAAGTTGGTAAAATTCATAGTCAAAGTCTTTTTTTTTTCCTATAACTTTTTACAATTTAACTTTTTTGAAAAAACTATAGCTAATTTTTTAAAAATTACAATTAAATCATTTCAAAAATAATTTGTTTAAACTCAAGTTCTACTAGAATTTTCCCTCAAGTGATTGTTAGAAACTTGTTCAAAGGACTATATCTTTAAAACTTGTCTACTGAGCTGTACTAAAAGTATAAAATAGTGATGTTGTCATGTTAAACTAGTTTATTAATATATAAAAGTTATTATTAAGTATATGCACAAATTATTTTGAATATCACTTTATGGTGATATAAAAAGAAAATATGGAATACTGTGTTATTAAGAGCTAGAGTTCTCAATTTGTTTCTAAACTAATATAAAATATTATTTAACCAAATCTCAAGTTTAGCTTAACACAGTTGTATAAGGGCCAATAATTTAGATTTTTTGCAATAATTCTACCTATGTAATTGGAGAGAGAAAAATGACACCTCATTTGGTTCGTTGCGTCTAATGTAATTTGTAGCACATTCCTTCTATACCCCCCATTTGGTGCACCTCGATCCCAAAGGATGAATAGCTGCTTTTCTTAATATGGACCGTTCAGATCAAATTTAGATAGTCCATATTGAGAACTTTTATTTATTTTTAATTTAAATTATTATTATTTTAAAATATGATAGTTAAAAGATTATTTTTATTTTTTATTTTATATTTTTTAAAATTAATAAAGATATGAAAATATAAAATTTAAAAATATCAAATTTGAACCGTTCAAATTTAATTCGAATGGTTTAGATTAAGATGAGTAGGGAATGAGGAGGAAAAAGAGAAACAGGGGATCCAACTTTCCCATTTGCTCTGCTACTCTAGATTACATGGAATACCTCAAGATGCTGCATAATAAAATAGCAGTGGCAAGGAACGGAAAAGTGTTGTGAGCCAAAATTGGGGTAATGATCATTTTGCCCCTTCCATTCATTTCCTTTGCTTGGTCCCTACAACTTTGTGTTCTAGAAAACCATTAATCACCTAGAAGTTGAAGGAACAATTTTTACATACACATAATATACCATGTCATATATACACTTAACGATTAAGATTTACCTTGTACATGAACCTTATATATACTGCGCATGAACTCCACTTATATAAATTTAATTCTAGTCCTTGATCTTCTTAGGTGCACCATACTCCAGGTGCACCTAAAAAATTTTCAAGTTGAAGATGGCAACCCACCTAACACGCAGAAGTCTTTGCTAGAGATAGCACGCATCTGGCCCTGCAATTAGCTTTGAATGTCTTTGGATTTATATGGAAAATGTAACAATCATGCTTATGACGCTTATAATCTCATTTAATTGTGATAAAATTCCAGATCTAACAAATCAAAGAAATGAAATTATTTTAAGATATGGAACCATTTTAAGATATGGTTTGCATTTATTTCATATTTCAAGAAACAACATGTCTCCCTGCGAATACAAGGAACATAAGCACAAACGCAGAAATTGTGATCCTAAAGGTGAACTTCGTCACACTGAAAGTCACAACTAGCACCACAAGCATTTTCAAAATTACAGCAATTACCTGATTCGAATCTGAATCTAACCCACTAATGCACTCACCAAACTCGTTTAGTTCTTGATCCGAATTTGCAACCCCATCATCTCCATTTCCAACCGACCGCTTCAAACTTGAAGCCTATGAATAGAAGCATGCGGTTACTCGAATTCACTAGCTCTAGTGGCGACATAGGAGGTAGTGTCATCATCACTGTTGGATGAAGATGCCAGAAGTAATAACTCATGGAAACATGTCGTTTCGCTACTAAAAGTAACTCGTGGATGAAGATGCTGAACCATTATTTTATTTCATTTTTTTAAGGGCATTTATGTTTTTGTACAAGTAATCATTTCCATTCCTTTCATTTTTTTTTTCCAGTTAAATATATAAATATGAAGGTATTTTTTTCTCTTTAATGCTATACTACACACATCTAAGGTAGATACAGTCACACGCATTTCCTTTACAATTACCTAACCTAAGATTCACTGAATCCAACGGGCACTAAGAATGTCGACCTCATCATACAAGGTGGGACTCACGACTTGTTTCTTTCTCTTTCTCTAATTGCAGTGCAAAGAATTCATTCGGAAGGACCAATGCTGAACATATATGGATGTTTTCTTTTTTTTTTTTTTCTCGGTAAATAGCCATGAACTATTTTTCATATTCTGTGATGTATTCGAAAATTAAGCAGCGATATAATTTTTTTATAAAGTTTTATTGTCTAGGTTGGGTTTTACCAAAATAAAGACAAACATAACTATTGAATATGCATAATGGTCATAAGCTTTTTTTTTCTAGTCCTTGAAAACTTTTATTTTTTAAAAATTAATATAATATAACAAATTTGAATGAATATAGCATTTTTTAAATAAAGAGTATTTTATCAAAATTATTAATTTTTATTTTAAATTTAATTTTAAACCCAAAGATATTCTTAAAAAGTAGTCAGACATTTTTTATTCTATTTTTTCATATTAATTGAGCATTATTTCTTTTTTTAAAACTAATTTTTAATTAGCAAAAAAATAATTGATGATAAAAGACTCGAAATATTATACATTTTTATTGCACATGCCACGGCAGCCAGAGTAACCAAGTGGGCATAACTGGCTCTAAGCGTGTGAAAAATGTACGTACTATGTTTATAACTATTATATGTAAATATTTATTTAATTTTTGCGTGAATTTAATACAATTAATTGTTAATTATAAGGAAAAAAATGTGATAATTTTCTGGGCAAACCTCTCTCAATTTGTCGTCGACTAATTTCTATAGTCAGGTCATTTCAATTTTGAATTGTTTTCTTCGTTTCACACATACGGTTTCCTTTCTTTTCCAAAATATGAGGAAAAAACACATTACATTAAAAGGTGCAGACGGAGAGGACATTAGGGGTCTAACATGCAGTGTAGAAAGACAAAGACATGCGCCATGGAAAATTAAAATCAACTCGTGACTGGATATGCTTTTGTGAAGCTGAACGTACCCTTCTGGGTCATTACCCTACCAAAGTTTCATGTTCAAGATCTGCCTCATTCAGCGGTTTTGGGGCACTATTGCTAGTTGATCTCACCCGTTTAAGTTCTTCAATCAGAGCCGTTAGATTGTTGTTAGAGGATCCACCTTCTTCCACTGCTTTCTTAGCCTTATCTGCAAGCTCCTTTATTCGGCTTCTTATCTGCACTGCTTCATCCCCACCGTCCATCACCTTCCTCACGGCTTTCTCAATCATATCACGCGTCAGCATCTTCTCCTTGGGCTCATAAGCCGTGAGGCCATACTCCTCACACCCCACTTCCGCACCACAACCATGCACCTGCGTTACAAGCTTCTCGTTGTAGAAATGATCGAAGTATAAGGGCCAAGTGATCATAGGAACGCCTGCGCTTACGCTCTCTAGGACAGAGTTCCATCCACAATGGGTCAGGAACCCTCCAACCGAAGGGTGCCCTAGAATCAACAGCTGTGGGGTCCACCCCCTTACGATCATCCCCTTGTCCTCTCTCTTTATTTTCTCTTCGAACCCTCTGGGCATCCATTTTTCTCTCTCTTCCTCTGTTTCTTTCTCTGTTTTCCCGAACACCACCCAGATGAAGTCATGTCCAGAGGATTCAATTCCACATGCTATCTCGTAGAGCTGCTTATCCGGGAAGCTCCACGCGCTTCCGAAGGCGACGTACACCACGGAGTTGGGTTTCTTCGAGTTGAGCCAATTCAGACACTCTTGCTCCCCCAGCACGCTCTTGTGGCTTCTTTCTGTTTTCTCTTCGGGGGTTCTGTGAATAAGCGAAGGCGGCCCAATGGACCAGAGCTTTTTCCCTGTGACTTTCTCGTAGTGCTGCGTGTACTCCACGTCCATCTCGGCAAAGCTATTCAACACAATGCCATGGCTATTCACCTCTGCTTCCTTCATCGCTTCCCCAAGTTTCCCAATATCCTTCGGTAATTTCGCAGGATTCGGAAGCTGAGACAGTGTCATGGTAATCGGGTGGGGAAGACCGGGCATGATAAAGGGGTCGGAGTCGGATTTTATAGATTTCATGAGATTCTCATTTTCGATGAGTTTTTTGGAGGAATGCATCATACAAGCAGCGAAAGCACCGTAGGGGAAGAAAACGAGCCTTGGAATGCCCAATTTTTTTGCCAGTTGGGTGGTCCAAGGGAAGAAGAAGTCGGCGATGATGCAATCGGGAGGGTTTTTCTTTATGAATTCCTCAATGGGTTGCCGGAGAAGATGGAGGGCCATGTGGATTTTGGCGGCTCCAGCGCCGTCTGTGACGGCGACGAAATTCTCGACGCCTTCCGGTAGGCCAACCTCTTTGGAAGGGAAATTGAAGGTTTGAATTTGCATTTGGCTATGTGGGGTGTCGATGGATTTTCCAACATTGGAAGGGGTGGTGATGATGGTGACGTGTTCGCCTCTGTTAGCGAACAAACGAGCCAATTCGCAGAGAGGCACCATATGGCCTGGTCCGGGATATGGCAGGACGTAGACTTTGAGACAACGACCGGAAGGAGCGTCCATGGCGGTAGTAAATTAGATGATCAACCGAGATTTGATGCTAAGAAGTAGCCGTTGGGTTTGAATTTGGATATAACGCACTTCGTGTTTATTATATATTGTTTTTTATGTTCATAATTTAGTTTCCAGAAATAAGCCCCACGAGGAATGCGTTTTGTTCATAACAAGAAACCCCACGAGTATCACGCTCACATATTTTTATATTCATTTTCCATTAGATCACAGGACCGAAGAAAACCTGCGATTCGACATTTTATTGCCGTCCCATGTCTGATAAGGCCGTGATTGGTTGTATTGGCGGACGAAAAAGCAATGGCAAGTTGGTATTTTCGCGCTATCATTAATGTTATGATATAATAAGATATAAAATATATAATATTTGTTTCAAAAAAGCAATTTTTTTTGTTAGAACTCAAAACTCTTTGGAACTTATATTTTTGTACATCGAGTACAGATATGAATGTACGCTTAGGACCTAATTTGCTCCCTCTTCTGAATATATGATGAAAATCAAAAGAGACAGAATTCATCCACCCCCTCAAAAAAAAAAAGGGGGGGTTTTAGCCAATTTTTTAGTAGTGTTAACAATAGTTTTAACTACTGTTAAAAGTTTAACTATGATTTATCCTAATCATTGGTAGAACTATGATTAGACCATGGTTTACCTAATTATGATTATTTAAACAGGTTAAACCACAGTATAACTACGATGACTACAAATTGTGAATAAAAATATGTTAATTTTAGGATGGTAATTTTGACCATTACTATTTTTTTTCTTATTGTTACATTTTTTATCTGTATTTTTTTTCAAGCAAAGTTACAGTAAAACAATTTCTAACAAACATTCAGCAACAACAACCAATATATTATAAAAATTACAAATAGATATTCATATTCTATTACAATTACAAATAAGTTAAAGTACAAATGTAATTAAAATCTCTCTAAAATAGCCATTCCTATTACTAGAATATGGAGAATGACTATCATCAACAAGAAGTATCCACTGTTTCAATCACTTGGTATATGAAATTTAAAATGAAATATTATTAGTAATAAATTAAAGGCCAAAATATGAAAACTTTTATTTGTATGATTAAATTAGAATAGAATGTTTAAAAATTACCTCTCAAGCTTGTATGATGGCTAACATCTTGTAAACACTTATGTGATGTAATTTAATCAAGAAAGACAATTTTAAGTAGTTTTCACAACTTTTGTTATCTATCCCTAATAAACTCATAAAACTCTTTTACATTGTCATTTATCTTTGGTTTGATGGTAGAACTGAACCTTTAAGTTCATCCACACTTTCATTTTTATGAATCCCAAATATAGCACAGGCCATGTTTTGCACATAATCATCCCTACAAATTCATTCTTATTTTACTTGTGGTTTTGATTAAGGTTCTATAGGATATTTATGTTTGAGTCTTTTCCCATGTCTAATTTTAAAAATATACCTTTGTGAGAATAGTTTAAGAATCAAGTAATTATGTATAACTTCTCTAATTTACCATTTCTTAAACCAATATTTAGGACATAGGTATATTATTTTACTTTCAATACTCCCATTAACATGTTTGTTGCGGATTAGAAATTCGTTATAATAAAATAAATCTGAGCTGTGTATAAGGACACTGTCCTTGAGAGTTATTCCGCTACAAGATGACACTCCCCAGGATTAAACAGATTCTTTTGCAATGTCGCACGCAAACAAAACAACAGAAATAAAAACTCAAGGACGAAGAGAAGATGTAGAAAGAAAGATGAGAGAATTGCTCGAATGTTGTCCGTACCTGCAGTGTGTCGAATTCAGTGATCAATGTGTTATTTATAGGCATTAGAGTAGTAGAACGTTGGACAACGATTAAATGTAATAATGGAGCCATTTTTGAACGTTGAAGTAGCTTAATGATAGAGATGAATAACCATCAATTTCTCAACGTTTAGAAACCGCCTGCACGTTTAAGCCAAAAAAAACGAAAGCCATGAAAGCTTGAACTGAAAACTTTAAAAATGGAGATTTTTTTGTAAGGTTTTCAAAATTCAAATTAAAAAAAAAATTAAGATAATTTTCTGCAAAAATTGTCCAAATCTACGTTTCACTTCGTGCACATGGGAGAAATTGGCAGATTCCAACTGAGTTGACCCAATTTTTTGTGCGTGCGAGCCCATTCTCTTCCTAAACCCATTTTGCTCTTCCAAGATCACATGTTAGTATTTATACTTTTTGACTTTCATTTGTTTGAGCAACGTGGGACTTCTCTTTTTCTCTTTTCCTTTAGACACACACACATACATATATTTTTTAACATAACAAATGCAAAGTTTAAGAATCCATTTATTCTATCCAAATATTCATGGGTATTGTGAAACTTACCAATACAAGACTTGTCCATTTTTTAAATTTAAAAAAGATCTATATTCACCTCAAAAAAAAGTATCACCCAACTTGACCAAGTAAATGGGCCAATAAATATACGTAAACGACATACATATCCACGGCAACACTAAAAGATTTTTCTACTTAGAATTATAAATAAAAATTTTCAGCACTTATTTTTATCAAACAAAAAATTCAACCCTTATTTTGAACCAAAGAAAAAAAAAATCAACACTAATTTTCAACCCCACCAATTATATATTCATCCGTTTAACAATCTCAACCCTTATTTTCACAAAAAGAAAAAAAAATCACTTAGAATTTTTAAAACTGAAATGTTAACATTATGGGCAAGAAATACAAGAGTATCCATTAACACTACAAGCAAGATACATTGAAATTGAAACGTTGGGGACAAAGTGGTGAGTAGCAAAAATTGGGAGTGAAAAAATTCAAGACACATGTACTAATACAATTTAAAAAATTAAATTATTAAGTATTTAAACAAAACAATAAATAGAAGGAGTGAGTCAGAAATACTTCTTAGAATTTTTTTCTTACACAAAAAGCACCAAAGAAATATATATATATATATATGTGTGTGTGTGTGTGTGTGTGTGTTTGTGTGTGCGCGCGTGCATACGCACTTACATTCAATGGGAAAGATGGCAATGGAGACGAATGGTGCTGGGGATTGAAGGCGTTGAGGACAATGGGGATTCGCTGTTGCCACAAATGGGGAAGAACTTTGTTTGCAGCTGCTTCAAATTTTGGAAAGGGGGCGTGAGTAAGGAAGAAGAGGGTTACGTTAGGGTATTCTTTGACAGCTCTTATTTTTTATTTACTTTATGTGGATTATTTCCACTCTGAAAGTTTTGATGTCTTGCTTTAATGCACAAACATTGGATGAGTCCCTTTCTTTAACATATATTACCATATAGTTAAACTCTATTATAATATTTGGAACTTCTTGAAAAATAATATTTGAAACTTCTTGAAAAATTTTGTCAACGTGTAGAGAGTTAGGAATATAATTAAAATATATAGACTTGTGATTCAGCGTGACTATCAACTTGGATTAACTTTTCTTGCTAAGAAAATATAATCCCGAATGGAAATTCTTTTATACACACACAGACATATATATATATATATATAGATATATGTGTGTATGTATATATATGTATATATATATAACTTTCAGTGCTTTTTAAGAGCCTTTTTTTTTTTTGGGTTTGCCAAAAGAAAAAGAACAATAATCGCTTTTAATTTTATAACTTTAACATAGTCCAAAAAATATCATATAACTTTCGCCAAATTTTGAATAAAAGTAACTACAAATTTCTAAGGTACATGCACTTTTGGCAATTATTGGTAAATCATAATTAAAATTTAATATTGATGATATATACTAGAATCTAATAGCATGGTTTGGATTGTTTCTTAAAAAAAAAAAGATAAAAAGAGCTGTTTATTTTTTTTAAAAAAAAAACATTGGTTAATTCAAATTTTTATATGTTTGGCCGAAACTTAAATCTATTTTAAAGTAGTAGTTGACGAAACTTTTTCTATTTACGAAAAGAAGTAAAAAAAATTAGGGCTTAAAATTTTAAAGCAGCGAAAAATTATTTGTCGTCTTTGAAGAGAATTTTCCCACAAAACAATTGGATACCACGATCAGTAATAGAAACGTGTTAAAAAGTAAAATAAAATATTTGCAAAAGATGACACACTCGCATCCCACGAGAACTTCGCTTCCTGACAGGAAATTATGAGCGCAAGAGGCAGTAGTTGTGGAAAATGAAGAAAAATAAGAAAATGCCAGTTTAAGGTTTTGACTTTCTGGTTTTAGTTATAAAAGACATCGTTCAGTCACTTGAAGGGCATCGAAGAGTGCACGTTGGCTGAGCGTCATTATGAGTTCCCTATCACGCCCCCTCAAACTCTACTTCATTCCGTTTCTCACGCCAGGCCACATGGTCCCACTCTTCGAACTGGCTCGGTTATTCGCTGCTCGTGGCATCCACGTGACCTTCTTCACAACCCCCGGCAACGCCCTCCTCCTCCGTAAATCCGTCAACAAGGACACCGCCGTCGGCCACCCTATCTCCCTCCACGTCCTTGACTTCCCCTCAAAAGAAGTCGGCCTCCCCGACGGCATCGAGAACCTCCTGGACGGCGCCACCGATCCCCAAACTCTCTTGGCAGTCTGCAGGGGCATTTCCATCCTCGAGGAACGCTTCCAGAACTCCATTCTCCAAAACCCACCCGACTGCATCGTCGCCGACTTCGTATACCCGTGGGCCTCCGATTTCGCGACCCAACTCGGGATCCCCGCAATCGCCTTCAACAGCTTCTGCCTCTTCACCTCATGCGCCATCCAGTCCGTAAAGTCACACCCCATGCCGGATTCGGGTCCTTTTGTGATACCGGGTCTTCCCCACCCGATATCCATGATTGCTCGACCGCCAATGGGTTTCGCTTCAGCTATGGAATCGCGGTTAGAGGCTTCGTCTAAGACATACGGAATCATAGTGAATAACTTCGCCGAGCTTGATGGGGAGTACGTTGAGCACTACGAGAAAACCAGTGGGCAGAAGGCTTGGCACATTGGGCCAGCTGGGCTTATTCACAGAACAGCTGAGGAGAAAACAGAGAGGAGCCATAAGAGCGTAGTGGAGGAACACGAGTGCCTGAGTTGGCTCGACTCGAAGAAACCCAACTCAGTGCTCTACGTTTGCTTCGGGAGCTCTTGTCTTTTTCCCGATGCCCAACTCTACGAGATAGCGTGCGGGCTTGAATCCTCTCGCTGCGACTTCATATGGGTGGTTTTTGGAAAAGACAAAACAGAGAACGAAACAGAGGAAGAGAAAGAGAAATGGTTGCCGAAAGGGTTTGAAGAGAGAGTAAAGAGTGAGAAGAAGGGGATGATCGTGAGGGGGTGGGCCCCACAGCTGTTGATCCTAAGTCACGTGGCGATCGGAGGGTTCATGACGCATTGTGGGTGGAACTCCGTGGTGGAGAGTATAAGTGCGGGAGTTCCGATGATCACATGGCCGGTGCATAGCGACCAGTTTTACAACGAGAAGTTGATAACGCAAGTGCATGGTATAGGGGTGGAGGTGGGGACGGAGGAGTGGGGCCTGTGGGTGTTTGATGCTGGGAAGAAGGTGGTGACGAAAGATCGTATAGAGAAGGCTGTGAAGAGGCTGATGGACGGTGGGGATGAAGTTTCAGAAATGAGAAGACGCGTTGGTGAGCTGGGGAAGAAGGCTAAAGAAGCTGTGGAAGAAGGTGGGTCATCGCACAAGAATTTAACAGCACTAATTAATGAGCTTAAACTTAAACGTTGGAGAGACTCCAAGCTACTTGATCAAAATCAAAACAAGTCCGATTCAACACTGGAAATTGCACAGACGGTGAAAATTTTCAATTAAGGGGTGCTTATGAAAAATAAATAAATAAATAAATCAGTTAGTACTTTGTAAAGGCACTCTTGGAATTGGATAAGGACGACGGCAACGGATGTGTTTTAAAAATGGTCTGCAGGGTTTACACCAAGACCTGTACTAGCGTGGCATAGAATTAGGGTACCGTACATATATATTTGTGAGTGTTGCATTGAACCCGAACTGTTTGCTCATTTGGAGATTGTCCGTATTTTAATTTAAATGGTTTAAATTTAATTTAGAGGGTTTAAATTTTATAAATTTTTTTATCTTTTAATATAAAATATTATTTTCTGGTAGTTAATAATTGTAAAATTATTTCCATTTTATGTTATGTATCTTTTTAAAGTAAAAAAAATTTAGATTTGAAATATATATATATATATATATATATATATAAAATCTGAATGATTGAAAGTAAATCTGGATAATTGAGAAGAGACATACATGCTAAGTGTATTCCACCTTTGTGTACCAAATCCATTCGAATGTTGCATTATCATTGTGAAGTAAACAAAAAAGCAGCGATAAATATTAAGTACTTCATTTATTTGGAAAAATTATATTTATTTGTTTTAATTTTTTAATTTATGAAAAATGCAATCAACTTCCTAATAGTCTTATTGCAATAAGACTCTAGTTGTATATATTTAAAAATTTAAACAATGTAAAATTATTAAAATGCTCATCTTATTATTAACTAAGCAAAATTTGCGTCAGACTTCACTAACCCCTTCGTCTTCGATGGGCAAAATATTAGAGATTGTGTACAATTTCAATGATTCTCTCTTGCACTATGCTGAAATGTAAGTTACGCTTCGTTTGGATGTGGGAGGAGAAAAGTGGAGGGGGAGAAAAGTAGAGAGAAAAGCGGGGGGAGAGAAAGGGGCAGAGAAAGAAGGTTCTCTTTCCCTGTTTGGATGGGACACAGGGAGACGGGAGAGAGAAAAAGTTTGTAATTATTCTTTTGGACAATTTTACCTTTGAATATAACCGCACAATGACTTTTGCCTTTTTCACCGACAGTACAATGAAAAACATGAATACAATCGTCTGAATTTGATCCTACAATGTCTACCAATTTTTTATTTTTTAAAATTCTAGAACAATTTCTTAAACGAACAATTCAAAAAATAAAAATGATGTTGCCATAGTATAATCTTTCCCTCAATTGAATGAAAAAAACTAGTATAACAATTTTAGAATTTTTTCATGTTTTGTTTATTCACCCTCATAAAAACAAATTCAGTTCCATCCACCTAATTATTTTAACATAAAAAAATATATTATTATTTAAGTGAAATAAAATATCTTAGTTATCACTTTAATTATTATTATAATATAAATATTATTATTGATTTTTTAACATAAAGAGAAATATATATATATATATATATATAAACAAATAAGAAGAGTTGATCCTTCATTCGTCCTTATGTGATAAAGCCATCCTGCAAGGCATTTACGTGGCTTCCTTTGTCGTTGCTTGTGTCACCTCACGTCCTCATCCCTTCCCCTATCATGTGGTTAGCTTTTTCGTCTTCTCATCCTTTATCATCTTAACTTGTCTTCATCCTATCTGCTTCACGTGGGGGCAAATTTCCTTTGGCTTTAGCTTCACGCAACGAGCAGTAAAATGGACATGTATGCAAGGTACTTTGTCTTCATCCTATCCTTTTTGTTTGAAGTGACAAAAATTTAGAAGTGATCTGCATGCAGAGATAAGGCTGTAGTAACTAACATGAAGCTATGATCAATATATTTGAACTTCATTTCACTGATAGTGAACTTCCTCTTTTCCTCCTGCTTTTGTGTAGATGGATAAAATGTATGGAGAAGTCTTGTATTTTCAGATTCAAGCTGGAGTGGATATAGGGAAACAACTTTTTCATCTCGTTGGTGAAACCAGGTATGAATTCTATTTCAAAATATTTGAATGCCTAAAACTTCATTTTACATTATTTTTTTCATCTGCATTGATTAGATTTGCACCCGATGGAAATGATGTCGTCGAGTATATAGTGGCGGTGATGAACCATAATTATCTAGGACCTTATAATTCATGTAAGGAAGTTCCTGACCCCGTGCAACAATTATGGTTCAAAGAATTTCAGGTACAGTTCAATTGAACTAAGAAAAAAATTTGTTACACTTGTTTCATTGAAGCACATGATTTGATAAATATTTTTGAGTGATGCTCTTACAAATATTATGTTTGGGCAATAGAGGATCATCGCCAAATTTACAAGAATTTTAAAGATCGCGCAAGAAATCGATTGAAAGATTTGATCTGTTATGTTAGAAATAAAGGGAAGCGGCCTATTTGGATAAATGAACATATTTGGAATGATTTATGTGTTGATTGGAATAAGATAGAATTTAGATGAAGAAGTGAATGTGCAAGACAAAATAGAGCTTTCAACTCGGTAGACGGCCCATCTCTTCACATGGATGGCAATATTTCATTCACTGATCATGCTGCAACTCTAGTTGAAGACTTCGACAAGCTTATAACTCCAGTAGAACTCCATGTCCGAACACATCAGAACCCAACTTCCGGTCTTTGGGTGGATAAAAAATCTGAAAAAACTTTTGTAAGTTTGCTAACTTTGTATTCCTTTATGTGAAACGCTTTTACATATATGTATCACTGCTATATAATTTTTCTTCCTTGTTTTGGTTAAGAATGAATATGCAAGACTCAAAACCAACATTGCAAATGTTGCAAATGCACAAAAATTCTCACTAGCAAATGAGGTTACTCTATGGATAGTCATTGTTGGAGGAAAAAAAAGTAGAGGCTCCGTGTATGGCTTAGGAAGTGTTGCACATAAAGTATAAGAGGACCCACCTTTCGATTATAACTATCGACAAAAAAATGAGTTCTTACCATTATCATATCCAAGCGTGGCAAGGGCCATATACCCATAAGGTCCACAAGGTCAGCTACATCCTGATATTGAGCACAAGTTAAAAGATTTCAAGATCCAAATGCAGGCCAATGAAAGTGCAATATTTGACATGCAACGTCAAATTCATGAATACTATGCACAGTATAAAGCTTCAAGTTCCAAAAAAAAAAAAAACCAAGTTTATGTTTGTAGATGTTCAATTGTTAAACATACAAGATTTGCATATTTTGCATGTTTTGTTCCTATGTATAAATGTATGTTGTTATAAACGTGTGCTGTAATTATTGTCATATAAAGTAGAAAACAACATTTTCTGATACTAGCACATCCACATCTATTTTTAATTTAATTCCTAACATCTATCAACATAGGTGAACTATTATACATTTTCATCGGGTCCACAGATATTGCCATTATATGTCAATGAAATCATTTTCACTTACTTGGTTTGTACTTTTGCTTGTATAAAATCACGTGGCATGAATACCATATGACATTACTTTTTCTTCCATGTTTGTATTTATCTTTGTTAGTTAGTCTCGCATGTCACACCATCAACAATGGCACACGTACACATTATTTCTTATAGATAAACATAACTTTCTATATATCTCCCCCACAATGTTTTACTGAGCCCCAACACATTCACCAAAGAGGAAGAGGAAGTCACTCAGGACAACATTCACAAAGTTTTGCAAATTTCACAAGGTAGGAAGGGAAGCTTGTGATGTTATACTTATATTCAAACTTACGAAATATGCATGTAGTAAATGGCATCTATTTCATTACAGGATGTCTTCTAGAAGTTTGCAAATTTCACAAGGTAAGAAGGGAAGCTTGTGATGTTATACTTATTCAAACTTACGAAATATGCATGTAGTAAATGGCATCTATTTCATTACAGGATGTCTTCTAGAAGGGGTCGAAGAACACGAAGTAATTTGTCACAACCAGAGTCATCTAATGTTAAAGAGGAAACACAGCCAACCCCGAGGAACTTTCAACAAGAGTCTAACGATCCTCATGATAAGCAAGCCAATGAACGCTCCAATGACCAAGATTAACCTATGCCAACACTGATTAGACCTAGTGGCACAGGGTAAATCATTTTGTTTCACTATTTCTAAAAATGTTATCTAGACGATAATAATCTATTTCATTATTTTATATATTTCTAGATTTACCCCAAATGATAAAGACATCGGTGCTGCTATTGTCAAGATTTTTAAAAATAAATATGATGGCCCGTGGAATTGCTGGACTGAAGTGCCACCATAATATCAATACCTCTAGTTTCATGAATTTCAGGTGTCATGGTTTTACTCTTTTCTAAATTGCAAATAATAACAAAATAAGTTGCACCAAAATAACTTGCACGTATAATTCCTATTGATATCCTATATGATTTGGAAGAAACTTTATTGTTGGGAACTGAGACATCATCATGATATCTGGGCAAATTGGAAAAATCGAGTAAAATCTCAATTAAAGGATATAATTGGACATGTACATAAAACACGCAAATGACTATAATGGATTAAACAATCCATCTGGGACAACCTCTGTGGCTATTAGGATTCCGAAAGACTTCGTTCTACCAGTGCACAAAAAAAAGAAAAATCGAGCTAGTGCTTCATTGCACACAAGAGGTTCTACATCAATGGAAGAACATGCTAGAAAATTGGTATATAGATACTATATTTATTTTATACTTTTTATGTTGCATGCTTAGACTCATTCTTTCTTATTTTGTTGTGTAGGCTCATGAATTGGGACGGGATCCTTCATTTTCTGAAGTTTATATGAAAACACATCAACATAAGTCTACCCAAGCATGGGTGGATGAAAAGTCAAAAGCTATATGGGTATAAAAATGAAAAATATACTTACATATTTTATTTGTATGTTCATTTATTTTGAGCATTAATCATCTAAATTTTTTTTGTAGGATGAATATATGAAACAAAAAGATACTACCTAGGGTTCAAGTGATAATGCTTCTGATATGAATATGTTTATTAGCGCTGCTGGTGGAAAAAAGTGCAGCGCAGTTTACGGTCTTGGTAACATATCTTGCAAAATTTTTGGAAACTCTAAACAGGGGTACACCTATAATGAAGAAGCATCCTTAAGTCAATTATCCCCGTATCCACATTCAGATTACATACAAGATATGTTACGTAATGAATTTATCAATATTTCTACACAATCATATCAAAGTATGCTTCAAGATCAACAAAGATTGATTGAAGAGCTGCGCACCCAACTACAACAAATAACTCAGAGTAATTATGGACAACCAACGGGGAGACGTTTAGCCCAGAACAAAAAAGGTGCCCCAACAGTGTCTCTGGATAGAGATGAAGATGATAATGATGAAGGAGATGATAGCGAGGAAGAATAATATAAAGATATGGTGCTTTAATAGCCTACTAGTATCACAAAATAAAAATGTTTTAGCCTAATGTTTATGAACATATATATTTATATTAATATTTATGAAATATATATATTTGACCTTTTAATACCGGTATTAGTATATCCAATCCAAATTTTAGTACACACACACACACACACATATTTATATATATGATGCGAATATATTGTATATCCTGTTAAATAACCTTAACGACATTTATAAATTTGTTAAGAAATATATAAAGTTCTTAAGCAATGAAACGCAAAAGAAAAAATAAAACCATTGTTTATTTTATGAAAAATAAAAGTTATTTATATATATATTTTGATATAAATAATATTATATTTGTATTTTATATAATATGATAAGTATTAAATATTCATTAAATTAATGTAGAATGAGAACTTTTTAAATTTTAATTATATTAAATTTAGAGTTTTCAACGCACAATAAATAATATTGAAATAACTCTTTTCATTCTAACGTGTTATATTTTTAAAAATAAAATAAAATTATCCTTAAAGTATGTTGATTATCTGTTGATTTTAAACCAAATTTATGTATATTTATTTTAATATTATTGTGTATTGAAAACTCTAAATTTATTACATTTAAAATGCAAAAAAGTAAATATTTTTCATTAATTAAATGAATATTTAATACTTATGTAAAATAAATATAATAGTTTTATATAAAAAAATTTTAAGAAAAAAAACGACTTAGAAAAAGAAATTCTTTGCAAAAAGAAGAAGAAAAAAGAAAAAAATAGGGGAGGGAGGGTATACGAATCATAAGGTCGGACCTTGCAATCGGACTTTGCTGTCCGAATAGGGGTCCGACCAAAACGTGGTCGAACCCCTATCCACTACACAGCAGTCGGACAATCCAACTACCTGTGTTGGACTGCTAGACAGTTAGACCATGGGTCCGACCAATATTTGGTCGAACCCTTATTGCAGTCGGACTCAGCTAGGTCTTCATTTTTTTTTTAGCGCTATCAGTCTTTGTTTTTTTTTTTTTCCTTTCTTTAGATTTTTTTGGTCTTAAAACGTATTAGCATTTTTTCCTAAAAATTAAACATATTATTCTATCATTTGTTTTTCTATTTTGTTATGTTTTATTTTTGTTACTCATTTTCACTAGCTAAAATTTTTTCCCTTGTTATATTTAATATTTTAACTTTTTCTCTTCCAATTGTTTATCCCTTTACCTATCGGCCAAAGTTATTTTTTTTGCTGTATTTTGTTGAGAGTCGCTAGCCCTAGTTTTCCTATCCTCTTTTTGTTATCCTCCACTTTTAAACCATGTAGGTTTACTAGGAACACAAAACCAATCACTACAAAATAATGTATTTTTTTCCCTTTTGAGCTGTTACTAGACACCATGGTAAACACATATAAATACATATAGGCGAAATTCAGAATTTTAGATCTCTAGCGCATAATGATAAATAAGACTTAAATTTCATTGCTAATCATTCCAATAATCCATAAATACCCACTAGCTTGTCTTAAATTTCGATACATTCCAATTTTTAACAAAATGCTGATAACTAATTCAACTAATAATGGTGAAATACATATCCTGCACCATACTACAAGCTTAGTATCACCACGGTCATATAAGAGAAATGAAAGAAACATTTTATCATGCCATTATATGTCAATTATGATATGCCAGCATCCCTCATCATTTTTATCAAGGTTTGCAGTCGCATATGCCGTGGAACCCTAAAAAAGGTCCACTTACTCTTTTCTTCCTTGCATAAAAGGAAACAACATTATAATTTATATTCCTCGCTTACTCCAATTTGTTCAACTTCTGCCTATACCTCTTCTTCATTATAATGATGTGGCCTACTTTTTCAAGTATAGCAAGCCCCTTCTCTGCAAGTTCAGCTTGTTTCTCAGCAACAACCACTTGCCTTTCAGATAAAGATATTGACTTATCATGCAAAGAGTTACCGTCTCGTATGACTTCAGTTAGCTCTTTAATCCCTGAAGTGATTTTTTCATATTTTCCTTCAATACCTTCGCTAACAACTTTCTTATGTTTTTGTCCCTTTGAGGATGCAGTCCCTGTAGAATGATTCAAGTTGCCACCGGTTGGACTGAATGAATCCATGTTAGTTTTTGAGTTGGTGGGCTCATTTCCCCAGTTGAACTCATTTTCGTTGATTATATCATTCATATTCTTCCCTTTAACAGAATCATTTAAATCAATGCACTCTTTCTGCCAGCGTTTCAACTTGTCCTTAGCACTTTCAACGTATTTTCCTGTTGCTCTGTCTACACCAAATAGTTCATACAACTTGTCACAATATACGACTGGGGTACTCATCCACTTCTTTGCTTGTAGTTTTTTCTGCAAATAATATAACAAATATATCAAATCTTACGTTAAATAAGTATGAATGAAATAAAATTGCAAATAACTTATCAAGACATAAGCTAACACACACAGGAAGCAGATAAAACTACCTTAATTAATTCATTCCAAATCTGAGTATCTGCTTCAAACATTTTTGAAATAGGACTCCACGAGAATCCGCTTAATCTATTAAATAAGTCAGATAGCTCTCCAAATCGCTGGGACAACGCCTTCTTCCAAATTTTCAAGTGCTGCCTCGTTATATGCAACCCAAAAGAAGTTCTTAGCACTTGCAATACTTTATCACATGTAAATGTTGTGAATGTCCCATCAGGACGATTCCCTTTCATCATCTCTTCTAGTAGAGCATCTAAAAAAGCTTTATCCATTTCATGTGTCCAACGCAGATTGCCCTTAACTAATTTCGAGGCCATCGTTGAGTGTCTGCATAGAATACCATATCATGAAGAACCAACTGAATGAAAATTGAATAGAAAAGGCATAATTCAATTCATATGAAGTTGACATGAAATAGATTATTCAAAATATATCAAGTAATGTCACCGATAAAATATTGTAATCACGTAAACAATAATATCATACATTATTCAATCAAACACTAATTAACCTATAAAATAAATTAATATAGTCTAAATTATGATCCACTTTGATAGTCATCCCACATCTGGCACGCGATACTATCTCTCAAAATTGCTCCTTCTCTGTAGTCTTCCTCTTGACTATGGTTAGAAGTGTCCTCACTGTGATCAGGCGGGTTAAGTAGTAATTCATAATTAACTTCAGCGATTAGATTCTCATTAGGATCTACTCCCATCAAAAAATTATGTACCACACAATAAGTTATCACAATATCAGTCATGTTCTGAAAGGAATAATATGGTTCAATGTCACTAGCTATAATCGGGAATTTTTTTTCAATACTCAGAATATTCGTTCGATGACATTCCACAATGAGGCATGTCGATGGTTAAAAATTTCTTTTTCATTTTGTGGTGCCCTTGAAGAATATTCTTTCAAGTGATAGCGAACTCCTCTGTAAGGTGTTAAAAGGCCACGCATTAGTGGAAAATCGGCATCTCCTAAATAAAACTTTCTTGCAAATGAAATAATAAATTAGAGAAAAGAAAAAGAGATACAACTTTAATCTAAATCAACATATTATAAATTTATAATTACATATAAACCTTATGGAAATATAAGGTTATCTTCTCTAGACAGAGCATTCTTTAAAATTCAGGAATCAGAAGTAGATCCTTCCCAACAAGCTAAGACATAAGAGAATTTCATGTCAAATTAACATGCCACAAACACATTTTGTGTGGGGTAATCTTTTCGTCCTCGAAATCTAGCAACTTCTTCTCTAGGCACCTTTGCTCAAACATGAGTGCCATCTATATCTCCAACACAATCCTAGCAACATATGTAATTTATAACTCATTGTGTATGAAGTATAAAATGTGATATGAAAAATATTGTTATATACCTTGAAATATGGGTAAAATCTGCTATTATAAAAAATTTGGCCAAGAACCTCTGATCCAGAAGGCTGCACAAGGAACTCGGCCTCAAGTGAAACCACCGCACGTAATATATTATGAAAATGGCGATTAATAGTTTCTCCCGAACGATAAAAATAAAAACACATGGTCCTAGTCTTAATATTATGGGCTAAAATATGTAGGAACTTAGCAACTTGTTCTTCAACTGTAAACCAGCATGAGTCTTTAATTCTCCCGATGTTTTGAAGTTTCTCATATAACTCTTGAAAAGCTTGTGGACTCATACGCAAAATATCCTGACAACTTTTTCATCCTCAAGCCGTATCATCAACTGTTTTTGCATATTGTATTGCTCGATATCACTCACCCTCATGGGTTTATTCACTACGACTGACATTTCTTCCAAGAATTGTATGGCATACAACATCAAACAAATAACGCGTACAACACATGTATTCCTTTGTCTTTCCAAGTCCTCAATTAAATGGTTCAACCTTAAATCTTCAGTTGTCACTCCAAAACTTATCAGATGCGTAACTTCAAAGTTAGAATCGTGAATGTCCTCGACAACATCATCTAAGAATTTTGTCATTTCCATATTACCATAGGTGTGCCGCTAGTAAACAATTATGCAAAGTAGGTAACAACATATTTTGCAGAATTTAAACAAAATAATTTAAAAGGAAGTGGATACAAATTTACTATGAAAAAACATTTAACTGTAAGATGGGTAATAGATATTACTACCCATGATCAATGTTTTTCAATTAACCATGTTTCGAATAGGTAATAGAATAATGCTTGAAAAATTTTGTTCAGTTTACCAATAGTTCACACTAGGTAACCATTGTCATTACAAGCATGTAGATGCCAAAACAAAGGAAAAGACGAGTGCACGCCTCTTCTTTCGAAGCGGTTGAACTGATTGTCTCAAATTGTACAACATGCTAGAGAAATAATAGGAACAGAGAAAAAGAAATTCTGAAAGTAATGTCAAAACTTTTTGGTATACAAAATAGGACAACACTAGAGTAGGGGCTTTTACAAATTTTGCAAAAATAATATACTTAGAGCATGATTACAACCCATGAGCTATGCTGAAAATGTAAGGATTGATTCTCTCATCATATCATATTTTTCTTCTTCCCCATCTTTGCCTGTTGGCATATTTTTTCCTTTTTCTAGTCTTTCCATGTTAGCGTATGGGTAGAATACAAAACATGAATACAAAAATTAATTCTTTCAACTTTCACACAGAATTCAAGTTCTTAGTTTCATTCTATAGGATGTGAGGACATAATTATAATAGTGTTATGAAGCATAGCAATAATTGGCCTATCGCATCTAAATAATACAGATACATTGATATTGTGAAAGATGACGAGGAGGAGGAAGGCAAGGAGAAAGAGAAGATACCTTGCGAAAAAGGCGATGGGTGAAAGAGCAAATCGAAGCCTCGGTTCAAAATGGGGGAGTTTTGCAGCAACAAAATGAAAAAGATAACCTAGTTCGTATAGCTATTAAACGGGGGAGGCGAACATCAAGAAGGAATAGCGAAGGGTAATTTTGGAAAATAATGTTAAAAATTGTTGTCGAAGCATTTTCTCCCCGTAATCTCTCCATATTCAGGGAAAAAATTTTCGTGTGAGTGCCACGGTACTTTTCTTTCTTGACTCTCTCCTCTTCTCCATTTTCTCCTTAAGCCAAATAGGGGAAAAATTTGTTTTCCCCCTCCCTTTCTTTTCTCTCTGATAATCATAGTGTTAAGGTTGATAAAAAGGTCAACTTTAAATGAAAAGGGGAAAAAACAAAGAAAAATTTTAAGTTTGGGAAAGAGGCAGTACATGAGAGGGGGGAGAGAGAGAAAAGTTTAAGAAATTAATGAAAAATGCAATCAGCCCCCTAATCATCTTATTGCAATCTAATATTTTTTGTCATCTTAAAAATTTATACAATGTAAAATTATTAAAATGTTCATCTTATATTAATTAAGAAAAATTAGTGTCAACCTCCACTAACCCCTTCGTCTTCAATAGACAAAATACCAGTGATTATGTATAATTTCAATGATTCTCTCTTATATTTCGCTGAGATATTAGTTAAGGTCAATAAGGAGATTAACTTTGAAGCAAGAAGAGAAAAATTTCTTTTTTTTTTTTAAGTTTGGGAAAAAGTATTATGAGAGAGAGAAATAAGGGGTAGAATGATGATATATATATATGAATGAGAGAGAGAGAAGGGAGATTGTGTTACTCTTGTATGTGTGTGTGTATAGCATATGAACTCTTCCTGAATTTTTGCATTATCCCATATACCCATTTTTGGATAGCCATAAGCTTTAAAAGATAATTTGGATCTCAAAGTCATATGATTTCTACATTAGTGAAGATAGAATGAATGAGCAGGCATATGAAGTTCTTACAATTGAAGTCATATTATATATTTTGAAGTGCGTTATTTTTTCTTTTAACCAATACATGATAATGACTATTTAGCTGTACAAACATACACTTCATAATTATTGGAAAAGGCTTATATTAATTTCTTGAACTTTGTTACTTTGATAAATTATTTGAATTTTTGGTCAATTGTACTATATGACGTGATGCTTGAAAATTCTAACAGACATTTAATTAAGCTACACCTCACAATTTAGCTAATTTTTTAGGTATTAATTTATTTTACTTGAGAATGAATAAAAGTTCAAATTTAAAGATGTGTTAACTTTTAATTCTACAAGATATTTTGCATATTTTCTTAGGTTTTCTTTACAACAAAATGGTAAAGTAGTGTCTAAACTTGTCAATTAGAGCAATTGTAAATTTAGTTGAAAATGCATCATTTTCAATCAAAAATTCAGTCACACTATCAATTAGATTCTTGGTAATTGGTAAGTGGTCGCTCTACCAATGTTTTATACTTTGCAACTTTAAATAATTTTTTATTACAATTTTTACCAAAATGTAGTCCCTTTTTTTCATTTATTTTAAATGTTATACTTTAGATCTTTTCTTTTGTTTTATATTCATTTTGCTTGTTAAACAAAATAATATATTTATTTGTTTTATCTTTATTCTAACATTCTGCTAACTATATATTATTATATTATTTTGATTACTTTTTAGCTTCTTTTTTTACAATTTTCTTATCTCTCTCATTTGTCTTTATGTATCATTCGTCTTTGTCCTTTTGTATAAATTCTACGAATTTCTACCTTATATTAAAAATACATTAATGTACAAAAAATTTGCAACAAATATTATAAATGAAAACTCAAATAAATCTTTACCTTGTCTAACTATTATCCAACAATCTATAAAAAGAATAAAAGAAATAATAAGTGAAAATGAAAACAAAAATATCTTGCTTGAAACTAAAAGAGAGAAGATAATAAGATAAGTTGAAGTAGTTTCAAATAGAAAATAAAAGAAGAGCAATAACTTTGGATAGAGAAAATAGATGAAGAACTTTAGATGAAAAGAGAAACAGCTTTAAACAAAGAGAGAAATAGCTTAAGAAAAAGAGAGAATGTTTTAAAGTTTCAAGTTGAAAAAAAAATATATATATATATATATATATATAGAAAGGAAAGAATGAAAATTTAATGGGTTTTAAATTCACATAAGATTGAAATTTGTAAATATTGCTCTTAATTCGCATTTAGAAACATTGAAGCCACGTCACTTAATTTACTTTAATTTAAAAAAGAAAAGTAAAAGTAAAAGTAAAAATAAGGATTGAACTTTGTTGGTGCATTTTTTTTTAATTAATTGGAGATCAGCTAAAGAGTTGATGTAACCTTGCAGTAAAATTGAGTTTGAAAAAACTTACTTTCAATCTCTATTTTTAGAGAAACAGAGAAGATATGATACAATTCTCCTAGAAGAAGGGTCTCTTGAGATTCTAAACATAACTAAGCCTTAGACTAAAGTCACAGGTATATGTGAATAGAAAGGATTAAAGAGTTTGTAAATTGAAATGAATACTGAATTGTAAGAAAATAAAATGTACAGGCTTTAGAATTAACAACAAAAGACTTTAAAGGAAACTAAATATAACTTCGATAGAAATTAAATTGAAAGCAATAAATAAAATAGTAAAAAAATAATAAGTAAAGTTGATAAATGACTAAAATTTAAACGAAGTTGTATAGTATATTTCTTAGGAGGTTTTTATTTGTCTTGCATGAAAGTCTTTACTCTCAATTTATAACATCCTCTTCATTGGCATATTCTCCACAAAGCCATTCCCTTAACAATGGTTAACATACTTATTTGTTGGCCTTGAAGTAGGGGTCATGTCATTCAAGTGCTTTTGAAGATTATTAGTATGTTGGCTGTACCTTATTGCTCATTTCGTTTTGTGTGATGTGGGTCATCAATTAATAAGGAGGACTTGGTCAGTTTAAGGTTTAACTAATACTTTGTGTTGACTACTTCTATAGGGTCCTTAGCAATCACACTCAGTAATCTCTGGCCACTAGCCATTAATCATAGCCTTATCATTTTTAGTACTAAGAACTCATATCCATCAAAACTTGCTAACACTTGAATGAAGACTCTTTGAATACTTTTTTCCCTTTTACTTTTTAGTAAGTGTAATAACTTAAATACTTAAAATTTTATTCGAGGGATTGGATTATCTTTAAATATAAATTTTTGTTAAAATATAGAGTATTCCTCGGGCAAAAGCTCACATCCATTGTACGGAAGTATATCTTAAAGAAATTGGTTTTATTGCCTTTTTGTTTTGGAAAATTTTCTTTAAAGCAAAATAAAACATTTTAAAATTTTGCATTTGGCATTGATGTTAGTGTACAGTTTGAACTTTTGTTGGAATAAACAAATAAGCCTATATGGACAATTTTGCAAGCTATACAAGATGCTTAATAGGGAATGAGTGTTTAATCAACAAGGAAAAAAACAAAAATGTGAAAAGAAATCATTGTTTTGAGCTAACCAATGCTACTAATTTTGAATGCTAAAAGATATGGTAAGTTCATAAAGAGTCTCCATATACACAGCACTATGAATCTTTTAGTTAATTAAGCTAACTTTAGTGATTTTATTGGAGTAGCTGTGTATATTTAATGAGATGCAAAACTTGTTGCTCTCCTTTTTGTGTCTCAAAAACAAAAACACACATATATATCATGCGAAAACTCCACATCCATGGAGTTATTATAAGACAAATAAAAAAAATTATATTTGTAATACTTGCAAATAAGCATTGCAATATACCTAATATTCTAATTAGTTACATACCACCAATTGAAGCATCATATTTGAAAACTCTTTTCTCCTTAAAAGTTCCTCTTTCTTTCACATTATGTACAAGCATAATAGTGAGCAATATCACCATGGTAGCCATTTCTTGACCTCCCAAGGTATACTTCTTTCTTTTCTTGGCACAAAGCCACATGATCCTTTTTTTCTAATTTGCTTAGCTCTTCATTGCACATGGTTTGCACTTGACAATTATCACAACCCCCATCAACACTCGATTCCTTGAAAAATCTATTGAATAGGGCAAAGCCTTGGGTCACTATATCCACTTTCATAGCATTAGATTCCCTTATAAGAAAATTGACCTTCCTGATGGCACTGAGAACTTGTTCAATGTCATTAATGCCCATAGCGCTGATAAATTTTATAAGGCCACACATTTTGCTCTAATGCTAAGTTAAGCCTTTCATGGAGCAAAACCCACCTTATTGCATAGTTTTAGACTTTATATACCTATAGACCATCTTGATAGTGACCTTTTTAGGCTTGTTTTCAACTCTTTTTTTTTTAGTCTTTTTGCAATGTGCATGATAGATGCTTACAAGAGACAATTAAAATCATAACCTGAATTATCTCGTAATCATGATTCAAGTGGTTTGTTTATGGTTTCGAGTCTTCCTGACTTAATCACCTTCACCATTTAGCCATGTAAACTAACTTCTTATTAGCTCAAAAGTTTAATAGAGGCTTATCAATAGAACAATGATGGGCTCATTATGAACAACTTTAATGAGATAGATGGTCAAGATTATATCAAGCATTACAAGAAAATCACTAGACTTAATGTTTGGCACATTCACCCTACTTCTCTCATGTTATAAAACACAATATCACAAAAGGATTGTCAATGCTAAACAAGTGATGAGCATGAATACATAAGATCATGGCTCAACTCCAAGGAGCATAATCTTATAGTTTACAAAAACTTTAGTAACTTATGTCGTTTTACTGACCTTTAGCGCTTCAAAATAGCATATGGGATTGAATCTTCGGGCACTTCTTCATTTGCATAGTTCATAGGGAATCCAAATAGAACAAACAAAGTGAGGAAGATGAAAAGAAAGTGTGGTTGTCATAAGGATTTGAAGAGAGAAAAAAGAAGAAAAATATAAGGATGATCCTAATGAAATGGGTCCCATAAGAGATGATATTTAATCATCTGACAAATGAAGGGTTATTGATGCATTACAAGTTGACATTAGTGGTGGAATCAATTATTGCCAATGTTTTAATGATATGGCTAATATTGACTGAGCAGTTTTATAATGAGAAGTTGATAATGCAGGTGCACTGGTTTGCAATGGAGGTAGGTGTTAAGGAGTGGTACTTAAACCCTTGTAAAAGAATAGAGAAAGTGGTAAGGAGGGTGATGATAGAGAATGCTATAAGGAGTTTGATGGACAATGGAGATAAAGCTAAGGAGGTGAAAAGGAAAACCTAAGAGATAAGGAAGAAAGTTAAGAAACCTATTGAGGAAAGTAAGTCTTCATTGAGGAATATGATGACCTTAATTAAAGATCTTAAGCACCTTGCAGTGAATTAGGCTCTAAATGAACAAATTGTCCATTGATTACAAACACGAGAGATAAATGTCTTAGTATTCCTATTTTCATTATTAAAATAAAATAACGTCACATGCATGCATGTGAGTTGTAATTCAGTTTTGGTTATTTTCTATAGTTTAATTGTGAAAAGTTAAAAATGTGGTCATTCATTGTAACAAAACATTATTGTTCAAGAATATAGCGGATGTCTAAACATTAGTTTCAAATTTTATATGATTGTTGCATATATAATGGAAACATAATTACAAAATTATATATATGTATTTGTATAAATTATCAGTTTCATGTTCTCTATCAATTTTTAGGTTTTCATAAACTAAATTTGAGCTTTTAATGACCTGTATCAATTATTTTCTTTCAATAGAGATGAAGTGTTTTAAAAAAGGTAGCAAACCTAAACAACAAAGAAAGCTTAGTGTTGTTAAATTATTGCAAGTGTATAGGTCACACAAGTAATAAAGTAATGAATCAAGAATTGTCCTACAATAAAGGTTATTCAATTACCAATCTCCCCTAATCACTATTATTATCTAGAAAATAGAATATGCAATTTGATTAATTACTTAAGATATCTAAATTAACTACCTATTAAAAACTACTTAGGAATAAAATTACAAATTTACTTATGAATTAAAATCTCTTGGACTTAGAATCTTTTGATTGCTTTTTAAGCTTGAACAAGAATCAACTATTGTACTTCAATCCTATTTGAATTAACAACAATTCACTAAATTATGCAAAATCTTTTATCAAGACAAATCACATGTGTATATACTACTATGCCTACTCTTGTGATTATAAACTTTTAAGAATAAGAATTGACTATGCAATTTCACATAGGGACAATTTATATCTCTATTACAACTATCTCTTACATTCATCAATTTAATGATCTAGCCATTGCAAGTAATTTCTCAATTCTCTTACAAAAGATTGAATATATGAATAATGGCCAATTACTCATAAGGAATTAGAAATAGACTAATGAATTAAGCCAAATAAAAATCAATACAAAAGCATTCTTAAATCAACCCTCATTCATAATAGATTCATCTAAGTCCCAAAATTGGAAAATTTAGCTACTCATATTCAAAAGTAAAATCCTAAAACTAAACACGGAGAAGTTTGTAATAGTGAAAGAAATAAAATATGAAGAATGAAGAATTGTAGCATAACAATCTTCGGATAAAACTCTAAATTTTCAGAATGTCCTCCAAATCTTCGGAGTCTTTTTTTTTTTTTTTAGTTACAACATAGTTTCAACTAAGTTTATTTTTAAAAAAATTCTTTTCATAAGGTTTCAACCTTTCTTCTTCTAAAACTACCTTTCAACCTTTAAAAAAATGTGTCAAAATTGCTGAACACAGCCAAACTATGTTAGTTGTGCTCCATTCCATGATCAGGCCATATTATCTTAATACAAGGAACATGAATTATGATAATTAGCACCGAAGGGGTGGTTATTTATCACACAATCACATATCAAATATTACAACTTACTATAGTAGAGAACCTTATGCTAGTAATAGAAAACCTTGTTGACAAGGTCTCAAATTTTACAATGTAAAATACAAGATCTTATCGACAAGATCCTGAACCTTGTTGACAAGATATTATCACAATCTTCAATTTGACTTGATTTGACGCTAATTCATCCTTAATAAACTTGATCAACCAGAAATATTACAAAAGAAGCATGGAAAACATGTTTAAGGTTAAGCATCACAAGTTAGCATAAGTACACCATTCCATGCCAATTCCATAATTCTGTCACTAGTTTCAATAATTTATAACCTGTGTTAGAGAATTGCAAATAATGCAAATTAGGACTTTCTGGAAAGTAAGACATCATTTAACTATTGTAAAAATTTTAGATCAAAACAAGATCATTTGACTCACAAAAACTAATAAAACAGTAACTGGGGTCTATTTCTTCTACTGCAGCAGATATGCAACTTTTAAAATTCATATCTTAGTATACAGAGGTCTAAATTGAATGCTCTTAGTGGCTATAGAAAAATTATGATACCAAATATATACCTATAAAATTTCATAAGCATTAGATTTCATTTGGCCCTTTAAAGACATCAAAAACAAAACTATCTAAAAGAATAGTACCATGATAGTTTCTACATAATTTGGCCAACTTTGAAAAATCATAAGATATTCTATAGAGCTCTAAAAATTATCATCTTTAACTCTATGAAATACTCTCAATGAGATCTATATGCTAGCTAAATTTTATACCAAAACTCATTCATTTGGTCAGGTTTTGATTTAAGGACAAAATATGACTTAAAATAGAAACCATATGGCTCTAAATGGTATCAAATAATCTCTTAGATGAACCATGGCCATTTGAGTAAGTCCAAATGTTCAAATACAATATATAGAAGCATCATAACAAGTGTAAATTCTCATAAAACTCAAATTCACCGTCTCACATGCTTTTATACATAAGCACATCATGGCTCAAGGATATCAAAATCATACATTCTCACACATTTGACTTTATATTCATTAGATATATTATATTCATATACTTTTACACATGCTCAAAGGCTTACAAGTCATAAATAATTTATATATATATATATATATATATATATATACTTTGAAATCAAATTGCATAAAATCCTATTCTATTATCAAAGTATCATCATTTATGCTCCTTGGCTCCCATTCTTTACTCTATGAGTTTCATCTAGACAAAGTTAGATGAAAAGTAGGAGAGAGTGAGATTCAAAGAATCCTAATAGCTTTTTCACCCTTTTTAAATAAGCATATATGATATATAATCATGTCAAAGAACACAAGTATACATCTAAAGCTTCTAAGAATTAAACATACACATGTTTTCACGGTCAAATAAACATGTCAAGATCAAAATCAAGTTCTAGAGACTTTTAGTTTAGCCTTACCCAACTATTTAGAACTTTTGGATTAGCTTTACTCATTTTTTAGGGGTTTTTGACTCAACCTCACTTATTTTAAGAGATTCTTGGCTTTGTCTAACCCATTTTTAGGGACTTTTAACTTCACCTCATCCATTCCAAGGGACTTTTGGTATCACCTCATCCATCAAGAGCAAAATTACATTTCAAATATAGTTCAAGAAGTAAAATAGTACCATAACATCAAATCAATAGCTAGAGACATGTTTCATGATTCAAACATACATATAAGCATTTAATAACAATCAAACAACCTAAAAATGCATACAAAAAATGATAGAAAGCTACCTTTCTTAAGAAGCACCACTTTTTTTCCTTGGCTTCCCACTTTCCTCTTTCGACCTTATAAGCATACTTGGACAAAACTTAATTTACTTAGCTTAGATGCATTAAACAACATACAAAGGTATCAATAGAACCATCTCTAGCCTCACGCAAGTCTTATATAAGTTATTTCTAGCTTTAGGCATATATATGGCTCCATATAGTAGTATAATAAAGCAACTCACATATTCATTATCTTGGCTCCAATTTTTCACTTAATCTAAGTCACATGACTCCATTTAAACTCATTAGAGTCATCAAAAACTCAAATTAATGGCCTAACACCAAATTGCTTCTTTATGTATAATGGAACCTTAAACCCTAGACTTTCAAGCCATGGTTTCTAAATTCAAACCAATAGTTCTTTTTGTGTCTATAATTCATATCTAGGTTATTGCTATTCTTAGAATCAAAGAAAACTCTCCCTAGGTACCACATAGACATTTTGTCTAAGACATACACACATAAAAGGGTCCATGGAATTTTGCTTGTTTTCCTAGGGAATTTGTTACTTGTGAAGTTTATTAGATGTCTTGAGAACTCAAACATACTCTTATATAAATTGAATTATCCTTAAAAAGTTTCATAAATTCCTAGGTGTAATTAAAACTCTAATTTTCATAACTTGTTATCTAGAGCCTCTTTTTAAGTTTTATTGCTTTCATATGATTCCTTAAGTTTCAAAACTCTTTTCTCTATCATGTTAGGACCAAAATCAAACTCCTCACATGATGCTCTAATTTTGGCCGAAACACTGAAGCAAAAGAGAGCCAAGAAGACGCAAGTTATGCCATGGTTTCTTACCTTATTTTAAAGCTTGCCAAGAAAGCTTTCTTAGGCTTCAAAACTCTTCCTTCCCTTTACTGAACCAATCATAGAACACCTCTTTTCAAAACATTAAAACCATGAAAAGAGAGAGGAAAAGGAGGAAGAAGAACTTTAGTAAAGGAAAGAGCATGAAAAATTAGCAAAATCTTACCCTTTTGGCTTTGTTTTCTCCTTCCTTGGTACGCCACTTAGGGCTAGTTCTGTTTGTATTTCAGAGTGAAAGTGAGTCAGTTAAGATGAGGGAGAGAAGTAGGATGTGATTATAAGGGGTGGAGCTCACTTAGAACATCTTCCAGAATCTTAACTATGTCCTTAAACTTTGGTTTCTTCGTTCGAGTTCATTTTAAATTCTTTTTGAAAATTGTCTTTTCTATTATAAAATTTAGGTTTTCTAATTCATAAAATACCTTTAATTTATCCAAATTGGATTTAAAACCTTACTAAATGGTCTACTCAAAGTTGCGATCAATCAATGCCTTAAATCGCATACCAGATGAGTCTTAACCATTCTAGGGGTTTTTATGATTTTTTGGGCCTCTAAGATCTTTGAAAAACTCAATTTTCTCGTTTAAAACTCTCTCTTTTAAGTTTTCAAAAAGTTATCTAAAATTATAATTTTGCCACTAGCCTTTGTATCTTTTCATTTGGCCATTTTAACTTTAATTTTGGGCTATCCTAAAACTTTTAACTACATTCTTAGATATTCTAATTAACATTCAAATCTCAATTAGTCTCAATTCGCTTTATTTTGGGATCCTCATTCATTAATTAAATGATTTCAATTTCAGTTTCTCGTAGTTCCCACTGGCTTTTGCTAGTCGTATGACCCCCTATAAGTAATTTATTTCACTCTTTAGGAATAATTTTGGATTTCTAAATCATAGGATATTACATTATTACTTTTCTTTTGCTATTGAGTCTTCTAGTTGCATGGCCTTGTGTTGAAGAGCATGAAGGAGGCGTGTTAGCTATAGAAATATGATTTTGTTTCCATTTTGCTCCTTCATTTCAATCTAATGATTTTTTATTAAAACATGATAAGTTTGCATCAAAATCACATCTTTTTATTAGCCAAATATCATGTTTTAAGACTAATATAGTGTGAGATTTTACCACCAATCACTTAGCTAAAAATTAGTGATGGATTATAAAAAAATTTGTAAATTTAGTGATGTTATTTTAGTAATGGATTAGGAAGTCTATTGCTATTTGTATTCTATCTTAATTACTTGATTTTGTATAAAATGGATAAAGGCTAATTAGGGCAATGCTTCATTATTTTAGTGGTAGATTAGCAAACCCATCACAATTAAGTATAAATTTTAAAATACTTATTATTTTACATATCGCTGTGCACTTCTTAAGCCTTTTTAAAAAGGCATCAATGCCTTGAGTCACTCTTTGACTTCCACACAAAAAGCAAGCACTTTCAAATTCAAGTGACCACTAATTAAAATAAGAATTCAAATGATGGATTTAACAACGAATTGCCTTAACTAGAGTTGTTAAAATGAGTTGATCTAGTGGGTTTGACCCATTTAACTTACCAATTTGGTTGGTTAGGTTGGCCAATCATTTAGAAAATTCTTTTTAATATAATCATTTTTAGCTTAACTCACTTGACCCACCAATTAAATAGGTTAATTTGCATAACTCATAGGTTAGTCTGTTTATTATATAATTTTTTTAAATCCATTTATTTTAAATTTTTAACTTTAGAGGTAGGCCATTGAAAGACTTAAACTATAATTATCAATCAATAAAGAGCATTAGAGTGTGATTAAGAGAAAACTAAAAGACTAGAACCATCAATCAAAGGTTTCCTCCTTTCGGGCAACAAGCTTGAATGTGATTGAAGCTAGATTTTTTACCCATCAAAGCTTGTCTAAAGCATTAATCTGTCACTTTTGATATAAGCATGAGTGTAAGTTTGTGCTTTCTAGATCAAAAGGCTAATATCCAAATCTAGAGCTCAAGTGTGCTCTTCCTTTTGATAATTGGAATGTTATTGAATATGCATTAATTTTTTTTAAGCATTAGTGTTTTTTTTCCTTCTACTAGTTTCACTTATTTAGTAAGTCAAATTTAAGTTTTTAGCCCACTTAACTAGGTGAGTTTAAATGGGCTAGTCCATTCAATTCATGATACATAATGGATTGGCCTTAAATGGGCTAGCCCGTTTCATAGTTCTAGTCTTAACGCTCTACATCACTCCTTTTAACAAATTCAAGTGATGGTCACTATTTTAGTAACAAATGAGGATATTTTCAATATTTTAGTGACAAATTAGCACATCCATAACTATTAATTCTCAATTTTAAAATAACCACTTTTTTCACATATTGCTTGGTGCACTTGTTGAATCTATAATCTCTACATTTCTTTTTTATAATTTTTTAATAAATTATAAAGAGAAATAAAAAATAAGTAAAAGAAAGGAATTGTATCTTATATAAACTCTCAATTCTTGATGTTACTCTAACTTTGAAATTTAAGAAATATTTATTAAAAAAATTTAAAAAATCCTTACAAGATTGTACTTGTTAGCCTTCATAAAAAGTTATTCAACGCCTCAAGGTCAATGCTTTCACACGAAAGTGGATGTTCCGCCCAACTTTTCCTAAATTTATAGGTCTTAGGCGTAAATTTATAATGATAGTCAAAATTTAAAATTAGTCTTAGACATGAATTCCCAAGCAGATAAAATATTTAAAAAAAATAAAAGAATAAAGCTACAGGCAAAACAATATCTCCCTGGAGAAGTAAACACAACATGAAGAAATTTCACAGGTAGGAATCGATAATTTAAAAATTAAATCGCTTATTAAATTAGTAGAAGTAGTGGTTATCCATTTAATAATCCGATTTCAGTTGAACAAACAAAACTTTGATTTAGAAAAACAAATCAAAAGTCAATTTTTGACTAATTAAATGTTAAACCTAATTATTTTTTATTAATTTTATTAATTTTGACTGATTTGCTAAATCTTGAGCAATTTGTCATTTTTAAATTGGTTTTTATCCAATTCGATATTTTTTTATCATTGGTAGGGATTGTATTGACTAGAAAATTGCAACGTAGACTTGTCAAGAGAAAGTAACGTGACCTTTTTTATCATCTTGGATGAATGAATAGTTGACTTCCAAGTTATTTAAAGCAGACTTTTGGCATGTGGGTGTTCGCTTCAAAGCCTAATTAATACATTGGCTGTTTCTCATTCTTCTACTGGGCAATAGTTCAATTTCTGCGGCGGTAGATAAAATATTGCTATTGTGATCACTTTTTCTCTTTTATTTTTGGCCGGAAATTGTGACCACTTTTTCTGAATTAGTCTTGGATTGTATCCTTCCTGTTAGTCCCCATATTCCAGGACCATACAATCATGTTACATGAAATGTGCCAAAACCAAAAGAAACCACTCCAAAAGAAATAAATGAATTCCAAAAATTTTAGACAAATTCAAAAAAAGTTTTCTTGCACATTTATCACAAAAGATTTTTAGATTCTAGTATAGCTGAAAATCAAAGTTTATCAGAAGCTTGGTCTAAAATTTCTAAAAAAATTAACTTTTTATGATTACATTAGCAATAATCCGGCAAAAAAGGGGATTGTTTAGAGTGGGATCAATCGACAATGACAATAGATAGAGTAACATTGTTACTCTTTTTTTGTTCTTATTTATGTACGCATTTACGCGTCTTTCTTTAACTAGAGGGTAACGGTCTTTTTTAACTCTTATTTATATATGCATATACGCAATTTTCTTCAATGTTGCACAGGCAATTACCAGTGAATTTTATTCTTACAAAAATAAAAATAATAAAAAAGTCACGAACAGTTTAGTTACAATAAAAAAACAATAATTTCTATCCAACTTTTATATATATATATATATATATATATATATATATATATATATATATATATATATATATATATATATATATATATATATAGATCTGGCGCATAGCACTATCATCGTCATCAACTCTATTTCTAGGCCCTTGGAATAATTAACTCTTGGCAAAATTTATCTTTAATCTTTTAATTTTATTTGATATTCCTTTTTATCCCTTAATATTATTTAATTTAAATTTAATTACTTAGTTTTATTTTAAATTTCACTCTTATTCTTTAATTTCATTTTATTCCAATTTATTTCATTAATTATATTTTGAATTTCATTTTTATCTCTTATTTTATTTACTTTAATCTTTTAACTTTATTTGATATTTTATTTTTATCTTTTATTTTTTTTATATAATTTAATCATTAATTTTTAAAACTATTCAAATATTTTTTTCTCTAATAGTATTAAATTAAAATTCAATATTTATGATTGATTTTCTTTATATTATATTTTTATTAAAAAGAAATTACCTGACAAACACCTAAAACTACCTTAACAGGGTGGGAAAAAAAAAATCTCCGCCTTATTTCCCCAGCATGGTTTTCAACTAGTCATTTTTAATTCTGCATTATCACTCCAGCATAATTTTCTATTAGTCACTGTTATGCTTCCTATTGCCTGTTTCTCTTTCTTCCTCGTTCAACAATTGTGTTTCTTTTTTTTTTTTTTTTTTGGGCCAAAATAGTTGTACTTCTTAAAGGCGGCTTCAACGAAAATAAAAAAAATAAAGAAGTTCCGCAAAGGCGGCTTCGGAAGTTTGAATATTGTAATCATTTGGCATGGAGTAATAATCTTAATGGTATTTATAAATGCACGCCTTCGTCTCTCTCTATTCATTCTCACCCCAGCATCGATCGACGTCACCATGGCCGCTATTTCCAAGCCCTTGAAGATATACTTTCTCCCATTCTTCGCACAGGGCCACTTGATTCCTTTCTGTCAATTCGCTAGGCTTTTCGCCTCACGAGGCGTGCACGTGACTATCATCACCACTCCGTTGAACGCCCAGTTCCTTGAGAAATTTATCGAGGAGGACAAAGGCTCCGGCCACGCCGTCATTGAAATTCACACGGTGAGGTTCCCTTCCGAGGAGGCCGGTCTTCCGGAAGGAACGGAGAACTTTTTCAACGTCAAAGATGCCCAAACCGGTGTCAAGATGTACATGGCTGCGGCTATGCTCCGACCACAAGTTGAGCCTTTCATCGAGCAAAACCCGCCCGATTGCATCATTTCGGACTTCATATTCACATGGAGCGGCGAGCTAGCCACCCGTCTGGGAATTCCCAGGCTCACCTTCAACCCCTTCTGTGTTTTTGCAGTGTGCATGATAGACGCTGTACACAGGCACCTTATTAATGAGTCTTCAGAATCTCATGATGATCATGAGTCGGATCCATTTGGGGCAGTGTCTAAACCTTCAGAATCTCATGATGATCATGATTCGGATCCATTTGTGGTTCCGGGTCTTCCCCACCCGATTTCCCTCACCCTCCAACCCCCAAGGCGGTTCTTTAAGGATCTCAAAGGTGTATTAGATGCTGCAGCGATAAGCAGCTATGGGCTCATTGTCAATAATTTTGATGATCTGGACGGTGAAGAGTACGTTGACTATTACAGGAAAACTAGCGGGCACAAGGTGTGGCACATTGGCCCAGCTTCTCTTATGTTACGAAACATACTACCACAAAAGAATCATCATCACCAAACAAGTGATGAGCACGAATACATAAGATCATGGCTCGACTCTAAGAAACCAAATTCCGTGGTTTTCATTGGCTTTGGTAGCCTATGTTATTTCCCTGACCCCCAGCTCTTCGAAATAGCATGTGGGATGGAATCTTCGGGGCATTCCTTTATTTGGATGGTTCATAGGGAAGCAAAGCAGCAGGAAAATGAAGAAGAAGGAAAGAAAGTATGGTTGCCAGAAGGGTTTGAAGAGAGAATGAAGAAGGAAAAGAGAGGGTTGATCCTAACGAAATGGGCCCCACAGGAGTTGATATTGAATCATCCGGCGACCGGAGGGTTTCTGACACACTGCGGGTGGACGTCGGTGACGGAAGCGGTCAGTGCAGGGGTTCCGTTGATCACGTGGCCGATGTTCGCGGAGCAGTTTTATAATGAGAAACTGATAACGCAGGTGCACGGGTTTGGAGTGGAGGTGGGTGCAGAGGAGTGGACCCGGACCCCTTATGATCTTATGCAGAAGGTGGTGAGTAGGGTGAAGATTGAGAATGCTGTGAGGAGGTTGATGGATGGTGGAGATGAAGCTGAGGAGTTGAAAAGGAAAGCCCAAGAGATGAGAGAGAAAGCGAGAAATGCCGTTCAAGAAGGTGGGACCTCGCAGAGGAATTTGACGGCCCTGATTGAAGATCTTAAGGACCTCGCAATGAGTCGGCGTCCAAATGGACATATTGGTTGTTGACTTCAAACAAGGGACTTGAATGTGAAAAATTTTAAGGTTTATTAAGTGCGTATATATTCAATAATTAAGATTTGCTCTATATATATATATATATATATATATGGAATATATCTTAACGATGCGTAATGCATAGTCTGAATACAGACAAAGCTGTGATTGTTTCGTTGTTTACATAAATGGATACTTTGTTGACTTCAAACAATTTTCATTGTTAAAGTAAAGCACTAGTTATTGACTCACATCTCAGTACTTTTTTCTTACATTAGAAGACTGTAATTTTCACGAAAGTCCTTATGCGGTGCAACCTGAGAGCGAGTAGATGTTACCGGGACGCACCTAGTTTAGCAACCTGTGACAATCAATTTTTTAATATTACTCTTACCCACACTAAATCCTTTGTTATTTCCTTCGGTCTAATATATAAGACACTTTTTAGAATGTGTATCCCATCCAAAATATAAGGCATTATGTATTTATTTGTGCAAACTTTCCAAAAGTGCCCCTCTTTTAAAAAAAAAAAGGTTTTTTTGGGAAAAAATGACCACCCATTATACCCATTATATTGCAGCTGAGATGACATTTTGAGGGCTCTTCGTCTAACCCTATTTTGCTTCAGCGTTGTCAGAGCTCAACTTCCCTTTCAAATAGCGAGCGGCGGCCACAGATGCGAGATGACATTTTTGTGTTTCTTCGTCTCACCCCACGGAGAACTCAGAGAAATCAAAGAACTCAAGGCTCAACCTTCAATGTCCACGCAAGGAAATCAAAGAACTCAAAGGTGAGACCATGAAATCGGAGGAGTTTTCGGTGGTGGCCCTAGATTCTTCGGACCCTTATGCAGTCAACCCAGATTCGTTGGACTAGTTCAGTGTCATCCCTGATTTGTTGGACCCCTTCGTTGAAGCTCCTGAGTTCTTCGATGGTTTGGAGGTGGTGGCTAATTCGTTCGACTGTGATGAAACAAAAGAAGAAGAAGAAAATGCACCGAAGAAGATGAAGAGCGACAGTGGAGATGCCTTGAGAGTACGAGATTTCGATCTGAATGAGTTAGTGGATCCTAAGTCAGACGAAGAGGCTGATAATTCATTCGACGGTGATGAAGCAGAAGAAGAAGAAGAAAATGCACCAAAGAAGATGAAGAGCGACAGTGGAGATGCCTTGAGAGTACGAGATTTTGATCTAAATAAGTTAGTGGATCCTGAGTCAGACGAAGAGGCTGATAAGGAAGCAAAGATGAGGAGGTTCATCAAGAGTTTTTTGCATATTTACATTCCGTCTCTGTTCTACTGATACATTCTATCTCTGTTGTCCAGTGCTTTTTGTTTTTGTGGAAGTAGGTTGTGGAGATTTCATGTTTTTTGCAAATTTCTATGGAGTCTGTGAAGATCATTAGGAAGACGAAAAGGGACTGTGTTTTTTGTTATCATCATGTTGTTTTCTAATTAGCCGAATATGTGTTATTGTTTTGAATGTTGTGATGATCATATTGGATGTTGTTTTCTTTTTTTCTTTGCTAATCTGGATGTTATTTTCTAATTAGTCAAACTGGAGTATTGTTTTCTAATTAGTCAAATGGGACGATGATACTGGATGTTGTTTGCATATAATTTGCATGTAATAGGTGTTTTGATCCAAACAGGGTGCATTAGTTTCCGTCTCTATTTTGAATTGGTCATTTTTTTTTATACCTAATGAATTCAGGGTGCATAATCTTTAAACCCGTATAGACTTCAACAGCTAATGAATTCAATACAGTCTAATAATTTGGTTGCGTGTAATGTGATTGCATGTTCTAAATTGGTCATTTTCTTCGATACAATCTGAAGGCAGATTAAAAGGCAAAAAAAGCACAATGAAAAAACCAACAGCAATTATGACAATGGAAAAAACACAATGAAAATTTTGTGTGCTAAATTGGTCAATTAGGACTTGAGTTAGCACTATATAGTGTTGGAGAATTGTATGTGTGTGTGTCAAAAGGGAAGAGAAGTCCCACATTGCTCAAACAAATGAAAGCCAAAGGGTATAAATATTAACATGTGATTATGGAAGAGCAAAATGGGTCTAGGAGGAGAGTGGGCTCGCGCGCACAAAAAGCTGGGCCAACACAATTGAGCACAGTTGAAAATTGGCGATTTGCCCCCCCTGCGCACAAAATATACGCGGTGTTGGACAATTTTTACCGTTGCCAGAATTTATTTTTGAAAATTAAATATTTTCAAATAGCCTTCCTAAAAATCCACAATTTTAAGGCTTCGGTTATGAGTTCATTATGTAAACGTTTCTGAACGTTAATCACTATTTACTGGTAATTACTAATCCGTTTTTTTATCTGATATAATGTTTATTAATTCTCATGTCGGAAACCGCCCAACGTTCAGAAACGTCCTCATTAATATAAATCAATATGGTCTAACGTCTCTCTACTCCTGTGCCTATAAATACCGCGTTGCTCATTGGGATTGAAGCATCACAGCTCCGAACAACACTCGAGCTACTCCCTCCTCCTCTCTTCGTCCCTGAGTTCTTATTTCAGCTGTTCTGCTTCCCTGCGATATCGCAGAAGAATCCGTTCAATCTGGGGAGTGCTGTCTTATGGCGGAATATCTCTCAAGGACAGTGTCCTTGTGCACGGCTCGGATTTATTTTATACTAACAACTTCCTTGTGCAGCTATTGAATCATAACAATCTTGAGAGATATGGAGTCACAAAACAATGCTCCTGCTTCCGATGGCCCTACCGGTGCCAGTCTTGGTCCTACATCCTTTGCTCCGTTCACACTACCTTCGATGCCACTGTCCAGGCCACCACCGGATATTTCAAAAATTGAAATGTTCGATGGCAAAAACTTTCGAAGGTGGCAAGAACGTGTTTACTCAATCCTGGACCTATATGGAGTTGCTGCTGCGCTCACACAATCTGAACCTTCGTTAGATATTGACCAAAATCAAAGGATTGCTTTGGAATATGCCAACAAGGTATGCCGAAATACCATCATTAACACTTTGTCTAATGATCTCTTCGATGTTTACTATGTGTACAAAGAAGCAAGCAAAATTTGGGAATCGTTAATTACCAAATATACTGCTGAGGACATTGGGAAGCAAAAGTTTGTTGTTGGAAATTAATATAGATGGGAGATGACTAAGGATAAGGATATTAAGCTACAAATTAATGAGTACCATAAGCTGCTAGAAGAGTTGAGGGCAGAAAAAATCAACTTACCTGACGAGTTTGTTGCTGGAATTCTGATTGAGAAGCTGCCTAAATCATGCAAGGACTACAAACAACAACTGAAACACAAATAAAAGCAATTGCCATTGTCAGACCTAATCACTCACATCATAATCGATGACACAAATCGAAAAGAGATGCAAGCTGCAAAAGGCAAAGAGATGACCTCAAAAGCAAATTTGGTGGAGACAAAGCAGTATGCCAAGAGGTATGACTCTAAAACAAAACTTGACTACAAGCCCAAGAGTTCTAACCCCAAATTCAAAAAGAAAGGAAGTTGCTTTGTTTGTGGAAAACCAGGCCACCATGTTGCTCAATGTAGGAAGAGGGCTAGAAATGACAATCCTCCTAGGGCCAATCTGGTTCAAGGAGATGAAGAGAATGAAATCATTGTAGCGGTCATTTCTCAAGCTCTCTTAGTATCCGATGTGAAAAAATGGGTGATAGACTCTGGGGCTACCAGGCACATTTGTGCAAATCGTGAGATGTTTGCCTCCTATAATCCTACCAATGAAGGAGAAGACCGTGTTTACCTTGCTGATTCCCGAACTGCAAAAGTTCTAGGAAAAGGAAAGGTTGAACTGAAACTCACATCTGGAAAAACTTTGTCACTCAGTGATGTTCTTCATGTGCCTGATGTTAGAGCCAATTTAATTTCTGTAGCTCTATTAAGCAAAGCTGGGGTTAAGGTGTCATTTGAATCTGATAAGATTGTAATGACAAAGAATAATGTATTTGTAGGAAAGGGCTATTGTACTCAGGGGCTGTTTATTCTCAACATTGCTGATATGAATGAAAATGCATCATCTTCTGCTTACTTGCCTGTCTTTATGGTTGATACTTTTGATATATGGCATGCTCGATTAGGACATGTTAGTAAGTCATATTTAAAGAAAATGCAAAAACTTGGTTTAATATCTGAAATTAAAAATGATTCTCTAAACAAATGTGAAATTTGTGTAGAAGCTAAGTTAACCAAAAAGTCTCATTTTTCTGTAGAAAGAGAAACTGAATTGCTTAGCTTAATACATACTGATTTAGGTGATTTAAAACAAACTATGACAAGAGGTGGCAAAAAGTATTTTGTAACTTTTATTGATGATTTTTCTAGATATACTAAAGTTTATTTATTGAGAAATAAAGATGAAGCTTTTGATAAATTTCTTTTATATAAAGCTGAGGTAGAAAATCAATTAAATAAAAAGATTAAAAGAGTTAGGTCAGATAGAGGAGGAGAATTTGTTTTATTTAATGACTTTTGTGAAAAAGAAGGAATCATTCACGAAGTAACTCCTCCATATTCACCTGAATCAAATGGAATAGTAGAAAGGAAAAATAGAACTTTAAAAGAAATGATGAATGCTATGCTTGTAAGTTCTTCTGCACCAGATAATTTATGGGGTGAAGCTTTATTATCTGCATGTTTTTTACAAAATAGAATACCTTATAAGAAAACAAATAAGACACCTTATGAATTATGGAAGAGATACCCACCAAATTTAAAATATTTGAAAGTGTGAGGGGTGTCTTGCAAAAGTTTTATTACCTGATCCTAAAAAGAGAAAAATTGGTTCTAAAACTTCTGATTGCATGTTTATTGGATATGCTGAACATAGTGCGTCATATAGATTTCTAGTTTTGAAAAGTGATATTCTTGATCATAACATTATTATTGAAACCAAAGATGCAAAATTTTTTGAACACATTTTTCTATTGAAAATTCAACATATGTCTCAAACAGCTGAAAATTTGCCTTCTTCATCTAGAGTAAATAAAAGTGAAAATTTTGTTGAAAATTTAAGGAGAAGCAAAAGACAAAGAAAAGAAACTTCTTTTGGAAATGATTTTTATACTTTTATGTTACAAGATGAGCCATCAAATTTTTCTGAAGCAATTTCATCTTCTGATGCTCATCTTTGGAAAGAAGCAATTAAAACTTAAAAAGATTCGCTAAATCAAAACAAAACTTGGGTTTTAGCAGACTTGCCTCTGGGAACAAGACCTATTGGTTGCAAATGGGTTTTTAAAAGAAAATATAATCCTGATGGATCCATTGATAAATATAAAGCGAGGCTAGTAGCTAAAGGATTTACTCAAAAACAAAATATTGATTATTTTGATACTTTTTCTCCAGTAACAAGAATTTCTTCTATTAGAATTTTGATTGCTTTAGCTTCAGTTTACAAGCTTTTTATTCATCAAATGGATGTTAAAACTGCTTTTTTAAATTGTGATTTAGAAGAAGAAATTTACATGGTACAACCTGAAGGGTGTGTTGCTCCTAGACAAGAAAATAAAGTTTGTAAACTCGTTAAATCATTATATGGATTGAAACAAGCACCGAAACAATGGCATGAAAAACTTGATCAAGTTTTAACAAGTGATGAATTTTCTACTGTTGAAGTAGAAAGATGTGTTTATACAAAAATTGTGAATGATGGTTGTGTGATTATCTGTTTATATGTTGATGATATGCTTATTTTTGGTACAAGTATAAATGTTGTGATAGAAACTAAAAGGTTTCTTTCTTCTAAATTTGATATGAAGGATATGGGTGAAGCAAAGGTAATATTAGGTGTTAAGATCATAAGAAGTGAAAATGACATTTTACTATCTCAAGAACATTATGTTGAAAAAATTCTTAAAAAATTTGGATTCTTTAAAAAAATACCTGTAAGCACTCCTTATGATGCTAGCACCAAATTAGTTAAAAATAAAGGTAATCCGATAGCTCAATCTACATATGCACAGATTATTGGGAATCTGTTGCATTTAATGAATTATACCCGACCTAATATAGCATATGCTGTGTGTAGATTAAGTAGATATACTCATTGTCCAAGTAGTGAATATTGGTTAGCTTTGGACAGATTAATGAGTTATTTGAAAGGTACCATGAATTATAGTATATGTTATAATGGATTTCCTGCTGTATTAGAAGGGTACAGTGATGCTAACTGGATCTCAGATTCAGAAGATACCAAATCTACTAGTGGCTATGTATTCACTCTTGGTGGTGGTGCAGTAACTTGAAAATCAGCTCAACAAAATATTATAGCGAGATCCACTATGGATTCAGAGTTCATTGCTCTGGAGTTGGCTAGTAATGAGGCTGAGTGGTTGAAAAACTTCTTAGCAAATATTCCATTAGGTGAAAAACTAACACCATTAGTGTCATTACATTGTGATAGTCAATCGGCGATAACCGTTACTAAAAATAAGACCTACAATGGCAAAAGTAGGCACATTCGTTTAAGACATAATATTATAAGACAGCTGTTGAAAAATGGAGTTATATCGATCGATTTTGTAAGGTCAGAATTAAATCTGGTAGACCCCCTAACTAAACCTTTAGGGAAGAAACAAATTTTGGAAACATCGAGGGAAATGGGACTTAAGCCAGTTTAAAAATTAACAATGATAGTAACCCAACCTCTGTGATTGGTGATCCCATGAAGGAGGTTCATATGGGTAAAAACAAGTCATTCGTTAATTCTGCTAACACTTTATTATTTTAGTCCATTCTTATGATAGGAGGAAAAGTGTTAGAATGCATTGTTGGCGAGGCTGAGCAAAAGCTCTTAATGATTTCATATTCCTTATGGATGGTGTGATCATTGCAGTCACACTTGATGAAATCACCTATATGAATGTGGAGTGGGGCCGCTCCTATGAGATCATGGCAAAAATCTCTAGAGCATTCATTAAAACCAGGCACGCGCAAGGCCGTAGTTTAAAGCGCAAAACTGCGATAACAGCGGAAATTGTGGGGGTATAAATTGACTCTTAAGGCCTCTAGTATACAACGAAAAATTGTTGGTTCATAGAAGCTATAAGCTTCACCTACAATTGTGTATACTAAGCTTTATTAGTCTAGGAATGGTTCATAGTCCGTAAGACACTATATTCGAAATGTTTATACTCATATGTATAACTCAGATGATAATGATCTTTTGACACACATGTGGGGGATTGTTGGAGAATTGTATGTGTGTGTGTCAAAAGGGAAGAGAAGTCCCACATTACTCAAACAAATGAAAGCCAAAGGGTATAAATATTAACATGTGATTATGAAAGAGCAAAATGGGTCTAGGAGGAGAGTGGGCTCGCGCGCACAAAAAGTTGGGCCAACACAATTGAGCACAGTTGAAAATCGGCGATTTGCCCCCCCTGCGAGCAAAATATACGCGGTGTTGGACAATTTTTACTGTTGCCAGAATTTATTTTTGAAAATTAAATATTTTCAAATAGCCTTCCTGAAAATCCACAATTTTAAGGCTTCGGTTATGAGTTCATTATGTGAACGTTTCTGAATGTTAATCACTATTTACTGGTAATTACTAATCTGTTTTTTTATCTGATATAATGTTTATTAATTCTCATGTCGGAAATCGCCCAACGTTCAGAAACGTCCTCATTAATATAAATCAATATGGTCTAACGTCTCTCTACTCCTATGCCTATAAATACCGCGTTGCTCATTGGGATTGAAGCATCACAGCTCCGAACAACACTCGAGCTACTCCCTCCTCCTCTCTTCGTCCCTGAGTTCTTATTTCAGCTGTTCTGCTTCCCTGCGACATCGCAGAAGAATCCGTTCAATCTTGGGGAGTGCCGTCTTGTGGCGGAATATCTCTCAAGGACAGTGTCCTTGTACACGGGTCGGATTTATTTTATACTAACAACTTCCTTGTGCAGCTATTGAATCATAACACATAGTAATGGCTACTTTTAAAAGAATGTATAAATTGAAAGTTTGACCATTAAAACTCATTCTTCAAAAAGAAACAGCACATGATATCTTAATTCTTCAAAAAAAAAAACAGCACATGATATCTTTATTTTTCAAAAAAGAAACAGCACATGATATCTTCATTCTTCAAAAAAAGAAATAGCCAGCACTTAATATCTTCAATCTCTACAAAGAAATAGCCACCATTCTCAAACTCCAATTGAGCTTAGATAACCCAAGGCTTCTTGCACAATGGATTCATCACACTTTAATTGTATTGGTAGTGCTCCTTCCTTTTCCATTATCCCTTTCTTAATATGTGGAATCTTGTATTTGTTCGAACCTCTACTCTTCATAATTTCCATCATGCAACTCTGTAAAGTTAGAAAAATCTTGTTTGACTCATTGAGGGGGTAAGTCTCAAATGCCTTCTCAACTGCATGAATAAGGTCTTCTATGTTGTTTGGTGCTTCTTTGTGCTATAATGCTTAGATAGCATTGAAAAACCCCAAATCTAAAACATTTAAATTTGGAGAATTGGGTGGCTGGCAAATAAGACGTATGTCAAACCCACCTTCGCTTGCAGTCCGACTAAACTCTTCATCATTTTCATTAATATGGCAAGGAGCATTATCTTGCTGGATGTATATTGTTTCACTAGAAAACTCTCTTGGCCACTTTTTCTTAATGCCAGGTAACATTTTTTCAATCGAGAACTGCCTACTAACATCCTTCGTAACTGAAGTAATGGGTTTAATGACAAGTATTCCTGCAAGCCTGTTAGCACTGTTTCTTTTTGCATGCTCTTTAGTCATAAGTGGAAATACACCGATCTTGCCAAAAAAAGTTACATTCCCTTCACCATCAAATTTAGGCTATGCAATAGCAACCAGAAACATAACTTTCGTGATGAAGTTCTTGTTTTTGCAAGTTCAAAGTAGTTCTTCCTCATCTAATAGCAAGTAATAGTTCACCGTATTCTTCGTCATGTAGAACCACTTTTCGTCTATATGAATAATGTTATGCATAGGTTTGAATATCGAATCATGTGGAATGCTATTAGGCTCAATCATGGACAAGCAAAACTTGAGGTAAGCAACCATGTTATCTTCCCTCAATAATGGCTTAATGGCATTAGAGTGTCGCCAAATAGTCCCTTCTTTCTTTCTCCTTATCAAGGCGGATTTTTTGGTGTTCAATGTACAAGCCAATGATCAGAGTGTGGTCCGCTGTGATAAAGGAACCTCATGTATTCGCTCAAGGTCTAACTCAATCCTCTTTCACCCATAATTTTTTGTCTTATTGTGTAAGGAGAAACCTGTATTCCTAACTTGACGCCAAATATGTTCAATTATGCGTTTGGAGGTGTTAAACATTATGATGAGATCCTTTATTATTCCAGGCTTAAGCTTCCCCTAATGCACTGAGCGCTTAAGATAACGAGCAATAAAATCTCTTTAATCATTGTTCAAAAATTTTCATTGCTTGGTTTATGCTTTAGGTAAAGATTGGCCTACACCATAAAGAGGCAAAATTAATTACATATAAAAACAAAATTTAACAACAAAACTGAAAATAAATTCTGAACAACTTAATTAAACAATAAAAATAATTTTAAATGTTGAAATTACTATTCAATATAAAAACAGAATTTAATAACAAAAATAATTTACCAATATGACCATTAAATTGCTCAAAATTATTGCAAATTGTTGAAATAATTCAAGAATTTAACAACAAAGATCAAAATAAATTTTGAAATTACAATTTAATTAAACAACAAAAATTCTAATAAATGCTAAAATTGCTACTTAATGGAACACAGAATTTAAAAATTGAACAAGATATTGCTACTTAATTGGAGAAAGAAAAACATATTTTCACCAAAAACAAAATACACAACGTAACTAGGCCCAGTAATTCACTTAATATACAAATACACATTGTAACTGACCGATGATGCTCTGTAATTCACTATCCTCACAGTCGACGTCGTCCTTGCCATGAAACATCTGCTCAGTGTCTTCTTCCTCAGCGTCTTCTTCCTCGATGTTATAGTTTCCATCCAAACTAGCTGAAGTAACGTTCAAGTTGCTAGGATTGTGTTGGGCTATGATATCTCCTCCAAACAGAGCCACATCTACAGACTCAAACAGGGTGCAACATCAGTAGTTCCTCCTCTATGACAACTCGTGACATTCAATGGTGAATCATCATCTTCTACGAAGCACGGCTCGAGGTTTAAATCAAGCATTAAATGACCAGTTGACTCTTGCCCTTTAAAGCTTGCATTATTGTCGTCCATGGTGACAAATGAAAAACAGGGGGAATGCCTTCTTTCTCTCGAAACAAGGGCTTCTTTCTTCAGGTGTTCAACGTATCCAAACTAATGAGGGAGTATTGCTATTTATAGCCTCCAAGTTGCACGTTTAGATTCTAATTGCCCGTTGTTTTTTTTGGCTTGAAAATTTCTTCGTTCCTCTGCACAGAAGTAGCAATCGGATGTGGCTCCATGCGCCTCCACTGTGATTAGTCAAATGTGGTGGAAAAGGAGATCATCAGGAGCTTCTTCGCTGACATGGCGTCCGTAGCAGTTGTAGTGATTGATAAGGTTGAAAGAAAATTGTACTATTTCATCTTTTCCTTACTCTGAACGAAGTGAACGTTTGAGGTAGAGTAGGCAGTATTAGTATATTTTTTTATTTTTCTCTCTCCTATATTAATAAGGGTAAAATTGGAAAAAATGATAAATTTGAAGAGTTTAAGGTAGTTAAATAATTTTGTTAAACTGTGTGAAATAGTTGAAAATACCCTATAATATAGATCGGAGTGAGTATTACTTTTTATCTCTAGTGGCCATGGGTCTTTTTCAGGGTGAACCCTGAAGTTCTTTTACACCTCAACCGTACCATTAAATCTATTTTTTACGTATCCCATCTGATATTAGACGATAAAAAGTTTTTCTATTTGTTCTTTTCGAGATAATTAATGGGAATCAAAAGCCTTATTTTTGGCTAATTTAATATAACATGGGATTGTTCTTATAATGTTGGAGCTTCATGGATTTGAGACGGGGCTGGAACCAAGTACAGAGCATCGCGGATGAAATTATAATTCCGAGTCATGAAATCATTTTCAAAGCTCATATATATCTCTTATACCAACTTCTTTATTTAGACGAAAGGGTAAAATGGCGAAGGACTAGTAGCAAGTAGGGTGTACATCGGCCCGGTTGGCCCTAGGGGCCCGCCCTAGCCAGGCCTAATCGGGCCGAGTCGGGTCGGGCTAAAAATATAAATGGGTAGAACTTTAAACAAAACTATATCGGGCCAGGCCTGGCCACAGACAAAGACAGTCTGCCCAACTTGCCCTAATAGTTAATTTTTTTTAGTTATTAATATCTTGTCATCTTATATAAATATATAGATTTTTATGTTTATTTTATCTAATTCTCTTTACATGCTATAATTGTCATTATCTATTTAAATTTTCTCTATTTCTTAATTATTTTCATTATTGATGTGTATGCTTACTGACATTTCTTTTATTAAATAATGAAAATACACGTATTTACCTAAAGTTAATTATGTTAGTATAAATTTTATTTTGCTTGATAATTCTAAGCTATCTTTTTATTATTGATAAAAACATGAAGGTTCCAAGAGCTTATTGTTTTGAAGTATATGCCTATGAGTTTACAAAAAAATATTTTTATATTAAGTATCAATTCATAAAAAAAAAATTTTCGGACAGTTTAGGGCCGCCCTAACCTGCCCTAAAATTGGGCTTGTTCGGGTCGGGCCGGGTTACGGGCATAAAAATAAGCCCGATGTCTTAATCGGGCCTGGCGCCCGGGCCTGCCCATGAACACCCCTAGTAGCAAGAATGGGGGAAAAAGGGGAGAAGAAAAAAAAGGAAGGTGCAGAGATTTTTTTTTTTTTTGGGGGGGTGGGAAAAAGATGTAGAAGAGGAAGAGATGTAGAACGCAAAAACTCTAAAAATATACTACTATTAAATTAAAGGTATGTAATTTTATTAAATTAAACTTTTTATAAAGTTTAAAATAACTCTAAAAGGAAAAAAGATAATATTAGATTTTAATTTTAATAACAAATAATTAAATTAATACTATTTAAAATAAAATAAAAATAATTTAAAATATTAATTTTAATTCTGATCTTAATAAAATATTATTTTCTATGTCTAGGATTTCCATCCTAAAGATAATTGGATGTATGTTTTCCAATAGTTCAAGTCATTCCTCAAGGTTCTATATTGGTGAGGAGGGGCCCTCAGATTAGCATCCATTTTGTAAAATTCTACTCAAAAGTATGACTCTATACCAATGAGCTTTAAATCGCCCTAAACCCATTAAAAAAGGTATAACTGTGCTTTTAACATCCTCTGTTGTTCTGCCTCTATTCTTTGTTAGAGTTTCTGCCATGACCATAGCTGGTCATAGAGTAAGCAAAACTACTCTTTCTTTCAAATAAAAAGGAGTTTGCCATGAGTTAGTGTAGCTAGAGGCTCTTGTTGGCCAAAGAATCCACAGAAGTTTACCTCTCTGTACATTTTGAGTCTTATTTACGCATTTAAAAAAGAAAAAACCCGAGAAATCAACTCCGAACTTCTTCATCTTCTTTTACAAATTGTATAAAACATAACAAATCAAGCTAAAGCATCTTTGTATTTTACCATATAACTTTTATTCGGTAATTTGCTTGTTTTGTCCAAAATATTTCAAATAATGACAATGATAGTGGTTATACAATCTTAAGTGTTTTAAGACATTTGACTGACATGAATAGTTGATTGGATTTCTGGGCTGAATAAATCAGTTAACATACAGAAAACATCGCACAATTACACTGTCATATGATATCCAATTTTTACATTGAAATGTTTTAAATTGATCCTTTATGTTTCATTATCTGTTCTAAATGATTCTCCGAAATTTTTTACTGTTTTTAAAATAGTTCTTTAAGTTGTCAATTTTCTCTCAAAACAAATGGTCGTTGGGAGGCCCGGTGGTGTCGATGGCTGTCCCTTGTGGACTTTTAAATTTATCAGCTAATTTTGGATGGCTGCTTGAAAATTAGAACGAGTATTGTAATATTTTTGTTGCTGTGCAAGCTCCTTGAGAAAGTTGGTTCAGCATCTTTCCATTGCTTCAAAATTAAATACGTCGTGATTTATGAGAAGAACTTGCATTTGAAATATCTTACAAGAATATTAACTATTGTTTTTCTATGATAGAATTCTGGCAATGTGTTGCAGACGATAATTTTTTATCTTTATCATTTTATTTGTTTTTCTCCTGTATACATTTTTCCATGTCACAAATCTTTGATTCCTTTCTGATTAACAAATCTGAGATGCGAATTAATCGAAGTATAGATAAATTAGCTGGAAATTGCAATAAGAAGGTGCATGCTTTTAAGATGTACAAATTTGAGATATAACTTATTTATTGTAAAATGGATCCGTCACGTTGCTACATGGGTGCGGTAAAGCAGAAAGTCTCAAGCTTTTAATATTAGAAGGTGCATCTAATATTGGCCTCATGTACATGCTTAGTTTCTCTCTCCGCTATAAATGATGCATTTACTTATTAAATGTTGAGAATTTTGAATTATATAATTACAGAAGCAAAAACCCTATCCTTAACCTCATCATTGCATGTTAAAACATGTAGTAGAATTAACTCTTTAGAGATAGGTTGTCGTGTTAAATAATCCTAAAATAAGATGGTTAAGGAAGATGGTGGTTAATTAATTTGTAGAGTAATTAATTATATATATATATATATGATGAAAGAATTTGACTTTCACTTCTCATAATAATTCAAAGTTTTTTTTTTTTATGTTTAAATAATAATCAACATCCATTTTCATAGGGATGGTGAGCGACAACATGTAATCTTGAAGAAAGGTCTAGTTGTTTGTATTAGGTTCATATAAGCACAGACTAGGATAGGTTGTCTGTCTGTGTGGCTAATAATTTATTCCCAAAAATAATAATCAATTCGATGAATATTTACTGGGGACAATATAAGTTATATTATTGAGAGTAATTTTAGTGGCCATTTCTTGCCCGAACTTTTCCTCTTCACATATTCTATTGTCTTGTGTTGAACGATTAATAAGTCTGCGCTGTTTATTGACTCATTTGACATTAAATGACTGTATAACTATATTACGAAACTGTCATCTCCCATCTTATGAAGAACAATGAGGTCACTAATCAAACATAAATTATCATCATTAATTGTCATTTTGCTGGGGCAAAACCACGCCTGTGTTATAGTTAACCTTTGTTCCACTTTTCAAGTTGGCATAGAAAAATCCTTTTCTTTCAGGTTGACTATTTGTGAAACAAGTCTTAACCCTCTATATTTTAAAAAATAAATCAAATTTAACAATATATACTCAGCTCATGAGCAATCAAAGAACATAAAAATCATCATAACACTAATTGTTTATCAATTAGACTTAAGAATAAATACGTAATCCCCACTTTTCTGTAAAGGCCCATGGGCAATGACCCGCGGGATTCCCAATAAATATGGCATCATGACTTTTGTTTTTTCTTTTCATTAATCGATACGTTCAATGAAACTAAAATAATAAAAATAAAATTTAGCGAGTACTGCAACATAATATTTCCAAATTATATGTATCATATTTTATTATTTAGATTTTTATTGTATTAGTCATAGTTTTTTAAACTAATTATTTTATTTTATATTGTTTCATGATAGTTATTCATTTTGTTGTTGTTGTTGTTGTGTTTTGAATGTATATGATAATTTATTGATCTAAATACACAAAAATGTTACGCTTTACCAAGTCATGCTATAGAAATCCATTACCATGGTATCATGCAAAAAAATTGAGGTTATTACATAAAATGTAAGTCTCATAATTTCTTCCGGTTATTATCAAACTTGGACAACCAAGAAGCAATTCAACAAATGCATTAAGCATTTGACATTAGTCTCTCATAATAATCGAAACAATTGAAACAACACTAAACTAAAAGAATTTAAATACAACAAAACAAGTTATACCGTTATTAACATGTATCTATCGTGTAATAACTTCATGTGGCAATCACAAACATTGAAGGTAATGCATATTTGTAAATGGTTACAGGTAATGGAATATGGTTAGGTTTAGATTCAAGAGGGATGACCGTGTCAACTATAGAATCTGCTTGACTATTACTTGGACAGTCAATAAGTATTTGTCATACCATGGTATAGTGCTCACTATAATTATAGGGAATGCCATTGTATAATTAACCCTTAATGATATTCAAACTTATATTTGATTAATAACATATATAATACATTTATCATAATACACAGTATTTATACTAAAATTAATTTTATAAATATATCTTTTGGGAAGTCACACATTCATTCAAACAAGTACGTGAGCCTAGCAAACCAATGCACTTGTACCGTCAAAAGTGCAAGTTTGGGCTGACTTGTTTATATTGTAAAAAAGGCAAGGGCCTTTCTATTACATTTGACATGTGGGCTTTGAATCAAATTCATTGTCACAATGGTCTTATGGAGTAGGTCTTTGTATTTTGAAATTTGGCCATGTAACTCACAAGATTAAAGTGTGATGTAAGCTGCCTCTTTTTTGGATACTTTCCTTCCTATTTAGATTTTCTGTACCTTTTTTTGGGCATTGCTCTATGCCATTTTAACAGCATTTAGATGGCTAATTTGTAATATAATATTTTTTGTAATATTTATTATACTTTTAAAATTACTATTCAATAGTATTTTTTATTTGTTATCTTACTTATTTACTTTTTAAAAATAAGAATAAAAATATATATATTTTTACTTTCTCACTTTTTACATTTTTTTTTTACATATTTAACATTGAATAAAGACAAATATTTTCTTAATTTAGATTGTTCACGTCAGATTTCAATGATCTAAATTTTATTTTTTTTACTTTTAAATTCTTTTGATTTGAAAAAATAAAATGTAAAATGAAGTCAGTCTTTTATTTGTGAATTTTAAAAAATAATGATTAAAATTAAAAAATAAAATATAAACTAATAAAATCTAATCGAATGATCAAATACTGCTATATCAGCACAGAATAACACCGAAGAAAAGGTGCAGAATCCAATCTTTCTGTTCGCTGACGTCGTCTTTTGCTCTAGGATTATCTATGTGCTTGGGTTCCAATTTTAGCAAGCTACGTTCATGATAGGTCCCTCCCTAATAGACTTGCATGCTGCCTTTTTGAAAACTTCTACGTCCGGGTTTCCTTGCCCAATTAGAATCCATCCTATAGGGCTGGCAGAAAAGTAAACTCCAGTGCATCTCTTTCTCTGCCGCATACACCGACTTTAGGTGCCATGTTAAATCACCTTTCTTCTTCAAGGGAGCTAAACTTGCCTTCATTTGGTCCAAGTACTCTCAAAAAGCTCACCGTCCTCTTCACGCCTCGTCATGTCCGTGCAAGCAACGTTTACTTTTTTACACTCTTTTCTAGCTTATTTTTCTGCCCTAGCCTTTTCTAGTACCACGAGGGTAGGATTTGAAAAAAAAAAAAAAAAAAGGTTCATGTTGGCTTTTCTACAGACTTTATGGACCTTATGTTCTTATCCCTTTCATCATGTAGCTACGTAGGTTTGTGGACCATGGGGCTAACTCTCTTTATAACCCTTTTTAAGTTAATGTTATTTTCCTATTTACCAAAAAATAATTGTGGTCATTGTTGCCGCCGATGTTATTTAACAATAACAGGGCAGAGGCAGGGGGATCAAAGGCTCTTATTTCGAGAAATTATTATGTGTTTAAAAATTTTTGTAAAATTTAGGTATGAGTCAAGAAATAATTAATTTTTTTCATATAAATTTTTGTAAAATTATATACAGTTCCGAAAAAAATAATGAAGTTTGCATATAAGTCCCGTAAAATTGCAAATGACCTCCAAATAAAGTTTTTCTACCTCAACCCTTGACGATAACATTGTCATTTCATGTGCAACTTTGGTCTCAACATGTTTTTCATTAGTTTTTTGTTGTTCATCTTTGTACAGTACAATTGGAAAGGGTACCAGATTTGACGAGAGTGACCAATATTACAACTATAAATTCTTCCACAGCCATATGAAAAACACATCAGCTGCCAAGACCATCTGGCGCGCACGCGAGTGAAAGTGTATGGGTTAATTTCCTTTCTTTTTATAAACATTTTGACAGTATACACGCGTAGACAAAGGTGGGGGACAATGAAACAGTTGCCCTATTGTGGCAACTTGCTTGAAGAACAAGAAAAAGCTAAATCACAAATCAGCGGGATGGTCTCAATAACGATCATTATTAACTACTTTTTTTCTGTCTAGCCGTAGCTTTGGCCACCATCAAAAGGAGGTCTTGGAAACTTTCTTACCAGTCAAAGCTGGCCAAGGTAATATAGGAAGATATGTTTAAATTAAGCACTGGAGAGAAACCTCTGCTAGGATGTTTTAATTAGAAGAAGTGATAAAAGCAACAAATGGTTAATTTTTTTTTGTATGTTTATAAAATTTCTCAATATATTTCTGATTAATTTGTCAATAACATCTAATTTATTAACAAAATTAATTGACATATCAAGCACGTGGCTATAACAGAATGGAAATGTAAATACTATAGTGCCAACATCGATACGTGACTTATGTAAGAATGATAAAAAAAAAGGGTTAGTGTTACAAACTACATGACAACATCGTTTGGGGCTTATTATTTGAGATATAAATCAAATATTCATATTGAAAGTGTAATATTTACAATTTATATTTTTTTAATAGCCAAATATTTGACTAGTTAACTATTTCATTAACAATTTGAATGATATCATTAAATTAAAAAGATATTGAAAGTTTTTTAAACATGTAACATGAAATTGATATAAAAACAAATATTTAAGAGAAAATTAAAATTCACCTCAATCTTAATCCGCAGACGCATGAGTTCTACCCGTCCGTGTGTGTGTGTGTGTACACAAATTGGCCCACCAAGAAAACCAACTTTAGTTACCAATAATTGTTATAGATGGACTTCAAGAATCTGGGTGGGATCTGTTGGCCACGGGTCGGGTTTCGGATCATATACCGTGAAACCGAAGAAGAAAGTATAATTCCAGGTTGCTGAGTAATATACTGACCCGGGTTCCGTCTGCTTCTGCGCAAAATTATTGCGATGCTCTTACCCGAAGCTTCTCGTTTGGCATCATATGGCAGAGAGAAAGCATCTGCCATCATTGTTGTTCGTTTAAAGGATTATGGAAATGCAGACACTGAAACAGCAATCACAATCATAGAGATGGCAAATTTTTATTAATATATATCAAATATTATTAACATAATTAAATATAATTTTTAAAATAAAACAAATATCATATAAAATGTCATTAATCTTTTTTAAAAAATAACTGTAATTTATTTAAAAAATTATTACATGATTAAAGTGTCATGTGGATTTTTTATTGAGAGAACAGCAGATCTAAACTATTTATACAGATTTGAATAGTTTAGATTTTAATTTTTTTATTTTTTTTTCAATTTCAACAATTTATTTTTTATTTTGACAATTTTTTAATTTTTAAAAAATAAAATACAAGATAAATATAGTCTTTTAACTTCTATAGCTAAATGAAAGTTTCAAAATTATTATTATCCTGTGTTTTATTTTTTGAAATAAAAAAATAGATAGTTGGAATTTAAAAAAAAAAAACTAAAATATGAATCCACCATATTTACATAGACAATGCAGACCTATTCCTACAGAATATCCGCATGGGACTGAAGGGAAGAATCCCATTTGCAAATCCTTAAGATTGAAATAAAACAAGGTTTAGTTAGTCAAGAGAATAAATTCAGTTGTTACACGGTTTCTTGGTTTTGTGTGAAGAAGTGTCTATTCGTGGTGAATGGAAGAGTATATCATTGGCGCTAGCTATTTTATCCTTGATTGAGTGCATGCATGCTCTCTATACGGGCCATTGAAGAAGATGGCGAGTCACTTTCATTTCATGACTATTAATTTGATGGAGACAATTGGATAATGAAAATCAGAAGATTCCCTTTTGTCTCTGTGGTCTACCTCCCGCCATCTGCTATGTATTCTCTTTTGTCAGCGGCGCCAACGGATTCTTGGCTGCATCATACTAGCTAATTCATCAGTTTAAATTCTATTATATTTAGAAAATTTTCCAAATCAGAGAAAAAGCATGGGATTCATGTAAATAAAATCTTCATTTATCACTCTCTCTTTCATATAATAAATTTTTAGACATAAAAAATTCTCCTCACCCAATCCAGCAGAAATGTTACATTCTCACGTAAAGCTGCAGAACACCATGCTTATCTCACTCAAGGAAAAGCAAACCAAACACAATATCCCCAAAAAAAAAAAAAGAGTGGATAGATATAAAAATAATATAATAATTTTAAAAAATATCATTATTATTAAAATAACGTGATAATATTTAACTATACAAAAATATCTTCGCATATGCAATAGATTGTCGATAATTTTAACTAGTAAATTAAACTGTTGATCTTTAAATTGTTATTTAATTTTTAATTCAGATGTAACACTTAAAAAATTTGTAATTAAATTTTATTGTTTTAAATTTTCTTAGTTCTTATTACTACTACATTTTTTAGTATATTATTAAATTATGATTAATCATATATTATTTTAATATTCTAAATATGCACTAAAAAGAAAAATAGATGATAAAACAAATATCTACTCATACGCAACGTGGTAAAACCTAAGTTAAATATTTGAGATGAGTTGCCATGAATCTCACAATATTAAAATTACGCATTATCGGTGTCATTTTAACATAATTTAATAATAGAGACAAAATTTTTTTAAAAAAAATTAAACAGTAAAATTCAAATATTAATTTTTTTAATTATAAGGAATTAAATTTTTCGTAAGTTATGAATGAACAAAATAATTCAACCTACAAACTTTTAGCCATATCACTAATTTGAAAAAAGTAAACGCTAAGTAAAAAGCAGTCATCATTATTCATGATTCATAAGCCACCTGTGGGCAATGGAATGGAGCGGGGTCACACGCATGGTAGTTGCGATAATTATCTCCAATTTTATTTATTAATTTTATGGATGTGATCTAAGTAAAGATTTGGTATTAAAATTTTTTATTAAAATATTATACTTTGTTTACAAAAACATATTTAAAGACTCAAATTTTGTAAAATTTATAATTAAAATATAAAAATTTAAAAATTAAAATTATTTATAACAATTACAATTATTATAAAATTTTGAAAAATTTATTATGAGGTTTAAGAAAATTTTTTTAAATTTAGTAATAATTTTAATTTTTTAAATTTTTTATCAAAAATTTTATAAAATTTGGATCTTTAAATGAAATTTTTTTCATTTTGTTTAATAAATGACAAATGAAGAAGGGACGGTTTCATTAATAGCTCTCCCTAACAGGTAGTTTGTCATTAAGTGGAGAGGAGAATAGAAGGTGTTTAATTCACCTGGAAAATTTTTTCAAAAGTCTCAATATTTATAATTTTAAGCTTCTTTAGAGATTTTAAAGAAAAAAAAATCTTAAAAAAAAAAGTTCATTTGACCATTTCTTCCACTCCCTTTCATTTTTTTTTCCTTTCGCTTCTTTCCCTTCCTCACTTTCAAACATATCTTAAAAAAAAAAATCATTTAATGCTGAAATTAAAAATCCCTTATTTAGTTTTTCATTGTGTTCGACTGACCATTAAAAGATGAAAGCCATTACTAACTAAATATGTTGATATTTAAATCAGCAAAACGATATGGGCTCTCATCTTTTAATGGTCAGTCAAACACTGCAAACACAACATATATCTTCACTTCCTGGACCTGGTGGTGGGTGCTTCTACGTCTGGACATCATCATACGCAGATGAATTCTTCGCTTGATACACAGAATGGAAATAAATTAAATAAAAAATTCAATGAAAAATCTTATTTCCTCTCACAAACGGAGCCGCTTCTTGGTTTGGGTTTCCAATTTTAGCGTTTGAATGCAATTAGAGGAGCTCGTATTTGTCGCAGAGATATCTTGCTGGATACGGACTGGCGAGAGGCAGTAAACGAAGATGAGGATCAAGTATTTTGAGGATCCGTTTGGTTCAACAGAGAGAGGAGGGGAAGGGAGGTTATTGGAGGGGAAAGAAGAGGGTTTAATGAGTTTTGTTTGGTTGAAAAGAAGGAGAGAGAAGGAAAGGGAAGGGAAGATTATTATTTGGTTAAGAAGGAGAGGAGAGGTAAAATAATTATATTTAAATAAATTTATCTTTATATTATTTTAATTTTATTTTTTATAAAAAGAAGTTATTTATATCAATATTTTTTAAAAAAAATTATAAAATTTAATCTTTTTTATTTTTAATTTTTAATTTAAAAAATTATTTTAATTTTTATTAAATATTTAAAAAGTAAAAAATTGAGGGCAATAAAATAAATTATATTTTTAAAAATATTTATCCTCTTCCTTCCAAAATCTCTCAATTTGGAGGGGAAAAAAATTTACCTCCACTTCTCTCTCTTCCCCTCTAATTTTATCCAATCAAATATCTTATCCCCCTCTCTTCTCCTCTCCTCCAAAAACTTCTAACCAAACACATCCTAAAGCTGGACATTCAATACATTGATACCTAGGTTAGAACATCTGACGTCATTTTTGCCATCAACGCTAATGTAGTCATGGTCCAAGACGCCATTAACGACAAGGTGAACAGGAGTGCTTGCTTCTGTATTTTGAGAAGGGAAATACAAGACGGCTTCGTTTGTCTCAACAGAACCAAACGGAGCAGAGCGGAGGGGAGGGAACAGGAGGAGGTTTAATAAATTTTGTTTGGTTAAAAGGGGGAAAGGGGAAGGAATAGGAGATTATTATTTGGTCAAGGAGGAGAAAAAATGATAGGGGAGATAATTATATTTGTATAAATTTATCCTTATATTATTTTAATTTTTTTATAAAAAAGTTATTTATATCAATATTTTTTAAAAAATATATTATGAATTTCAATTTTTTTATTTTTAATTATTAATAAAAAAATTTATCTTAATTTTTATTAAATGTTAATATATTAAAAAAATTAAAAGATAATAAAGTAAATTATAAATTAAAAAATTTTCCTCCTCTCCCCTTCCCTACAAAATCTCCCAATTTGGAGGGGAGGCAAAATTGGCCTCATTTCCTTCCCCTTCCCTCCCCTCCCCTCCAATTTTATCCAACCAAACACTCTATCCCCATTCCCTCACCTCTCCTCCAAAAACTCCCAACCAAACATTCCCTTAGCCATATTGGACAGAATCAACAAAAATAAATGGTAGAGGCTAAATTTTACACGTTTAGAAAATATAAACACAAAATTTTTTTTAAAGAATTATAGGAATTAAATTAAAAATTACAATAATCAAATGATTGAATTTTTAAAAATAATTTCTTATTGCTATGTATTAAGTATATACTATTTTTAGAATCGAAGAAGTCTTTATATCTCAAAACTAGACTAAGAAGAAGCAAACTCGTAGAGCTCAAGCTTAGGTTTTATCCAACAGACATCACAATACATGTTATGGTAGTCAATTTGAAATCAAGTTGGCAACTACAAGCCAAAAGGATTGAAATTAGTTTATTTTCACATGCAATTTTCTACCATTATGAAATGATATTATACATAAAAAAATTTGGTGCAATTTTATAAATTTATAATTAAAATTTTTATTGGTTTTAATGAAATTTTTTTTATGAAATATGACACATGCATTTTTTTTATACTTCAGCATTACAAGATTTTTTTTTTCAAAATGAAAAAAAAATTCATATACTATATTTCATTAGAGAATGTAATAATAAATATATAAAAATTTATCTAAATTATTTTTTAAGATTAAAATACACATACTTTCTTAAATTTTGTATCATATATACAAAACTTTCTTGTTATTTAAAATTTGATATTAGATTCTCTTGAATTTTTACTTTTATGCAGAGAACTCCACTTCATTAATAATTTTGTTAAAAACTAATGGATAAATGATATGCTATACTTATTGATTGAAATCCCATGATGCTTACGTAGCACTTGACATAGTATTTTATTAAATACCTAATATTTACAACTTAAAAGGAGGGCAAAAAGGAAATTGCCGTAATTCATTGCGTTTTTTGTTCTGAAAAATTTAATGCATATGAATATGACACTGATCTAAGTTGATCTGGAATCTTGTGCTTCTTGCACAGGTATTAATCTGATTTTTTTTTTGGGTATTGTTGTGCTTATGAATACCAATCTGTGTTTTGAAATTTTAGGAAATTTTATTCGTTTTTGTGGGGAAATTTTTGGCATCTCAAATATTTATGAATGATTTGGAGTTTTCTGCATCTTTGAGAGCTTGTTGCTTTAGATCTGGCGCGCAGTGAAGCATATTTTTCCTCTTAATCGTGCTCAAGCTACGTTTTGTCTTTTCGGAAAGAAAAAAAAAAAGTCAAAACCCATAGCTGAATATATGTAGCAATTTTTTTGAAGATTTTGGGTTCGATTTTTATATGGGAAATGTTCCTCACATGCTTCTAATACATTCTACTTCAACAACTGCATGAAAATCACAAATCTGAGTTGGGTCGAAGAAAGAAAATTTTGGGCATGGGCATTTTGGTTTTTTTTTTCCACCAAAAATTGATTTTTCTTGGCCCTAAATGCTTAAATCTCTGTTGAGAAGGTTTCCATCATGTCATGGAGATTTAAAATCAAGTTGAAAGTGTTAAAACGGAGCTTGGAAGTCTTCCATGGCGGCAAAACCACCATTGCTGGAGCTGCAGCGCCGTGCTGATGAAGGAGATGCATTTGGGTTCGATTTATTGTATTTTTATTAAAAAATTTATAGTTTGAAATCCCTCTTTTTGTCCTTGTAAATGTTGGGTATTTAGTAAAATGTTATTTCACATGCCACGTAAATGATGACTTTAATAAGTATAACGTATCACTTATTTGGTGATAGTTCAATAGAATTACTGGTTGGATGAATTTTTTTGTTTTTTTGGGTATAAAAATAGAAGTTTATAAGAATTTAATATTAAATTGTAAATATTAGATGAATTTTGTACATTTGACTCAAAATTTAAAAAATTATGTGTATTTTAATTTTTTCAATATTATTTTTAATAAAAATGCCAATTTATATTACGTGAATTATTTCAACCCTCAAGCAAAACATACAGAGATTGATTATTTATTAAATTACTTGAAATAAAAAATTAACTGAAATTTTTCATGGCTGATCGCAAGCCGAAGATGGGAGGGACAAAGAGAACGAGAGTATCATATGACTTGTCGGTTTATTCCTGCAAGCTCTACCTTATTGATAGATACAACCTGGTAAGGTTTCTCAATAATAATAATAAGAAAAGTTCACATTGCCAGAAATTTAATAATAAATGGAATCATTATATTTTCATCAAAGGATTTCCCGTTTTAATGTTAAATATGTTACAAATATGTTGCATTAAACTAAGTATATTTAGCCTACTGCTTAATCATGTTATGTAAACCAATTTGATAGATTAGTTACATTATAGAATTCTTTAGTTTCGGCACTAATCAAACAACTGCTTTTTTTTTTTTTCCGGATTGATACCTCCTTTGGAATCCAAATGTAATTTTTTTTCTAATTTAAAGAAAAAAAAAATCTTTTTACTACTGCCATGGCATGGTAGTTAGGCTAGCACGGAACAAAGCTTGTTCTGCTCCCAGTTTTTGTGCCAGAGAATCAGGTTCTACGCTTTCTGCTTTATACCATTCTCAACTTTTTAGCCAAGGTAAAGCAAAGCATTTTGCTTTCCCTTAAGAACAATAGAATAGGTTTTTCTTTGCATAACCGAGAATATGCTGTTTCTTATTTCACTAAAAGTTTAAAAATGTGTGATTTCTTCAATCTTAGTTAATGAATTATCTTTTAACCTAGGAAAAATCTTAATTCTTCCAAATCCGTATGAAATGGAATGAAAAAGATTCCATTTTATTCTTTTTCTTAATATTTATTATATTTTTATTATCATTATTCAATAATATCATGACATTTTAATTATTTTTTCTAAAATAAAAATATGAGAGTCAAATTTTATCTATTCTATTTACTTTTTTTTTTCATTTCAAATTCGATACTTACATATTTTATTTTCTGAATAGGCCTCAAGAGTTGCCAAAGAATCAAAGATGAGTCACTGACCATTTGCTTCTTCCCTCAATACACAAAAGCATGAACTTTCTCCCGGAAAAGCTCTTTCCTCCCATAGTGGCATAAGAAAATATTCATCCGGCATTGATAATTACATTACAGAGCAACTTCATTAAATATCATCAACATAAGCACACAGCTTTGCTTCTCAGTTCTGCACATACTTTACACATTTAATGTCAAAACTCAAAATACATTATAGTATTAACAAAGACAAAGTACCAACTGTCAGCAGCATTAGTAAGCCAGAGGTTTAAAAACACTAGAACATTTACAACCTTTACTCTTACATACACGTGACTTGACATTGACATGGCACCTTAACTCTTCACTGGTGAAACCAGGGTCTCAACATAGACTTCTGCATCAAACCAACCCTTTCCACTCTCAATCCTGGGACACTTAAATGACTGATCCTTTGGGTCATACAGAACCAAGTCAAATTCAAACATCAACAGGACTTGACCATTCTTTGAAATGCAATATGGCACTGAGTATGAAAAATCTTCAGGATTAGGCAAATAAGGAATGCTTACCAATTTCACCCAAGACTCTCTGACACCATAGTCCTTCATTAGCCACACAACAAAATGGGTTTTCTTGTAGTCATAGTTCATGCACAGACAACCCCTCAAAACACCCAAAGTAGGCGTAGAACAATCTTCCTTCTCATAAACAGGAGGCAGAACTTCCCTATATGTTTCCTTATGAAGATCCAAAGAAACAATTACCCACAAAGAAGTTGAACCAACAGAGCAATTCGCAGCCCAATTGAGAGACCCACTAACGAATTTCCCAGAATTTTGGTAGGGTGTAACACCAAAAGGGAAATCCTGAATCTTCCTCCATGAATTAGAAGCCACACTATAAACCTTCACTTTAGTTTCACTGAAATACACATTGGGGTCACAAAACACAGCCACAACCTTGTAATCGTCATTGACGTGATCATAACCAAGCCCAAAAGCAGTGTAACATCCAGGTCTCCAATTATTACCCAGAGGTGGCGATTTCTTCGATACTCTAATTGATGGGTTCCAAAGAAGCACACACTCCCCTTTAATGGCGAAACAGAGCAACCCATGACAAGAGCCTATGATACCATCATGGCGAAACTTGTTCTTTACTGGGTAATTTAGGTCCTCACGAATGGTGGATGGGTTATTGAACAAAGAGCTCACATAGCAAGATTTGAGATTGAACTCAGCAGTTGTAGAACTTAATATGATCCTATGGTGGGTGAAATTGGGGTTTTGAGTTGATAAGTGAAGGTGCTTCCTCACAAAGTAAGAATCAGAAATTAACGACTTCCATGGCTTGCATACGCACCTGAATTTCAGAAGCGACTTCACTGGAACCCTCGAGAGAATTTCTTCGATCAGTTCGTCGGGAAGGAAGGGTAGTAATGGAATCGAACCCAGAGTTACGGCATCGTTTCCACGCGGAGCTTGATACCGATCCTGATGAACCGAAGAAGGTGGAAGTTCTAAAGTTTGATTCTTGGGATTAATGAGTCGCTCTCGCTTCCGAGTAGAATCGGGGGTTCGCCGGGGAAAGGGAGGGCCTCGGCGGTGGCAGTCGCGATCGCCGTCGTCTTCCGATGACATAAAGATGACGGAGGAGATTGTGGTGCAGATAAAGGGATTGTCTTTGGCGATTTGTGGGTTGTGAGGTGACTGAGTGAGTGTTTCTCTTCCTCTTCTTTGTGATGTTTCTGCTTCTGCTTCTTCAACCTCTCACTGTCACAGATTGATTGTGGCTGATGAAGATTAATAGATTACTTATGATTGCGCGCCACAAACATGCCACGACAGCATTCTCCTTTTTATTTTTTATTTTTCCTTTTCTTATTTTTTTCCCCCTCCTTCGGATAATACAACATGAAGTTGCAGTTGCGTAAATACACTAAAATGTTTTCAGAAAAAAAAAAAAGCATATAAATTGAATATCTATAATGTACGTATCCAGATTTTAGATGCGTGTAGGTTGAACGAAAAAGATAAGGGTCATAAAAGATTTTGTATGGTCGAACTGCAATTCAGATAAGATGTATATGATTTTATTAATTATATAGTTAATTTATTAACTATAATATTAATAACTATCAAAAACTAGAAGTCTAGAAGTTTCCTTCAATATGATAATATAAATCCATCAATTTAATATTATAATTTTTATGACGTATTTAACCAACTTCCTGCTTTTCTAAAGGAACTTTTAAAAAACCTTAAATGATATATTAGATAAAGGTGTAATTTTTTATATGTTTGTTATTATATTTTTTAATTAAAATATAATAGATATAATTTTTTAATAATATTATGAAAATATATAATTTAATTATAATTATATAATTATTTATAAAAATTATATATTATTAAAGAACTATAATTTATTATATTTTAATTAAAAAGTTTAATAACAAAAATTATAAAATATATATATATATATATATAAAAATTATTCCCTCTGACAATAACTTATTTTTCTAATGAAATCATATGATTAGCTCTTGAGAAACAAAAGCAATACAATTATAGGATCATTTGATTTCTGCAATAAAGATGTATCTTTTTACATAATTATATATAATATCTATTATATTTTTATAATTATTATTTATTATTATTTAATAATATTTATTTTTTAAATTCAAATTAAAATAAAGATATAAAATTTTTTATTTACAAAATTATTTTTTATATCATTATTTTCATTTACAGGACCAAACGGATTGCTTGCAATCCATTACTAGGTCGTTTTCAACCTTGTAGGCACTTTTTTGGAACTTCCGACTTATTGAACTTTCGTTGTTTATCACAGATGTTAAAAGAGTATGTTTGAATACGAGATTATGATTAAACAAAAACAAGAAAAAAATTTGGACTTATTTATTTTTTAAAAAATTATTAGTGAAAAAACTCAACTACTCATTCCAAATTTTTTAAATTTCTCCCTCCTTTATATGTTTTAACTTTCACGATTTGAAATATTAAAAAAAAATTCTAAATAAGAACAACAAAAGTGATCATTTTTTGGATCCTCAAACATTCCTTAGCTGATTCTGACCAATTAAGGAACCAGAAATCAAAGAATTTCCAGGACTTTAATACAAACCTGATCGATTGCAGTAGTATCTATCTGCAAGTCTTGGGTGGGGTTCTGTCTTACTTCATCATCACCGAATTGCTGCGGCTTCTTGCGTCGCTATAGTTTGTATCTGCGATTTTCAGTGGCGGTGAGTGGGTTTTCCTCTTCCTCTACCACACCACTCACTCTCAGAGAGCTTGAGCTTTATCTTTTAGATGATGATGATGATGATAATTTTGTATTTATTATCAGTTAGCCCCAGAGTCGTGTCACTACAGCATTCTTTATTCCTTTGTTTATCTCTTCATTCTCTGGATAAGACAACAGCAAATTGAAATTTCTCCTGTGAGTCACTCAAAAGTTGCTTAGCAAACGACAAATTATGAGGAAAATTGAACCTGGTAAACTCTGTGATGATATGGACATATCCTCATTTTCAATCTTTGCGTTGCGGTACATAGTAATTTTAATAATTTGTGTCCCTAGGAATTATTTGTTTCTCTGTAGCTTGTAAACTTGTTCTAAAACTATTGGTTGATCTATTTTAATGTTTATCATCCAGGAAGATTCTTGGTGCTCGGTTTTGTATTTTATTTATTTATTAAAATATCATGAAATGTTTATTTTTAGTGATGATTGATTTCTAGAAATCATCTTCTGATGATAGTCGTTAGTCAAGCATTCTGGCTTCTCCACCTCTAAATTCCTTTTTAACGGCTTACAAAATCATCATTTGATATCAAACTTTCGGTGAAAATTTGGAATATTCCACTATAAGGATCGTTTCAGAAATATAATGATTAAATAACAAAATAATAATTTAATTCTTGAATTATTACACATATTTAAGATCCGTTTGATTTGGTGTTTGAAAGGTTAAAAAATCTATTTACACTAGTAAACATGGGTTTGCTTTACCGATAAGTCTGTTTGGTTATTTGTTCAATTTTTCTTCCAAATTACATTCGGCCTCCAAACCTCCATTTGTATGTAAGTGACCAAAAAAAAAAAAAACTGCTTCTGTGCTAAATAAATCTCATTGATGTCCCAAAATTACTTTTTAAATAAAAGTTTTCAAACATAAATTAAGGGCACACAAGCATATTTTTTACCAAAATCAAGTTTTTACAATTCCAATCCTAACGCACTAAATTTTGCTCACAAATTAATTATAAAAAATAAGTTAATTTATTTATAATGTTATATCTAAGACTAAGGTACAATAACTTTAAGGTAAGTTATATTTCTTTCCTTTAATAAATATTTAAATTGCACACCATTATTTTTACTTTGAAAACCTATACTCTTCATAAAATTAAAAGATGTGTTATGTTGATTTCTCATGCAGCAAAATATTCTTATATCTAGTAATTTTATAATATAATAGACATGAAATATATTTTTTATTAATATAAAAATAGTCAATTTTCTAAATTTACCATGAATCAAATTTATAAATTTCCATGCAAAATAAATAATATTGAAATAAAAATTTAAGAAAAAAATGTTTTAATAAATTATATTTATAATAAAAGAAAGAAATGTGTAATTTAACATTTCTCCGATAAAAAAGTAATTTACTCATTAATCTATTATATTTAAAGACTAACTCAAGCAGTTATTGACTTTTAACTAATGGGGATCCTTCAATGTTTCTTTTTTTTTTTTTTAATTCTTCAAGTTTCCAGGACATGGAATAGAAAAGAAATTAATTAAGGACGTTTCCTGTGTGCTTCTTGAACACGGTTTTTTGAGCCAAACACTTGTATATATAAAATTAAGTATTCAAATTCAGTTTAGTGAATTTTTATCCCTTTATCTTTAAATACATAAATACATGGATGTAAAAAATTCAATTTAAATTTTTAATCAGGTCACAGAGTGTGTCTTAGTCTATCATTGTAAGAGGGCTTTGGTAGACCACACGGCAAGCTAAGTGTAGCCCACCAAAGCCATTTACCAGCGTCAAATCGACCTTGACCAGTTAGAGAAAGAAGAAGAAGAAGTAAATCTCACATGCTGAAAAAAAAACGATTTTGTTCTGTTAGTTTTCCAATAATTCCTGCTTTCCCAATTCAAGGAATGGAATCTACGGTGGCTTGGCTGGGTTGCCGTGGATCATGGCAATTCATACTCATCAAGTTAATTCCACAAGCTGGTGGAAATTATGCTGGCGCAATGTCAAAATCAATCGCTCATGTTTGAAAAAACAAAAATCAGGAAAAAAAAATTGAATGTAGAGATGAATTAAACATGAATGACAAACAATTGTCTGATAGCAGCTTTTATATTCAGTTGATGATTAGTTATTTAGATATAATTTTTATATTTTTATTATTAACGCCTTTATATGTACTCCTCTAAATGTCCGTTAGTAACACCTTTTATATATACTTATCTAATAAAACCTAATGATAAAAATAATATCATTTTGATATTATTTTTTATATTTTTATGATTAAAATTTATAATAAAATCTAGTCCAAATGATCATTAAAGAAAATTATGTAAAAATTTATAAGTATTTATTATGTGTTTTTTTTATAAAAATATGATAAATTAAAAAATATTTTCTAAAAAATTAATTAAATGTTTAGAAAATATTTTTTTTTCACAATTTAAGATTATATAATTAATGCTGTAACCAGTCACTACTGTTGTAACCACCACAGACTCCACGCCTTGAACTGGGAGAGCAAGGAATTATTGGAAAACTAGTAGCACAAAATCGTTGTCAGCATTTGAAATTTACTTTTAAATTTGGGTAAAATACAATCTTTTTTTTTAATTTTATTAAAACTATACAAATCTCTTATTTATTTTTAAATCTTATATAAAATTTTTATGAATTTTGTTAAAATTATATAAATCTTCTTTTTATTTTTTAAAACTAATACAAACTTTTATTGAGTTTTGCTAAAATTACATAAACATTTTATAAGTTTTTTTTAAAATTATATAGACTTTCTTTCTATTTTCAAAAATATATACAAACTTTCCTTAAAAATGGAGGGGATATTTGTATAGTTTTAGAAATATTTTTAAAAAAATTTGTATAATTTTAACAAATTTAAATTCAAGAGAAATTTGTGTTGGTTTTAACAATAAAGGAAATATCTGTGTAATTTTAGCAAAATTCAAAAGAAATTTGTGTATTTTTATCAAAATTCAAGTACAATTTATGTAAATTTTAAAAATATAAAGGAGGTTTATATAGTTTTAGTAAAATTTAAGAAAAATTCATGTATTTTACCCTTTAAATTTTTTTACCCCTTAACTTACCAAGGTCAATTTGACCTTGACTAGTAGCTTTGGCAGGCAACCTACCGAGGCCTTATCATTGTGATAGGTTGAACTTGATGGCTTAACCACCTTGTTCAATAAAAAAGTTACTAAATTTTTTAAAAATACAATATATGAATATAATATTTTTTGTTGACACAAATTTAAATATTTAATTTTGTTTTATGTATAATAGTGTCTGGCTCAAAACTCCTTGAACATGGTTAGAGTGTAACACCTCGAAATTAATTAAGGTGTTAATAATGTATTTGGACTAATTAAGAATAATTATCATGAAATAATTGGGTAAACTTTATGAATAAAAATTTATAGAGAAATAAGTTATTAATATAAGTTTAAGATTTCATTTAGGTTAAAACTTAATTGGGGCCTAAAATTTAATTTGAATAAGTCATGGATAAGGATTTATAGAGGCCCAATAATTTTTGGGTGTAAGCCCAACTTCTTATCATGAGACTTGGGCCAAGAGAGATCACCTAGCAACAACCCAATCTGATTTAGTGAAATAGAGGCCTAAGACCTAATTTACATGAACTCTTATAGTTGGTCTAACACACATTATACAGACCCAAATTAGATTGGCTCTTGAAATTTGGCCTGGCCCAACTACAACTCTAAAGTCCAACTCATGAGATTCAACCCAACTTATGAGATAAGGTCCAATAAGTATAAAAAATCTAAATCCACAAGGAATTGGGCCATTGGGTCAGCACATCCCACTTTTAGCTCTAAATTTTCTGCAACCCATTCATTAAACCATAGACTAACCACTAGAAATGAGCCAAATTGGACCTTAGGCTAATGGGTCAACCCATTTCTCATTAAAAACCCTAAAAGTTCAGCAGCCACACCTATTTGGAAGAGCAAAACACTTGGTTCTGCAGAAGGGAAAACCTATTTTCGCACCTTGAGGAGAGGTTAGGGTTCTACCAATATTGCAGCTCTATTTTTTACTCCTAGAGGATGATTTAGTCAAGGTGAGTTATATATAACTTCATCCTCTCATCTTTCTCTTCGATTTGGCCCAGTTGGTCTTTTATTTAGAGCATTTTTATCTTCCACCCAAAACTGAAACTTGTTGTTTGGTACTTCCATGGTGGATTTTCGGAGGTTGAGGCTATGGGTGTTGTTAAGTGAGTATCTTCTCCCTCTTTTGATGCATTTTCTATTAGTTTGAGACCCCTATAGTTGACCTATGACATGAGCTTTGGTTTCATGTGAAATTACCCAGAAATTGGAGTGAACTATAATGGTTTCTGGTGTGGGAAAGTTGAAACCCGAAATTAAAATCTATTGGTAATTAGGTGAGTAACTTTTAAGTAGTCATTAGTAGTTCAACTCTTTGGGTATCTGATTTGTTACTAGAAATGATGATAATTATACTTGTTATAAACTTGATATGCATTTGGAACCTTATAGTAGCTAGAGGCAGAGTAATTGGCTTCATTGAGGTAATTGAGGTTATTTTCCTAATGCCATGTATATGCTCATGTTAATCTGATCTTTGTTACACATGCTTGATTTTGAAATGCTAAATGATTGGTTGACTACTTGAATTTTTATTGTGATTGGACCTTGTGAGTCCATGGTGGAGCTGTGGTGCGGCTGTCACCCGTGCATGTGCTTCGATCGAGCACTGGGTTGTGATTAAATCCCAGATGCACTGAGCTTTGGTTGTACTCATTATGGAGTAGGTGCCGTGGACGGACCTCTCTCGATGTTATTGGCCATTAACATGTTATATATTACTGCTGGTATGGGACAGTAGTCATTAGTAGTTCAACTAGTTCATTTACAAATTGAATTGATGATTATGGTATTGATGACATGAAATTGCATTGGATTGATTAACTTGTATATGTATATGGAAATTGCCTTTTGTTACTGAGATTGTATATCTCTCCCCGTTATGGGCTAACATTTTCAGGGACCGAACCTCTTAGTGGTAAGGAGAAAATTAATGGAAGCTTATTAAATAGTTTGGTAACACATAGGTTTAGGAGCTTTGTCAAATTGTATTGTAACTAGATTGCTAGTTTTGTATCATTGCTGCATTGCATCATGAGTTGCCAAGTATAGGGACTGTATATGTAATTTGATTATCATGGGATTAAACATTATGATTGTAATTGGCTAACAATAGATAAGTGATTTGATTTTATATGAACATTAAGCATTGGCCCTATGTACCTTATGACCATAATACAATTGCTGTCATTGATCTATGAACTCACTAGTTTAGGGTGGCTAGAGGATTAAGGATCCACATTTGGGTTTTGAATGGGTAATGATAGATGTGTTAGGTAGATTACGTAAAAGAAAGACACTAAATCTTCACAAACCAAGTTAAAGTGGCCTAGAGTGTTGCTAGAGAGGAAATTGGAGAGCATGAGATGAAATCTTAGGAGTTGTAGGATCAGAAGGGGTTTCGTCGCTGGTAAAATGGAGTTAGCCGCGGCCAATAGAGGCAAAGTTGCCTAGGGAGAGTGCTAGAGAGAAATTCGCCACGGCGAAATATGTAGTTAGTCGCGGTGAAATGTGAGAGGCTAAACTAGGAGTCGTTCAGAGGGAAATTCGCCGTGGCGAATGAGGGAATTGGCCGCGGCGAATTATTATGAAAATGTCCTAAGTGTTCCAGAGAGGAATTAGCTGCGGCTAACAAGGAAATTGGCCGCGGCTAATAGCGAGAGGCGAGCGAGGTGAGTTCCAGGAGGTTTCTTCACTGCGGCGCCAAGTAGGTTAGCCACGGCGAAGGTCCATGATGAAGAAAGGAGTGAAACCAAAAGAAATTGGTCGCGGCAAACATTCTGAAACACTTATATTAATTAGGAAACCTTGGTTTTTCATATGATAATCTCAAGGGATAATTTAGAGACATTGGGATGAGTTATAATTGATGGGTAATAGAATCAAAGGCTTATAAATAAATGTTTATTTTCCTTATGAACATAAGTGCTTGTAATTGTATGATTGATGACTCTAATCACATTAAGGTTCAAATTTTCCCGTATTTTCATAATGTAATTGGTCGTAATGCCTTGTAACCCCAATCTATGATTATTAATCATGTATTTAACTTTAATTACAATGTTGAGAAATTAAGGTCGTCACATGGAGCATCTGAACATTTCATTAAAATAGGAGTTAATTTGACAAAGCAAACTAAAAATATAAAACTAATATAAATGGAGATAACATAAAAGACAAAAATTATGATCACTAGCAACTAGTATCATATGTCAATTTCTAATCATAGACCATTATTATAACCCTAATCAAACTATTGTTGATTAAACCTTCATGAAAAGATACATTAATTGCTCAAGTTACTTGCCCTAATCATACATTTAAGAGATATAGATATCAACTCATATATAAAAACAACATGCATATTTCAACCACCCTAATGTAATAAAACATTTAGTGTTTAAATATACGTTAAAGTGGAGTATCATATTTGATAAGTGTGAACATGTATCAAAGTGTTGAGCTGTAGACAATTTTGAAGAGCTGAAAATAGAGAAGTTTATGCTTTTTTTTTTGTTAAAGAACAAAACTAAAAGGCCTCTAATAACTGCAAGAAATGTTATACTCAAATGTGAAATACATGAAGAATATTAAGTCTATAAGAAAGCTCTATTAGAATTCTCTAAAGTAGTCATTATTATTATGAGCTCTTTATATTGCATCTTGTCTTTAACTTACATGTGTGCTTCTTTGTTTGTTTATTAAATTTTGGGGTCAACTGGGTTTTACTTTGTTTGTTTTATGTAAATACAAATTTTATAGGAAGATAAGAGTAATGGATGTAGTCAAGTTTTATTCCTATGACATTAGAACTTATATATAGAATATGTTTTTTTCTATACATGCTTGTTATTGATATTGGGAGAAATTTTGATTTGGCTTTTTATTCTAAAAATTGGGGTAAATTTTGCTAAACCTTTTGTTGCTGAGATTGTTGATAAGTTTCTTTTTGTTTTTCGTTACATGTTGAAAGTTTGATTTCTATAACATGCTATTTTTTAGGTCAAATAAATGTGCTACCAAACTTGTTATTTACTTCTATCTAGAACTTAGTTGGAAGTCCTGGGCAATTAAAGATTCAAGTTTCAATATGAAGGTGGCTATAAACAAATAAAGCCAAGAAATTGAAGACAAAAATCGATTAAAAGCCAATGAAGCCAATTGTATATTATATTTGAATATGTATGCCAAAAAAGATGTAATAAAAGTGTTCAAAAGTATATAGCAAACTTGTATAGCAAAGAAAGTGCATTGAAACTGTACATTGTTGAAACTATATTCCTTGCAAAATGAGTGATATATTTCTTTTTTAATGATTGTGCTTTTCTAGCTTTTAGCTCTACCTACTAACATCTAGTACAAAAAGCACATCCTAGACATAACATAACAAAAAACACATCCAATACATAACAAAACACTTTCTTATAACATCACCAATCAATAAACAAATAAATGAATTACAAATTACAAAACTAATTAATCCTCATTCCTACTTAGATGCATAACATCACCAAAGAGACTTGGTACCTCATGTAATGGATTAGGCTCATCAATTGGAGCCTATATTGCAAAAGGAAAAAAAAAAATCAGAACATCCATTTTAAGTACCATGCAAAAAAAAAAATCATTTTATTACATTTTATTATCAAGAAACTAATATAACTAATAAAATCATATTGCCTCAAAGAATTGTTGTCCTATAAAAAAAAAGGTAGAGATTTTAATTATTCAATGAAAGCAATAAATCAAAAAAATTTTATGGTGACAATGATAACTATACATACCACAAAATGGTGATTTTAAGGGCCACTGACCAGTGGGGGAGTAAATGTGTAAGGTATTCCATATTACACTTGACCTTAAGCAATGATGTGATCTTACAAGTAAAATAAAAAGAATATGACTTAATCAATGAAAGCAAATAAGTAAACCAAAAAAGGTAACAAGAATAACGTTACATATCATGGATTGCTAATTGTAGGTTAAATTAACACTTAGGGGAGCAATTGGAAGGGTATTTGATCTTGCACTTAACTTTGAACAATGTTGTGGTCTTTCAAGTAAAACAAAAAATAAATTTTTAGCACTTAAATCATTATTGATGTGAAATATTGGCAAATACTAACTAAAGGGTAATAGTCATCACTTCATATTACTGTAAAATGTTGTTGACTTTGTAATGCATTAAAACTTGGATTATTCTTTTTCCTTTTTTGTCTACACTCAAGACAACTTATGAATTGTTTTGGTCGATTTCTACCCTTCCTTTTATTAAATCCATTCACTCATGCTATGAATTTACTATCGCTTGGAATCATTGTGGAATCACCCAAGTTATTATCCATACTAATTTATTGATTACAAATCTTCGATATTTGTTTACCTAACTTAACAACAATTTTATGTAAAAACAAGAATGCAACACTGTTACTAGAAACTTTAAGTCACTATCAGTATAAGCTTGGGGCAAATTTCTCTATAACATTGTGTAGTAGCTAGCTTAGGATCTCTTGTGACTTCATTTCTCCTAACATCATTTATAGCACCACTTCTTGCTTTTCTCGACCACCTCTTTAAAACATATTGATTGGGCACCAACCTAACGTCCATGATATTAAACACTTTCAATGTATGACAACATAATATACCAATGGTTTTAAACTTTTTACATGAGTAAAAAATAAACTTCTCATCTAGGTTGAATGAAACCCTCCATTTTCCTGCATAATGGATATGGTAATGACATAGTCAATCAATAGATGAGTCTTTATCTTATGCTTTACATAGGTAGCTTCATATATCTCCCACTTTTTTTAAAAGAAGGCAAAAATTATGGGAGTGTAAATTTATGCCATTTAAAGTAACATAAAGGAATATTGACTATTTAATCCTAGCATTTTTTGCTATGCTTGGAATTCATACTTCAACTCATTATATTGCTTATCTTTTACCACCTTTCCAAATCACTTGAAAAACTTAATGATATCCACTGTCGCATTCATACAACTCTTGATGTTTATATTCATACTTTTAGTGAGTTGTGCTTCGTATATCTAGTGTGAAAACTCTCTTCATCTGACACGCAACTCATTTTTCCTTTATACTATACACATGGCTCAATCAAGTGTTACGCTTCAAGCTTCATCAAATTGCCTAGGTATTTGATACCATTTTGCATTATGTGTCATGCAGAAAGTCCAAGTTACATGTCAAGCTAAACCTCTCCAGACGCTTAAGTCATGGCTTTATCCTAATTAGTGAAAACAATTTTAGGCTCTTTTTTCTTTTTGCTTGTCGTCTTCAAAAAAAAATTTTAACAATTACTTGAAAGATTTTATAGTCTTGTCATATAACAAAGAGGCTCCAAAAAGAACTACTCCTCTAGGATGGTTAAATCTTAAAAACACTAAGAGCAGTCTATGTGCATGATTAGTATAATATGTAATGTCAAGGGAGATAACATAACTAAAATGTTTATAATCAATAAGCATCCTTTCATTTGCCTAACAAATATTTGTTATTTATTCATATGAATCCGTTTAATAGGTATGGTAGAATGATAGATTTTGTAATGACTATTGTTGGAAGTATTACATCAAATAACATGCTTCCTTGTATATTAAGCTCTTTTGCCTTTTAGTTTGCACATAGTTCTTTTGATCCAAGTAAGTATAACCAAGATTAGTTTTTCCTCTTACTTGCATACTCATTAAATCAAATAAGGCTTTTTCTTGCAGATCGACATCATTTGCTAGATCAATCTGATGATGGTATTGAACTTCAGATAGATTCTACTGAAATGTTGACATATAGGTTGTTTTCGAAAGATGAAGAATATGGTTATGTTTTTTCACAAAGTCATACACTTTAAATTTTTTCCTAATGTTCTCCATATTGGCAATTAGTTTTGGTCTTAGGTGGCAAATTAGTTATCAAATAATTTCCTTTGTCTTGTTTTTGCAAACCCTCTTTGTAGCAAACATACTTGCATGACTTAATGGAGCCATCTTTTTTGCTCTTATTGTGGTATTATTTCCTAACTCCAAATACAATTCTCCCACCATAAGAAACACAAAGTTTTAAGTGGCTTTTAAGCTATCAAATACCATTCCTAATTTCAACTTCCAATCAACTTTAATATTAGTATTTTTTTTAAAAGAAAGTTTGACATACCTAATTCCTTGCAAATCTTATATTAACATTATTTTGCAACAACATAAACAACATTGAATCTAATTAAGCAATGCCATACATGTACATAGTGGATAAATTTTTGTTAAGTGATTGATCTTACCCTTTGAAAGTTCATTCCTGTATGGATGAAATGTATGCCACAAGCATTAAACATAAGCAATGGTTTACAGTACTATTACTCCAAATTCTTCTAAGAGTTTTAACTATAATTTTTGCTTCGACTTATATAGTAGTACTGCTGCTAAAAATTATAACATTTGAGCTTATCTTAGAATACAGTAAAATTGAAACCAAAGTGACAAAGTAAATTTCTACTAAATAACAAACAATAGTAGTTTATTTTACAAAGGTCTTTACAACTAGAAAATTGAAAAAAAAAAAAATTAGTGGCCACAAATGATCTTCCTACCATATATAAAAGTTATATTACAACTACTTTAATGTCTCCTTTGAGAAAAGTAAAAGAAAAATTACAAAAAAAAAATATATTTTTACCATATGCCATGGAGCATTATAAGTTTTCTTCTCATAAAAGGAATACCAAAAGAAAAAAAAATTAAGTATAAAAAATTTTTACCTTAAACTTGATACACATATACAAGAATAAAGATGGAAGCTTTGAGAGAGAGTAATAAAAGCTAAATAAGAAAAATAGTTAGAATACACTTTTAGTAAATTTTCTCCTTCACCACGTAAAACTCTTGGCACTAAAACATTGCTTATGTCATGCAAAATCCATCTTGTGTTAAAACAACTTTTGCATTAGATTTTCTCCTTCAAAACATGGTGTTCTATGCTTCTTGTAGCTTCAAGGTTTCTAAAATCTAAAACGCATCATTTCACTTGCTGAAATGGTGCATTTTGGCCTTCAATGTCACATGGTTCGTTGGATGAAATGGAGAAGCATTGGACGGCCAAATTTCATAGCACAAGAGACACACTGGATGCTGTAGGCATTGGAGACTATTCGGATTGCCAAGGAGAGCTTCATGCATATCTAAATCTCCAGTTGGTAGATGTTGCTCTAAGGCTTGTCAAAAATTATTTTCACTAGTTTATTTTTTCTTTTCAAAACAAGATTGTTATAGGTGAACTTGTCTAAATTATTTTTTTCTTTTAGAAATGTCAAAATTATATGTATGTATGTATGTATGTATGTATGTATGTATGTATTTTGAAAATATATGCTCCTTTATCTTAAAACCAAAGGATGTAATATACTTATTTCTTCTGCAATAAAAAATAAATGACAATTACATTTATTTTTAATTAAAATACTCTATATCTATTACTTAGATAATATAACAAGTATTATATATATGTATATCCAATATAAAATAGTCAATTTTTTAAATTTAACAAATTGTAAAATCATTTAATAAAAAATATTAAAAACAAAAAAAACAAATTCATAAAATAATTTTTAAATTTAATTAAATTATAGATAATAATTTGATTTCAAGAATAATATCTATATTAAATATATTGTATTAAATATAATAAAATTTGAAGATAAATTAAATTTATAGTTCTCAACAAAAGAATAAATAATATTAAAATAAAAATAAAATATATTTTTAATAACAAAATTAATATTTTTTTGAGAATATTTTAATTTTGAAAAATAACTATATATTTTTAAAATACAAAAATTTCATAATTTAGACATTTTTTTAAAGATAGTTTCCCCAAAAATAATCATTTCATCCACACTAAATTAGTTGCCACTTTCTTGTGATTCACAAGCTAAATCAAGAAATAAGAATACCAATCTAAACGAGATATTTTACAATCAGCACATCCTGACCTAAATGTCAAAAATGCAGATGACACTACCAATAAACATTTAATAAACTACATTATGTAGCCATATTACTCAATGGATTGAAGGCAGCCAGTGTTGATCATCTACAACACCTACTAATTAAACAAGTTTTGGAGCACTTTAATTCTAACAATCCAACATCTCAACAAAAAGAAGTTTTGTAAATGCTCTTGTTAAGTACTCATACATATCATATGTTCTCCTTTGTTAAGTACTCATACATTACTTAATTACATCACATAAAATTTATACCATTTGTTTAGCAGCTACCAATTTTTTACTAACAAACTTGTTTAGTGTAAAAGTAAAAAGAGAGTATTTCAAAAAGGTTAAATCTCATATTGCTCAAATTAAGAGAGTTTTGAGTGCATATATTTGAAGATATATTATTGGGCTAGTAAAAGAGTTAAGGAAGGAGGTAGGCTCGCACGCACAAAAGTGAGTTAAGTTGGACTCAACTTAGTTGAAATTTATTGATTTCTCTCTTGCGCTCTAGATAATATGCGGTAGAAAAACTTTTGTATAAATTTGTTTAACCGAATGAGGCTTTTATAAAAGGTTAAAATTTTTACTTTATAAAATTAGTAACATAGTTTTCAATTTTACTATTGGTTTTCAAAATTTTTCCATTGGAAATTATGTAATAGCCTTCTTTAATACCATTGATTTTGTAACTTTCTCTTATAAATCTTCTTTAATCTCCAACATCTTACAGGTTTGTGTCCCTAAACCTATAGTAGGAAGGACTTATTTTATCCTTGAGGATATTTGTGAAGGTGGAATAATCCTTAAGGATAACATCTTATGATGTGACTCAGATTTTCAGTAATATTATTGTACCTATAATCTTAAGGATTATTGAGCTTGCTACTACCATTCTTGCTCAGTCCACTACCTCTAGTATTATAAATGTTAGCAGTATTATCAACAATGACATTCTTATTGCTGTTCAAGATGTTCCACTAGTTGTCTCAACTGTTAAGCCTTTTCCAAATATATCAAAGATTGAGATACTTAGAAGATAGAATTTCCAAAGGTGGCAAGAATGTATTTTCTTTAAGGTAGACGTGTATGGTGTCACTAGCACTCTCTCTAATTGGAAACCTTCACCAATTGCAAATAAAGCTTAGTTGAATGCTTAGACTTATGCCAATAAAATATGCAGACATACAATTATTAAAATGCTATTTAACAATCTCTTTGATGTCTATTATATGTACAAGATGTCTAGCAAAATTTAGGAGTCATTACTTGCAAAATACACTATCGAGGATGCTAGGAAACAAAAGTTCATGATAAGTAACTATTATTAATGAGAGATGATGGATGGCAAAGATATTAAGCTCTAGATCAATGAATATTATAAGTTGCTGAAGGACCTTCAAGTCAAAAAGATCAATTTGCTTGATGAGTTTATTGCATGTAAACTCATTGAGAAGCTGCCAAAATTATGAAAAAATTATAAGTAACAACTTAGCATAAGCACAAGTAGTTGTCTTTATTAGATCTTTTCACCCACATAATCATTGAGGATATAAACAAGAAAGAGCTTCAAGTGACAAAAGCTAAAGATATGACTTCAAAGGCAAATTTGGTGGAGTTAAAGCCAAGGAAAAAGAAGTATGATAATAAAAAGTCTGATCACAAGCCTAAGCCACTAATCCCAAGTATAAAAAGAAAGAAGTTTGTTATGTTTGTGGAAATACATCTCATTATGTTACACAATATGGGAAGAAAGCTAAAAATAATAATCTTTCTAAGCCAAGTGCAAATTTAGTTTAAGGAGGTGATATAATTACTATGGTTGTTTCACAAGCTCTTCTTGTGGCCAACGTGAAAGAATAGGTAATAAATTCTGGGGTTACAAGGCACATAAGTGCAAATAAAGAGATATTTATCTTCCACACTTCTATGAAGTATAGAGAAGAATGTGCATATCTTGGTAATTCCAGAACTATTATGGTTTTAGGAAAAAAAAAATATTCTTCTCACACTTATATTTGGCAAGACCTTGGCTCTAAAAGATGTCCTTCATGTGCTTAACATTAGAGCAAGTTCAACTTTTGTAGCTCTATTGGGAAAAGTTAGGGTTAAAGTGTCATTTAATCTAACAAGATTATAATAACAAAGAATAATATTTTTGTGAACAAGGATTATTGTGATCAAGGACTACTTATACTCAACGTTTTTAGATTTAATAATAATGCATCTCCTTTTGCTTACTTGGTTGACTTTTATGATATGTGGCATATTAGACTATGGCATATTAGTATATCTTATCTTAAGAAAATGCAAAATTATGGTTTAATTTTTGGTATTAGTAATGCATGTTTAAATAAATGTGAAGTTTATATAGAGTCTAAACTAACTAAAAAAAATCTTATCACTCTATACAAAGGAAAACTGAATTACTTAATTTAATCCATATTGATTTAGGTGATTTAAAAAAAAAACTATGACTAGGAGGTAGTAAAAAATATTATATAACTTTTGTTGATAATTTTTCAAGATATGCTAAAGTGTATTTGCTTAAGAATAAATATAAAGCTTTTAATATATTCTTTTTATATAAGTCTATAGTGGAAAATTAATTAAATAAAAGAATAAAAAGAGTTAGATTAGAGAGAAGAGGAGAATATATCTTGTTTAATGATTTTTGTGAAAAAAAAGAATAATTTATGAAATAACCCCACCATATTCACTTGAATCTAATGGAGTAACTAAAAGAAAAAAAATAGAAGTTTAAGAAAAATAATGAATGCCATGTTAATTAGCTCATTTGGTCTAGCTAATCTTTGGAGAGAAGTTTTGTTATCTGTATGTTAATTACAAAATATAATTCCTCATGAGAAAACTGGCAAAACTCTATATAAATTATGGAAAGATATGCTCCTAATTTAAAATATTTAAAAATGTGGAATGTCTTGTGAAAGTTATACTACTGGATCTTAAGAAAAGAGAAATTAGTTCTAAAACTTCTAATTGTATGTTTCTTGATTATGCTGAGTATAGTGCGGCATATAGATTTATTGTTTTAAAAAGTGATGTGCCTAAATATGATATTATAATAGAAATAAAAGATGCTGAATTTTTTTAACATATTTTTCTTTAAAAATTAAAAATGTTTCTCAAATAACAGAAAATTTTTTTTCCTTACTTGAATAAAATCTTGTTGAAAGCTTATTTAAAGGTTTAAGAAAAAGCAAAAGGAAAAAGAAAGAAATATTTTTTTGAAATGGCTTTTATACTTATATGATACAAGATGAACTATTAACTTATTTTGAAGCAGTCACATCACCAAACACACATTTTTGGAAAGAAACAATTAAATCTAAAATTGATTTAATTAATAAAAGTAAAACTTGGGATTTATTAGATTTATCTCCAGGTGTAAAACCCATTGATTATAAATGCATTTTCAAAAAAAAAATCCTGATGAGATTATTGATAAATATAAAGCAATGTTAGTATACAAAGAATTTATACAAAAATAGAATGTTAATTATTTTAATACATTTTCTCTTGTTGTTAGCATTTTTTCTATTCAAGTTTTAATTGCTTTAACCTCTATTTGAAAACTCTTCATTTATTAAATAGATGTTAAAACTATATTTTTAAACTGGTAATTTATATATTGTAACCAAAAGGTTGTGTTATTTTTTGTCAAAAGAATAAAGTTTATAAAGTTATTAAATCTTTATATAACTTGAAATAAGCTCTTAAATAATGAAATGAGAAACTTAACAAAGTTTTGATAAATGACAGGTTTTCAATTATTGAAGTTGATAAATGTATTTATGCAAAACTTGTGAATAATGAGTGTGTGATTATTTATTTGTATATGGATGACATACTTGTTTTTTGTACAAGCATGAATGTTGTGCTTGAAACAAATTGTTTTCTTGCTTCTAAATTTGATATGAAAGATGCGAGCGAAGCAAGTGCGATTTTAGATGTTAAGGTTATAAAAAAAGTTAATAGTACATTGTTATCACAAGAAATTATATTGAGAAATTTTTTAAGAAGTTTAATTTTTTTGATGATAAACTTGTGAGTACTCCTTATGATGCTAACACTTAATTAATGAAAAATAGAAGTGATCCTGTAGCTCAATCTGAATATACATAGATCATTGGATGTTTATTGCATTTGATAAACTTCATCTGACCTGATATAGCATATATTGTGTGCAGATCTAATAGGTCCACACATTGTCTAAATAGTGATCATTGGTTTGCATTGGTGAGACTAATGAAATATTTAAAAGGTACTATGGATTATGATATCATGTATAGTGAATTTTCCACTATACTTGAAAGGTATAGTGATGCTAGTTGGATATCAAATTTAAATGAGACAAAATTTACGAGTGGCTATATATTCACTTTTGGTGGTAGTATAGTAACTTAGAAGTCAGCTAGATAAATTATTATAGCTAGATCCACTACACAGTCAGAGTTGATTGCTTTGGAGTTGGCTAGCAATGAGATTAAGTAGTTGAAAAACTTCTTAGTGAACATTCCTTTGGGAGTAAAACCTACACCTTTAATATCTATATACTGTGATTGTTAAGCAGCAATTGCTATTGCAAAGAATAAAATTTTCAATGGTAAAAGTAAGTACATTTGATTAAGACATGATGTGATTAAGCAACTACTAAAAGATGACATTATATTGATTGATTTTGTAAGGTTAGAAGTAAATTTGGCAAATCCTTTGAACCAATCCTTAGATTGAAAATTAATTTTTGAAACAATGAAGGGAATATAACTTAAGCTAATTCAAAATTAATATTGATTGTAACCTAACCTTTATGATTAGAAATATCATAAAAAAAGATTCATATGAATAATAAGAAGTCATTATTAGTTCTGCTAGTACTTAATTTTTAGTCACTTCCTATAATGTGGGCGTAAAGCTCTAAATGATTTTCACAGCCCTTATGAGTGGTATATTAAATACAGATACACTTGATGAAATTATCTATATGAGTATGGAGTGGGGCTACTTCTGTGAGATCATGACAACATTTTTAGAGCAATCATTAAAACTAGATGCGCGCATGACCTTTTAAGGCGTAAACAATAATAACAGCAGGAATCGTAGGGATATAAACTGCTTAGTAAGACCTATAACATATAACAAAAAGTTGTTGGTTTATTAAAGTTATAAGCTTCACTGATAGTTTTATGTATCAAGTTTTATTAGTCAAGGTTTAATTCATCATCCAAAAGACAACAGATTCAAAATGTTTACATCTATACTTGCAACCCATACATTATTTCTTTCCTTTTTACTTTTTTAAAATATATGGGGGATTATTGAGTGTAGAAGTAAAAAAAAAATATTTCAAAAAAGTTAAGTCCCACATTACTCAAATTAAGAGAGTTTTGAGTGTATATGTTTTAAGATATACTATTGGGCTAATAAAAGAGCTAAAGAAGAATGTGGGCTTGACTCCATAAGAGCGAGCTAAGTTGGATAATGCATAGTAGGAAAAGTTTTGTGCAAATTTATTTAACCGAATGAGGCTTCTAGAAGGAGTTGAAATTTTTACTTTATAAAATTAACAATATGATTTTTGGTATTACTATTAGTTTTCAAAATTTTTTCGTAAGAAATTATGGCATAGCCTTCCTTAATACCTTTGATTTTATAACCTTCTCTCATAGACCTTCTCTAATCTCCAACATCCTTCTCATTAAATCACCAATGTTCTTCTTATTTTAAGTTCCTAATATTCGGGTTCTCACCAATATATATATATATATATATATATATATATATATATATATATATATAACACGTCCACACTGCTTCTTCTTCTTCCTGTTTGGGTTGCATCCTTATTTCCTACAAATTTGTATCCCTGTACCAATATCAGGAAGGATCTAATTTATTTTGAGGGATATTCGTGAACATAAAATAATACTTAAGGATAAATTCCTGTGATGTGACTAAGATTTTTAGCAATATTATTCTACCTACAAAACTTATAAACTAATGGCTTGGCAATTGCTTGATATCTAAATCCTAATCTTAGTATTAAAAGAAAACAATGAAAAAACATATAATGAAATACATTCTCATGAAAATGTTATATAATAAATACTTTAAGTTAAAGAAGAAATTAGCTTTATCACTCGAATAATCAAGAATATATATCTTCAAATCCAACACTATAATTGCTCAAGCTGATGATTCCATCAACTACAAATCAATAATAATTCATGAATTCAACAACAATGAGCTTCATTAAGTAAAATAGAAATCAATTGTGGCAATGCCATACATGAAAGGAGAAAGATTTAACAAAATAAATATAAACAACATAAATGAAACTATACAAGGCTCATTTAGTAAATACTTCAAGAACCTCACGTGTAATTGATATGATATAGCATTTTCGGTCCTAATTAAGAGCAAGGTGAGACCAGACTCCCAACATAATATTTAGTAAATTCTTCAAGCCAATAATTGTTGTTTTGAATAATATTGGAATGCTCAAATGTGACATTTGTCAAGTCATTAAGAACTAAAGTCAAAATCCAACAGTATTTCACCATTCTGAGAAGTTTCAAATACATTTAAGCTCGGAAAAGATAAAAAGCTATACAAGTACAAAATGCTCACAAATCATAAATTCGTGCCAATGTCATACTCAAAGACCGTGAAGTATTAGTATAAATAGTAACCCAATTAAGATTGCCACTTATGGATTTCCCAGATTCTTCAATGGGGACAACAGGAGGAATTTCCTGAATCCATCTTTAGGAATTGGTTCCTAGGGTATAAACAATGACTTTAGTTTTATCACCATTGTAAAAAATTGCTACCACCTTACAGATATAACTATCATTTAAATGATCATAACCAAACCCATATACTATATAACTCCCTAGCTCAACAATTGTTTCATAGCATTTTTTCTGTACATTTTCTCTCTCTTATTCAGGGTTGTACATTCTCCACCATCAATTAAGAAGACAATGATATATTCCATATCCTTTTGTTATCACATATAAATCCACTTGGTCCCTAAAGGAAAACACATTAAAGCATTATAAAAAATTTCCATCATATGCATTCGCTAAAGCAAAATTAGGAACCCAGACCGCAAACTTATATTCTTTTCCTAATCAATTATTACAAAAAGAAGAATACTAATTATAATAAAGAAGGCTTATCATAAATTATTCAATTAATCTGCTTCTTCAACTCAAGAACTCATCTTACGATATTGTTTTAAGCCATTCCTGGTTTACTACTAAGCATGTTTAAACAATATCAGAGTCATTTTTTGTTGACAAAAACCTACTCTCTTGAGCCTTTACTTCTCTAACTCACATCTTTAATTATCATTTATTCTGTAAATAACTTCATTTCTGATAAAAGAAGAAATTTGTTTAAAAGGAAAAGAAATACAAATGCAGGGGAGGAAAAACGAAAGATTCTGAATAATGATTTTCATACTTTTAAAATTGAACATATGAAAGGAAAGATAATGGTGAAAAAGATAAGAGAACATCCCATACATTCCCTATGCCTTCTTGTTCATTATTGTTACTTATCTTCTTCTTCCTCTTTCTCACTGTCACATGGGAGCGAAAGTAAACTCTCTGTATATCTAACTGCTTCATGCCCATACCATTTATAACTGTACGCGTGATGCTCTAGTACCTTTCCTCTGTCATTACATTTCACTAACCCTTTACCGCCATCTATTCCAACAATTTCACCACTTTTTGTTAAGCATAATGGGAAAAAGTACTTGGAAGGAATCTCAAGAAAAGACAAAACTATGGATTTAGTCCAAGATGACTTCATTCCATATTCTTTCATCAACCATATATCAGCTGTGTCATCAAGAAGAATACATAAACTGAGACATCCTCCCAGTGCCCCCAGATGAAAAAATTCCAAGCTGTAGCATAAATCATCAGGCAGAGGAATATCCATTAAATTCTTCTGTATTACATTAAAGGCTAATTCAACTGAGGTGTCATGGCGGAAAGCCAACCAATGAATAACTTCATTAAAAAATGACCCAACTCTAGGTTTACCCACGGCATTCATATAGGGAAAATGGGTTCCCTCAACTTTTTTCCATGAATTGGCTTTCATGGAGAAAAACTGGAAATCAGATGCCAAATTAGCATCATTTGGTTCATACGATACTAGAACTACCAAGTAGTCATCATCGGAGGCATCATAGCCAAAACCATGAATGAAAGATCAAAATTGGAATGGTATAGGAAAGTATGGCAATTGTTTGTAGAAACCAGTTGATGGACTCTTGATATGCATTGATTTTATGATAGGGGGTATTTTATAATAACAGAAAGTAATTATTTCAGCTGATAGGAATATTTTGCATTAGGAGTTGTTGGTCTATAACAGAGTCTATTAACGTTCGCATATAAAACTTGCATCGTGTTAGCAGAGGGATAAGAAAATATAGTACCTATTTCCTCCTCTCTAGCTCTCTAACTCTCTCTTCTCTTCCTTTCTTCCCTTCCCTCTACACTTTCCTCCTTAAATTTCCTATTCAGTTATCTGTGGCTTATCATTGGTATCAGAGTAGCTTTGATCTAAGGGAGAAAATGGACACTAAAATACTCTTTGCATTAGTGATGGATTTAGAGCTAGTAGTGGTGCGTATAGGAAAAGTTTGGAAGGAGATCGTGGCCTTAAGGGAGTTTATGCATGATGGCATGAGAGAGATAATTAGTGCAAAAATGGGAACACAGGCCGCCATGGAAACCTCTGTGGTTATGGTAGAACATGATGCACTAGCAAAGATTGGAGCTCTGTTGCCAACTATCATCGATGTACCATCTATTTCTGCTGACATTGAAGAAGTAGACGTAGTCACCGAAAACCTCCATTCCATTTCTCTTGTAGCACCACCAGATCTCCTCGTTGCATTCAAATTCTTGTTGCAATCCATCAATGATAATGACGCTATTGTTCATTCACCACCATCAAACCAGTCCTTTTTAATTCCATTTGCATGGATTGATGTGTTGTTGAATCCCCGTACAGAGAAGGTAGTTCTGGAATTTGGAGCCAAGACTGCATTTCAGAGCCCATTTCGCAAAGATGGTTTGGAATATATAGGGATGAAGATGATTGAGTTGAGCAACACTCTTGTTAATATCCATGAACTTAAATATTGTTGCATCCTCTTTGGATTGCTCACTTGGTGTTTGTTAAAGGATTGCATTAGAATTTCTCCATCATGTGCTGGTTTTTCAACTTTGTTGCCATTATATGTTTTAGTGTTTGATCCTGGAATAGTTAAAGAACCTTGGTATTTGGCTTGTGTTCAAGTATTTGGATTTGGTTCCTCTACAGCTTGGCGTCTTCATGCCTTGGCTTCAACAGCAGTTGTAGCTCGGCTTCAGAAGAGTCTTATTTACTATCTATGCATTGTTATTGACCTGTCTAAGGCAGCTGCAGAGACAGACTGTAGACCATGTAGGATGGCTATGATTGGAAAACAAGTTGAGACATTTATCAAGGAATTTTTTTATCAGAATCTACGTAGTCATGTTGGTCTTGTGACTGGAAAGGATGGAGTTGCTCATTGCCCGACAAAATTTGGTGGCATTCCTGAGTCTTATATTAAAGCTTTGATATGTAAATTGGAATGCTCAGGTGCCTCCTTCCAAGAGCTTGTTCATGGCTAGCTAAATCAAATTCCATCATATGGTCATCGAGAGTTTTTGATTTTATATTCAGCTCTTAGTACGTGTGATCCCGGTGATATCACGAAAACCATCCAAAAATGCCAAAAAGATAAAATAAGGTGCTCAGTCATTGGTCTTGCTACTGAAATGTTTATATGTAAACATCTCTATCAGGAAACTGGAGGAACATACACTGTTGCACTGGATGAGACCCACTTGAAAGAGTTGGTATTGGAGCATGCATCGCCACCCCCAGCAATAGCAGAGTATGTTCATTCCAATTTAATTAAGATGGGTTTTCCACGAAGAGCAACTGAAGGTACCATTGCAATTTGGACACGTCATGAAGAGGCTAACGTAGGAAGGGGATACATTTGTCTAAGATGCAAAGTATGTGTCTGTGAGCTTCCCACTGAACGTCGAATCTGCGGATTGACTCTTGGGTCATATCATCATTTCTTTCCCATAGTGCCTTTTGATGAGATGCCTTTATTATCTCGAAATGACCCACATCAAAAGTTTTTCCAACACTTGTTTTGGCATCGTAAATCTTTAAAGATTTTCCATAATTAGAAGCCACTAGATATTCACTCCCTTAACTTGGAGGATAAGATCAAACTTGATGGAAAGAGCCACTTGCTTGAGGAACGTACAGGAAAGTTATGATGGGATGTTTAATGAAATTTTTTTGATTTTATTAAGTCTTTACATCCTTGGGTCAAGGGTGAACTTGAAAGAGAGGTAATTGATATACATTAATTTTATGACACAGGATATTTTGTAAAAACATAAGTAATTATTTCAACTGATAAGAATATTTTGCATTAGGAGCTGTTGGTCTATAACAGATTTTGTTAGCGTTCGGTATAAAACTCGCATCGTGTTAGCAGCGGATACCTATTCCCTCTTCTCTAGCTCTGACTCTCTCTTCTCTTCCTCTCTTCCCTTCCCTCTACACTTTCCTCCTTAAATTTCCTATTCAGTTATCTGTGGCTTATCAATTCCATACAAAGAAGTTCTCATAATCATCATCTAGAAGCAGAAAGCCTCTGCAAGAACCCCTAATCTTAACATTAACATGAAAAGGAGGTGGTGTAATCGGAAAATTAAGCTTTACTACAGCAGAATCATCATCGAAAGATGAGTGGAAATCTATGGATCGAACTTCAGAATCTGCTATGTGAATAATTCTATCGGTGAGCGAGGAAGATATTTCAAAATGGGATTTGGCAAAGCGAGCATCGGAAATCAGAGAACGCCATAGCTTAGATACAGAATTGAAACGCAAATATTTGACGGGCAATCTCAAGAGAATATCCACTATCAGCGTCTCAGGGAGGTTGTTCATGCTCGTCACGCTCAAGCGAGGACCAGATGGTAGGAAGTCATACGAGTGGAAGCAACCCTAAATATTTCGTTGAATAGTTAAACGCTTAAACTGCAAGAGAATTCAACCTGTGGCCCCAACGGGGAAGTGAATCAGCCACCTGTGGGGCCACAAGAATGAGAGGAAAACGTCAATGCCGTTTCTGCCAAAGCTATGTAGCAAATTGCAACTGGTCAGAATTTTCAACGAGAGCAGAACAGATAACGCCATATACATTTCTTAAATTCATCACTAGATTGATACATTTGAGTTCTCAGACCCCATAATGTCTGCTCATGGAGGACGCGCAAGTCCGCTTCTTACCTGCTACCTTGTCCAATTTGAATTATTGCTTTGTTTCTTTTGGATAGTTTTGGACTCTGCCTTTGAGACTATTGTCATACGAGAAAACCAGTTGGCTTCTAAAACGGTGGCACAATAAGATATCACTACAAAATTTAATTCTTCTACAGCCACACAATTTTTTTTTAATTATTGTTTTCTATACGTTGCTCGCCAGTCAAATCGCCTTTGATAATTAAATCATCAGATTTCAATTTAACTGATAGCCTGAGCCTTAAAACAGAGGCCTGGAATAGAGCTTCTGCAACATCAACCCCAAACTTCGTCCTAGATTTTCAGGTTCAACTCCAATACAGTAATTATGATTTCATTGACAAATTAAGACAACTTTTCTAAGAACTTATACATCACTCCATGATTTTTAGAGCGTTTGGAACCAAATTATTTACCCTACTAAGGATCCTGTCATATGAGTTTTATTTATCCTAATTGATCATCACTCAAATAAATCATAGTTACATCGATCAGCTCCTCTGATTGACAAGCAAGCAACTATAAATTCTATAAACAATATATGTACGTGTGTGTGTGTATTCCAACACGAATTAGCGTTATATTCCACCTTATTGATGACGGAAATTAACAGATGGCCAGCATAAATATTAGCATTCAACTAAATAAGGGCAACAGAAAATAGCAAACAAGGAAAATAGAAATCCTTTTTTATCACAAAGAAGAGTAATAATACAATATTACGACACTCCTTCAACCTATTAGAAGGAAGAATCCTAACAGACTGGACTTGAAACGAAAGATCACCGCATAAACAAAGATATTGACTGCAACAACTAGAAAAACGAAAAGGCACAGAGATTTTAGCTCTGTTGATAAGCTGCAGTTTATCATGGGGAAGAGCGTGAAGGCTGGTTTGCTGAGCTGTCATGCTATTACAAGCATTAACAAAGATAGCATAATCAAATTTTATAATCAAGTGCTTTTTAGTGCCATTGACTACCATAGATGGATGCATGTAATCCCAACAAATCAGAATTTTGCTATCAATATGCATAGAAATAGCGGCAACAAAGTTTCCTTTAGTCCCTTGAAAGTTCCAGGACCTTGTTTATTATTAGATTTTAGATTTCCTTCATTGGACGACTTTCAGGTGTTGAGAAATTGATTTGTCAAGTAAGAAATTGATGGCCGTGTATGATTGGTAAGGTTAAATGAGTTAGTTAAATAAATAGTATCTGAAAGAATGTAATTTAGGTTATAAAGGTTACAGCTATAAAGATATGCAGATCTGTCAGCCAAAGGGCCAGCAGTACTAACATTACAATGTTCATAAAATTGTTTTTTATTCTGAATATTTGAAGAGCAAGTTCAAAAGTATTGTGACATAGAAGTGAAGTCTTTCAAAGAAAATACAACGCTATGGGGTATCTGAAAGGCCATCAACAGGAAAAAAAAAAAAAAAAATCTAAGGGTGATATATTATGTAATTTCATAAAGAATATTCACGAACTTTACCATAGAAATATAATTCTTCATTCAGCTGAACCAAGATTCACATAGGATTATTAGAAATACTAAATTTCCCATGACAGTCTTTCATATTGTTTCCAAAAATATTAGCTTTTATATTTTCACTTCTTAACAATACTCAAGTTCTATGAAAGATCAATGTTAATTATTGTCCTTGTCAGATATCTATAAGCTTGCATAGTTTTTGTAATCTTTGATATGATAAATACAGAAACATGAATAATAATTTTATCCGAAGGTCAAAACAATGGGAGAAGTTTCAGTACCTGATCCTTCTTGTTGGTTACCATTGCCTGTCGGTAATGAAGAACTAAAATCTGCAGAAGAAAATGAGAAGACATGCACACAAAATTTCTAAATTAAGCAGCTCCAGGGAATTTAACCCAGTGAAAGTAACCTGGAGAATTCTCTTATTGATCTATATGGTGACATATTCAAAGGTGCTGGCCCTATTACATTCAAATAGCAGAAGGAAAAGAGGGTACACAGTAAGAGAATAGAGTCCAGAAAGGAAAGAAGAATTATCAGAGAGATATTTCAACAATTTCCACACCCCCATTCAGTGCAATCCCCTTAAATCCTATCAGCATCTCTTCCTCTCTCAGATTCCACGATTTCTTCTAATTCTGTTACTCCTCCTTAGAGTTTGATAACTTTGGATGGAAAGTAAAGTTTCGATATATAAAATTGCAGCTGGCTCAATTCTACACCCTGGAATGTCAAAATATTCACGACATTCTAGCGGTTCTTCTTTGTCATTGCATTTTATTAATCCTAACTTACCTTTATCATCTACTGCAACAACCTGACCATTTTTTATGAAGCATGTTGGTGAAATATAATTCTGATTGGTAGAAATCTCAGCAAGAGGAACATTAATATGCCTAGTCCAAGATGACTTCACATCATACTCTCTCATCACCCTTATCTCAATTTGACCAGGAGCGTTCTTATCGATTACACCAGGCCATCCTCCAAGTACTTTCAATTCACAAGATTTGCAGTTGAAATCATCAGGCATAGGTACTTCTCGTAAATTCCTTTCTGTTAATAAAATGCGATAATAGCTCTATGTGAAACTTGCGGTGTTTCACGACACAAAGCCAACCAATGAAGAGAACCGTTCAAGATCGAACCCCTAGAATTAGAATAACCCTTAGAAAATTATATGGGCAATTGCGACCCTCTAGTTTTCTCCTTGAATTGGTTGTCAGAGACAAGATATTCAAGGTGAGAAACCCTATCTCGGTTGCATGATACTACCCCTATTAAGTAGTCATCCGAGGATGATTCATAACCAAAACCACAGAGACACGCATTAAACCAGAAAGGAGGCAAAGGAGAACGTGGTATATTTTGGTAGACGTCGGTTGAAGGATTCCATATACAATATGTAACAAGATTATGCATTAGAAGCACAAAGCCTCGGCAAGAACCCACATTGTCAACATATTGAGGCTTACAATGGCAGAGTCGTCATGAGGGGATGCATTAAAATGATCGATTTCCTCAGCAAATTTGAAAAGGATTCGATGGGTGTATTCGGAAGACCGTTGGAAATGCAAAATTACATAGGGGGGATTGGAGATGAGAGAGAGCCATGACTTAGATACACACCTGAAACGCAGCAGAGATTTGACGGACAAGTGTAGAAGTATTTCCACTATCACTTCTTTGGGAAGGTTCGCCATGGCCGCCAACCGTTGTATCAGTCTTTGAGTTCATCTTCTTCGTCAAAGTCGACTGAGGAGGCAGACTCTTCAACATCATCTTCATCATCATCACATTCAAATAAGCCTTTATATGAACTGTCCCAGCTCATGAACCATCTTCCTATAAAGTAAACAATTTCTTGCCTTTGAGTTGGCATTTGGTATGCAGGTATTTTGATTTCTCATATAGTTGAAAACCTATTTATAAAAAGGTATGAGCTTTAACACATATAAAGAGATCATCATTCATATCTTATTTATGACGTATACAACCTAGGAAATTTGAAATTTTCACTTCCACCTGTTTCTTTTATTTGGCATATTACCAATGGAGGTTGGATGCCCTGAATTGCTGAGTTGGTGCAAATTTGCAGGAGAGGGTTAGCCATGTTTTATGAAAGAAAGGCTCAGTTTTTCACTTCTTTAGCAAGAGTACAGAGCATAAAAGATCTTCCTAAGAAACCCACAATTTACAGAAAGAAAATGAAGTCAAGCAGAAGTTATGTAGGAGATTTGGACAGCCACAAAATATCACACCGAAGGCCACGATATCAAAAAAAAAAAAATCTTGAAGAGGATTTTTGGTGTCTGCCCTGAGTAAAAGGGGGAGTTTTCTTGGAGGGTCTAGGCCCTCCTCCAGTGCTGTATGGAATAACTTTTGATATCCAAAGCAGTTAAAGCTTGATTATTTCATGCATAAAATGGAAAATTTTTGGTGGGTTATGTAGGAAAAGCGGGTATATTAAGTTTTTCTTTATTTCTTTTGACAAATATCAGAGTAACCCATTTTTCATACAATCCTTGATATGAATCTCACCCCTTCAGCTAATTCTGAGGAAAAGCTATACAATTTAATTAAGCTTTTAGATAATTATTGCTTTATTTTTTATGGTGGTCCCTGCCTTTGTTTGTTTCGGCTAATAATACAACTCTAGTGATTTCCCATTAGCATATATCAGTAGTGTATATCAGGAGCTGAGAGCTATCATTATCATAAGTAACAATTGAGATAGTGGGAGCTTGACCAAAAAGAAAAGGAAATCTTTGAAGCACTCTGTGTGGAAAATGGGTTCAGCATATTGAGCTGTTATAAGACGTGGATATAAGATGAGTCTACATTGCGAAGTAGCCTCGTACATAAAAAATTATTTCGAGTTTTATTAAACGCACTGCGGACACAGAAAAGTGGAAACGGATCACCGACAGTGCCATATGCATGAGTGCATCTGCAGTGGAAGCCAAACGCAGCGTTTTGCATAAGTGAAGCTATGTGGCATAATTGTAACCTTTGATCGAAGCAATGGCTAGGATGACTTCTTCCCAAAATAACACAAGCTTCCTGAAAAAACTCTGTAAAAGCTGCCAACAATTTCTGTTTTTTTTTTTGTTTAACAATCTCACCGTTTATTTCCAACACACCATTCCCAATATTGTAAGCAATTTTCAACTTTGGTTGGTTCCCCAAGTTCTATCGACCGAAATCGCAACTACACTCGTCATCCAATCTGTGCTCCCTCTTATCCATCTCTTTGTACTGTAACATGTTTGGTAGCGCACGGAAAAAGGAGAAGGAAAAGAAATTTGTTAAAATTATAATTTTATCTTTATAATTATTATCTAATTATTATTTATTAATTATTATTTAATTATTAAAATATAAAAATATTATAAATATTTTTTATTAACAATTTTTTTTAATTTTATTTTTATATTTAACTTTTTGATGTATCAAATGAGCCCATCTTTCAATCTCATTCTTCATCCCTCTTCTTTCATCTCTCCCTCCTTTTTCCCTTGCCCATCTAAATTTTTTTTTTTTTTTGGTGGGTGTCAATTTCTGTAGTTACCTTATCTTCTAGTTGATGCAAGGTTTCTACCATACAAACTGAAAAACTTTTTCTCCTACACCAATTACACGTCTAAACCGTAAGGGAAGTCTGAGAAAGGAAAAAATTTCCTTTTTACTGGTGCACACTCCTTCCAACTCAAGAGAAAATGGTGACAAAATGAGAGGACCAAAAAGGGAGGAAAGTCACCGCACGATATTTGCTTATCATGTAATCTAGTTCCAGCTTCAAACGGTGCGTTTTAGGCAAGAAAATTTATCTTTTATATCAGCTGTCCGCTTGATCAATGGCTGTCCATTTGTTACGTTTCTTTTCATTAACGTTGTATTTGGAAAGAGGAGAAAAGTGAAAAAATAAAAATATAAAAAATATTAATTTAATATAATACTAATGCTTTATTATTTTAACTTTTTGCATATATATATATATATATATATATAATAATAATAATAATAATAATAATAAAATAAATAAAAAAATTTAAGAAAATATTTAAATAATAAAAAGAAATTATTTTTGAATAAGATAAAAAAATTCTTATTAAAAATACACATTTAAAATTAAAAAATATTTTAAAAAATATATTCTTTAAATTAATTAAATTTTATTTTTAAAAAAATTATCTATAAATTATTATTTTAATATATATTAATTAATTTAAATATAATATATATAAATATAATAAATATTATTTATAATATTATATAAACAAATATATAATTATTATATATTCAAAAATATATATATATATATATATATATATGTACAATGCATTGTCTATTGAACATATATATGTCCAACTGAATATAGTGGATGATTTTTTTTTTAAATTATGTGTAATTTTTTAAAATTATATATAATTTATTAATTTTAATATTAAAAAATATAATATTATTTTATAAAATATATTAATTAATTTTATAATAAAATTAATTGTAACATTAATTTTTAAATTAATTAATTAAAATGTTAAAAAATTTTGTTGAATATATTTTTTTTATTATTTTTATATATTTCGATTAACTGGCAATTGGATATAAATGTCTAAGCCAATTTTCTCTTTCAAATCTCTTTATATTTGGGAAAAAAAAAAAAATCGAAGGGACTCATCATACTTTTCTTTTCATTTTTTTTTTTCCCAATTTTATTTTTGAGTCAAGCAGGAGAAAATTTTATTTTTTTCTCCCTCCTTTCTCTTCTTTTATTTTTTTCTCCATTTAAATGCACTATTTCAATCCCTTCCTGTTGCTCATCCTTAGCCGTTGATGATCCACTACAGAGCTGCACATTTCCAGGCACTTTAGGTGATCTGTTTTCCAGAAAAAGTGAACCAAGATAGAACAATAGCAGCGGATACAACAGTTATAATAGTCGCTTTTTTTTAAAAAAAAAAAAAAAAAGCTATGCGCATATTGTTATGCAAATTTATCTTCTGACTAGACATGGGCTCTATATAATTGTATGAGACTTATGTTAATTTGAAAAAATTTGAAGCAGAAGAAGAAAAAATTAAAAAAAAAACAAAAACAAAATAAAAAAATTAGAAAAAATGAAACCTTAAACAATTTAAGAATAATATTTTATAGTACAATCTATTTTCCTTTTATATATACACACACATATGATGTGAGGATCAAATGGCCAAAATCCTCTACTTTTCTTTTCCTTCACGTGTTGTATCCACTTTAAGCCGTTTAATGAAACTGTACTCATCTATTTTGATATTTGTTTCTCAAGTATAATATTTCTTCAATACAAAAAATAATAATAATCAACCTCCTCATGAATTTGCAATAAATTTTGAGTATTTAAATTTTAAAACTTTAATTATATAAAATTATTTAAAATATCTTTCTTATTATTTAATTTGTATATCTATTTGACATTTTCTTCATCTTTTCTAACAAATTTGTTCATGACCTTCAAATTTTAATTTTTGGTGCTATGATAAAAGAAATCAAAGACAACTCACTCCAAAAACTAGCTTGCATCGAAGCTAATCCATAAATGTCCTAATCATATGATGCTCTTCATCTATTGCAAGCAAATCCATTATTACATCTCCCTTCCTGCAAATGAGAAGCTCATCTTCCTTCTTCATTACAAATTTTTCCAGCGCCCCCAGAGTTAATAAACAACGTAGTAACAACGTTTTCCCAAGCTATAAGCAAATGCAATTACATGTTTTACCCATAAGATGGAAAATTTTTCCTTCTGTAAGAAAAAAAAAATGCACATATACAATTCATAATTCTCAATTCATACAAAATATTGTATAACCTACCATGACACGAGTTGAGGTCATTTTCATCTTCTTCTCTTCATTTTCTATCAATTTTAGAAAAAGATGGAGACAAAATATGTAAGATCCACTTAAATGATGAGTTCCATTTAAATATATTGAACTTATTACTTGAGACTTACTTAAGTGATAGATCTCTCACACTTTATATCTATCTCTCTTGAAAAAACAAATAGAGAGAATCAAATTCCTATACTCTGCACTCTAACAACTGGTGAACTTCAACTCTCATAGCACAGAAAGAAAATGAAAAAGGGAAGTGAGAGACGATGTTAGGGGCTTATTGATTAAATAATAAAGATATTTTAATAATTAAAGTCAATAAAAATATTACAATGCAACTACACAGCACTCGACGATTTCCCCAATTCCACCGTAGTGACATAACTAGAAAAACATAACCCAGGGAGGGGAAGGAAGAGAATTTGCCAGATAAGTTTTTAATTTAAAAGTTTCGAAAGTATACAGCTTATGTGCAAAACATGGTAGTCGCATAATTGTGTATTAAACCCTTCAGAAGTGTCTGTCATATCTTGCAGACAGGTACAATTCCAAGTAGATAAAAGCACTTTCTCATCACGGTTGCCGCTGCTTCGCAAAGCAAGAGTCTACTAGTTTCCTCACGCGACCCAACAACCTGCATCAGATGGCTTGAGTCACAGTATTATTTAACTACATCTTAATTCAGACTCTGGGTTGTTTATGACGTTCCACTGGAAGTAACGCCCCAGAAAATTTTTGGGTTAAGGACAACCTTCAACTGATAAACCCACCAACTGGTACTTTTTAAAATTACAACTGGACAATGGCATAAAAGGAATTTCTTTTAGCAGGTATCAAAAGAAATATTGCGAATGTGCTAGTTAGCACTTGGCAGTTTAATCTTCTCCACTCTCTGGCACTCACCACCGAGATGGACGGGAAAAACATAAATATAAAGCATAAACTGACAGTGTTAGAACTGTAACTGAAAAATTGGAATAATTTTTTTTTTTTTTGGGCAAAGATTTCTGATAAATTATATAGGCATTCACATAACACATTGGGCAATAAATTGGTGCATGCCGCCTCAACAACCTGAAAATTAAAGCAGCAGAAAATCCCACAAAGGAATGGAAGTATCTTTTTGGATTGTTAATTAATAAGAGTCATGATCTCATCTTACAGTCTCTTGTATTTGAAGGAAATGAAGTGGCACTAATAATCAAGTTTTAAATATTGATCACACAGGCATAAAAGCATAAGGATTAAGGCCCACATATCCTTTTGAAATGTCCTACCTCAGAGAATTGTAGCAAATGGAGCCCCAATACACGCTTATCTTGATGATCCCAGCTATTCTCCCAATCTGCCACATCCAGTATATAAACGTGAAATACACAGTAATACATACAAGTTGGATATTTAGTAGACAGACCATAAACATAAATGGTGTATTTATTATGACAACACCAGTCTGTGGGCGATTCATGCCAACAACTAAATCGTGATTCAATTTTAAATGGTCTGCATTAAAACAGTCAAGGAGTCAGAAGATCATTTCAAAACTCAAGTGGTCCATAACTCCAATCTGGGATCCATGACCATGCTTAATCTAACATCTTTGGTAGATTAATATCATCACAACTCACAATTATATTAGATGAGTGCTAATAAGAGTCATATCAACCATGGAAAAATGCAATTTATTCAAACCTAGGCACAAGCTAACTAGATAGGCAGCACCCCAGGAAGAAAAAGGAACTTACTCTCTTTAATTCTTCATTGTCTTTACCAGATTTCCTGATAATGGAACAGATCCTAGCATGAGCATACAGTAAATAAACAGCAGTATTGCCCTGTTTCCCAGGAGGTTGGGAAGACATTGTTAACTTTAGAACCAATAGCTTTGTGGGAGATTAGGAGAGTTTGGCAACCGCCTACAGAAGTTTAATATACATACATTTACAGGTAACTTCTCAACTTGTTTTTTTAAAAAAATTGTGAAATAGAAAGGAGCAAACAATTATGGTTGTCAAAAATGGGGATAGGGGATTATGGTCCTGAAATCCACTAGCTTCTTCCCTGTAGTTTCATTAGAACACTTAAAATTTGCATCTTGTTAATGCACCTTATCATTAAGCATCTGATCAAAGTTGAACGTGTAATTTGTCAATCTATTGTTCTTCAGGTCAGCATACCTGTCAAGACAAATTAAAGAAACAGAAATAAGGGGCTACCACTCATTTAGCATTCTTACTACCAACATCAGCTCACAGAATTTGCTATGTTAAACCAAAATCCTTAGAATAACCATATGTTATTAAAACCAATCTTCATGATGGTGGCACAGAAATAGAGACCTGATTGGACACTTGGAAGGATTAAAGCAGCTCTATGTCATGATATATTTACTTAGTTTATAGAAAAAATTTTGTATATGCTAACAGAATTCAGAGCGTAGCTCTAAGTTAAATTTAAAAGCAATATATCTATATCCAAAGTAACACCAGACAAGCAATATATAATATACAACTCAATATCGCAGGACAGAATGTCAATTTTGCTCTAACGTAGGGAAAAATAATTTAAGAATGGACTGGTTATACTTTAACTAAATATCCTTTACCATTATTATAGTTTCACTAATTAGGAAAACATGAAAATACTTTTAAAAGTAGCTTAGTTAACAGCACCGTAGTCAACAGCCTCTGCAGTCTTCTCAACCTCCTCCTCAGCCCAATCTTTAGCAGTATCCAAAGAACATCAAGAATTTGAAAGGTTATCCATCCAGTGTTTAGAATCTCAATAAATGATATCAAAATAGGCATATGCACTCATCAATCTTAGTCTATAAAAATTATTTTGCCGTAGATGCTTGCATGCACATAAGGATGAACTAGAAATTTCATATATGGCAAGTATCCAGTAATTTACCACGCTCAATGAGGGCACTTCTACCGCAATTCTTGGCTTCATCAAGGAAATCAACCAATCAAACAACTTCAGTGTTGCAAGTTCAAAAACGCTTTCCATCTTCCCCAAGAACAAGACCAAAGCCTACATGAATAAAGCATCATCTGCTGGCAGCCAACCTGCATGCTTAACAGTCTGAAATAAAAACAGAAGGCCTGACATTTTATTTCATTGAAACATTGGCAGCAGCAATTCATCATGACCTATGAAGCACAATACTTCAAAAATGGATCCTTGTCCCTGTCCGATGCTCAAATCAAACATGATGTGACACTTAATTGCACCAGGGAACGTCATATTTGTTGTGTCACAGAGCCATGTCTGTGCTTCTTAGGTGGTCACACACTTCTTTTATAAAAATAGATTAAATAATAAGCTACCATTGATTAATTAATAAAGCAAAGAAAACTAAGTAGACAATATAACACAATTATTTTACATCAGAAAAGTCAACCAATAAGGGCGACTCTATTGGCAAAAGTAATTAGCAAAAGCAACTTATGACAACAAAATGCAGGAACCATAAAACACTATGGACATTAGCATCTGAGAGAAGATAACATTACTCAGTGCATTGTAGAAAATGTTATAATTACTTTTTGAGGCAAAGACTACATGTGCAAATACTGCAACTTTGGTACAATATATTCAATCCATTTGTTGCCACATCGAATGTACATTAGCACATGAATCATGATTGAGACAGTTGGCTCACAACAATGTCCATTCAACAGCAATTTTTTCAAAATTTTCAGTGCATACACTAATCTTGGGAATCGATAAAGCATCTAGAGCAGTCCTGTTTCATACAAAAGCCCTATTTCAAAATTTCAATCCCAGGTGAGAATATAAGGAAAACCAAACGCCTGAGTGGGAGAGTAATTATGCAGATTCCTAATGCCAACTTGTGCAAACGATCAAACTCTCAAGCATAATAAAATAAGAAAAAAGATACAAGATCAGAATCTGAGCCATTTGATGAATAAAATAATAAGCATTGCAACTGCTAGATTTTCTTGCAAACTCAAGGAATAATAAGCCAACATAAAAATCCCAGCGGTGAATCCTTCTGGAAGGTACCAACAAAAAGATATCATGTTAACCCTCCCCAGAGTCAATAAAAAAGAAACTACAACATTTACCTTTTCCTCCAAATGAACTCCAAGACGCGGATAAACCCTGTGGAATTCAGTTGGGCTAATTTCACAAATTTGTGCCCATGCCTTGCAATATTTGGTTTCTCCACCCTGTAATTAAAATAAATTCGAACAATTTAAAACCAAGCCTTCCAAGATCTTACATGAGAAGATAAAACAGGAAAATTCTTAATCTGAAAATTGGTATAATTTACCTGGAGATGGACCATGCCTGTTGTGCCTTCTGCTTAAATTCAGGATCACTATCAAATCTCTGTTTCGAGGCTTGTAGAATGCCTAACAAAGTAGAGCTCACAAGAGTATTAGAAAATAACCAACCATAATTCACTTTCTAACAATGTCAGGAAAATGCTTCATGATAAAGCATCAAATAGATATGCATAACAACAACCATAAAGAGACCTCCACTCCACACATACTCAAGGAGGAAGAAACGTGGAGGCAGAGTGGGAGCTGAAGAGGTGGGCAGAATAGGAGTTGAAGAAGACATTGCTGTAGCAGTGGATGATCTCCTCAGGTTAAGCGATTAGTGTTACTGTTTTTGTGGCATTTATGTTTTAGTATAAATATCAGATCTAGTATTAGGGAAGGATCACTTATTGCATGATAACTTATTTAAACTATTTTATTGGAGTTACATGTGTTTTGAGATTCATGACATAAAGATTTGACAAAATTTTATATTGGTTGTCAACTATCTAACACAACTTTCTTCATTTTTTGAGCTTGAAACCAGTTATGAAATGATTTGCATAAGAGAATGTCGTACAAGTAGAAAAAAAATACTTTAATCTCTATTTATAAAAACAAGAGAGACATATAAAACTGTGCAAATTATAAATGAATTAAATTCATAAGCCACACAATGAAATTATGAGAGGGGATGATAGAGCAAAGATTAAGACAAGAGACTCGCATTACAGAAAATTAATTTGGTTTTATACCAAAAAAGTTAACCATAGAAGTAATATATTTGTTGCAAAGATTGATAAAGAGATATTGAATAAATCAAAAAGACTTACACATAGTGTTCATCAATTTAAAAAATGCATATAATAGGGTACCAAGAGAGATTTTATAGAAAGATCTGGAGAAAAAAAAAAAGTTCATATTATTTATGTTCAAGCAATCTAGAATATGTATAATAAGGTTACAACTAATGAAATTTGTGCCTATAAAAGAGTTTTCAATAACCATTGGCTTGCATGAAGGGTCAACTTTGAGCTCCTATCTTATTACAGATTTCAAAATGACAACAGTGAAGGGCCCTGTGTTCTGAACTCCCTTCAACCAAACCCAAATAGAAATCCTTTTTCATTGCAGAGTGCGTAATATAATATCACTCCCACCTACAAAAAGGAAGAATCCTAATAAATTAGATTTGACCAATTTGCATCCTCTCAATTTCTTCTCTCTCAATTTCATATCAATTTGAAACCCACACTCTCCAAATTGACATGAAATTGAAGAAAGAGAATGATGGGACCCATACTTTCCAAATTGATATAAAATTGACAGAAGTCAATTTGAGATTTGGCAGCAAAAGATCACCACATGACAGAAAACAAAGACATCGACAGCAACAAGAAAAAAGGAAAGTGAAAGAGATTTGCACTCTGTTGACCTTGCTGATAAGCTGCAGTGTATCATGGAGAAGAGCTTGAAAGATGGGAACTGTCCTGTTATTACAGGCATTCACAAAAACAGCAAAATCAAATTTTATGATCAAATGCCTTATAGTTTCATTGACTAGCTGATAACATCCATGTAATTCCAACAAATCAGCAATTTGCTATCAATATGCATAACGATTGCCGAAATAACATTTCCCTAATTAGAAACACTACAATGTTCTGTCTAAAATTGTTTTTCGCTGGATAATTGAACAGCAGGTTCTAAAATGTTGTGACACAGATGAGAAGTGTTTCAAAGAAGATACAAATCTGCCTATCAGGCATCTGAATGGCTATCACTGGAAAAAATTAAATTGCAGGGTGTCGTTTAATATGTAATTTTGTGAAGGATATTCAGGAGTCTTATAGAAACATAATTCTCCATGCAGCTGAACCAAGATTCACAAGGAATTTTAAGATCACAATCTTTCATATTGTTTCCAAAAATATAAGGTTTCATATATATGCTTCATAACAATGCCCCAAGTTGTACGAAGGATCAAGGTTAATTCTTATTCAGATCTCTATAAAGCTTTCATAGAACTTGTAATCCTTAATCTGATAAATACCAAATCAAGCATAATAATTCTATCTAAAGGTCCAAAAAATGGGAGAAGATTCAGCACCTGATACTTCTTGTTGTTCACCAATGCCCATCTTCCACCTTTTCCCCATGGCCGCTAGGGAGGGAAAGTAGACTTTCAGTATATACACCTGCTTCTGCATCAAAGCCCTGCGGATCTTCACAACAACATTCTACCAGTTCTCCTTTGTCATTGAACTTTATCAATCTTGTACCATGTATTGCAACCACTTGACCATCTTTGGTGAAGCATATTGGTGAAATCAAGTGGGTAGGAAATTCAGCAAGAGACAGAGTAACATGCATAGTCCAAGATGACTTCAGTCCATATTCTCTCATCATCCATATCTCAATTTCACTGTGATTGTTCGTACCAATTAGACCAAGGCATCCTCCAAGTACTTTCAAATGACAATATTCATAGTTGAAATCATCAGGCATAGGTACTAATTCACGTAAATTCTTTTCTGTTAAATCGAATGCAATAATTGCCGCATGTGAAACTTGCGCTGCTCCAAGACGCAAAGCCAACCAATGAATAGCACCGTTCAAGATTGAACCAGCCATTGAACCAGTCAAAGGAAAATCTGGGTGATCCATTGGACTGATATATGTGTAATTTCCGTCAAGTTTTTTCCATGAGTTGGTTCTCAAAGAGAAGATGTTAAACTCAGTACCACAAACAGATGGACTGGAGTCGTATGATACAAGCGATGCAAGCACTATTAAGTAGTCATCAGTGGATGCATCATAACCAAAGCCAAACAGAAATGCAGAAAACCGCAAAGGAGTTGGTGGGATATGTTTGCAGATACCGGTTGAAGGATTCCATATAAGAAGTTGAGAATCATTATCAAGCACTAGAAACAGAAACCCTCTACAAGAACCCATAATCTCAATATGATAGGGTGGCATGGTAAGAGGAAAATCGAGCCTTGCAAAAGCAGCGTCATCATGAAGGGATGCATTGAAATCTAGAGATTGAAATTTCGAAGATAGAGTTTCCGAAGTTACAAAGTAAAAGATTCGATAGGCGTGTTGGGAAGATCGTTGAAAATGCAAATTTGCAAAATAGGGATTGGAGATGAGAGAGAGCCATGACTTGGATACACACCTGAAACGCAGAAGAGACTTGACGGGCAAGCGTAGAAGGATTTCCAATATCACTTCTTCGGGAAGGTTCTTCATGGTTGCGTCTGTGTACGAGTGGGCACCGGTGAGGTCAATGGGTGTGTGTATTTTTTTGGAAGGCTAGGGAATGAGTCCTATGGAGCGCATCCGCAGAAAGTACTTTGTCAAATGGGAAAATTACATGACTTAAATTTTGTAAAATTTATAATAAAATATTTTTAAAATTAAAATCATTTTAAAAAATTAAAATTATTATTAAATTATAAAAAATTTATCATTAAGTTTAAAAAAGTTATTATTAAATTTTTTTAAAAATTATAATTTAAATAATTTTGGTAATAATTTTTTAAAATTTTAATAATAAATAATAATAATAATAATAATTTTGATATTAAAAATAATTTTAATTTTTAAAATTTTTTATTATAAATTTTATAAAATTTAGACCCTTTGTCAAATTCAGTGGTAGCAACTTGTCAGCGACGTGTGACTAGGAGGGGGAGAATGTATGTTCGCACGTGTTGTAACGGATTTGGATCCTCTCCCCTGCTTTCTTTTGTACTTTCTCCAGTGTCAGATTACAACACGGATTTGGATCCTTTATCATGTTCTCTTTCTCTAATGTTAGATTTGGACCGTTCAAAGATTTAATTATTTTTTTTATATTTTTAAAAATATAATTATTTTAAAAAAAATAAAATATAAAATAAAATTATTTTTTTAACTATAAACTTTTAAAAAAATATTGTTTAAACTTAAAAAAATTAAAAAAAATTTTGATCCGTTAAGATTAAAATCTGAACGATACAAATCTTATGAGAGAAGCACGAGAGAGAATCTTTTTCCCGTTGTAACCCGTAAAACATGGAAACTCTGCAAGTTAGGCTTGTGAAAACATTTATTTCAGAACATCATATCTAGAATCACGGTCGTACATCCTAACTCATCATCCTTCTCAAACTAAAGTAAAAAAATACGCGACTTGACTGAGTTGAAGTGAAGAGATTGTTTATCCTAACTAATTGAAGTTCAAAAATCATTTATCCTAGCTAAACAAAGTTCAGGAATTTTCTAACCTGACTAATGGAATCAATGAATCTGAAGTTTAGAGAATTTTCCACCTTCACTAATGAATATATTATGTGTAACTAGCTTATGGCCAAAAAAGAGAAAAAATATATTATGGTAAAATAGCTTATTCAAAGTTTAGTTGAACTTAACATCATATTTTTAGGGCACATCATGGTGTTCAATCCTATATATTATTAACAATCCCAAAAAATTTTTAACATAAAGCATGCTTGAATTGGATACAATCTGTTTCAAAACATTGCATTAGTTTCTCTCACAATGTAAATCACATGTATATGCTTTCTTTAATAACATTGGAAGTGAAACACATAAATTTTGAATTTTATTAAATACATAACACAATGAATAATTCATAATCTATAAAAATATATTCAGATAAAAATATAATTATCGCATAAAAATAATTATAATATATGATATCCACTCACAAAAAGAACTAAATACATACAAACTTTTTAAGTTTATACCAAAATAATTGGTAGTCTTTAACATTCTTATAGTCATTTAAAAAACAAAACAAAAAAAAGATAGACATTCTATGTACTATTGTAAGAACATTCTCTCTTAGCCTGAAAATTTCTAAAATCCAGAGTTCATAATATAATATAAAATCCTAATTCAAGTTTGTTTCCAATTTACTACCTGTAATCTATAACAATCCCAAAGTCACCAATCCAGAACATCATACATCATAAATTTAGTTCCTACCACTAAGTAAGAAATTAAAGAAAATGAAACCAAGTTATTATTCTATAATCTAAGACCATAAGAATGAAATCCATATCCTATTAGATGCTAAATCAAGTCCCAGTCATAGTTGGGTATTTCAAACAGGGAATGGATGAAGATTTTATATCTTAACAAAGAAAAATCTTTATAAATGATAAAAAAAAAAAGGCTAACAAAAGAAATAAATTATGTAAAATTTACTAGAAATTATGAAAAATTGAAGAGAAATTGCTTACATATTTTTATGTAAAAGTGAAGGTGTTAAGTGTGAGGTCTAAGGGCTAAAATGGTGAAAGGGATGAAAAATTGTGCAAAGATGGGGCCTTTGATCACATAAAATGAGAGTGGATCTTCCCAATTTAGAGATAAGACAGTCAATTTAAGGAGAAAAAAAAAAGGAGAGAGAGATAATGATCTTGCACACTTTTTCTTATCCTTTGCATCATTTTTTCTTTTAGTGTATATGGTGCAATATCACACAGGATTCATTCACACATAAAATATCTGTCTATAGAAATATTTTCAAAAATTGTACTTTAACCCCATCTTTTCTAAAATTATGCTCTGACTTTGCATTTATTTTTCAAAATTGTACTTTGAACCCCACCTTCTCTTTTTACCTTGCAATTTCATCCCTAAAAACCAATTAGAAAAGTCCCTTTTCCTATATTCTTATAATATGATTATCAAACCTCATTTTTTTTCTTGCCATACTTCATTACCCTATAAGAATAATAAAATATTTATTTTCACTCATCATACTCAAGATTTAGACTGAAAAACATTAGGGTAAATTTTAAATTCATTCCATACACAAACGTACATCTTATTTTTTCAAATATATTAAACTAATTTTTTATTTTTAAATGGGGGTCACGGTTGCTATATTTTTTTAAAATAAAAAATAAAAACAGACATGAAATTAAAAAAAAAAAAAGAATTGTGACATGCAAACTTGCATGTCATTTTAATCTATTCTTTCATTTTGCCAACCAAAATATACTATGATCTAAAGTTATAAATAAAAAGAAGTAATTGTATGAAATTATAGAAGATAATTATTAAATTTTATTTTTTTAATTTAAAAATATTATGCTATGTTAAAAATGGTTGTTAATGCCGGAACCATAGCCTTTTGGATAATCTATAGCCTTCTTCTTAGTTAGCAAAATAAGATACCATGGACACCATCGGATCGTCCACATCATCAAATTAATGGCTACGTGGTTGGTTTGGATGGGATTTCTCTTGCTCTACATAAATGTATCCTATCTGGGAAAATTATAACCTGCAACTATTATTTTGTTACATAATTTGATTACATTGATCAGAGATAATGGCTCTCAGTATGGTAAGTGAATGCTATAACTTTAATTGCCTTTGATTGATTTTTTTTTGTTAATAATTTAATCTTAAAATTGTTAAATTCATTTAGCTTTAGTTTCTCAAATATTAGTACATATACAAATTAATTCTTAAAAATAATAATTTTGAAAAGATTGACACACAACAAATTTATTATTTTTGAAAATTAACTCTTTCACTCAAAAGATATTAAGAATTAAAATTAAATGAGTTTAATAATTTAGAGGTCAAACTATTATTATTATTATTATTATTATTATTATTATTATTATTATTATTATTATTATTATTATTATGTCACAAAATTTGGGTTTTGGTGCATTGATATTATAGAGCAATTTGCGATCAATGGTGGCACAGCTAAGAGAAGGAAGACGTTCAATTGCTACTTTCACCATCCCAAAAACGAAGACAGGTTGATGGGTCATGTTCTTTTATTTTATTTTTTAAAATTAATATGGACATGTCCATTTTTATTTTTTATTTAAAAAAATATATGGGGTCACGGTTGCTTACCCCCATTTAAAAAAAATCAGTTTAATGTATGTGGAAAAATAATATGTATGGTCGTGCATGGGGTGAATTTAAAATTTTCTCCAATATTTTTCAGTCAAAATCCCCATCATACTCCTTTCTCAAATTCTTTACAAATTAAAGAAAAATTGTTTTCTAAAGTTGTTAAAATTAGAGTAATCACATATATGGGTTAAATTATAATAAAAACATTTACATATAAGTGTAGAATGGAGGGATTATTGGTCATTTGTCAATTTTATTTATTCTTTATTCACTATAATTTAAATTTATTATATAGTTTTTAATTAGTTTTTTATGTTAATAATTTATTATTCACTCTCCCAAATAATTTTAAATGCTCTCTTCTCTTAAACTCTCACTTTCACATATCCCAATCTTTGCCTTTTCTTAAAAAAAAAAAAATACAATTAAAGTACCTATCCTTCTTATACTTATTAAAAGTCATAAATATTCATTTTTAATTAATCTCACCTGTTTTTTTGGGCCAAAATGTTAAAAATTCCTCTTAACTTAGAAGCTATGTAATTTATTCCCCTTAATTTTAAAAGTTGATTATAAATTCCTAAACTTAGTTTTATGTAACATAATTGCTCTATTAACTTTTTTAATTTAAAATCTTAACAGCACTTATCTATATAAGTTAAATGAGGCTAGATTAGCCCCCAGAAAATTAATCCAACCTAACACCCTAGTTATCAAATAAGGGCTTTTTAGTCACTTTTTTTCACATGTGTTTACTACCAAAAAAAAAAGCTTTGCTTACCACTTATGATAATATGTTCAGCCAATTTTTTACTCATTTAACCTCTTTTAACCTGCATAAAGAAGGAAGGTCAAAGTTTTAGATAAAAAAAATTAACAAGAAAAGTTATATTTTACAAAACTAAATTTGAAAATTTTGGTCAACTTTTAAAATTAAAAAAAAAAAGTTGTACAGCTCGAGAATTCTTTGTATTTTGACCTATTTTTAGATAAACTTTGCAATGAAATGAATATCCAAAAAATTGAAAGTAAATTAAAAAAAAAACAACAACAAAGGCTTTTCAGAGTAGATAATAAAGAGAAATATATTAGACCAAGATTTTTGGCTCAAATAACTTGTGATTATATTCCAAACTCTAAAATTGGGTTCACCCCACTTTTGTGTTTAAATTATTAGTTCTTTTAGTATAAAGTTCTAAGATGAGGTACGTAGTTTATTTCCATTTAATTTTAGCAGGATGACTGGTTCCGTGCAGGATTTATGACAATTGTATGATGATCAAAAGTTCAATACATTTATTTGGACAGTTGAATTTTATTCTTTCACCAGTGCTATTTAAACGCATCATCTAATACAGTGCATGAAAGGTTTAGAAAGCACATGCACAGAAATACTATCATAAAGACTAAATAAACAATTGAATAAATTCACCTACTAGAAAGCCTTAAAAAAAGAAAAGAAAGAAAATCATAAAGCGCTAATCCAAATTTCTCTCATCATCTCTAGGCTTTTTTCACCTTCGTATCATATATGCCCCTTTCATATCTTCATAGGGTAACTGTATAATTAACTAGCACGGCTCTGCCTCCGATCATACAGGGACTCAATTATCATTTTTTACCTGCTAACTCAAAAAATGAGAAATTACAATGACTAATGCATATATACGTATACATATAAAATTATACATAATGCTCTTGCAAAGTTTAAACGATTACCAATGCAAGATTGGTATATATTATTAGACAAGGTAGTACTCAGACAGGAAGGCAGCTCCTATGACGACCGTCAAGGACAACAACGATATGATATCAGCCATCCCAAAAGATGATTCTGACAAGAAGTAAATTTTATGAGCGCCACTGTCCCCTTTAAAACCTCTGACTATCATAGCCTGCGGTAATTTATTTGTTCAACTATCAGAAGACAACTTATGAATCTTTCATAACTAATTTGAAAAAAGAAGATATGCGGGAGGTCGAAGTTTGTCAGTATGAGTTTTTCTAACAAAGTCTTCCGGAAGGTTAATTGAAATCAACGAGGGCAAATTTTTAGACTGTTTTTGCAGCTTAGGACTGAAAGAAACTTTACATAGCTACAAGTTTTAAGATACAAATCTGTACAAACAAAAGTTAAAATAACTATTACCATTGAAAAAAAAAAGTTAGATGATGATGTTAATAGCTGAAACAAATTAACAGGGAATAAGCTGAAAAAATGATAAAGCTAAAGCTATTCGAACAAGATTGACTTAGGCCAACGAGGAAAAAGACGTCATATCGAAGTAAATTTGAGACAAACCTGTGAAATTTGCTCTGCATGACTGAAGATATTTTTGAATATACGCCGGAAGTAGTTGAAAAAAACTGCAGTCATGAACAAGAAGGAAAAGAAAAAAAGAAAAATCATGGCAATGAAGAAATATCTTCGGTTAAAAGTTATGAGTTGACCATAAATTCATTAAACATTAACCTAATGTTGTTCAAACAGAGAGGAACAGGTAGACTTCCTAAGTTTAAGCTATTTTATTCAGGATACATACTGACAGACTATTATAGTGACATGCTATGTTAGGTATGAATTACAAATCATAGAACACTATTTCAGATATTCAGTTCAGGGTGTCAGATTGTGATCCAGGTACTTACATATCAATTTCTAATACTTAGACATTCTACACAAATTAATGTTAAGCCTAGAGAATCTAAATGAGATTTATGAACAAGACATTTCTTGATGATACCCATCAACTGTAAGGTGAAAAGTAGAAGATCAGAAAATAGTACAATGCTTTCCATCGATATCTGGAACCAAGAAGAAGAGCAATAAATATTTACTTACTATCAATTGTCTCCATAACAGTCAGCTGTTTCCAATTTATCCTTCGAGATAGAATCCCCAAAGCTACATTTCGAACCTGCAACAAAATAGGAAAAGAAGAAGGAAATCCTATTTAATGAGTTAGGTCAAATTAGGTTATAAGCTAGAACTATCGAAACTGCTATATCCTTGCAACGCAATACAATCAGTGTCAATTATCAATATTATATCCTTTAGAAACCATGCCAGTTCCCACATCATAAGCTATAACTGTTAACCCTTGTACCTTATGCTGGTGAATAATAAAATAATCATCAATAACAGTCTAACATAACATGAAATGGTGGGAGGACCAAGTTATCTTTTCAAATTGGACCAAAATAAGCTTCTGCAGTTCTCTGCCATATGACGAAGGAACCCATTCACCCAAAAACAAAAAGAAAAAGTGGGTCAGTGGCACCAAGCTTGTTTTCCACAGGTTCAGGCCCAAAATTGTCCTCCAATGCTCTTATTCCAAGATAATTATTTTTTGCCTTTTAATTTTAGATTTTTGGTTTGTGGAAAAGTTTACTGGTCATAAAGGAAACATTAGACCAACTGTGCCCCAAAAAAAAAAAAGGACCAACTGAATCAAAGATAATAATAGAAGTGTAAAATGAGACTAAATCTCATATTATCAAATTGTACTGAATGCCAAAATCTACACTATTCTCTTACCTCATCAAAAACTAGACTGACAAACCTCAATGAGAGCAAAAGGGTAAGCACCATTTCTGAGACAGAGATGCCTATGTGTCTTAGAGGGAGCAAAAACCATCGCAGTGCAAATGCTAGTTGTTCAGGGGTTGTGGTTGTGAGGCAGAGGCTCGCACTTTGAAATACCTTTCAAACAAATGAAGTCCAAATTCTCTAAAGTCAAATGATCATTTTTTTTTTTTGGGTATCAGAAAGCATCCATGAGTCATGACTTCTGTAAAAAGTGCAAAACAAATGTATACTAGTTTTGAAGGTTTGCAGCAACTGCATTTTAAAGATCTATCATCTTTTTCCTTTCAAATTCAATATGCAGGAATAATTATATACCAAAGATGTACAAAAGTGAATGAAAATAGAATAAGAAATGAAGAAAGCCACTTACAGTGAAAGTTAAACATGCAGCGGTGCTTGCTACAGATAAGCCTTTCCTTGTAAAGGTTAGTGGACCTAACTTCATGATTACATAGGAATAACCTCTTAAGGATACAGGAAGATCAGGAAGCCCCATCATCGCAGGTGGCAAGGTTCTCAACTGGACAAGCGGGGGCACGCCATCTGAACCAAGCCCTAACATTATGAATAACACTCCTGAGAACAAATACACTCTTCCCAATTGATCCTGTACAATTTCAGGATTAAGTAAGAAATTCCCCAACTTAGCAGTTCATCCCAATATGGAAACAACTGTAAATATGTTGGCAAGTATCTGTGGAAAGGAAGAGAAGAGGACCCGCGGGGGGGGGGGGGGGGGGGGGGGGGGGGGGGAGATGTCCTACATAGTGCAAAAGGTCCTTCACTTACAACATGCTAATCCAAGTAAGTCAAGGACATCAACCTTTGGTATTTTTAAAAAAAAAAGAGTCATCCTTCTTTGAATTGGTGAGAAGTAAAACTTCAACATAGGCTAAATTATTTCATGAAATAAGCAATCAAGTATGACAAATACGGTGTTCTTGAATAGGAAACACAGGATAAATACCACCCATGATGACAAAGAAGGGAAAAAACAAACAGTGAACATCAGATAGAACATCTGACAACACCATGGACAAGTAACCCCAGTCAGCCCCTCAAATTGATGATCAACTTACCAAATATAATTTTATAAAGTGAAGTCAAGAACAAACCATCTATATATGCATATGGCATTATGGCTTAAGTATAACCACCACAGCTAGCACAACTCAATTTGGCACAGCCATGATATGTGTGTGTGTGTGTGGGGGTGGGGCAATCTTGAGTTTGATAGAGTTCTGTCAACAGCATAAGTTTAATAGCATGAAGACTTAATAATGACCAGCCAATACCTCCACTCCCCAAGCCAGATGAGTCAATAGTTATGAATTACTTACCATCCAAGCATCTTTCGGCAGAGTCCAAACTGAAAGCAGAGTCAAATATATAACCAATCCAAATCGCATAATTATATGTGACCTTGCTGGTAGAACAACCAAAGCCAAAAGCCATACCTGTAAAATTAGACTGATTTAATTACCAAAACACACACACACACACACACAAAGAACAAAAGAGGAAATAATCCAAGAAATTCAGCAACACAATTGATTATGTAATGTTAAACAATTGTTGATCATTCCATCATGATTGATGGATGATAAGCACTCTTCAACATTTATAGACTTGACCAAAAGCAATCCAACATGTATCAAAAACAACTTCATTACCATGTTCAGGGAACTTTCTTCAAGTCCTCAACTAATCAAAAAGTAGGTGTCAGTCATATAAAGATTTAAGATTTATGAACCAGATGGAAATTGGTCCGCCCTTTGATTCATTCATATGTTTCAATTTTAGTAATTACACTGCTCTTTATCAAGGACTTCAAGATCTGAAAGATATCACAAATTACAATCAGCAGTAGCAAACCAAAGCTATACTTTTCTGAACAGACATAAAACCCATGCTAGTGATCTCTGAAATAACATGCTTAGTTGTCATTGCTTAGTACATTAGGGATATTACAGGAGATTAATCTATTATTTTGCACTTGCTATTATCCACACATCACTAAAATATTGCAAACTCAAAATTAAAACACTTTCTTAGATCAGTTCGTCTCAATTCATTGAAAAAACTCGAGAATCCAAGGTTCAATACTTAACCCATAAATTGATTTCGAAGTCACTCACCAATTTGATTCGAGGGTCTACAGAATGGAGAAACGTGGTGGGTGACGATATGAACTGACCAATGGGGCTAGCTGTGGCACCCGCAATCAATCTGAGAACTTTATCGGCAGCGAGAGCGCTGGTGGGTATCCACTTGGACCAATTTGCTGTGTCACCATTATCACCCGCCGAAGCTCTAATTTGAAGGCTCGCCTTCTTCACCAGCAAAAGGGTAGTCTTCGGCTGAAGGAATGCACTAGGGTTTGAGCAAAATTTTGGCAAAATTACAGATTTGGGACCAGAGGTTATAGGTAGAGACGATGGAGAAGCTACCCAAAGAAAGGCGCCATGCTTACAGTTCATGGGTAAGTGTCAAATTGTAAAGGAGACGGAAATGAAATGGAGATGGAGATGGTGTGTGCCAACACAGGGGCTATACTACAATCTGACAATCTCTATGATTCGGGGTGCGATTGGTTTTTTCCGAAGTAGAGTGGGAACGCTTTGATGCATATTTTCATGCTTCCTTGTTACTATATACGCGGTTGAGAGTTCCCATGAACAACAGCACAAATCATTGTGCTTCAGTCAACAAGTCTTTAGACTTCCCAGGGGATAAGTTATAATTTTTTTAAAAAAAATGCAAATATTCATGCACAAAAACTCCCTCAACGTTTCAAATTGAAAAAAAAAAATCTCTAAAATTTTATCCTTGAATTGAAAATTTGGATTTTTTCAATCTGTTAATTAAAATATCAACTCAAATTCTTTTATTTATCATGTAATATTTTTTTATTGGTCTACGAAAAAGTATTGCTTATATTCTAAATCGCTCTGATTGTATTGAAAAATCCTATAATTCAAAATTTTTTTTTATTCAAAAGCCAAAACAAACTTTCCAAGCCGTAGTAGAACTTGAATTGCATACTACGTGATAATTGAAATAATTTAGGTTGCATATGATATATTAAAAAATATTTTTAAAAGAGAAAAATAAAAATAAAAATAAAAATAAAATTTTATGACTTAAAATTATTTCTACTTTGATATGAAAATAAATAAAAATATTTTTTTTATTTAGATGTTTTGTAAAATAAAAATAATATAGAAACAGAAATAAAAGATGAGCAAAGATGATATACTTTTTGTGCCAAAAAATATTGAAAATTTAATTTTTGTTAATTAATATAAAAGAAAAAAATTATAATTGAGGATTTCAAATTAAAGATATTTATAATAAAAGATATTAAAATTTAAAATTATTTTAAAAGACATAAAGATTAAAAAATTAAATTACACAAAAAATTACAATTTAAAACTTGAAATTAAAATTTTTAATTATTAAATTTTTTTAAAATAATTTCAAATTTTAATATCATTTAGTATAAATATTTTTAATTTGAAGTTATCAACTATAATTTTTTCAAATAAAAAATAAAATATTATTGTCATTTTAGACAAAATGATATTTTTACTATTATTTCTATCTTCAACAATAACTTTTTTTGTAACATTATGATAGAATAAACATTGTTATAAAAGCATGGCAATGAAATGCATTATTGATTACATTTCAAACATACCAAACACCAATTTATCTTTTTCCATCTCTCTTTCCATTTTCTCACCCTCTTCTTCAAACATACCAAAAATGCTGTTAAGGCGATATCTTAATCAATAATATTAACAAGAGATTGGATATTAATAATCTAAATCTTAAAATGTGATAAGAGGTTTTTTTTATTTTTACAAAAGATTCAAATTTAAAAGATATATTCGTATTTTTTTATTCACTAGGTAATAATAGGGGTAAGTTATAATTAGATACAAAATTTTTGTATCTCATAATTAATTTATAAATATCGCGAAATATTAAGTGCATTCGTTTTTTATCCACTTTTTTGTGTATTGTCCTTGTAAGGACAACACTTAACGGTAAAACAAATTGAGATATATATTATCATGATTATTATACCAAATATCACTTTGTGTCATATTGTTAATGTTACTATTAAATTATCAAAATATTTTTTTAGCCTATTAAACACCACAAAATAATTAACTACAAATTATAAAGAGCAATTATAATATATTTCATATCATATACAAGATATTTGAAATACAGCTGACTAGTCAAATATGATTTCTTCATCTTGATAACTCTAATTCAAGAGGCACCTCTAAAAGTTTGAGTTGGCCTACCATTCTACGTTGAAGTGTGAAGGATTTAACACTAGCATCCATGTCAATTTATCAAGTTCCTGGCATCTTATTTATTACGCATTTTTTTTTCAAATTAGATACAAATTTTACATTTTTGTTATCAAATTTTTAAATAATACTATCTTAAGTATATGAGTTTTGCAAATAAGTGTATAATTTTTATATTTCGATATCATATAGTTAAATCTTTTAAATTTTTTTTTTACAATATTACATTTTTTAGGGGAGAAAAATAAAGGTAGAAAAAACTACATCCAACTCTAATACCTTGTTTGATAAAAGGAGGTAGAAGGAAAAGAAAAAAAAAAGCCATTAAATAATCCTATTTAATACATATTTTATATGATTGGAAAAAAAATCATTTTCATTCTACAAGTACATGAATTAAAGATAATGATTATATTTAATTTATGCAAAATTCATTATATCTTTATTATTATTACCTTTTTATTCCAAAATTATTTTTAAGTAAGAAAATGAAAGTTATTTACATTATGTTTATCTAATCAAACATATAAATGGATTAATATTTTTATTTTTTTTATATATCATATTAAGTGTAATTATTTCATTCCATTAACATTATCATCTTCTTTCTATTTTTATTTTTATTCATTTTATCATTCTTGTTTGATTTCATTTTCTATTTAATAATTCCCATATGATCGTTCTTAGCCAGTGCCATCACCGACTTTGACATCCGGGCATTTGGTCTAGTGGTATGATTCTCGCTTTGGGTGCGAGAGGTCCCGAGTTCGATTCTCGGAATGCCCCTAACATTTTGCATTAGATCCTTCCATATCCACTTAAGCGTATATAAATTGTCATGTTCACACGGATTCCATAATCATAAGAAAAAAAAAAATGTACGCAAACGAATTGCCAATCCATATTGTCACCCAGGCGTAAAATAAAAGAAAAAAGAATAAACAAAAAAGTGAAAAATGATAATTAAATTTTAGAATATTTTCCTGGAAGTATTACTCCTACGCCCCCATGTAATCAAACTGTAGCTTAGACCCTGCCACTTCTCCAAGCATAAGTTTATGAAAGCCCTGCGTGGATAACACCAGTGCATAACAGTTGCGTCGCACTCACAACAATTGTGATCGTCTCCAAGGTGCGCTGCAAAGATGGAGATCTTTGTTACCTTTATTTTGAGGAAAATAGCTACCTCTTTGTTGTGAAGATTGCCAGGTAAAGATTACGAAAGAGGAACTAATGGAGAAGCATGGCCTAATAATGAGTAAAGACCCGCTTATAAAACTAGGTTAATGCTTTGGAATGAATTAACCATCAGTACAAACTTTTGATATTAAGTGAATTAAAATCTGCTTGTGTTATTTGGTGCGTGAAAATTTTAATTTCTCAGACATTTGAGAATTTATAAGATATTTAGATAGAATAAATATATAAAAAACTTACAATTCATGTGTTTATATATGTCTTATATAAGAATGATGATTCTTTTATACATGTCAAATTCAAATGTTTTTATAAATAGGTTTATGAAGTGTTGAAAAATTAAGATATTCATATATCAAATAGCTTGAATTATCTGATAGATGAGCAAACCTATGTGAGCGTCATTTCTTATTATTTAATATAAAAGCAGAAGCTTACCAGATTTGAGTCAGTCCAGCCAAGTTCAATCTCTTTACATGCCGATCTGCAACAGATAAGAAGCAGTAACCACATAACATTAATTGATCCAGTCATGTGAAAATCATGGGAATATGGGTACATTAAGAGTATGACTCACCCCATGGCTAGTAAGGTGAGAGCCCAAGCTGTGAATGAAGATGTGGCTGCTGTATATAAGCTGGGGAGATCCCCGTTGGAAATATTTTGCAATCCAGTGAGTGAGGTGGTGAAGCCCACAACACCAGCAATGAGAGCGAAGATAATAAAGATACCAGTCGCTGCATTTCCCATTGGGAAATATATTGGAAATAAGCGAGCTGGAAGGGACAGAACAGAGGCTGCATATATATGCACAAACATGGCCAACCATGAAGGTTAACATTTGAGATTACAACATTATTAACATTTCCTTGGCTGATATAAAAAACTCATGATTACCTGTTTCACGAGTCCTTTGAATCCCGTGATTCACTGCCCATGAAGCAATTGCGGTCACAATGAAGTACAATACTAGATTTAGTACCAAGAGGATGGAGGCTACTGATCTTTGTCCGCCAGAAGCCATGGCCCTTGAAGCTCAAAGCCTGACAAAACCTGAACTTATTTATGTTTAGGAGGTCGACATGTATTAGCCGAGATTTATGGTCCCCATTATTTTGACAGCGATATGATTATTCCTTGCGGTTACCATTAAAATAATTTTCTTCAATAGGAAGAAAAGACCTGTATTCCTTTCCCCCATTATCTGGCTTGCCTCATGAAGGGGAAAAGAATCTTGTGTGTGTGTGTATATACCCGTGAGCAGAATTAGTTTTACAGCATAAAGAGATGAGGTTTTTTTTCCCTTTTTTCTTTATGTTTACATTGTTAGTTACCAAAGCATTTTCCTTTTTTCTTTGTTTGCCATGGAATAATTCCTTTTCTACATCAAATGAAAAAGAAAAAGCATTCCATATTCTTTACATGGTCTTCAGATTCTCTTCTTTCCACCAATTCTTCCCTCCTCTACCTCTCTACCAAAATCTGATGACCAAGATTGTGTCTTCCAAAATTTTTATTGCTGATTGTTAATGGCTGATAAATCTAAAAACTCAAATTTTGGTTGAGAGGCAAAAGAGAGAAAAATTGGTGGAGAGAATCCAAATACCTCAAATTAGGACAAGAGAAATACATCTATAATATTGGTAACAGAGCTTAGAGGCCAAGAAACACGAGCTCAATTAACCATGTCTTAGACTTCAATCCAAGCATCAATGCGAACGTTACCGGAAACATATTTAAATATATAATCAACTATATTTCAAATCCAACCGGGATTTCATCTGACAACCCATAACTAGGATGACAAACACTTTATTCTCAGCTTATGTCCAGACAAAATCGCCTCTTGGATGATTTTAAACTGAAAGTGAAGAGTTTTCCACTTTCCAGCACCCCGACAAACCAATCCCAAATGATTCGAGAGTCCGCCCAGAATCTCATCAACCAATAGACTTAGACCTTTAATGCTAACTTCTGAGCTGCAAGCGCTTCAGCCTCTAGTGTTGGCTCCCACAATATTGTAGTTTCAGCCAGTAATGATGTCACAATATATGGGTCCATATTTGAAGCCGGACGCCTGTCTTCCAAGTAACCTACAATCAAGAGGATGGGCAAGGCAAACAATAAAAATCTAGAAACACTTGCAGATTCCAGTAATTAAACAGCCTCAGTATTAACAGTTTCTGGCAGTGAAAGAAGTTTAAAGTAAAAAAAGGAAGCTAATGACAATCAGAATGAGAGCAGTAACAGAATAGGACCATGTTATACTAACTTTTTGTTCAAAAACAAAACATTTGGTAAAAACCAAGGCATGTGAGTTTGCAACGCATAAAAGATTTATGAAAACAAAAACAAAAAGGTGGGAACTAAGTACAGGCCAATACAGTAGTAACCAAGAAGTCCTAATAGTAAGCTGAGCTAACTCAAAAGAGAATGTCTTTGAAATAAAGTCACTTAAGCTGCTAATTGTTTTATTATGGTTATTCTTTGAAAAAATATGGAGGAAAAGTCTCTTCTTCAGTAGAACAGGTCCTTCAGCTTTTAGCTGTAGCATAACTTGAAATTATAGGGATTCTTACATACGGACTGACCTCAAGTAAGCTGTAGAATTAGCAATCATCCAGAACGCTTAAAGCTAATAAAAATTTGAACTTATTATGTTTGTCAGGCTCACCATGCTAACAAAGTTAGATGATGCTTATCAGTATCCCATAACTGCAGACAGATTAAGGAGTCTAATTGTTTCTGCTGGTCTATTGTTCAACAAGACCTACTACAAGTTGCCACAGAAGTATTGTGGGTAACTTTACCTTTGCCTTTCTGCTCCGTGTCTCTTCCCACGCGAATTGAACAACCACGATTAGCCACTCCCTGCAAGTTAGATTTTATGAGACTGCTTCAGAGAAGATAGACTTGGTGCTTCTTTACACTTTTAATCTTCCACCAAAATATATATTTGACAATTTCAAATCATACCCAAGAAAATGTGTTAATGTCGGCCGTCTCATGCTTTCCTGTCAACCTTCTCTCATTTCCTTCTCCATATGCATTAATATGTTCCTTGTGGTGAAGTGATAGGTTCAAAATTGCCTTCTTTATCACCTCAAAGCCTCCATCTTCCCTCATACTCTTGGTACTAAAAAACCAATGACAGTTCAGCACTTTAGAAATGTAGCAAGTTACAAGGGCTCACTATCATGATTCATGATAGAGGCAAAGTCCAAAAACCTGTAATTGGTGTGGCATCCTGCACCATTCCAGTCACCCTGTCGATGCAAAATGCAAGAATTTTAAAATAATTATCAGTGAAGAAGATTTGCTCAGTTATAGCATTATAGTACCTGTATTGGTTTTGGATCAAGTGAGAGAACAACTCCAGCTTGTTCGGTGATTCTCTGTCAGAACAGACAAAAAATGCAACATACTTAATCAGAAGATACAGAGTAAACAGTAACAAGAGCAAACAGACATAACTCTGTTCACAAAAGATCATCAACAACTTCCAATTACAAGCAAAGGGTGTATTCTACTCCATCATTGACCTATCCAACTGGGAAAGAAGAGGAAAGGCTTAAATATAAGAGATACAGACAAGCTTCATGTGTTGAAAATTACACATATATCATAGCTACTACTTCAAAAAAATGACACACATTGCATATCATTTTTCAGGCAAACGAGCACACAAACAAGAAAACATCAAGCTTCATAATCTCCAAAGAATTATGCTTTGATACCATCTCAGATGACCAATTCTTTTAAAAGCTTAACCTTTCAGCATTAAATGGTCCAGAGGTATATGTATAACCAAAAGTAGGTAAAATGAATTACCTCAAGGATGTACCTTGAGCACCAAATATGATCACCAGCATCAATACCTACACTAGGACCAACTTGATACTCCCACTGCCATATTCATGAAAGAAAAAGTGAGGCAAAGTATAAGTTCACAGATTCGTAAGCGACACAAGAAAGGGAATGGTGTGAGAAAGACCTGCCCAGGCATAACCTCCCCATTGGTACCACTGATGTCAATTCCAGCATATAAGCAAGCCTTATAATGAGCATCTGATATATCACGGCCAAATGATTTATCTGCCCCAGCAGCACAATAATAGGGACCCTAATGGATTAAGGAATACTTAAATTCTATTCATGGAAAAAATTTCTCAAATTCCCATAACATCTGGCTGAAATTGATGGTAAATGCAAGAAATGGCATTACCTGAGGACCAGGGTAGCCTCCAGCAGGCCAACCTAAAGGCCATTTTACATTTTTTTGAAGTAAGGTGTACTCCTGCTCTATTCCATACCTTGGAACAATCAACAAACAACATTAGCATGTTTTCTGCTTTAAGGTAATGATTCAACAGTCAACACCAAAGATTCAGTTATCTAAGGTTCATAAAAGTGACCAAGTGAAGAAGGAAAAATCCCATGCACAGATAAAATTAGACATTGCCAGATAGGAAATGCTATACACATTGGAATATTAATAGGCAATATCAACTGGTATATAAATAAAATATGTACTCAAATGGCGATTTTCCTGAGAATATGCCTTTAGGTTTATGCATGAAAGAGTTAGATACCAAGTGGCAGGATTCTAACTTTAAAATAATAGTTGGAACATTTAAAAAAAAAAGCCACATAAAAGCATATTTTCATTATCATAATAGTGTGCTTGTCCTTTCTCCTATGCATATAATGATATATTACAAAAAAAAAAAAAACAAGGATATACCATGGAACTTCAGCTACGACCTTTGGGTTACTGAAGATTTGAGCAGCTCTGTGTCGCTTGTTTGTGGGGATAGGCTCGCCTGCTGGAGTGTATGAATCACAAATCACCTTTGCAAAACAGTATAATACAAATTAACTTCATGATATTTGCATCTTAATTTCAATCAACACAACATTGGACCCATTTAGATATCACAGCTCTTACCAAAATATTGTTACCGCCACGGAAAGGATCTTTGAAAACTGCTTGAGGACTGAACACAAAGTAAGACAAGTAAATTAACCTGTCATAATATAGATTATAGAGTAATGTCAAAAGAAGTGTAAGTTCCAAGAGTCTTACTATAGGATTACTTCACTGTCTTCACCAGGTGCTTGTCCAGTGCTAGATCCATCATAATTCCACCTAGGGAGCTCAGAGGGATGTTCAACAGGCCTTGGTATAGTCTGAAATTTATATAGAATTCATAAAAGCATGAGATTAATCAGTCAACTAAGAATGAAATAATGCCCTCTCCTAGCCTGTTCACAACAATAGAAATGACATACCCTTGATTTGCTGCGCACATCAATTCCTGTCCCCCCAATCCTGTTTTACAATAATATGACATTTTTAAACACCAGTGTCCTCATACAGAAGCAGAAAAATGGAAATGGTTATTTATGATTGGATCCTGTGAAAGAGGTTTTATTAATAATACAACTACCCCTAAGATTTAATTCAAAGTTAAACATAAACACATATACAAGCATGTATGTGAGAGAAGGAGGGGAAGACAGAGTGGTATGAAATACCAAATGTACTCCGCAATAATCTTGTCAGTGTATGGAGTGATGTCCAAATTAAGCAGATTCTCTAGCCTGTTGACAGAACTATTTTCAGACTTGATCGTCAATGCTCTGAATTTAGCAGAGTTGGTAGGTGCACTTGTCTTATTTTCTCTCAACAATAAAGAACTCCACATTTTTGATGAAATGGGGCTTGCATTGGCAGAACTTTTTGTGATTCTCATCTGCCATTGTGTAGAGGACGCCAAAATCTGTGCCATGTTCTGCTCCTTATTGAATATAATGAAGCCATGAGAAATTGCACACCCAAAAAAAGGGGAATCAGGGTTGATTACATATTACGATCTTATAATTGAGATCAAGCAAAAAATATATAGCATTAAGTTTGAAAGCATAATGTTTATTAGCTGTTCTTCAAATGCAAACTAACGATGCCTCAAGTAAGATCATTATTAAAACAAACATTAAATCCCGCTAAGACATAACTTGATATGTAAAGGGTGGCAAAGTCCGCCATTTTCTGCTATTTACTCAACGTAGTGTAGCCATTAGAACCCTCCACCCTCTCCCCCCCAAAAGTAAGGAATCAGATTTGACTGCAAATACAATTTCTCAGTTGACATTAAGCACAAAATGATTTAGTATAATGATATCTAGAACATAATGTTCATCTAATATCCTGCAACCGCACTTAATTCATGACTGGCTACTGGTGTCTCAAATAAGATCGTCCTAAATTTAATCATCAAATCCTACAAAGACTGAACTTGACATTCTGGTCAGGGCCATCATATTGCCCTTTAAGATGGCCACTGCATAACATCAGATTAGATGCATAAAACTAAAAGACAAACAACTCATTAAGAAAATGTGCTAGAATGCTTGGGTAGTCAAGTCAAATTTCTTTAGCCGAAAGTATCATTTATTAAGAAAATTATTTGAATTCAGACCTGATTCAACATTTTTTCCATAGATATAGATGATAGTGTAATCAAACTTTGTCTTTGATCAAAATAATTTCTACTCTAGCCTGTTCTTGTAGATTTTTCAATTCTTCCTCCTTTACACTACTAACCATCTGGGTAATTTTATAAGACATCAAAAGAAGCCATGATCATCCGACTTTATATGCTAGCACCTAATAAAGATATGGAAATATCGGAATTTTTATGTTTGGTTCTATAAATTATCAAATTTCAATATACGTGACCAAGCAGTGTTAGTGCCTTTCAATTATTAGAAGACATATATAATGATGAAAATTTGTGTTATGTTTTAAAGGTTCAAAGATTTGAAAGAGAAAATGCAAGGCTTAAAAAAGAGTTGACTTTTTTGCTGGTAATAATTAAAAAGCTCTTGGCTATCGCGGTTCATTATGACATATCTCAAGCGTGCCTCTCGTGAACCAGGTCTCCTAGAGCAATCATCAATGTCAAAAAGTATCTCTTCATTCAGTTGACAAATATAACCCACACCCTTTTGCCTTCATTTATAACATACAAAACAAAACATCATCCAACATAATAAAAATTGTGGGATTTGTTGAAATAAGTTAAAATCATTTTCCACAGTTTATCACTCAACAAGATCACTCGTGAACCATATTACATTCCCCTTTAACTTCCCCTTTCAATTGAAATAACCATGGTGACCATAGTTGCTTACATTGGGATAGAAATGTGCTTGACCATTTTCAAATGAAATAACACAGAGAACTCACCAGAACACAGTCGGAAAGCGGTTCAACCCGAATTGCTCGTTGGGTCCTGGTGTGTCTGAGACAGTGAGACAAAAGAGAGTGTGATAGAATGAGAGAGCCTCGTGTAAAATAGGGGGTAGATGGGCAAAGGGAGTGGCTTTTCCAAAATAGCTAGGGGCGTCCTGTGAGTGGATGAAATTTGCTTGCGGTCCCTTGAGGAACCCCAAGGGAAGCGTGGACTCATAATATTAGTAGTGTGTCTAGATATGCATCAGGGAGGCTAAAATCATATTTGTTGAACATTATTTTATAAAAATAATATATTCTTATTTTATATAAAACATGTTTAGAGGATGAGAAAGTTTTTTTAAATATGTACTATATAGATAGGATTCTAAATTTTTTTCTGCAAAGACCTTGGAACTAGTGGCTTAATCTACGTTCATAGTGATTAAAAATGTATTGATGGATTTTCAAAGCTTGCTTTAATGTCTGAATCACTAGTGATTTGCCCATTTGAGTGTTGAACACAAGGTGCTCAAACGAACTTTCTTGGAATTTTCATTTCCTAATTTTATATCCTCTCTCTTTTTTTTTTTCTTACTTATATTAATGCTCTGACTTGTCCTATTAGGATATTATGTTGTTTGAAGTCAATTATATTATATAGTAATTAATAAGGGAATAAAATAAAGGGAGCTTTTGTTTGAAGAGATGCCATTTTGGTTTTGCCAAGAAAACCTAGAGATGTGGGCATTTTGTTAAAATTAATTAAGTATTTTTTGTAATGCATTAATGCTTACTCTCCTAGAAAGAGTTAAAAATTATACAAAATATAGGCATCGGCTTTATCAACTAAAATAAACTCACATAGTTTTAATATTCATCACAAATTCACAATGCATATTTAAAAAATGATCTAAATTTAAACTTGGGGAAGTCCACAAAATATTCAAAGTTAAAGTCAAAGATATTAACTACACTATCATTGGCGGATCGTTATCAACCAATGTTCACTAAGGTTAATTACAATACGAAAAGATACAACAACAACAACAACAATAATAATAATAATAATAATAATAATAATAAAGTCTTTTTTTACTAAGTGAAGTTAGCTATATGAATCAATTGACATCATAAAATTTTATCATAAATCATATTTTTAGACAAATTATTTAAACTTAAATTCTTTTTAATGGTTTTTCCTATAGTTTTTCTTACTCTCCTTCTATCTCTAACTATTGGACTATTCTCTATTTGATTTATCCTTCTAACTGAGGCTTTTATAGGTCTCCTTCACACATACTCAAATCATCTAAGTCATGATTCTACAATATCCTCCACAATAGTTACAATCTCTGCTTTCCATTTAATACATTCATTTCTAATTCTATCTTATTTGAGGTATCCACTCATCAAATATAATATTCTCATCTTTGTAACATTAAATTTATTTTCTTATTGACTTCTTATTACCCAACACTCAATTTCATATAACATTACAGGTCTTATAGTTGTGTGGTAGAATTTATCCTTAAATTTGAATGGTGTTCTTTTATTACAAATAATGCTCGAAACACTCATATATTTCATTCACCTTATTTGAATTCTATGTTTAACATCTTCCTTTATTTTTTTTGTCATATTATATAATGAATCTAAAATACTTAAACCGTGTGACTTGTGATATGATATATTCTCCAATTTTCACTTTTGTGCTAGAATTAGAGCGTTTATTACTAAACTTACATTTCATATACTCTGTTTAACTTCTACTTAAATGAAATCTATGTACTTCCAAAGTTAATCTCCAAATCTCTAACTTTTCTTTCATTTCCTCTCTCAATTCTCTAACTAGAATTATATCATATGCAAAAAGTATGCATTGTGGCACTAACTCTTCGATATATTCAGTCATCCAAAACTAAAGTAAAAAAATAAGGATTTAAAGTTAACCCATGATGCAGGTCAATAGTTACCAAAAAATCTTTTGTGGATCCACCTTTTATTGTTATACTAGTCGTAACCTAATCATACATATCATAGATTGGTTGAATATAAACAATAAGAACTTTTTTTTTTTTTTTCTAGAGTCTTTTATAAAATATCTTTTGGCACCTTAGTATATGTCTTCTCCAAATCAATGAATATTATGTGTAAATCTTTTTTATTCTTTCAATATCTTTTAATTAATCTTCATAATAAATATATCAGTTTTATTGTTGACTTTCTTAATATAAAACCAGATTGATTTTCTATAACTTCAGTTTCTTATCTTAATTTTCGCTCAGTTACTATCTCCCATAACTTTATAGTGTGGCTCATGAGTTTAATTCCCCTATAATTTATATAATTTTGTATATTCTCCCTTGTTCTTATAAATAGGGATTAAAGTACTTTTTCTCTACTCATACGACATTCTTTTAGACCTCATAATTTGGTTAAATAACTTTGTGAGCTAACTTTTACTTTTCATTCCTAAACCTTTCCAAATCTCAGTGATATATTATCTGGTCAAATTACTCTGTCATTCTCCATTCGCTTTAATACTTTTTATATCTCAGACTCTTGAATCTTACAATAAAAAGTATAATTTTAGTTCTTCTCTTTAGTGTCTAGCCTATCCAAGTGTAATAAAATCTTATGTCCTTTATTAAATAGTTTATGAAAATAATTATTTCACCTTTCCTTGATACCTTATTCTATGATCAAGACTTTTCTTTTTTCATCCTTAATGCATTTCACTTAATCCACATCTCTTATCTTTCTTTTTCTATTTTTAGCTAACACGTAAATACTTCTTTCTCTAACTTTAGTACCTAAAGATTGGTATAACCCATTAAGTGCTTTAACTCTCATTTCACTCACCACCTTCTTAGTATTTTTTTTAGCTATCTTATATTTTTTTTCAATTTTCATAACACTCTTTTTTAATTTTAAACTTATCTTGTATGCTTACATTCCACTATCAAGATTCTTTATCCCTAGATCCAAAGTCTCTTAATTCACTAAGTATCTCATTTGCCACCTTCATAATCTCTTTTGCCATCTCATCCTATATATCGTTAGCATTTCCTTATACATTTTAAAATATTTTCTTTAAAATCTTTCTGCAAGATTTTTCTTTATCCTCCTTAAATTGCCACCACTTGATTCTTAACACCTTATCTTGATCTTTTCTTTTTACTCTCCTCTTAACTTGAATATCTATAATCAATACTTTATGTTAAATGGTCAAATTTTATTTAGATATAACTTTGCAATTCATGCAGAATTTTCTATCCGCTTTCTTTACTAGAAAGAAATCAATTTGAGAGTATATTCATCCACTTTTGTATGTGATAAGATACTCTTTACTTTTTTTAAAACAAGTGTTAGCTAATATAAAGTTGAATGCTAATGAAAAGTCTAGAATAATTTTATCCTCTCATTTATTTCTCCTGAGCCATATCTTCCATACACATCCTCGTAACCTATAGATCCACTTTCCACATGACCATTAAGATATCCTCCTAAGAAAATCTTTTCTTCTAATGATATTGTCTGAACTAAACCTTATAAGTCATCTCATAACTTTACCTTGTAATATTCTTTTAACTTTATTTGTGGTATATAAGTACTAATAGTATTGAAAGTTTTTCTTTTTATTACAAACTTTAACACAATGATTTTATTTTCTAATCTTTTTATATTCACCACAACATTTTTCTAAAACTTATCCATAATTTTACCTACCTTGTTCCTAAAACCTGATGTGTCTAATTTTTTTTTTTATTTTTTCTTTATCAATTTGGTTTTTTATAAGCACATAAAATTAATTCTTCTCCTAATCATAGTATCTACTATTTTCATTAATTTACTCATAAGTGTACCTATATTCTAAGTTCCAAAACAAATTTTACCCTTGTAAACTAGTTGCTTTACCTATATTTGTTCACAAAAATGTAGGAATCCTTGCTTACATTTCACTGCACCCAGGCGTCGATGTAATAGCTCTTGTTTATTTGATACTATATTCGAGTTATACAGCGTGTTGCTTCCTGACAAGGACCTAACATTACTTCTAATATATCGATAATCCATGTCATAAAAATTTAACAAAATTTTACGTTAGTTGTAAAGTACCTAACATAACCCTTTTCTTTTTTCTGAACTTGGGACTAACTATGAAAAAAGATTGACATCAAAGTACAGCATAGACATAGTTAATACTAAAAAGATATAATTCTAAAAATAATAAAAATATAACCTAATCACTAAAACAAAACAATTTAAAGTTACATTATAAGTATGTGTGCCAAAATAACCTAATTCCTTCTGACAACAAAGAATGTAAGAACTTGCAATTAGTGAACCTTTGACACAACCATGTAGGACTTGTAAAAGTGGATCATACTTGGAGTTATTACTCAACCATTGAAAATGTTTGCTAAGACATAGGTGAAGAATATACATAAAGGGCGTGGATAAGTATTTTTAGTGAAAAAGATAAAAATTTAATAATTTTTACAAATTCAATAAAGAAGCATGACATAGTTAACTAAAAATATATTAGTTAACTAGAACTAAAATTATACGATATGAAAAATAACTTTTCACTAACCAAAGCAGAAGTAATTGATTAAAACTTTAGATAGTAAATAATAGAAAGTTAAGACCTACGTATGTCTAGTTTTTTTAAACCTCAAAAGATTTTCTTCAACTCTATTTAATCTCAAATGTTTTATACACGTTTATCACTAACACAAAATTTTAGCTCATTTCAAAATTCTTTACTCAATGATTTTTTACTAAAATCACCTTAAATTCATTTTTCTCACATTTGAAAAAGATTTATAGAAGATATGAGAATAGATTTGGAACCTTTTATTAAGAAACATATTACAATAAGTTCATTCGTTTTAAAGCTTTTACAAAGTAGATTGAACTAGAAATAAGTTTAAATAATTAAGATAAAGATAACAAAGAGAATTATAGCATACTTTAGCTTATATTTCTTTTTCTTCTATTACTTGCCTCTTTCTCTTCACGCTTTCTCTTTTTATAAGAGATTTTTAAATTAGCCATTAATGAAGCTAGTCGATGTAAAAGAGAAAATGATTTCCATCAAAGAGCTTGGCTGAATATGAAGCTTAAGAAAGAGAGAGACACACAAAGCTTTTTCCAAAAATTCTTATCTTATTAGATATTCTTTATTGGCCAAAGAACTTCCTTGGAGTATTAGAATATTTTCTCTTTCCAATTCTCTTTTGATGTTTTACTCTAAGTGCTTCCTTCTTCATTAAACAAAAAGTTAAAGAGAAAGAAATAATGCTTACTTTTCTCTTTGCTAGCATCTACAACCACAGGGCTTAGAGAAAGAGAGAATGATACTTTTCTTTACATGTTTTTCAATAAATGCACGATAAATACTTTGTACATGTTAGACAAAAGGCTACCTTCCATATAATATAACACAATATAATATAAGACTTTTTGCAAATAGATGATAAATGGTACAAGTTGTGCAGCATCCTTTATTTAACCTAGGAAGAGAATCAATATATTTAATACTTTCAAACTATTAACTTATTTTGTCTTTTGTGTGATCACTAAACAACCTTAAGTCAAGTAGGTTTCAAATAAAATTGAATGGTTCAGATTTAAGTTACTAGACTCACATTAAATAATTAGGCTTTTCATTTAATGTTGGTATATAATTTCATTTTCTGCAAATGTATATAGTTCAATAAAAAAATGACCTATATATTATCATGACAAACTAAACTTAATGAGTCTTTATAGGACAATATTAAATATTCAATTATTGTCATTGCCTATATAAAAGATAAATTTTGTGATGTTTAAAGCTATAAGGTAATAAACAATTTTTAGTTATTTTTTACTTAATGTTTTTTATGAGATAAGTTTAAGAATTTTGTTATCATCAAAATAATTTGAGATCATAGTTAAACCTTGGGGCTAACAATAGGCTAATCAATTAACTTATTTATCTTTTTTGTTATTGTATCTTATTATATGTTGTTATGCCTTTAGTAGCTGGTGTAGGTAGTCACATTTTCTTTCTTACATTGTTAGAAGTTTCTTTCAATTAGTAGCTATGGACACCTAAGGAAGACAAGTGTCAAAATTTGTGTATAGTATAATAAACAAATATTTTTTATAAAAAGTGTTTTTCTTTGGCTTGGTGGGTGAATTGCCTAGGGATTATAACCAAAATACCTCTCTTCATGTTTTAGCTTGGTATTAGAGTTGTGGTAGGCTAGTCATCATGGATCCCTGCTCATCAACAGCATCGAGCACTGCTATAAGCAAACAAGTCATTAAACCTCTTTTAGCATAAGCTGTTGCTGCCCTTAAGACCATGCCTCTGATGAATTCACCTCTTTTAGCATAAGCTTTTAGCATTAGCATAAGCAAACAAGTCATACTTTGTCAAGTTGGACAAAAGTAATTATCTTTTGTGGCAATTGATGATTCTTGCTATGACTTAAGGAAATAAATTAGAGGTCTACATCTTAGGTATTACCATGTCCTCCCAAATTTCTCTTTGAAGATATAAAAAAGAAAGCTAATCCTCAATGTGAGGAATATGTTACAACCAATCAATTACTTCTTGGATGATCTTTAATATAATCACCACTTAAATGATCCATCACATTACATCCAAAGGAACTTTGGAAGGCTGGTAAGGATTTATTAAGAGTTCAAACATGTTCTAAAATCACTCTCTACATGAGTGAACTACAGAGGACTTAAAAAGGGTTTATGAAGATGGAAAACTACTTAAACAAAATAAAAAGCATCTCTAATAACCTCACACTCATCAGAAGTCTAATTTCTCTAGATGATTTAGTTACACAAACATTGGCAAAACTTAACACTAAGTACAATCCCATAGTTGTTCAACTTTTCTAAAAAGGTGGATCTGTCTTGGATCAATTTGCAAGCTACCTTATTGACTTTTGATAGTAAACTTGAGCAACTCAACAATTTGACTAATTAAAGTTTAGGAAACTCCTTTGCCAATATGGCAAAAATTGATAACAATTAAACAAATTATAAACATGGCCATGGTAATTGAGCAACTCTTGGTCAAAGGTCTTTTCATGAGGATGAGGTAGAGAAAGGAACTTCAAAAACAACAAACTCACTTGCCAAATGTGCAACAAATTGAGTCACATTGCTACCAACTATTACTTTAGATTTGACAAGAACTACATAGATTATTCTCTAGATCAAAACAAGAAAAATAAGTATAGGAATTATGGACATTCTAACTTTGGGTATTTTGCATACTTGACTTTACCTAACTCACTGGGAGAACAATCTTGGTTCATGGACAATGGCGCTAACAATCATGTAAGTAATAAGGTCAATCAAATATAGACTTCACCCAACAACTCTAATAAGCTAAAATTAATAGTTGGAAATGGTCAAAAAAATTAAAGTTTTGAATACTAGTTCTTCTATTTTTCCTTACCATTTTTCTTCAAACTCAATAAAGCTGACTGATGTGCTTTATGTTACAATAGTTGCCAAAAAACTTGTTAAGTGTATTTAAACTAACAACTGATAATGCCATTTACATTGAGTTTCACTCACATGGTTGCTTTTTGAAGGACAAATCAATAAGGAAAATACTATTGCAATTGGGGCTTAGAAAAGGTCTATATGAAGTTGACATTAGCTTCAATTCTCCCTCACCAAAGTGTTTTTCATTACATGCCATTAAAAATAGTACTAGTATTCTAGTTGCTTCAATTTCTAGTCAACAAAATTGCTATAGAAGACTAGGACATCCTTTTAGTCATGTTTTAGGCCAAGTTATGAAAATTTGTAATGAAACACTCAAAGTTAATAAATAACCTACTTTTTGTGAAGCTTGTCAATATGGCAAATCTCACTTCCTTCCTTTTAAAGTGTCTTGATCCTATGCTAGCAATCCCTTTGACGTAATACATATAGAGTCTATCTCTTATTGTTAGTACTATTGGTTATGGATTTTATCTTCATTCCATTGACGATTATAGCTATTACACTTGGATTTTCCACTTAAGACAAAAGGACAAGCTTTAAACGCTTTTATTCACTTCAAAAATCTTGTTAAAAATTAGTTTGATAAGAGGATTAAGATATTACAAAGTGAATAGGGCGGTGGGTTTCGAAGCTTCACTAGTGTTGTTGAGTCCTTTGGAATAAATTTTAGACATTATTGTCCTCATATTTTTGCTCAAAATGGAATTGCTAAAAGAAAATACAGACACCTTGTTGAAATGGTATTGAACATACTTGCTCAAGCTAGCATGCCATTCCATTAATGGTAGGAGTCTTTTTAAATTGGTGTTTACCTTATTAATAGGTTGCCAACTAAGGTTCTTCATGGAAACTCACCTTTTCAAAGGTTGTCCAAGGTTCAACTAGATTAGGTTTTTAATTGTGCTTGCTTCACTCGTTTGAGACTTTATAATAATCATAAATTACAATATCACACTATGAAATGAGTCTTTTTTAGATATAGCGGTCCTTACAAAGGCTATAAGTGCCTAAGTCCAACATGTTGAATTTATATCTCCAGGCATATTGTTTTCAATGAATTGGAGTTTCCCTTTAACACTACTTTCTTAAATACTAAATAGATGCCACAAAGTGAAGTTGTGCCTATTGTGTTCTTTCCTCTTACATCTCAATCTAAAGCAATACTTAGACTTGTTTGAAGCATACTATGGCATGAATCACTTTGACAATTTGAGCAACATTGATACTTATCATATGAAAATTGACATACTTCTTAAATATGTCTCATTTCATCTAATCTATCTCATTGGTTAATTTGTTTATGAAACATATGAATAAATTTGATAAATTTCATTGGTAATTTGATAAAAATAGTAAAGCAAATTATGAAGTTGTATGTTTAAACAAATTACAAGACAAATGTAAAAAAAACAAGTTGAAAAATATTAAATAATAAAAGAAAGAAATATCTTAATTAATAAAAAAGAGTAAATATTATATGGAGTGAAAGAATAACAGAAGAAAGAAAAATAAACAAAAGATCGGGGGGCCATATAACTTTCATGAAAAGTTATATGCAAAGTTCATCTTTTTTTGGGACTATATGCATAGTAATATTTTCAAAATGGTGCCTCTGCCCTTACTTGTAAGCACTTTAATATGAATATGAATTGTTTGCTGCTTTGTCAAAGCAACATCTAAGATTTTTTTTAATTTTTATTATCATTTTTTAAAATTCATAATTAGAATATTTTTTCATTGTGTGTTTTACTTCCTTTAAAAAAAAAATAAAAAACTCTTAAAAAGAATTTTTCAACTATTCAAATAAAACATGGATGATTCAAATATTGTTTTGCCAAGTCAATATCAGTCCAAGGCAACGGGGGAATGCAGAGAGCATAAACTATATCTAATTAGGGAGTGTTTAGGGCTTACGTAGGGAAAGATCGAATTGGGAGAATGATGGTAATTTTAGGGTTCAGATGGTGGAGCATGTTGGACATATGTGGACATGTGTGTGTGTGTCTGCGCGCAATAGAAAAATCATTCTTTTCTATTATATATATATATATGTATGTATGTATATATGTGTGTGTGTGTGTGTGTGTGTGTGTGTGTGTGTGTGGCTTAGAGCTTTAGAAAGATGAGTCAACCTCGGCTCCTTGTGATATATCACTAGCTGAAAGCAACTTCCCGAAACTTCCCCATGATACATCCTTTTTTCATTTGCTCTCAGAAGCCACTTCTTCTAAACATTATATATCTCTTTCGTTATCTATTTTTGCATGGCAAATTAAGCGGAAATTCAAATTTAGGATTCCTGGTTAATTATTTTCATAATTGAAAAAAAAACATTGTTAAGTGTTTTAGATGAAAATAATGTTATGTTTGAATCGGTAATCAGCAGATTGCTATATCTGGATCCAAATCTTGGAATATGATATTGATAACTGTTTATGAGAGAGCAAACTAACAAACATGCATTTCTCTGGTTTTCTTTGACCTTTGATAAATCCGTTTATGGTTTGCAAGCCATCAAACGTGATTTTTTTCCTTTCCCAACGCGAAACCAAACACGCTATAAAATGGTCATAATAAGTGGCAACTAACTTCAAAACCTTTGACCCGCCTAAGTTTTGGTAAGTTAATTCAGTGGTAGACAATTTGGATAGGGCCTTATTGGGTCATAATTAAAGATATATAAAACTAATTATTCTTAAAATTTAAGATATTAGCAATGATTTTTATTTAGGTCAGACAATAATTTGCCACTTCAAACAATTGTATATGCTACAGAATTGAGGTCGGAAATATAGCAATATTCGTGAAATGGCTAACATTTGGCATAGAAGAAAATTTCATTCTAAAGATGATTTTTGGTATATCAAAATTTTAATTTTTAAAAATTCATTCGTAAAATATTTGAGGAAAATAATATTAAAAGTAACTTTTATATATTATATGCATCATAAATAATAAAAAAATTATATTTTTAATATAGTTTATGTTGATATTTAAATTTTTGAAAATTTGAAAAATCAGGTTTTGTCACTTTAGTAATTAGTGTAATCCGTTGGGGGAGATGTACCGAGTGGTACGGCCAGACTGGCCTAGGATTTTTTATGGAGCCCATTCTCTGATGGCCTGCCATGTCATGGTTGGTTTCCTTTGATTAGTAAGTTTATTTTTTGTACTATTTTGTTACATACTTTAATAATTTTGATAAAAGTTATGTGATTTAATTTTAAATTATGATTGAATTATATTTTAATTTTTAATTTTTTAAATGAATATTAAACTATGAATGACAATAATATTTCAATAGTTTAAGAATATAAGAAATATTTTTGAAAAACAGTCGACAACAATAAATCTATAACATTTAATAATGAGTAAGAAATATTTAATAATCAAATCGTAGAACACAGAGAGATATAAGATATTAGGTACTCTTAGTAATGCATTATTTGGTATATAGGAGCATAAGCAAAAGAAAAAAAAATACAAGAAAAAGAAAAAAATAAAGAAAAGACAGTATCTGTCTACCATTCTGTTTCCTTTTCTTCTCAACCTTAAGCCATGTGCAGCAAGATTAGGGTAGCTTTATGCTTGAACTATACCACATTCTAATATCAACCAACTATTAAAAATATAATTTTTACCCAAAAATTGCTTTGTAAGATGAAGGGTTTATAATAATTAACTTAATAGAAAAAATGATAATATTATAAATTCAAGTCATATCATAAACCCTAATTATAACAAAATTATATATATATATATACATACACATATGTATAATATTTTGTTATTTTTATTATATTTATTACCATATAATTATCCCCCATTCATTTTAGAAGATTTTTTCCTCAATGAACAACAATGATAATGGTGGAAGTGTTTGGTTTTGTGTATAGAATATTGACATAGTAATCATAATGGCTATTACGGGGGAGTAACCCAATCAATGCCGTTTCGTGTTGTCAATGCATGGAAATTTGCTTTCATTTCCATCTAACATCGTCTTCTCTTTAAAAGTCATTGATAAATTAGTTGGAAAAAAAAAATAAAAGGGTGGATAAAAATAATAAATAATCACAAAAGTATTTTAATAATTTTATATAATTAAAATTTTTTATTTAGACAGTTGAGTTTTTATTATAATGGGATTAATAGATCTAGAATGGATTCTATTTTTTTTTTTCTTTTTTAAGTTAGAAAGACATTGCAATTGAGGGCAAGTTGGGACAGATAAACACAACTGTTTTTTTTAGATACTTATTGTGTCATTATTAGAGTTCATGGTAAACTTAAATTCATAGTACCATTACTCTAATATGAATAATATGAATTTAAATTTGAGGTGTTTAAATTAAAGTGCCCATTATTTTATACCAATTAAAGTATCTTTTGAAACATATTGTCCCCCTTTGTTAGGCATGTTAAATATGCAAACCCAAATCCAGGCCTCTTGCCAAATAAATCAGTCTGTTTATTTGTTTGTTTGTTTGTTTTTATTATTATACTTAACTAGGCGGGTTAGGTTTTGCCGGTGCAATCATTCAATTTTCCACAAAGATAAAAAATTAAAAAAAAAAATTTTAGCACACAACTTGAGAAAAAGTTGTTATATTTTACGATTTTGAAACAATAACAATTTTTTTATAAATTTAATATATATATATATATATATATATATATATTGACTCATTTGATAAAAATAGATAAATTTTTTTTGACAATCTGGGTTTAATTTTTTAAAAAAGTATTCGGTGATTAAATTTTAAACGCAGGAAGTAAAAAAAAAGCCAGAGATCTCTTTAACGATTATTGTCACCTTCATAATGTTGTTGTAAGGTCCCCCTCCCCCTTCCGAACTGACTCCATTTCTGGGAGTACACAGAACAGAAAGCATATTATTGAGCATATATGTTTGCTACGGATCATACAATGTCGCTGACATTGAGTGAAACCTAACCTTAATCATGGTGAGCTCATTCTTGGTTGTCTCACTGATTCCCCATGGAATTTGGACACACCCCGTTCAGTCCGCATGGTGAAAAGAAAAATATAAATTTGTTAATAAAAAAATTTTATATTCTTATTTTAACTTAAATTTAAAATAATAATAATAATAATAATAATAAACATTACACACAATTATATATATATTTTGACTGAATGGCAATACTTTTTAGAATAGTACTAATCAAGATGTTGTATGAAATATTGACCTTTTTTTTGAAATTTTTGCAAATGTAATCCACTGTAAATTAACCTTCAATCCATCATCAATTATGCGTTGCTGACACAACATTTTGCAAATTATGTGGAGCCATTTAGTATGGTGGGTAACACTTACCCATCAAATTCATCATATCGTGGTGGTGGAAAGGTGTCCAGTCATTATCATTATATACCCATTTCTACGCTCCATCCCCCATTAAATGAACTATTAGATCAAATTTCTATACTTTCATCATGGAAACATGGGCTAAAGTATAAATCTTAATTTTGGTGAAAAGTGTGAAATTGAAGACAAATTTTAACTTTATTATTTTATCAAAATTAATCACTCAATAAATAAATAAAAATTGAAGAAAAGGTTTCCATCAAACAGATTGAGGATAAAGTTCAGAATTATAGAGTAATATATTTAAAAGAGTAAATTATGTTAATTTTTTCTAAAATTTAGTTAAATTCTGCCTAATACTTCTCTTATTTTAAAAATTAAACTCAACTCTTCTAATATTTTGATAAATATTGTAAAAACATCATTTTTAATTTATTTTTTTGTCAAAAAAATTTATTTCTTGCACAAATTAAAATTGTAATTTTATTTTTGATATGATAGTTAAGATAACTAAGTTGATGTTAAGTTTTAATATAATAATATAATTTTACTTTTAATATGACATTAAAGATTGTCAAATAGTTTTATTTTTAGAAAAACATATATTATATAAAAAATTAACTTCATTAATTAAAAATAAAACGAAAGAGAGCTGAGTATAAATTTTAAACAAAAGTTATATTAGATATAATTTAATTAAATTCAGAAAAAATTTGTACAGTTTTACTTTATCTAAAATTATATAGTTATATTGCTTAAAATATAATCATCCCATTTACATATCATGTTGCTCGTACTTTTATTTCCCTTATTCGTTTTCCATTCTATTATTTTATTCCTTTCTCTGTTTTGTTGCCCAACAAATGGAAAGAAATTCAACTTGAAAAGTTCATTTGTCTTATATCATATATGACTTAAGTTCATAGTAGATCTTCCTCCTCAGAAGAAGAGTGATATTTTATCAACTTTCTTTTGAAATTTCGCGACTCCCATCACCAAATTTACAAACTTTTTTCAAATTGTAGGTCAAATACTAATTTTTTTTTTTTTATATAAAGGGGTAAAAGCTCAAAACAAAACAAAACAAAAAAGAGACTAAAAAAATATAAGACGAAGTATGGTTACTTTACAGTTATCTCCCTTAAGGATGGGAGCACCTTCATTGGAGTAGTATGTAATTTTTGGCAACCAATAAGATGATGTGAACTTGATTAACAAGTCAGTTGGTACTACAATTTGTTTCACGGTAATAATGTGTGAGTATCACCATCTAAGGCTAGTTTTAATAAAAAGGAAAAAAGATGTGTATTGCCCCTATTCTTACGTCTTCAAGATTTTTAGGTATAGATGACAAATTCCCTTAGGTGCGTTGCTGGAAATTTTGACCCAAAAAAGAGAAAAAACTAGAGCCATTGTTCTCTAGCGGGAATGGGGATGATTATGACTCGAGAGAGAGAGAGAGAGAGAGAGAGAGAGAGGATACTATAGTTTTCATCCTTAGATTCATATTTAGTAATAAAATTGTTTCTATTGATTCTCCAAATTTGAATTTATTTATCTAAAAAAAATTTGAAAATAAAGCTTTTTTCCTTAAATTTAGACTCTTTTTTTTTAATTTATTAATATAAAATCATAACAAAATCATAAAATATTCCAAACAACTATTAATATAATTCGTAATCTATATAATGCTATTTGAATATTTATTTTACTTTTTTTATAGAGAGAGGGCGAGGATACGATAGTTTTTATCCTTGGATTCATATTTAGTAAAAAAAAAATTTTCCATTGATTCTCCAAATTTGAATTTATTTATCTACAAAAATTTGAAACTAATTTTTTTCTTAAATTTAGACTCTTTTGTTTGAAATTTATTAATATAAAATCATAACAAAACATTAAAATCTTCCAAATAACTATTGATATAATTCGTAATCTATATAATGCTATTTGAATATTTATTTTACCTTTCTATAATATGTTATATTGATATATATATATATATATATATATATCTGTATAAATATAAATATACTATGAATTAAGGGTAAGATAAATACCATATTCCCTAAATCTAGACCTCAATTCAAATTCTTAAAATATTCATAAAATTTTATATTTAAATTTAAATAAGTAAAATTTGTAAATATTTATAAAATATAAATATTTTTCTATTATGCACACGAACAAACAACAAGCCCCTATTACTTCCATGCCACCAACTAGTGAATGTTTGTTTGGATTGGAGTTGTGAAATTTGATTTTTGGATAAATTTTATCTACAAATTTAGTTTAGGTCATAAATTTATATAACTGTGCTTCATATTTAAAAAATTTTTATCTGAAAAGTTATTTTTGCCATTAAAGTAATTCATCTCACACAAAAACATTTTTTTTTTTTGACCTTGGTGCAAATAAGAGTTTGGAAGATAAACATAATTTTTGAAGTAAAATTCAATGCCAAATCAAACTAACCAATATGTAAGGCAGACCTATATTTTCATATATAAATGGACATTTCAATTTTTCAAACATCAAACTAAACACATCCTGAAGATTACTTAAATAATGACTAATGAGTTTTGGTACTTTTCTTTCTCTGAGAGTTTCGCACGTACGAAGAGCCAGGGAGGCAGCTATGGAGCCAGGGTGGACCAGACACCAAGATGGGGGCAACTGGCAAAAAAACATTTCTGTTTCTTTTTCTTTTTTATTTTTTTGTTGATTTCTAGAAAATACAAAACAACCGGAAACAACACCTACAATACAAAAGCGGTCTGGTCGTTCTCTTTCTCTTCCTTTTCTTCACTTCTTCCATTGGCTAAAAAAACTGTCGTCACCCATCAAAGCCTAACCTTGTTGTTCTCTTTCTTTCTCTTGGTTATTTCTTTCTTTTCCTTTCAAATATATAAACTGATATATGTTGAAGGCATATTTGCTGAAATAGCTGAAAGATTTGATTTTGATTATTTGAATCTATGGAGCAGCTTGTAAACTTCATTATTCGCCCACCAAGGTATCAAATCTTCTTCCTATTTTCACCTACTCTCTTCAATGATCACTTTATTTTTTCTCTCTAATTTTTACCGAATACCTTGTATGGGATTTTGCTTATGTTTGGTATTCTTGGTATCGTTCAGTTGGAATATGATGGAATTCAAAGTTCTGTTTTCTAGTCTCTGCAAAGGCCCAACTCAACTAAGAGTAATCAGATTGTTTAGAATTAGTTATATAGTTTTGAGTCATTCAACTTCTTTTAGACGGGAAGAACAAGAACTTGGAATGACAGAAGTAAACCGAGAATTATCTTTATATTTTCATTGCTGTGCTATCACATCGTGTTATCTTAGTTTTATCGTTTATGATTTGGAAATTCAAGATCTATAGGAAATTCTCAGTTGCTGATATTTTATTGTTCATGGTTCATGTTGACCGTTTGACATCCCAATTTTGTTCTCTTGAGCTGATCCCGTCCTTCAGGGGGCCCCCAAAAAAAAAAAATCTTAAGTAAACGTGCTTATCTCGCGCGAGTATTGGATTTTTTTCCTTTCGGGTTTTCCTTCAAATTATGATGCTTATGTGATGTGCCTTTTGCGTGACATGTTATCACAGATGAAGCACTTATATATACGCATAGCAATATTGCACTGCATATTTCTTCTTTCAAACAAAAAAAATGAAACGCAGTGGTTGTTTAAACTGAATATACAAATCCTTATTGCTTTTTGTGATCTAAAAGTAAGATCTTAAAATTAAATGGTCTTTGGTAGGAACAAGCTCCTAAATCTTTATTACACCAGAATCCATATTTTTTAACTAAAAATTATTATTTTGGGTAATTCTAACTAGGTGTATAATTGAGTTTTAGTAGCATGCTGAATATGCAGTTTCTTACTTCTGAGAATAACATTCATGGAAAAGAATACTTTTTTCTCAGAAAAGAAAAAGAAAAGAAATCGAGTTTTAGTATTGACAATATTGAATTAAGAGGGAGCTACAAGAGGCTCGAGTTTCTAACTTAAGGGTATTATAAGATGCTCATTGACGATATAGGTCTTGAGGAAGAATTATGCATATTTTGCACTTGTATTCAGTATGCTTGATACAGGGTAGCAATAAATATTTCAGGTTATTTCTGTGCAGTTATGACCTTAACATGACTTGACTCGTGTCAACAACATATCTCATATATGACTTTTCCATTTTTCATTTCAAATTCTCACTTAAATTATTATGAACTAATGAGGTTATCCATCATTGGGATGCAGAGCTGAATATGATCCAAAGAGTGATTTATTGGATCCAGAGTTCATGCTGAGAGGGAAATGGTATCAACGGAAGGATGTGGAGGTAGGATTCCAAAAATAGAATTCACTTTTTCAGTAAAATCTTTTATTTGATCTTTGTGTAATTCATCAAAAGTTTGCACTATATATATATATGTATATATATTCAATTTTATAGTTCATTAGTGAGGGTATAGGAAAGAATATCGTTGCTAAATTCATACCTTCAATCACTATCAACAAATTTGAAAATTTTCTTCAAAAAGTCCTTTTAAGTGATTTCCATTGTTCTACACAATTATTGGCAGAAGGAAGATCCATTAGGCAGGCCATGGTTGGCTTAATAGTTAAAGCGATCCTGTAAAGTTGGTGAATGGCTCTCTGCAATTGGGCTGGGGCATGGAACTTGATAATGGATTTGATATTGACACATATCCCGGAATATCAGATCAATGATATGTTTGAAAAAGATTCTACTTATGAGGCTTCAATGCCCTGGCTTTTCAGTGAACGAAAGTCCATTTTCATTATTTTTTCACCCTTAGCTATTTGATATCTGTTTTGGAAATTAAACTGTCACAAGAAGAGTTTCTTATCTAGAATGTCAGCATGAAAGGATAGGTAAATTCAAATTAAAAACTGTAAAACCATAGGACAAGAAAAATATTGAAAAATTTTAATTCTCGAAGAATTATTTTCAGCTCGACTTGGATCTTTGGACAATGTGGTGATTGCCATTTTATATGATACTTCTAGTTTATTTTCCTATATAACATGTAGATTTTTATGTGTGTGCTGTCATAAATTTTTACCAGCTCAATGGCGAATATCTTTTCTTGTTCATGTCATGTTAGTTTTCATCATAACTATTCTTTTGTTAAATTATCTTTTTCTGTTAGAGTTGAAGAACTGTGTTATCAGTCTTTCATGTGAAATTTAATATCTCCAGATCAAAAACAGTCGGGGTGATGTTCTTCAGTGCAGTCATTACATGCCTATTGTCAGTCCTGAAGGAAAGCCTCTGCCATGTGTGGTATATTGCCATGGAAACAGGTGACTGTGGGACTTAATATTTTTAGTAGTTTAGCAAGCAGTTGGTGTTTCAAAGAGTTCCATTGAAACTGTACAGTTGTCTTTTAAACATTTGAGGCTTTACTGCTTTGAATGTTGTGATCACTCTTCCCCACACCCCACCCAAACACAAACCACCACCACCTTGATACTAAAACTATGAAGCATAAATTACAGTGACCTCCCCTCTGTTAAATTTTGCTTAAATTTTTTTCCAAGCACATATCCTCCCTGTGTAAAACTTTCAAGATACAGTTAGCCCTGAAAATTCAACTATGAGCTATGTCTTTTTATAATATAAAACTAGACGGGGTGTTTACATTGGTTAAACCTTGTGAGGTCATTGTAATTTACTCAACTATAAAACATATGAAGTTGCAATTATAATATTTTTTGGCTCTTTCTTTTTCAGTGTTGGTTTAGCTACTTATCTTTATAAATTACTGGGTGACTACATTGAATATGCTGCATTTTCAACATAATCCGTCCAGCTACTTGATGATTTTCTTAAAATATCTTTTAACTAACCAGATGTAAATAGTATATTACGTTATCACTTTCTTTCGTGCTTAGTTATAATAGATGATATGACATAAAAGAAGTGATAAACACTGATATGGAAGTGCGTTGGTACTCAATATACTTTACACCTTTCTTTTGTTTAAACAGTTGCTACTGAACCAAGAATTTACATTGCCATCTTGTATTATGAAAATCAAATACTCATAAATTTTAATCTCTTTAAATGCATATTTTGGTTGGTTGTTGTTTGGTATGGCATAGTTTCAATTTAATTGGGTTATGCTGACTGGGTACAATGTATATGACAGTGGATGCAGGGCTGATGGAAGTGAAGCTGCTATAATTTTGCTTCCTTCAAATATTACAGTTTTTACTCTGGATTTCTCGGGATCTGGACTTTCTGGAGGGGAGCATGTCACTCTTGGTTGGAATGAAGTATGTGCTTGCTCCATGACCTTTTAAGAAAGATCATATCTGTCTAGTCTTGTTCCTTATTAATTTTATCCACTCTTATTTAATCTTTTTTCCCCTTCTTTTTTTTGGGGGGGGGGGGGGGGGGGGGTGGGGTTGGATTTGGGGAGGGGGAATAAGTGGCATTAATCCTGTAAGGTTGAATAGAAGGTGACATCTTCTCCCATTTTCTCTTTGTTTTAGACGATATAACTTCAGAGTTCAGATAGAATGGATTCTTGTTCATGTTCAACTTTTTTTTTTTTAAATAATGAAAAAAGAATTTATTGATGAGAAGAGAGAATACAAAAGGTACAGAAACAGAGGACAAGAGATCCACCTCAAACAAAAGAAAACAACCCAGACTCTTTTACTTAGGAGGGCCTTCCAATTCCCTTTGTAGATCCACAAGAGACACCCCCCTAAAACAAAAAATTATTTGCAGAAACCCACATGGAGGGCCCAAAGAAAATGTAGTGGAAGAAACCTCTAGTTAAAAACTCTTGTGTTTCGTTCTAACCAAATAAATCACAAACCAGCAAGGACTACACGCTGCAAAGAACTTTATGCTCCTTTTGCTTCTTGAAACCTGTAAACTTGATGACTAAAAAAGCCCGTAGATTAGCTGGACAGACCTAGCTCTCCTCAAAGGAACCAAATTGCTTATTATAGTGTAAATGAGGCGCCCAACTTAGTGAATTAAGAACATAGAAAAACATCCTAAGGTGTGAGTATAAGCTGATTGATAGAGACGAAAGTAGTATGGGATGTTAAAGTCTTACATCTAATAGTATAAGCTGTTCAATGGAATACTTAAATAGAATAATTTTTTCACATTAACATTTAGCTTTTGAGGGAGAGTTCTTCACTTTACTTGGACGCCTATTAATTAGTATTAGAGTTAGTGGTTGGTAGCGTCAGAAAGGACTACCTGTGAAGAGTTCTAAGCTATGGAAGACTAAATGAAGTGCTGCAGAGTGTAGTTGCCGGGAGTAGGTTTTCTAAGGGTGGCCAATTGATGGAGACCAAGGTAGTTTAAGATGTCAAAGTTTCATATTGAATAATATGAACTACTCAATAATAAAGTATTTAAGTAGGGTAATTTTCTCACATCAACAGTTAGCTTTTGAGGGAGGATTTCCCACATTACTTAGGGGCCCATCACTAACATACTTTGTTTCTTCATGGTTAGAGAAAATCCATTCCGTTAGTCTTTGCCTAGTAGCTTAAGCTAGCCTTAGTGATAAAAAACAGTCAAGTGTTTGACCTTGCCACCTCCATTCTTAATAAATTATAGTAAACTAAATTTGAGCACAAGTGGGCCTATGTTTTGTTCAATTGTCCATGCTTCAAATCCAAAAGAATATTTTGTGAAGAGGTATGTGTGTTAAAGAGAAAATACATTCATGAGCTTTCACCTACCAGCTTAAGATTTAGGCATCATTTGGGTTCTTGATATGTCCTAATCTCTTCAGAGATATGTGGAGATAACTGGTTATCATGAAATAGCATTCAAAGCTCCTTTTCTGATATACATGAATTTATGCCCTCTGTGATCTTTCATGATTTGCCGGACACATTGCACGCTGTTAAACTATACGTGGAGATACAGCTTCAAGAACTTACATGCAATTTTTTTTTAACTGTTCTAGGTTAAATCTGTTAGAATGGATAATTTAGCACTGCATATATCAATGGGAAGTATGAAACTTTCCATATGCCTGAATCTAAATAATATCCTAATTTCTTTTTCTTTGTTTATATCACATTTGAACTATAAATGCTTGAGTTTATTATCCTCTGCTAAATGCTTGCATTTGTCTCACCACCCTGCTGGGATTTTGCATATGGATAGCCACCACTTGCTCTATTGTCATTCTTCATTTTGAAATGGCTATATAACATTTTTGACTGTTTTCAGAAGGACGATCTGAGGGCTGTGGTTGATTATCTGCGGGCAGATGGAAATATCTCTTTGATTGGTTTATGGGGCCGCTCAATGGGTGCTGTGACTAGGTATTCTTAATTCACTTTCTGTCTTCTTTTGTGCTTGCAATTTGAATGAGGTTACAGAAACATTTACCAGTCATACTTGGGGTTGTGGCAAGAGATGTGAATTTTAGGTTGTCATTGTAGTTAATTGCTGCTTAGATAATGACAGAATTGTTAAAGAAGCTACATAATTGACCTTAATGTTGTGAGTCTCTTGAATGCAATCGAGTGTGGTTTGAGATGAACATGAATGCAGGGATTTTGATGTAGAACCAGTAGCAAGAATAGAGAAAACGGGAGAGAAGAAGGAGAAGGAGGGAGATGTAGAGAGAAAAAGAGGGGGAAGGAGAAGAAGGGAGGGGGAGAGATGGCTTAGAAGCTAAGAGAACTTTATTAATAATCAATCAAAAGGCTACCCTAACCCTAATTACTAGGTGTTTTATATAAAGCTTAAGAGATAACTCTTAATAAGATAAATTAGTTTGAAAATAAAAAAAAATTAACAACAAGATAATATGAGCCTAACAAAAGGATCATTAAATAATTTCTAATTCTTATGTTTATCCTTAATCCCTAATTTACAAATAATTAATGATATTTTCCCTAATATTCTCTTCCCATTCTCCATTAGACTTCCTCTCTAAAGCTTTTGATAATTATCATGGGAAACAACAATGAAGGGACTACAGCCTGAGACGGTGGCTGAAATGGCTTGTGAAAGGAGGCGTATCTACCAATGTCATACTTGAATAATATATCGTCTACCGTTTATCCTCAAACTGAGTGTTATATTATTATTTAAAAGTGGTTTGTAGTTCTGAATATATTGAGACTTGTGGAAATGATCGCAATTGATATATTCCTTCTGAAATGAACGTTATATTTTTTTTCCATTTAAGAAAATCCTTTTTAAAAGTGTTATACACATGTTTTTATTCTTCAACTTAATTACTAAGTTCTCTGGTTGTGTAGCACTTCATATCTACTATTTTTTGCTTTGTTGATTTCATATTTACTATGTTGACTAATGTATTCTTGCAGCCTTATGTATGGAGCTGAGGATCCTTCAATTGCAGGGATAGTTTTAGACAGTCCCTTCTCTGATTTGGTTGATTTGATGATGGAATTGGTAGATACATACAGAGTTCGTCTGCCAAAGTTCACTGTGGGTATATTCATTTAAAAAAAAAATCAGTAAATATAGTCATAGATGAATGACTATCGCAAATTTTGAATTAATTCTGATTTTGTATTTTAATATTTCTTTACGTAGAGATTGTATAATGTACCCTCAGTCTATGGTTTATCAAATGATATTAATAGCAGAAGTTTGATTGGAAGACATGGACTTCATGACATCTGCTGGATACTCACACTAGAGAGTAGACAGGAGCGACACTTCATATAGCACATGGACACTTTTAGATTTTGTTGTGTTGCCTAATCCATGTCATTGTCCATGCGTCTTAGGAAACAAGTATTTGTTGATTGCATTATATGGGAGTGTTTATACTTTCTACTGATTAGTCACCTTATATTTCTGGCCAGCACTTGATTTCATACCATCCCATGTTTCATTCTTTTCAGAAGAATAAATTGCCATTGCCCTAGGACTCACCATTTATTGGTAAATCAGTTATATTTATGAGCAATGAAGCATAATTGCTAACTTTTTTGGCAGGTTATTAATTTGTGTCATTAATCAACTTCAGCTTTCTTTTCCCTTTTTACAGGTAAAATATTGATTTCCACTTTCTTGTTCCTTTTTACAGGTAAAGTTTGCAATCCAATACATGCGAAAAGCAATCCAGAAGAAGGCAAAATTTGACATAATGGACCTGAATACTATAAAGGTTATCTAATCAAAGAAGTTACTTTTACTTGTTTGGTTGTATCATGTATGTATGCTTGACTAGTTTGACAGAGAAAACTCGTGAACTTTTATCACTTTTCCCCCTTATTAGTTCACTGAGTCTTCAAGGCAAATATGTTGTTCTTTAGCTTGAAGAAATAATATTAATACATGTCTTTGGTTTTTTTTTTTTTTTTGGGCTCAATACGCATGTTTTAATCAGTTATCAAAGACAGGAGAATATCTTAATAATTTACTGAGTAAGTGTCTTCAGCCATACATATACCAACTATTTCATTTCATATTTCTTGTAATTAACTTGACAAATTAAATTTTCAAAGGTGGTGGGAGCTTTCCTAGCCAAAAAAAAACAGTTAGATGGGCTAGTTTTATCCTAATGATGCAAATTCCAACTAGTTGAAAGGGTACAAGGAAATTAAAAAATGTTTGTCAGGGAGGGGCGGGGGCCAGGGGTGCTTGTTTCTTCATTGCTCCATCTTAGAAATTATAATCAAAATTGGCTTTAAGGGGCATATTTTCAAATATCTGCATGCTAAAGTTGTTGAATATATATGGCATTGTGGCTATTCATAAGCATAGAAATAGTATAGAAAATAGACCTTCTAGATCCAATGCAGAACTTTGAGGAGTTATTTGGAAAAAATTAACAAAATTGTATACATGTTGGTTTTGCCTTGTTTGTGTTTACATCTACATTTTATATTGTTATCCATTATTTGTAACTATTGCAGGTGGCCAAGTGTTGTTTTGTTCCTGCTCTACTAGGGCATGCCATTGATGATGATTTTATACACCCTCATCACTCGGATCGTATATTTGAGGCTTACATGGTAAGTTTGTCTATGAGAATTTTAATTGATAATTTGTTCATTACTAACTGATTTACATAACTGAACTTCTTCCTGCTCTGTTGGGTTAAAGTCAGTCTCGATGTCATTTAATAAGCCTTGTAGATAATTTAAAGTATACTTGATGCTATTAGGTTTATAAAATCTGTCTTCTGTGTATTCAAAACTTGATGCTATTAGGTTCATAAAATCTGTCTTCTGTATATTCAAAAAGCTGCTTTGTTATTTGTATGTATTTCACATTATGTTCCCTTTGTTTTATCTTCTCAGTTTCTTTTGAGCCTTGCTATTGGATCATTATTGTAATATGTCTGTCTGTGCTTTGCAGGGAGACAAAAACATAATTAAATTTGAGGGAGACCACAACTCTCCCCGTCCACAGTTTTACTTTGATTCCATAAACATATTTTTTCACAATGTTTTGCAACCTCCAGAGGATGAGGTTGGGGGATCACTTTTTGACACCGTGAATGATTACTTTGGTAAGGTAAATTCTTCTGCAATGGCATCTCATTGGGTTCTGTTCTGGTCAAACTGTAAAGTTGTATATCTGTAGTTCTTTGCAAAGCTGACTTGTTCTACATTCAGGATGTTTGGAGATCAGTGCATGAAGTAGCGTACAATGATGAATCACCGTCTCAATACAAAGGCATGACTCGAGTTCCTAGAGTTTTTTTTTAACTATTTCCACTTCATTGGTTACTGTACAGATCTACATTTGGTAACCTCTTTACTTAGATCTCTTAATTGTTACTTATATACAGAACCATCAACAAGCAGTACAGTAGATGCCATTAAGCAAATCCGTTCAAAAAGACCAATGAGTAGGATGGAGGTTTGTATTTATTTATATAAATTATTAGAATAACAATCAAAGTTGCAAATATACCTAAGTAATCCCCTGAAGATCTTATCACATTACGAGTAAAGATGTGGCTGTTTGAGTTGCCATCACTTGAATTGAATCTTGTTTTGAGTGCTATCAGTGGCATGATTTTTATGTTTCTATCTTTCGTTTTATAAGTAATATTGTATGACTTTTCTCAGGTTCCATCTGATATTTCTTCAAAAGATGAACATCGTGAACATGAGGTATCTCCTTTCTTTTGTACCTTGGTTTCTTTTTGTTCTGCATATATTTTGCTCTTTCTCATTGAAATGCTTAATTTATTTATGCTGTGTGGTGGCACGATAACTATGGAAGATTTGTTGGACAGAACTTCTAAGATTCTCCACTACATCTACATCGAGTGGAATTTAGAGGAAGTGGAGATAAAGCTTAAGCTATGTTCAAAATCTTCTATATTATATTAAAACACGTTCTGCAATACTATTGGAATGATTCAAATGTTTGGCTTCAGATGAAGAGAGGGAAAATATTAAAATAAACTAAACAAGAACGAGACTAAGGAGCATAAGATGAAGGGAAGAGGAGACCAAACCATAAGAGGAACTATATTGTTACTAATTTTTCATGATGTTTTGTACTGCAGGATGATAAATGCAATGATGATCTTTCCTCATCGTCTTCCAAAATGATTAGCTTTGAACTGTCAAATGGCAATCCATATGGTCCCCATGTTCCGGCCACATTGGATGATGATCAATATGTGGAATATGCACTTGATGACCTGGCAGGTTTTCCATCCAGTGCAGAGGAGGAAGAAAGAGTGAGTCAATTCATCAGATTTTTCATAATCCAAGTACCTTTGATTTATCAGCCACATTATTGTATTTTATTCACTTTGATTTTGTCCATATTATTCAGATGTTCATGGAAGCCGTGATGGAATCCCTAAAAGACATGGAAATAAGACATCCGCAGGAAGAACAACCCCCACCCAGTGTCAGTACTGTGTCTTCAGAACCATCAGAAAAAGATGCTTTCTTTAGGTCCTTGGAAACAGAACAATCCTCTTCCTCTGTAGTTGAACATGACATGCATTCAAAAGCCGAAACCATTTCCAGTGCAGCTGAAGTCTGCGAACCCTTGAAAGCTGAGTCAAATTCTAGTTCAGTGATCCAGATCCAAAATTTTGCTTCTGAGCCGTGTCAAGAACCAAGCCTATCATCAATGGGAACTCTGACAGACACTTCGTCAGTCACAGATTCCAGCCACACAAGCGCATCTGGTCATAGTGATAGTTCTGCTGGTGTAGAAAGTTCGTCGGACACTGACGTTTCACATAATACGAAAGCCACTGTAACTGTTGTTAAGAATCCAGCAAGCCATATTATGGACGGTTTAATGCGTCGTTGGGATTTCAATTTTTTCCGAAACAGTCATGGTCGATAAGATAGAGGGGAGATGGTCTTTTATCCCGTTGGTCAATGCATTGTTTTTGTAACTATCAACAGGTTATAGTTTGTAAAATGCTTGACCAAAGGAATAGGATTCTGGTGTGTAAAGTTAGTATGTTTAGACTTTTATCTAACAAATATATATTCTTTGACTGTAATAGAAAATTGTCCTATTTTCTCATGGTTTCAAATTTTAAATGGGAGACAATCTTCTTAGACCCTTGATTTGAAAGCAGATTTTGGATGCCCAAGAAAGTTTGGGATCGTAAGTGGGTAAACGCTTTTAGCTGGGATTTGGATTGATGCTTCTCTGAGCCCATCTGAATTTCTAGGCTGGTGACAATGTGTGACACGAAGATGTTTCCAATCATAAACACAGTTATTTTTGAAATTGTAGCCTTTAATCTCTTAATCTAGTTAAACAATACAAAGTCAGAGCTAAACAAAATCAGATGCTAGTTACATGAATTCTTTGTTTACTCTTTGCAAGCTAAAACAAGGAAACGAGATACAGGCTAAGACCTATGAAGTCTCTAGTAATTGCCGTCAAACAGCTACTTTGTTAGCTTTGATATTGATGCTTCCATATTGATCTAAAATTGTTACAAGAACTCAACTCCAACAAGATGCTTGAACTACTTCAGAATGTACTTTTTGTGAGTTATTTCAAGTCATTCTTCTGTAATCTTTGTAGATCGTTGAAGCAGCAACCAAAAGATTAACTGAACTGTCTGTCTCTATGAAGGAAAATCTGGCTTTATTTACGATTTTGGTCTAGACAGATATAAATGTGAAATTTGGGTCGTAGAAGTCAAATTACTATTTCATATAGGTTTTGGAATTTTTAAGCAGGGGGCCGTGTGATTCAAAATATATAGAACTGCCAATAAGTTAAATCAAGTATAACATTAAATCTGATATAACAATGAACAAATTGTTGAGTAAGGCCAGCTTTCCAGCCCAAGCGAGGATGCCTGCATTCTTGGAGAATCTACCACTTTTCGACCTCACGTATGTACAATATTACAGCAGTTGCTCTGAGTCGGTGTCTCGTTTTATAAAATGGTACTTCTATCAACTATGCGTTTTTCACCTACCAGCAACTTCAATGCTGTCTCAACCAGTGAGTGAATTGTCATACTGTGCCGCTTCAGCCCAAAGGTACCAGAGAAAACATTAAAGCTTTCAAGCTCTGATGTAGTCTCTAAGACACCTTCCAGCACCTCCTCCATTCCCAGTTCCTTGAAGATACGTATGTTTTCTGCTTTGTCATTCATCATCCATGTCGCCAACTCTATAACAAACCTCCTTATTCTCGGGACCTTAGTTGGTGGATATTTATGTTTCTTGAGGATCTGGATTAATTTATTTGCAATTTCAGCCTCAGTAATTCCGGCTTCTTTAAATACAGTGCTTGATTCATGAGAAGTCATGAATTTGAAAACATTAGCTGCTACTCCAACCATCACTTCCTGTGGTTTGTTTTCTTTTGACATGATTGCTTGAAGTATCTACAAGGTTGAGAAATGGTAGACGTGATCAAGATTTTCTTTAGAATGTAGAAACATAATACAAAGCTCACATCTTGTAGCCCAAAATTAGAATAGTAAAGAAAAACACTTACTGTGGGTGCTGCAGTTGTTACTAACTTTAGCTGGTTGAAGCATTCTGATCCACTGTAAGTGCATAAATTTCTTAAAATTGTAGCAACGCTGACGCGAAGCAATGGAACTTTCAATGCTTCTACAAGCCTTTCAAGTACTTTCAACTTCAAAATACGATGACAATTATTCTTGCTGTCTAATGTCAGCATTGCTAGGGCGTCACCAGCAGCAATGGTCACATGTTTTTGATTTTCTGGTATGTTCTGTTTGAAGAATAAGTTGAACAATTCTTTAAGTACTCCACCTGTAGCGCCAATTCTTTCTGTTGCATCCTCTTCCAATGCCAAATTGGTTAAAATTTCCATGCTCAGTTTTTGTAATGAGGGGTGTTCATCTCCATACCTTAATATGTCTCTGATATTGCCGATTGTGAAAACTATCTCAGAAATCTCTCTTCGCAGATGTTTCCCAGCTGTGCCTGTTGTGCTAGCCAACATTTTCATTAGTTGCAGAGATTTCTTCACTATAAGAATTTGGTGTGGAGCAACATTTACATTCTTCAACGTCCTTTCTTCGGCATGTGTGAAATCTATGATCTTTGGGAGAAGGCCTCTTGTATTTCCAATCTTTCCACAGTTATCATGGTTATGAGCAAGCTTTTTCAAAATGAGAAGTCCCAAATGGTTAAACGTCCAAAACCCATAATTTGGATGAGTAAATGCGAGTTTCGTTTCTCCAATTTCGTCGGCTGTAGGAATGCAGTTCCGGTTAGTATGGAGAAGAGAAGATATTGATTCCATAGCTCCCGGTATCCCAGCTATGCGGAGAGAGTTCTGCTTCTTGCTAGCTAGTTTCAATAAGATTTCTGCTGCTGACCGCCTAATTTCTTCCTCTTTCTGGTCTGTCCAATTCAACATCTCAACTAGTCTCTCTACCACAGATATGGCAATTCCAATCTTTTGAAGAGTATCATCTGAAAACTGTTCACTGTTGGCCAATTGGCAAAGAATTCTAGCTCCAATGAGTTGTTCATCAGGAGAGTTTGAAGCCAAGAGATCCATAGCAAAACTGACCATGTCCATATTCAAGCCATCAAATATGCTTCCTTCAACACATCTGGAATAAGCATCATAAAAGAACCTTCTAATTGACACCATTCCTGATGGCCCCAACTCACACTCATTACCAACCTCTTCCAACATTTTCCGGTAGCTGACTTTCCATTCCCAGTAAGCTTTTTCCATCAGAAACAACAAAGCTTCTGCCAAAGCCAATGCATAGAAGATATTCAGAGCAGATTGCCTATTCCTCTTATCAGTGTCTCCCTTTGCTACCTCTCCATAGTTATGCTTGACGAGCTTTATGGATGAGAGAACCACACAAGCTGTGGCAGAAAGAAGTTGAAGCCAATAGAGAAGCTTACTGATATGCCTTGAAAGGAAAACCCGTTCAGCATATGGTCGAATTGGAACATCTGAGCTTATCCATGTTCGGGTTGGTGTCCTGTCCGGACACGAAGGACTTGCTGTACTAGCCTCTCTTATTTCTCTCCCGTGTTGGCTACGTTTCTTGACGGCAACAATTGGCCTGCAAAGGCAATTCTTTATACTTTCAAGGACAAAGTTTGAAGTTGACCTCAGCAGCTTGAAACTATCAACACCAGCATCAGTTATGGACCAAGTGGCTTGGTGCTGCCATTCTAGCTCATGGCTCCTGCTGAAAATTCTGGTCCCTTCAATCAATAGTATGATGGTGATGAACCAGAAGTCAGTTTTGTCTAAGGTAATAGCAAAACCTCCCAGAAGGACCACAGTTGCCCAGATAAACCCGAGAGTTCCCAACCCAGTTGCTGCTTTCTCAAGCACAGCGAGGCGAAGAGCGAAGAGGGTCAGCTTCTTTTCCGGTGCTCTAACTGCTAAGCTTGATATGGAGACAGAGTTAGCAGTAGTACTGCTCTCTCTTTTCTCAATACTGCTTATGCCACGAGGCTCAAACATTGTGTTCCCGGTGCTGCAAGTTTGGCTGAGCCTTGTGGGCTTACCAGCTTGTTGATGAATGCTTCCTCCTTCTCCTTCCAATGAAATACTATGATCCATGGTTACTGAAAACAAATGTTTGTATCTATCAAAACAAAGGGCAAGTGTTGAAGAGAATGATGAATGATGAGGCTGGTTTTATACAGAAAATGAGAATGGCGAACTTAGGGAGCAAGTTTCTTATGTCGCATGTGGGAGAAAGAGTGACGTCAAGTTCTCTTTCGGACAATTTTCCACGAAGTTGGTTATGTTATGCTTGAGGATTGACACTTCCGTATCTATCTCTTGTAAAGGTTGTTGCTTTTGTTTCTGAGAAGTGTTTTTATAGAATGCGTCGAAAGTTGTAGCTGTTAGTTAGGGTTCAATTTGACTCCAACCTTTTATTAGGCCTTAGTCCTAACACATGCAAAGTATCTTTCTGAAAATATTAAATCCATAACTACATACCTCTAATGCTGATTATTAGATCGAACATTTATTAGTAAGTCAAAAGCTATAATTGTTACCTAAAATACAACTTTTTATATTTAATCACATTAATTCAAACATCATATTTCGATCAAATTCTAATCATTTATCAGACCTTAATGAAGTAAGATGTTGGCCACATCAACACTATGCACATAAGGAAAAGAAAAACTATGCTAACAAATAAACAAAATTATTGAATCTTTCTAGCTGGGGTCCTTGCCAAAACTTGAGACATAACCACTTGAGCCTTCAAAGACATGGAAACAAAAAGGAAAGTAATAACCTTTGAAAGTTCCTTATAATTAAACCTCTTAGTTCTGATAAAAACTTGTACAGCAAGAAGATAGTGACATGAAACTAGTCCCGGTTCATTTGTGCAATTCTCTCAATTCAAAAGCATTGACTTTGTTAAACGTGTTTTGGGTAACAGACCAATCGTTATGGTAGCAAAAGCATATTATTGTATGACTCTGATAAAACTCGTGATTATGATTTATTAACGAATACACATCCTAGTACCTAGCGGTTTAATTCTAATAGAAACACCAGCCTTAAATAAGCATTTGATTCTTCTCCACTTGTAGTTGTGGGGTTCATTAATTTGTCTCTTCCTTAACTAATATGCATAATTATTAGGAGAAACTTATTAATGCTGGTGTCTTATTCTTTGAAGTTAAAGGGTGTAATGTGATGGGTCCCCAATCCATAGTCACTGCTCTGTATATCCCTTGGAGTGCACGTATATATATGTTATTCTGATTTGATTCAAAACTTAATGAAAAGGGTTGTTTTGAAGAGGGGGGTGGCTTCCGGCTGAATACGTTGTTTATTCATGCGTGTTTCCCATCTTGTACGGTGAAAATGTGATCATCCATTGGTTCTAACATTTACAAACGTAAAGCTACATTTGTTTAGCTTTCTATTCTAGGCAATCGCTTGGAAATGGGTCACATTCCTTCATTCTGCTCCATACCAACTGGTCTGTGGTCTAATAGTTAGTGACAAGAAATATTTTTACTTTTTTCGGTGGAGTCTGTCTCTACAATGATCCTTGCACATAAGAAGTGCATTGCATTTGACAAATATGGAGGGGATTGAAAAGAAATTCAACACAAATCACTAATGCCCAGTAGCTTACTTCGTTATCATTTTGCTCACAAAAAACATAATCATATTTTACAGTAATGTTTTATGCTTTGAATGAAAAGGAGAGATAGAGAGAGAGAGTCATGTGAACAATATTTACAGCATGTTTGGATGGATTTTTAAAAAGAGCAAATCATGATTTGTAGGGAGCAAATCATGTTTTATAAAAAACAATAAATAGTTGCTTCTACCTAGATTTCCCAATCAAGTCCTTGTGTTTTCTTTTGGGGATGTAACAGGTCTTAAAACGCGTAGGCAAAGGAGAAAAAGTAGAAGGAAAAGAAAGGATGAAAAAAGCAAAAAGAACGATGAGAAAGCAGGAAGAAATAATAATAATAATAATAATAATAATAATAATAATAATAGGGATCTCTTAATCCTTTTGGGTACGTTTATCGAGTACTAGCCATATGTTTTTGCTTGGGGAATATCTGTTCTCATTTCGTGCGTCATGCGTATACGAAAATCTGACCACCTTTACCTTACAAAAGTATGATAGAAGCTTAAGCTATTGAAGCAATTTTTATTGTAGTTTTAATGCGATATGCACACAAATTGTTATAGTTTTAAGAATAACTACATAGGTTTGAGAAAAACGAATTAAATAATACAACTTGAATTCAGATGTAATTGCACTTATAATTTATAAAAACAGAAATATACGAGTAAAATGAATTATTATTATTATTATTATTATTATTATTCATGCTTAGCTTTTCAAATTTCATTCCAATTCAAGCATTGAACAAGTTATCTCGTCGAGTTTGACCATGTATAGTACAGGAAAAGAAAGAGAAGATAGTGCTTTGATGGTTGATCGTATGTTCAGAACAGAAATAAGCACTTCTAAAGTCATGAAGGTGTTTACCCTTCATTTAAAACTGTAAGATGATCATGAAAACACTGCATTGGAAAATATTAAATAAATAATTAAAATACATAAAAGAAATGTTATAAATTTTGATAGAAGCCTCAAATTCAAGTCATAGTAACAAGTTTCACTACTTATGGTATGCCATCTCACTACTAATTTTATCTATTTTTATCATGATTTAGAAAATCAAACTAAATTTCTTAGTCGGACCAGAAAATCACTAAACCTACTGTTAGTTTGACACGATTGACTATGAAAACAAACTGGACAAAAACTTGAGCCAACTGACTCGTTCAAAATCCGTAAAAACCCGGCAATTTCACATTCAACCTATCAAAAATTACTTTTTGATTTTTTTTGTTTAAATCAAAATGTTGATATTCTGCAATAAATATTTATGATGTTTATCAGCCTCTACCTAATTTATTTCACATAAATTTATTGTTATATGTAAAACAATTTAACAAATTTTTGTATTTTTAAATTGTTTATTTTAAATATTATTTAACAATATATGTACTAATTTAATCATAAAATATTACATATACATATATACACACACTTTTTATATATATTTTAAAAGACAATACAACTCTTATTTAATTACGATTAAACTATTAAATCATAAATTATTTTTTGCCATAATTTAATAATCAGTTCGATTTTTAAAATATTAATTTTTATGTTTTTTCTTCTTAATTATATATATATATATATAAACAATGTGACACGCTAAATTATTCTTTCCAATTATTATTGTTGCGGAGATAATCAAAACAAGTAACATACAAAATAAAAATTTCACAGTATATAACCAACAACCCGTAAGAAGTGTGATAAAACAGAAACAGCATCATTACATTATAGTTTAGAGTACTAACCCAAATAAGACTTACATCTTCAACTGAAATCATGCATGTTCTGGGTGAAGTGGTAGATTATAACCACTACAATGAGCATGCAAACTGAGTATGCTTGATAGAAACAAACAATTACAGCACAAAAATTGAACTGCCTAAGAATGAAGAGTGACTACTGTTATATGCTTAGTTACCATAACAACAAAGTGACTGCAATGAACTTAGAGTGACTTTATTTGCTTTATTATCCTTCACAACTCCTAGTAGAATTGATACCACCTAAGAGGGATGAAAATTCTTTTTAATTATCTATTTTTCCATATTTTCTATCAATTTTTTAAAAATTAATACATTTCCATCCCTCTTTTCCACCTCTCTTACTAGTAACTAAACATGCATAAATCTTTTAGTTGATTTTCTTTTTTTTTTTTTTTTGGGGGATAAAAGAAGAAATTGTATTAAGAAGAGAAGAAAGTACAGAAAGTTGATAAAATTTTAGTTTAAAAAAAAAAAAAAAGACTAATGCAAGTGGGTTTGAGCTACAGGCATTTTCGCAGCAGTTCAAGCCTACAAGGATTACACGTCTGTCCCCTCCAAGGTATATGGTGTGATTTTCAAAAGTTATATTCTTAGGCCACAGTTTAAGCAAAGAAACTAATATTGACCATTTTCATTCGGTACAGTTAACTTGCTGTCGTGCATAAATGTACTCTACCTAATCAGCTAAAAAACATTCAATGGATGAGAGTAACCATAGTCATTAAAACTTGTACTACACTGGGTGCTGCTGCAGCAGGAGTGTGGGAACAATTACCATGATATCTACCCATGGTGACATGAATGATAGGAAAGCACCAAAAGGAACAACGTTCTTGTCACTGACAGTGAGCTGAGACTACAAAAACTGTCGCCATAAAACCTACAAGGCAAAAGCAATAATGAAATCTAAACAGTTACAACAACTTGCAGGATGCAAATAAAAGAAAACAAGTGCGAGGAGGCACTCGTTACGTGTGTGAGCCAGAGAAAAAGGAACAAGTTGCTTATGAAATATTAATGACCAGGTGTTCAAGATGTTTCTATTAGGTACAACAAGCAGCCACATATAATTATAATTTATCCAGTTGATAACAATCCATATCGTCAATGTGACACAAATAGTGATAACTTATCTAGAAATCTTAACATACAACAGATACAGCAGTAATAAATTCACCCATGTATAACATGCATTTCCATGATTAAGAGATGTCATATTCCAACTGCGACCATCTAAATTTTGGATTCGTAATTCGCATTTCTAGCTGAGTACAATGAATTTTAAACCTTCAATGAATAAGCCATTGCACCTTTGCTCACAATGTGCAACCTACTTTAATGTTGCAGCCCTCTTTGCTTTCCTACTACTTTGAGAACTTTCTCCAATCCTGCTAAGTGCCAAGCTTTTTCATGATCAGAGGGCATAAGCCATTGTTAGATTTAAGTATTTAAATTGAAGATAACCACCAATCCTCTTTTAGTAAATCAAAGCGCATATACCTCTGTCAAAACACATGCTATAACAGTCCTCATCAGTGCTAGATTTGCCAATTGATTTTCCCAATGTGTTTGCCGAAGTATTAAACAATCTTTGTGTAAAGCCATGTATTCCCCAGATTGCTTAGAGCTTACAAAGCTTATACCCACAAAATTTGAAACTAACTTATCAAGGGGATACGGTAGATTAAGAGACTTACAGAGACTGAAAGATTAAACGGTCAGCTGTTACTTAATCATAATGCCATGAAAATAAGATAGCACAAAGGAAAAAAAATCGGCTCAATTGAAGGCCATGGCGCATAGATTTCTGATTAAGCATCTGAAAACGTGATTACGGATCTAAGGCGTACCTGAACAACCACAATCACATCAGTTAATAACCTATATTACAGCACTTCTTTGCCAGACCTTAGCTTTCTCAGCATCAATTATGGAACCCACTAATTTTACCGCATTTTCAAGCTTCCCTTTAGCATTCACAACTACATAGTCAAAACTCTTAAGATGCTTCACTTCCTCCCTAGCTGTAGCAATCCTCACAAGCAGGGACTCCGCAGTTTCTGTTTTTCTATCAACCAACCTCTCCACCATTGCCATTTCACTCTCGGCCACAAGAAAAATGAAAACCGCCGAATTACCAAGAATTTTCCTCAATGTTTGAGCCCCTTGAATATCTACCCTCAACACAATATCATACCCTTTACCCATATATTCCCGAATTTGCTGTTTTGGGATACCTTTATAATCTCCATACACAAGCGCGTACTCCAGAAGCTCATCCCTCTCAACCATCGATTGAAACTGCTCTCTACTCACAAAGTAATAATCTCTACCGTCAACTTCACCAGGTCGTTTCGCTCTACTCGTTGCAGTGACTACAAAATGAAGACCCTCCCGAACTTCTCTCAGTTTATTGATTACAGCGTCCTTTCCAACACCACTTGGCCCGCTAATTACTATTATCAATGGTTTAGGATTTGGGATCAGAGGCGCTGAGCTAAACGACGAACCCAGAGATGATTCAAGAGCACGAAGTAGCTCAGACTTATCGGCTTTGTCGACTGCCGGAATGGGAACCGATAACGGCCTCCGGGAATCACTCATTCGGGAATATGAAGAAGAAAATCGCGGGAAAGCTTCGTTCTCCTGAAATCTTGCGACGGAGCAAGTTTCAGTGAACGAATTAGAAATGGGATTGGCGAGAGTGACGGCTTTCTGAAAGTCTGTGAGAAATTGGAAGAAGAGGACGATGGTGGAGATTGGAGTGGGCCACAGAGATGCAGAAGAGCCCACGAAACATGGAGCAGGGATAGACAACCGGTGTAGCCTGTTTCCATCTCTCAGATTGGCCTCCGAATTTGAAGCACTTTCTAGTGTGCGTAGAATCGAAATTTCAGGCTATAATGGTGTTTACATTTTAGGATATGCATCATTTTACGTAAAAAAATAAATATATGAAGTGTATGGAACCGGAAAAAAAAATAATTTTAGTTGTGAAAAATAATAAAAAATAATAGATATTATTAAATAATAAATACAAAAATATTATAACTATTATGTACAATTATAAAAACAAGATGTATTTCTTATAAATATACCCGGATTTAATCCTATTTAAATGATACACTTCATCTGAGTTTCACAGCTTCTATGATTAAAATCCATGGTATTTATTATTTCAGTATTTACACTACAAGCGTTTTTTTAAGGTATTTTGCTTTTAATATTATTATAATTTATTAACAAAGATGAAGGACATCAGCTAAACTAAAGTGATCAATGCTTTTTAATAGCCCAAAAACTGATCAATGCTAAATCATCATTATTCATGACAAAACACTACCACCCCAAATGATGACCACAACTTGATAAACTAAACTTTAAGAGTGCATTAATATAGGAGTGGAGGCAAAGTTGTACTTATTAGGTGACGTGTAACTGGATTAATTTTATGCCGGGACAAATATTAATTAATTAGGTGACATTAAGATAGGAGAGAAAGCAAAGTTGTACTTCTTAGGTGACATCTGTAACTGGATTAATTTATGCCGAGACAAATATTAATTAATTAGAATCATTCTTCATGATTAGCGTGTTTTACTTAAAAAATAATATTTTTAAAAGAGCAATTCTTGTGTGCCTATGCATGTACAATAAATGGTTTGGATTGACTCCGTGTACGATTCCGATAATGACCCATCCATGTACGAACAGGGCACGCAAGAAAAATTCCCTGGTAACTCTGAACCCTGTATCTCAGCAGACTGCAGCTTTAGGACTAGTGATTAATATCAGGAGCAAAAGAAAAGACTGAAGCTATCAGAATAACTCACAGGATAGTGCACAACTAGAAATGAAGTATTCAAGTGAAGCAACTTAGAAATAATCTTCTATAGGTCAGGTTTGTTCCTCTTTCTACTACCAAATATAGTTCTGGATTCAAAATACAGTTGCAAGTTTCAAGAGGAAGGGATTATTATTTAGAATACAAGCAGGTAGGTGAGAAAGAAAAATACAGTTATCAGTGTTATGGCCCAAAATAACAATAGGGCAAAAGTAAACAACTATTCCGGAATGAAGAGAACAGCACAACTTTGTTGGAACTAGGCAGCAACTGCTTTGCCTTCATTTCATAGTCTTTCGTGTCCCATGCTATTAATGAATCAGAGTGCAAGAAAATCATCCATCAGACCATCCAAACCCTTCCGAACTCCAAATTTTGGCTATGCAAATTGCAAAGCAAAGATATAATTAAACTTCAGCCAAAAACTTCTTTGATTTCGTTCTCTCACACTTATCCCTTCTGAGTTCATCCAGTTGATCCTGATAGTGATGAAGGTTATGCCACTATTTAAAATTCAGATTATCATTCTGGGATTAGGTGGACACAAACCCAGATATAAGAGTTGCAAGGCTCAAAGAGGCAGTTGTTCGCCGAGTGTTCGTATCCAAAATAATAGTTCAATACCAATGACAACCAGCTCCACCTTGAGCAGCAGCAACTTTTCTAGGCATATATTGAGGCTTTGGCTGCAAGCCATTAGAACCTTCAATCGCATCATCTTCTGCCCTCTCATTTTTACAGCTTGGGTTTCTTCTGGGATATGAACAGCTTGAAGCAGCATATTGGGCTGAAATAGGTGGATTTCTAACCATCCGCCGCTGCTCAAAAGCCTCCCCTGTTGCTGCTACCCCACAGTTGTTGTAACGCAATACTGAACCAACAACTTTTCCAGGCCTTGCAGAAACACCTAAAGCAAGTGAGCAGCAACTAACATCTCAAATTCAAGTTTCGTACCAATATGTTTTATATCTTAAGATATATAAAGGAGAGGGATGGTGGAGAATAATACATGTCTAAAAGGATAACAATTTAGTACCTTTGAATCTATGTTTAAGAAGTTATAAATTCATAATATACCGTTTTCCATAAGCAATCTTACTAAACTCTCCTTTTTTTTTTTTTTGTGTTTGACATGTTAATGGACATCTAGCATGAGTAATATAATGGCAAGGAAATGTTATCAAGAGAATCAGAGGGGGGAAAAGCCTGCTCTGTTTTTTTTTTCATACAAATCATGCTGCTTTGAGCCATTCACACACAAAGGTTGTGCTTCATACTGAAGGAGTGCAAATGAGAAGGTGGAAAATTGAGAATTGAAAATTGAAAGGTATTTGGACACGGTATAAGTCTAGATACATCCCTCCTTTTGATTCCTCCATTGTCCTCCTTTCTATTTTAACCAACACCAAGCACACCCTAAGTTCCCATCCAATACCAAAAGAAAGATTACCAAACATGCACACCTATGCAAAACACATCTGATGATGGTTCAAAGAATGATGAAAGAAAATGAAACAAGCTCCAAGAAAATACGGCACTCTTGCTGGATAATGCCATGTACATAGGAGAAGAAGGGAGCAAGAGAGAGAGAGAGATGGAAAAGAAGCAAAATCCATACTCAAGTTAGTCATCACACCTTGCATATTTTGTGGAACCTGTGGAGGAAGCCGAGTCAAAGGGATACCACTGCTCCTATCTATGGGTGGCTTCTCAACTTCTTTGATGCAACACTTAGAGAGATCCTCTGCAACCTCAGCTGTACTTTGTATTGAATTATCTGTATATAATACACATGGCCTGCACATTCAACCTCAAATCAGCAGAGTTGGCAATTCCAGAGCAGATATAAGGGCATGTTGATAAGACCAGAAAGCAGTGCCCAAAGAAGAAAGCTACATAATAAAAAATCTGTAACAAGAACTAAAAGGATACCTGGGCAATGATGCATGCTGCCTCTCAGGTGGCACAACAGTTCCACCCTTCCCATAATGCTCCTCAAGATAAGCAAATTGCTTCTTGAAGTGGTCCACGGCGCTATTTAAAATTGATGTTAATAAAAAGGAAGAAAAAAAAGAAAAGGGGGGGCGGGGAGTCAAAGGCTGACAAACTACATTGAATAATGTAACAAACCAAATGAAATAGAGCAGCATCTATCCACAGGAGCTTAAGAATTAAAAGTCTTATTAAAGGTGCTTAAAAACTAATATTTTACATGCACAGAAAGCATGGAGTTGCAGTTGAACTTAAATTTCAGCAAAAAAAAAACAGTCCAGGGAAAATTTTCAAGCCCCAAGTATTCAAAAGAAATGGATAATTTTAGATAGAGTCTAGAGCAGGGCTTCAACTTCAAGGTCAGGACAGATGGAGAATTAAAACTGCTAATCAAGTACCAGCATGGCTTATGGTTAGCAATGAAAATGCTTTTTTTTTCTCAAAACGAATAGCTGATTATAAGGACTAGAAAATAATATAACAGAGGACAAGAAGTCATCCAATAACAAGCCAGAATAACAAGCATGGCAATTGGAGAATAGAGGAGATAATAAAACATAAGCTCATAAGAGCTTTCCAATCCCTTTGCATATCCCACATTTTATTACCATAATAAGAGTATGTCTATGTCCGCAACATGCACAAACACATATAGATAATTAATTATGCACATTTGTATCTACAAACTAAATATAAGATTATCATGCTAAAGACATTTCGGCATTGTAGCTTCTGGGGTGAGGGGGGAAGCAGGTTACAGCATGTAATATCTTCAAATATGTTGGGGCCTGAAAAAAATTGTAATTACTATTTTAATTAAATTATGAAAGCCATGAATTTGCCCCCATATTCTGAATGATTTTGAGGTTAAAGCTTAAAAGTAAATGAACAAGGAACTGGAAATTTAGACTCCTTGATGAGTAGAAATACAAAGGTCTCCAAATTTACTAACTGTTAGGTACAAATGCCACATGAAAGAAATCCCTAACTATGTTGTTTATAAATTTACAGAATGCAGTAAGTGTTTCAACCAACACAAAAGTACCTCGGATACATAAAACTTGTTGGCTCTGCTCCCTCTAGGAACTCCTTTAACATCTTCGGATGGTACTCAAGAATCTCCCGATATATGAGCTCTCGTATGTCCTCCTTTGTTATCCTGCGTCTCTCAAATTCAAATTCCATCTTGGTAACTGGCTGTGCTGAAGGCTCTCTTTCAACCTTCCCCAAACCTTTAAAATATGGATCTGCTAAAGCCTAACAATATTCAATAAAATATGCCCAATTAGACCCGGACATAAAAGAAAAAGTAAAATGGAGATGCATGAAAATTCAACCTCTTCAGCAGTAGGCCTATCCTTAGGCTCAAATGCAAGCATTCTTTCTAACAATCGAAGAGCAAGCGGATCTGCATTAGGAAACTTCTGGGAGAAAGGAACTGGCTTCTTCTTTCGCATGCTACTTAAATATCTCCGAGCTTTCTCATTTCGTACCTGAACACAAAATACCAGGGTTGCGGTATAATACAAAAATTGAAAAAAAAAAAAAAGCTAAAGGGGTGGGTGACTGAATGAAAGACCCTAGCAGTGGCTTCAGGTGATGGTGTTCCAAGAAGTTCAGTCATGAGGTCCAACTGATGGACAACATTCTTCCCTGGAAAAAGAGGTTTTCCAGTTAAAAGTTCTGCAAAAATGCAGCCAATGCTCCATATATCTATAGCTGGTGTATACTGAAAAAACAAGGAAAAATCATATTAAAGAAAAAAGAAAGGAAGAAATTATGGTGCATACCACCTTAATAAAATGACTAAAAAACTGAAATTAAAAAAAATATTATATACATATAGTGGATTAACAGGTAGGTGGGGTCTGACCCTAATAAATGGATCAGACCTATAACAAATTTAAAATGGATAATAAATAGTTAAATGGCATAGTTGACCCGACACATTCCCAACCATAGACCACCAATACTTACAAGCAAAGCTTCCACAAATGAACAAGTCCGGATATTGAGAGTAGATACTTGGACATCACAGTCATGACGATGTCACTCAAGTTCTTATCAGCATTCCAAAAAATAGAGTTTAAAAATTAATTAACAAATATTTCTTTAGCAAATTTAGTAGAAGCAAGATTCATAGAATAGCGTAAACATCACCAAGCATACAAAATTTTTCATAAAATACAAAACTTCAAGAGGTTCCTAGCATGTGTAACTGAAGTAAATAAATAGGATGGAAGAGTAAATGGAAAGGGACCTGTCCATAATTTCAAAGTCCAAGCAGGGGTAGTGATTAAATAAAGAAATCAAGGATCCTAAAAAAATATGGAAACAGATATTGCACCATTGCACCTTGGAGAAAAAGGATCCACACAGCTCAGGGGCCCTATACCACCTTGTTGCAACATAATCCTGTGCGCAGTCAAATGGAAATTTGCATGATGACCAGAGACAAAACTCTATATTCAAGGCAATAGTTTCAGGAAAAAAAAAAAAAAAAAAAAAGGATTCTCACCGTCCAGAATATGGCAGTGGGTGTATCATTAAATGCTACTCTGGCAAGACCAAAGTCGCAGATCTTGAGTTTGCAGTCAGCATTTGCTAAGATGTTTTTTGGTTTTAGATCTCGGTGAAAAACATTCGCTATGAGACCATTAAGAAGTTTAAAGTCATCCCAAATTCAAATCAGCAACTAGTTTGTTATAATAAAAGCTTCAATAAGCAATAGGAAAAGTAAAAATTGCTAGAGCAAGCAATCTATAAAAAATCTTCTAATTATATAAAGATTATAACCTGTGTGTATATACTTCAGGCCTCGAAGAAGCTGATAAAGAAAAAACTGATAATGCTCTGGAGTCAGATCATCATTTGCTTTGATGACCTGATGTAAATCAGATTCCATGAGTTCAAAAACGACATATATATCTTTGAATTCTCTCCTAGAAGGAGGTAACAAGATATGTTTGATCTCCACAATATCTGGATGACGCAAGAGTCTAAGAAGCTTAATCTCACGAAGAATGCGTGTGGCATCAGAAACATGTTCAAATATGTCATTAATTTTCTTTATTGCAACCTTCTCTCCAGTGTGTGTATCATACGCAGAGCAAACAACACCGTAGCTTCCTTTACCAATTACTTCCTCTATTCTGTATCTGCTCCCTTCACCATACTCTGTGAAGAAGTTTACATCCACAGAGGACTGCATAAACACAAGATATTAAACTATTTAGCCAAGAAACTAATTCAAGTCAAAGCCATGCATGTGACATAATGATTTGCAACATATATATGTATGTATATATATATATATATATATATATAGAGTATTGAGGGGAGATAGAAAGATGTTCTACATCTTTTTAACCAGAAAATTGCAAGCTATATGTCTAAGTTCTACATCCATTCATGAAAAATAATGGTGAAAGTTGCTTCCAAGTTTTAGAAGATAAGTATCACTGGGTAGTTTACTTAATCACCTAGAGTACATAAGGGCTTATCGTCTCTAACAGTAATGAGATTTTATTTTCTTGAGCTACAGATCCTACTGCAAAACTTACTTCAATATAATTAAATTTAAAGGGATAAAAGGGATTTGAAGCATACAACAAGATTGGTGGTCGATAAATTAGAGAATTGAAATGAACAGAAAAACCCAAAAAAGAAATGCCAATATAAATCGATTAAAATGGTCAGCAGATACACAACAGGAACTGCAAGAGCAGACACACACGTCTTAAATGATGCAAAATGTTCCGCAGGACCCCCTATAAACCAGAACTAGGGATGTCAGCAAGGCGATGAAGCACAGACATTTGCATGACAAGGCATTTCATCCCAAGAAAACAATATAACCAAAATAGAAAGGTAAAAGATACTACGCAAGCGATCAAGCAGGAAATAGAGCACCTCCATACCAAATGATGCAAAAGAACCAGATCACAATCATGTGAGCAGTGAAGTACAAATTCTGTGCAGTCACAGAGATGCAGAAAATAACAAATCAACCAGCATTCATTCTCCTCAACACGCATCCAATTTCTCCCCAAAATAAATTAACCTACGTAAATATATAATACATATAATTGAGCACGTATATCAGAAGAGTAGCTTTACCTTTTTTCTTTGATCAGGCAGCATCTAGGCGACTAAGCATAAAACCCGTCAATGATTCAGGCCAATAGGTGCATCCAACAACCCCTTTTCTCAACTCAAATCCAGATCCCCAAACTCCTAGGACCAATTCCAAAACCCAGAAAAGCGATAACTTCAAAAAGCGATAAACTGGTACCACGACGCTTGGATCAAAAGGTGGAGATCAAAATGCGAGGGAAAAACCAAATACGAAGCAAGAAAACTTCAATATAAAAAAAAAAAAATTTAACAAAGCTCAATAAGAAAAGAGACCCGGTACAGTAGGGCGGCTACAGTAGCAACTAGGATTGAAAGTAAGGGGTCATAAAAGTGAAGAAAAAGAGTTCAAAGTAAGGAACATATCCCGTAATACCTCTATATTTAAATCAAAAAAGTGGGAAGAGTGATCAAACACAACATAACCAAGACAAGTTGGCGGAAGCAACAAAATGTAGCTGGAAACGTCCAGGTTACAGATCACATAGGAGTCTGTGTTCTGCTAAGTTATTGAACTAGAATCAGCGGAAAAAACTAATCTTGGGAGGATCTGCTATGGCGATAATCTCTAACGCGGCTAAAAGAGATTACTATAATATGCAGACAGAAAAGGGAAATGCTCGGGCTTTCAGAGCATAATAAGATTCCTTTGTTGATTGTGAAGAAAGTAGGAGTTGTAGAAGCAGACTCTGTAGATTAGAATGGAAAATTCCGAGTTAAAATCAACTTTCGGATCTCAACGAGCGGATCCCAGAGAGGCCTTGTACTCCAAGTTGAAGGCTTTCGTGTGGAGCTCGCAGAGAAACTTAAAAAAAAAAAAGGTGCGAATATAAAAATTATTACTAAAATATGAGCGTGATTTTGAAATGACGAGCACTACAGAAAGCACACAAGCCACCCAAATTTCCCATTCTCGCATTTTGTTTAAAATTCCATTCCTTTTTTTAACTTTATTTATTTAAAAAAATGTAATAGTTCAAAGAATTATATGTAATTTTTTTTAATATGTTATAAGTTTAATGTAGAATTAAAAATCAAATTTAAAAATCAAATTATTATGATTATTTTATTATAAAAAATTAAATTATATTAATTTTTGTTTAGATTTGGTTGAATTATATTGATTACTTTTCTTGTTTTAAAGCTTATATTCAACTTTCTAATATTGCGATATATTTTGTGAAAACATTTGTTTCAATTTACTTTCTATTAAAAAATTAATTTGTAATACAACATGGCATTAATTTATTCTTAATGTGATAGAAACAAATAGTTAAATTGATGTTAAACTTGAATATAAAACTATAATTTTATTTTTAATATGATAATAAAACTAATTAAAAAATTTGTAAAAAATAATTTCATTAGAAAAATAAATTGAAAGAAAACGAAATGTAATTTGTAAAAATAAAAAATATCATATATAATTTAACTAAACTTTTTAAAAAAGTGTAATTTAGTCTTAAAAAAAAAAAGTCCATTTCAAGTTTTAGGTTAAACTTTAGCACAATGTAGTTATTGTGTGATATAATTTTCACATGGTTGAAAGGTTAAAGAAGAAATTTACATGTTGGGAGAAAAAATAAAGTTCAAATATTAAAGTAGGGAAAGTAATTATATTTTTAAAATAAAGATAAATGCAGTTTGGTTTTGACAAAACTTAAGAAAATCAAAGTAACTAACTCACCATCCTATAATATGCAAAATGTTATGTATGAAAATAAGAATAAAAAAAAAAGTGAATGAAAGGAGTGAAAAATAATTATTTTATTGTTACTTTAAAAAATAATGAAAATAGATACATATTATTAAATAATGATAACAAAAATATAATAAAAATTATAAAAACTAAGAAGGAGAGAGAATTTGCTACCAAACGAATTACTCTTCTAATTATCACTAAAAAATCATACTTCTTTATTTGGCAATTTAGCAATTAGCATAGTTAAGCTATCTTTGAAATCATTAAATTAGGATTCTTTGTTTCCATCATTGGAGAGTGGAGAAGGCACTATCACACTATTTGTCGATAGAAAATGAAAATTCGTTTGATAAAAAATATGACAATTTATTGTTCTGTTAAACCCATTATATTATTTATCCCTTTGAATAAAAATCTTTAAAACAAAATTGTCAGCATTAACCAATTCCTCAATAGCATGTGCGTCACATGGGCTGAAGACTGAAGGGTGCTCTAATCGGGAAACGGTGTTATTAGTTATTAAATAAATGGACTCTCCAATTCAATTTTATCTTTTCAACATCATACTAGCTCACAGAATAATCATTTTTATTAAAAAAATTAATATTCTATGCTTTCCCTGAATTCTGGTGATTGCTGAATGAATTTCATTCATCTGACCCTTAAAAAAAAATTCATGAAAAGAAAGTCAAGAGTTTAGGAGTGTAAACGATTTTCTTTCTTTTTTTTTTTGTGAGAAATTTTCCGTTTTTCTTTTATTAAAGCTAAAGCTGGTCATAATACTTTTTCTTCTCTCAGATATAAAAAAGAAGAATTACTTTTAAAAAGATGCGAAATTGCTTATCCCGAAGCATAATTGAAGTTTATCCGCAGAAGGTTCAGACCAATACCAACGAAGCAGACCACGATGAAAAAGTTGTCAAAAGTCAAATTCTCATTAAAATTCCCCTCAGGGATTATTTATGACACTTTCAAATCCTTTCTTGCCGACATTCATAATCATCCACGTCCCTTGCCCTATGAAAGAAAACTACAACTTTTCTATACTTCCCAACTTGCAGGAGTCATCATGTTCCCCACTTTAGTACTGAGCCTCATCTGTTTGTTCCATCGTTGCTTTTGATCTCAAGACACATTACTGAAATCAAAATAAAGAAAACAAAGCAACTTTAATGTTGGGATGGCACTTTGGACTTAGGAGGGACCATTTCCAGCAGTTTTTTAGCAGAAAAAACCACAACCTAGACAAGCAAGACCGGACAAGTCAATCATTCTCATGTGATGCCTTCCAAGTATTATTTATTTATTTATTTATTTTTCCTTTCTATGATGAATCACTATCTTTGAAAATTTTGTGGCCATAAAATATTGTGTAGCTATCGGAATTTTGTTGAGCTTCAAGGGGGGCCCAAAGCTTCTGATTATGAGATATCGTTGAGATATCAAAAGTTCAATACTTGGGGCGAGACAAATTAATCGGCATTCGTATAGAAATTTATACTTTATAAGTTTTTTTATTATATATATTTAATCTTCATTAGTTAAAAGTATAAATGGTCTTTTGTGTCTAATTACTAAGAAAAGTAGTGTTAAACATACAATCAGTTAAATAAATATTTTTATATGTATAAATAATTATTGATGGAATTTAACATATATAGTTTCGAATCATTGCAATAATGAATGTTAGATAGTAGAATTTTTCTACCGTTCATCGATGAACCTTTGGATTAGCATGATGTAAATTCCTCAAACATATCAAATTATAAATTATTTAGTTACATAACTATTCACATCAACATACGAGGCCAAAATTCATGAAAACTACATTATATCAAAGATTATTGGATTATACCCTTGCGTCAACGTCAAATTATTGCAAACATTATTTAAATTTCTCCCAAGAAACTTAAGTCAAAGCACTAGAATTATCAACTTCAACAATAAAATCTAGTATAGCATACACCGAATATACTTGAACAATAAAATCATCCCCTTCACACAAAATTGGAAAGAAAAATTAAATTGCAACTAAGCAATACAATATTCAGTTCTAAGTGGAGGATACCAATGATCTCAAATTCTAAAATAAAAATCAGTAAAGCGCCCCCCAAATCTCTTAAATCTTCCAAATTTTTTTAAACGTAAAACTTTTTTTTTTTAATAGAAGAAATAACCCAGAACACCTACCACACGGACACCACCAATCCTAGTTTCAAAATATCTGTGCTCAGATACCAGCTATGGTATTCTACAATTGCTCCCACATTCTTATCAAGTCTAAGAGCCGATTGGTTTGCTCACTGCTATATAATCTATTTTGCAATATTTATTATGTCCTTATATTCATACTCAACAATACCTATCTTTTTTATTACTTTTTCAAAAGTAAGAATACAATTGTCATTCTTATCATACTTATCAATTTTTTACATTCATTTTCTTTTATATACTTAACATTCATCCAACCAAATGGGAATCCTTGCTTCCAAGCAAGCCGCTTGAAGAAACAGGGCTAAGGTGATGCCATCATATTTTGGTAAAATAATAGTAAAGATATTTGATTAATCATAAGGACCAAACTGGAATTGCAAACAAACTAAAGCTCATCACAAACCTGCTAAACTTGATAGCACTAGGAGATTACGACATTGTCATTACAATCGGTAGGAGTCTCAAAACTGGAATCGCACTCAAACAAAAACTAGCCTAGTAAAAGAAACCCAGCACTTTACCACCGACATTCTTTCTCCTAGCCTCTTCATGATCCATAATACCAGCAGAGGTAGTCAGGACGATATAGCCAAACTGCATTAGTGTAATCAAAGATTAGGGCCAACAGGAGAAACCATATGAATACGATATAGTAGACCGTGTAAAGTTAGTAGGGTGATCAAATAATAGCAAGTTAACGTCACAACAGCATAAGAATTAATTCAAGCCTTTTATGTGAGCAACCATAAAACTTAGCAATCTACTGATCCTGACTAAATGGTGCAACAAACAAGTGCCAGAAGACTTTTCTATGACTTCATGGGAAAAACTGTACAGAGAGGCTATACTTATAGAGAAAAATGAAGATCTCAAGTTGTCTAGAAAAGTTTATAGAAACACAATAAGACAATCCAGTGAACCAGATACTATTACCTAGCTAGCAAACATATGTGAAACATATTGAGATGATGCTAAATGGAGCCATTAGTCAACTATAGCCTAAGAATTAACAGACCAGAAGATCTCATATTTTAAGTAAACGTATAGAAGCCTTTTTAGCTGACCTGTCTTGAGGGAAGCAGCCTCGCAGTCCAAGGTTCTATCTCTTTGACACCCACATCAAAACGGGGACTAATAACCCCACATTTATTCAATCTTCCATTCAATTCAACCACGATTTTGCCAGCCCTGTGATCATCAACGTACTCAAACTCTCCAATATATCCTAGAAAGTAGCAGAGAGTAAACCAGATCACACCAAAATCTAAATAGTCAATATTCCAAAAGTAAGTAAGGTGAAGTGCTTTAAAATATAAAGTGGACACATACCATGCTTTTGCATCACCAAAAGGAATTTAATGATCACTTTTGAGGATGGTCTAATCATGACCTGACGTTTCCCCCGTTTCTCAGCATTGTACATACTCTTGAGAGCATCATTTAAGACACTAACTCTCACCATTGTCACTGTTATAAAGTTCAGCAAGAGTTAACCAACTAACATATAGTAATAGATCAAATGCAAGACAGAAGTAAGCAAGCAGTAGAAGAGAATCCATATTTAAAGATTTCAATTGCTTTGCATGATACAATCTAGAAATGCTTATACAACCACTTCCGGTCTCTCTTATTTCCCTCGATAAAGGAGACACATCATTAATCAACATCATATTAATCAAAATCATATAATTCAGTGTTCAAATCTTACAATGCATAACAAATTATACAGCCAACAATATGAATCAATGGTTGAATCATAATAAGTCATGAATCATATGATTAATAATTTAAATCTTATGATTCATAATGGGTCACAAAGCCAATAATATAAATCAATCATTGGCTATGAATCATACGATCAAGCCAATATGGCAGAATAGCATGACTTTGCAATTCAAAAATGTGTGAAAACAATGAGTTAGCCTGGCAATGTTTATTTTTGTTAAATGTTGTCTATGAATCTTATAAAGAAAGCAAAAAAGGATCTTACTTGAAATTATTTCAAAAATTAGTTACTCACAAATTATATGACTAATGATCTTATTTATGACTTATTTTTAAGTACTTTTCTTAACTTTTGGGTTAAATTTACTATCTTGAGTATTTTATGCATATTATCAGAAGATATATGTCATATTCTATATTTCAAACTATTTTTCACTTGTTATGGAATCCTACAATTCAATTCGTCTTATAATTTACTGTTCAAAAATATACTTTCCAATTCATGATACACATTCCGATTTGACAACTATGATCAACATTAACAGTATAAATCGAAGCTACAAGTCCATCCTAGCTATTACCAAAAAATAGCCTTAATCTCTCGAACCAAATCAACATCTAAACAGTTCAAATGACAGCCACACAAAAACTATAGAAACTCCGTGAAGCCTAAAGCATCAACAACTCAGCCATACTTCGTTTACGTTTTGGCAGTTCTTTAAATTATCAACAATAACAAGTTTAAAACCAGAAAACCCCAAAGTAGTGCATACTCAGCTAACCTCTGAATTATGAGTCCCCACTAACAAGCAGAATACTAAGAGCTGACTCAATAACCAACCTTGCTTTGTTTAAATATGCTCGAAGTTCAAATCCTTAGTGTTATCAAGTCGTTCCCATAATTTCTTAGAAATTGCTTGTTTCAGAACTTTGTATCCCATTGTACAAATACATACGAATATACACCTAAAACTTCCTATGAAGAACAATTTTTAAACAACTCAGTTGGGGTTCCTCAAATTTTCATAGACAATATGCAATACAATATCGAAAGGTTATAACAAGAATATAAACAATAAGCATACACCCACTTTCCGAGCAACACAATTAACACAGGGAGTGTGGATTAGCAAGATCACGAATTGCAATTTCATACATTTTCTTTAAAACAAGCTAGAGAGATTCGAGACTATAAAAGCTAGATCTTACCAAGTCAGAACGGAAGATCCTCAGTGAAACGGCGCGGGTACGGTTGCTGCAGAGGCTTCGGAATCGAGACGTGATCCCAAGCTAACGAAGGGTAACTCGGAGGAGAGAAATACCAAGCGCTTACCAGTCTATTTAGGGTTTTGAAATTTGGGCTCTACATTAGTTGATGGCAATGTGTAATTTGTAGGCCTTACCAGCTCTTTTTTTTGGGCTTTATTCTATTTAGGCCCTTTTTCATCAAAAAATAATAATAAATTTTAAACACATATACTTTAATATTGACCAAAAATTGCTTTTGTAATTTTACGAAGAATTTAATGAGTTTTCTTATTAATAAATATATCTTAAGGTTATCACTTTAGTAATATATTAATAATAAAAATTTTGATATGCATTGTAATAATAAAAATATTCAACTCATTATTGACTTGTTTGGTAGGTGAAAGAAAATAGATTTTATTTTTATTTTTTATATTTTTGTAATGTTTATTATATCTTTAAAACTATTATTTAATAAATTTTTATTTTTTTAAAAGTAAAAATATAAAATTTATTTTCTATTATCAAAATCACTTTTTTTATTCTATTTTCCATTCAATTTCTTTCCGTTTTGTAAAACAATCCTCGAGAAATTAAATTCCCAATAGAAGTATCCTAACTCGGTATTTTTTTTTTTTCCTTCTTTTTGACCATAACCTAACTCAGTTGTTTATGTAAAAAGATTTGGAAAATATGTGAATTCAAAACCCCCCCCCCCCAACCTTTATTATATAATGGAATGGTGCTATCATAAGTCCCAATCCTTAAAACTGAAGTAAGTTTGATGTGTTAAGTTCAATTTCTTTTTTTTTTTTTTAATTGTGGTAATTGTAAATAAACAAGAAAAGGTGACATTTTTTTTATAAAATCAGAAATACATTTAAACAAAAATTTCACTTATTCATTTTTACCAAGTAATTGGGAATTCAGTTTTGGGCATCCTTAATCTCTTGATCATTGAAAAGATAGATATGTTAGATATATATGTATAAATCCTTGATAGATCTCTACTACGTATATTGTCAGGTTAGTTGACTCTGAACATGTTATTTGCAAGTTGCTCGTTATAAGCATTCCATGAAAATAAAACGTTAATTTTACGTAAATCACATGATAGGTTAATTACGTTTCTCAACACCTGTTTTTGTAAACAGTTAAGCGTTTTTTGCAGTAGCAGAAATGTTCTATGGAAAGAGATTCATATCGAGATTCTTTTAAATTATAGATTCAAGGGTGAAGTTGTCACTGGAACCAAGGGATGGAACCAGAAAGAAGTATTTTGGAAGGATATATAATCTTATGAGGACTTATATGTAATTTTATTTTTTGCCATACCTAATTAATATTTATCAGAATTTTTATGTGCAATTTAATTATCTATAAAATGACAGGGGACCAAGGCTCCCGTTAGTTTCCCACTTCAAGTATGTTGTTTTTTTTTTTTTGAAGCAATTTTAGTTCTTGAATTTGATTTAAACAATTTAAATTTAAATTTTTTTTATTAACAATCATTTTTTATTTAAAAAATAATTATTCAACTTTTACCAGATAAACAGTTTTAATGTAGATAATTTACAAGACAAGATAGAAAATTAAGTATGCATATCTCGCAACATAAACGAAAGTGCATAGGTATCCACGGAGTTAGAATTTAACATAAAACCATAAAATATGATATTTTGATATTTCAAATGAAAATGTCATACAAACCCAAATGATGGAAAGAAACATTACTACATTGAACCTAGCAATGGGATTTACGTCCAACAAGTGACATCCCATCGTTTATTTCTTGACAACTACTACTACTTGGTTTACATGCATATGGAATGAGTCACTGATATCTTGTATTCTAGAACGCCATATAATCCACATACAAGTTTTTCACACAACAACATTTCTCATTTAACATGCTTAGCAAACCAGGCCAACAAGATATTATGCGACTCCTCCGCAGCTGCCACAGCTTCTGGATCTTCAACGTTGTACCTCACAGTCCAACCGTGTTCAACTTTAAGAAATATTTTAACAAAGCTATCAACCTACATAAAATACATATGTTCATCAGCGATGTATCAAATATAGATAGCCCAACAAAAAAAAAGTGAAAAGGGATGGGCAAACTGCTTTTGCTATATCCACACAACAATTGCCCTACGAATGTTTAAGGATAGAAAGATAATGGTTAACACATTTCCAAGCAGCAGTTGATGCTTAATTACCAGAATGTGATGTTGAAAACATAGACACAATTAAATCCAATTTGTCAGATCCAACTTTGTCCCCACCCATCCAAGACAGAAAAGAAAAAACACATCTTGTAGTTGAAAAAAAAGATTGCATATTTTCCACAGATTTCATTATATCAACATGAAAATTGATATCATTAACAAACCATCAAGGTATAATAAAATAATTGTACATTGTCTATGATTTAAAAAATATATATATATTGTACTTAACCACGAAACAAAGAGGAAAAACAAATGTTACCCCAGGCTTAGCAGTTAGGGCTTGTTCGAGCTTTTTAGTTAGTTCTGGAGGGCAGACTGGGTCATGCTCGGCTCCAAGTATAGAAATTGGAATGTCAACACCTGAAAGAGAGATCAATTATTGACTGTTACATCATGAAAATATCAGTCACTGCTTTAAGAACTTTCATTTGCTTTTTTCATTTAATGATTCAGAAATTCATAATACTGCATAACAGCAGATGTCAACCATCTATTATATATATATATATATATATATATATATTTGTTGAATCCCTCAACACTGTTGCTGTAAAGTAATGTAGTTAATCTATTTATGAGTCTTTTCTTTTCAAAATCTTTTTATAAATTTGAAATAAATATAATTCTTTACAATTGACACGGGTCTCTATATAATTGCATGAGATCAATATCAAATAATTTATAAAAATGAATAGAATAAGAAAGCTAATTAATCATTTAACATACTATTATAGTATTTGAGAAATATATTTGTATAAATCAGCTTTAAATAAAATATACGCCATGTCAGCATGTAAACAAGTATGATTATTTAGGAAGTCATTAAAAAGTCATACATACCAACATGCTTAAACTGATCATATAACTAGGAGCTGCAACATAATTCTGATAGTTTTTCCCTCCCTCAGAAAATGCTATATTTTTTTCCATAAATCAAAGAGTATGCATGCAACTTAACAAGAAAGACACCGGGAAAATCATACCCTCTAGGTCATCCTCGGTGATATATGCTGGGTGTAATAGCACACCAGCTTTAATAAGTCCAGATTTTGCAAGTTCCAACACAACCTTAGCTGTGAGAGAGAGAGAGAGAGAGAGAGAGAGAGAGAGAGAGAGGACGTCAGCATCACTCAAGGCAGGAGTAAATCAGTATATATCTGCGAATTTAATTATAAATTCAAAAGTGATTAAATACAACCAATATATACACAGGGTACATTTGGCAAGGGGATGGAAAAGGGTATTTTTTATCTTGTATAATATTTATTATATTTTTTTTATTATTATTTAACAGTATTTATCGTTTTTTATCATTTTTTAAAGTAAAAATATAAGGGTCATTTTCATGTATGAAATCACTTTTTTTATTTTTATTTTTCTCCTTCTGCACCAAACAACTATATGCACAAAATGAGAAAAATAAAAGCGCATAAAATGAATGGAATGAGAGGTACTCACCACCCCAGCAAAAACCAGCAGCCCCGAATGATGAAATACCTTTACCTTTTAAGGCTTCAATTATGGGTTTAGCAATTTCGATACCTTTGTTCTAATAAAACAGCATGATAGCATCAGAGAATGATGTATCAGAGTTTACAAATGAAGCACAATTATTAGTCAAAAAAACATATGTTCTAGTATCATAACAATTAACATAAGAACTAACCGGTTCATGATCTTTTAGCCAAACAGGTAAAGGTCTGTCAACGTTCTCAGAAGCAAGGGGATCACCACGGAAGGGATCACCATAGAAGAAATCAGGAACAACTACGTAATACCCTGCAGCAGCAACCTTGTCTGCAAGCTTCCTTCGTAGCAGAAAACAAATGGAATTACTTTCCAGGGAAACATTTCATTTAGCACATAAGAGAAATTGTAATGAGAGAGAAAGAAATAGAAAAAGAAGCTGATAAATACAGTCAAATTCTGTTGGCAATATACTTTAACAAAACCTTTAGAAAAGACATCCCAATAAACCAGATAATTATATCACAGATGCATCATTTAAGAAAAGCCATAACCTAGTTATATACCAACATATCCTAGACAACATACAGCATTACTTTCATAAACCGAGAGTCTCCAAACTATACTTTTAGTGCTTCTATTTGTTTTTGCCATTGTAAAAGACTGATAGCCGTTTTATTATAGCCCTACCAAAATTAAATTCTGTCAGTGCCACCTGAAGGAAAAGCTGGGCTAATAGGATAAAGAAGACAAGAAGGTTCAATTGGAATATTATGCAGATTATCTTCCATACAAACTTCATGCATTTTCAAGAATCCATAATAGAAATGAGCAATTGGATCCAAGAAAGCATGGATTTGATTTTGATCATTAGAAATGCACACCATTGTTATTATCCGCAGGCATTGGGTGCCAATCACCCAAAACTTATAGCAGAGAAAGAATTGAATAACTTAAAAGGCTATTCACTATTTTCATCCCTTACAATTACAATAGGCATTACTTTGAAATTGCAATTTCCAGGCGCAGAATATGAAAAATAATGTATTTCAGCTACAATCCAGCTTGGTGCAAAAAGACGCCAAAAAACTTTCTAGTAAGAAAACTAAACCATGAAATATTATATACCAAAAGCAGACAGGAGAATTATCATACCTCAAAAGTGGTGCTTCATAACCTGCCGGACAAGTTGAACACGCAAAATTAAAAGATGATATTGGTCAACAATATATATGTTGAAACAGATTCTCTGCTACGCGGTAGAGTTGATTTGAAAAGAAAAAAAATCATACACCCCTTGTTTAGGAGGTCAAGACTGTTCAGAGCAACAGAGAATCTGAATCGATATATGTTATTATCAATTCCTAATAGATAACATAGCCTCCTAATAAATATTCAGTAATCTTTAGCAGGCTAAAAAATGATATCATGTGTGTGTGTATATGGGCAAAAGATATCATGCATATATAATTGAACATAAATAAGCATATAAAACCACAGAGCAACAAATCACCGACATTTGCTCCTTTCAGCCAAAAGAAGAGGGTCTTTATCCTATGTTCTTATCACGTAATGGTAATAATAGATCGCATGTATTCAGAACAGAGACTTCCAGAAGTAAAACCACATGTCACAAAGATAAATGGTACCTCAAAGCTCCATTCATACTCCTTTTTCATTGCATCCCCTCCCTTTGGAAAAGCTTATATATACAATTTCTTACAGTTATTTTCACTATCAAGTTTTTTTTAATAAAATTATATATTTGTTTAAAAAATTCTTAAAAAAATTAATCTTAGGATGTTGAATTGAAAAACTAGATATTTGTCTACAAAAATTATATATTTATTATATTTTAATTAAAAAAATCTAAAAATAAAAATATAACAAACTACACATTATTTTTTTTATGTATCTTTTTTATCAAAATTTTAAATTATATCATAATAAATATATAATTTTTTAATAATAACATAATAAGTATATAATTTTTATAAATAAAAATATGAATTTTTTGATTCAACATCACATGATTAAATTTTTAAAATATTATTTATATATTATAATTTTATTAAAAAATATTTAAGTCTATTCCTCAACCATCTAGTCATTGCACTCTAACGGCTAATAACAAAATGCTAACCACTTGAACTTTTTTTTTAATATTACAAAAATACCTCCACTTACAACTTATTCTTGTGCCTAGGGTGTGAACTAAACTTGATCATGGGTTAAAAAATCTAAGCTGATAATCCCAATTTCCAAAAAATCGATATGAGCTTTAAAAAAATTTGATAAAAAACAGAATCATTTTTAAAAAATCTAAACATAAAATGAGTCAAATTTGAATTTTTTTTAAAACTCAACTAATATTATAATTATTTTTTATACTATTAATAAATAATATTATTAGAAAATATAAATAAAAAGAAATTATATAACATATATAATAATTATTTTTTTACTTTTACTCATTACATCATTAGGAATAAATTAAAATTCAAACAAAAAAACTACTAATCAATGATATTATTAAAAAAACTATCATATTAAGAGATTTTATTATCTTATGTGTCCTCCAAATAATTTAAATTTCTTGCAATATTTGTTTTGAATTATTTGATATTTAAAATTAAAAGAATAAACCTAATAAATAATAAAATAAAAATATTTAATGTTTAAAATTAAATAAAAAAGATAAAAATTAATTAAAAAAATTAATTTTTTTTAAAATAGACTTGAACGAACCAGGTTCAGGCCAAACAAATTTATAAATTTGTTATGAGCTCAGCCCGCGTTCGACGCAAAATTAAATCTAGTGTAAACTATAAATAATAAGTGAGATCGCAGAACATAGATGCATAAAAAATAAGCGTAAAAGGACGTGAAAGAAATGGTGAAAAAATTAGAGGTACCAAAAATGTCAGAGGCCAGAAGAACGGCAAGACGAGACTGGGGGGAGCCAGTGACATAGGCATCGAAACCACCAATTTTTTCAACGCAGCCAGCTCCTGCGCTGGGATTCAGGGTTGGGGGGTTTGAGCAACACTCGGGTCCTGACATGTTTCCCTTCGTCTTCTCAAACCAATAATGCAATACTCTCGCTTTTATCGGGATTTGGTACTATTTAACTATTATTACTATTCATTAGGTGGTTGCTCTTCGTTGGAATGAGGACTGACCACAAACTCTAGTTTTCATTTGCGTAAGCTGTGACGTACAGTGCAGAGTGTGACAGTAGAGTTTTTTTTAGATGAGCGATGTTTTCATGAATATTATTTTTTAATTATTACATCCTTAATTATTAAATCTAAAATGATATTATATTAAATAATTGTTTAAAATATTAATTTATCTAATAATTAGTAATTTTTCAAAAATTTAATTTAATTTATATATAATTATTATATAATAATAAATTTATCTAATAAATAAAAATATTATTTAATATTTAATAATTATTATATTATAATTAAAATATATAATATTTTTAGTTTGAGTTTCTTTTTTTTACCCCTCTCTCTCTCTACTCACTCTCAACAGATGGCATCATCATCCTTTTATATTAAAATGATTGCTACGAGCAGCCACCCCTGATGGTGAGTCGGAGAGAGAGCGGGGTAGTATATTAAAATGATTGCTACGAGCAGCCGCCCCTGATGGTGAGTCGGTGACTAATATGATATGTGGATATCATTTTTTTAGTTATGACTAGTAGGAATTCAATATTCGTCATCCTCAATCTTTTAATCAATGAAAAGACAGATATGTCAGATATATGTATTAGCTCATTGACAGATCTCTACAGCCCATGTTTTCAGGTTCGCTAGACTCCGAACATTTATGTTATTGGCACTGGGCTCATTCCAAGCATTCCATCAAAACTTAAGATTAATTTGACCCAAATCACATGATAGGTTGACTGCCTTTCTCAACGTTTGTTATTTGTAGATTGTTAACCCAAGTAAATTGTTAAAGCCTCGTTTAACTTATGAATTTGATAATAATAATTATTATTATTATAATTAATTTTATGTAAAAACTCACTTATTTTGATTTATTAAAATATTATTCATATTGTGCTTGAAACAAAATCATTAATGAATAAAAGACAAAAATCAACTATCTTTAATTATTAAACAAGTAATTGAAATAAAAATAATAAATATATTTTTTTCCTCTTTTTTACAATTATATATTTTTATATAAGATAAAATGAATATTTTTATTTAACCCTTGAAGCAAGCATTTATAAGCATTTAGGAAGATTGTTGCTAAAACAAAATACATTATGTAAATAGTTGTCATTAAAAAAAGTTCTTCAAATGTTGAAGACCTACTTTCTCTATTTTAGCCAAATAACGTCTGCATTCATTATTTTATCTCTAATAGTTAAAAATTAGTAAAAAAAACATAAATGCGTTGAAGTCTCAAAAGCAAATTATCAAAACATTTATTTAATCACCCAAGGGCATTTATTTCTTAAAAGAAAATCCTTTAAATTTTTAATGTATTAGCTTTTAAAAAACATTTATGAGTTAATATGAACTGTAGAGAATCTGTATAAAAAATTTAATATAAGTTTATGAAAACCTATGTTTAAAATGAACAATTATGTTCATTGTGATTGAAAAAAAATTTCTTAGATTTTAAGGAGAGATCTAAATTGTTATTGTGTTTTCTCTTTTCTTATTTTTCTTTTTATTTGTTACATTTTTAGTTAACTTCACTTTTGGAGAATTTTTCTTTTTATCTACTAAAATTTACTCCATTTTCTACCTGTCGTACTTTGAGCTTCTTAAAATTTTATATTATTTATTAATTCTGCATATCACAGTTATTTACTTTTCTCTAAATATAGTTATCATAAACAATTAAAGTACACGCGTCTCTCGCGATAGCAACAATGTTCCATGGAGAGAGATTCAAATTGACATTCTTCTAGATGATAAATTCGAGAGTGGAGTTTACTCCAAAACCATTAATAATTGATTCAGTTCTTATTACTCAGGAGTATGTCATTAAGTTGTTCCTCCAAACATATAAAGTCTCACCAGACTAGACATCGTCTAATAGCAAAGAATGAAAATAATAAGAGGTTTTAAGTTTAAACTTGTATTATGTTATAATATACCCAAAGAAAATATATTCTTGGACTTATTTTATGAACATTTTATAAATATACTCAACCTAGAGGGAGAAAAAACTGGCGCAAGTATAACAGAAGATTAAGATTTCAGCCATACATGTGTTACAACTTCCCCACACCCCCCCCCCCCCCTTCCCAAAAAAAAAAAAAAAACCTCTATTCCTTCCGCATGATACCTTATTTAAAAACTTCCTCATAACTCGTGATCTTAACTTCCCAAAAAACAAAAAATTTTTCTCATTAGGTAAATGATCTTAACTTCCAAAATGTCTGTAAAACCACGCAGCACTGTGACTCAGCACATTTCACTCCATACTGAGTTACAAGAAGCGAGTTGCCAATCCATTTCCCCTCCAAGCCAATCCAACCAGAGCTGCTTTCTTAGGTTTTGAACACTCACGCCAGACAATGCAGAAAGACACTACATCATCCAACAATTCATAGCAATCGTTAATATCTACTCCTCCGGAACCTGAAATTCATGTCCTGATTCATTATCCTTGCCTGCTGCTTGACAGCAAAGATTTCATAAATAAATAATCAGACGCTGCTAAAACTTTCATTAAGTGTTTCTAGAAAAAATTCCTGGGTTTCTTAGTTTGACATGATTTACAAAAATAGATAAATCAAATCAAATCATACAAAGACATATAAACATGTTATATACAATTTTAGATAAAGTCCAGCATCTAACATATTTACATTTTTTTTTTTTATAATTGACTTAATCTACTTATCTTTTATAAAATGAGTTCACTTAAAAATCTGTGTTTCAATCAAGTGTATTGTCTCGGTGGTTGTTCCCTTATATGTTGCATCAGAATTGTTTCTGGAAATCAACGCAGACAAGCAAGCATCGACCTTCACTACAAATTAGACTTGAAGGAAATGAAACAGCAACCTCATGGCTAACGAGGTAAGAATAACTATCCCTTGATGGCCATTAATGGAGGAAGTTCAAGGCTAATGATGGGGGATGAATGCAAACACGAGGTTGAAGTGCAAGCTGACAAATTGTTCTTCTAACGGGAATTATGAGATTTCATTAATGTACAAGCGTGCTATTTGATCAAGGCATTAATTGCAGGTTGAATCTCAAAAAATGGCTAACATTTTAGAAAAAGAGGAAGAATAACTGTAATGTAGACAACTTAAGAGGCACAAGATGGAAAATTAAGCGTACAAATCACACACCATAAACAAACTACATAGGTAAAAACATAATTCGATTTGAACGTAACACCATAAAATATGATAGTTTGATATCTCAAATGAAAATGTCACAAACCCAAATCATGGAAAGAAACATTGCTACGCTGAACCTAGCAATGGGATTCATGTCGAACAAGTGACCCCCCATCATTTATTTCCCAGACAACTACTACTATGTTTCCCCAGAGTGCAGAGGACTTGCCGCTAGAACAAATCAGCGGTAACATCAAAGGATATCTATACTTACTATGTAGTTACATGCATATAGAATGAGTCACTGATATCTTCTATTCTAATAAGCGATATAATCCACATAGAAGTTTTTCACAGAACAAGATTTCTCACTTAAGATGCTTAGCAAACCAGGCCAACAAGTCCTGATGCGCCTCTTCTGCAACCGTCACAGCTTTAGCATCTTCAATGTTGTACCTCACAGTCCAACCGTGTGCAACTTTAGGAAATATTTTCACGAAACTATCAACCTACATAAAACAAATATGTTCATCAGTGATGTATCAAATACAGATAGCCACAGCCCCACCAAAAAAAAAAAAAAAAGGTGAAAAGGATAGCCAAACTGCTTTTATTAGATCCAGCGAACAATTGCCCTAACAATGTTTAATTAGAGGATAGAAGGACATTGGTAACAAACTTCCAAGCAGTCGATGCTTACCAGAATAGAATGTTGAAAACACAGGCTCAATTAAATTCAATTTGTCAGATTCAACTATCTTGAGTGACAAGCTTCAACAGTACACAAAGGATGACTTTGGACTCTGAATCATTTACCAGATGTGCACGCCCACACATCTATGTCATTGTCTTGAACTTTTACTAAAATCCTCTCGGCTCTACATCTCTCGTTTTCACTACATTTGTTTTACTAGTCAGATTTTTTATACTAAGTTGGTTTGAAGATTTACACTTCACTACATACTGCAATTAAGATTCGATCACTTTTCACAGTTAAAGTGGAACACATAATATGAATGCTATGAAGGATTCGGTCAACTCGGAAAAATCCACCCACTACTTTCATTGGAATAGATTAGATCTTTTGTCATTGCAGAGCTGAGACCCATAAGGTAGCTAATAGCCCTCAATAGAGTACATAGGGCTACAGAGCAAAGACAAAATGCATGCTGTCTGAACGAATGAGAAAACCTATCAAAATTAAGTGGAGAGACCTTTACTCTTCACTTGGTTCTTCCACAATCTGGAGAGGGAAGCAAATTTTATGTAACCAGTCCACATTAAAACATGAAACTTCTTTCTTTGTTTATCCCTAAATCAAGATCATATACCAGAGAAAAGGGAGAAGTTTATTCTGGAACGTCCTCTTTCTGTTATGAGAAGCTACATTTGTGCAATGTGAGAGACAGAGAAAATAGCTAGGTACAATCGGAAGTTGGAAGAGAAGCAGACGATTTAGAATTTTAAGAATTTGCGTTATTAATAAAATGTTAAATGTCCTCAAGACCCACAGATTAATAGGGCTTTAAAGTGAGGTGCAGCTTTTTGTCCAGCCAAAAACAACGACAACATTATCTTTCAAACAAAAGAGAGGAGGTTAGCATTCCCCTATATATGTGTGTAATTAATGAGGTGGAGACAAAGTGATCAGCAATAAGGTTTTCAGAAAATTGAAGAGAGATCATTTTCTTCCAAAATTTGGATGCTATCTTTGACATTTGAATTAATTGCATGATTAGGGTTTTTGTGTGCTTGTGTGTGCACATGATCATGCAAGAGAGAAATCCAAAAAACCTGAAGACTGGACCAAAGTACCAAACAAGCTTATTCTTCACAATTCCATAATCATGAAGTACCAAATGCATGACTTTTAGTGCAAGTGTCTCAGTCATACAATGAATCAATGCTAAGCTATTCTGAAAGTAAATAAACTGTTTTCTACTCAATTTTAAAGACAAATTTATCATTCTTGAACATAAATTAGAATGACAGCTATAGCTCAAGTGCAGAAGCTAAGAATAAAATGTAATTACCAATTGCCCCAGAAAATGGTGTGAATAGGATGATATGATACTAAGCAGAATAGGATGATATAGATAGAATGTAATCAGAGTTTAGAAACAGATATACGCAATAACTCCAACTTGTCCCCACCCCTCCAAAATGGAAAAAGAACACAGCATCTTCTAGTTAAAAAAATATATATATAGTATAATTTTGACAGATTTCATTATATCAACATGAAAATTGATGTCATTAACAAACCATCAAGGTATAACAAAATTACTTTACATCTTTCTGATAAAAAATAAAATTATTGTACTTAACCACAAAACAAAGAAAGGAAAAAAAAAAAAACTTACCCCAGGCTTAGCAGATAAGACTTGTTCGAACTGTTTAACAAGTTCTGGAGGAGACCTTTGGTCAATCTCAGCTCCAAGTACAGCAATTGGAATATCAACACCTGAGAGAGTTCAATTATTGATTGTTACACCATGAAAACATCACTCACTGCCTTAAGAACTTCCATTTGCAAATTTTCATTTGATAATTCAGAAATAAGTGAATGAATTCCTAATATTACGAAATCACTGCATGATCAATTATACCAAAAGAAGTTTAATACCCAATTGGAAAAGAAGCAAAGACAACATAACGTGATACAAAATCAATGTAAATAACTCCTATTCAGCCAATAATTGCCTTCCCATAACATATATTGCATGAACAGATCTCCATATAGTTCCTTATGTATTTGAGAGAAAGAAAATTTAAAAACTGCATCTTATAATTTTCCGTTATCTTCTCAAACGAATTTAAATTCCTAATCATTTTGTACAAGTGTGTTTTTGTCAAGTATAACTATAACACTGGCTCATCAAATACCAATCACCATTGGGCTTTTCTCATATTTCAGATAAAAGTTATCAATGATTCAAACACTGCTAAGTCATCCATAAAGGGGGTTATGATAAGACAGTTCAAGAGAGGTATTTCATTGTATAATTCAAAATATTTACCATATCTACATCCATCCCACAAAGTAAAATAAATGTCAAATGTAACAATTCATGATAATTCATAACAGTAGATGTCAATAACAGTTTAAAGATTAATTGAACAAGAAAGCTAATTAATCAATTTAACATACTATTACAGTAACTGAGAAATACATTGGTATAAATCATCTGTAAATAAAGTTCGCACCATGTTAGCATGTAAACAATTATGATTATTTAGGAAGTCATAAAAGTCTCTTACATAGCAACGTGCTTAAATTGATCATACACTAAAAGCTGCAATATAATTCTGATAGTTTTCCCCCCTTAGAAGATGCTTTAGTTTTCCCTCAAACAGAGTATGCAACTTAACAAGAAAATATAGACATTGAAAAATCATACTCTTGATGTCATCCACAGTGACAAATGATGGGTGTAATAGCACACCAGCTTTAATAAGTCCCGACTTTGCAAGTTCAACCACAACCTTGGCTGAGAAAGAGAGGAAAAAAATATGTCAGCATCACTCAAGACACAAACAAATCAGTATATATCTGTGAATTTAGTTATAAATCCTTTGTGATTAAATAGATCCAATACATACATCTAAGAGGAGCTGAAACTGCTATATACACAAAATAAGAAAAATAAAAGCATATAGGATAAGTGGAATTAGAGGCACTCACCACCCCAGCAAAAACCAGCAGCCCCAATTGATGAAACACCTTTACCTTTTAAGGCTTCAATTACGGGTTTAGCAACTTCAATACCTTTGTCCTAATGGAATAATATGACAGCATCAGAGAATGATGTGTTAAAGTTTACAAATGAAGCACAATTATTATACATTTATTTGTTCCAATTCATACTGCTTGCTCCCAAAATCCCAAACATGTCATAAAGATGGAAGATTTCCAATAAGGACTCAAAAGATTTTAGTTATATGAAATTACAGGAAGTTTATATTTTAAAATAAAACAAGAAATTGCTAAAAAAAAAAAATTGTTCAAGTATCATAACAATTAACACAAGAACTAACCGGTACATGATCTTTTAGCCAAACAGGTAAAGGCCTGCCAGGATTCTCAGAAGCATAGGGATCACCATGGAAGAAATCGGGAACAACTACATAATACCCCACAGCACCAACCTTGTCCGCAAGCTTCCTTCAAAACAGAAAAACGAATGGTGTTACTTTCCATGGGAACACATTTCATTTAGCATGTCAGAGAAATTGCAATGAGAAAGAAAGAAATGAAAAAAGAGCTGATAAATATAGTTAAATTCTATTGGCAATGTACATCAACAAAACCTTGAGAAAATTATAAAAAATCATAGACATCCCAATAAACCAGATAATTATATCACATATGCATCATCTAAGAAAATCAATAACCTAGTTGTGGACCTACATATCATACAGCATACAGCATTACTTTCATAAATCATGACTCTCTAAATTATAGTGCGTCTATTTGTCTTTGCCATTGTAAAAGACAGATAGCCGTTTTATTATTTCCCTACCAAAATTAAATTCTGTCGGTGCCACCTGAAGGAGAAGCTGAGTTAATGGTATAAAGAAGACAAGCAGGTTCAATTAGAATACAATGCAGATTATCTTCCATACAAACTTCATGAATTTTCGTGAATCCATAATAGAAATGAGCAATTGGATCCAAGAAAACAAGGATTTGAATTTTAATCATTAGAAATGCACACCCTTGTTATTATTAGCTGGCACTGGGTGTCAATCACCCAAAACTTATAAAAGAAAAAAATTGAATAACTTAAAAGCTATTGACTATTTTCATTCCTTTAATCACAATAGGCATTACTTTCAAACTGCAATTACCAGGTGCAGAATATGAAAGATAATGTATTTCAGCTACAATCCAGCTTGATGCAAGAAGAGGCCAAAACAACTTACTATGAAGATAACTAAACCATGAAAAATTAGAAACTAAAAGCAGACAGAAGAATCAGTCATACCTCAAATTTGGTGCTTCATAACCTGCAGGACAAGTTGAACATGCGAAGTTAAAAGATGATATTGGTTAACAACTGTTAGATATATGTTATTATCAATTCCAAGTAGATACCACAGCCTCCAAAAAATACTGCCTTTAGTAATCTTTTGCGGGGTAAAAAAATGATATCATGCATGCATACAAATGTATATGTTTCTATGTGTTTTTTGGCCAAAAGATATCATGCATATATAATTGAACAGTAAGCAAATAAATTTAGTAGGACAGATACACGCCAATATTTCAAGAGATTAAACAAAGACATAACACCTGCTACAATTTTGGAACCACAAAGCAACAAATCCTAAACTTCTGCCCCATTCAGCCCAAAAAAGGGGGGTTCTTTATCCAATGTTTTTATCATGTAATGGTAATAATAGATCATATATATTCAGAATAGAGACTTCGAGAAGTAATACCACATGTCACAAAAATAAATGGTACCTCAAAGCTGAAACATGATAATTTGAATGTTATTAGATCTTTTGAACAATATTGTTTTGTAAACCCCAAATAGGGCCTAAAACTTCATGAAGACATTACCCCATATTTCTACCAATTAATAGAACAGTATAAAATTCCTTCTTCTTTTTTTCCTTTTCATTGAAATAGTATATACCAATTGTCTCCAGATGTTAAAACAAACAACGAGAACGTTTAAAATATTATGAGAAAGTTAGAAACATTCAACAGAACGAGCAAGAGTTGAAGAAGAGAATAAAACAGTGTCAGTATGAAAGGTAAAATAATAGAAATACAAGTGCTCATCAAACATTACCTTTTCCAAATAAACTTCAAGGGAAAATTCAGAATTCCCAATTTTCAAATATTTTGAATTCTGGCCGTGAAAAGGAACCCCCCAAAAAAAAAAACCGCGGTAATCTTCCGCAAAATAGAACCTAATCATCATACACCATCCCAACCCACAAAACCATATACCCATTTAATCCAAAATAGAAAACCACGCAAAGAAAGCGCGACAGTATCCATGGTATGAACTATAAATAATAACTCAGATTACAAAACATAGATGCACCATGAAAGTCTAAAAACAAGTGAAAGAAATGATATAAAAAATTAAATTACCAAAAACATCGGCGATCAGAATAACAGCAAGCTTGGAGTCGGCGGAGCCAGTGACATAGGCATCTATACCACCTACTTTTTCAACACGGCCAGCTCCTGCATTGGGGTTGAGGGTTGGAGGGTTTGAGCAACACTCAGGGCCTGACATTTTCTGCTTCGCCCTTCTGAATCCAATAATCACAGTGCAAAATGCAGGTCAAAGTGCGACACTTTCTCAATTACTGAGATCTGGGAGTATTTAATTAAGTGTCCGGACCTTTCTGGAGTCGGCGTTTGGATGATTGAGGACCGCAAACGGTAGATTCCATTTGCCTTAGCTGTGACGTTCAGCAAATGGCGACAAAAAATTGTTATGCGTTAGCAGTGACGTTTAGCACGAAGTGCAACAAAAAAGATTTTTCTTTGGGACATCAATTTTTTTAAATTTAAAGATATTTATATTAAAATGTCTTAAATTTTAAAATTATTTTTAAAAAATTTTAATTTAAAGTCTTAAATGAAAATTTTTATATAATTTATATTTTTTAGTTTTTAGTTTTAAAAATTTTTAAAATAATTTTTAATTTTTAATTTTTTTTCAAAAGAAATGAATAATACAATTAAAATAACCCATCAGTCTATCACGTTGCAGCAAGCTGATGCTGACAAAAATACCAATTGGATATTGACCTGATTATGAATTGGGTTCCCAAAAGAAAAAGCAGTCGGACTTGTGAAATAAAAATAAAAAAAAAAAACATTGGACACAGGCTCGGTATTGTTTTATAAAAATGGCCTCGGACTCAGATTGCCGTAAAAATATTGGAATTGATATTTTTTTTAAAAAAGAGAAGTATTCTGCATTAAGGAATTAATGTAACCCATAAACTTGTATTGATTCATTTTGAATAAGGAAGAGTAGGGGAAAGAGGGTTTTTTACCTTCAGCAAATCTGTAACTGTGAAGCTTTCTAATTATGCAAATGACATTAATTTCATGCTTACCATCCATAGTTGTTGCTAAGATGATGAATGAGCTTTCTCCACAAGACTTCGAAAAAATCTGTTTGGTTATAGCTTTTAGCGATGTTTTAAAAAAAAAATTGACTGTTGCTTTCAGGAGGACTTCGTAATGCAACTACTTGTAATTCAGAAAAAAGTTAAAAATAAAGGTGTAATTTTTTATATTTTTATTATTTTTTTAATAATATATTAAGTGAAGGGCAGTTATAAATAAATGTATAATTTTCATTGAACTCTTAAAAAGGATTTATGTATGTTATATTTTTATTAGAGAATTTAATAATAAAGATATAAAAAATTTTATTTAAATTCATTTTTACTAAATTTATTTTATTCCTTTCATTTTATATCAATGCAAAATTAGGAAAAAAAATCATAGGCAAGAGGATTTTAAATGAATTGAAACCTGATATTTAAAAATGCATATTGTATAGGAAGAAATGCAATTGAATGACAGTATTAGTGTAGTGTAGAGTAGAGTATTCAAATACAGTAAAACATTATTATTAGTTAATAATATAAAAAATTAATTATAATATAGATCAAGTTAAGGCTCAGGCTAAGTTTTAAAAAAAATTAAACCCAATTCATATTATATTCAAAATTTTTAAAATAAGTCCTTTTTTTTTCATATTTATCTTTTTTGAATTATGTGGGTTTCCCAACTCTAGGTTTAGTGTTACAATCACTTATTTACTTGCCACTCTTTTTTTTCTACATTTTTCCTAATTTGTCTATATTATAAAGAAAATAATTGGGTAAGAGAGGATAAAAAAATCCTCAGGTTATGTTACCAATTTAATATACATAATAACACTAGAAGAAGTTGCAGTGTTTTGAAATCATAAACATTGTGATTTTTTATTTGAATTGTGTGCAAAGCAACTTTTCTCTCTCTCTCTCTCTCTCTCTAAATTGGCACCAGCCCACAACTAATTTTCTTTAAATCTTTGTGAAAACTAATATTAAAAATTGTCCAATTAGTAAGTTTACATAGAATGATTTATTCAGTAAATTTGCATATAAACATTATATTTACAAATTTAACTTCAATATAATATTGTTTGATATTTCATTAATATATTAAATAATTAACGTACATAAAATTTTTAACTACAAAGATATTATTATGTATTTCACTATTTATATGAATTATTTTTTCAATATAAATTATTTATTTGTGATCAAAGTGTAATTATTTATCCCTCTCACGGTTCACACCTTTCCCGTATAGTCCATATATATATATATATAAACTGACAGTTTCATTCTGAGTAGGTATTAAGCAGCATGAATCATTCCATACATCATGTCTTATAATAAAAAAGAATAGTCAACAGAACAGAATTGGGGAGGCAGCATGAATCATTCCACATATCACATCTTATTTTAAAGAAGATAATCGACGGAATAGAAATAAGGAAAGAGGAGGAAACAATGTAAAATTTGACCCAGAGGATCTTTTTGAATCAGAGACTAAACTTAACTCCGCATATTTGCATCTTCTGCTTTTTATCAAGAATATTTCAATGTTCAACCCTCAACAATAGATATAATTGTCATATTGAATTATGTCTATTTTACCTAACATTTCGGGTTGAAAATTAATGCCTTGTTTGGTAAATCTCTTGAAATGGAAAGGGAGATGAATTTCATTTGCTAGATTTGTTTGGTAGGTAGAAAGCTCCATAGAAAGGGAAATCTATCTTCTAATGCAATTTCCTTCACTAAGTGTGAGAAGTTGAGCCAAAGTTGGATCCAGGACACAGAAAATCCATTATGCCCCTCGTCATCGTATAAAGTATTCATACCTCCAATCTATCTCACTCCATTTGTTTTGATCATTTGTTGCAAGTAGTCTGCTTCAGCAACGTCACCCAGGCCACACCCATCAAAGCCTCTCCCTTAGGCGGCAACGATCGACCGAGAGTCTCATTGCAAACAAAGAGAATTGTTTTGATATTCTATTTGCAGATCTATATTTCCTACAAGTTGCTCTTAAAACCCATAGCTTAGCTATTGCATTTCTCAAGTCTTGCTTACAGATTTATTTAGTCATCGAACATAGAAAGGTACACTTTTCACCAAAGAAGAAAACATAAAGAGATCCCTGTCAAATTAAAACGCCAAAACAAGAATTTAAGAAGTAGCTTACAAACTTTGAGGGTAGTAATAAACAAATTGCAAGCTTTACAAATATTCAAGTGTGTGAAAATGCTATTGTTTTTGTAGGCATGTTTATAAAAGAGTGTTTGCGCCTTTCTTTTTATGGTAGATTCAAACGGAGTTCCCCTTTCTATTCAAGCTTGATTCCTCATAGTTGGCTTAATCATTTTGTTTTTGGTTTAGAGAAATTATTGAACTTAAGTTCATTACTGTGTATTTGGAATTAGAATTTTTCAATGCATAGTCAATATTCAAATGGTGTTTCCTTTTCTACTGGGGCTTGATTCCTTATGGTTGACTTAATCTTTTCTTTTTTTTGGTGTTGGGATATCTTTAATGTGTTTGTATATAATATAGATATGTAACATTTAGTGATTTTGATATGTTTGAATTTCTTAAAAGATATATTTTTTAAGATAGTGCCTCTGTGATGGAGAAATTTCACAAACAATGGGGATAGACAACCAATTTAATCTCTTGATCCTTCAAGATATTATTGTTAAGAAAGAGATAAATCTTTCTTCATTTTTTTTCAATGCTACTGAAAAAGAACAAGCACCCACCTCTTTAGGCAAGTTTTTAGAAAAGTATTTATGCCTTTCTTTTCTTCTCAAACACCAAAATAAACTTAAACCTCTTTTTGAAATTGCAATGACATAAATGAATAGCTTCATATTTTTGTTTTCACTTTTATGTTGTTTTCTATGTTTTGTGTAAGTCAATAATTTAAAAACTCCAATAAATATCCTATGAAGCACATCTACTTTCTTATACTCGCTAAATCTTTGCACAACTTAAAGTTTCATATTTGCATGGTTATTCACCAAAGTGTTGTTATTATCATTCAACTGTTATGGACAACATTAGCTATGATGTTATTCTTCATGTGTTGTTATAGTTTTTGCTTGTTGTGCAAGTTAAGCATAAATAACTACTAAATATGTAGGTCTTTATGGTTTTGAATTATCCTCAAACGAGACAAAGAGCATATATTGTGAATTTTGAATAAGTAAGTTCACAAAGAAGGTTGATTTATAATAGTAACACTACTTGTTATAACCTATTTAGGCTAAATAGGATAACATTTGACTAGCTATGTGTCATACTTAATACAATAAACAGCCTAAAATCTTTAAAAAAAAAAATGTTAGTAAATAAGAAAATGACAATATTTTTAAACATTATAGTGCATCATGTGAAAAATAGAGTGATAAAGTTTTAATTTGGAAAATCTAGGAAAACAATTAGTTGATACTATAATAACGTGCTCAATGCAATGATGAGTTTAGATAGAGAGCTATTCAAGACACTAGAATCTATACTTGAAGATTCCACTGGGCAAAAATGAAAATGATTTAAGATAAATTTTCTTTTTCACACAATCATTCTAGTGGTTTGAGTTGTTGTTACATACCCCAATAACTCATTTTTGTAGAATTATATTAATGCTCTTGATGGAACATACATTTTGATCTTGTATCCTTGGAAGACAAGCCTCGATATCATAGATGAAAAATGGTTAATCACTACTAATGTCCTAGGTGCTTGCTTCTAAGATGCATAATTTATTTATATCTTGGTAGGATGGAAAAGATATACGGTTGATGGTTAAGTTTTACGCAATGCAATAAGCAGGGGCATGGCTTAACAATAAGCTAAGGTAAGCACTTTAGTCATTGCCTTTTTCTTTACTTATATCTTTGGGGACAATATTATGCACATTAGTTTATCGTATTTACTTTTCACATGTAATAGGTCAATATTACTTGGTTGATGTTAGTTTCACAAATTGAGATGAATTTTTTGCACCATATAAAAGTGTCATACCCATAATGTGACTGAATAATATCAAAAAAAAAAAATTCAATTTTCAAAAACAAAAGTCAAATGAAGTAGAATTGCTATCAAAATTTTAATTTTAAAAAGGAAAAACTTTGAAAAAAAATTTGTAGAAAAATGGTTTGCAAACTAAAAATAAGTTCAAAAGTTGATTATGTATAAAGAATATGTTAAGCATCTCACAGTACCCGTTCCTAAAAGTAATTACTCTAAATTAATTGTACAAAATTAATATGGCCTTAATCTAGTTTTCATTACCTTAACAATCACATGCAACAATAATGAAAAGAAAAGAAATTAAGAAAAAAAAATTATTTTCAAAAATAAACTTGGTTTAATATGAAAACTTAGGGCCTACATATTTTTGAAAGGAATCAAAGTTTATGTAATTCGATTGGGTAAAAAAATTATGTTTGTTAGTGGCTAATTTTTTAATTTTGTGAAAAAGTAAAAATTACTTTTACTTTTTATAAACAAAAATAATTTTGAAATTGGTTGATGTGTTTTAATTTACAAAAGCCAAATTAATTTTACTTCTTTATTTTTTTCATTTTTCATTTCCTTTTTTTCTTTCTTTTTCCCTTTGCATTTTTTTAAATAAGATTTTTATTTGAGTTTAAAAAAAAAAAGACTTTTGGATTTTTTTAAATATTTTGTTGTTGTAATTTTATCAAAAAAGAATTTATGAAATGTTTCTAAATGAAAAAGAAGTTCAATTAACTTTTGATCTTTTGATTTTTATTTCTTTTTGGAATAAAATTCTTAAGAAAAAAGAGATTTATTTTTATTTTTAAGAAAAAAACTAACTTTTGAATTTATAAAACTCTTAAGAAAAGAAATGTAACTAATTAAGAAAATAACTTTTGAACTTCAAAATATTATTTTTTTTATTTTTAAATTTTGAAGGAATCATATGCATTTCAATGTCATTAAATGAAAAGAAAAATTAAAACAGACCAAGATTTTCAACAAATTTTAACCATTACAACCCAACATAAATGAGGACCAATTATATTCAACAAACAGCCACACAAAATAAAACATCAATAATAATCAATACCCAACCACCAAAATAAAGCATGCGATTTGAATTCTTCAACTCCTTATCTAATGAGCAACACACCATAAATTGGTTTTTAATGAGCCATCTAAAGTTGACATTGGGTAACGGAGTAGTGCTTATGTTCATGATACTACTATTTGAGGATTGATCCCTACAACCTAAGGATGTTCAATTTGAACCTTTATAGCTAAATTAGTTAGTTGGATAAAGAGTATAAATCATGAGAAATAAATTGGAAGATAACAAGTGAGATACAATCCTAAAGCCTTTGATTCCCAATTACATGTGCATTCCAACCCATTACCTAATCCACTAAACTTATTCAAACTTGACCCATGTATTATGCAAAATCTAATCTAGCTAGAATGAGCAATAGTGTTAGAATTCATTCACAATTTAGAGCCATTCAATTTTCATAAAGATAACAATGTGAACCCTTTTTTATGTTAAAAAAAAAACACTAAGCTTGTTCTAAACCACTTAATCAATTAAATGACATCAATAGCCTCCATGTGTTTGAACAGGTAACTTTCATCCAATCTTAAACTCTATTATTATGGACCAAAGGAAGGCCTAAATTTAGCGAAGTAACAAAACATGTGTCTAACTTTTAAAACCAGAAACAAACCAAAGAAGAATAATTCGCAACGCATAAGAACCTTAGTAAGAAAATACCAATATCAGGCTTAGATTCAGCACAAAAAATAGAACAGACCCATGGCTTTCTAGTTTCAAATATGAAGAGACAGGGGAGATAAGCAACGAAAAGGCATACCTCGCTAGATTTGCTTATAGACACTCAGTAGATTTATTCTTTCATTGGAATAATAGATGATACTTTCTAGATTTGTTCCTTCAATAGAATAATCAATGCTCTTTCTCTATCTCTCACATCTCACCCGTGCCAAACTATTGGAATGGATCAGTTGCTTTCTCTCTCTCCCCCTTGGAACGGCTTCATCCCTGCTAGCCGCTGGAAGTCGTGCATGAAGAAGAGAAATCGTGCATGAAGGGAGGAGACCTCGAGGTTTTTTTTTTCCCTTCCTTTTTTTATTTCTATTTTATTATATACTAATTTCATTTTGTTGTTCTTTTTTTACTTTTTTTATTTACTTATTTATTTGATACTTTTTATTTTCTTTTAAGTGTTGGATTATTTGTTTAAATGGGTTTTTGAGTTAATTGGACTGAAAGAAATAGATTATCCAAGTATAAGTTGGGTTTTATTTTATTTTATTTTTTGTGCTTTTAGTTTTTAAATTTGTCTTCTTTTTCTTTATTTATTCTCCTCCTTTTTCTCATTTTTTAGAGCTCAAAGATAATATTATTTAAAAAATTTATTATGATTCAAATTATTTTTGTTGTTTATTTATTTGTTTTGTTTTTCTTTTTTCATTGTTTCTTAAATTTTTTTATTTTTTTCCATTTTTATTATTTTATTTAAAATTTTTCTTATAATTTTTTTCTTTTTCTTTTGTTTATTTTATTATTATTTATTTAAGGTTGAAAAATTAAAATTGATTAATGACTCTCTTTATATATCATTTTATTAGCTTAAAATAACATTAAAGGTGATCTAGTTTTAATTTAATTATATTTTTTTAGGGAATGCCCTAACAAAATATAGTATTCATAAAAATCAATGATATCACTTTAGTGTATGGACTCATGATCACCACCTAGCAACTCTATTGGAGTGCTTTCACATGAGACATGTATCGGCTCATAATCTCATTGAGTGGGCATTTGGTATGTTAAAAGAACGATGGACAATTATTAAAGGTCTATCATTCTACTTAGTAAGGACACATAATGGTGTCATACTTGTATGTTGTTTGTTGCATAACCTCATCATTTAAGAAAACTATGAGGCTTTATCAAACAATGACACTAATGGATTAGACTTAGTCTAAACCTTATAGAGCATCTTCTGGGATAAACTAACAATAGACATGTTTAATGAGGTTTCTCAATAAAGAGATCGCAGTTGACTTATTTGTTTCTTATTAGGACATTAATCATTGCAATGCAATAAATACTTTTTACCTTGGCATATTTTTCTTATTCTTGTCTAAATTGACATATTGATTGTCATGTTATGTTGTTAGTTTTGTTGTTTTCCTTATTTCTCTTGTCCACCATTTACATTATTCACTATTGATAGTTTACATTTCTTGCCATCCAAATATTATCCTTTATTTACTTTATTCTCCTTTTATGCATTAGTCCTTTATGTAGATGCAGACCAGCATGGCACAGCATTCAGATGGTGACATCAGTTTAAGGAACCATTAGTGGACCCCAACTAAGGATGCACTCCTTATTAAATATTTTTTAGAATTATGCATGAAGGGAAAGTATTTGGTTAACAATCGATTTAAACAACTTAAAGAGATAATGAAATTGAAAAGCTTAGGATGTGACCTCAAAGATATGCCCTACATTCAATCTTGACTAAAGACACCTTAAAAGAAATAGCAAACAATGTTTAACATGGTTTATGGCTCACATACCTCTTGCTTTGGTTGGGACCTGGTCTTTAAGTGTGTTCTAGCCAATAAGGCTATTTAGGATGATTATATCAAGGTTAGAAAGTATTTTCTATCATTTATAGCCTGATTGTGAAGATTTATTAATATTTGCATTCATTATAAGTTGACCTAAAAAGATTATAATACATGTTGGTGATTTCTCTGCATAATGTAATAGAAGTGGACTACCTTAATGTCTAACTTGTTAGTAGTTCTTTCCAAATTCTGAACAATTACATTGATGGCCTTTTATTAGTTTTATTTGTTGCCCTTTTCTATTTGTTTAGTGAGATGTTTAGACAAAGTAAATAAATTATACATATATGTTATGTTCATATATGGATAGCATATATACTTTAACTTATATAGCATATATACTCCAATTGTGTCTTTTTAATGTTCATTGTTGTTTAGCATCTTATTGTTAAGGCTTTTATATGATGGTTTAGTTGAATCTTTAATTTTACACATTTTGAAAATAAATAAATATGGATTTTTTAACCTTCATATTCTTGTAATGCTATTTTTTCACCTCAGCTAACCTTATATTTATACCATAAATATTATTGATGTAGTATATTGTATATGATAAGTGCCAACTTGATATTCCCATATCTCACCTTATTTGCATTGGCCTTATATGTAGAATAAATATGGTGTGCTTTATTAGTGAAATAGAGTACATAAAGGTAATAAATTGAAAATGGTATAGGATTTGCTATTTTTATATATTTTTTAGTATCAAATCTAATCAAATATTATTGAAATGATACTTTTAGATTAATATGAAAGTTTATATGATGGTTTAAGAAGCCAACCAACAATGAACATAAAAAAGAGTCTAATATAATATGTATGTAGCTGTATTTTTTTCTCCAAGATTATTGAGAAAATCAATATTGGTAATTAGTTTTATTTGCATTGTAGTATTTTTTTTTCTATATTGTTTACATACAAATATAGTTGGATCTAATTTACCTTTATGTTTTGTATTGCTTCCATTAATTATTTTAATAATCAATAGTGGTATGGCTAGTGAATTTTTTATGTTTCAATAACTTATGTGTTTCTAAAACATGTTGGTGTCATTGCTAGTTTTCACAAATCCATAAGAAGATAGCACCATTTCAGCATAAGTCATTTCCACATTTTGATGGCTTGTGCATAGTATGGGCAAAAGATAGAGCCATGGATATAGACTCTCATACAACTAAAGACATTCCTAACAACGGACTTGGTGAAGATTACTTGGTGGAGACACTAATGAGTTTAGATGTGAACCAAGACATGGTGAATGTAGACAACCCCTCTAGCTAAGGTGAGTGAAACCACATTTACTACACAGAAAAGGAAAAGACATAATCATAATCAAGTAGAGATCTTAGTGGAAGGGCTAAAAGAAGTTAGTTTATCCATGGATAAAGGCAGGATGGTGGTTGTAGAGAACATTTGTCAATAAATTAACAAGTTAGCCTGCGATGCAAACATGGATGAGAAAGTCATGGATCTATAGGTTGACTTTCTCAGAATGAATGGGTAGACCATGCCTGAAGTTTATGTTGCTCATCTTAATATATCGTATGACAATAGGTTACTACTATACTTCTCAACAATCCTAGATGCATTGGAGCTGGATTGGTTTAGGCATCTAATTAAGTAAATAGTCTAATGTTGGATTTAATGTACTTTTTGTGGAACATCTTTTTATGTGTATATATATATATATATGATAAGCCTTTTCTAGCTTTTGGTATATATTTTTGTGTATAGGTTTATGGAAGCTTCACATGTCTATCTTTTATGTATAGGTAGATGGATGCTAGTTGGATAATTGCGTGGTTTCAACTTATTGTATCAATATGCTTGGGTAGATGCTAGTATCATTTATGGATGGGTAGGTAAATGCTTGTTGGGTAGATGGTTGATTGAAACTTTTTATACCATTTCATCTTTTAGTTTGATGACATGTATATAGTGCTCACAAAACTGATAGCAACTTGAATCTGTTATAAGATAATGATACTAGGTTATGGTTATTTAATATGACATGCATTGAATTATGTATGTTTTTAGCAGATTATTGTGACTAACTTTGTAATATGATTATGTTGACTTATATAGTTTGGGGTGATGTATATAAGATAGATTTACATGGTTTTTGTGAAGTTTGAGCTTTAATTAAACTGTAATATTGTATACATTATAGAGCAATTAGTTTCATCTTGTCTAGATTTGGCATGAACATGTAAATATTTGTGTTTCTTTCTTAAAAGATAATAAATTAATGAGACATAGTCACGTTACCAAATCTAAATATAGCATATGTAATGTATATATTGCTATTATAGTTTTTTCAACTATCTAATTATTAGATATAATTTTTGTTGAATATTAGTAATGTATGATCATCATATATATTTCCTATGTACATATTGCTAATATGAATTGTTCTACAAAAGTATAGCCCAAAGTTGTAGTTATTAAATGTAATGATTGTAATTTCAATTTAATGAGTACAAATCAATTGATTGTCCAATAGTGTGTAACTTGATAGTAAATAAAGTGGTAACTAAAACATAAATGTGGTTGCCTTTGGTATGTAAATGCAAAATATAGATATTGGTCGCTGATATATAAACATCACTAATACATAAAAGGTGCTACATATATTACACCAAAAAGAGTTTGTCAACTTATTATCCAATATGACACCTACAATTATGTGCCAAATTGGGTTACTCATACCAATAGCACATAGATGGCACCATATACATTACATAGACTTCAATTACTAGACTAAGCCAAACTTAAACCTAATATAATACTAGTAAGCAACTAATGTTATAAGAGATTAGTTAGGTTAATTCTCAAGTGTCTTTTTGGCATTCTCTAATGTTGTCTTAGCCACCCTGGATAATGAATCTCTTTGTTCTATAAGATAAATTGCATTAGCTACTTTTTCAACTATGAGTTTTACACTTTCTTTAGCATCGATCATGGATTCAATAAGGTAACTAAGATGCAACTCCATAAATATACTCTATAGCTAGGATGAGGCTAATTGCTTTTATACCAATCAAAGCATTGTTGTGAGTTGAGAGGCATCATCTTGTAAGGATTGACAACATTGTTGCGCAACTTCAAGCAAACCCTTAGTCTTTTAATAGTAGGCTTGGAGGTTAGCCAGAGTCACTTGCTTGTTCAGGATTCATTGACGAGCCTCTTTAGTAGACATCTCCATGTGAATACATTTTGCAAATTAGCATTATCCATGGTCTTGATATAATAGATTCAAAAAGCTTTATGATAAGTTGGATTTAATCTATATAAGTATACATAAAAGTGTCATTATGCATATATTGAAACTCTTTATGTCAACTTTAACAATAGAAGGTGATTCAATTTTCTTATTCAACTTTCATGCTTTCTACTTAATTAATATGCATGTGTATGTCCACATTGGCATAACAAATAAAAACCTATATGCATGTCTAACTAAATATCTTTTTTAATGATATCGAAGACATGTATATGGAAATGATATTTTGAAAAAAAAAATAGCATCTTAAACAATAGGAATGACACATGAAAAATGCATGCATATGAAAATTATATCCAATATAAACACAATTTAGTTAATTAAAGATTAAAAACATCTTTTTTAACAAGACAAAGCATTTATGAGGTATTAAGATGTTTAAGATAGTGATTTGATATTGATTTTAAAAAAAGTGGACAATTAATAACACTAAAACTAATGAGTTTATTCAAAACATACAAGCTATAAGATAAGTATAACACTTTTATACAAGGAAGGACAATTTTGTAAAGGATTTGATTATGCAAAAATCCATCATAATGTAACTAGCCAATGTGGTGTAACTATAGCTAATTATCTTAGTACTAAATTGGTATAATATATAGTTGCATCCACAAGGTTAACAAATAAACAATTACAACAACAACAATATGTAAGCCCTATTTTTTAATGGGCAAATATGTTATAAGTAAGAAAACCTTAATAAACTAGTTAAATCTTGAAATGATAAGGCAGTGTCAAGGCTCATTTTATCTTTAATTTGTTGAAATTGATTGATGAAAGAAGTAAATACAAATCAAGAATAAAAATAAATTAAAAGTTGTAGTTGAATTTCAATGATAGTAGTTATGCTTATAAGTGATAGGGAAATGAGGCCAATGAAGAACAAGAACATCTCAACTTGGTGATGTATATAGCAACCAAGCCAATACAAGCAAATATTTCTTATTTAGTTATAATTGATCAACCTATATCTATCAAACAATTGAAAGTAATTTTGAAATGGCAAGACATCTATAGTACAAAGGGTAGGTGTGAGATTGCATAAATAAATGGAAATTGTAAGCTGGCCATATTATTTAAGGAAAAATAGCTAAGTGGTTACTTTAAATGATAATCAACAAAAAAAAAAATTATGTCAAAGTTTGACCCAATGCACCTAATACTATAGGGATCATAGTAACTAACAAAGTTAATCAAAGATTTTTGCCTATTTGCAAATGTTAAAAGAAAAGCTATAATCATAAACTCATAGTTGCCTGTGTTATAAGTTTAAGCCAATTTGCCCTCATAACCTTTCTGGCCTTAATAAATTGCAAGTCCTTCAGCATTAAAATTGTTTGCTATTGCTAACAAGATTAAAGACAAGAATGAGATATGGATTGCTAGCTTTATAAGTGCCATTCCCAACTAGGTGGAGTTTGTTTATGGATTGTTAGCTTTATAAGTGCCATTCCTAACTATGTGGAGTTTGTAAACAAACTTGTCATGTTTTTATGCCTAACTAAGATGGTAGAGGATGGCTTTTTTAAAGGTAATATGAAAATTGTGAATTTACAAAAGTTTTAGTTCTTTTTGCCCTTAATGGCATGGCTTGCATCCATTTTTTCTAACCTTCCTATCATAAGACTATGAGATTCTAAAATTATCAAGAGGTAATATAACTTATGTTTCATTCATATCTCTCCACCAGCAAAGTCCCTTGAAAAGTACTAATTCAATGTAAATCATATTCCTCTTACCTTGAATTGAAATTATTACCTATAGCATTATTCGAAAAGCAAACATGATAAAGATTCAAAACAGCATATAAGAAAGGATCAATAATTATTTTATAGAATTGAAGTTTCCCTATGTACTTCGATTAGGATAAATCCATAATCAAGTTGAACAAAACATTTTGCATTATTTGCCAAATGCATTATCTTTTTCATAATGTTCTATTATAGTAGCTTTGCTTCTTTAATCTAATGATTAACACATTCAATAGACCATTCCAAAAAGTCTTTATCACAAGCTCAAATAAGATAAAGGAATCAAAAGAGTTTATACCTATGACAATTAGGAACTCCTTTCAAATAGAGAGATGAGGAGCTCCAATAAAATTTAGTTCTATTGTGCTATGATTGTTGCAGGATCTCGATTGGACAATTTACTATTGCAAATGAGTCTAATGCATGCATAAAGTGTGATAGACTCATTGGTTCCAAAGATAAAAATCTTCAAAAAAGAAAAAGAGCTAAGAATTAAGATGGCCAAATTGAGAATGTGGATGTGGTCACTTTAGAAGAGTTTTCAAACAAAATTACTATTTTGGTTTCAAAAGAAACTTAAGTACCTAAAATTAGTAAAAATAAAGAGATCTTAATAAATTATGTCATGAATGGAATACGATGGAATCTAAATAAAATTAATGTTGATGATATTTTTGCATATAATGTAGTGTGTGATATAATAAATGATAATGAGGATTATGAGTCAAAGTCTGTTAAGGAATACAGACAAAGAGATAATTGGTCAACATGGAAAAATGCAATTGAGTTAGAGCTAAACTTACTTGCAAAGAAAAAAAGTTTTTGGACTTGTAGTTCATACATTAGAAGATGTAAAACTAGTTAGATACAAATGGGTTTTTGTGCAAAAAGCGAAATGAGAATGGTGAAATTATAAGATATAAGGCATGATTTGTTGTTCAAGAGTTTTTGCAAAAACTTAGCATTGATTATGAAGAAACATACTCACCTTTTGTGGATGTAACCACTTTTCGATATTTAGTTAGTCTCGTAATACATAAAGGACTAGATTTACATCTAATGAATGTTGTTATAACCAATTTGTATGGCTCACTTAATAATGATATTTATATAAAACTCCTTAAAGGTTTTAATATGCTTAAAGCATACAAATTAGATTCTTGAAAAAATTACTCAATCAAATTAAACAATTCTCTTTAAGCATTGAAACAATATGGAGCATATGGTATAGTTGTCTCAGTGAATATTTGTCGAAAGAATGATATAAAAATGACCTCATTTGTCTATATATTTTTATAAAAAGATTTGGTAATGAGTTTGCTATCATTGCTATTTATGTTGATGATTTAAATATTATTAGAACTCTTGAAGAGCTTTCAAAAGCTATAAATTTCTTAAAGAAAGAATTTGACATGAAGGATTTAGGAAGAATAAAACTTTGCCTTGGATTACAAATTAAATATTTAAAAAATAAAATTTTTGTACATCAAGAAGCTTATATAGCATTGGTGCTTAAACGATTTTATATGAAGCACATATATTTTCCACCCTAATAGTTGTAAGGTTACTAAATGTGAGCAAATATCACTTTAGAACTAAAGAAAAGGATGAAGAACTACTTGGTCCTAAAATGCTATATCTTAGTGCAATTAGAGTACTAATGTATCTTGCTAGTAATATAAAACCTAATATATTATTTGTTGTTAATTTATTAGTAAGATATAGTTTTTCACCCGCACAAAAGCATTAAAATAGAGTTAAACATGTATTTTGTTATTTTAGTGATACGATGGATATAGGTTTGTTTTATATGAATGTACCTAAATTAGATATAATTGGTTATACAGATGTAAGATATCTGTCTAACCTTTATAATGGTCAACCATAAATAGGTTATTTGTTTACATGTAGAGAAATAATAATTTCATAGCAGTTTATGAAACAAACCATAACAGCCACATCATTTAATCATGTAGAAATTTTAGCAATATATGAGGTAAGCAAGGAATGTGTCTAGTTAAGATATATGATTCAACATATATAAGAGACTTATGGTTTATCTTATGGAAAAACAATTTCAACTATTTTACATAAAAATAATGTTGCACACATCACTTAATTGAAATAAGTGTACATTAAAGGAGATGGAACAAAACATATTTTGTCAATTTTTTTTTTTCTCATGATCTTTAAAAGAATGGGAAAATAAATATTCAACAAATTCATTCAAGTAATAATCTAGTAGATTTGTTTACCAAGACAATTTCTATTGGTAGATTTGAAAAGCTAATCTATAATATTGGAGTTTTTTGACTTAAAGGTTTTAACTGATGTTGTCATGAGTGGGAGTTAATACGTACTGTACTCTTTTTTCCTTCACCATGGTTTTTATCCTATTAGGTTTTTCCTGACAAGGTTTTTAACAAGGCAGTTTTGATGCATATGAAATACAATAATAATATATTCTTTTTCTTTCACTAGGTTTTCTTTTTTCTATAGGGTTTGTACCTCGTAAAGTTTTAATGAGATATATTCTTAAAATAAATGAACATTCAAGAGAGACTGTTATGAATATACATTATGTAGATATCCATCTCCGCATATTCCTTCAAAGGTTGTAACTTTAAACTTTTAGACATTCATCTTCCACTTTTATGTAATGGAATTTGTACCTTTTTATGGTTCATTATTTTACATTTAAGATATAACCTTTGTATTACTTATAATTACAAAATTGTGCCTCCTCATTTGAATTAAGATGTGTGAATAAAAATTAAATGACACTTTCCTTATTTCCCATCTTCTATTTTCTCTCAATTCTCTTTTTTCTATCTTTTTTTAGTTATTTCATAATATAAATATATATTTTAGTGGTACAACTAGAAATAGTTTTTACTAAATATGGTTGGTAAACATTTTTAATGTTCTAGATTTATAAAGAATGATATTTTATGATGTCACTACCTAAATTGTGGTATCACATGCCATAAGAAAAGGAATAATTAGCATCAAACAATTGGCAAGCTTATAGAAATCACTTTCTAAGACAAAAGGCTATAACAAATTTAGAAGAAATTACAAAACTTACATATATCTTTTGCAAAATTTAAAAGAACCTCATAGTACAAAGGAAAGAGAATGGAGAGGAAAAAATGAAGGCCTACGCACAATAAGAAAGGGAAAGAGAAATAGAAAGAGCAACATGGATGTGTTAAGTTTTCCTTTTTGGCACTTGTAGCATCCATAACTAGAAATTGGTAACTGGAGTTGGAAAAAGAGGGAGAGAGAGAGAGAAAAAAAAAAGAAAGTGTATAGGAGCCATTTGCTTATTCTGCTACACACACCTCTTCCTTCTACGAACTTAATGATGCCATGGGTGTGAAGTAAACCTAGTCCAACTACCCACTTAATTAAATGTAACTCTTGCATCCTTTAAACAATAATGAAGACTTAAACCTAGCACAAGCATGTTCCAAACTATTTTAACTTTTCGGTGATGTTACTTAAATTGAATTAATTCCTTACAACTACTCCAACTACCATACAACAAATAACACAAAACCACCCATAAATATCCTGCAAACCTTAAAATTCTATATTTACTATGCTCCTCCTTCCAAATGGTCAAGAAATAAATCTGTAAAAATCACTTCGATAATGAATCATTTGTTACATTCATGCAAGTACAAAAGATTTAAAAGGTGAAGTAAATATTTTTACACCTAACCTAATTATAACACTTAAATTGAATGATGGTATGACCTTTAGTTAAGACAAATGAGTAATGAAAGAAGCGTCAAACCAATGTTCCATTAAGTTCTTAAATGCTTTAGACAACACCCTCTGTACACATACCCATTGACCTTTTAGCTTGTTTTTATTCTATTTTCCTTAAGGTCATCCTCTAGCTCATCTAATGGGGTTGAGACAAAAGGTGCTTATAGGTATGCTTAATACAATTCAAGGAAGGCCTACTTTCAAAAGCTCATCAAGTGATAAACACTATTTTTTTTCATTCTTACTTTTTCTTATTTTCATTTTTGTCATTCTTACCCTTACTTATTTCATTTTTAATATAAGACAAATAACATGTAATGGGTAGTTTGTTTTGTCTAAGATATTTCGAATGATGATGATGATGATGAGGATGATAATAGTTGCATAATCTTATATGTTCTTAGATTTATCTCTAACATGGATACTTCTTTATGTTTCGGGCAAAATAAGTGAAAGAACAATGCAATAGGTTAAGTGTGTAAAACTAAACAAGTTTCATAAAAAGAAATTAAGCTTAAATTGAACTAAAAATTATAAAATATCATTCAATCACCTACAAAAAGGAAATAAAGAGTACTTATTTATAAGGAAAAAACTTGACCTTAATAAAGACTCCTAGTTCAACAAGAAAACCCTAATAGGTATCTTAGCTAAACCAAAAAAAAAGTCTTAATTAAATAATAAAATAAAAGTCTCCTAACCAAGCATAACTTTTATCAATAATAATAATATTACAAAAAAACTATTAGATTAGAGGTATTATTAAAATTATATTTAAATTAAAATTTACAATTTTTTTCTTAGAAACCCAACTTCACATCATTCCCTTCCACTTGGAAAAAGCTTACCCTCGAGTTAACTTGTTACTTAAACTTGATTCCAGGAACAAGTTTGTCGATAAACTATCAATAGAATTGATCTTCTCTTACACACACTCGAACATCTTCCTTATTTCTATTAGTGTCCAAACTTAGAGCATTAAGACAATTTGCAATCCCTTTAAAGCACCTCTCTAAACGTTGAAATTTCAAATTCATTCGTTGCTCTGAAGCTCTGAATTTTGTTGCCATTTCATGATTAATAAACACCATTGATCTTGAAACCTTAATCTCTCAATCACTGTCATGAGGACTGCTGCTTATTGCCACTAAATCTTCAGCCATTAGGTTAAGCACAAAGAACTAAACAAGTTTCATATGAAGAAACTTAAACTTAAATTGAATGAAACATTATGAATTATTATTCAATCATAAAGAGTACTTATTCATAAGAAAGAAATTTAATCCTAATAAAGACTCCTATTTGAACAAGGAAACTTTAACAAGCATCTTAGGTAAACAAGGAAAAACCTCATAATTAAATAATAAAATAATGGTCTTCTAAATAAGCAGAATTTTTAATAATAATAGAAATAAACTAAAAATACTATTAAACTAGGAAAATTATTAAAATATATCCGAATTAAAATTTATAGTTTTTCTCAAGAACTCAACACTGTGTCAAAGGCATACATCATATAGGGTAAAAAGACTATTATATCTAGTCTGATTATTGTTTTACAATGATTTAAATTGGCCTTTCATGTAGGGTTGTCAAAATGAGTAAACTTGATCTGTGCAGGCATGCCCACCACAGGTTATAGGTTAAATGGGTTAGCTTGTTTCATCCCACATACTTAAATGGGTTAAAATCTTGAACCCAACTTATTGGCGTTCGTTTAATCTAAAAAAGAGATGAGAAAGAAAAAAAAAAAAGAACTAGATTGCTTGCTTTTGCTTAGTACTTATAAGCAAATAGGGATCATTTCACATGCCCCCTTAAAGCAGCCAACCTTAATCTCCTCACCCAATCTCTAGCTTGCGACGAGACTAACGTTTACTTATAATGCAAATCCATGATCTCTTGTGACCCATAGTTATTGTGATTTGAATAAAGCCTCCCATTGATTCATCTTCTCTCTTCTTTGTCTCTTGTGAACTCTTCTTTTTTGCATTCTTTTCTGGTGAACTATCCTTTTTTTTCTTTCACAAAGGAGTTTGGCTATGAGATAAAGAACTACTACTTGAGAAGAAGGCATAAATGAAGCAAGCAACAAGCAAGTTGAGGTTGTGAAGTACAAAGTGAACAACTTAAAAAGTAAGCTGAAATGAAGTTTTTTAAAAGAAGCAACAATTTGCTACTCAAGAAAAAGGCATGAACAAAGCAAACAACACCAACGAGCAAGCTTAAATTGTGAAGTTTGAAGGAAAAACCTCAAAAAAAAAAAAAAGTAACACTCATTCAAACTAAAGTGAAGTTTTCTTGTTGGTTAGCACTTTGCACAGGTAACTAGGGCTAGATTAGTCACAAGGTCATATTGGGTTAGATTAAGAGAAAAAAAAAAGAATAAAAAATCTAAATGGGCCAGCCCATGGATTTTATGAGTTGTCCCGTATAATAATAATAATAAGTAAGTCAAATGAACAAGGTGAAATATGACCTTATCATAAAAAGTTCTTTTCTTTTATAGTTGTTTGAGATAATTTTTCTTTCCTTTTTTATGTGGGTCACTAATCATTTTTCTTTTTGAAAGACAAAGCCTACATTGTTTATATTGAGTTGAGCTAATATTTTGCAGTCAGCACATCTCATCTAGCGGTATAAAAATATTTATTTTAAAAAATTACAATAAAAGATCAAAATTGAAAACAGTTATATTAAAGGATTTAAAGATTAAAAATTTAAATTATACAAAAAAATTATAACTTCAAATCTTAAATTAAAAACTTTAATTCTTAATTTTTTTTAAAATAATTTAAAAATTAAAAATTTGTAATATAAATATTTTTAATTTATAGTCTCAATTATAATTTTTTAATTATTATTTATTGTATTTAGTTATCCGAAAGGCGAAAGAAAAACAACCGCACAAATCCTTTGCTCACTTCATCGGGTGAAAGATACTTCCATTCTTTGAAACCCCAAAAGGCCAACAGTTTTCCAATTCCCAGTAAACATGCCCGCAAGCGAACAAAAAACTGGAAGTCGCTAATCATTGCCATGCGTTTCTTCATTAGCAATTTCAACCATCGTCTTTCTACTGGGGGGAGTGGGTTTTTGTAGGGTTTACTCTTATCTATCTCTTCTATTCCCTATACATTTACCTTCAAGGCTTCAACTTCAGGGTCATACTCATACGAAATTGGACTCGCAAGGAAAATGTGGTCTATCGAAGATGGAGCAGACAAAGCAAGTCATCGACAAGAAGAACTTGCAGACCAGGAACCCATACTAATGGAGCAAACCCAGAGGTTTTGTATGTTCCCCATCCGATACAAGCAACTCTGGGAGATGTATAAGAAGGCTGAAGCCAGTTTTTGGACCGGTACTTCATTCTCTTGTATTGCATTTCTTAGTTGGATATCAAAGTTCCAATCTTTCATACTATTTTCTCCCACGTCGGTCTTTTCTGTTTCCATGAATTTTTGCATGCTACATATTTGTGTGTTGAAGCGAAATGTTTTCGTTGCTCCGTTGTACTAATTAACTATTGGGCTTACGAATTCAACGTAATAACTGACATTTCATGAAATTTAAGTAATTTCATGGCTTACTTTATTAATTTTCCTTCGGACGAAGAGTTGAGTTTGGCATTTTGCACGATGCCCACAATGCTTTTCTTAATTTGAATTATTCGAACGTTGAATTGGAACCAGTTAGTCTCTCTGTTTACTTAAATTTGTTGTTCCAGTTCTATCTCTTGGCAATTATATATTTAATTTCTTTCACATGCGTAGTATTATATCATAATAAAGGAGACTCTTGTTTATTCTAGTTATATTAACATAGCAAAGCAATATAGTAAAACCTTAGAAGGTTGGAGCTGGAGGCAAAAAGACATATTATGAGTCCTAGTAACATGTTATGTTTAACAACAACCTACAGAGATTGCAAAAGATATCAATTTTTGTTTTTACTGCACCGCAGGTATCCAAGCAGTTCATTGCTAACAATTAGATGCCAAATGGTTGTATAAGTGATCTATGCCTTGGTTTGGCAGACACAAGTAGTTCCGTGTCTGACTTGGACAATAGCTAGTTCCAGTTAGTTGGGGGAATGTGAAATAGAAAAATTGCTAGTTTCTTTTATTTGAATCAGGGTACATGTACCATATATATATATATGATACTGCATTGCTGTATGATTAATCTTAGCTTGAGATCTATTAGCAATTAAATCTTATGGAACCAGGTTTATTTGAAGATATCTGATATATAATAAAAAATTGTTGATATCATCTTATCGTGAGACTTAGGTTGAGGCTAGAGGTGTTGGAGATGCAGATAACATTGATTGAGTTTCTTGATAAGTTTCAGGTGTTGTGTTTATAGAGTGGGTGGCAGCATTACTGTGTCTTGACTTTGGGACTTTTGAATTAAATTCAAGTGGGTTATGTTTTAACATTGGTACCCTTATTGTAACTTGGAAGGGTGACCAATTTGACAGAAATGGTCCCTTGATAGTAATGCCAACAGCCGCATGAGGCTGTATTTGAGTCATTGATTCCTTATGTTAGACTGGATTAAGCATGGTGAACTTTTATCTTGATTACTTGTTTATTCTGGCAATTTGTGAATGGATTTACAGCTGAGGAGGTTGATCTCTCCCATGACGTTCAGCATTGGGAAACCTTATCTGACTCTGAGAAGCACTTCATAACCCATGTCCTAGCCTTTTTTGCTGCATCTGATGGCATAGTTTTGGAAAATTTGGCTGCAAGGTTTCTCAAGGATGTTCAAGTTCCTGAGGTAAATATTGCATTCTGTTTTTTTTTGTTTTTTTTCTAATTATTTGCTGGTATTTGTTGCTGCTAAACGTGCCTCTTAGTTGAGGAGTAGTTTAATTATTCTTTCTGTTTCTAAATATCTATAAGTGCTTTATTATGTTTGTTGTTCGGTTGAGTCAGTTCAGATACTTTTTAGGTTGTGGGGTTGGTTGATGAATCTGCACTATGTTTTGATTTTTTTTTTTTTTGGGGTAAATCTTCTTCTTTTTTGGGAATTCTTAAGGAGTTCTGATGTTGTGGCATGACTTTTTCTATTTCAAATTTCCATTGTATAGTCTTTGCTGTGTAATTTTATTTTCTTATTCCTGTTTTGTGTACTTTAAAACATGGGCAAAGGCTCATCTTCTAACAGGTGACTCCTAGAATGGTGGTTTTTTTTTTTGTTGAACTTATTTGCAGATGATTTGGGGAAAATCTTTTTACCTGTTATCAGTATGTTTATAGGTCCTGTCTCTATTTTCTGTAGAATCACTGAATTTTGTGGTGGTTCCTGTTGTCACTCGTCATGAATCTTGTATATCAACTTATATAGACACCCTTGCAGACACACAAAGAAGCAAAAGCTGGCACGTCATATGTTTACTTTCACTTAATCATTTACATTTGGACTGTCATTAATGGCAGGCTCGGGCGTTCTATAGCTTTCAGATAGCAATGGAGAATATTCATTCTGGTATAGCATTGTGATTGATGTCTTCTCTCCTTCCTCAGTATAACCTCTGCTTGCTGCCTGATTGAGGCTTATATTTTGTCAGAGATGTACAGCTTGCTGCTGGAGACCTATATCAAGGATTCAAGAGAGAAGCATAGGTTATTTAATGCAATAGAAAATTTACCTTGTGTGGCAAGGAAGGCTGAGTGGGCATTAAATTGGATTCATAGGTAACAAATAATCCAACATTGTACTCTGGTATTGCCTACAATTATCATGCATGAGGGAGCACACCATCATTTATGAGGATTTGCAGTGGCTGGATTTTTACATATATGCAGACAAGTGTGCTGCACACACATGCATTCACAGAATTTATGCCTTGTTGGCTAATGTTGGCAGATTTACATGGGTGCCTCTGTATTTGCTAACTTCATTAAATTGATCCATTAGAATTTTGAACTGCTGACTTCTCACCAATCAGCATGTATGTGATCGGCTCACTTTTAGTGTTGTAGAATAGATATAAGAAACCCTCTATGTCTTGCATGTAGACAATTTATTTGCTGTTGGCCTTCTGCATTACTATAAAGACAAATAGGAAAGAGGAGGAAAGAAGGCAGTATTTTCTGTGCATATACTTTGCAGCCACTACAGAGTCATTTCCTTTGATTAAATCAGAATTACTGTTAAGTGTAAGCAAGATAAAAGTCCTTTTAAAAAGTTCAGCATTCATGTCAAAGATACTGCTAGTGACCTTTGGGTTTATGTCATCTGCTTCTTTATTGATAGTGAGCATGAAATTGTGGGCTCAAAACCCACTATGTGTGTGTTTAACTTGTTAATGTAAAGGAATTTTTTTTTTAAGAGCTATTCTCATTCATTATTGTAAAGAAAATTTTATTTTTCATAAGGTGGCAAATGGTAGGAGAAGAAGTTTGATAATGGAGTTGGAGTTAGATAGAGGGAGAATTGTTAGGGATAATGCGTCAATAACAGAGGAAGAAACTCGGTTTTATAAAAAGCCTTATATTGAGGAAGTCGCAGAGAGGCCTTTCCTTGAGAGTTAGATTGGTCTTCTGTTGCTGATGCTAAGGCAAATTGGTTACAAAGACCTTTTGAGGAGGAGGTTAGCAGTGCAATTTGGAAGATGGATAAGGAGAAGGCACCTGTCCAGTCTCGGTTTCAATATGGCCTTTTTCCAGGCTTGTTGGTTTTTCGTGAAGGATGATTTGATGAAGGTTTTAAATGAGTTTCTTTTATAATGAAAATATAACAACTAGTATAAACTCTGCCTTCATCACTCTTTTCCCTAAAAAGAATTGTTCTATTAACGTGCGTGATCTTAGACCTATTAGCTTGGTTTCTAGTGTTTATAATATCATTACAGAAGTCCTTTCTTTGAGGTTGGGGGAGGTTTTTGGGGATACAATCTCTGAAAACCAAAGCACTTTTCTAGTAGGTGGGCAAATTCTAGATGCTGGGTTAGTTGCAAATGAAGCAGTGGAAGACATTAAGCATAGAAAGCAGAAAGGCCCGGTTTTTAAGTTGGATTTTGAGAAACCTTATGATAGAGTCAATTGGGGGGGTTTATAGATAAAATTCTGTCATAAGGGATTTACAGATAGAAGGAGAAAGTGGGCTTGAAGATGCTTTCTTCTATAGCTTTTTTTGTTTTTGTTAACAGTGAGCCTAAAGAGTGGTTTAGAGGGCAACATGGTGTACAGTAAGGAGATCCTCTCTCTCCTTTTCTATTTACCCTTCTTGTTATTGTTTTGAGTTGTATGTTGACTAGGGTTCTGAAAGAGGGATATTGTGAGGCTTGATGGTTGGGACAGAAGGGTTAGACTCCTCTCATTTACAATTTTCAGATGATACTATTCTCTTCCTTCCTAATAATAAGGAAACTTTTCAGCATGTTCTTTCTTTGTTACAAAATTTCAAGGTTGTGTTTGGTCTTTGTTTCAATCTCTTTATGTGTGGGTTGGTTGGGATTAATGTTTAGGATAGGTTAGTGGGTGAATTAGCTGGGATGACTGGTTGTGGGGTTTTGCAATGGCTCCTGACTTATTTAGGTGTTTCTTTGAGGGGTAATACACGTGCTGAGTCTTTTTGCAATCCTATGATGCAAAAGATTTAAAAAAGATCAAATAGTTGGAAAGAGGCTTATTTTTTGGGTAGTGGGAGGATTACCTTAATTCAGGCTTCCTTGTCTAGTATCCCTTTGTATTATCTTTCTTTGTTTAAGATTCCAGTTAGGGTAGCTTACTGGATGGAGGAGATTATGCAGGATTTCTTGTGGTCTGGGAGTGATGAAAGTAAAAGAGATCACTTGGTCAGTTGGGAGGTGTGTTCGAGGTCAAAGGAGGAAGGAGGGTTGGGTCTTAGTAATTTATTGTCTAAAACATTTCCTTGATGACTAAGTGGCTTTGGTGGTTCCCTTTGGAGCGTACTTCATTGTGGCATAGGGTGATTAGAAGCAAGTATGGTGTTTATCAATGTGGCTGGGATGCTAATCCTAAAATTAGTGCTGTTCATGTAAGCCCTTGAAAGTATATATCTCAGGTGTGTGTGTATATATATATATATATATGTATCAATCTTTCTTTTCTTGTTGGAGATGGAACCTGTTTTTGGTTTTTGGAGGACCATTGGATCAAAGACTCTTATTTTCCAGACCTTTTTCTGTGTCTTTATTAGTTATCTTCTTTGCATAATGCTCCAATTTCATCTTTTTTAACTGGTCATAGTAACCATTCTTCTTGGAATTTTCAGTTTTCTAAAATTCTTAATGATAGACTCGTTGATGAACTTGCTTTAATGCTGGAAATTCTTGACCCCTTCCATGGTTCTTCTTTGCCAGGATTTGGAATTTGGATTCTTCGGGTTCTTATACTTGTTCTTCTTTCTTTAAATATTTGGTTCAAAGTCCAAATACTAATTGTCTTCCTTTATCTTAGTTATTCTGGAAACCCAAGGCCCCTTCTAAGGTAAAGCTTTTGTTTGGACAGCGGCATTTAATAGTGTTGGAAAACACCATTAGAAAACATTTAAAAAGACATGCTATTTCTGTTTATTTTTATTATTATTTCTTTTATTTAGTTTGATCTTATCCAGTTTTGTTATTTATTTTTCTGTTATAATAGGATAGTTATATATATATATATATATATATTTTGAAGTTTGTTTAGGCTGTTTAGATAGGATTAGCTTGGGTTTATGTCCTATGTTTTAGCCTTTTATTGTCTTTTGTTTAGATAGGCTTTATCACTTAGTTACTTGAGAGCTTGGGTCTCTCTCTTATCTTTTATAAATGTATTTTGGTGCTATTCAATAAAATAAGTTCAGAGGAAAATTAAACCCTGAATTGCTACAAATAGAATTAACACAAATAATTTCTTTAGATTTGAAGGCTCAATGAGACTTTACCACCTGACGTTTGTGTGATGTGTTACAGAAGTTCAGAGACAAGTGACCATCTTTTTTTGCATTATGAAGTGAGTTGGCAGATTTAGATTAAGCTGTTTGGTTTCTTTGAGGAAAGCTGGGTTTGTCCAGCTGATCTATAGGCTTTTCTAGATTCTAGCCATCGAGTTTGTGGGCTTTGGGAGGTAAAAGGAGCATAGAGTTCTTCAGCAGTGTGCAGTTCTTGCTGGTTTGTGTTGTACTTGGTTAGAACGAGAGGTTTCTTCCACCACATCTTTTGGGGAGCCTTTTGTTTTTTTGGGGGGTCCTTTATGTGGGTTTCAGCAAATGGTATAAGGAAGGGGGGGCGTCTATTGTGGATCTTCAAAGGGATTTGAAGGCTCTCTTGAGTTAAAGAGTTGGGGTTGTTTTCTTTTGTTTGAGGAGGATCTCTTGTCCTGTTTCTGCATCTTTTTGTATTCTCTCTTCAGATCAGTAAATTCTTTGCATATCAAGAAAGGGGGGGGGGGGGGAGTGATTATTATTGGTGCATAATTTCCTATGCATCTGTTATTTTATGTAGTCTTTCATACATATCCTTGCTTAAAAGTTAAGTGTGGAACTAATGCATTTGTGCACAAGAAATCTACAACAAGTTACTTGAGTGTACTTTTTATAAAGGAGTAGAAGGTTGAAGCCTGTCTACATGTGTGAATTAGGGTCTATTATCTAATGTGGTTATAATTTCCAATAGATCCTTCAAGATGAAGGAATGTTAGGGGTTTATATAATTTGGTTCTTGATGGGAATATACAGGGTTTGTGTATAATTCTGAATTTCTAGAACCTCTTTTTGCTCTAATTTTTGCATCATTATTTTCTAAGTTTGTAATTTCTTTTATCATTGATCTATGTCATAATGACTGGACAAAGTTTTACGTTGGTTGTCGACCGCCTAACATAACCCTCCTCTTTTTTTCGAGTTTGGGAGCGGCTATGAAAATTATTTACATTAAAGCATAGCATAGGTAGAGCAGTAGGATCAGATAATATATCTATTAAGGTGTGGAAGGATTTAGGAGCAAAAAGTATAAGTAATCCAAGAGAATACCAAACAAGTGGAGAAGTACTTGAATTCCTATTTATAAAAATAAAAGAGACATATAAATCTGTGCAAATTATAGAGGAATTAAATTCATGAGCCACACTATGAAATTATGGATAGGGTTATTGAGCAAAAATTAAGACAAGATAGTTAAGTTACAGAGAATCAATTTGATTTTATATCTAATAGGTCGACCATGGAAGCAATATACTTGTTGCGAAGATTAATAGAGAAATATTAGACAAACCAAAAAGACTTGTATATGGTGTTTATTGATTTAGAAAAAACATATGATAGGGTGCTAAGAGATGTTTTGTGGAAAACTATGGAAAAAAAAAGAGTCCGTATTGTTTATATTTGAGCAATTCAAAATGTGTATGATGAGGTTACAATCAGTGTGAGAACACAAAGTGGGCCCACCGATGATTTCCCAATAACTATTGGCCTACATCAGGGGTCAATTCTGAGTCTTTATCTTTTTACTTTAGTCTTAGATGTGCTTACTGAACATATCCAAGAGCCAGTGCTACAGTGCATGCTCTTTGCAAATGATATAGTTCTAGTTAGAGAGTCGAGAGAAGAATTAAATGAGAAATTAGAAATATGGAGACTAATTTTGGAAACACATGGATTTCGTTTAAGTAGAAGTAAAATAAAATATATGAAATGTAAGTTTGGTAAGAGACGTACTAATTTTAGCGTAGAAGTGAAAATAGGAGAGTACAATATACCACAAATCACTTGGTTTAGGTATCTTGGATCCATCATATAACATGATGGGGAAATAGAGGAAGATGTAAATCATATGATTCAAGCGGGGTGGATGAAATGGAGGAATACTTCGATTGTTATAACGGATAGAAAAGTACTGCTCAAATTTGAGGATAAATTTTACCGCATAGTTATAAAACCGGCAATATTGTATAGGATAGAGTGTTGGATATCAAAAAGCCAATAAGAGAATAAGGTCAATGTTGCAGAGATAAGAATGTTGCGTTTGATGAGTGGATATACTAAATAAGATAGAATGAGAAATGAATACATTAAAGAGAAAGTTGGGGTCGCACCTATTGTAGAAAAATTAGTAGAATCGCGTCTTAGATGGTTTGGTCATGTATGGAGAAGACCTATAAAAGCTCCAGTAAGAAGAATAGATTAGATGGAGAGTAGCCTAATAATTAGAGGTAAAGGGAGACCACGAAAAATTATAACCGAAATTATTAAGAAAGATTTAAATTTAAATGGTTTAACTAAAAACATGATTTATGATAGAACTTTATGGCGTCGTTTGATCCATGTGGCTGATCCCACCTAATCGGAAAATGCCTATTGTTGTTGTTGTTATTGTAGTAATTTCTTTTATATTTTGCACAGTTATCTGATTTTTATGATGGTGCTTCTTTGTATTGTGCTGCATATCATTATAGAGAACATAGAAACTGCTTACGAATAAGTTATTTATTGCATGAATTACAGCTCCACTTCATTTGCTGAGAGACTAGTTGCTTTTGCCTGTGTTGAAGGAATCTTTTTCTCGGGAAGGTAGTTATCAGAAGAAAGAACAGCTTATAGGATTCCTTGCTTATTAATATAAATGAATTATTTGTAATGGAATCTTGTGCTGCATTTTTAATACATATATTTTTTAATTCATTTGGTTTTGTTGTCAGTTTCTGTGCCATATTTTGGCTTAAAAAGAGAGGATTGATGCCAGGTTTGACTTTCTCAAATGAGCTAATCTCTAGAGATGAGGGCCTTCACTGTGATTTTGCTTGTCTCCTGTACAGGTAGTGTAAAGCGTTTTACTCACAATTTATAGAAGAATGTAGGATATAATGGATTTTTTTTACATGAATAGTTATTAATTTTTTATTTGTGATGGATTTGATTTTGGTTCCCGTTAGTGCCACGGGAATATAGAGATAGTTGGCTGATAATGATTAGTCACTGGGTTGCAATTGCCTGCAGTTTGTTACGGAGGCAGCTAGATTCCGAACGGGTGCATTACATTGTGCATGAAGCTGTTGAGATTGAAACTCAGTTTGTCTGTGAGGCCCTCCCTTGTGCCTTGATTGGCATGAACTCCACACTCATGAGCCAGTACATACAATTTGTTGCTGACAGGCTTTTGGTATGAGAGTTTTTTTTTTGGGGGGGGGGGGGTGTTAGGGGTTACAAAATTTAAGCATGAAGATTAAAAATGTAATTAGGAGGTCCAAAACTGTAACTGAGTAAAAATTACATTTATAAAAATTTTAACTGTAAAGTTAAATATTTTAATTGGGAGGAGCCAGCTTGGGTAAGCTTCCTCCCCCTTCTGCCCAAACAAAAAAGTTTGGTTAACCTTTTTATTTTTTATTTTATTTAAATTTTTTGGTTGCCTTTCAGGCGTCTTTGGGGTACCAGAGGAAGTACAATGTGGAAAATCCATTCGATTGGATGGAGTTTATTTCCTTGCAGTGAGTATATTGTATCTATTTTTGTATTGTTGGTAATGATTGATTGGGAATGAACTTCTACTTCTGAGTTCTTGGCCTGTATTTTATATTTTTACGAGGCTTGGCACATGTTCTCTTTATGAGGTGGTGTTCTCATAATTACTCACTGAACATACCTTTGGGTGGTCCTTTTAAATTAATGGTCTCATCTCCTATCAGCAAAATTATACAAGTATGCTGATTACCATTTTATAGATGGTGTCCTCATGAGAAAACTGTGGAGGGAGATACGACGGGTTTTGAAATCTTGCTGTGTTTTGAATAACTAGAACCATAGGGGGTGTTTGGTATGAGGATAGATTTTTTATTCCTGGGAATGTGATTCCTAGGAACATTGTTAAAATTGTTTGGATAGGTTAAAATATTCCCAGGAACATTTCATGATATTTCTTGGAATATTACATTAATGTGTTTGGTTCAATCACAATATTTATAGGAATCATAGACCGTTTTTCAAAAATGTCCTTAATAATTTGTTATTTAAAAAAAATCAATAATTACTTATGACTCAATATTTCTTTATGAAAAAATTAATAATAAAACAGTGGCAATGGTGGTAGCAGCAGTGGAGTTGAGGGTGGTGGTGTTAGCGTTGGTGGTGATAGCGACGGTGCTGGCGACAATGATGGTGGGGGTGCTGGGGCTGGTAATGGCAATGGTGGTGGCAGTAACAATGGTGGATGAAAATGAGTTGATGTTAGGACTTTTAAAGCGATGAAGGATAAATAAGTTGGTCTTTTCATCTAAGCAAAAATATTCTCATGCCATGGATTGTAACATTCCCACCCCCTAGATGAAATGAAAATTTAAAAATTTGAAATTATTGGAAATATAACATTCTTGGGATTATTTTTTCTACTTGTGTACCAAACATAAGAATCTAACATTCTATACCTCACATTCTTGGTACCAAATGCCCTCTAGATTGAATTTCTTGATATTCCTACTTTGATTGAGACAGGTATAGAGTGGACAAGAGTGGTTGGTATGCATGCACCTTGCATTTTAGAATTTTTGTTTCACTGTAGCTTTGGAAATAAAGTTGTGCTTGAGCTTCTAAGCTTCTCGTTGTCTCAAGTATATTACTGTCAAATGCGGTGCCATATACCTTGTTACATAGTTTGGGATGTAGATATTAGTTTAAATTTTTTGCCTGATTGAGCAGAGGAAAGGCTAACTTCTTTGAGAGAAGGGTGGGTGATTATCAGAAGGCATCTGTGATGTCAAGCCTCCAAGATGCTGGGAAAAATTTTGTCTTCAAACTTGACGAGGATTTTTAGTCACCACTGTTCTGTTTCTGCTTAAAGCACTATGGAGATGCAGAATGGGGCATCAAATTTTTGTCTATTATTCTTTTCAGCAACGGGTGTGGCCTACACATTAGGTGATTCTCCTAAGCATTGGCTGATCATATGGGACCTTTGATCAGGCCGGTTGTAACATGTATAATGTCTTCTGCTCTGTAGCCCCCTCTGCTATGTAATATTTTTATTATCACTATGACCAATTTACTCTGTAAGTCTGAAAAGACAAGAAATTTTTATATACACTCCAGTATCTATCTCTCTATGACGCGTTCAAAGAAAGACATGAGGGAGACCTTCTTAGAAAGGTAATGTATTGGGTTGAGCCATGTTTCTGTCCTTCTGAGATCTGGGGTATATAATTAGAGTCTTGACCAATAATCTTGAAGCTACTTATAATTATTTTGTGTGAAAAAATAGGGGTACTATGATATTGTTACCAAATCCAGAAGGCTTTAATGAGAGACCCCATGATATTGCTATCAAATGCCCAATATTGAAAAGTACGCAATCCAGTAAAGGAAATATTTGCCTATGGAGAATTATTTTCTGAACATGGGGATGGAAGTACCGTCAATGGCACATTGAGACCATGTTTCTGATAATAGTTGCATTACAAAAGTCATGTCACAATTATTGAATCTCAGAACGCAGTGCGCAGGCATATTCCCTCCGCACTTGGCACAGATAGTGTGCTGCTTGGTGTTGTCCGCCAAAGCGTGAAATTAATGGGTTTGGTAAAATTCCACGAATTCTCTTTTTCTTAGAATCTGAACCCTTTGTCAACATTTTGTTTGAATTCAAGTAAATTAGTAATCCCTCTCTGATAAAATTTTATTGGTTAATGCGTATTTTAGGTGGCAGCCTGACCTTTTTTTTCTGGGGGTTGTTAAAAGGGTTAATGCATTGATTTAGATATTAATCAGCTGGTTTATTTATAATAAATTTATTCTATTTTTAGTAAATCACAGCTATCATGTACCACTTTTATCTTTTAAAAATATACCCTGTTTTAATTTGATTTTTTTAAATATTAAATGTTATATTTCAATTCTTCAAAGATTATTTTTACTTTTACATATTTTCGCGTAAAGCTCATTAACAAACAGTTAATATGATAGGATCTGTTAAAATGAATGATGTGACTATCAAAGCAATGCATTTTATAAATTTATATCTACTTTGATATGAACAAAAGGAATGAATTTTGTTTCTGTTTTTATGTGTAATATTTATAATGCTTATATAATTATTATTCAACATTATTTATCTACTTATATTATTTTTTAAAGTATATACATTATAGTCATTTTTTATTAACAAAATTATCTTTTTCTGTTCTATTATTGTTTCTGTCCTAATAAATCTATGTACTAAACAATTCATTAAAAAAATTTAAATGCATAGCTCAGAATAATACTTATGCAACGCTTTGATGGTTACATTTGCAATTAACACCCACATCACTTGTTTTGTTTACAACAAAAATAATCTTTAAATGGCTTAAATAAAATATTTAATCTTTAGGGGATTAAATTTAATATATATATATATATGTGTGTGTGTGTGTGTGTGGAGAAAAAAAAACTAATTTACTCAAATAATTATTGTTAGCTTGTGTGCACACCAACTCAATTATGCTTGCTTGTCCTTGCCGTCTTGGTTTGGTGAGAAGGCAGCATCATCCAAGTATTCTAAAGGAGAGGTTATAGAAGTGATAAATATGTGATGCCCTTCCAAATAAAGGTAAGATAAGAAATCATAAGTTCAATATTATATATATATATGGCTGTTTAATCAATCATCATTTGTCTCGTGCATGCCTCATGATTCATCTCTTTCTTTACCCTCCGTTTATCTAATCCCTACTTTTACACCTAAAAGATCAGAGCATACCAAAGTGTGATAAGACTTAGGTCAGGCAGTTATGCGTGAAATGAACTGCTTACCAAACAACAACATTTTACCATTTCATATATTTACACCCTATGATTCTGCCACTGCCATGCATTATCTTTAAAACCAATCAATGTTAAGTTGTAATTTGATTCTTGCTTGTTTTGAATAATACTTTGCTATATTACACACAAAAAAATTCAATTAGTTTATATATTAACAAAGCTTTTCTCATAAGGTGATAATAATATTATAGTTATGATATAATAGTTATTAAATATTGTTAAATGTAAAATAATATTTTTTCTTATTTTAATAAATTTTTTACTATAATTATACCGTTAATTACTCAAAAGTCAAATTAATTCTTTCAAGAAATATTCATTATTAAATAAGTTAATATTTTAAGCAATTATTGGATACTTTTTTTTTTATATTTACTAATTATTGGATCATAACTAAAAAACATGATATTCTAGGTTCAGATATAGTATCATTTCCCTTTCTAATATGTCAACCCTATCATTATGCTTCCATTTTGTAAGGCAACCTAATAAAAGAAGGAGGACAAAATTTTTTTTTTTTATGCATGTCTTAATTATTTAGTCGCTGAATATTTGCAACATATGATTTAATATTTGAAAATTTTTAACTCTCTAGTTATTAGCCCTCCAACGGACCAAAAAAAAAGAAGATAAATATATATGCTCCAAAACTATCGAGAACTAAGTTAAAAATTTTCAAAAACTTAATCATGTATTTCAAAGATTTAAGAATTAAAAGGTTAAATTATGTATATTTTAGAGAATATATATTTCCTCTGAAAACATGATTTTTCAGTTAACTTCTTAAACTCAGAAATGAGTGGTTATTTTTAAAAGTTCAACTGAAGTCTATAAGAATTAATAAGGATCTTTCATTAGCAATATGCCAAGTTGTATTGTCATTTTCTCTAACAACTCTTGCATCATTATCTTAAGCATTGCCACTAAATTTTCTTATGTGCTGCAGAACTTTTCTTTCTGCGTGTAACTTATAAGCTTTTGAAATAGAATAAGAATCTTTGCATTTTTACCTAATCATTAAAAAAAAAAAAATTTGTATCTGGATAGGAGATGAATACATAATTATTTTAATCAATGTGGTCCCTTTTCTATTTTTCGAAAGATATGAAGCTGTACTGTTAACTGATCAAGGCACTATCACTTACCTACCAACACGTCTCATTCATGACCTGCACACGTGAAAATTATGGAAAAAAGATAAAAGGGGGAGAGGGATATAAGGTTTTTGATTCTCTCTTAATTTTAATATTTTTAAAATAGATATTTTTTAGAATAAATTTTAAAAATAAAAAAATAAAAAAAATTATTTAAATTATTATTCTAAAAAATCATTGTTTTTTATTTTTTTCCTATTTTTACAAAATACAAGTTAACAAAACATCTAAAACATATTTTAATTTTTCTGTTTTTGAAAGCACAATTTTGTTTTTTTGTTTTATAAAATATTTTATTAAAAATAAATTATTAAATATTTTTTTTTTGTTCTTAAAAACATAAAATTGTTTTGGAAAGAAGAAATCCAATAGGCCTATATATTCTCTATAGACTACATATAATATAATTAAAAAGAAATAAAAAATTAATATAAAAAAATAAATTTATTTCATACATAAATTTATTTTTCTATATCACTCTTTTTTTTACACCTCTACAACTATGTAATTGTAGAATTTCTACTTGCGGAAGTGAGAGAATGCCTTTTGTATACTTATCTATCAAATTGAACAAGTGGACATTTAGGCAATTGTAAAATCATTGTGAAAATCATTGTCGAAATCAATTGAATATTTTGTTAAGTTAAAAACATTAAATTTAAATGAATTGGGTTCCATCGAGTTTTGTTATCATGTTTATTACTTTATTATGACATAATCAATATTACATGTATTTTAAAATTTAGATCCAATTAAATCAAACTAACTTCATTTTAACATAAAATTTTATCTACGCGAATCCATTAACCTGCTTAAACCCAATTAAACTCTTTTTTTTTCAAGGTTTAATCAGGTTAAAATTGATTGATGGGCTTTTCGACCACTTTCTGTAAAAGGGAAAACATAAAACTATGACACATAGGGCTTGTTTGATTTTCTGTTATTAAAATAATTTTTGGTTTTTAAGAATAAAAAAATAAAAAAATTTATTTAATAATATATTTTTAATAAAGTGTTTTGTAAAACAAAAAATATAATTATGTTTTCGGAAATAAAAAAATTAAAACATTTTATTGATATTTTTTAATTTTTGTTTTGCAAAATTAAAAAAAATAAAAATAATAATTTTTTAAAATAATGATTTAAACAGATTTTTTAATTTTTTTTATTTTCAAAATTTATTTTAAAAAACATCTTTTTTTGAAAACATTAAAATTAGAATAGAATCAATTAACTAACAAAACTTCTTTCAGAGATGGTTAATTTTTTTTTCAATATAAACACATAGGAGCATCTTCCACGTTCCACTTGATAAATAATTTTTCAAAAAAAAAATCTAAAATGTAAAACTTTGCAGGGGTAGAAATGGGATAGGGTTGATGGGAGTTTGGAGGGGGATAGAATTTTGGGTCTCTTTTTAGGGTTTGTGGGTGTTTAATATATATTTATTATATATAATATATTTCATATAATAAATATTATACATATATACTTTTTAGTATATAAAATATATAAATTATAGAATATATTATTTAATTTTTAACATAATATACTAAAATATAATTAATAATAATAAATTAAAATGTTATGATTTTGTTGATAAAGTTATCTTTCTAATTATATTTTAATTTTCTGAAACTTATTTATATAATATTTTTTAAAAATTTTATTAGAAATTTTACACAAAAAAAAAATCTCAACTTATAAGACTTTTTTGTCTAAGATTCTTAATAAGATTAAATAAAATTTTTCATAGAAATAAATTAATTGAAATTATCTGAACAAATTATAAACAATTGTGTAACTCTCCCAAACGATAATAACACTATTTTTCATATAGGACTTTCTCATAAACCCCCTGAATTCCGTAATCGTGAGTTTGTGGAATAATATATAACATATTATATATTTTTATATAATAAATATAATATATTATAATTATTTTATATAATATAAAACATATAATATTTATTATGTAAAAATATATAATAAATATATATTAACCCCTTAGCCCAATCACTTTTTTTTTTTGGGTGAGGCAGGGTACATCTGGGGACGTGCCTTCTAATCGGGGAATACGCCTTTTCATATGTGCTTCTTTAATTTTTTTATCTTTTTGATAAAAAATATAAAATTTGGTCATAACTTAGTGGCAATATCACTAAATTCAGAAAAATATAATATTTAAAGGGATAACTTTTTGTATTATAGCATCTAATTTTTTCTTTTTTTATTTGTTGAATTTTGCTCAAAATTCAGTTCCTTATCACTATGACTTATATTATTATCAAATTTTACATGTATTATTATTTTAAGTCATTAAAGAAACTTGTCCAACCCTCTAAAATATTAAAAATTTAAAATAATTTTAAAATTTAAGATATTTCATAATAGATAATTTAATTTCACTGTTGTTTATAGTAATTTTTCCTATTGTGAATAAGCGCATGATGACGAGTTTGGGTGTTTTGGACCCACTTAGGTGGCGAGTACGCAAAGCAACCCTAGTCATCATCTCTACCTAACCTAACCACTTTGAGATTGAAAGCCCCTCCAACCCCAAAAGTAAAAGCAAATATGGGAAGTTCCAACCCACTGGACGAGATAGATTGGTATATGGTGGGTCCATGAAAAGAAAAAAAAAATTATACATAAAAGTATAAAAGCAATTGGTATTTTTAAAAATTATTATCTATATTTTTTAAAGTTATTACTAAAAAAATTTCTTATAATATTAAAAAAATCATGTTGTAATTTTATTAAATATGAATAAAAATTTTTGAAAGATTCATTGATAATATTTTTTTTAGTCTTTTAAAAGAATTCTAATTTTATAGTCCTTCAATAAAATTTCTATTAATTTCCAATCCTTCCATGAAATTTTCCCAAAGGAAAAGGTGGTGGTTGCTTTAACGTTGCCCAGAATCCCAGACCTTGCAGAGTGAACAATTGGGCATCATCTGCAAGGCTAACATAGTAATATCACACATCATAAAATCACCCACTTCATGTTGATTGTCGTCATGTCCGACCGAGATGAAAAAATTTAACTACACTTCATTATAATTACGTCTTTTTAAAAATTTAATATTTCAATTTTGACTCAGTCTTTTTAAAAATTTCATTCATATATCATGTTTTAATTAGGTCTTTTAAAAATTTTATCGATGTACTATAATTTAATTAGAGAATTTTATATTAAATCATGTTTGGTAATTGGTGTAAAGGAATGGGTGGGTAAAGATAAGAAAAATAAAGGGGGAAAAAAATAAAATACACGTTTGGTATGCTGCAATACCATTCTCTTTAGAAACTATTTTCCTATGCCCCAGTGGAATGTGATTTCCCTTTTTCTATGGATAGAATCTCAAATTTTTCAAGGAAATGAAATTGAAAATTACTGCCCTCCCTTGCCTCTGATTCTGATAGTGCAAAGCAATCCTCTTGGTTTTTCCTAGGCTCATTGGCATCAGAAATTCCAAGAACAAAACTTCATCTTTCCTTTGATAAAATTATTTTTTTTTCACAATATATTTTTTCTGAAAAATAAAATCATTTAAATATTTTAAATTTCACAATACAAAAGTAAACAAAATTATTTTTTAAAAAATAAAAATAATTAATTATTTTTAAAATAAACATTTAAATATTTTTTATTTTAAAAGGTATTATGATCTTTTGTGCAATTTTCTTTTTCACTTCTAAATTATTTTCATTCAATCAAATATATAAATAAAATAATATTTTCATTCTTTTCTATATATCAAATATAATTTGGGACTCTAAAATTTTATTATATTCTTATTTCTATTCTCATAAAAAAAATCATTGTCATGTGCTCAACATAATCTTTAGGAACAACTAGTGAGCTTATATCTCACATGATACCAATCACAATTTTTCTCTACTTCTTACTCCTGAAGTTTTGTGTTTCTTTCTAACAAAAAAGAAAAATCCTAAATAACATTATTTTTTAAAGAAATTATAATAAATTCTTCCAATTAATGTTTAACTATAAAATTAGTATATACATTTTAAAACTTAACAAAACACTTTCAATCTGGCATTTGAAGTTTCCACACATTTTAAAGTTTATACTTTGTTGTGTTACATTTTAAAGTTTATATAATAAATTTGTAATTAAATTTTAGTTTAGGAAGTAAAATTTTTCTTTTTAGGCACAACACTACGGGGGTTTGACTAAAAAATAAAGTATTTAGAATCCCGGTTATACCCCTGGGGATTTGACTTTTTTCCCTTTTTTAACCTTGCATGACGAAATCGAAAGCGCTCCTGAAAATAGATACTGTTAACCAGACAGACATCCTCCCATTTTTCGCAGTGTCAGTAGTGCATACACTCAGCTTCCTACGGCCGAAAAAGTAGCCGAACCTCCGGCGGCGTAGCCATGGAGGTTTCCGCCGTAAGCAGCCTCTGGGACGGCGTCCTAGAGCTGACGAAGGCGGCGCAGGAGAGGGGTTGTGATCCTATGGTTTGGGCCATGCATATAAATTCGAATTTGAACTCGGCGGGAGAGTCCTTGCCTTCGGTGGAGCTCGCCAACGTATTAGTCTCTTACATTTGCTGGGAAAATAATGTTCCCATTATGTGGAAGTTTCTAGAGAAAGCCTTCATCTTCAAGATCGTGCCTCCTATGCTTGTTCTTGCTCTGCTTTCTGTCAGGTTTGTCTTATTCTCCTTCGATTTCTCAAGTTTCTTTTCCGTCCTGGATTTTTTTTTTCTTTTTTCCTTTTTTCTTGTTGGGTGATCGACATGTTGGGTTCTTCACACTGGTCTAATGAAGAAGATCATGAGCAATTTTACACATTATTCTCTTTTTTTTTCCCTGTTATTCTGACACTATGAAGCGGACATTCGAAAAGGAGCGTGGTTGTTGTTAACATATGTTAGAACTTGTATTAGACAAGGTGTGACACTATAAATTATGTGTAATTACTAAGATTTTGTCGTGCTCTGTGTCAATCTGTCCATGCTTCCTGGTTCAGTTTTTCCTTCCCATTCAAATGCCATGCTTGTTTCTATCCTGATAACTATATTTTTGTTGGCGTTTATGAACATATTTTGAGTGTAAGATCGCTACTCTGCTTAATCAAAGGAAGCTTGTTGAGAAAGAGGAGAGGAATGAGGATTTGGGGCTCATTATAATTTTTTTTAGGTGCTTAATTGTACCTTTTTTGTTCCTTAATCTGGGTCACATTTATGTTTAAGGAGAAATGATCCAGTGCGCCCAGACCATGTACTGCATTTCCACATAGAAAAACAGTCCGAGAAACTTATCTACTTGAAGAATTAGATGTTTATTTTTGTGGAAATGGTGTACATACATGATACAACGGATCTGCTGAATAATTTCTCATGTTTATGCACCCTAAACTTTTTGTTGCTTACATCAAGTTAATTTTAGAAAATGGAATCCAATTAGTCCGATGAGTAGATTTGGCGGCTAGTTTTGCTGGTACATCATGATTTTTTTTCCCCCCTCCCTAACAGCACTCCTCTTCTTTTTCATTTACATTTATAAATTGAAGGTAAATGCTGATATAGTGATATAGTCGTCATTATAGATTAGGGAGCACAATGAGTGATATTGATATCCCTATTTTATTGGCAGGGTTATCCCATGTAGACATTTCCAACCTGGGGCCTATAGGCTATACATGGAACTCCTCAAAAGACAAGCTTTTGAACTTAAATATCAGCTAAATCTGCCGAACTATCTGAAGTAAGCTTTTTTTCTTTTTTGGTTTTAAATGGCTTTTTTGCTTCAACTTGTTTATGTGTTTAAATTTTTCCTTTGCAATGATGTAAAGGTTTTTTTGCTCCGCATGAGGTTGGCTGCATGGTAGTCTGTGAGAGGTACCGAACCATCATGATAACTTTTTAGCTTCATTTTTCATGGAGCGTGCTAATTAGACATAGGATAAGCCCCTGTGTATGTCAGATACAAGGAGAGGATAATATGGTTATTGCATTTATGGGTTAAAGCAAAATCTTCTCTCAAGGACAATTCATGTCATGTTGTTTTACCATAATATACACTCAGCTCAATATTCTGTGATATGGTTTTGACTGTTTGATGATACATTAGAGAAGTTCTCTCTAATTGTTTTTTTCCTTCTTGCTGACCTGGTTGCTTTGTTGTAAATTTTAATGGTTGAGATAGAGATGAAATGGTGTTATAATAGACTATTCTGTTTAATGATGTGATTTGTTTCTTCGCTCAATGCTTCTGCTTTGAACAGGGTCATGAAATCTATAGATGCTGTTCTTCATCTTTCACAGATATTTGGCCCGTCACAAAGAGAGCCTGGCATTCTGGTGGTTGAATTTATTTTTTCAGTTGTCTGGCAGTTGCTTGATGCATCATTGGATGATGAAGGGTTGCTGGAACTCACTCCTGAAAAGAAGTCCAGATGGGAAATACTATATCGAGAAATGGATCTGGATAGGCAAGGTAATTATGATGTCAAGAAGACTGAACAGTTTGAGAAAATGCAGAATGCGAATACCCTTATGGCCATTGAGATGATTGGTCAATTTCTTCAGGATAAAATATGTTCTAGGCTTCTTTACTTAGCCCACAAAAATTTGTGAGTATTTGTTCTAAAATATTCATTTACAATTAAACATTTCCTTTTTTGGTTTAACAATTTCAATGACATCGTGAATGATATTTATATGTCCTTTATGTGGCTTTTCTTGCATGATTGGCATTTAGCTTAGCACCTATCTGCCATTTTTTTCAGGCCCAAGCATTGGCTAAGTTTTGTTCAGCGGTTGAAGCTGCTTGTAGCAAATTCATTAGCATTGGGAAATTCAAGAACTCTGACTCCTGAGGCACTTCTCCAATTGACTTCAGACAATAGCATCATCTTGTCTGGAGAATGCAAAACAAGTTCACAGCAAAAGTTCCATGCAGTTATGGCTTTTGAATATCTTTCTTCTTCAGCATCACTCTGCCATGGTGCTACTCATTCTGCTCTCTGGATTCCTCTTGACCTGGTACTGGAAGATGCCATGGACGGCTATCAAGTTAGTGCAACAAGTGCTATTGAGATAATTAGCAGTAAGATTGAGCATAGCTATAGAGATCTGATTGAAATGGTATATATTATCTCTTGAAACTATAGGTACATAAGAGATTAAAGCTTATTATTTGTTTTGTGTAGGTTTGATCAAAACTCTACAAGCAATAAATGGCACCTCTTGGCATGACACATTTTTGGGCCTTTGGTTAGCAGCTCTTCGTCTTGTTCAGAGGGTCAGAACTCTCCTTCTGCAAATTAATTTGTTTTTATGGACTTTTGCTTCTGTATTTGTAATCATATTTTTTATATGCTTGTAGGAAAGAGATCCTATTGAGGGCCCAATGCCTCATCTAGATGCCCGCTTGTGCATGTTATTGTGTATCATACCTCTTGTTGTTGCCAGTCTTATTGAAGAGGAGGAAAGAATACCTATCGATGAAACAGAGAATGGCCCTACAGGTCACTGGAAAGAGAAAAAGATTCCAGGAAACTGCCGTAATGATCTAGTCTCGAGTCTACAGGTATTGGGGGATTATCAGAGCTTGCTTACTCCACCTCAATCTGTTGCTGCTGCTGCAAATCAGGCTGCTGCAAAAGCAATGCTATTTGTTTCCGGAATCACAATAGGGAGTGCATATTTTGAATGCCTCAGCATGACAGAAATGCCTATTGACTGTTGTAAGTAATGTTTACTTTCAGTGCCAATAAGGAGTTATGTATGGAATGTCAGAGATATTGAGAAAAGTAATCAGAGCTTAAGCTTAAAAGCTTAATCATGGGATCAAACTCTTGACCACTTGATCATAAAGGACCATTTTAACTTAAAAGTTTAAGCTTTTTAAGTGAAGGACCATGATTACGTTGTTAATATCTCTAAGATTGATGATCAGCAATAGGGGAATCTCTACCAATCTTAGTTATGAGTTACTGGGGCATCTTTGTTAAAATTTTTATTTGACTTAATGTCTTGGTTTTCAGCTGGAAACATGCGTCACCTGGTAGTTGAGTCTTGTATTGCCCGTAACCTACTGGACACGTCTGCTTATTTATGGCCGGGTTATGTGAATGGACGGATCAATCAAATGCCTCAGTGTGTTCCTGCTCAAGTACCTGGCTGGTCATCATTTATGAACGGAGCACCACTGAGTCCTGCAATGATAAATGCTCTGGTTTCAAGTCCTGCTTCAAGGTATGATCTCCTCTTTCTAACATCTACATGAATTTGTTTTTGGGGGATCTACCAAAATGGGTGAATTGAAGATTTTTTTAACTTGACTCTCCTGCCTAATGCTTCTGTCAGGATGAATCGATGTGTTGAAACATGATATAATTTTATAAGTATAACAAGAATGTCCTTACTTCATTTGCTAAGAATAAATTCATGCACTTCACAGCTGATGGTTCAAACATACAACAGAATCAAGGATTTACAATAAGTTTGTTCTTTTTTGGGTTTTTGTTGCCTGGTCTTCAGTTTTTCTTTTTCTTTCCTGAAGCCAGGTATATCAGATGCTCTTTTTTGTAAATTTACCAAAAGGTAAGGCAACTGAATTTACGCTCCTGGATTTCATGGAAGCTTAGCAGAACTGGAGAAGATTTTTGAGATTGCAACCGGAGGATCAGAAGAGGATAAGATATCTGCTGCTACCATTCTTTGTGGGGCATCTTTAATTCGGGGATGGAATGTACAGGTAATGAAGTTTGACGCTGGCATATGGAAAATCTGATTACTTATAGAGTAGTATCAAGCATTTTCTATCCTAATTGCATTAGATCTCTATTTCATGCAGGAGCACACTGTTCATTTCATTATTAGGTTATTATCTCCACCACTTCCAGTAGGGAACACTGAAGGCAACAGCCATTTAATTAATTATGCTCCAATGCTTAATGTACTCATTGTTGGAATAGCATCTGTTGATTGTGTTCAAATATTGTCGCTTCATGGTTTGGTAAGTTTAATCTGCAATCCTGATTAAAAGTATTGTAATATAATATTAGTTGTTCTGTCTGGAATATATATAAGATAATGATGCATGGACCTAAATTTTTTCTTTCCATAATGTGACTAACTACTAAATTCAAGTCTTAAGCTTTCTTTCTGTTTCTGGTTGGAGAAGAATAACGCACCAATTTTTGTGATATTTCTCAAGTTTGAGCTAATGCAATTCCCAAATGTCTCACCAGGTTCCACAGCTTGTGTGTTCATTGATGCCAATCTGCGAAGTTTTTGGATCATGTGTGCCTAATGTCTCATGGACACTAACGTCAGGGGAAGAAATATCTGCTCATGCTGTGTTTTCAAATGCATTTATTCTTCTTTTAAAACTATGGAGGTTCAATCATCCTCCTCTTGAACATGGAGTTGGAGATGTACCCACTGTTGGTTCTCAACTAACTCCTGAATACCTCCTATTAGTACGAAACTCCCACCTAGTGTCACCTGGTAACATCCACAAAGATCAAAACAGGAGGAGACTCTCGGAAATTGCAAGTTTATCATCACCAAATTCTGTATTTGTTGACTCGTTTCCAAAACTAAAAGTGTGGTATAGGCAGCATCAAGCATGTATAGCCTCGACATTGTCTGGTCTTGTTCATGGAACCCCTTTTCATCAGATTGTTGAGGGGCTTCTCAACATGATGTTCAAAAAGATTAATAGAGGAAGCCAGACTTCTGTTACATCCGGAAGCAGTAGCTCTTCTGGACCTGCAAATGAAGATACCTCTATGAGGCCAAAATTACCTGCTTGGGATATTCTGGAAGCCATTCCCTTTGTAGTTGATGCTGCTCTCACAGCCTGTGCTCATGGAAGATTATCTCCGCGTGAGTTGGCAACAGGTATGGCACTACTAGCCTTGTGTTGGGATATGGTAAATCCAAGCCAACATTTGTAGAAGTCCTATTTTCCAAAAATACAACCAAGAATCTAAGTAGGTAATCCTTGATGTTCAAAATTTCTCTCTCAGTAGCCAAATTTTCAAAATTCTTCCTGATGTTCATTGATGCATGCAGCAATGTCATGAATACCAGAATGTTCTTCACTTCTTATTGTCAGGGCTCAAAGATTTAGCTGATTTTCTTCCTGCATCTTTGGCAACCATAGTAAGCTACTTCTCCGCTGAAGTAACTAGGGGTGTTTGGAAACCTGTTCTTATGAATGGAACGGATTGGCCGAGTCCTGCTGCAAATCTACTGAATGTCGAGGAACAGATGAGGAAAATTTTGGCTGCAACTGGTGTTGATGTCCCAAGCCTTGCTTCAGGTTTCCTCTTGTTCTGAACCTAAATTCTGAATGCATTTTCTTTTTCCATAATCCTGAATAGAATGCGCGTTCAGGATGACAGTTTAACCGTAATTTCTCCAATATATAAATCACAATCTGTGTCAATTAGTGTTTTTGGAGATGTCTACTTCCTTCATTTACCTTTTCTCTCCCAACAACATTATTACTATAGCTTTTTGACCAAGGGTCACTTCTACAGGAGGAAGCTCTCCAGCCACACTTCCGTTGCCCTTGGCTGCCTTCGTAAGCCTTACCATAACCTACAAAATCGACAGAGCATCAGAGCGTTTTCTCAATTTGGCTGGTCCAGCTTTGGAGTCTCTTGCTGCAGGTTGTCCATGGCCTTGCATGCCAATAGTAGCTTCCTTATGGACCCAAAAGGCGAAGCGTTGGAGTGACTTCCTTATCTTCTCAGCATCTCGAACTGTCTTCCTCCACAACAGGGATGCCGTAGTTCAACTCCTCAAAAGCTGCTTCTCATCTACCCTTGGCATGAACATCTCTCCTATCTCATCCAATGGTGGTGTTGGCGCCCTCCTTGGCCATGGCTTTAAGTCCCATTTTTGTGGAGGGATTTGCCCAGTTGCTCCAGGAATTCTCTATCTTCGTGCTTATCGATCAATCAGAGATATTGTTTTCTTGACAGAAGAAATAGTTTCCATAATAATGCAGTCAGTGAGAGAGATTGTATGTGGTGGGGTTCCAAGGGACGGAATAGAAAAGTTACGAGCAACAAAAGATGGCATAAAATATGGACAGGTTTCACTTGCTGCATCCATGACTCGGGTGAAAGTTGCAGCTGCACTAGGGGCTTCTTTAGTATGGTTATCAGGAGGGTTGATGCTGGTTCAATTATTGATAAAAGAAACTTTGCCTTCCTGGTTTATATCTGTTCATAGATCTGAGCTGGAGAAGTCTGATGGGATGGTGGCAATGCTTGGAGGATATGCACTTGCTTACTTTGCCGTTCTTTGTGGAGCTTTTGCTTGTGGGGTTGATTCATCATCCTCAGCTTCAAAGAGACGTCCAAAAATTCTGGGGATTCATATGGAGTTTCTGGCTAGTGCACTTGATGGGAAGATATCGCTTGGCTGTGATTCTGCCACTTGGCGAGCCTATGTGTCAGGGTTTGTGAGCCTAATGGTGAGCTGTACACCAAATTGGGTGCTGGAAGTAGATGTAGAAGTGTTGAAGAGATTGAGCAATGGATTGAGGCAGATGAATGAAGAGGAGCTTGCTCTTGCTTTATTGGCTGTTGGTGGGGTGGGTACAATGGGTGCAGCAGCTGAGCTCATAATTGACAACGAGATATGAACTACTTTAATTCGTTATTAGCGTCTATATATTATAGGACGCAGTATTTGTAATGTGCATTAGTTTCATGCGCTAAAGTCGTGCAGTGATAACTCCTTTTTCAATCAACGGATCTCTTGGAAAAGCATCACCCGTGAGAATGAAATATTGTGTACCTATGGCTATCATGTTTATCTTAAAGCTGACAAGTTTATGACATCAATTTTCATTCGTTATCAACCACAAATGGGTTATGTTTCTTGGTTTCTTTATCTTCCATGCAGGGGCAACAAGACATTTCTATTTTCAGTGTAGGTACGTAGTGAAGCAAAGCTTTATGTAGAGATTTCATCATACGATTGAAGATACCAACAAAGCAGTAAGAAGAGAACCATACAAAGTCTTGATCTTGTTTGTAGATGTTTGATCCTATCCACAAGTGTACCGTCTATCTTATGAGTTCCCCATTGGACAATATTATATCATTCACTTAAATTGAAATTGTGAGATGAGAGAAATCATCTTTAACAACTCTTGCATCCATCCATAACCCAAGCAGCATTCCATCCCATAATTCGTAAAGGGAAGTTAGGTGAACCAACAATTTTTGGGCATCTTTAGCTAACGGAATGGATCAGATGTGCATTAGAAATTTCACAAATTTATTGCAGTTAATTTTGTATAATCCTTCCAATGTTATAGACAAGATCCGTGAATGTGGAGACATGGAGAAGGATGGCTACCAACAGATCATAATTTTCTCTTCTTACAAAAATGGTTCAGATCAAAAGTCTTCCACTAAAAGGGGAACCATGAAAATGGTAACGCTATAAAGATGCTGGTGGAGAAAACAAACATCAGAGTCAATCAGCGATGATCTCCTTGTTTGTTAAGAGTCACGTTGAGTAGAGACCTGCAGAAACCAAAATCATATCACTGGAGCATCAAACTAAGAAGTTAACATTTACTATTCACATTCAGTAATATTCAAGTTCACTTATATTCATCTCGTAAATATAGTCATCCAAGTTCATGGAGAATAACCGCAACAACTTTGGACTTGCAAATAGCCATGGACTAACAAATGCTTCACTTTTTTCCAAGTAAATGCTAAATCCCAATTCAGTGTTTGTGGGATCACAGAAGTTTGAACAGGAAAGTTCATGTGGAATAGATCGATCGTATGGATATTCCACAGAGTAATTCACCAACAAAGATTCAAACTAAAGTTCAAAGTAAATAACTTATTCCAGTTCTCCAAGTTGCAATTATCTGATGTCACTGCCACAATATTTTTTTTCCCAAGTTCCCACGACATTATTTCTTTGTTATTTTTAAGGGGAAAAAAGCAGTCAGCCTGGTGTGACATTCATACACCAGCGTATCAGAAAGGCTGTTCAGATTTGAAGTAATAATCTTTCAAATGAAAGAAGCCTTGAAGCCAAAAACAACACCAGATACACAGGGAACCAAAGGTGTCTCATTGTGCTATATAGCAAATCGTTTTATTAACCTTAACCATTTGCAATGCTAGATTAAAATGCACATTGGTAGCTTTACTCAATGCAGTCCAGGTCAACAACAGCTCCAAAATGCTGGAAGCCAAAGCATGGCATTACTTAGGTTCATCATTGTGGTTAAAGTAGTCAAAATTAAACAAATTACCTAGGATCAGCCAAGGGTCACCAAATATTAATGATTTTTCTTGATAAAACACCAAATAATAATGATAACTAGCATATAATCATGATCAATTAATTTCTTTATAAGGAATAGCTCAAAATACATAATAATTTAATAATCTTCAGTGTACACTTCGTACATCAGATCAAATCAAATAACAACTACAAAAGTTTTATAGGTATAAATAACAACCATGTAATTCCAACTGTATGTTAAAAATTACCATTTAATGACTGTAAAATAATTTCAAACGAATTTTGGAAAAGCTGATTGGATATTATATCCATATGACAAAATAGACTTATGCTGTGTTTGGAAACACTTTTGGAGACTCCCAAACCATGGTTTGCAACCCACAAAATGCAGAAGCTATGTTTTATTGCTTTGGCCAAAACCATGGTTTGAAGAAAGTAAAAGCTGAACCAAACATACACTTAATAGTCTCTGAAGCCCATCTATGCCACCACAAGAAGCTCAGTCATTTTGTATTGGTTACTTTAATACAGTTTTTATTTCCACCACTTTCATTTGTAACCACCAGTCATACCAAGAATAGACATTCAAGTAGGACAACATCCAGCTTGACTGGATGGAATTGCATCACAGACATTGTGTCACAGATCAGAGAAAAAGAAATTGAAGACGGAGGAAGAAGGAAAAGAGGCTTAGGGCAAATTATTGGGAATCGATAATGGAAGATGAAGGAGTCACAGACCAGACATTATTGCAAGCTGAATTGCAATTGAAATAAGTTTAATGACTTTGATCACAAATCAACTGCTTTCCAAACCAATTTCAAGTTAGACGTGGGATCTGAATTGGTCCCTTGACTTTAGCACGTAGAATCATAAAATCATAATTGCACAACTTGAATAGAAAGAATTAAACAATCAAGAAACTTAATCCATGTCTCCAAGGCACCCTAGAAGAAAGATGCATTTGACATCCCATCTAACCCTGTTCATGTAGAATTTCTCAGTGTCTGTCACACAAATCTCTATCAAGTTATATAGGTCTCAGTAATATGGAAAATCAAGCAGTTTGATACTTTATGACTCTATTTCCTTTGATTGTTTTGAAAGATTTCTCCTCAACGAGACTTACAGATCAATACCAATAATATGAAGAAGGGCAAAAGTTACACTATCCATGGAAAGTAAGATATTGCAGCTTCAGAGTCCTAATTATGTAAAATCAAACTTATTGCATAATGCACATCAGAAAGATCAGCTTTCTTTCCCCTGGACTTGTTAAAATATAACATGTTTGAAGTCAGTCATTTTAAATGTACAATTTAAAACAATGCACCTATATGGAAAGATGTATACACTCCATACTACATGGGATAGGATTTATCATTGGCTGGGCAGACATAGTCTACAAGCAAAAAAAAAAAAAAAATGAAGTCGCTATTTTGACTATTTTATTTAAAATTCCATGCCACTATCACCAAAAAGAATTCCCCCACCAAATAAGAGGGCATGGCTGCATGGGGAGAAGGAACCTTAAATCAAGTCACGGCCTATATTCTAGAGCCATGCCAGGCCAGCCCTATTGAAGGACCAGAGGAGTGGCCATAGATCTTCACTGAAGAAATTATTTAACAGAACATTATAATTTCATGATAGCAAAATCTATATAACCCATCAACAACAAAAGTATATAGATGCAGTGCTTAAACAGTCAGAAACCCTTCTCAACGCAACATTTCTGCATGGTTTCCACTTATAGAAGCTGGTTGTTCTTAAGACCTGGATTCGCAGTTTGTGATAACCTGATAAGGACCCTCCAACCGTTCTACCATATTCTTATCTTCTCCAAGATGATTAATGCAATTGAGAGAAGTTAAGAAAAATTTCAGACTGACAAAACCAATGCAATAACACAAGGACACGAACTCGAAGTACTAAGTCCTTGCCAGTGTCCAATGCCTATCATTGAGAAACTAAAATCCAGAGAGAAATGATGCCATTCTATCAATCATGTGCAACTCTTTCAATCATAACCATTTACCAATCATGCCTACAAATGAAACAAACCACAATTACAGAGAAATGAATGCAGACTTGCAAGCTTGAATTTAGAAACTAGATTATTAGAAACAACCAAAGATAATCAATTCACGACTAGCAAGATTAATTTATAAATTCATCAAACTAAAACCAGACTTACTTCTTGTGCCGCTTTCCCTTTTTCGGTGCCCAACCCACAAGCTTGGCATTGGGGCACCCACAGCGTGACCGGAACAGCAAAACAGCACGGCCATTCGGCGGAGCCATCCTCCTGAGCTCGGACCTGAGGCACTCGTAATCGGGGTTGTCATCACTCCCACCCTTCCAAGGCAGCTTATCAAACTCGTCATACCCAGACTTGACACACTCCTCCGACTGCAATTGCAGATCAAACTCCATCGCTTTCTTCAGCCCTTTGCAGCCGGGTTTCCCGCACTTTCGCAAATGGGCACCGCAGCAATATTGCATCACTATTGCCGAAACGACGAAGAAGACCAAAAACCCTAGAATGTAAGGGATCCGCGGGAATTGATAAATCTGGGGCGTGGATTGTGCGAGGAGGATAGAGAGGGAATTGAAGATGTAGGAGAAATAAGAAGAGAGAAGGAAAGCACCAGAGAAAAGGACAAGAATGAAGATGAGGAGGTCAAGGGTGGCGGAAGGAGAGTGGTTGCAGGGAGAGGAATGGGAATTGGTGTTGGAATTATGGCTATGGTTTGAAAATTTGGGTTTGGGGTAGGACGACGACGATAAGAGAGAAGAAGAAGGAGAAGAAAAGGAGACAGAACTAGAAGATGGGGCCATGGTAGAGGAGGAGGGGGTGGCCGCGACGGCGGTGATCACGGTGCCGGAGCCGGTGGTGGTGGCGAGCGGAAGCTGGCACATGTTAGAGAAAGGTATGTTATTTTTAGTAAAAACTGTTACTTTATTTTTTAAAAAATAATTAAATTCCATTATCCAGACATATATGGGATTTGGAAGCGAATGGGTGAAGACCAAAACTGGAAGAGACACCACGCGCCTTCGGTAGAGACACGGCGTGAGGTGGGCAAAGCTGACTACGTATACTGCTACTCTTTGATAATTTTCTTTTTCAATGTGGTTAACAAGAGAATATAGAGGATCGAATGGGGAAAAAATGCAATTTTTTTGTTGAATTTTAAATTATTTATAATATTTTTTTAAACTATTACCCTCATAGTTTATATCTTTCCCTCATTTCTTTTTTTTTTTTATTTGAAATATTGTTATTTGTTGTTTTAAAATTAAAGTGTATCAATAGTATTTCAGATAACAAAGTTAATGGAAAAATTATTAAAAGTGATAATTGAAAGGAGGCATTTTTCATTTTCAAAATTAATAATAGTATTCTCAAAAAATAAAAATAAAAATTGAGGAAAATATTTGTAATATTTTCCTAACAAATATCATTGCGACATCAAAATTTTTTGGTATTTGAAATCAAAACCAATTTTAATTTTTATTTGAAATTTAATTAAAGAAAATTTTGAGAGCAACTCTAAAATACTAAAATGATCAAAATAATAGGAAAAAATAGATAGCATACAGGAATATTGAATGAATAATGAGTTGCTATTAAAATTTTCTTCTTTTCCTCTAATCTTTTTTTTTTTTTGGGTCCATGTTTGATTAACCCAGAGTCCAGAGAGTGCACAACATCTTATAAGAAAATATAAAGGATAAGCAATCACTATCAAATGAAATTAGCCTTTTTTTTTTCTCTTATCTTTTACTATATTTATAAGAGAGGGGAAAAAAAAAAGCTAATCTATCTTAGTTTAGCTCATATGTTAAGTCCATCCAAGACAGGCATATGGTTTAATATCTGGTTATTTAAATTTATTTCTTTAAGCTTTGTTAATTTAAGATTATTTTTACAAAAATTATGTTAAGTTGCTTTGAAACCAATAATAATAGAGGAAAGAGAGAACAATACAAGTCGAAAAAGCTAGAAATTTTGATGAGAATACTATCCTTTAATATTATAAATGAAAATCTTTTATATGAGGATGTTAGAGCAAAGCATTAACAAATACAAAACTAAATAATAAAAATAATAAAAATCACTTATAATTAAAAAATGAAAACAAATTCGTATAATTTAATAAGAATATCATTTAAAAAATAGTCATCCAAATTAATTTTAAAATTTAACATCTCTCATAATAAATATTTTTTATTTATGGCATTAAAGTATAATTTTATTTAAGTTTACAAAATATATTTATATATTTATTTAAATAATATATATAATAATTTTTTTTGAAAGTTGAAACATCAATTTTCTTTTTTTTTTTCTTTTGTAATATTGCTTACCTTTTGTGGCTTTATGGTGGAGCCTATAACTTGAACTACAATCAATTCAACGGAGTATATTCCATGTGAAGATCAATGTAAAACATCATCCTCCACACCGCACACAGAATTTTAATTCTCAACAATCCCAGAATTGTCAGAATCATGCCAGAGCCTTTGTGATCTCGTTTCTTTGTCCGCAACGTTAATGCAAACCCTAGTGTCCTGTTCATCCTATATTATTCACTTGTCTTCTCAGCCGTCACCTCCGATATATGTTCCATCCTCCATGAAGGGACCCTAATCATAAATAATAATAATAATAATAATAAAATTTTATTTTCGTCTAGATTGATTCCAGTCTCAACTGATCTATTCAAAGATATTTTTTATTATTTTATTATTTAAAAATTTGATTTTACATAAAATATTTATTTATTCCTATTGAAACAAAAACAAACTTTTAGTATAATAAAGTATAAAAAATATATAAAATATGGGATTTTACACTAATAACAATTCTACAATCAGCTAGCTAACTAAGACACGCACTCTCTCTCTCTCTCTGATCATTTCCACATAAAAGTATTTCCAAGTATGTTTTCTTTGGTGGGGATGTTGACACCCAGTTTCTGTGTATTCTCAGTTAGTCACATCCTGAACAACACAGATCAACCATCTTTCACTGATATTGTACTTCAAAAGAAAGACTATAAGCAGATTGAGGCTATAGGCACAGTAGGACTTCACACCAGTGTGGACCTTTCTTTTCTCTCATTTCAAAGACTAAATATATAAAAGCACAAAATTCCAACTCAATGAAAGAACATGTCCGCAAGTTGGCTTCCATATGTGTCATCGTCATTGGTGTTGCTATGCCTCTCAGTGGCTCAAATTTCACCTGGCCCATTATATCTAGATATCTACACACACACACACACACACACATCAGCAGAGTAATAAGTCCACAGGTCCACAGAGATTGGTTGTATGCTTAAAGATCTTATCTTGGATACTTTCTGCTTTAAGATAAGGTGTGGGAGCTTTTTCTTGACAATCTTCTCAGAACAGTGAGACATTATTTGACAAGCTTGAAAGTCACATGCTTGAGACATGGCCCAAAAGGGGGATAACATTAGAGCTCACGTGAAGTTATGGTTTACTTTGTAGGGATTAACCCCCAAGGATTAAGAAGAAACAAGCAATAACTTTGTTTTTTTCCGTTTGAATTCTTTGAGTTATGGACACTCAGGTGGAGAGGATTATGATGTGAGATTTAGGGACTATTTAAGATAAGGTTGGTGTTTGTACTTGTAAAATCACCTTAAGAAAAGCGACAATCAGTAATGGCCGGCATGATTTGACAAAAAACTATGTCTAAGTTGAATTTGGAAAGAGAGAGCACGAGGTTGATGTGAAATTCATGTACAGGTGGAGCCTTAAGATGATCCAATATAAGCATATATGTATGTAGAATAATTCATCTTTTATAAATTTGTGCCCGAATTGGAGCAACAAGTTTAGTAGTTTACTGCAATTAGAGAGTCATGGGAAAAAAGGGTACGAGATTTGCCAAGTGGAGGAGGATGATAAGGCAACAAAGAGGGAAGCTTTATATCATGAGGGTGTGTATCTCTATGCTTCTTAATTGGCATAAGTACTCTCAGTCGTAACTAGAAGCACTCACTTGCAGTATTCTCATTCTCAAGCTGTCACTTTTTGATGCTAGCTAGATCGTTGGTTATTCTATTTGATTTTGTAAATTAGCTTTCAGTTAGCTTGCATATTGATAATTTTGCAATGTAATTGGGGTTTAAGGAAAAAAAAAAACCCAGGAATGCTAAATCTCTCTCTTCCCCCTAACTCTGTTTTTGTGTCTGATGTTTGTGTTGTCTCAATTTTCAAACGTGTACCAAATGAAAAATAATAGTATTAAACGTCTCAGTTTGGTGCGATTCCTTGCATGTGTGTTCTGTTCTTGAAATTGAACTCGCTACAGTGAACAGAAATATCAATTTCAAGCTAAGGTACTGCTCTATATATCACAGTAAGAACTTCTACCCGGCTTACGTGATTGTGCACACTTAATAAAATCCTTTTGTTTAGGGTATCGCAAAAATGCAAGAGAATCCATACCAATACATCCCGAAATTCATGGACCCATGCGCATGTTTGGGGAATATACTACATGGAGAGGGTGAGGAGGGAAATAATATATACGATATAGCTCAAAAGAGACAGGGTTGGCCAACCTAGCTATTAGGATTAGTTTTATAAAGTCCTTTCCTGGGTGATTTAGCAGGGAAGCAATGTGACTGGGACAGTTTTGTCATCTTCGATCCCTCCCAGAAGCCCCCATTTATCACCTATCACATTCTCCATACCCTTCTTCTTCGGAGTGTCTGTGTGTGTGTGTGTGTGTGTGTGTATATATATATGCATAATAATTTCTTGGGGGCATCTAGATATATATCGTCATGGCAGGACATTCGCTATCAGTGAGAAATCGAAAGCCTGAGTTATGGCGACGATGGTCAAGGCACTTCCGGGAGCAGAAAACTAGATTTTATATCATTTGGAGGTGCATAGTGATGCTTCTACGGGGGAAAGAGCGATTTTGACGGGAGGGATATCAGGGAAGAAGTTGTTAACAAGGATTAAACCACTAGATTCACAAGATATACTGCTCCAAGTAGCTCTGGTACTGAACATCATTACAAGCTTGCTTTGCTTTTACTTTGGATTGTTACTTGGTTTAGAAAGGAAATTAGTTAAAACTAGAGGGATAAGATGTGTTGGTGGTTGCGGAGGAACCTAGGATGACTTTAATTGTCAAAAACATGTACAGTAGGATTTATTTTCTTAATCTTGTATGGAACCTTGGCCAACTAATGTAAATTTACTTTCTTGAAATATACCTGTCGCATTGATTAGCTTGGGTTATAAAAAGATACTGATGAGAAATGAGAAACCACTCCGAGAACAGTCAAATATCTCTTTCCATGATTTTATTTTCTCCCAAGAACTAACTGTGGTTTACCCGACCAGAACAAAAGGAACTTTTGTCGCATTTATAGAGAGAAAAAGGGCGACCACGACTACCAGAACCAAAAAACAGGGATTTACAGATAAATTAAGTTTTCCATTAACATAGTACAACGGTGAAAATACTAGGAAATTATTGTAACTGTTTTTCTGTCTTCCTTTTACTTCAGTAAGCATGTATTTATTTACAGGAAATTAGGATCACTGGATTACATCTATTGTCAAAATGTAATTCCTTTCCCAGTTAATGTTGCCCAAAAAGTTGGGTTCAGATTTACACGTTCATGAAAAAATATATATGTGCATTTATTACCCTTCCAAAAAGAAAATAACAATAATCAAATCAAACAACTAAAAAATGCTCCTAACCTTTCTTTTCTTTTCTATCATAATGCCGACACAGAGGCACTCCCCGAAAATGATAGGAATCAGAACAAAACCCACTAATTGTAACAAACCAATCTCATCGCCTATTCCCAAGAGGCTCAATAGAATTCCCTTGCAACCTTGTAATATTGCCAACATCTTCTGTAGATTTTCTTGGGGTACCCCCTTGCTTAGTTTGGCCTCCCTGTATGGTCAAAAACAAATGATTGATACTACAATTTTTACCAGCAGCAGACTTTTTTATACAAATTATTTAGTGTCAGATAGAAAAAGCATGTGATGTTTAAGGATTTGTTAATACTTGGAGTTCTCTCGGCTTAAAGAACGAAAACGATTTACAACCTTACAGCAACTATGACAGAGAAGAAACACACATTGAAACCATAAAATATGTTAAAAAAAGCATTCACTTACTGCTCCCTTCTGGACAGTCAACCTCCGGATAGATGGACAGCGTGCCATTGAGGAAGCAGCAGCTGCAGCAGCCACACGTATCCTGGAAAATAAAAGTTGTAAAGCATTTTATTTCAGAGTTGCAGCAGTTTCATCCATCCCTGCGACATTTAAAAGTTTGAGCTCTCTATTACCTCTTATGCACATCAACATATTCATCTGTTTCATCTACAATCTCCTCCTGCATTGTTGAAGAGATTATAATCAGCCTTGCAGGGGAAAACAGGATGACTGCAGGAGGGTGTAAAAGAAAAGAAATGTGAAAGGACAAAAGTACCTGCAGAAGTTCCTCAAATACATCTTCCAACGTGATGATACCTATAACTTCATCTTCAATATCCTCTGAAAATAGATCATTTGTTGTGGCATCACGCAAAGAAGTGTGCTTAATTATGGGAGGCTTCGAATGCTTGTCGATGTCTACAACAACGTTTTCTGACTTCTGCTTCAGTAGCAAAGGAGTAGTCAGCTGGGTATTGCCAACATTACTCTTGTTTTCTTCATTCTTCTGTCCCTCAACTGTTGCTAGAGTCATCTTGTCTTTTTCTTTAGCCTTTACAACAGCAGCCATATGACTGCTACCTTTTTGGAATTCATTCAGTATATCATAAAGAGGCATATCTGCTGGAACTCTGTAGATACAGTCCAATACACAAACTCCTGATATTTCACAATTATTTTTTTTTGGTTTTTCAAAAAAGGAAATGAACAAGAAGATAAATTAAGAAAAGTGCACCGTGGAACTCTTCTAATGGAAACAGCACTAACAGGGGTCTCTGTTTCTGGTCGTACTGTGAGAAGACTTTTGACCTAATTTATAAACAAATTCAGAAAATGAGAAGGAGAGAATCCAAATAGTAATAAAAGGGAAATAAGTCAGATTAAGTCAAAATCTGCAACATATGACACTCACCAGCAGAAGGCCTATAATATTCTTTGGATGTCCAGAATAGACAGGAACTCGACTGTGTCCGCGAGCAAGAACTTTTCCCATTACCTCCCTGATTTTTGAGATGGCACCATAAGAGTTTTAAGAAAGAATATAATTAAGAGCTAAAGTGAAAACATATACATTATATTTTGCAAAGAAGAAATTACTCCAATATGCAAGTGAAGTTCTCTCATGCCTTTTTTGTAAGAATGACTCCAGATATTTTCCACTTGTTCCAGTACATGGTGCAGTGGAAAATATCTTACCAGCAACAATATAATCCTTAAAGAGGAAGCAATTTTCGAAAAAACATTTGAATTGCCTATTTACAACCTACAAAAGACTACCTCCTATATTCCTACATTCTGTGACCAAAAATGTTACTCAGCTGCCAACTAATGAGTGTCAGTTTTTAGTGGTCATTAATTAGTCTCTGCAGGCTATAGATCATTATTTGTTTAATCCACAAATAAAAAATTGCCAAACATGGCCTCTTTGTTCTCAATGTTTTCAGTGCCTTGAGGGATTTATCCGTCAGTCGCTGGTATTTGTTGTCTTGAGGATAAGGACTGGCGGACACGGGAAAACTTGTTTGGAAGGTTATTGTTCAGGCCACATGGGCCAATCGGCGGAAAAGAAACACACAAACTAACAAACAATTATAACTTAGTCTGCTGATTGTTATATTTGTAGTCTTACAATCGTCATTCGTTATTTATAGACAAAAGCATGAGTGGAGATTTGCCTAAGCCTTGTGTGCATGTGTGTGTATTTCAAGAGATAAAAACTCATAGCGGTAGAAGCAAACAGGAAACTTACCAATCTAACTTCGAATTAACATCCAAGGAAAATGTTGATTCAATAGGAGTCATAGCCTCCTGAGCAGTCTGTTTATAGACAAAAATCAACTTCAAAGTTCTGCTGCAGAGACTATCAGTTTTTACAAATTCTATTGGATTGCTAATGTAATGGAACAATAATTATGAGATTGACATCAAATGTGACGGGTTAACTGAGGTGCTTAGTGCTTACCTTTTCAGTCAAATCTAGCGCTCCACTGATAATTGTTGTTTCATCATGTGTAAGTTCACCACCCTTCCCAGCCTAAAGAACGAAGTTCAACATTTATGAATTTATTTTTCAGACTTATTTTGGTAATATTCAGGCAGCTTCAGCAATCTTGACATAACTGACTCTGCAACACAATTATTATAATTTGACGACTGAAATATTGTTTCTTGACTCACCTCCTGGCTGTGGATGGAGACAAGAGCTTTTAACTGGGCACGCCTAAATAAAGCCTCATTATGTCCCAATACACAATCCAGTATCTGAAACATATGTCAGTGAGAAAAGGGCACCTTTTGGGGCATGATTAAAAAAAAATTCATTGTTCTTATCTTGAGAACAAGAGGAGCTCTCCTTAATACCCAAAAAAAAAAAAATACTAAAAATAATATAATATGTATTAACCACTAGAATTGTACTCTTTGATTTTTAAGTCAATAAAATACATCTATAATCTCCTTTATAATTAAATTCTTTGCAATATCCTTCTCACTAGAAACAGTCAAATTATATGCAAAAATAATAATCTTTTATTTTATTATAAAACCTTATTTTTACAGTGAGTAGAAAGTATAGTTAAAAAAAACAAAAAGTAAAAAATTTTGTGAAATAGTGAGAATTAGAAAATAGTTTTGTGAAATAGTGAGAATTAGAAAATAGAGAGTATATTATTAATCATTCTCGGAGAATGGAAAATAAAATAGAGGCTTTAATATATCTTATTTGTTTTTTAAAATTTGTTTTTATGATTGATGTAAGTAGATATGTTTTTAAAAGCATGTATTTTAAGACATTAAAACATTAAAATGGCTAGATAAAAAATTTTAAGGGGGCAAATTTAAAAATTTTAAAGAAAAAGATAATATTATATACATATATAAATATATATAGAAAATTTTTTAGGAGACGGCTGCCCCTAAAATCCTAAAATGTAATACCTAGTTCCGTCTCTATCTCCCAGGGGTGACGAGACACAGCTGTTACGAGTTTTCTCCATATTGTTTATGATAGAAGAAGCACTCTTAAGCTAACAATCATTTTAGACAGTAAAATCAATTGTAATTGTCAATTTAATTATGATTGCGGCATCAACATTTTGAAAAGGAGTCAGTGTCAAAAGGCTACTGACCTCAGTTTCAGCTAAAAGGCATGCCTATGATATTGCTCAGTTGCTGACATACTAAAGAGTTCTCCTAAACCAAGTAAGTTAGATATAGCTGTCACCACGCAAATTATAAAAGACCTTAACTTATATATGTATGATACATCTTGATAACGTCTTTGCATCTAGAAGTTTCATGAAAATATGTTGAGTCTATTTAGTTATATTATACTGCCACATTAATTATCCAAAAGACTGGTTCTTTAACCTCTGCAGGAGAAATCACCTTTCCAATGGGATAGGCGATAGGATAACAGATTATCATTAAAATTCGCACAAGCCATATCACATTGGCACCTACAGCAAGACCATATCGAGTACAAATTGCTTGTGGGATAACCTGAAATTAGAGATGCAAAATTGATAATAAATTATATGAACTTCACAATTCCTTTAGTGCCAACATTGAAGTTAAACCACAGAACCATGAAGGATCACAGGATCACATACCTCTCCAAAAAACAGAACAAAAGTAACAGAGAGTATGATAGCAAGGTACTCATTGAATATTCTATCTAGGTATATCGGAAGGGCCTGCAGATCACAAGTGTCGAAGCCATTAGCTACTTAAAGTTAGGCAGGATATATGAATCAGGAATAAATCCACATAAAATTACTCAGCAATACATCTCTGACATCTGAAAAGCAGATTCAGCTATTAAGCAGTCAATTATCGAGATCATTTTCCAATCCAGTGTGATTATATAAACCATTCCTTAAACAAACTATCCTTTTAAGCAACAATAAGTCAATAACTATTTGCAATAAAAGCTAAGACTTATCGATTTCTTACAAATATATTCAGAAACACAGAAATACTTAGATCTAAATTATGAGCATAATAATTTCCATGAGACTGATACCAAACAACCGAGTTTTAATATCAGTTAAGAACCTCTCCAAACCCCCTAAAACACGGGACATCATACAACCTTTAACTGCCAATGGTCAATGCCGAAAAGAATTACCATGCGCATGCGCACTGCAATTGAATTACCTCCATGGCGGCAGCATTGCACAGCAGCAGAGTCACAAGAAGCTGGTGTTGCTTTTGAACCACAGGAAGTATCGCAGCTAAGTAAATCCAAAGAAAAGAAAAGAAAAGAAAATCTTTACCAGGCATTGGTCTAGATAATCTTGAAAATTAAAAGAAAAACCATAATTGAAAATGAAAAAACGCATTAAGCACTGGAAACTCTATGATCCGGAAAATGGAATCTCGAGGAAAGGGAAAAGATAACCTGCTTGCATTTTCTCAGCAGGAGTACCGCTGCACTGAAGAATCTCGAGGTCGACGACACTGAGAGACATAAGACCGAGGGTGAGACCGGACATGATACCAGCGAAGAGGACAAGGAGACAGGAGAAACCAGCGTAGATAAACCACCAGAGGGATCCAAAGGGTATGCTACTGCCTTCCGCATGCTCAATGTTCCGAGACAGCATCATCACATTTACCGCATGCATCGTGTTCTTGTGTCCTTCTTCTTCTTCTTCTTCTTCTTCACGCGGGCCATGGAGAAGTTAGAGGAGTATATGTGGCTATTAGCCCTTCAGCAGCGGCAGAATGGGTGGGCTCGTCACTCGGGCGCTCGTGTCCTTCAAACACGTCGCACGTTAAACGTACCCTACAATTAATGCCATATATATATATATATATATATATATATATATATATATATATATATATATTTATAATTTAACTAAATTATTTATAATTTTTTTAAAACATTAGAAAATTTTTCTCACATTGTAAAATTTTTTTATATTGTTTACTTTTTATTAGTAAAATTAATTTTCTACATAAAATATATTCCTTCTAAAATAAAAAAGGACTCTTCCCTTCTCTAATTTTTCAAAACATTTTTACATTTTATTTTTATTATTTATTGTGTTTTTATCTATATGATACATATTACTTATTTATTAAAATGTCTAAATTTTAATATAAAATTATAGTTTTATTCTTATATAACAATAAAAATGATTAAGTAACTTCATTTGAATTAGACTAATTAGATATAATCTTATATCTTTATTATCATATTTTTCAATTAAAATATAACAACTAAATAATCTTTTCAATAATAATATATTAAGTTTATAATTTGGTTGGAAAATCATATGTCCACTAAAATCATACACTGATCATGTTATTATTAAAAAATTATATATTTATTATATTTTAAATGAAGAACCAAATAATGAAAATATAAATAACTGCAAATACATATTTTTCATTTTCTTTTTAGAAAGTGTGTGTCTTGTATAAATTATTAACTTTACTAAGTAAATTGTAAGGAACTTTTTGTAATATATATTAGATGTTAAAGGGCGTTGGATGATATTATCAAATAAAAGAATACCGAGTATATTTAACCAAAAATCAAGAGATGTTAATATAATTTAAGACTAAACTTAGATATAATTTGTTATATTTTTACTATTAGGTTTTCTAATAAAAATATGATATATGCAAACAAATTCTTTAACAAATCTAATCATATAATGTTGAATTGTAAAAACTATATATTTGTTATTCTTTTATTGAGATACCTATTAACAAAGATATAAAAACTATAGTTAATTAATTGTTAGTCATTGTAAGCAAATGAAATTATTTAGTAATTATAAAAAGTTCACTAAAAAAACCATTGTCCATACAAAATGACAAAGTTTCCTTTGTGTCAAAAATAACATAAAATAAAATAAAAAGCACAATGTCAAGGGGAAACTAGGATCATGGTCGAATTTTAAGAGTGAAGCTACTTAATCAACTTCAATGAATTAACAATTATTAGTATTGATAATAATGACAAATAGGTTTTTTTTGAAGTATTGCATGAGATGCAATTAGAGGAAAAAAAACTAAGTAATGTTTTTTAAATTAGATCGGTAATTGAACTAGTAAAGATATTTATTTACATTTTATTAGTTTAATCATAATCAAATCAATAATAATTAAAATTTTATATATTAAAATTCTGATGTAAAAAATAAATTTTAATAAATTTTAAATATTTAACTACTAATTTAATATATCTTAAAATATTTGAAAAATTATTTTTTAATCAAAAAAATTGCCCATGATTAAAAGTTAAAAGTATTTAATATTAACTTTTTAGAATTTTCAAATTACATTAAAATTTCACTTATCATTAAAAAACCAAAAAAAATAACAAATAATAATTTTAGCCAAATATTTTGATATTTAAAAGAAATGCTAGTAAGAGACAGAATATAATAGAGAACAAACACAAAAATTAATTAAATACACACCTTTTATTTATTTTATATTCTTTTTTTTTTCTTCAATTTTATCCTTACTTCAACCTCCTTTCTTTCCGTGCCTTCTATTTTTAGTTTCTTTACATGATGAACTATTTTATATTATAAGAAAAAAATCTTCAAAAACAAATTCAATAACCAATTCAATCAATTTTTTACTAGTTTAATTTTGACTAATTTAACAAGTTTTTGATTAGTTAAGCTAATTTTTAACCAATTATTTCACTTACTGGTTTTCTGAACTAATTAAACAGGACTAAAGTCTAATTCTCAATCCAACCCTTCAACTGATTTTGTCCAATTCTGAGAACATTAGCTAAGAGTTTCTAACGTTAAAAGCTACTTTCGATATTGTCCTTACACCCTCAGTCTCATTCTCTTTAATTGTACGCCATATATTTACTTGTTAAATGTAAGGGGTCTGAACTGAAAAGAAGTATGCTCAATTAGGCATGCATTTTTTGGTCCTTTCCAAACCAAATCCAATACTGATTTTTCCAGTGAAGGATGCAAGAAAAAAAGTTAGGTCTTCAAGTGTCACTACCCCGTAAATGAGTCGATTGAGAACAACGATAAATACATATTAAATGTAATGAAGAAACAAAATGCATGGAAACAAAAGCAATTGCCAAACTTCAGTATTATTAACTACTCAAATCCTGTTAAACACTTCTTGTGGAGAGTACGTAATTCAGCCATTCCTACAAAGGAGAGTCTGCATAAAACACTTCTTCTGGTTTCGTTTAACAGCCCTTTGGCTCTGAGAATCAGTGATCGTCACATCAGATCTTTTGAGAAATGGTGTTACAGCTGTTAATAAAATAAAATCCAAGAATACCCAAAATGGACTCACTGAGTTCCAGAAAATATATTATATAAAAGGTTCTGATACATTTGTTAATAGTAAAACTCTTGGTTTGTAGTTCTTCCAAGAAACTACAATTGATCTGTGAGAGCTGACAACGACGAAGGTAACTCTTTTCGACAATGGCATCAACCAAAAATTACAGACATAGAGAGAACATGAATGCATCGTAAAATTGAGGAAAATACAAGACTGGGATGCAATAAGGCCATCATATACACAAAAATAAAGTTTATTGCACCAATTCTCTTTATTTTACTGTCCTTGTAATTCAGAATCTTTCTAAATATAAATCATAGTATATATCTGTTCCCAATGATTAGGCAAACTTACGTCAAAACTAAAGGTGCCTCATATCAGCAATACCAAAGCACACATGGTAGAAATTTTCCCCACAAAACATTTACACTTACTCGTTGGCTCAGAAGATCAAAATTTGTATGGAGCGGTCTTCCTCCAATTTTTTGGTGATCCAGGCTTTGCAATTGTGACATAAATAAACCTGCCGTCGAAGAACTGCACCACAAACATTTACTTCGGATAACTAGTATAGTTGGTAATCTAAGCTATTACAAGAGATGCACGGTACCTTTCCGTTCATCTCTTCCACAGCCAATTGCGCAGACTCTTCCTTGGCAAACCAAATATAAGCAATTCCTAGGAACTGCCCAGATTCTTTATTCATGAGAAGCTTGACTGCAATATGATAATAAACAATTTAAATTGAACACATAGTTTACAACATTGTACTCTATGACAATGATATCAGAGCAACAATGAATTCAAATGAAGTTCAACTCCAGGTCCTTACAAACTTAAGAGTATGTTTGGATTGACAAGATTGACAAGAATGAGAAGAAGAGAAATCAAACCTTCCTGTCCCTTTCCTTCTCCATTCTCCTCAATCCAAATATACCCTAAGATTTCCAAACATTGAAGTTGAATATATGGAAAACATTATATATCTGCAGCCAACATAACTTTAGAAGTAACCCTTCAATAGAGGTTGCATCACAAAGTTCCTTGCCTATGAAGCATGCAAGCAAAAGATGTTATCACCTTGACTAACTTCACCAAACTCTGAAAATGCCTTCACCAAACGTCCTTCAGAAGTTGACAGAGGAAGCCCTGCATTGGCCCACCCTTAAGACTTCAGTAAAATGACTTATCACTGCATATAGATCGGGAAAACTTTAATAAAACAATAACTTTGCAGGTGTATCAACTATCAATCGAGACAGCTTAATCCATCATTCTCATATATATAAGAATTGAAACAGGGTAGTCATCATTCTTTTCACTACTCTTTTTAAAGATCATTAATTTGACAACAGACATGCAAAATCTTTAACAGAAATGGTATAATACACAGGCACAGCCCAGTATAGTAGCAGAATTGCGAAACGCAACCACGTAGCTTTGAATTCCTAAGCAAAGAACTGTATTTCTCTTACAAATTTAAAATTGTCCCTTTGCATTTTTAGGCAACCACGTGCACAACACCCATAGGTATTGTTCCAAGGAAGCACTAGTAGGAAATCATTTTGAATGGCATATATAGTCTGTCGTCTTTATGCAATTTAAACAAAGAAGCAGACATTAAGTTGGGTCCCTACAACAAAAACAATGTCAATTCCATATTGTATTCGAAGACACAGGTACTTAAAAACTTTTAAGTGCCTCCCCATTTCTAGACCCTTTTCTTGTATCTTCAATATTCAGTTTCAAAGTGTCGATTCTGATCAATTCTAACATGCTTTGCATTAAAACAAAATAAACAAAGGGTTACCTTTAATGAAGACTTTGGCTGGAGAAGAAATATTGTATTCCAAAAAAGAACTGGAGCATGAAACGGGGGCACAGCGAAGAGTGGTGGATGAGGCAGGAATTGATACTGAAGCAAACAATGGATACAGCGTGGGCTTTAGAAACAGAGTTTCTGAGATTGATGATTTTGAAATAGCAGACCATCTAGGAAACTGAATTTGTGAAATTTGCGGTGTATATGCAGTATGCAGTGCCATTCAAAACACCAATTTCCCCAAAACCTACACGACACGCTTCCGGCGTCGTTGACGTTGGTCATATTTCAGCTATATCCTTCACCTAAACTAGTGAAATTATTTTTTGGTGCTTTCGTTATACTTTTTCAATTTTAACATTTCAAAAATATATCCTTCAACTCTCAATTTTAAAAATTTAAGATTAAATATCCTTTTTGTCCCGTCTTTTAAATTTAAATTATATTGGTAGAAATTTAAGGATAAACACTAAATTAAATTTATTTTAAATTATAAAAATTCATATAAATTTTCAAACTATAAGAACTATAATTTAATCAATTGAAAAATATTTCTCTCAATTATTAACTTTTAGGTTTAAATTTTTTCTATTTATTTATTTATTTATTTTGTTAATGCATAAACCACTTCATACCTTATTATTTAACACATGACTCACTTCTATTTATCAAAAAAATAACAAATGACAAAGTCATCACATTTTCATTAATCATGTTAACTAAAAATTATGTATCTAATGATTGATCTAGATTGTATGCATTTAATAAGTAAACGCATGATGCACAATTAAAGGGAAGTAGAAAGAAAAGAAAAAATAAGTAAAAGAAAAGAAATTCGTTTTATACACATTTTTATTTATTTTTTTATATCCTCTTTCTTCTACTGTATACAATACGGTAGTGCACCAGGCATCTAGTAATAATAATAACTCTTGGGACAAAAAAGTTGGGCTGAAGAAGAAGATAATCTATATGGATACAGTAAAATGGGTCAAAGTGATGTTTATGGACCTCAATCATGGTGGGTGTATGGCCCAAAAATATAACCCAACCCAAACCTACGGAGTCATGTTGAATTCACTTACAAATTAAGTCATACTACAGTCAACGCCAATGTAATCTTTGTATCTTCCTTTACACTTAAATTTACACTTCTTATAGATTACTAATTTCTTGTTAAACTATATGTTAACTATCTCATCTACTTTTCATTCCTCAAAAAGAATTACAAGATCAGTTTTTGTACCTGTTAACGATACGCATATTTTGCTGACAAAGGAAAGTATATCTATAAATTGAATGAGACAGGATAAAGAAAAATTAATTGAACTGAGAAAAATAATGCAGAAAGAGATATTGATTGGATAGTAATTAAGCTTTTATGACTTCTCCAACATAGTTATGAGTACAAGACTTTAAAATAAAAATCATCAATTTTTATATATTAAGTAAGCTACTGAGAGTCACCAATGTTTTACAAAATTTCAATCAAATTGGAACCCAAAAAAAAAAAAAGTTGAATTTGGCTAGAGGCCGGCTTTGGAACAAAAATTAATGGATTACGAAGTGCGTTAATTAGGAGACCAAAACATTGAATTTCTCAGAAAGGGGAACAAGTTTGTGTTGAAGGGACAGAAAAAATGAAAATAAAAAGAAAAAAAACAATTAAGGCCTGCTAATTGTGATTAGGAGGGCATGCAAGTAGCGACGAACACAGTTACGAACTAAACATATGGCACAAAGCCAGGCGTGCAGGCCAAAGGAAAATGGATTAATACAGAAGAATGAGAGAGAAGTAATATGTTTATATATAATACACTATGTGCTTTTGGGGTAATTCAAAGATGTCTTAATTAAGTTTTTGTTGGACTTTTGAGATGCTTTTGTAGTTTTGTTTGTCAACATAATTTCGACTCATTGTTAGTTTGAACCCCAAAAACATAGTGCTTTTTTTTTTCTTTTAATATATGCATCAAGAAATGTGCGTAGAATTTTCTAAATTAGTTATCATCTCAACCATCTTTGAGTCAGCGATGATCGTGACTGCAGTTTAAAACAGCATAGTTACACTCATTTATTAAAAATAATATATCTCAAACCTCAATGGCTTTTGGTCCCAAAAAAAAAAAAAAAAAAACCTCCATAGCTTCATAGATTCCTCCGAATTATCTAACCTATCAACATATCTAGGTCGGCTAATTAAAAGTGTTTTGACTGATTAAATACTTGAGATTTTTCTAGTTTTAAGGTGGAACAGTGGATCCATTCTGTTTGTTGCACAATTTTGTAACAATTTACATGGTTTTATTAACAAATTTTATCCATAAAGAACAAATAGATTAAATTAATGATAAATTACTTTATTTGATTTTCTATAAAATATTTAAATTATATGGTGTTATTTTCTATTTTGAAAATATTATGTACTTACTCTTATGAAATTAAAATATAATAAAAATTAATTTCAAGGGTAATATTAATTTTTTATTAAAGATATAACTCATTATAAGAATAAATTATTTAAACTTTTATTTTAATGTTATTTATTTTTTAAAATTTATAAATTTAATTTATTCTAAAACTTTGTTAAACTTATGACATATATTTAGTATAAATATTATTCTTAAAATTAAATTATTATCTCTAAATTAATTAAATTGAAAAATTCTTTTGTGAATATATCTTTTATTTTTAATAATTTATATTTTTTGTCACATGATGTACAATTTGTAAAATTTGAAAAATTGATTATTTTTATATATTGGGCAAATATATATTTCAAACTTGTTATAATAATTATATAAGTGATACTCATAAATATAGGGATACTTTAACCAAAATAAATATATTTGTAGTTTATTGCCTGTTATAGGAAAAATACGTATAACGCATCTCTTCGTTATAAGAAAAATGAATGTAGTTTTTTAAAATAAAAAAATTATATATAATTTAAACATTTTTTAAAAAAAGAAAGAAAATAATTTACTCTTAAATTAATTATAAATAAAAATGAAAATTATGTCAACTATATTTTGAATTAGGTACACTTTTGACATTTTTTATATCTACTTAAAATTATTTTAATATACTTTTTTTTGTTGCTACTGTAGTAAATTCAAACAAAATAAAATGACGAAGACCTGTTAGAAATGCCATAGTTTCATTTATGATCATCGTCTGGTTTTCATGGCTATGGAATACTGAACAGTGCAATTAATTGGAAGAGAGATATCAAACGGTGCGTTGTTTTTAAAATTTGTATATAATAATATAATACTTCAATACAAATCAAGAGACGATACCACTAGCTAGGGTTTTCTATGCAAGACCTTGCCAGATCGTGCTTACTTTTTGTTGATTTGACGGGTAATTATGACTGCCCTGACAATTATAATGGTAACCCTCGTTAAGGTTCAAACAGCTTACTTTATGATTATGGGGCTCAGTGGTTATTTAAAAATAAAACCATAATCAAGGGTACACTTGGTGACGGAAGGTTCCGCCGCTCCCTCAAACGCGAAATCATGCTTGAACCAACGATGAAAAGCAACTGTTGTGAGCCCTACACCCCCAGTTCCTTTAATTAAATCCCTTACTATCATCATCATAAATGGTTTAAATAAATATAATGAACATACCAAGAAACCTACCTCCTTATCCAAAAGAATTAGTTTAATTTTTTATCTAACGTAGGATTTGATTCCTTTAATAAAATTTAGAATTAAAATTTAAATGCATCAAGTCAAAAGTGTGTTTTAAAGATCATTCAAAGAGAGAATTTGGTGTCGGCAAAATTCAAGAATATCCCTAATCATGACAAACAGATAAAATAAGAGAGAAAAAAAAAAAAGAAAACCTCCCTCACAGCGTGTTATACCTATCATATGATTTTAGAAAAGAAATTCAAATGATATGTCTAAAAGAAGAAGAAGAAGAAGAAGAAAACTTCATTTTCTAAAGTGTTTAAAGCTTAATTATTATATATAGGACCGTCGTGGGAGTTCTACGCATAAGCTTGATTAAATGCGATCTTATTATATACTTTATAAATTAGCATTTATATAACCCAACTTTTCTTTTTCTTTTTTTAAATGAATTTTCGATAAAAGATAATTGGCAACTATATTTATATATATATATATATATAATGATAGAAGTGATCGAAGGCAATGGGCAATATGTATTTAAACCAGCCACAGATTCTAACTGATTTATGAACAAGATCAAACCCTTTGTACATGAACAAAGCGTTGACATCCCTTGTCGAACTTGAAAGATTCGTTTATTAATATAGTCGTACTCTCTAAGTTGTATTTCATTTTTCTCCATAGCTACTAGCTTTGTGATGTTCATAACAGCACAAAAACCAGAAAAGGCAACAAAGCAATATCCTTCGGGAAATCTTCACATATTAACACCTCATAAAATTACTCGCTAAACACAAATATTCCTTCCTTATTTAGTTTTACAAGTCACTAATTTCATTTGTGGTTAAAACAGAAACAACAAGAAGTATTATCGGTATTTTGAGTGCTTTATATAAACGCACACAGACAGAAGTATACGGCAGCTGCTAAAATAATACTATACTTCTAGCTTGCATGTAATGCACTGAATAATTGTGGGGTCGTTTGGAATCAAAAGAAAGTGGCTCAAAAATTAAGATACAACAACTTTAATAACCTATGCGTTAATTAATTTCAATATGCCCTCCTCAAAAAAGTCATTCATTATTTCCTCATATAATGGGTTTTTGTGCGGGTGGTTCATCCTTTATGGTTATCATATCTTCTGTTAAATTTAACCATCCTGAAGTCTCATCAGTGACGATATCATTGCGTTCGATCACTTCAACTTTGTTTGCTTGTGTAATTTAAAAATTGAGACTAATGACATGTAAATTTTTCATCAAAAACGCAAAAGAAAGGCATAAAACTGAGAAATAATAATATATCGAATTAAGGCACACATATATATATATATATATATATATCTTTGAATTTCACGCTTCTAATAAAGTTTAAGGATTAATTATTGATTGATAGTGTTGGTGAGTTTGCATGTTATTCAAAGCAAAGCTTAAGGATTAATGATTGATTGATAGTGATGGTGAGTTTGAATATTATTCAAAGCAGTGGAGAAAACAAGCAAATATATAAATGGAACAAATATATGAATGATTATTGCGGTGTCCTTTTACTCTCTTCTCGATCGCCATATATGATCTAGTTAGTGCCACTACCATTTTGAATTTGATGTGGAAGAAAGCAACTTTCGTCAATTCCCACGCACCATAAACCCCACAATCATTGTTATAATTAAGAAAACAACCAACTCTACTTTCTTTATTTAAGACATTAATCTGCTTTAATTTCAACTAAATTCTTACCTGAGTTTGAAAACTAAAGCCACCACAATCTTTCGCATGAAGCTTATATTTGACAAGTTGGTACCTTCAGATAATGTAAATTATTCCTTCTAATGATTATTAACAAGCTATCGTGACCAATTTTATTTAGTGCTTTACTTTTGATTGTACACCTGCAGTGAAACCCATTATTTTACTACATGATGTTGATATTTTAATTAAAAAAATAGAATTTGAATTTTTTAAGCTTAGTAATGGAGATCAAGTGCTGACAAGTGTAATAAGATAGAGACAATCTCTAGTGTTAGTTGCTTTGTTTTTATAGTTTATTTCGAAAGGTGCAAAATTGATGAGTGCTCCATTAATGGAGTACAAGAGTCCATGCAACTTGCCAATATAAGTATGTATTTCTATCAAAGCAACTGGAGCTACTTAATAAGCCTTAATTTATTAACTGATAAATAAGTGCCAAAAGCAAGCTATTAATCGCATAAGAAGAGTCAAACTGACTAAGACCATTATAACTAGTTGTGTGATGAGGATATATAATTAATATATATCATAACCCAGCAACAACAGTCTTACACATAAAAATATGTGCGGAATGGACTGATGACGTCAGAGCGGAGATCTCTTTCAGCCAAGCGATAATGGAAAAAGATCCTCTCCCATGCCTCTCTCTCCCTTACCTCTCCCATAAGATCTGGACCGTTCAGATTAGCGGAGATCTCTTTCAGCCAAGCGATAATGGAAAAAGATCCTCTCCCATGCCTCTCTCTCTCTTACCTCTCCCATAAGATCTGGACCGTTCAGATTTTAATCTGAACGGTTCAAATTTTTTTTTTAATTTTTTTAAGTTTAAACAACATTTTTTTAAAAGTTTACAGTTAAGAAAATGATTTTATTTTATATTTTACTTTTTTTTAAAATAATTATTTTTTTGAAAATACCAAAAAAAAATATAAACTTCAAATTAATTTGGACAGTACATAATTGGAGAGAGCAAGAGAGCATGATCCAAATCCAGTGATAATACATAGCTAGTGATGTTTAAATAGTGAAAAATTCAGTGTGACTTGCTCAATTTAATAAACTTCTATTTCATACATAATTAGGTGTGAGCCTCATGTAATGATATAAGATTTATATCAATTGTATGACCTTACATTTTATTTAAATTTAAAAGATAGAAAAAATTTTAAAAAAATAAAAGAGAGAAAATTTGAAAACAAATACATATATATATATATATATATATATATATATATATTGTGTGTGTTTGTGTGTGTAAAACAGGGGACTTTAATGCTTTGTTTGGATGGAGGAGGAGAAAAGTGGAGGGGAGAGAAAAGTGGGGAAAAAACGGGGGAGGTCAAAAGTGGGGAGAAATGTATTCTCCCTTCCTTGTTTGGATGCAGCGAGAGAAAATATAAAGGGAGGGAGAGTGGTTAATTTTTTTTAGATAATTTTGCCCTTCTTGCACTGCGTCGATACATGTCCCATTGTGCTCCAAAAATAATTATTTTATCTTAGTATAGGATATATATGTGTGTGTGTGTATTAATTTAGAAGTAATTATAGGTATAATTTATATAAATTTAAATTAACACAAAAATTCATTTATCATTTGACATAGGATTATATATACGCGAAAGACGAAAAAGCTTCCTTTATTCAAAAGAAAATTGTGTTGAGAACAAAAATAGAAAAAGAAAAAAAATTCGTAAAAATCGAAAAAAGTATAAAAAAAAAAAAAAAAAGGTCCGACTTTTCTTTGGTCGGACCCTCGAGAGTCCGATTGAATGTCAGTCGGACCAAGGGTCGGACCAAAGAAAAGTCAGACCTTTTTTTTTTATACTTTCTTCGATTTTTAGCTGATTTTTTTTTCTATTTTCGGAGGACGCTTTTTCGTCTTTATGTTGACATGTTGCTGTTTTGGGATTTTTTTTTTTTTGCATTTTTCATTCTCTACTCATTTTTTTTTTCTTGGAACATTTATTTTTTTTGAAGAGGAAGACACAGGGAAAAAAATATATGTTTAGGGACAATTTGGGAAATGAACAATACACATCACGCTGCAACTTGTTTTTTCTCCAAAATCTCCTCACATCCGGAGAAAAAAAAACATGCGAGACCCATACTCATTTTTTTTCCAATTTTCTTTTCTCTTCCTCCTTTTCTCCTATCCAAATGAAAAAAAAATATAAATCCTCCCCTCTAATTTTTTTTCCCCTCTCGTTTTCTCTACATCCAAACATAGCGTAAATATTGGATTGCACTGAGAAGAATCAGGAGAAAATTAAAGTTTGTTATGTGTGATTCTAAGATCAATCAAATCAGAGCAGCCATCTCCGATCATAAATACTAACTTCAACTTTCAGGTACTGATATTATGATTCCTCACGTCTGCATTTGTAGAGAAAATAATTCAACAACTATTTAATATGTCGTGGAGCCAAACATATTTCTTTTATATAGTTATATAATATTTTATATATTTTTTATAATTATTATTTTATTTATTAAATTATAATTTAAATTATTAAATTATATTTTAAAAATAAAAATATAAAAATAATTTTTTATCTCACCTGTTTTAACTTATTTATTTTTTATATTTCTTCCCTCTCTGCAATACCGTATTAAATATATCTCTGACAACTGTGTCGTTGCCTAGATTGTAACCTATAGAAAGTACGCGGATGTGAAAACTTCGTTGGGTTAAAATGAATAGTCATGCATGGATGCCTTTTACTAATTGCCATGAATATTCTTTTTCTTACTTTAATTTATCAAATGTCCAAATCGTTGTATAATTTTTATTTATGGATAAACTTAATATAATCTCTTTAAACTATAATTTAATTATCATTTTAATACTAAACATTAAAATATAACATTTTACTTCTCTAAATTATTATAAAAATTAAAATATTATATAAAAATTAAAATTAAGATTTTCATCATCTTTCTTAATTTTTGACATGTATTTTTCTCAAAATCATATGTTTTTTAGAAGTTATCTTTAACTAATATACAATTTTTTATTTTTTGTGATAGTTTAATCAATAATTTTTTGCATTTTAAAGTTTAAATACCAAATTATAATTTAGGAAGTTAATAATATATATGTAGCTGCCCCTTGATTGATTAATGGTTTTATTTTAAAGAATCTATTATTTAATTTTATGAATTACTTGCATTATAGCGAGAGAAAACCAAACAGTTAATAAGAGGGAGAGACGTGTGAAAATTTCAAACTAAGGCAAATTTTGAGAATTGCTAATGATACCGCAAATTTCACTTTAACTTAAAGAATGAAACCAGCTAATTATCTTCCTTAATCTCTACATATGTTTAAAGAGATTTGAAACATTTTTTAGATGTGAATATTGAGACATTTTAGATTTTAAGTTACTTGAATTTGAAAATATCGACACGAACGACAATTGTTTAACTATATTAACAAAGTCTCCACTTTGGAGGAAGTTTAAAATTTATTGTTTAAGTGTCAATTTGACAAACATCTCTATTCGAGTCAGAAAGAGAGTTTGTCATAGATCATTTTCATGTGAAGTTTATTTGTTAATACACTTTCTCCAGTCTATATTATTTCATATAGTTTAGTAAAATTATTTAATTATTTTAAATTCTTTAAATTTATTATTTTTTTCGCTTTTTTCTTTATTTATGGAAGAGAGAAAAAAAAAGTTAAACTAACATTTTTTATTAAAAAAAAAAAGAGATATTTTTAAAAAATTAACATAAAATATTACATGATATCTTATATTTTAAACTAAATAAATCGTTTAAAAAATCTGGACCGAAGGGAATATATATATATATATATATATGATGTTAGTTTAAATTCTAAGTGACTCGTGACCCAAGGTTTCTAAAAATGGAGAATCTGTGACCAGCAATGATATATTGAATAGTTTTTTTTTCTTCTATGTAGACAAAATATAGGTCTTTTCTATTCTTTCATATTGGCATCTTCCGCAAAGTAGCGCCACAAACAAGAAGGAGAGAAAATTTGCTCATTTAATGAATTGATTGCGTTTTGATTTTTATGCAATATTAGTATATTATTCTTGGCATTATAAGTGTTTTATTTATATAGTTAGATTATCTTTTTTATTTCATTGGTTGGAATGCTATACCTGTATTCTTAGATTTTGTGTATTGTTATTGTGATGATTTTTACCGTGTTAATATTGAGTAAATGTTATATTGAATTATTGATAATTATTATATTGATTGATCTATTGATTGCAGATTTTTGTTGGATTAAATCCTGTAATTTCTATATTTCACATTGAAGGAGTTTTTTTAATTAAAAATTGTGAATTATTTTGTGTTTATTATTTTATACATTATTTTATATATCTATTATTTGAAATATTTTTTTGTGCATTAATGGTGTTAGCTTTTCACAAGTCCGATATTCCCCTCTTAATTAAGCTTAACATCCATATACTTGTGATATTTGTAAAAGGTGCAACTCTTCATATCAAATATTATGAAAAACAAATAAACAAATAATGATTACCATTAGCTTGAGCTTTTCCTGCATAGATACTTGATCCTAACAAATAATATCAGAGCAACGTTGTAGGTTCAAATCTCCTCGTGATATTGGGAAGGGGGAGATTAATGGATTTATTGGTCCAATATCTTCTTTTAGATTTTTAAGCTTAACATTTCTACCTAAAATGCCTATAGCGCATGCAGAACCTATAAAAATATTAACAAGTTTGCAAGTTACCCATGACATATTTCATAAATCATTAGGACCCATTTTGTTGGTAGAATATTAAGTATATAAAAATAAAAAATATATATAAAAAATGAATAGATGAAATAAAAATGATATTTATATCTTTATTTAAAAAATAATAATAATAAAGATAAATGTTATTAAATAATAATTAAAAATATAATAAATAATACAAAAAAAAAGTACGTTACAAATTATATTACGGCCCCCTAACAAATCGGGCCAAAAACATTTACTTTTTGAAGAAATTAATTAACCGGTTAAATAAACATTTTTCTCGAGCTAGTTAAAGAATAATATTTTATATGCAGAGTGCTTTAATATATATATATATATATATATTATTGAGTTTTTTACAAGTTAATTAATTTATTATTGGTCTAATGACGACAACATATTTTAAAAATTGAAATATGAAAGTTTTCACTTTTTAATTACAATTAAAATATAATAAAATTACAAATTCAAATTTTTACGAAATTAGACTGAGTTTTAAAATTTTCAATGCTAATTCATTATTTTTGGGGAGTTTGCTCATTTTTGTCAATTTTCACCAATTAATTAATTAAGAAGAACTACTTCCTTAGCAAGTCAACAAAATTTTGAGGTATTTTCAGTATACAGAATACAGATAACAGTAATAAGAAAAATTATATATAAATATGCTTATTTTCTTATAATATTCATTTTGAAATGTCAATATATATATTATAAATAACTTAATCTACGTCCGTATATATCCTACTGGATTTAAAAATCAGCAAACAATATTGTTCTGCCGGACCAAACCGACGAACCAATACTTCACCAGTGTTGCTTTCTCTGTATAAATTCTAAACCAATAAAAGAATGAGGTTGAAGTATGAAGAGGAAGAGCCAAATCCATAAGTCACCCACTAATTGACCTAATAGCAGTACGAGAGGTCCACACGTGGAAGCTTTTTAGATTATTAAGACTAACAACTTACTCTTTAAACGTATACAGGGCCACATTGCCCTTGTCTTTTATTTTAGCATCAGAATTAAGACAACTCAAAATTACATAGGATATTTATTCAAAACACATGACATTCTAAATATGGACAATGTCTTATACCAAAAAATTAATGCAAGATACCTAGAATATTCATTGTAAGTTTTTCCAAAAGTTAATTTGATGGAGTAATTAGCTTTATGTGAGTTTTCATATCACTTCATTACAAGACTTCATCTTGTTAAACTTGGATAGAATTTTATGTTACAAATTATAAAAATTATGTGCGTATGTGTGTGTGTATATGTGGCTACTCACGTTCTTTCAAATTAAACTCACCAAAAAACACTTTTTTTTTTTTAATATCACAAATGGGAACCATTGATCATCTCTCTGTTTTTTTCAAACATATCTTCTTAAGTAAAGTGATAGATTCGTTGATGTATCCACTAGTTTTAATTAACACACTTGGTAATAGTAGTCTTTTATTTATGAAGAGACTCTATTTTTTCAACTCGCATCTTTGGTTATAAAGTGACAGATTTTATAGTTTAAATTCAAAATCAGATAATCGTCTGATAGTCATGATGTTTAAGTAATTGCTGAATTTTTCTATTTTTTTTTTAGTTTTTTGAGGCTTATGTATTTATATCTGAAATTGTCGAGAGGCTTTGTATCGAGAAATTTCCTCCAAGAGGCAAACCGCAACATGGTAAAGAAAAACTAAATACACGTGCGTTTCAGTTTATTTGAAACCATTCGCCATGATTAATTGACTGTATAACTTGATTCTCAGGAAAAAAAAAAAAAAATTGCTCCTGCTATTGTTACTATTATTATTATTTTTATGCATTATAGTTACAGGAGTTAATTTATCAAAAATTCCTAAAATTTAGAATAAATCGTACTAATTTTTTTAAAAAAGTTAGTTAAATTATGTTTCATATATTTCTTATTTTGAAAATCACATCGAACTCTCTTCTAATTTATTTTTTAATTAATGAAATTAATTTTCAATACAATATATATTTCTTTCAAAAATAATATTACTTAACTATATTTATTATAATATTAAAGATAAAAATGCAATTTCATACTAAAACTTAACATCAATTTAATTGCTTTATAGTTATCTTAAAAATAAGATTATAATTTTATGTTGTATAAAAAATTAATTTTTTTAAAAAAATAAATTTAAAAAATTGTAATACGTATATTAAAAAAAATACAGGTATTTTCATAGGGTCCTAGTTATATGGGCAATTTAGTATCTATGGACACCACCTTTGTTAAAAAAAAAAATGGGGACAAAAATTGTATAAATAGCCCCGGGCGTCCCAGAAGGCTCACACTCGTTCTCGCGTAGTGCTCAAAAAAGACCAAACCCAAATTCACAACCTCCTTTGAATTTTCTTTCTTATTTCTCTCAACCTCAATCAATCTCCCTCTCTTCGCTGCCTACACCAATTGTCTACACTTTCACACCTCCCCGCGTCTTTTCACCAGATTAAAGGTATTTTCAACTACTCAAAAAAAAAAAAAAAACACACACACACACACACATATATATATTATATAATTTTGATTTATTTTGCTGCCTTACATCCATAATTGCCTGATTTTGCTCCTCCTCTGCTTCAAGTTTGGATCATTTTTCGCATAGTAGAAGAGAGAGAGCGGAATACAGAGTAGACTTTACTTAAAACTCTTAATTTCTCTTCTGTTGCATCTGCAGAGTGCAGTTACCAAAATTCGCTTTAAACTCTCTGTTTTTGTCAAATTTCTCTACGAAGAATGTACATTTTAGTTCTCTAAATTTACAAATCCATAGTTGTCACACATTCGTTACTATAATTCTTAAATTTTATTCTTACCCGACTGGATTCATGATAATTTTCAAGACGTTACTCATTACTCCCTCAATGTTTACATTTGTTTTATCTTTTACTGGTAAGAGAACTAATGAAAGCTAAGAAAAAAAAAAAAACACTGTCAAGAAGTAAATCATATAAATGCAAAATTCAAACAGCGTGTTTTTTTTTTTTTTAACTTTTTTTACTTGCAGCCACTTTAAATTGCTAGATACTTTCTCCATAATTTTAAGAGTTTCTGAACAACTAAAAAACAAAATGTTTGGTTAACTTGGCAGGTATCGTTTATCATGAACATTATTTCGGTATCAGTGTGCAAAGTACAAGCCGCAGTGAATTTCGAAAAGGGACTAAGCATGGACCCCTTCTTCCACCACCACCGTAAGGACAAGGCGGTGTTCATAATGGGTGCCACCGGCTCCGGCAAGTCGAAGCTTGCCATAGACTTAGCCACCCACTTCACTCCAGCTGAAATCGTCAACTCGGACAAAATGCAAATCTACGAAGGCCTCGACATCACAACCAATAAGGTCACAGAAGAAGAATGTCTAGGTGTTCCTCACCATTTGCTTGGCATAGCCGATCCCAAATTCGATTTCACTGCGACTGACTTCATCCGCCACGCCTCCTCCGCCGTCGATTCCATCGTCGCCAGACATTGCCTTCCCATTATAGCAGGTGGTTCCAATTCCTACATCGAAGCCTTAGTCAACCACGACACTGAATTTCGAACAAGATACGACTGTTGCTTCCTCTGGGTCGACGTGTCACTTCCCGTTCTCCATTCTTTCTTGTCGGACCGAGTTGATCGGATGGTCGAGGGTGGCCAGGTCGACGAGGTTCGTCAAATGTTCGACCCTTCCGCTGATTACACAAAAGGGATTAGAAGAGCAATTGGGGTTCCTGAATTGGACCAGTTTTTGAGAACAGAGGCGACAGCCGATGAGAGGACGAAGAAGAAGCTTCTAGAAGCTGCCATTGCTAGGATGAAGATTAATAACTGTCAGCTTGCAAGTCGTCAACTGCAGAAGATTCATCGGCTTCACGGCTTGTGGAAGCGGAATACGCATCGGCTTGATGCTACGGAGGCGTTCATAAGGAGTGGTGAGGAATCGACGGAGGCGTGGGAGAATCAAGTAGTGAAGATGAGCCGAAGGATCGTGCACAAGTTCCTGTACGAGGAAAACCAGGTTCCGGTGTCTCCCAAAACTGTAATTAATGCCGTGAGGCCGCGGCCTCCGCCGTCGCAGGTGGCGATGGCTGCCGCATCCCATTAGAGGTGGTGGTAGGGCCAGAGAATTTATAGGAAGGCCATTTGCTCACTATTAACGTGCCTCCGACGAATATGGCATGAATTTCACATCTTAACAATTGATGTTATAGGCAGTAAAAAGTTACATTATGTTAAAAAAAATACTTAGTTAAATATTTAAATAATTTAATAGTATACTTCCAGTAATTAATATATGATCACTATTATTGTTGCATTGTTCCACAGTACAACGAAGTTAACATCTTGCATCTATGACTAATGACAGTAATAGTAATATTGCTAATCATTAAATAATTTATGGACTGTATTTTTACTAGTTATTTTTTATCCTACTACTCATAAGATAAATTGAAGAAATATAATTTTAATATAAAAAATTAAAATGGTCAAAATGCAATATATACATATATAAAAAAATAAAGTTTGTCCTTCAGTAAGAAAAATTAAAAACATATGGGCTTGGTTAAAATAGACTTGCAAAAAGACTCGGGTAATATGAGAGTTAAACATCTTCCTTGGCAAAAAGTCTTTGGGTATATGGCTTAGCTCTTATGAACATCACAATGTGATCTCATGTTTAAGGGAAAGGTTGGTTCCATTGATAAGATATATTTTAGAAGCATGAAACAAGTGGATATAGACTTAAGCATTGTAAATAAGCAAAAAATAATGGGGGAGAAAAGTAGGAATCAATTTGTGGGGTGGGAGAAAATGAAGAAAGGATGGTTCAAGATAAACATTGGTAACTCAATGGAGAAGAATGGTTCTACTTTATATGGCGGTCTTATCCGAAATGAATTAGGTGGCTGGTATGTAGAGTTTGGTTGTAACTTTGGAGTGTGTTCCATCATATGCGCAGAGTTGTGGGGAATTCTATGGGGTCTGAAGCTCGCTTGGAATAATAATCTAAAGAAGGTGATTATGCATATTGATTCGAAAGCTGCTCTTTTATTGATTCAAAACGATTGTGATGGTATTTATCTTTGTCATAATTTGGTAATGAAAATACGAAGTTTATTCTACTGCAACGAGTGGTTGGTGCATATAGAACACTCTTATCGTGAGACAAATCAGTGTGCCGATTGGTTGGTGAGATATAGCCATAGTATTCCTTTTGGAGTCCAAGAAATGGCATAGCCTTCCTCAGGTTTAGGGCAACTTCTCTTTGAAGATATCCAAGGTGTTTCCTTTTAATGTTTTGCAGCAACTTACTTGATTTTTTTTTTTTTGTCTCTCTTTAGGATGTAGCCCTCCTAACTACTCCAAAAAAAAAAAATACAGGTTTAAATAGTATTTTGATATCTTAACTATTTATCATTTTAAATTAATCCCTCATATTTGGAATATTTTAAAATGATCATTTATATTTTAAAATCTTCTCAAATTCTAATTTCTTATCATTATACACAATACTTAAGAGATGAATTTAAAATTTAAAAGATTATTTAAAAGATATTTCAAATTTAAGAAACTAATTTAATATGTTAGATGAAGTTAAAGAATCAAAATATTATTTTAACTTTTGTTTTCATTTTTCAAATCTAAATAAGCAAATGTAAGACCATAAATAGCAATTCCTCGCACTTTTTGTTTTTTGAATTCTTATATTTTCATTTTTTGAATAAATGATTTCTCTTTTGTTTGTCTTTTTTTTTTTCTCTTTTATTTATGTGATGGACTCATGGTTGAAAGAGAGAAGCATGTTTATGTGATAGACTCACATTTAAAAAAAAATTGTTAGGTACAAATATAAATGGGAAAGTCCTGGATTAAAAGAAATTAGATTAAATGAGAGTTATATAAGTAGATTAATTCAGAAATCTAATATATTATGATTTTGATCCATATGTGATTCTATAAGAACAAGCATAAAGACATTGGTGTTGGTTTAAGATTGTATATTCAAGACTTTGATGATAATAAAATCTAATTAATATTTATGTAAAAGCCCATTTAAAATCTCTTGCCCAATTATGTAAATTTTATTTGACCTAAGTGTTTCGACCTATGAAGTATAAGTTTTTTTATATCTAAGTCCAAATAATATGATAAGTTAAATGATAAATTACTTAATATATAAGAGGCAAAGAAGTTATGTACTTTGCATAAATACAAAATGATATATAAAAGCTTTTACTGCAGCTCTTTTTGATTATTATATAAAAATGTTTTATTTATTTAACTCATGTTTTGAGTTTTGTAACAACATTAACGACGAGTTAACCAGCAAGCTGCATAAGAAAAAACACATCATAAATAATAGAAGTATGCAACATTGAAAGCATTTGAACGTTATAATCATAACAAGTGTGCTCTAGTTAAAAAGAATGTTGAATTTTAGATGTATCTCTAACAGCTAATTTCAATACAAGAGTAGAGAATATTGTATAGAAAAACGAAGTAGAGATCTTTCAAAATTATTATAACATACATTTGCTTAGTCCTTGGTTTATCAACTTGCAGAAGCAAAGTTTTCCCATGCAAAAAAAGAGTCTCAAAAGAAATAAAGTTGGTTTTAGTAAATTTATGAAAATGTTGAGTGATAAAGTTGAAAGTTAGTTGTATGAAATTTTAATAAAAGTTTATTACAAATTGTGGAAGAGAGTATTAGTGGTGAACATGAAAGAAAACCATCATTTTTGTAAGTGTATTGTTATTTAATGCAGAAAATCTATTAAAAGTTGTTAAAGACACTGGATATGGGATAAAGGTTGAATTAAGATAAATATTGATGTGCCATCTCTTATTCTTTATATTCTTAGTATTGTTGACGTTGTTTCCTCCACTTTTGGAAGACCACATATTTTGCTCCCTAGATTCGTAAGTAATGACTTTGTTTGCATTATGCTTATAATTGTTGCTCTACTTTATCATGCATTGCTTCTAATCTTAATTATTAACATGTTTATCTTCTATAATTATTAGTCTTGTATTTATCACTGTTTGCTTACTTCTCTATTTGAATTATTGATTTTAGAGGATAGTTAGTCTTTCACTTTTATAAATGCAAAAAATTTATTTTTTTCATTATAAATCTATTCATCTTTTTTAGGTGTATCTATCAATTAGCTCATAGAATGACAATGACAAGGCGTGGACAAATTTAACACCAACATATGATATATATATATATATATATATAGTGTGTGTGTGTGTGTTTGGTTGCGTTGCGAAGAGAGGAAAAACGTGGTTTGCAGAGAAGCTACAAATCTTTGCTTTTGTATAAAAAGAGTTTGCAAATGTGGTTTTGGTTTTCCTCAACACTTCGCCAAACACACTAATATACACCATAATTATTCTTATTTTCCAACTACAACATAATTGAACAATAGAATAAAAAAAAAAGAAAAATCGTTTTGACGGTAAATAATCAGAACTTCTTATTGAAAATCCATTACATTGTTGTAATGTTAAGCGAAGAACGATATTGACATAAATATTTTTTTATATGCAATAAGAATATTTTTGAGCCAATTTATCTGTCAATTGAAATTAAAATTCAAAATTAAAATCATTTTTTAAATAATTTTAAGGGCGCGTCCCATACTAAAAGTTCTGGCCACCCAGGTACTAAAAGTAAAAGCACACATTTCTTATACCAGTAAACTAACTTGTGGGGTGAATTTTTTTTTAATTTCCATTTACTTTGAATTATTGGAATAAAAACACACAGAGAGATTAGTCTTCCTAATTAAGAACGGTTGGTAAATATAAGGCCGTTAACCACCTACATTTGTCGACAGTACAAGGCAGAGGGAATCAGTGCGAGAGTGGCTAAAGGTGCTTTATTTGTTGTTCAAATTACTCTAATGCTCCGGTTGGTTTGCGGGAGGTGGGAGGAGGAATGGAATTTCTTTTTTTTTTTTGTAATATTTATTATATTTTTATAATTATTATTTAACAATTTTTACTATTTTTTATTTTTAAAAATAAAGGTATAAAAGTTATTTTTTATTTTTAAAATAATATATATATTTTTTCATTTTTCATTGGTATAAAAGGCCATGAAATAACATTATTTATTGTAAAGAATGTTATATTTTAATATTATTTTAAATGATCTAAAAATTTAATATTTAAAGTGTTATGATAAATATACTCTCAATGACATTTGTAACCAAGAAAACAAATATTGCATTCTTTTCTATTCTTTTAATCTTTATTTAAAATCTTCTCAAATATGGAAAGGAGTCCTCTGAACAACGAGTAATTGAATAAGAGTGAGATCCTACTCACCCTCTCATAATTATTTTAGTTTTTCACGAATAAATCTTATTCACTTAAAATTATATCATCAGATACTGTTTTATATAAAATTTTAAAATATAATTTTTTTTTTGAAGTAAGTAAATTTATTCTATAATCCCCAACTATAATTTTTCCTAATTTGTTAGCTTCTGTTTGTCGGTCCATATAGCGTATGGTACTGGGTAAGCATCAAACATAATGTGGCATTTTCGTCACTTCAATGGTGAAATCGTTGTTGCAGGACATGAGCTGTATCTTTCCCAGCAAGAACATGTACTCCTCCAATATGTATCTATATAAGAGGGCGAATGTGTGGGTGTAGTGTCCCTTTCATGAACTTGTGCAATCTTTATCACCATTCACTCACGATCAAGCGGGTGAGACAGAGTGCTTGTCAGGAACTGTTTGATTTCAAGGAATCCAACCGTTATGATTATTTAATCTATAGAGACGCACCATGACAAAAAATATCTTTGAGAGCACAATCTACTAAACAGTTGAATGTGAGAATTAAAACCTCTCACTAGTAAACTATTTCCTCTTTTTTTAGGTGTTTAATTATAATTTTTTTATTATAAAAAATATAAACCTTATCAAAGTTGAAATAGGATCAAAATACTTTTTAAAAATAATTGTAATTTATTTTATTTAAAAATATATTTCATTCAAAAATATTTGTTTAAATTGCACATATGTAATTTTTTATATATATCTTCCTTCTATTTTTAAAATATACACAAATTTCCTTTGAAACCAAAATTATTATACTCTTTAGTCCAATTTTAAAATTTTTGACTAAAATACCCTCCATTTAACATTTTAAAAAAAATTAAATTTAAAATTAAGCTAAAAGTATAGAGTAACTTTTGTTTTAAGAAAAGTTTGTGCAATTTTAGTAAAATTCAATAAGGCCTATATAATTTATTCAAAATATTTTAAAATTTTTATTTTAAAATTATTTATTTTGTGTTAAAATTTATAAATTTAATTTATTTTAAAGTCATAAATTTTACTACTTTTATATTAGTCAATTATATATTTAATATTTGTTATATTATGTAAATAATAGATATAAAGATATTTCAATAAAAATAAAAAATAATCGTAATTAATTTTTTTGTTACATGAAAGGTTAATATAATATATTTTTTTCATTTCAATAAAAGTGAATGTAGATTTTTTAAATAGAAAACATGGGTCGGCTAATTTATACATCAATTAAAAGAGAGAAAAGTGTAATATATATATATATATATATATTATATGAGTTTATTGATTTATAATATTATATAACCAATTGATACATATTATATTTATTTGAAAAAGCTGTCTAGAGTTAAAGTGTATTATTGAGAAACTGATCAATTGCCCCCAAATTAAGATATTGTTATATATGCAAAACGTTGATGGAGAATCTTGAGAAAGAGAATGAATGGGGGTGGGGAGAAACAAAAATGGTGGGGACAATAAGGCAATATACCTTCTCCATCGAAAGCTCTGTCTTCGTCATCCAACATGATTCCATTGAATAGATAACACAATTCGCCTTTATACCTCCACTCACCACATCCCTCTCCACCCAAGAAAATTGCAGAAATACATCTTTTGTTCTCAAGCGATTTTCCTTGAAAGGCTTAAATGCATGCATTTAATTAACAAGAACAGGATGAGGGAAATTCCTGCCAAAATTGATAAAAGTAAATGTCACGTATATAGTAACAAATGCATGTATGGTCAAAATCACCTTTAGTAAAGGGGTATTGTCATGGCTTTGCATATTCCTCTACGTATATATATATATAAAGTAGACAAGAGAAAAAGATGAAAAAGAGTACTTCATGGTCCATATCGAAGGTATATAGAATATATGTGCCCAAGTCCGCAAGTGAAGGATCTGTTCTCATCGGATGATTAACAACTATATGAAAGTGATCTAATGTACCCTGTATCACTTACATAGTGTATGATCTGTACATTAATTAACATCCATCGTTATCCATCTAGGTTCCTTTTGCATCACATAGGTGAATGGTGAAGCACAATTATTTACAGAATATGTTATCAAGAGAGATTTTTAGGTGAACTTAACCCATTAAAAATGATAAATAAATTGAATATAAATTGAAAAAACTTAAGTATGGTTAATTAAAGATCAATCTTGACATGCGTCTCTGTATAACTTGTAGCATTCACCTGCAGTATAAACATGTGGAACCCATTTATTTCGGAATAATTATTAACTTGTTATATAAGCCATTATTTGAGCTTGAATTGAATGGCTAGAAATTTAAGTAAGAATCTTAAGTTACAATACTCGTATTTGTTCATATATAACTTGTTGAGTGATATTTCTAGCGCCTTTAAGTAATCGGTGCATCCATCCATTCCTTGAAATATACGATTTTCTTTTTTCATATTTTGTAGCATCAGCATATCAAAATTAATTTCCAGTGTCTGGTAGTAAATTTTAAAAGGAAAAATAACCTCCGCTTTCTTGATATAGAACGAAAATTATATAATTGAGATATTATATATTTCTATTACCAATTACATTGTTTATATAAACAGTGTAGTTTTATATCTTAGATCGTGTGCTATTTTTTTTTTGTTCTCTCTCAAAATCTTTCTTGTATTTGAAAAAAATTGTATAGACTCCCGCCTGGAGTTATACAAATTCTCAATTCAAGAATAAATAAACTCATATAAAAATTTATTTATTTTTCAATATTAGAAGATATACTCTCGTATTAAAAAGAATGTTTGCACTAATTTACTATACAATCCCATTGATAAATTTACATATTGCCATCCCGTCTGTTTAGTTTTTATATTGAGGTACTCATAAAATAAAAAAAGAAATGTTTTATAAACAAAAAACATGGGTGGGTTTCATAAATGAAAGATGCTTGATGGGAAAGAAAGCTTAACGAAGTGGAATAAATGATACATCTCTGCCTTACAAGTCCAAGCTCGTGGTTTCCCGCTATAGGGTATACCTTGCTTTTGGAGAAGTTAGATAATATACTTAATTATTAGATCTATGACATATAAGGAATAAAAAAACAACTTTTGTGGCACATATCGATCCAAGTAACATGCTTGCTTGTTAAATCATACCAAATGTACACTTTTTGCCTGATAAGAATAAATAAATAAATATATATATATCGATGGAATATCGTTATCGTTCACGAAATTACAAAACGGTAGCCAGACAGAAAACGAAAGACTACGTACGATGCATTCCTGCTTTTCGCTGGCTTGATCTTAGTTTTGTATCTTCATAATTTATATATTTTTGGTTTTTTTAAGAGAAAAAAGAAAGAGAATAAATATGACCTACTTTATAGGTTTCATACATCTTCTCTTTTTTTTTTAATAATTTTTTAAAATTAATAAAAAATTAACAAAAATAAATTGAGAGAAATCAAATCTCTAAGCTTGCCCATTTATATCTCATTTGGTACATAAAATTATTATTAGATATAAAAATAAAAAAATATGAATAGAATAAAATAATTATTTTTGATATAATATAAAAAAATAAAAAAATTATTTTATTTGTATATTTGATTAGATAAAAATAATATAAAAATCAAAACAAATGATGAAAAAATAATTTTTATATTTTTATTTAAAAATAATATTAAAATAAAAATAATAAAAAATGTAATAGATATTATATAAATTAAATATAATAATTATATTTGATTGATTTATTTATTTATAAAATAAAAATAAAGTTATTCTCCAATTTTGCAAATGTTGAATAAGATTATTCAATAAATTTATTCCTCTTTTACTTCTACGTTTTTTATCAAACGAGACATCGTATTTATGGTGACAGGAGACAGCTGAAGTTTGATTGGAATAGGATCCGACCATATGCTTTATCTCTCAAATGATCATCGAGTTGATGCCCACAATTTGCTTTATCTCTCAAATGACCATCGAGTTAGTGTAAAGTCTGGTACAAGATTCAATTCATGAAAGATAGCTACATCAAATCAAACTTCCACGTATGTACGGTCGGGTACGTCATCGTACAGTATTATGACATATTCTACGAATTCTGAATTTTGTTTTTAATTTTTTGGGTTTCATTCTTTTGTGGTAAGATAATGCAGTTTAAATCATACAGAAATCTATCTTGATATTCAACGCAAGGATGAAAAAATTAGACCGAACTGGATGGTTCGACAGAGAATCAGCTTCTGATTAGGTCCGGTCAAGTTCAGAAAATCAGTCCTTGAAAGAACCGGTCAAAAACTGGTTAAATTGGTCAAAAATCGACTGAATTAATCAAATTAGACCGTTTAAAAATCGGTTTAAACCGGTCAGTCCAAATTTTTTTTAAATTTTTCTTACATAATATGATCGTTCATTTTAAATAAATTTGATAAATTAAAAATAAAAATATTAGAAGGAAGAGGGGATTGAAATATTAAAAAAAATAATTAAAAAGATAATATAAAATAAATAAAAAGCATATATTTGATTATTTTTTGTATTTTCTCTTTATTATTTTCTACTCATAGTAACATTTCTTTTAAATATAAAAATATTTGACTAAAATTATCATTGTTTAATAATAAATGGAAGTTTAATATAATTTAAGAAGTTTAAAATTTTAATATTAAATACTTTAAACTTTTAATTATAAGTAGTTTTTATTTTTTATTTAAAAAATAATTTTTCAAATATTTTAAAAAAATACTAAGTTAATAATTAAATATTTAAAATTTACTAATATTTATTTGTTATATTAAAATTTTGATATATAAAATTTAAAAATATATATTTAATTATTATCAATTCGATCACGATTTAATCAATGAATCATAAATCAGTGCCTCTACCAGTTCAATAATCGGTCTAATTTTAAAAACATTGATTCAATATATTTCGCTTATAGACTTTCGTTAGAGTGGCGTTTCTATATTTGAAACGTGAAGATGACGAAGGCAATTGTCTTCTATATTAGTTATGTAAATATAAATCTTTGAAGCGCTCAAAAGAACATCACGCATTGCGACACCTCTTGTAATTGAGTATTGAAATTAACTAATTAGTATACGGACTAGTTAAACTCAATTATAGTTACTTATTATTAACATCAATGTTTTAAATGTGAAATCTGTTGAGAGGAGACTGTTTTATGATTTAGTAGTTAGATTATGATTTATTTGATTAATCAAAATTATATTTAATAAGTATAATTTTAGCATATTAAAATTTAAAATTCATTATCAATTAAAAAATTTATAAATTTTTTTAAGCTTGGACTTGGGCTTGGCCTATCACTGTTTGAACAATATCGGCCCCTGGGCTCAAGCCTGGTTAAAAACGGGTTCAACCTGTTTTGTACAATTTTTTTAAATATTTTTATTTTTTTAATTTTAAATATTATATATATATATATATTTATTTATTTCATTACTTGTTAGGTATATTTTTATTTTTATTTTAAATTTTAAATAACTTATTAAAAAATTACAAAAAAAATAAATAACTTTATATATATATATATATATATATAAAAGATAATAAAATCTCTCAAAATAATAATTTTTCTAATAATATTACTATTAATAATTTATTTTATTTGAATATATTATACAATAAGTAAAAGTAAAAATAATAATAATCATATATGTTATATAATTATTTTTATTTATATATTTTAATAATATTTTTTATTAATAATATATATAAAATAATTATAATATGGACGAATTCAAGTTCAGGCTCGAGCCAAATTTAAAAAAAAGTCTAAATTCAACCTTTTTTTTATATTTAATTTTTTTTAAAACATGCTCATTTTTTGAGCTTTTTTTTCAGACTCATATTTTTTTTTGGGACCGGACGAACTTCTCAACCCATGATTAAGTCTACCCCACGTTAAATAGGAAGGTACATTAAATTTGATGAACTTGTGGTCATTCACGGACTAGACACACTGTTAAGCCAATGATCAGCACCCAAAGCAATTGAAACCCAATGCATCCCAGTGACCAGCAAGAGAGGCACACAAAGCAATTGAACGTGACAAGCAGCGACTACAGATTTCCATGCCCCCCACCTCATATTTTTTTTCCCCTTTTTCTTTGCAAAAAAAAAAACATACCTCTTCTAACAATTTTAATAATTTTAATTCTTTATTTATCAATATGAGTTATGGGCTCGGGGTTTTTTTTCCAGACCCAATTGAAAGTTTTCTTGAAGCCTGGGGCCTGGGCCTTCTTAACTATGCTGGAACTCAAACAATCAAATTCAAAACATGATTCAGCATATTCCCATTCCCACGCGCTGAGAAAGCACGTAACTTGCACATGCCCTAAGTTTGCTTGACACGTCATCAGTAACCTCCGATTCGGGTGATGGTTTCTCGATGGCAACAAAGCCAAAACCACCAGGCCGCTCTGAAATGAGCAGGTCCAGTGCTACACCAGGCCCCCCTCCGATGATCTTCTTCATTTAGGCTGGAATGATCCATGTTCATCCCTAAATCTCGCGAGTAATCACGCCTAGATGCCCTAATTCCTTCCAAATCATGGCTGTAATTTATAGCTCATTTTAAGGAAATGAATCTTTCTCTGTCCTCTGCGACTTCTTCTTCCACGCTGTCTTCTTCGTCTTCATCTTCATCTTCATCGTCTTCGTCTTCAACGTCGTGGTTCTCGGGAATTGTTCGAGGCCGTTCCGATAGATCAGGCAGTGTCAAAATGGTAAATAGCTCCGCCACCGCCGGCACGAGTGATGCCGCTGGTCCGGTTGTCCGCAAGAATCAGTTCCGAGGGGTTTTATTCAAGTACGGTCCAAATCCTATTCAGGTCCGTTCTTTTTTGCTTTGTTGATTTACATTTTAGGAAGTGAGGATTGAGAGTTCAAACTTCGAATTTGATTTCAATTCCGCATGATTTATTCTTGGCACTCTAAATGTAGCGTTCTGCTCAAATGGTCATCTCCGAGATGGCATTTAGTATTACTATTCACTTACGTTGAAATGTGCGTGAACTGTAATTACTGTTGATTGGTTTGCATCTACTTCTGCATTATCTTCAAAATCTCTTATTTCCAAGCGACAGAGACGATCTGCTGCATCAATTTCATTATATAGTCACAGCGTCTGTGATTAATGGCACAATTAGAGAATGTTTGGGCTTGTGGTTAGGCCTTCAGGCGACAAAGGCAACTTTTTAGAAGCATTGTCCAAATAGAATATAAAGTATCTTGTCGTCTATGGCTGCATTTTGGTTACTTCATGAAAGCAATAGAGGAGAGTAAAAACTCATGAATACAGGAAGCATCGTTTTTAGGTGCTGAACGATTGAATGCTTTCAACTCAACAATACTTCACATCAGGCACCATTTATAATATGAATATTGAGTATATCTAAAAGTGGAATGGAATATTTGCATTTTCTGCGGGATCAGACCTGTTGGAATTAATTGTTCAAGGATTCACATGTGCCTCATTGTCTCAAATGTTATTAGTTTGTTCATGAGGAAGTGCACTAGAGTGTTTCTAACTTCTATATATTCTTGCAATGTGGTGAATTTATGCCCTTTTTTTTTTTTCCCCTTTTTGTGAGGTTAAAGCATCGTGTAGTAAAGCTGGGGGCTTTGTTTACATTAATTTTCATCATGTGAAAGGTTTTTGCTCTTTATAATGAAGATATCGTTGCAGTTCATTTGTATAATGGTGATAGTTTATATTTCACATGTTTGTATGTTCTTTGCCACGTATATTTGGATATTTGATTTTAAATAGGAGTTGTAGGTTTTTTCCCCCTTCCTTTTGAAGGGTGGTCTGTCTTACCAAATAGTTAATCTTAGATCTGGAAGTGACCGTTGTGTTTGAACAACTTTAGAGGCTCCTACAGAAAGTTGAGGCATGATTTTCTTCCAGGAAAAAAAAAAAAAAATTCCTCGTCATTCCAGTTTATCTTCCCTTATGAACCATGTTATTCTGAATTTGAAATGGTTGACTGCTTTGTGATGATTTCTATTATTTGCAGGTTGCATTTAAGACTGGTGACTACAAACAGCAAGTCATTTTTATTGGTGGATTGACTGATGGTTTTCTTGCCACAACGTATGTTAAATATTGTATAATTTCAACCAGCCAATATATTTTCTTATCTTTCAGAGTTGGTCTGTATGAGAATGAGTTTATATCTTCTGTACCTTTTGACTGATAACCTCTATCAGTCAATTCATCCAACAACTAAATTTTGGCTACTTGCAATATATGTGAACCTCTGAAGACTATTCACGTGACATCCATTCTTCGTCTTCCTGCAGATACTTGGAACCTCTGGCAATTGCTTTGGACCGTGAGAAATGGTCACTAGTTCAATTTCTTATGTCATCTTCATATAGTGGATATGGCACCTCCAGCCTGCAACAAGTAAACAATTAGATCCTTATCTCCGATATAGGAGTAGTCTTGTGATATTCTAACAACAAATTCCAATGAAAATGTTATTCTTATTTACGATTGTAGAAATTCAGGGTTTAATTTCTTTTGAACTTATTTTATTAGAGAAAAGTAATATTACATTTATAAATGATAAAAGAAAGAAAAGACTCTTACTTCAAATAAAAGACGTAGCTTTGAAAATAAGATAACTTTATCCTAATTAAAATAAGATAATTCTATCATAATTAAAATATAAAATTTAAACTAATCTTATCTTAATCAAAATAAGACATTTAAGTTAATCCTAAACGCATAAAAGTATTATCCAAAACTAACTAAAAACAAGTAAGCCTTAATTAAAATAAAAGCAAATAAAATAACTTAATTAAAATTAATGGTAATTTCCAACACTCTTCCCTAAGCAGGATATTCCAACTTGGAGCTTATCTTCTACCATTACCAATCTTCTTCTTTCTTGAAAAATTTCTTCATTCTTGTCATTTTTTGATTTTGATTATTGATTTTGGGCATCTTCTGCTCAACTTTTTTGTAAGTTAGAAATCTTGGTTTTCGCTAATCATCAACATATGGTTTTTTATACTAGTCACTAATGTATGAACCTTTTTTTTTTTTAACTCCTAATGGTGTGTAAAGGGCGGCTGGCTGCCGTATTTTGGGATTTGGCCGATTGGGGCCTTCTAAGGATAGTGATGGGGTGCGTGGTATCTCCTATGATAGTAGAATGATAATTTCAAATTTTGGATGTTTCTGTTGAAAAGAAGATGAAGGAAAAACTCCAAAACATTACATTTTTGTGTTTTTTGTTGGCTGAAGTTGGCCATGCTTCGTGTTGGCTGAACTTGGCTATTTAAAATAGGTTAGGCCTCTTGGGACTTTGATGTCATGTAAAAATTCAAGGTTTAATTTTATTAGATAGAAGCAACGACACATTTATAGGTGATAAAAAGGTGAGTAGACTTCTACTCCAACGAAAAGACATAACTCCAAAAATAAGATAATTTTATCATAATTAAAATAGGATAATTTTATCCTAATTAAAATAGAAAACTTAAACTAAATTTATTTTAATCAAAGCAAAACATTTAAGCTAATGCTAAACGCATAAAAACATCATCCAAAATTAACTAAAAACAAATAAATCTTAATTAAAATAAAAATAAATAAAATAATTTAATTAAAATTAATGGGTAATTTCCAACAACTATATTTATTATAAGCCTAAATTCTGGTCTTAGTTTTTATGCTTACCTTGAAATTATCATGGTGAAAAATATATTTAGAGTAAGTAAACCCCTATGTAATGCTACTAACATTCAGGTTAAGGTACACTTTTGACTCTAAAATATGTTGCCCTTTTCTTTTGATACAGTATTCTTTGGCATGTGAAAGTATAGACTTGTGGTGTGTAATCTATGGAGAATGTTGGCTCTTCTTGGTAGAGGAATTTTTTATACACTCATTAAACAAACACCAGTCAGTATGTTTAATTTTTTAATTTTTAATCAAATATTCAAAGTATTTCATTCTACTGTTATTTTAGTGGCCATAACCTTAAGCAACATATATTTAGATGTACTGTTTTTGCTAAATATATTTAGCTAAGCTAGCAACTATAGTGTTTGGAAGTTGAGTAGGTAAGGCCTAAACAATCAAAAGCCAGGTGGACTTTCATCTAAAAATAATTAAGTAAATTGGTTGTGAATTGGCAAGTTGTTTAACACCATTTGAGTAGTGAGAAAAATTTAAAATTTATCCACTCAAATTCAGCCAAAAATATGCCATTTAAGATAAAGTTGGTCCTGAATCCAGGTAGGACTTGACTCTCCAGATAATTAAAATCTTAAATACTGATTGAAATTTTCCTTAGAATAGGTGATATATTGGTTGTTTAAATAGCTTAAAGAGAGCAGAATCAAAGTATTGCCCTACTGCCTGCTGTTAAGTTTGTCTAAGTGGCATTTTTTGGCTGTTTGTTGATTATTAAGCAGTTTTAGCTTCAACTTAACTACTTAAGATCATTGTGACATACCTAAGACAGCTAATTTTAAGGATGGTTGTGGTAGCAAGATTTTTGCTATCATACTTAGGTTGGTTGATTGTCTTATTGGAAGATATAAATAAATAATAGAAATAATTGAAGTAATATCAGTCTTAACATCTGAAATTAGCCCAATAAAAAGGTGTAGGTAACTCAAACCTTTGGTTTCTTTCTTAGCCTCTTCCCTTTCTTAGCAGTGCCCAGGGTTGCCATGATCTTTGTTAATCTTAGATGAATGGGAACTGAGATATTTTTGCAATATTTTGCCATTCTTCAATTTTGGACCTTTATTATTGCTGCTGACCATTTTATACCTAGATTTTCAACTTTTAATGGCTATTTTTAATAGTACTGTATTGTGATTCTCAGGAGAGTTTAACTAGATAGTGTATTGTGTATATTTCCATCTTATTGATGAGATTGATGCCTTGATGCTTGAATTTTAAGATATCTTGTTGAATTCATGTTGAAGGATGCCAAGGAGCTGGATCAGCTGATAAATTATTTAATTAACAAAGAAGATTCTGAAGGTGTGGTACTGCTTGGGCATAGTACTGGCTGTCAGGTTATTTGTAATTGCTTTTAAGTCCTGAGCCATACTTTACTCTCACTTTTTTAATTGCAACTACCATTTCGTGAGCAAGTGAAATGAACTTATCTCTTATTTGGACATGTTATCTAGGATATTGTGCATTACATGCACACAAATGCTGCATGCTCCCGAGCAGTCCGTGCTGCCATCCTTCAGGTACTTGCTTGTTTATAATAGAACATGTCCAAACTCTTGGTGAGCATTGGGCTGTGCAGCTCTAGTACTGAAACAATGACTCATTCATTCTTACACCATACATATTTTTGGCTAAAATAATTTGTTTGGGACTCTTGGTGAGCATTGGGTTTGGTCTTTCATCTTGGAGCAGTTTCTCTTGATGCTTTTTAAGGTTTTAATAAGAATAGGGAGGCCAAATTTCTGTGGCGGTGTGTCAATTTTGCTGTTTTCTGGTGTATTTGGATGGAGTGGGATGCCTACATCTTCAAAGCTGTATTTGGCCCCTTCATGAATTATGTGATAAGATTATGTTATGGCTATTTGGTGCTTTGCCCATGGTCTTTTAGGGGAGTTTCCTTTTCTGATATGCAGAGAGATTGGTTAGCTTTGTTACTTTGTGCTATCTTGACTCTTTTGTTTTCTTTTAGCTTCTTTGCATTGGAAGATATCTTATCCTCCCCCTAGTTGTACTTTCTTTCTCTTCTCTAATGAATTTTCCTATTTTATAGGAAAAAAAGGTGTTATGTCTAGCAATTGCCTCTTTTCTCTCACTTTAACTTTTTTTGGTTATGCCAATAAAAATGATCAGGCTCCAGTTAGTGATAGGGAATATCAAGCTACTCTACCTGAGACAGCTTCTATGATTGACTTAGCTGCTAATATGATAAGAGAAGGGCGAGGTTCTGAGTTAATGCCAAGGGAAGCAGATCCTTCTTCACCAATAACAGCCTACAGGTGAGTTCACATTAATATTGTAAGAACAGCACAAGTACCGAAATAAGCCTGGACATGAACTGATGGGATTGCTCATAAATTCCAAAGGAGCTTAATTCAAAATATTTGTTGGAAATTACTGAATGTCTGTCAGTTGCAAAAAATAGGTTGTTGCTTTTCAATTAGCAGTCCACTATGCTAGTCTAAGTATAGGCAAATTCTAACATAGAAATGTCTCCTATTTCATGATTGAGTCCTTTTGTTTTCATTTAAGTTTATGAATTATTTGATAGTTGAAACAAATTTACTTTTGTGAGAAAGAATGCTTTTGATAGAGCTCACACTTTTCTCAGGTCTTCTTGTAAGTTACTATAGCCTTAAATTGTCTTTAATTTTATGCAAAAATATCCTAGGATTTTCTTCTTCAAACAAACTGAAAGTTTTGATTTTAATATGAACAGAAATAAAGTAACTGGGTTTGGAAACAGGGAAAGGCAGCCTTATCTCTTGTTAAGCAGGTGTATGGGTATGGGAATTCTGGGATAGGCGTTAAGAATTTTACCTGCTTAGGTTCAGATGGGCATGGTATTTTGGTGGAGCTATGGGGATGGGGACCTAGTTCTGTGGCCCATGGTCATCCCTACTTATGGTTTTTTCCCTTCTTTTCTCCATCCTCCTTCCTTCCCCCTCTTCCTCTCCTTGGTTGGTCATGTCATTTATATGACATGCTAATGCATAAGAAATATTCACTGTTGTGTAAAGTTAAGATATTGAATGGGTGCTGCAGAAAAGGTCATTGTCTTCTTAAGCTATTGCTTCCTTTATAAAGAATCAATACTTTTGCAGGTATCACTCCCTTTGTTCGTATAATGGTGATGATGATTTGTTCAGTTCCGACCTTAGTGAGGATCAATTGAAAATGAGACTTGGGCACATGTCTTGCACACATTGCCAGGTGAGCACGACTCGCTGACACAATTTTTCGTTATCTTTTTTGCTTGGGTGCTTGGTTATTTAGATCCTAAAAGTATACATCATTGAGCTAAAATTTAACCTTGGCTGAAATTGAAGTTCTTCTTTCTTAATTCCCTCTAAATAGAAGGGATACAACATTTTTCTTTTGAAATTTTAGTTGATGGATAAAGAAGGCATAGATAGAAGGCTAAAATGTTTTAACTATCAACTCATCAATTGCAGCCCTCTTTATTGGCCTGTATGGTACTAAGAAATAAGTATAGTTGATGTTGCCGTTGTAGTAAAAAGATGCTACCTTGAGTCATTATAATGTATGTCAGTGACTCAGTCCTAATAAAATAAAGGTAATTCTTGTCCTAATTTTGAGAGAGAGTGGGAGATTGAGAATTACTTGGTAAAGAGGAAGTTGATCTTTTTGGCCTGCCACCGCGATTTGCAGGTTATATTTTCAATGGCTGATGAATACGTGCCAGATTATGTTGATAAGAAAGCACTGGTCGAGCGGTAAATGCTTCAGTCCTATCTGGTGCTAGTATATTTATTGTCTCTCTATTCATGCAATAACCCCCGGGTCTGAGGAAGGACAATACTGAGTTTGTAGTTGTGGTTTATCTCAAGCAGTGTGTCCTGTGCGTGGTTTTTTTTTTTGGGGGGGTGGGGTTGGAGTAGAGGAATGAGTTGACGTATATGATTCCTGTCGATATGTTCATGCAGTGCATTATAAAACATGCAGATTATGTAGAGCGTTGGGAGGTGCTGAGAAGGTAGAGATTGAACATGGGAATCACTCCCTCTCTAACAGAGTTGAGGAAGCTGTCCAGGCTATTATTGACTTCATAAAAAGAGAGGGACCAAAAGGCTGGGATGATCCGTGGAATTAATGTGTTTCTTACTCTTAGTTTTCATTGACTTCTTCTTTTGTCATTGTTGTTTTGATTCTTCTAGTCAATCCTTTTAATCTTTCATTTTGCTCCCATACAGCTGTTGTGTTTATCTTGGGACTTTTCTTTTTTTTTCTTTTTGGGTGGGTGGGTGGTGGTTGTTTTCCACCTTATATATTTTTTGATAATAGATGTCGATATTTTTTAGTTGTCTTGAAGAAAAATAGTGTATCTGCCTTGGATCTACTTTTTTCTACAAAAGAAACTTATCTTCATCTTTCTTCTCTCCGGGTATATTTGGTTGGATGTTATAAAGAGAAAGAAAATGTGAAAAATGATTAGGTAGAATAAAAAATAATTTGTGTCCTTTTTTAAAAGATAATTTAATAGATGAAATAATAATTATAAAATTATAACAAACATTACACAAAATATATATAGAGGTTAGGTTGACTTTGTTGCCAACCAAACATAGCTTCATTTTCTTCTTTCTTTCCTTTGTCAATCAATGCTTGATCACCATAGCAGTATCCAGGGTCCTTAGGATCATTTTACTTCTCACATTTTCTTTGTTTCTTTCCTTCGGCATCTTATGATCAGCATAGCAGTTTCCAAGGTTAACGATTGGTGTTGGCTGGTAACTTGATGCAGTTAATTGCCGATGAGCATGCCATTTTCGTCTGACTATGTTTTTTTTCTTCATAGTTTATATTATTATTTTTATTAATTTAATATAAATTAATGAAAGTAATGATAAATGAAGGATTAATTATAAATAATGATGTATTAAAAGGAGTAAAAGTATATATAAATGAAAAAAAAAATAACACTATCTTTCTAGTTTCCATGACACTATTGAATAAGAAAACTAACCTAGGTAATCAAGCCATTCAACCCTTTCTTTTTTCTTATTTTCCCCTGGGTCTTGGCTAAGTTCTGTGTGCATTTCAATCTGATTATTTCGAGAGCCTTCGTATCCTCATCTCACATTTTCACCCTTACTGCTGCCCCTTGCATCGCCAGCTGTTCCCACATGAATGAGTGTAATTGCATGCCTTCGTGGCCCCACCACCGGTTCCCTGGGATGATGGTATAGTTTGTGTGCTCTGCATTTCTAGTAATGGATGCTATTTGCAAATTTATTTTTGGTCATTACTTTCACACTTGATGTGCCTGTAACTGAGTTCAGTTGGGACCATACAAATAAGTGAAATTTATATATTGAAATTGTGAAAATCATGGAGTAAAATCGTTGTGTTTTGTGGATGCAACTTTTAATCTTCTTCACGAGTGAATCTGTCTCTTTCTATCTACCATCTCGGTTGATGGCTTGATGATCAAATAATTTAATGGGTTAGGTGGTATTGGTACAGTTTGAAATAAATGGGACGTAAAAGAAACTCGTATGTATGGTCTGTTTGGGAAATACAACTATATAAGATCAAAGAGAATAAAAGGAACGAAATTGGAGAGGCAACGCATGTACGCAGATATTGATAAAAGCTGAAAAAACACATTTTCCAAATGGAGAACTAGTGACGGTCCCCCGCTTTGCTGAATTGCTTTATGTATGTTTTGGATTGCAAGGTTTCTTTGGCAATGTTGTCAGACTATTGTAGTGAATATGCAATGTATGACCAAGAAATTAAGTATGCCTCATTTACATGAATTTATATGATGTCTGTCACGTGATGCAATGTGCTACTGCTAAGCAGTATTAGGCTCATCAGTAAGTAGTAATGATTCTTATATGATCTGATCATTGAAGTAAGCTAATCATTCAATTTTTGTCGCTCAAACATAGAAGAATGGAGAGAGTTCAACTATTCTGAAGTTTGGCTTTTTATCTAATAACCCATTATTGTGAGAGATTCATTCTCAAAGCTCAAAGTAAAGCTATGAATGCTTGACACTTGAAATTAATAAGACGACGAAAACGAAGCAGAAAAGGAAGACAGTTTCTTTCACTCTGTCTGTCTGTCTAGCTGGCTCCTTGCGTTACAAGGGAACGAGTGGGGTAGTGAAATAGGTGGGACATACATGGATTGAGCTGTGAAGAGCTCAACTCGTTCGTGTTCAGATTATTTTTCAAAATTTGATACATTAAGTTTCTATCTTAATCAATCCTCGTGTCGGTGCAGTGCGGTGTTATAGCTTCCATTTCTATCACTTCCTTCACTCCTTACAATTCCTCTGGATGGTTTGGCATAATAAAAATAAAAATAAAAAGTAATTTTATTAATTAAAAAATAACTCATACTTTTATTTTAAAAAATAATAAAAAATGAATATTATTCACTAATGATCACAAAAACATAATAGATATTATTCACTTATTTTAATTTCATTTTCTTTTTTTAATTTGGTACCAAATGTGTCCTTACTTTTACTTATCTGACTATTAAATATAGGAAAAATTTGTTTTCTATTAATATATTTATTAAATTTTTAATTAAAATATGATAAATGTATTTTTAAATAATAGCAAAATAAATATATAATTTTTTTATCTACAAAAAAATGTATATTTTTAGGTAAATTATATATTTATCATATTATTATCAAAAGATGTATATATTTATTATATTTTAATTAAACAAATTTAATAATCAAAAGTATAAAAAAACTACACCTGAGTTTGCTCCTTAAATAACACAGCCCAAATTTAATAATTATAAGTAATTTGAATTACTCAAAACTATGGTTAATAAATGTAATAATCCATAATGAAATTATGTTGAATGACTTAAATCCAACATCCATCCGACTTTTACCAATTTGATAACCACGGTCCACAGAGGAAGGAACGAAGGAAGGAACGAGGGAAGAGAGGAGTTTTAATTGAAAAACAAAAGGAAAAAAGTCAAGACTAATCCCAACAGTTATAAACGAGGAAAAGGATACAAACGCTGCGGCTGTAATCAAATCACCGTTAGATTTGATGCCTATTTTTGGGTTTCAATCATTCACGCTTCTCCAATCTCCCAAGATTTTCCTCAAAGTATTATTTATAAAGACCTTCCCTTCTTACGACAGCCCGAGTTTCATGGCGAATGGCCCTGCAATCCTCTCCCTCTGCTTTTACCCACAATTGTCACTCCCATTGATACCCACCTCCAACGCCGAGTAAATACCTCCACATCAATTTCTTCATCTTCTTCTTTTTTCCTTTGCCTATTCCTATTGAAGTATTCTGTTTGTTTTACGAGAAAATCGACATTTGTGCTTTAGCTAGAGTTTTTTGAATTGTTGTCGGCAAAAGGTAGCGACTTTTTCGTGTTGAGTGTTTCGTTTTGTTTGTTGCGGTTCTGCGGCGGTGGCGGTGGTCTTGGAAGTCTCCGATGGGGGTGATTACGCTGACGGCGAATCAACGGTCATTATGGTTCAGTCAGATACGCCATTGGCCTTTTGGGTTGCTTCTGACGGCTTTGGTTTTAATTGGGATGGTCATGGTTTGGAGAATCGATGGCGCCATTGTTAAAAACTACATTGAAGCTCGAAGATTTCCTCGTTATATTATTCGTTCACCTAATCTCACCCCAACCCATAAAAATGTAACCTATATCTCCCCACATATTCCACCTAGTTCGAACCAAAACCATACAAACTCAACTCTGTCTGCACACGATGAACTAGTTTCTGTTAAGAATTCCACTTTGGTGTCTGAAAAAGTTGATAAGAACCCAATACAGAGTGTGGTTCAGAGAAGTTCTAGTTGGATTTCTTGCGAATTGGAACCCAACGTGACTTCAAATCTTCTAGCTCAATGGTTAGCTCCTGGAGGACAACCTTGTAGAGATTCTTACACTCTGCAAATTGCTATTCCTGGTTTGGATAATGGGAAAGTGGTAGAGCTATCAGCTGGGGAAGTACATGAATTTACTTTCCAAGCATTGGATGATTCAGGAAAACCTCGTTGCTTAGGTGGGGATTACTTTGAAACTGATCTTTCAGGAGAATGGTGGAAGTCTCGGCCTTTGGTGAGAGATTTCAGTAATGGGTCTTACTCCATTTCGCTTCAAGTTCATCCAGATTTCGAAGGGGCGTACAATCTCACCATCATTCTACTTTACAGACACTTCGAAGGTCTTAAATTCACCCCTTGGAAATTTATATATGACCGAGTGCTTCGAAATATCCCAATCAGATTCTTCAAAAGCAGTGTTCATTTACCAGAATTACAGACTTGTAAAGCTTCTGACTTTACCAAGGAGGTGTGGTGTGGAAGATGGACTAGGCATGGGAAAAACGATGATTGCAAAATAAGTAATGATGGTAGATTTCGATGCTTAGCACCAGAATTCCCTTGTAAAGCTCCATGGTGTGATGGTTCTCTGGGGATTCTGGAGAGTAATGGATGGGTGTATTCCACTCACTGTTCATTCAAAATGTTTTCAGCTGATTCTGCTTGGAATTGTTTGAAGAATCGGTGGATCTTCTTCTGGGGTGATTCAAATCATGTTGACACAATACGTAACATGCTTAATTTCATCTTAGATTTGCCTGAAGTGCATGCTGTCCCTAGAAGATTTGACATGAACTTTTCAAACCCAAAAGACCCATCTCAAACAGTTCGTATCACAAGCATCTTCAATGGGCATTGGAATGAAACACAGAACTATGAGGGTCTAAATTCTCTGAGAAACAAAGGGTTTCAAGATCTGCTCAAGAAATACTTCTCAGAACCCACAATTCCAAACACTATCATCATGAACTCTGGCTTGCATGATGGTGTTCATTGGTCTAATATCAGATCATTTTCTAGAGGAGCACAGTATGCTGCTTCATTCTGGGAAGATGCTAAGAACTCAGTGAAGCAAAGAGGGTTGGCTTGGCCAAGAGTGTTTTACAGAACCACTGTGGCTACTGGTGGGTATGCAAGATCACTAGCATATAATCCTAGCAAGATGGAGGTGTTCAATGGAGTATTCATAGAGAAGTTGAAGGAAGCTGGGGTTATTTCTGGGGTGATTGATAACTTTGATATGACATTCCCTTGGCATTTTGACAATCGTTGTAATGATGGAGTTCATTATGGAAGAGCACCGTTGAAGATGAAGTGGCGAGATGGCCAAATTGGGCATCAATATTTTGTGGATCTAATGTTAGCTCATGTTCTGCTAAATGCAATGTGTGCAAGATAGGCATGCAATATCAGTTTAGAAGAGATGTTCAGAACAGAACTTTTATTCTTTGCCCACAAAGCATTATTAGTAATTTTTTGTTTCCTAAGGTTAGGTTTAGCATACTTTCTTGTTCATAGATATGTCAGAAATATACGAGGTTGCTCCACTTGTGGATTTCAGAGGGTTTTAAATCCCAGAAAACATGTTACTGTTGATAATCAAATAGCAGAATAGAAGAACATTCTATTAGTTCGAAGGGGCTATAAAAAATTAGCAAAATAGCAGAACCTTGACCGTGCAGAATAGGAATAGGACAGAAAAAATAAAATAAACATGATAAATGGTTATCTGGATGTTGGTTCATTGTTATAGTCTTGAGTTGGTGGTGAATTCCTAAACACGGTCGAGAGCTCTGCAAACACCCTGACAATTGCCAATGCCCCGACTAGAAGAGAGGACATAAAGAATGCTTTGGACATTTCTAGCGCTGGTCATGTGGTCAGATCACGTTTTAGCGAGCAACTTAAATTGAAGTCGGATCACCTGCAGTGGGTGAATTGTAGAGTGTGTCTGTAGTGTTTTTTAAATATTTTTTTTATTTTTTATCCTTTTGATTTTATCCCATCTCACAAAATTTCACTGCACACGCACTTTACGGAATTCTCACCGCAGAGGATCCAGGTTCACTTAAATTGGGCCAGCTAGGCTGTATTGGACCAGATGGGTTAGCTTAGACTTCAAAACATATATTGGATTGTGAATAATAAATCACTAGATAGGGTCACCCTGCCTGAAATTTATTGAGGTTAAAGTTGTATTCTCACTCTTTTATATATATAAATATATATATATATATATTTTGTCTACATTAAAAAAAAGTAAATCTCGATTTTAATATTTTTTATTTGTTATATTTAAATATAATGTTTTTCAAAGAATAAATGAGAACAAAAATATTCAATTTGAACTGGATTAAAAAATTAAAATTAAAATTTTATTTTTCACCTTTCTTTTTATTTCATTTTTCCCAATTAAAATATAACACTTGAATGAAAGAAATTAAAGAAATATGGAAATATGAATGATAAATATGTTAAAATGATGTAATTCGAAACTTAAATTTATATTAATATAAATAACATAAGATAATCTCTCTCTCTCTCTCTCTCTCTCTCTCTCTCTCTCTCTCTATATATATATATATATATCTCTGTATTAATTACAAATCAAATCGAGTTCAAGTTTAAATTTTTCCTGTTCAAACTGTATTCAAGTTTTCACTTTTTTTAAATGCACTCAATTGGTCAGATAGTCGAACAATACGACCTTATGAAAAATGCTGGAAGCAAATTTCTGATAAAAACAGAAAATCATATTTTCACTTCACCCAAAAAATAAAAAATAAAACGAAGGAAGGAATATAAAAGCCAATTTTACAGTGGGAGCTTTTCAAAACCACAGCTCGTGTGCACCTCTCTCGCGGAAAAAAAGAAGGGGGGACACAGAGAGGAAGCCTGTAAGAGGAGTTTGCACTTTGAAGGTCTCTGAATCGGATTGATGGACCAATAAGACGACGCCGCATTTGGTTGTCGATCAAATTCAAATCAGGCGAATCCTGGGGGATTGAGGGCTCGCTTATATTCGAAGCAATCAGCATCTGACTGCGACGACGACGAGGTGTGTAGGCCTTGGTGTCGCAGGATAACCATGGCTTTCACCTGGACCTCTGCTCTCAAGATCACTCTTATGCTTCTTCCTCTTGGCGCTATTGTTGCAGCTTGTTTTACTCTCCCAATCGAAAAGGTTCTTTTTTTTTTTTTGGGTGCCCGTTCTCATTTTACCTTAAATTTCACTTCTGAATCGCTTAAATTTACATTTTTCGATTCGCTATTCAGAAATGTTTTAGTTGGAAGGGGGTTGATTCATTTTCGTTGAATTGGTTCATGCCGTATACGTGTGCTTAAAATAATTTCTTGATCACTCAATTTTATTTGCGGGTTCCTTTTCTAGTGATTTTTTTTTCTCAGTTGAAATAGAATTTAATATCTATCCGTGAAATTGGTTAATCCTCTGATGGCTGTGGTGCACGAGCTTGAAAGCTTTCTTTGGTCGTTTTTACTTCACATACAGGAATTACAGCCAACGGATTTAATGTATTATGAGTAATATGTTCAATGCCCTTTGATGGTCCCTGTTAATGCCAAAAGGGTAGTGTCGGAAGGGAGACAATTTCACTAAATGCAATAAAGAAATAAAGTTTAAAATTTTCATTCAAATGCTTGATTCCTCATATTATAGTATAATAATACAGTGTCTGCTATCTCATGATCTTCGTTAACATCGAAAAGATAAAATTTCTGTAATTCATTACATAGTCAAATCATTTTTCCAGATGAAAATTCCCGTTCTCTTAATATATGCGCGTAAACAGCAATGCTGCTTTTATATGTATATTAATTCTAGTATTCTTCATTGCAAACATTGCCTTGGGATTTTCATCCCTGAAAAATTGCTGAAGCATTCAGGCTATAGACAGTTTTTTAATCTTCTTACGTGTATTGCAGATGCTGAAGGACTTCTTAGTATGGGTCGATCATGACCTCGGGCCCTGGGGTCCCCTTGTCCTGTAAGTTAATTTTAATTTTTTATCCCTTTATTTCCACGTCATAAATATCTTTCTTGGATTCTTACAATGTCATAATTGTGAAACTTGTGCCAATGCGTCTAATAACTTTATTGTAAATTGCTATTTAGAAAGGTAATTCGTGAATAGGAAATATTCTGGTCAGAACGAGCGTGGTCAAAAGTGTGTTTCTAAAGCTGATGCTTTGTCCTGACTGTGAGAAATACTAACTAGTCTAACATCAATTCGACTTTGAGGTGGTATTGAGAAAACCAAGGTACTTGATGTGTATCAAACAGACCAAACTAGCTTTATGAAGCGTAACTTATTTAATGTTTTATAATATTTTTGTTCAGAATATCAATGAGCATAAGTTTTCACCCAAGCCTGTGTTGAAAGCCTACATGAAATTAGGATCATATAGGGGTACATAAAGTTTAGCCATATGTAAGATCATCTGAGTAGGATATCAGTATCTTTCTGACAGCTAATGGAAGTCTGCAAGATTACAACTCTGCTACATGTTTGAAGTATCATTATTGGATTTTATAAAGGCTGAGCAATCCTATGATCATGAGATCCCTATGTTATGTAAACACTTCAAGAAATTGATTATTTTTACTGATTAAAAAATTTAATACATAATTTATGTGCTTTCATAGTCTGATAAATTTTTTGTTTATTTGGTGATTTTTCAGGGCTGTTGCTTACATACCTTTGACCGTCTTGGCAGTTCCAGCTTCTGTACTTACTGTAAGAATCATTGATACCCTAGCATTAATAGCAGACTTTAATAAATTGCTAGTGGAAAATTTTTGTATCCTCAAGTGCCTGCATGATAGTTGCATATAATGTTGCTTAGAGTTGTTCTTCAAAAGCATTGCTAGATATTTGTGATAATCACCCTTGGGTATTTGTAAATTTTTAAATTGAATCTACGGGGGGCCATCATTTTACCTATATATAAATTCTACAAACTTAATGACATTGTTGCGTTATGCCATTTTTAAGATTTTACCGCAGATTATGTTTGTTTATCTTATGTTTGATGTTACTGAATACTGACTCCTCACACCTCCATCACTTCTTAAATGATTCATTTGTAATTTCTGCTGTATAATATCACTTGTGTTGTGCTTTACAAACAGTCCATTCGTGTGTTTCAGTATCTTTGTGTGCTGGAGAGGCATCAGTTGATTACATAGTACTTCCCCAACAATTTTGGGGTGGTAGATTTAGGTTGAAGGTTGTCATTTTTCTTTTAACTCAACCTTGGAAAGTTGATGTCTGTCGTTCAAAAGGCAGAATGATGGGTAAGAATAATGTAAGATGGAGAAATTATATACCAAGCTGAGGAAATATAATGTGGTTGATTTATATTATTTTGTATTAACTGATTAGTCTAGTTTCTTGCTCCCCCTTTGCAGTGCAACATGCTTGCACACGACAAAGAGGGAAACTTGATACCTCATACCTTAGTAACTTAGTCTTTTTATATGTAATTCACTTGTAAATTCTTTTTTAATAAAATAATTCATTAAGACAAAGTAGAGAAGTATAAAAAAGGAGGCTAAGAACTCGCTGCAACAATTACTATTATGAAGTTTTGTCCTAGCAGTCCTTCGCATTCACCAGTGGAGTCAGTAGACTATGTACAGTGTAAAGTATTCTAGTGATGGTTTATTCAAGCTTCCTTTTGGTGGATTTGTCTGCATAGTTTTGCTCGCCAGAACTTTGTTCCTCTACAACCTTTACTGCGAGTGAGAATGGTCTGGGACTGGCTGCATATAACAAGGAAACAGAGATGCATGTACATGCCTATGTTATGCCACGGAACTTTGTTAGCATTTGATCTGTTTGAACCTGATATTCTAATTTTCAGAATAAGTATTTAATTTTCTAGTCTTGGGGCTGATCTGTGTAATTCTATAAAAGTTGATTTTGTATCTTCTTGAAGTTAGCTTTAGGTTTTTATTCAACTTATGCTGATATGGACTTCCATTTGAACCTGATATTCTAATTTAAAAATAAGCATTTTTGCTATTCTGCCTTTAATCCTCTCCATGCTTCTCTCCTTTAAAGTACCTGGTGGAGAACAAAAGCAACACCATGTCATTTAATTTGATATACCATTTTCAGCTTGGTGGTGGTTATCTTTTTGGGCTTCCGTTGGGCTTTGTGGCTGACTCTATTGGTGCAACTGTTGGTGCAGTAGCTGCATTTCTTCTTGGTAGAACAGTAAGTTTTTTGAAGTTTTACATTATTAAGTAGTTGAGACGTAAACATCATCTTTGGACCACTACTTGCTACTCCATAATTAATTGATCGTTTTTCTATATTAGTACAGGATGCCCTTTCTTTCTTGCCTTTCTCCATATCATGATTCTTGTGGTTTCCTTAGCCTTCCTATTGGGCTGCATTTTGGTCTATTTGTTTCTATATTGTGGTGTACACTTGTTTGTTACCTATGAGGTTATTGATTCACATCTTTGTCAATCTGTACAGATTGGGAAATCATTTGTTATTTCTAGGTTGAAGGATTATTCACAGTTTAGATCAGTGGCAATTGCAATTCGGCGATCTGGCTTTAAGGTTTGTATACTTCATATACTTAATACTTTTGAAATTGTTGTACATGTACTGTCTAATGTTCCCCTTCTTTTTACCTTGTTTGTTTGTCTTCCTGGTTCTTGTTTCCAAACTGTGAGCTCAGGGTGAAGTGAGTGGTTGTGTTTATTTTAAGATGCATGTAATTGTGATGTATAAAAGTAGTTTCATTTGATTGCCAGTTAAAAGATACAAGATAGCTAGTCTTGGTAAAAAGTCACATTGGAATGTTGATTACTATTAGTAAAGTTTAGTGGACCAGAAATAATCTTCCATATCCATGTCTCTTCTTCAGTGGCAGCAGCTCATTTGCAGTGGTATGATCTGCTTAGCTCTTTCCCGGTCCTCTGTGGTCAATGCACAAACTAGTATTCCTCAATTCATAGATCTTTATTACTCTGTTAATAATTGGTGGGACTATAAATGTACAACTAAGAAAGATCCACTTGGGATTAACATCCATTTGAAGCACTGCATACTAACCTTTGTCATATCCAGTGTTTGGTTTTGGTATTATACCGTATTCTAATTAGTAAGATATTGTGTGTTTACTCTTACTGTTTGCAAACTATAGTTCGTTGTTCCTCAATATGTGACCAATAACGTGACAATTACTAATCGCTGCTTAAATATTATTCTGATAGGTCTTTGCTTATCATTGCTTTCATTGGTGTTGCTTTCTGTTATTTTTCAACTGAATATCTGATGTGTTTTGAATTTCTTCTGTCTTTACAGATTGTATTACTGCTTCGGCTTGTTCCATTACTACCATTTAGCATTTTAAATTACCTCCTGTCTGTGACTCCTGTTTCACTTGGGGAATACATGCTGGCTTCCTGGTTAGGAATGATGGTATCTTCTGTACCCTTGATCATTTACTTATCGAGAACTTAGTCCTACAAAAACTCTGTTGTCATGCTGTACAATTTTCAAAATTGTGGAATGCCAATTAGATTTCTTATAGTTAGTTTCTGATGGCATATTGGACTCTTTTGAAAGCTACCAGAGTTGTTCCTTTTGATTGCCTGTATTGCCACATTGAACCTGAAGCACCCTACGCCATTTATTACCTCAACATTGTCAATGAATATGCCTATAATTAAAATGATTTGTTAAAAAATTTGAAATATTTGAGGTCAATTGATATGGGAAAGAATGTGGTTCTTCTTTTGGTGGTTGTGGTCGGACATGAATCCTCTGAAGTGAACTTCAAAGGAAGTTTGGAGAGAGAGAGAGGAAGAGATGGGCTCCACTTACATGGGATCCACAGGGCAGAGGTGGGGCTCACCTCTCTCTCTCTCCAAACTTCCTTTGAAGTTACTTCAGAAGATCTATTTCCGGTTGTGGTCTCTATGCTAATAGTGTGGTCTACAAGTGTATTTCAACAGCAATTAATTCTAATGATGTGTGTAGGCTAGCTGCTTATGTTGTTATAGCTTACTAGATCCTTTCCAGTTACAGTAGTTTGTTAACACCTTCAACATTGTCACTGTTGCAGCCAATAACACTGGCACTTGTATATCTTGGAACAACTCTCAAAGATCTATCGGATGTAACACATGGTTGGAGTGAGTTTTCAAAGACCCGCTGGGTAAGAGATGCTATTTGTTTATTCCTTTTTGAATCATGAGCCTTGTATGCCTGGAGGGTGCAATTTATTGACTTCCTTAATTGGATCAAATTGGTGTGCTTATCTCTTATTATGTTGAATAGATATAACTAATGTTTCCTTCGCTTGTGGATGCAGGTACTTATCATTTTGGGCCTTGCAATATCTGGTAAGTTAATTTGTTTTTACACTTCATGCAAAGTGATTTTTTTGTTTTTTTTTTTTGGGGGGGAGGAGAGGTAAGTGTTGTGTTTCCAGCAAGCTGATTTGACAGCCTCTCTTACTTAAAATATTGGATATGAAGGTCTCACCTAAATATTGGATATAAGTAGTTATTAAAAAACATAGTCACATGAAGAAGAGTGAATGGCTGTGAAAAAGCAAATTCCCCACCAAAAATATGATGCATGTCAATTATTTGTTAAAACGTTTAGCTAAATTGATGCATAGCTGTGATGTGCTTTTATTTTTAATATGACTGCAAAGGCAGCCAAGTAATTTTCATTTTAGGTGGGAATATATCTAGTGCAGAAAGTTAATTCTATTAACAAAAAGTAAACAATATTTTTGCAATATGATATCAAATATTAAGAGTTAGGTTGATATTTTCGAGACAAAAGAATATCTAGTGTAATTTGTAATTTAGTCAAATCTTAGAAGAGAAAAATGTGATTACTCTTTTATTTCAAGTGGCACAAGGAAGAAAGACTTACAAATTTTAAAGGCATGTGTGGGGAGGGGAAGAATGAAATTTTCTGTTTCATAGCGCATCAACATTTAGAGCCTAGACATTGCGTTATTTACTCAGTTATTTTTTGTGGGTGCAGTGGTTCTGGTGATATGTGTTACTAGAGTTGCCAAGTATGCTTTAGAAAAAGCGTTGGCTGAAAATGAAGATATAGATGGCACTACTTCCTCTCCGGACTTACCAATTATTGCTGAACATACAGTAGATCTCAACCAGCCTCTCATAATCAAGATAGATGCTGCTCGAGACAATCATGAAAAGTAAAATATAGTTTCTGTAAATTCTTTCCCCACTTTCAAAAGGCTATGCTTTTTAATTAATGCTTGAGCAGTAGCTGAGTGTTGATTTCTGTTTATATGTGGAGGGATATAATACAGTATCAATATAAGAAATCTAGTTCTTGATAGAATTAACACTATCAGATTGTTGAATATGTAAGCATTTGTCATAATGGCAGTAAATTTGATGTCTGAATCATTCCTGGTTCTTAGTTTTTTTTTTTTTTTCTAACACCCACAGATTCTAATTTTTACTTTGTTATAGTGTATCCAAAATTTCAATTTAGGGTTTCTTATCAATTATCCAGTTGTAGATATTAACCTATTCCTACAGATTGATAGCAATTATATTTCTCTGAATTAAAAAAAAAACTCTATATTTATTGTGTATGCTTTGGCGTTAAAGCGAATCCTAACCTATGCTTTGGTGTGGTGGTTAGCCGACCAGAATAATGAAGTATAAGCTTTTTAACATAATTATTCCTTTGTTTTTTTTATTCGCTCAAAAATAGTATGTATTTTAATCTTTGAAAAATTCTTTTGATTAATCACTTGAACCATTTAATTTTTTTATTTTAATTAAAACAATCAAGTCTCATTAATTAGTTCAAAAAAATTAAGTTAAATATTTAATTCTTTCTTTTGGAAAAAGGCTTAGCTATTATCTTTTGATTATTATCGTAAATTGATTTGATTTTTTTCCCACAAATTGTTTTGATCAAATCATCAAAAGGACAAATTCATTTCTATTGATATTTGAAAAAAAATTTTAGAGAACAAAATAGACGGAATAAAAAAGAAATTATTGTCCAATGAAATTATAAGAAAATGGCCAATGCCTGGTTGTGGGGAGCAATATACTACTCAATACTCATACCTCCCATTTTCATTTGTCTCTTCAACTGCACGCAGAAGCCACTTTTTGCCTCTTCCATCATAAGCATTCTCAATTCTGATTCTTCAGCTTTCCCTTCTCAATATCTTCTCTCTCTTTCTCTCTGTTACTCCTCCTGTTGAAATGGGAATTTCTTCGAGTAGCGGGAGAAGAAGCAATTATTTTCATAACCCACATCTTCCATCGCCTTTCTATTACTCCGCAGAATCTCCTCCTCCTCCACCACCGCCTCTGCCGTCGCCGCAAGGCTACTATTTTACCTCAACCACGCCTTATACACTGCAAAGCAGTAGCTATGTGACTCCCCCTCCTCTGCCTCCACCTCCTCAAACCCATATCTTCTGCTACTCAAATGTATATAGCAATTGTTCCAATTATGCTAATTCTATGGTAGGTAGGTTTCAGTATCACCCTTATTATGTAAATCATGCTAGTGGGTGGCCTGCAATTTATCCTTCGGTTGGTCCTGTCGTCTCGCCACCGCCCTATGTTGATCATCGAACCGCTAAGAAGATCAGGAACGATGTGAACGTGCATAAAGATACGTTGCGGCTGGAGGTTGATGAGCACAACCCTGATCAGCACTTGGTTTCCTTCGTTTTCGATGCCTTACATGATGGGAGGTAACGACTAAGGACTTCCTCTTACACATCACTTTGTTTTGGAAGATTTAAATTAGTTTAACTGCTGATTTGCTACTGCATTTGTATGTGGGTGGGGAGACTAGATGTGTAGTGGGTGGGGAGACTAGATGTGTAATGGGTGATTATGATGAATTTTGCATTTGGGGATAATCGTAGTGTTGAGGGCCTATGTTTCCATCCAAATGGTAGAAGTTTCTGCCGCAAGAAATGATTTTTCTAATTTTGACCTTAATGTTTTCATCGCTTAGGAAACCTTAGACCTAGAGGATACTCAATGCAGAAGTGGTCTGTTATTTATTATCAAGAAACGAATATCGACTAATGGAAAATTCTTCTTTTCGTTTCCTTCACACGCACACACACACTTATCAATGTAATTATACCCACTATCGAGACTTTTTCCACCTACAATGAAATGCAGAAATTTAAAAAGAGAGAATATTGCCAGTTGGAGAATATGTCAATGAGTCTATATGTGAAAGCGAGGAAATTCAATATGTTTGTAAATCATTTAAGAGTTGGGACAGTATGCAAACTGTCTAGCTACTCCATCTATGCCTTTAATGGTTATCTTTAATCATGAAATCATTGTCAATATATCTGTCCTGCAGATTGCTGAAAAATATGGTATTGTATTGGGAGGGATCAATTATACCCATTTAAAGTATTTAAATCTAACTTAACAAGGGATTGTTTAGCACAAGTGTTAAATTAAGAACTTTAAACATGCCAGTCATTCAAGTGAATTTGAACTTGATAAAGTAACTTTGATCTGCATGATGTTTATGGAATAAACCTATATGCATGTATTAATACAAAAATATTTCATTAGCTGAATAAAGAGTCCTTAAAAAATTGGGGAGTGGCCTAAAGCTATCTGTTAACTACTGCCTATTTCATAGGCTAGCGTTTGTTTCTTAAAATTCTTTACATGTTGTAATTTATATCCTCCTGCATTTTGTTTTGCAAATGAATTTGCATTTTATTTGAGTCTACCAAAATTAACTTGTGCACTTGCAAAAGGAGAGTTGGTAAAAAAGGGCCTGGGCTCCCCTTTCTGTATAATATTGATACTTGCACTTTTGTGCCAGAAAAGAGATGCTAAGGCAGTGCTAATTTCTTTTCTGATTTCAAAGAGCTAGAATGGGATGTGGCTTCTGCCAGAGTCAGGATGTTTCCACCCGAATTTTGCTTACAAGTTACAACTTCTTAGTGGTTATCTTGTTGCGACCTGAGCAAAGCAAGCAAATGCAAACTATCTGAACTTGGATTGAGCGTGAATTAATTCCTCCAAAAGTAAATGGTGTGTCGATAATAGTTTAATTTATTTTCTGGGCTTGAGGGAGAATGTAATCTCAGGTGTTTGATAAATTTATTCTATTAATAAAATTTTTTGAATTGCTATAGTGGAATATTTTTGCATGTCTAACATTAGTACTCCTTGTATTTCTAATTGGCAGCATTACTATATTCTACTTTGCAAAGGAAGAGGAAAAATGTAGGATAGCACCAGTGTTTCTCAATGTATTTGAGCCAATCAGAGTTCCCTTTCAGAAAGGAGTTGGCCAGAAATTTTGTCAGCCCTCAGGAACAGGCATTGACATAGGGTTTTTTGAGTTGGATGATCTCTCAAAAACCTCACTTGGAGAAGATGTCTTTCCCCTTGTAATATGTGCTGAAACTTGTTTGATAACTTCTTCAGCAGATGAAAATCCTGGTGATTCTGTGCTCGATGTATCTCCTCACATGCAGATTACTCAAGCCATTGTAGAGAAAGGCACTGGTGGTGGTCTTTTGCAGGTAAAAGTAGACAGGCAGATTCTGTGGGCTGACGGTGTTCGTTATGAGTTAAGAGAGTTATATGGAATAAGAGGCTCAGCAGCGGCAGGTTTTGATGACAATGATCCTGGGAAGGAGTGCGTAATATGCATGACCGAACCAAAAGACACTGCTGTTTTACCTTGTCGACACATGGTAAGATTTCATATCAAATCTACTTATGTGGAGGGTTATTTTATTTTATTTTATTTTTTTGGGCCAGGTAGAGGATTGATATTTAATTGTCAAGGAACAAGTGCATTTTAATTTTTGAGGTCTCAGCACTTGTATTGGATGAGGTGTGCTGATAAAGGATGATGGTTCGCTCATAACTCTGCATAATGAACAGTTATTTGTAGGAGTTGCACTATATCTGTAGAAGAGGGAAATTGGTTACTTGGTGATCCTTGTGTAACCTAGATTTTTCTTCAAGACACTTATGGGAGCTTCCTTTTTATATGGTTTCAAAGCTGTCAGCTATTTGCATGTTTTCTGATAATGATAGAACAGAATATCATGTGTCAAGTCAGCATTAAAAAATACCATGGAAGAAGGGAATTTCTTGTACCGTTCTTTCTTCCTGGCTTGCTGGGGAATATATATCCTTAAAGACATTTGTTATTTTACATCATTGAGCTAGGGATGATATATATACATATATACATATATTGCATTGATTTCATTTTCTATGATTATTCTCATATTATAATACATCTGTTGGGTTTTCCAGTGTATGTGCAGTGAGTGTGCACAAGCTTTGTGGCTTCAATCAAACAAATGCCCAATATGTCGCCAATCTATCGAGGAACTTATAGAGATCAAGGTAAATAATGCTGATTATTGGGATCTTTTCTCTAGATGCTAAGTTGAATTGCATGGTGTTATCATCAAATTCCTTCTTTTTTCCCTTTGTTCTCGTGTCTGCAGTCAGATGATGTATAGCAATTCCATTTTGTATATTGAGTTAATGGTCTTTTGTTTGTAGTTATTATGTAATGTGTTAAACTGGGAAATTAAACACGGTTTTCTGTAAAGATGATTTTTTCCCCCCTTAGCTTTGTCTGAGTGATTTTGACAGAAGGTGGATTTTCTAGTGTTTGCAGAATAAGGTACGTAAAACCACCTGGTTTGATTGCTGGAAAACCTCCTCTGTATGTATCAGGGGTGTAAAATTCCTCCCTTAAAGAATTGATTTCGTTTGAATGTTTTCAACGTTCAATCATACTATTTTACAAAGTGGTCGACATCATTGCTTTGCCTTTATGCTCCCTAAACATTTGGGGTTACGAATTTTGAAGTTGTGAACTCAGTTGTTGGTTTATTCTCATCAATGTGACATAAGGAGTATAAAGAAAAAGACATGATTCCAGTTGTTGGAGGTTGATTCCTTTTTCGGTTTGAAAGAAGCCGGGGCTAATATTGCCATACAAGTTAGCATTTCCGTTGGACAAGTCCAGAATCTTCAAAGCTTGTACAGGACAGAGGCTGCTAACTTTTTGAGCACTTGTATACAAAAAAAGATTCTTAGGTAAACTCAATTCAAAATATAAATAGATTAAGTTAATTATGAATAAATTTATAACCGTGTTGGAGATATACTTAATTGGAATGGAAAGATGTAGACGTGTTGGAAACAGGCAAGATTATGGGTGTAAATTTGCTGAACCAACCTCAACACATTCAAACTTGCTTGTTAAATAAACAAGCTGCTCAAATTCAGCTCACAAAATTAAATGAGTTCTAAAATGATATCAAGCTTAGCCTTATTTGTTAAATGATACCTCAAATTCGACTTGTATAAGGTCATCTAAAATTATACATAAATAAATTAGGAGTCTAATGAGTTAAATGAATTTTTATTATATTTAAAGAATAGTTATAATATATATATATATATATATATGATACATATAGCTATGTATAATATTTGAATATTTATATTATTTTGTTTTAAAATGAATTGTTCATGAGTTAAATGAATTTTATATTATACTCAAACCGACTAGTTTAATAAATTAACCAAGCTTTACTGGAAATATTCACAAATAGCCTGATTCATTTACCGTAGAGATTACTTCACCTATTCCCCAATAACAAAAGTTATAAGCCTACCCATTTGGGCTTTGCCAGAGTGCATTTTTTTCTTGTCTATTTCCAATAGGACGAGCAACGTCAAATATATTTCCCCTTTTATCATTCCCTAAGTATTCAATTGCTGGAAAATTTAATTTGTATTATGTTCAAGCACTGTAAAACTATAACTGAAGATTAGCCATGGACAAGTTTTTTAATGAAGAAAACCACACTTATAGTCTCCCCTCACTCAAGAGGAACTAATATCCAACCATAAGATGAGAGAAGCAAAGGAGCAAAATCAAATTTCAAATTAAGAAATATGCCATTTTCAAATCATATCAAATTAAAATGAAATCTCTATATTCTTAAATCCTATTTAATAAATGAAATTTCTATATTCTTAAATCCTATTTAATAAATGCTGAGTTCGTCAGGGATTAACTCAACACAAAGACACTACTCGTGACTATTGTTGTAAATATAAGAAATAAATTTAAGAAAACTTTGACACTTTCCAAAGAAAAAGTACAGGGAGAATGGCTGAATTATTGCAAAGAACCTTGTTCTGCAGGGAGAATAGAGTGATCCGCTTGTCACCTGAAGCTAACTTTCAGTTCTTATTTTAATTTTCAAAGCTCCCCAAGTATATCTACAGCAGCATGATCTAGCCTTTGGATTTTTATTGTATTTATCTCTTCAGATATTCATCCTTTAACCATGTAGATTTACAATTATCTCATATTTCTGGAAGTTACTTTCTATTCTTGTATAAAATACCACTTGGATTAAAGTTTGTTAAATCTTTGCTATCAGATTTTATAATGAATACATGATATTTAAAAAGAAAAGTTAAAAGATTCAGTTGTTAAAAAAACAAAATCATTTATGATGTGGTGTATAGTAACTTGTCCATTCTACTGCATATGGTGTTCTCATTTTTGTTCTGTTATAGAAATCAATTTTTCTTGAGCTAAGACAAGATTCAATGTCACTGGATTTGTTCATAAAGAAAGCAAAAAATGGAAGGCAAAAGAAAAATAGAACTTTTATGTAATTCTGCCTGCAAGATGAAACTTGTGTCAGAGAAGAGACATTGTTAATGTAAGAGCTTTTTCTTTGGAAATCACACAGCTATTAATTCTCGCTGGACACAAAAGTGTAATATGATGATTGAGTTCTTCTTGGCGTGCCTTTCTTTTTGCCCTGTAAAAAAGAAAAAAGTTCAAAACTGAACAACTGGGCAAGGCACCCATTCCATTTCAAGTTAATCAACCGCCATACACGTTTCAAGACACCGTCTCAATATACACATTTTTATATCTTTTAGAAAGTAATCAGGTCAAGACCTCAGAAAATGCCCGAATATACAAAAGAAAGGCATTTAGATATTCATCTGTGCTTTAATTGCAGATTGTCTTTAGCATTGGCTTCTTTATAAATGTTTAGCTGTTTGGTATGAATTTATAATAAAGTGATTAATCTCATCCAAGCAAGAATCAAAACTTTCCCTTGTAGTCAAATCTTCTCAGCATCTATACTCCATTATTGATTTCCCAAACCATGCTAAAATCTATAGCTATAAAAACGGAAGGAATGCAGAGACCATGTGTGAGACTGAGCTCTTGTTGGTGAACCTCAATAAATATAGTGTCCTCCAATTCAATGTGCAATATTATTCTCTATTATTCAATCGCTTTCCAAACACCATGTGGTTGCTCATGTGAAGCCTTCAACATCAATGGCATTGGCTTTGCATAGCTGCCCTAGTCATTCCCGGATAGAAAATTGGTGACAAAATCTGTAAAATCGTATCCCAAATATAGATCCCCCAATTCAAGTCTCAAAATAACCCAGTCATTTCTTCACTTTGTGTAAAACCCAAGTTATTGCCAGTCACATTCATATCAAAAGTACTTCTTTTTCTTTGTGGGTCTGGTAATTTTTGAAGTCACAAGTCCTCAATATTAGAACCAACATACCCATCAAACTAGAGGCGAAGATCTAGTTCATTTTCATCTGGGTCTCTCGACAAAAGGTACGTCCCCTATATAATAAAATTAATCCTAATGTCCCTTTCTTTAGACTAAGGGCAAGGAAAACCAAGCTGCTAATAGTTCCTCGGTCACCATTGAAGTAGGCTTTGAGGGGAAAAGTGAGATATTCAAAGAGATAAAAAGAGCAGAAAAGGGGAAGGTTTAGGCTTTTAAGAAGGGGCAACAATAATTTTGCTAGGAAAAGAAGGGCCCCAAAGTCCAAACTGTAAGTTAAAAAAACACAAAAGACGAAAGTTAATTATTTGAGCATTTATTATTAAGTTTTTAATAAAAATATAATATGTGCAAAAAAAATTGAGAAACCAATCATGTAAAGTTAAATTATAAAAGAAAAAAAAATATATACTTTTTATTGAAAAATCCAATAACAAAAGCTTGACGGTAATTTTTCAGCGTCCAAAGAGCTAGTTTTTGGTTGCTCTCTTTTATGGAAGGGACCCTCCAGTGGTTAACTTGAATAGCAGTTTAGATTGTTTATATAAATTTAGATGGTTTAAATTTTATTTTTTTATTTTAATATATATATATATATATATATATTAATTTTAAAATAAACAAAATATAAAATAAAAATAATATTTTAACTTTCATTTGATAGAAATTTCTATTTAGTAAAAATTGAAAAAATATCTTTATGTTACGTTTTGCTTTTTTTAAAGTGAAAAAAATAAATAGCTAAAATAAAAAAAAATTAAAATCTAAATCATTTAAATTTATATGAATAATTCAAATTACTACTCAAACGAACGAGCACAGCCCATATGCCTCTTTTACCCAATTGCTATTGAAGTATGGCAAGCACGAATTGATCAAATGAAGCTTTATTATTATTAGTCGTAAAACACGACCTATGGGGCTATTTTTGCTTTTGTGAAAGATCATAAAATGTGACCACCCAGCAGCAAGCTCACTGTTCAATTCACATTGATAAGTTAGGCACGAACGCAAGGAAAAAGAAAGGCTCCATAATTTCTGGCAATTCCACAGAATTCTATAGGCGGCGGTTTCTGCTTTTTATGTCAAAAGATATTAATTAATCAATCTTGCAACATTATGGAATTAATTTTCCTCCTTATGGAACAACATACTTAACTGGCTTCCATTAGGCTTGGACCACCCTTTTATATGAAAGTGGCAAATCTCATTTTCCACAGAACATTTTCATCATTTGCACGTTGATCACAAATATCTATAATTTTTTTGTCATTTTATAGAGCTCGATATATATTTTGAATTTTAAATTTTCAGTTTAACAAACACAAACTATAGTGATTATGCAAGTGTCTTACGATAATAAGAGCGTTAAAACAAAGTGGATTAATTTATAGCTAACTAAATAGTAAATAGTTAGTCGCTAGTCGCATTTAGATTTGATCATAGGTTGAGAAGTCCAACTCACCCGAAAAAAAAAAAAAAAATGAGCCCGTTTTACAAAAGTTTGAATATAAAAAAAGTCAAGCTTGAGTTTTTTTTAAAGTTCGATTCAAGTCTGTATTATAATTATTTTTTATATATTATTAATAAATAATATTATTAGAACATTTATTTATAACTATAGATATAAATAAAAAAGAATTATATAACATATATGATTATTATTATTTTTACTTTTACTTATTGTATAATATATTATTAAGAATAAATTATAATTCAAATAAAATAAATTATTAATAGTAACATTTTTACAAAAATTATTATTTTTAGAAGTTTTACTATCTTTTATGTATATATATTTTAAGTTATTTATTATCTTTTTTATATATATATATTTTAAGTTATTTAAATTTTTTGTAATTTTTTTATAAGTTATTTAAAATTTAAAATAAGAATAAAAGTATGCCTAATAAATAATGAAATATATATATATATATATAATATTTAAAATAAAAAAAAAAGATGAAAAAAAAAAATTTTGCAAAATGGGTCACTCCACACCTAGTCCCTATTTATTTTTAATCGGGTTGGAGCTCAGCCTGATATTACTTGATCCGGGTCTTAAAAAATTTACAAATTTTGTTATGAGTCTGGCCTATTTTCAAACGCACCAAGTCTAGTTGCAACCATGACTTGAGGTTAAAGGGTTGTTTGGCAAAACTCAAAAATCAACGTACGTACATTGAGAAGAAGAAAGTTGATGTTGAGTATTGACCAATATCTCTGAAAGTACTTTTTTTAATGGTACGTAATTATACCTTCCAAATATAGAATTCAATTTTTTGTTTGTTCGGTATTCAAGGGTATAATTAATAGCTCCTAAGTTTCAAAAGCTAATTGAAAACTAAATAAATTGATCATAGGTATTCAAAATCTTGTCAGAATAATAAACCTATCGTCCGTACTGTGTGTGGGATATGTCGACAATTCCAAAATATTCGCTAGTACCAAAAACCATGTTTGGATGGCAATTTTTTCTTAAAAAAAGAAAAATAACAAGTTGTTTTAATAATGTTATCGGGAATGATCAAGATCTTCGGTAAATAATTTAGCAAACGCTGTACTGGGGATGATGGACAGATGGGCCATTAGAGTATGAATTTGTTTATTATAAAATATAATATTTTATCAATTTTATTGAATTTATAATAATAATAATAATTATTATTATTATTATTATCATAAACGCTGTACTGGGGATGATGGACAGATGGGCCATTAGAGTATGAATTTGTTTATTATAAAATATAATATTTTATCAATTTTATTGAATTTATAATAATAATAATAATAATTATTATTATTATTATCATAGTTATAGAATCAAGTTGGTTTTATGTAATTAATAATTATAGTTATAATAATTATGCTTAAGGATAATCCAAATGGCAAGATTGAGAATATAAATATGTTAAGAGACTGAATTCTTTCATGTATATTATAATTCAAAAAAATTAAAGATAAAGTTAATGGATTTCTACCATCGTTGATATAACTCTTTTATTTAAAAAAAAAAAAAGAGTTATAACTACTTGTGTTGTAAAGTGTTGAAAAATAATAAATTATAAAGATGAGATTTTTTTTAGAGTTTTTATTATAAAATTTAGGTAAAATGTGGACAAAGAAAAGAGAAAATAAGAAGTGAAAGAAAATAAAAAGAAAATAAATCTTTTACAAATTTTTATTACTTGTATTATTTTTTAATTTTATAAGAACTTTAAAATAAAAAAATTTTAGAGTATGTTTATCACAAAATAATAAAAAAATAGGTCCATCTTTCTAACACAACCTTCCTTGATTCTAATTGCAAATTAATCTTTGAGCGTGTGCTTTAAATACAGTTGCTTTCTCTATCGAACCAACGATAGATGTATATTAAAAGTGAATAAAATTAATAAATGTACACATCATTAATTTAAGTTTATGTTGATTGTAAATTTATTGATAATTAATAGAGATTAACTGGGTTTAATGGAGAGGGAGACAGTGCAGCTCCTCTACTCTCATTTCGGGTTTTGTAGCCATTTGATTATTGGAAGACCCCAAAATTATTATTTGATTGGACGTGCATAGTTATTTTTGTACTCGAAGGGCATTGAGCGACGTAGTTCCTTGAAAATTATACGCATCACAAAAGCTTAAACTAACACGCTGTTTGTTATATAAAAAAATAAGGAATAAAATTTAAAAAATTATATTAAAAAATGACTTTAATATATTTATTTTAAAAATAATAAAAATAAAAAATATTATTAAATAATAATTATAATGATATAATAAATTTATAATTCTTTTATTCTTTCAAATGTCCAAACAAACAAAATTTTTTTAAAGGAAAGGACTTGTTATGGAATATTAATGTAATAGCTAGCTTAATCCAAGAATAGAAGAGCTTTTATTGGCCTTAATAATAATAAAAATATATTTTTATCGTTTTGGATAAAAGAAGATATTACACTGAAGTTAATTATTATTCACTTTGGGACCAATTTTTCTATTTTGGGTTTACTGAACTAAATTAAGAAATGGCTGGACGTGATTGTAAACTGTGGTATAATATAGATCGGTGGCCCCAAATAAATGGTATTATTTAATATTTACAACTTTATTAAAAATATTATACATAATATGCCCCTTCATTATTATAGTTAGCAGAGTTCAATCATCGGTGTTATTACCTAGTGGAATTTACCATCTTGCCCTTAGACGATGAAACTTTGAAGGTTGAACCAGAAAAGGTAGATTCTTAGCCAAGCCGAACGACCCACATGGACAGTTACAGAGTGTTTCGGATGAGATGAACCATGGCTACACTGAATAACAATAAATAAAGGCATAAAAGATGGACTGAACGCTTGCTTTGTTTGAGCACCATTCTCATTCAATCTACTCTTTTGCTTTCCTCTCTCTCTCTCTCTGTTTCTCTCTCACCCCGAAATACAGATTTCAGATGCAGCCAGAGAGATGTATGATATGATGCTTTAGTGGTAGTGTCCACCCACCGTATTTCGAACCACATTTCTTTCTCTTTCTCTGTCTCTCTCCAAGTTTGAGCCTTTGTGGTTGGGCCTTACTCAATTTCTTTTTCTCTCTCTGCTTGAGCAGCTACAATCCCCCATTTCTTTGTTCTGTCATTTGCTCTGTGTTTGGTTCGAAAAGCTCTCTAGACGGAATACCAAAAGAAGTAGAGACTCTATAGCTTCTTGTGAGTTGTCCTCTCTGACTTCTGCTCTCTCTGTTTCTCAGATCTATTGGCCCCCTTTCTGTCTCTTCCCTCATTGTGACATCCTTTGCCTCCATTAGGTCCTAAGAGATGAGTAAAGAGGAGATATTGAAGATACAGGTACTCTATCACTCTCACCGCCCATTGTCACAAGCTGTTTTTCTTCAAGGCCTCTCTGCTTTATCATTTTTGAAGCTTTTGTTCCATTAGCTATTTTATTCTTTAATTTATAATGAAATTTCTCTTTACTCTGTTGGATTGTGGGATTGCTGGTGCATGCAGAGATGTGTTCTTAAAGTGAACATACACTGTGATGGGTGTAAGCACAAAGTGAAGAAAATCTTGCAGAAAATCGATGGTACATCCAGTAATCTCTGTTCATTTACATCTGCTCTTAAAAAGATTTTGTTTTTTGTTTTTTGTTTTTTTAATTTTGCTACCCGTATCTTGAAAATCCATGGTCTGTTTTCCTGATTTAATGTTCCATTCTACAGGGGTATTTACCATAGAGATAGATTCAGAGCAAGGGAAGGTAACTGTCTCAGGAAATGTAGACCCAAATGTTCTTATCAAGAAGCTTTCGAAATCAGGGAAACATGCAGAGCTCTGGGGTGCCTCCAAAGCCAGCAATAATAACAACAAGAACAACAATCCGAATCACCTTGCCAACCAGATGAAGAACATGCAAATCGACAATGGAGGAAAAGGTGGTGGTGGTGGAGGAAATAACAAAGGGCAACAAAAAGGAGGAGGAAATACCCAACCCAAGGGTGGACAGCAAGCACCGAATCCCCAACAGCAGCAACAACTTCAGCAGCAGTTACAGCAGCTGCAGCAATTTCAGCAGCTGAAGGGGATTCAAGATCTGAAGCTTCCTCAATTTAAGGACATGAAACTTCCCATCCAGCAGAACCCAAATCAGAAAGCAGTTAAGTTCAATTTGCCTGAGGATGATGATCTGACCGACGATGAATTTGACGACGAGTTTGATGATGAAGATTACGATGACGAGTACGACGATGAAATGGACGACCCTCAGCTTCCTCTGCACAAGATGAAGCAGCCGCACCCTATGGGCAATGGTGCTCACATGATGATGAACGGTATGATGAATGGGAATCATCAGCAGCTCATGAATGCTCTAAAAAATGGAAATGCGGGAGGCAACGGGAAAAAAGGCGGCGGCGGGGCCGGTGGAGGAGCTGCACCGATTCAAATACAAGGCATGGGTGGTGGAAATGACGGGAAAAATGGCAATGGAGGAAAGAAAGGCGGCGGAGGAGGTAACAATCAGAATCACGGTGGAGGTAACAAGAATAACGGTGGCAAAAACGGAGGAGGAATGCCGGAGGGTAAAAATGGGAACAACGGTAACAAGAATGGTGCTGGTGGTGGCGGCGGCAACAACGGAAATAATAACAACGGGAATGGGGGCAAAAAGGGAAATCCAATGGGTGAAGGTTCTCAAGCTATGAACATGATGGGTGGTCATCATCCTGGTATGGGTGGGGTTAATCTTGGCCCCATGGGTAATATGAGCATGCCCATGGGCCCAATGAGCAACATTCCAGCCGTTCAAGGCCTTCCAGCAGCGGCGATGAACGGCGGTGCGGGCGGCGGTGTCGGAGGATACTTCCAAGGTGCTGGTCCAGAAGCGATGCCGGGAAATCCCTACCACCAGCAACAGCAACAGCAACAGCAACAACAGCAGTACTTGGCAGCGATGATGAACCAGAGAGCAATGGGAATGGGGAACGAGAGATTCCAGCCAATGATGTACGCGAGGCCGCCACCTTCCGTCAATTACATGTATCCTCAATATCCATATCCATATCCTCCGCCAGATCCCTACACCCACTTTTTCAGCGACGAAAATACTTCAAGCTGCAGTGTTATGTAAAACTTCCGTCACGGTGGTGGTGGTGGTTGTTCAGTTATTACTAGGCCTGCAAGTCTCAGATGCAAAAATATATTATACAATGAAAACGGGTTTAATTTTAGTTTTGGCTTTTCACTTTTTTATTATTATTTGATTTTCCCGTTTAATCCTAAGTTAGGGCTTTAAATTACTACCATAGGCGAAGTAATTTATAGATAATATATTAAAAAAAGTTTTGAGGGGAGGGATGAGAAGTCATGTAACTGTGATGGTCGTGGTGTATGTGTCTATATGTTGAAAGCAGCAATAAACTTTTTCAAAGGAGAAAAAGAGAGAAGGAAAAAAAACCCTACTCTCTTGCTCGTTTCTCTCCACTCTTATGCATAAATGATCATTATTTTGTGTCACGCATAACTATATGACCACCATTAAAGAAAAACTGATGTCAATAGCCTCCTCACGTTTCAATGTGAGGGAAATCATGGTTGTTTGTGTGGTGGGTGGGGTGCACACCGAATTGGGGGTTCAGTCCTCAAACAGTGATCTTTACTCCCTTGTGAGCTGAGTGGGGTGTGGGTCCTTATCACCAAAACGACGTTTGGTCTGGCGTTATATCAAACGATCATGTAATTTAAGAGCTTGGGACCTGGAAAAAAAACAGCGCGAACAATTTGGTAAAATTTTTATTATATTAGTATAATTATTATTTAATAATATTTATTTTAATAAATATTATTTTAAAATAAAAGTAAAAAATTATTTTTAAATTATTTTTTAAATTTTTATTTTTATTTTTTACATATTAAACAAATTTAAAAAATAAAAAAAAAAAGTAATCTCAGGAGTAAAAAATAATTTTTAATTTTTATTTTAAAATAAATATTTATTAAGATATATATTATTAAATAATAATTGTATGAATATAATAAATATTTTATAATTTTTTTTATTTTAATTATCAAATGTATCCTAAAAGTTTTGATTTTTCATTTTACATTCTCTTTTATTTTAATAAAGCAAATTTGTATGAAAAGATTTTTCTAGAGCCTGTTTGATAAATAAAATAAAAAATTTTGAAAATAAAAAATAATTTTTATACTTTTATTAACAGAAAGTAATACAAGTAAAAAATTATTAAAAATAATTATAAATATATAATAAATATTACTTAAAATAAAATAAAAAAAGAGAGAAATTCCTTTCGAAATAGGGTCTTAGAAGACAGATTCAGTGTATGTTTAGTTCCGCAGTGAGAGATAGGAAAATTACGTTTGCAACTTCCGTTTGCAATGCTTTGTTGCAGGGGGACTGAGGCAAGTTTCCAAACACAGGGTCAAGTGCAAGTGCTGATAGGGACTGGCAAGTGAGGCAATGTCAGAGAGGAGGCAAGGGTGGGAATCCGAGTTCCAAATTCGGAATGTCCGTCCCTTAATTTCGATCTTTCAAATTTAATTTGATTGATTTAAATTTTATAAAATTTTTTTATATTTTATTTTTTGATATAAAATATTATTATTTTTAATAATTATCAGTTATAAAATTATTTTTATTCTATCTTTTACATCTTATAAAGTAAAAAAAAAATTAAAAATTAAAATATTTTTATAAAATCTAAACTGCTAAATCAAATTTAAAGAATTAAGAGATGCATATATTATGCACATTCCATGACTCGCAGAGGATCAGTGCATAACCAGTAGAAGGGCATTTGGTGAAAATTATCTAGTACAATGGAAAAGGGATTGAAGAATTATATAATATCTATTATGATATTTAAATGTATTCTTTTAATAAAATACAAAAGTTATTTTTTATTTATTTCATTAATTTTTTATTTTTATATTTAATATTTTATGTATCAAAAGAACTATAGAAGTAAGGATTTGGTCTGTATCTCCAATGTCTGTTTTACTAATCGAATTTTTTATTTTTAAATATACAAATATGTGACGTGCACACAATGTTTTTCAATTGACGTATGTGCTGGTTGAATTTGGATATCTTCAATTTTTTTTGGAGTGTGTTGGTGGTTAAAAGGGGAGATTGAAGAGGTTGTTTGGTTAAATAAAAGGAGGGGAGCAAATTTTTCTCTCTTTTGAATTGGTAAGTTTTGGAATAAAAGAGAAGGGAGGAATATTTTTTAAATTGTAATTTATTTTATTATTTTTTATTTTTTAATATTTAATAAAAATTAAGATAATTTTTTTATTAAAAATTAAAAATAAAAAGATTAAAATTTATAATTTTTTTAAAAATATATTGATATAAATAAATTTTTTTATAAAAAATAAAATTAAAATAATATAAAAATAAATTTATTTAAATATAATTATCTTTTCTCCCTTCTCTTTTTTTCCTAAATTAAACAATAATTTTTTTTTTTTTTAATCAAACAGAACTCGTTAATTTTTCTGTTGAACCAAACGGAACGTGAGTGGAAGAGAGAGATTGGACCTTGTACATTTGAGCTGGCTTTATACACTTTTTTTATTTTCTTTCTTCCACCCCAAGATCCTCTCCTGTAATATGTAGTGTACAGTCTAGCCAAGAAAAATGAATAAGTAATGAATTCCATCTATATAGAACTCCCATTTCAAATTTTTTAATGCACACTGTATAATTACTATAAAGAATTCAAATTATTTTTTTATTGCAATTTTTTTGGCGAAGAAAAAGGATTTTACATATATAAGACTGTTTTTGTTCTTTATAATTACACGCTGTGTGATTACTGCAGGAAAATCGAATTATTATTATTAATTTTTACAGAATGTCGTATGCTAATAAAGAGGATCCAGTTGGGAGATATTTGAAGTGAAAGTAAAACGTATTTGACAGAGACAAGCTATCGACTTCCATTTGGGAAATCAAACGGCGTTGACACCTTTGACACGAATTTTGTCGAGGGTGTTGTCTAATCATCAGAGAAGTGAGAGAAAGAGAGGGGTGGGATCCACACTTAGTTCATCGTGATCATTACCTTCACATGATGATCATGATGTTGATGGGGTCCTCCAAATCCATCCACCTATCTAATCACGTAGTCTTTGTCTGATAAATGCGGGTCCCTCCCACGTCCTCCCGTTCTCCCCAAAAGCCAAAAGTGCTCGTCTGTTTACATCATAACCCAATTTCACCTTAGTACCAAAGCACTAGATTCCAACTTCCCCACTGGGATTTGCTAAGCTGCATCAATACCCATCTTTTCCTCCAGTGCACACTCAGATTTACAGGCTTTCTTCATCGCAGTGTGCTTACGCCACACACTGTGCTTTACATTTATTGTGGGGCGGGGTCAGCACAAGATCCGAAATTTACTTTTCCTGTTTGGTTACAAGGATAAGCTATTTCATATTTGGTTTGTCGTACGTAATTCTCAATGTTTTAAAAATTAAACTAAAATAAGGAATAATTCCTGATTTAATGATCTTTCGTCGCATTGGAATCTAACTGTTTTCAATATATATATATATATATATTATAGCTAAAATAATACATATATTATAAAAAAATTTAAAATAAATATAAATATTTAATAATACAAGATAATTTGTATATAATAATAAATTTATGTAAAATAAATTAAGTGAAATATATTAAATTCATAAATCTTCATTATATAATTTTTCTGATCTACTTTGTCGATTCTATTTGATTCTTCAATGTTCAGGAACTTTTATTTTTAATTTCTAAAAATTTTTGTAGGTTCACCTTGACTATGGTACACTTAAAAAAAATTAAGGGCTAAAAATAAATTTATACAGGCAGGACTTATATGTAATATAAGTAGGGTCTATGTGTAAAATAAATCTTAATTATTGAGTATACAAATAATGTAATACATCAGGTATATGTAAAAATTACTCTAATTTCTATGCTTTCAGCTGGATATGTGGCAAAAAAGTAAGAAATAAGATTATATTTGGTACAGAAAAATATTAAGTATAAAAATTAAAAAAAAAAAGAATGTGATAAAATACAACTTTCGTATTCCTACATATAAAAAATAATAAAAAGATATAACTATTATGAAATGATAATAAAAATATAACAGATATTGTATAAATTAAATATATATTTTTTCTTTTTCCCACTGTTCATTAAACCAACCAAACGTGGCCAAAGTATTGACTGTGACTGTAACAAGAGGAATCGGACTGGGGGATGAGGACACTGGTGTAAAGGACTGTGTTTGGATGTATGTAATGGCGCGGAGTTACATGAACCAAACAACAAAATTGGATGTCACATCATTTTTGTTGGTTACTCGCATTCACCAAGTTATTTCATAGTTCAATCAATATATAGTAAATGTGGTAGAACTTTATTTTAAAAAAAAATCTTTATTTTAGTATCTAAGAAAATAAAAATATAAGCTATCACGTTACATTCTATGATTTCAGGATCGACGTCAGAGTGAAGTTTTGATTGTTACTTACCAAATATTAGTATTACATAAGAATAATAATGAGGACGATATCATGATTTCAACAAGATTGTATTGTATGTGAAGATTGAGCGTTTTAAATAGAAAGCCAAATTTCGGCAGAAAATTAAGGGGAAAAGGTCCGTCTGGGCAGGTGAGAGACAAAGACAGAGAAGAATTAATCATGGAGGCTACAGGTTATGTGATGCGTGAAGCTCTTTATGCTTGCTTTTGTTGGGCCCATTTAGGTTTTGACCACATTGAAACCCTATAATTTTCATGTGGACCCTTATATTTTGAAACCACTACTCACCACTTACAATATTTTTTCTTATAAAAAGACAAAATAAGTAAAATTATGATGCTATAACATTATGTTCTCACTCCAATTTGGACCCTCACTCCTAATAATAAAAATCTTATAACAAAGAAAATAAGTGGGTAAATTTTATCTAAATGAATCTAATACATCTTTTTTTTCCTTACAAAATCAGTTTTATGACAAGAGAAGATCCTCTTCCCTCCCCAGTCACTTATGGGCACCAAATTATAATGCAAAGACACCATATCTATGTTGCTTTCATCACAAACCAACCTTCATTTTATTTTGTTCATACATGATCTCTTCCAAAATTGCTACCCATTAGATTCAGAGTCACTATACATTTTGTAATTTGTATCGCATATTTTGCATCAATCTCATCCAACATGATTCATTCAATTTAATCAATTGTTTTCCTCTTAGACAGATCATGTATTTCAAAGTGAATTTAATAATTTATATAATTAATCATTCTTCCTCGTGTCATAGTTTGATTCGATGTGGGTAACACACTTGAATGTAGATGAGAAACATTCTCCTCAGTGGCACGCCTACTTATCACTCATCGTCACAAACATGAAGAAGCCATTGCTTGACCGAAAAAGAGAAAAGCAAAGTGGCGAAATGTGAAAGCACAGAGCCACTAATGGAGACAAAGAGCTGTGTTTGAGAAAAGATTAAACACAAAAAAGGCATTACCATTTTCTTATGTCACATTTCAAGATCCTATGAAGATAGCCAGAGAAACACATAAATCATTTTTAATTTATTTTGAATAAGAAAAAGAAAAACACTTTATGCTTTTATCTCCTGTTGTCATGTTATATTTAAGCGTTCAAATCAATTACGAAATATATAACTCGAAGTTAGAATAATATATACAATGCCCCCTTAATTAAAGTTTTATGTTTTGTTTTTCTGCATGTTTTGCTTAGATGGAAAGCTATTTAGAAAGGCATATATATATATATATATATATATATATATATATATATATATATATATATATATATATATATATATGTAATTTTCGATTATCGTAAAAGAGAAGTAATTTTGTTTTACAAGTAAGAAGGATTAGGAAGGTTTTCTTGGTTTGGAATTTTTTTCTCACTTAGTAGCTTAGACTGCTAATTAAAGGCAACATAAAAATTTGGCCACATTCAAAGTTTGCTAACTAGTTTGATGGATACAAAACCCAGATTAGTAGCTAAAGTGGGGATTCGACCATCATAGAGTTGACACTTCCAAAGGATCCAAAAAGATTTTCAGTGCAAGCTTGCGAAAATCAAATTAAGACACAAATAATTTATTAGTGATCAGAGTTACCTTATTGGAGTAAAAATCCATTCTTTGACGATCCAATCACACTTTAATTTGTTTCTTGTTCCACAACAGACAGATAAAAGCAAGAATACCAGTAGTCAATGATGCTAGACTTCATCATAGGCATAGGCTGCCCTTTCTTCATACTTAAGTAAAAATAAGCAAACACAGTTTTTAAATTATTAATAAGCAAGAGATAATAGTAAATTTTGAACACCAAAAAGATTATTCTCATAAAAATAGAAGAGAAATTAAAGCAGTGATACAGTACTATTCTAATAAACTTATGAGTTGTCCAAAAGCTGGATTAATTAAACTCCCAAGTGAAAAAGAATTCAAACAAGAAAAAGCTGGTGATAATAAGCTGTTCATTGAGGACTTTTGCGGAGATATTTATCTTGTTTATTTGTTTGTTCACGTGCCTTTGGATTTCGAGACATAACATGAAACCAAATGATTATGATTAGTTGGATACATAAAACGATCTCAAGTTTAGCAGAAAACAAAGACCAGTCCTCCAAAACAAGGTTGGAATCATCATTTGCTTGTATTGTGGAAGTCTTGTTTGAAATATTTTATTTGTAGTTAAAAACGGTGAGTGAAAAGCAGCAAGTTGTTCTTGTTTTCGGTGTTCATAAAATGTTAACATTAGAGACAAAAAAGCAGAAAAAAGTATGACACTTCTTTTGATCTTTTGTGCATTTGTGTTTATTATGCAAGGTCAAATTCTTGAGTCCTACTCAAGTGTCGTCTTCCACACAAAGTCTAACTTGTGCTTTTCGGCGTCGGCAATTTGAAATTTTTTACCTGAGATTTAAATTAAAGATAACCTACATTTCAAAAAATAAGACGAACGAAAAAAAGGTTATGTAATTGTCATATACTTAAAAGGTGAAAAGAACTCAATCATTAGTTCAACAAATATATAATTTCATTTTTTTAAAATTTGGTAAGGACCTAATTAGAGATTCAAAGGAAACCAATAATTTAACCATTAAGAGGGAAAGTTGGTTGGCTGGGTGGGTAGATAAACAGGGGCCAAGATATGACCAAATATTATTGCATGATGAGAGAGGTTACATGGTATACGACATGCAACGAAAAGACTGATGATCTTTCATGAAAACGCAAGTGGGTTCAGTGCTTCAGCACCAAACCCATTGTTCAATGACCCTAATTTTTAACCCAAATGTATATAGACATTCAGACTTCACGTTTCAAATAGTAGAGTTTGAGAATAATTGAAGTCCAGCATCACATGATAAGCCTCTTAGAAACGTATGTGAAGTACTCTTTTGCTGAAAACCTATATTGACTTAGCGACCTTCCAAGCTGAAAATCAGTCACAACTCCTCCACCAGCTGCAGATTTTTAAGTTAATGATCCAACCATGTCCAATTCTTTATGTCTTAATTAGTTGGATACTCATTGTAAATGATAAGTTTCGTTATTTCATTTATTTAGCCGTAATAATATATATTTATTTATATATATATATATTGGTGGATTTTGACAACAAGGAAAACAATAGCGACAATCATTGAAGTGTTCAATTATTTTATAGTAAAAACAAGCAGTGCGCTTTTTTCTTTTTCTTTTTTTTTTCCTTTTCTTTCTTTTTTTCTCTTCATTGTTAGATCTTAATTTGACTAGTAAATCATACTTTGGAAAAGGATGAGCAGAGGTTTTTTTAAAGTGTGTGTGAGAATGGGAAACAAATAATAATTCCGAATTATGGATATGTTCAAACTTCAAACGATTATAACAATGGAGCCAGCTTCCGCCGGACCAACCTTTCAAATTGGTAAGTCAACGTGATGTTACTTGAAATTAAATTATATATAAAATACCCAAAAAAAAAAAAGGATATCTGAAGCTGCATGTTCAATGCAATGGTATAAAAGCGTTGTGATAAAAGGTCTCGGTGGGTGAAGTTTGCAGTGGACAGCGACCACTAATTGGTCGCTTTTGTCGCAGATAATACTGCTGCAAGAAATGTACCCTACTCACTGGTTCATGCTTACCTATATTTCTTGCGACGAGTTTGGAGATTTTGATGAAAAAAAAAAGTGAAAATAAATGACTAAAAACTTGGAACGTAATTTCTCTTATTTATATAGTTGATACTTATTTAGATGATTGATTTTTAATAATTACACCGACCTGCTTGACACAAATTTTATCGTTAAGTTATACTGTAACATTATAGGAATAAATCAAAAAAAGATGTTTAATTAAGATTAAAATTAAAAAATCCACTGTAAAAATTTATTGGTTGTATTACGCACAGCAATGAAATTACTAGCAATATCTTCTCATAATTGATAATGTCAGTTTAGCACTTACACACATTACATATTGTTATATTGATAACATCTTCTCAGAATATTGATAATATTATTTTTGAATGTGTTAATAACCAATTATTAATCTCTTGAGCCCCAAAAACTCTAACAAAAAGGTTAGCATTAATAATTCTCCATCTCATTACCTGTGTTTTAGAAGGAAGTTACAAACACGTCAAAAATTGATAGCAGCATCTTCTCAACATAGTGATCATGTAAGATCTAACTAGTTATCAACATATTATAAGAAGTTTATCGAGACTTCAAAAAATGTCACTAATAATTATGCACATAAAATATAAATGTGCATTTTAAAATTTAAAAAAAAAAAGTGATGTAGTGCATCGGTGTGAAAATAATGCAAGGAGAGGAATGAAAAAAAAAAATATATATATATATATATATATATAAAGAAAGAGAAGAAGGACAGAAAAGTCAAACAAGAAAGAGAGGGAGAGGAAATCAAGGTTGAAAGCCCAAGGACCAAAGCAAGCAAGTCACATGGTGGCCATTTATAGTCCATCTCCTCCCTTGGGGTTCGTTCGCCGCCCCCTATATTTTTATGTTATATTCTACCCTACCCTAGCCTATTACCAAGAGACTTGCCTTCTCTTTCTTCCATGCAAATATTATATAGTAGGAGGACTTGAGAGAGAAAAATAGGAGAATCTTGAAATCCATTCAACAAAACTACATCTTCTTCTTTTACCGTTGAAGGAATTTGTTTATTTTGCGAGTGCAGCAATCAACCTGCAACTCCGGAAGCTCGGCTTCTTGTGCTTTGCCTTTGTCTTCCTCTTCTAATTTTACGTGGCTTTAGTATCCAATGCCAATGCAGCACATGTATAATACACCCAATATATTCCCTCTCTGTTTCTGCAGACTCATAATTATGCATCCATGACTGTCTATCTCTTCATTTTTTATTAGTACGCAGGGGAGAAATATATTAATCATTACTAAATTGAATTAATTCATAGTTCAAGAAGCTACATCACTGAATACTAAGCACCAACCACGTTTATAATTATTCATCGACTTTATATAATTCATGATTCGAATCACATTAATAGTTTGATTTCAGTGTCGCGAAAGCGATTGATTGTAAACAGCACTCTTATGGAAAGTTGTAGCTTTTAAGAGGTTAATTTTTTTTTTTTTGAAATTTGATTATAAGTCTCAAAATTTATAATAAATATTCTTTTATAATTATATACATATTTTATAGCACAATCTGTCGTAAAAAAACTACCTTCTAATATTCATTCTCTTGTATATTAGCAATAGTATTAATGTACTCGTATGGGGATGAGCAATTTAGATTACCTGCAATATGAGCTGTTCATATTTATATTTTAAATCTTAAATTTTAATTTACACTGTTTAAATTTAAAAATTTTACTTTTTAATATCAAATATTATTTTTTTCAAATAAATAGTTAAAAAACTATTTTCATTCTACACTTTTTTCAGTACTAATTGTATCCATCATTGAAGGGTTGATAGTCAAATTCTTGTTTGCTAATTAGTCGAAAGCGTTCAACTAGAGGTTAAAGAGGAAGCGATCAATTCTTTCTCGTGCTTTTATGAGTAGATGATGAAGATAAATTATGATTATTTAAAGACTAAGAAAAAAAATTATAAATTCAGTTTTTTGTGATGTTTTTATGTGTTTTTGGCCTTTTTTGCTTTAAAAAGAAAAAGACGCGGAAACAAGAGCAAAAATGAAAGAGAAGAAAATGAGATGACGAGGGCAGGTGAAGAAGGGCAAAAGTTGTCAGATAGGGTGCAATAAGAAAAGGAGGCAGAGCAGAGAGGGCGGGACTCACATTCCCAGCATTAGAAAGATTCTCTCTCTCTCTCTCATCCTCGCTTGGGATGTACGGGAAGGGCGGGCTACCCTAAGGAGGAAGGACGTGTGGGTCCCGCCTGCCCTAACCACGCCTTCTAAATTCATTCATTATTACTTGTTACTACTTACTACACTCCCCGCAAGAAACTCTCGTCGTTTTGCGGGATGGGCATCGTACTTTAATTGGAAGCGACGCTCTGTATCTCACAATGTGCTCTCTGTGAGGTCGTTTTTACTCAGACCCCACTCCCTTTTCTCACTCTTCTTCTTCTTATTTCATTTTTCATTCTCATTTTTTTTTTTATTTTAAGACAACTTACATGTGTAATCCTTCAAAAAAATTTATATATAAATTTTTTATTATCAAATTCTTAAATTAAAATATAATAAATATATAATTTTTTAATGATAATATAATAAATATATAATTTTTAAAGACAAATATATAATTTTGAATTTATCTCGAAATAATTAATAATAACATAATGCTATTCCTACTAATTAATGAAAAATATATTTAACATTTTATTCCTTACATGTATACAGAATTTATGTGGTGGTCCATGTCTATTAATGTATTCGCAAAGTTACTGGTTTAAGTTTATATAAAAGTCATTCAAGTTTAAAATACTAACAGCATTACTGAGAGTGAGAGTGGGGTGGACTGGAGGTGATTTAGTTTACAGGCCCACTAATTGACTGAATCCTCCATCAATAAACCGACAGTTTCGGCTCTAATGGTCCTAGTTCTACAAACCATATATGGCTATTGAAAACGACATTCTGCTTGTGTAATAGGTTTAAAGCGTTTAATTAGGTATATCCTATTTGCTACAGTAGCTTTTGACACTTCAAAATTACTCAATGCACCACAAATTTAATGAACTGTCTAACCCTTGTTAGGCTGTTCCCATGACGTCACAGTACTGCTTCGAATAAGGTCATTGAGATTTTGGACGCTTAACAAAATAAAATAAAAATAAAAATAAAAATCTTATGAACCAAACCACACAACTCAGGAACTTTGAATTATGAAAAAATTATAAATAAAGACTCATACTTAAAAAAAAAAATTATTTTATAAAATTTATTATCATTAAGTATCATTGGTTGTAATTAAAGTCAATAGTGATTTACTTTATAAAATAATAAGTCTTGTAAGATAATATTTTTTAAATTTGAATCTTTATTTATAATTCTTCCTTAAATTATCTTTATAATTCTATATCATAGTAGTCCGAACGAGAAGATAAAAGTAGCCATAAAGTTTATTATTTCCTTTTTCATTCACCCCTCTTATTTCTCTTTTATCCTTTAAATTAAGAGGATCTATGCTCATATGTTTTTTTTTTCAGAATAGATCATCGATAATATTGTATAAAGTGTAATTAAAAAAATTGAGAGTTTCTAATATTAATAATTATAATTTAATTTTCCTTTAAATTACAAAGGATCAGAAGGTAGTTTTATTTGTTTAATTTAATAATATTCTTAATTGTTCAACTAGCCCTGTTGCTCTCACAACCTCATTTCTTACTGGCAAAAAAGGTTTTAAAAATCCAAGGTTGCTCTCTTTATTTGACTTTTACGATCTCCGCTAGTCACTGGATCAAATTGGCTTTCCCATGAACTCATGGTTCAGCAGCCCAATCTAATAATTAATAATAATAAATAAAAAATTACCTGCGGGTATGCATGCATATATATATATATATATATACGCAGATATGTATATATATTGAAAAGGATGGGTACTATAAAAAGCACGCTGAAATGTGCTCAGAAATTTGGAGTGAGGAAGTAACGTCCCAGATATGGATGTGGATCGATGCATCCATTTTTTTCAACGATGGGCCCATCGTGGCCAGTAATAATTTGGAGGAGGGAGTCCAAGGAGAAGATGGAAAGTGATATATCAGAGTGCTCTTCAACAGTTCCTTTCATTATGGTAAAAGTGAAAACAAGGATGGTATATTTTGACTTTCGGCTCCACTTTTTGTTGCTTTTCCCACTACTTCAATTTGCTATATATAAATCTAGTAATTCTCTATTTATAGTTTTTCTTTCTCCTTTATAGAGAGAGTTATTTCATAAAAAGATGAGATGATCTCGTACTGTATTGGTGAGATTTGAAGCATAATTGAGCGAAAGTGTGACCACGAATATCTATATTTGTTTAGCTTTGCCCAAGACCTTCTTTCTAGAGGAAGGGGAATTAATGGGTTTATAAAATGGCCAAGAGGAGCAAAAGTAATACAAGTTTAGAACCAAGATTATGATTGAAAAATAAAAATGGAATGTCCCACACGATTAGTATTCTGCTCATGTGATCATATGATCGAAGTCGTGCATGTGAAGGTATAGTGATCAGTTAAGTACTTGATTTATGGCCTATTTAATATTTTATTTTATCTAATATTTATTATATTATTGTAACTAGTATTTAATAATATACATTATTTTTTATTTTTTAAAAATAAAAATATGAGTTACTTTTTTATTAATGAAATCATTTTTTATTATGTGTGCCAAATTAGCTTATTGTGTTAGCCACAAATGACCTAGCACCCTGCCTTGTATGAGGCCTAATTGAAATGATAAAAATGGACCAAAAAATTTAGAGGTTGGAACTTCTAAAATGCAAAATCTCAAGTGCCGCTAAGATGAAAGAAAGATATAAAGAAAAAAGAAAATTAATTTGGATCATCTCATATGAATAGATAATAAAGTGTCTTTGACATTGAGAGTGGCACAAAGAGTAAAAGTTAACATAAGGTTCATTTTCTTTTGTTTTGCCCACCCCTTTTTCCCTATATTTTTCATTTTAAAGTTATTTTACTATTTACTAATTTGAAGGGATTTAAATTCAAAAGAAAATGGATGAAAAAAAGAAGTAAATCTCATTTACACTTTCACACATTATATCACTCCCTCTCTCTCATGCACACATACACACACTCTAGATACACTTTACCGGTTTCATATTTTAGTCTAATTTTAGTTTCGCACCTTACATATATTTTCAAATATTTTAGTTTAATTTTAAATTTTTTTATTAAAATATTTTCTAAAAAATGTAAGAAGATTTTTTAATAGAAAATTTTAAAATTAAAATAAAATATAACTTAACTTTTTTTAAAAAAATTATACAATTTTAATAAAATTTATTCATAATTTGGTCGAAATTAAAGATCAATAGCTCTTAAGTGTGATCTTGGACCCGTTGCCTCGTCATTAACAGTAGTAAAGGTACTTAGTTCTGCCCAATAGATTAGCAAGTTTGGGAATTGACAAGGCCTTATGCTATCTCAACTGGCAAATGATACTTACCATTTCTCAGCAGAATGTAAGGAATATCCTCATTTATAGAAAGATAAAAGTTGACTTTTTAGTCTAAATAATTTATTTTGTTTAAAATGATTTTTGAAGTTTTAATATCATTCTTTTTTCTTAACACTGTTATAACTCTACGGATAGAAGCCTTTAATGTGGTCATGTGACAGAAAAAATAGTCTCTTAATTTTTTCGTAGTTTTTAGATGGCTTCATTTTAGTCCCTTATATTTTTTAAATGGTTTCATGTTGATTCTTTTTTTTATTTAATTTCAACGTAGACCCTGTTGTTCTAGCAACCCCAAAACCTTCAACCAAGACTTTTCACTGTTTGAGATGTCAACAGTATGGAATTGCCAAAATTACAATATATTCAATGCCTTGCACAACTTGTCGTTGAGGCTTGAGAAGCCATATATGCTTTTGATGGGATTGAAACTCAGAATCCAAGTCTCTACTTTCTTTGAAGGTGTGAGGCATAAACCCTAAACTGAAACTTTGAGACCTAATTTGTTAGTGGAGTTAATAATGTTATGAAAAAGGATGATGATAATTTTTGTTTTGAAACATTGAGAACTATATTAAACTAAAATAAATTTTTGGAATTAAATCAAAACTTTAGCAAAAATTATACACACACACACACGCGAGTATAGGAATGCGGATTATAAAACCTATTCTTACTGAACTGAACTGTATAATCGTGCACAAACCTTTGTTGGAAAGAGTCGTGCGCCTGTACGCTTTATTATTGGTTTTCTATGATATGAAATTTAGGCTGGTAGTTTCCCATTTTCATTTTCTACCCGTCAAGTATCCTCGTAGAACCTCTAAGCCCTTCAATGTACGTCCGAACCAACAGTTCTCTTAACTTTCGTGAGAGAAACTAACTTTCTTACTAAGGTGATCCTGTTTATTCAAGAATATGAGAATAATAATTTGTTTAGAAGACTTTAAAAGATATTTTCTAGGGTCATAATGTTTGATAACAGTTATATATAAAATAAGAACCCTGAAGAAATGGATTAATTTGTTAAATTATATCCTGTTAACAACCATTGCAAATTGAGTCTCTTCTCAGCCCAAGTGCTACATATCTCCACTGCGCAAGTTAACAGCTTCTGAGCAGAAAGTTTGTTGTACTCCCATTGCTAGTTCCTCCAGACTTAGCTGGCACTCCAGCCCTATCTGTATGATAGCAAAACGAAGAATCAAATTTCAGGGCCTGTTGGAGAAACAACCATAGAAAAATATTGCAAATTAAATTATTCTTTTCAGACCTTATACAACAATCCATTGGATATGATACTATGTATCCATCATCTTTCTCATCATCATCACTATCGTTATTTAATTATTTGCTTAGGAATTCTCCTAGTTCTTACATTACTGATTACTTTGACTAGCTCAATATGATTTTGTTTATTAGAGCATATGCTCCTTCAATATGTTCTCCTTAAAGTTATTCAAATCAACAGATAAACATGTATATGCATGAAACATCATTCAAATGTCTAACCTAGTGAGAGTTTAAAATCATTAAAATTGAAAAAGTTCCAAGAAAAAAATTTCCATATAAAATAATGAAGGTCATAAACACGTGGATAAACGCAAAGCATTTACTCATAATCATAACAGATTGCGTTTTACATGATAAGCTTATTGCGTGGGCAGTTAGGTCATTATTTAAAAGGCATAAATTTTGTTCGAAATCAAGAGGAGAAAGCGGGCGCTTAATGTGCTCTTTCTAGTAATCTCTTTCATATATATGTAAAATATATATATATATATATATATATATATATATATATGTATATCCTCTCACTTATAACCCTTAATTGCACAAAGCCAAAAATTCTAATTCCTAAAAGTCACAAGATTTAAGGATCTCATGTAGCCTTCTTTGAGTTGCCTAAATGGATTTAATTTAGTCAAATCAAATTTACTGTGCATCTGATCGATTAATGCTAAATTATGAATTTAAACAGCAATTATCAAAGAGCTATTATATATATATATATATATATATATATATATATATATATATATATATATATATATTGGGTTACCTTAACAACAAAGTGGTACAGAACTGTATCCTCCATGCTACTGATGTTGAGATGAAGGACTTCAAATGAAAGCCTTTCCAAAACGCTGATTATCTTTGAAACTTGACCCGGAATTCTGTGGGAAATTACTCTCAGTATCACGTTTGAACCTGAGATTTTCACCTGCACATCTGCAACTGAGGAATTGCAGCTTGCTCCTCCTACTTCCTCTTTAAAGGGGCTATAATCAAGTTGAAAGGCTGGGTGTGGTGTTATTGGACTAGGGCTTACACTCTTTCTTCTTTTCTTGGATTCCAAAGCTTCCAGAACTTGGTGTAACTCCTTGATGAACTCTATTACTCCCCCTATTATCGATGCTTGGTCTCCCTGGTATCCAACAAAAGAAGATGAAGGAAAAAATAATTATAAATTCATGAAATTGTAAATATTAATCCACTCATAAACCAATTATGTAATACAAAAATACGTTATTGTTGGTGTGGTCAAAATCTTGTATTGCCAAGGCCTATTAAGGGGTTTAGGGTTTAGAAGTCAGATGAAAATATGGTGTTTGAATTAGTGTGATTAAGTAAAAAGAGTTGCATCCTAACTAATAATTATATTTTTTGATCTAGTGGTAAGTGCTCGATTTAACAATTGGTATTATGGTGATAGGTTTGATTCTTCAAGAAAGTATGTTGAGTAAGATATACATTAACAGAGATTGTTAATATGGTCAATATCTTATTTGAATAAAGCCTAAAAAGGGATTGGAGTAAAATTGAAATATAGTGTTTGGATTGATGCGATTAAATAGAAAAAGTTACATTTTAATTAACAGTTATAAGTGACAAGCGTTCGTTACAACAATTATAAATAACAAAGTGTGTGGTGTAGACGAGAGTTTCTCATCCCCCTATATATGTTCTGAGGAGTCTAGCCTATGACTTGTGTATCGGAAGCGGACGTTCTCTCTTTTTATTATAACTACCGTGCAGTCTTGCCCATTATGCATAAGCTCATTCCCAAAGCCCACGTATTATAACCAGTAGCCCACTAATGGCCTCAACTGATTCCCAAATTTGATGATCGCATGTCTTCTTATATTAGCCTAACTAACTTATTTTAGTCCATATTCTTATTGAATGTTTAAAAAATCCAACGGAGAAAAGACTTGATAATTGAATCGTTGAACATGGACACATACACACACAACAGAAGAAGAGGAGAGAGAATAATATCATGTACCCTTTTGATATAGAAACAAGGGGTCAAAGACCTTAAAACTTTGAGATGCTCGTTCATCTGTCTTCTCCTGTTCCTCTCGACGGCTATGTGAGACATCTTCTGGTTGTACCTCTGTTTTTCTTTTGATCTCTTTTTGTCAGCGACACGAAGGAAAATCTGCTTTATATGTACAGTATTTAGATGAGCTGAAACAAAGAGTGCTAAAAAAAAAACAAAACAAAACAAAATCCCCAGGTTGGCTCATATTAAATGCTATAAGTTGCTTTCCCGTGAAGTATTCTTTAACTCAGTTTACACATAGGCATTCTGTGCCTTTCTTATGCACATTACGCGTCTCACGTTTATGATATTGGGTCAATTACGTGCCTCCTCGTGAGCTTAAAGAGAGTGAGAAATTGTTCTCTCATGCATTTTTTATCTCATCCCTTTCGTTCCTTCATGCATGCCTTGCTGAGATCTTCATCTCTCAACTTAGCTACCTCTCTACATCATGCAAGCATATAATACAATTCGAAACATTGGCGGGTTCCAAAAGTTTGTCTCAGTTTTGTTGGCTCATGGCTGTACTGTAAACGCATATATATTAAAACTTATTGCCGTTTCGGCGATGCAAAAATTGAAATTTTATTGTACCCAGTAAAAGCTACGGACGTAGCTACTCCACTTCTACTGTTCCATGAGACAAAGATGACAAAAATGTATAGGTAGATTTTACGATGCAAATTTATGTTTTATGTGCATCGATGCATAAAAAAGACATTAGTAGCACATTTTAGTTGCAACCAACTTTGACCTATTTGTAACTCCCTCATAAGGTGCTAATAACGAGGGAGTAATTGATTATTAGCACATTTAAAAACACTACCAATAGTACTCTTAGAAAGTGTTGCCAGTATGCTGAAAAGTTGTTATCAGCACAACCAACGTCGACTTCTTAATGAAATTTTTTGGGTGCTTAAAAGATCAGCAGCTAAGTTCTAGCACATCGAAGAGACATTATCAGCACCTGTCTTGCGTTTATATTGAACATAAGTATGCATAGTCAGAATCCACCAAAAGTATATCATTATGTTAGAAATTGAGACAAATTCAATTTGAAAAATAATTTAATAAACTATAGGCTTTTGCTTGATGATCGTCCGTAGGAGATATTTCGTATAATGTAATTCTTATAGGGACCATAAATAATTAAAAGAAAGTCAAAATGTTATTAAATTTATGATCTTTAATTAGCCGCAGTAGTAATTCTACCTCGACCTTCAATTTTGCAGGAATTATGTATTCAATTTAGAATTTAGTGACATGTGTAACCCGCCTTCAATTTTGCAGGAATTATGTATTCAATTTAGAATTTAGTAACGTGTAACCCGCCAAACTGAATTGATCCTTGGTTGTTGAACTGGCTCTCTTCTGCTTAATTTTTCTTATCCATTCAAATTTGTGTGATCATAGTATCCTACTACTACTAGAGTGTAATACGTGAGAATGGGAGTAGTAAAGCGGCTTCTGGGTCGAACAGCCTAGAGTCAATTCTGATGTGAATTTATGATCATGAAATCCAGAGTTATAAACGCATTTCAGCCTCTTGCAATCGATTCTGGGCCGTCCAGAATCTTATTATTATAGGCCCAGTAAGCCATATTTGAGTATGTTCTCTTTTCTTTTTGTAGCATAGAAAATTTTATGATCCTATTCCTATTATGTATCGTCTAACCGTACACTTCCTTTTGTCCGATGAACAATCACAATGGTCGCTCTAAACTTATCCAATATTGAGATCAATATTCCCAGTCGCCGCGGGAATGGTCCATGACTCCTTCATGCTACTTAATTTCCACAAAATTAAGAAAAAAAATTAGTTCCTCAAAGCAACTTTCTAATTATCTGTCACCTGGCAAAACTTATGTCAAAGAAGTCTCATCCTCGTCATTGTGAAATTGTCAAAGAAACTTTCTGGCGAGCTAAAACTTATCCACTTTTGTCTTCCCATGAGTACATAGGATTTATAAAGAATAGCGAAATTAAGACGTCGTCATAGATTGACTGTCATTAAAACAGGAGAAACTGAAGTCATAAGCCACACGATGGGCAGCATTTTGTTACGGGAAACGCCCAAGATAATAGTAGTTGCAACAACAAAACAAAACAACGACCCTAACATCAATTTCAGGCTGTTTACGTAAGAAACTCGCAGTAGCAATATATAATAGCGACACAAGATGATCAAGTAATCAACACAAGTTAACCCATTCTCAAGATTACTGCGATGAACACAAGCTTAAAAAGAGAGCCTATTCTAAAATATTAAATTAGGGAGAGTTCTTAAGTTTATAAATCCCACTTCACTTGTAAGGTTTTTTGATGTGTCCGATGTGGGACTCATAATAATACATTCTCGTTCAAGAGCCGATGTCTGCAGTGGCTCCACTTCACAGTACTTCACTCGGCAGCACTTCACTCAATTTTCTGCTAGTCAGTAGTCCTCTTCATGACCATTGGACTCTTAATGAAAGCATCAATATAATGAACACAAATTCAAAGAGAGAATCTATTCCAAAAAATTAGTTTATTAAAAAGGAGAGCTCTTTGAGCTTATAAACCAAAAAATAGTTATTTGCAAAGGGTTCTAACCGGCGGAGGAGTTGACCGTGATTGAGTAAAGCACTGCCGAGTGAAATGTCATAGGGTGCAGTCATCGAGATGCCGACTTCTAAAGGGATTGGCAATGTTACGAATCCTATATTAAAAAAGTTTTCTTAAAAAGGAGACCTTACAAAGATTTAGACTCTCTCATTTTAATAATTAACTTTTAGGGTGTGGTTCTCTTAAAGATTTATGCTTATAACAATTATTTCGTTCGAGCATGGTAACATCATGACATGGTGACCCTCCCTCTTATCAGCCCTCAATGACAACGTTGCATTGACTCATTGATAAGGGCATTCACAATTGTTTGTATTTGTCAGCAACCAACATTGTTGATCCTTAATATGGTACAGCCCAACTAGTAGCTGCATCTTCGCATGATAGCAAATGTAGAACATCTCTCCAAACTGATTGAGATTGATCATCATCCGGTTGCTTGTTGGCCTACAACAACTTTTCCATGTAGCTCCAGAACTGCATTAACTGCTCCTTCCAATTTTTCCTATCATTGCTTCCAACGTGATAGGATTGTTAGAAATTTGAAATACTAGACTATTTTAACAAACTTAAAAAAAATAAAAAAAATTAATGTTATGTTATTTCTTTTTATTTTAGAACAAAACTGTCTATTTATAAGATTATAAATAATTAAAATACAGAAATTAGTAAATAGTAACTAAATGTAAAAAAATATGGACATTAATAATTACTTTCTTTGACTACAAAAATAGATAAAATTTTAAATTTTTAACTAACAAACTAATTAATACAAAAAAAATTCTGCAAAAATTTTAAGTTTGAATCATATCTTCAATACTCCTACTTGATTTAAAATTGTAAAACTTCAAACTTTATGGAATAGTTCTTTCTACATTTTTAAATTTGTGAAATATTTTTCTTCACTTAATGATATACTTCTCATTATTTTGTTAGTGTACTTTCTCACCAGTTGAAGCATTTCTCACCAATTAATTTAAAAAAGAGTTTCTTCTTCTTCAACCATTTCTAATATATTTGTTTGTTCTTCTTTTTTAATTTTGCAAGTTTTTTGTAGATGCTTAAATCTGTTGCACTTGAAATATTGAAGTTTTCCCTTGTGTTAGCAATCTTTCTTTTTATGACTAAGCTTTTTATAATGACCACACTAAGAAATTTTTTCTTTTTCTTTTAAAATTTTAGCTAAATAGACTCCTTCGACCATCTGTTTTGTTTTTTCTTTTTTCATATCTCTTCTTTGATTAAGAGTTGTTTCCTAAAGGAGGTATTTTTTTTCATCTTTAACCTACTGCTATAAGCTAAGATCTTTTTTATGAGCTTTTATCTTGATAGTCCATACTTAATAGTTTTTACCATTAAAAATTGGAAGTCAAAAAGTTGATATATTACTAGAAACCATAAGGGTTTAAAGATTGAATTTTTGCTTATTCATTGGCCCTTTAAGATCCATAAGAGCTCTGATATCCTATTAAAAATTTGAAGTAGTAGACTGTTTTAACAAAGCTAAAAAAGTAAGAAAATAACAACTAATATCCATGATTTTCTATATTTAGTTATTACTTATTTTTAAATTTTAATTATTTGTAAGCTTATAAATAAGTATTTTTATTAACTTTTTTGCTAAAAAAATAATAGAAAAGTTAATATTTTGCTACTTCATTTTATTTCAGAATTAAGATTGTCTATTTATAAGCTTACAAATAATTGAAATTCATAAATCATTGGTAAGTAAATATAAAAAATCATGGACACTATCTACTACTTGCTTTAACTAATAAATAAATAAAATTTCAAATTTTTAGCTGACAAACTAACTAATAAAAATAGAAAAGATTCTGTAAATTTTTTTTGCAACAATTTTGAATCATATCTCTAACAAATCTTCAAATTTCATGGAACACTTCTCTCTATATTTTCAAATTTATGAAGCATTTTTTTTTACTTTATGATACACTTCTCATCATTTTGTTGATGCATTTTCTCACTAGCCTTCAATTGTTAGAACACTTCTTACCAACTCATTCAAAAAAGAGTTTGTTCTTCAACCACATCCACCATATTTACTTTTTCTTTTTTATGAATCCTGATTTGATTGAAAGTTAAATTGCTTTTCAAATGAGATATTTTTTTTTTTTATCTTCGACCTATTACTATAAGTTAAGACTTTTTAGGTGACTTTTCATCTTAATAGCCCATACTTAATAGTTTTCACAATTAAAAATTAGAGATGAAAGAACTTATGTATTACCGTAAGCCATGAAGGTCTCCAGTAAGGATTGTATCCCATAGTTTTACAAGTCTTTAATTCTGCAATCTACCTCCATGCAACAAAATGTAGTTTGCCTAATTGACCTGGATATGAACAAAAAAGGTTAGGCTAAAAACGAAGACAAAATGTTATATATAATTTCCCCAAAGTATATATATGCATGTATTTTTTTATCCAAGGTTGGTTAAATTAGTATTTTAGTACCTTAATTTTATTTATTTTCTGAATTTGATCCTTTAAATTTGTTTAGTGCCAAACTGGCTATGTGACTTCTAATTTTTATCAAATGCATCCTAGATGGTCAACTCAACTCTGCCTATAAGGTTAACATACGTAAGATGCTGAATCAGTGTCGTTAGAAATGTATGTCAACAAAACTCATGATTTAAAATAGCCTATCTATTAGGTTAACAAACATGTAAGATGCCGAATCAATGTCTGTTAGACATGTTTATTAACAAAACTCATGATTCCAAGATATATATTAAACGAACTAGAAGTTAAGAAGCCAATTTTGCACGAAGCAAAATTAAAAAAGTCAAACTGAAACTCTAAATTTGATCAAAATGCTAATTTAACATCTAAGTTTTAGTTAAACTGATATTCTAATATATCATAACAATTATAAGGCTATGGCCACATCAAACGTACAGCTACCTTACCGCTTCCATTGTGAGGGAAATTTTCATGAATGGTGGAGGAATGCAGTCATCATCATAGCGGCCGATTGTAAGGGGGAGGCCTTTATTCCGAATACCTCTATCTCGTGGAACTTAACCTCACATTTCACTGAACCTTTCTGATCAACGAACACCACCATAGGTTCAGAGCTCAGGTAGTGCCACTCCTCACTGACATATCGATCTAATAGCCGGAATCGGCTTATTGTACGACCCTGATTACCACCATTTCATTTCACTTCGCAGACACTCAGATATTCAATTCTTATCCTCTTCCCATTCAACCTCTATTGGGATCCGCACGATCTTGTCCTCATTTTTGTCTAGTTTTTCATAAACGTACGAATAGAGAACAGAAATAATGGGGCGCTCAGTTACGGTAATGTCCGAAATAAGCAGCAGTATCTTCTTTTCCCTCAGCTCCTCTTTCGATTATAACCAGTCTTTGAACCACGTACGGCACATTAATTAAACAATCTAATGAAATACAAGGCTTCAGCTGCTAATCAAGGCTTTACTTACACTGAGTGCAATTAATTAGTGTAATTGTTGGTAATATCTTTTCATCAAGTTGGTAACGTCATTTCATTGTGTCTGTAATTAGATGGACTCCACATTACTGATACACATTGAGAAGACTTTATATTTACTCTTGAAATACTTGTAACTCTCTTAAAGTATTGTTACTGAAATGAAGGATTACCAACAGACTTACAGGTCATTGGCTAGTTACCAGCATATTGAAGATTTACCAACGCCTTGAAAACTAGACGCTACCAAATTGTATTAATTGAGCTGATGCACATAAACTTTAATTTCTACGGTAGAAACTACCATAATTATTCGCTTTTTTTTTTTTACCACTAAATCACATCCATTGACTAAAAGTTATATATACTTGAATACTAGTTGAACATGGGAATCTGAGATGCTTAATTATCAGGCATCAAATTTCATGGCTTTAGAAAATTCCATTGAAAATAAGAGAGAAAAGATATTCAATAGATATTAAAAATTGAATGGAAATGAATTTTCAAGCTCAATTAATTGCACGTATAATGTATGGTTTAATTTTGAGTAATATATAGTACAGAAAATTGAACAATACATTATACTTGCAAAGTTGCAATTAATTGAGTTTGAAAACTCATTCCCATTCAGTTTTCAATATCTATTGAATATCTTTTCTCTCTTATTTGTAATGGAATTTTCGAAAGCCATAACGAATATTTAGTACAGAAAATTGAACTATAGGTGCAATTGAGTTTAAAAACTCATTCCCATTCAATTTTTAATATCCAATGAATATATTTTCTCTCTTATTTGTAATGGGATTTTACAAAGCCATCAAATTTGATGCCTGATAATTAAGCATCTCAGATTCTCACGTTCAACTAATATTCAAGTATATGTAAGTCGATGTGGTTTAGTGCTAACAAAATGCGAATAATTAACAAGAGGCTCTAAATTTAAATCTTTTCTCTGCCATGTATACAAGTCTGTGCAAGCATGGACAAATTAAAAAAGAAAGCTAAAAGCAGTAAAAAATTAGACACAAACCTTCTGTCCATAGCCATTAAAAAGCCAGCACTCGTCAACCTCCTCACAGTATATAAATTTCTTAATATAACCTCTGTGCTTCCAGTAGGCTTATCAAAGATTGAAATGAGATTCTGGTAAACCTTTTCCTCCTCTACATAAACGTACGTTATCAATTCTTACTGATGAATGATATAATATAATACTATATAAAACAGAGTAAAAAGCTTCAACGTAATTAACAGATTAATGATACATCAATTTGTTTAATAGAAAAAACAAGTTCTCCCAACCAGAGTGGCAAACCTATTTTTTGTGAAAAAGCTCTATGCTCTTCTTCTAGCGTTCTGCAAACAGAGCTTAGCTTGGATTTCTTCTCGCTCAAATTCAGCTTCATCCCCATCCTGAAACAGGTTTATTCTGTAATTTCATTTAACTGGGCCGGAAGCCTCCCTTCTCGTCCTTGTTCGCGAAGGATTATTTTGTCACAATAAAATTGGTATGTATTTATTAAACAAAAAAGAATTAATTAAAATTATGTGGAGATCACACGGACTCGAAAAAGCTGAAAAAAAAGATTTATGTATATCATTGTTATTGAATAAATTTATACATAACACACACATACGAAGAGTTAGATCTACCTGGGTAATGTAAGACATGGTCTCCTCTCTGAAATTTGCAATTTTAGTACCGTGCACATTGATTATTTTAGAGCGTATACTAGCACTACAAATAATAATATTTTTGTTAGGGCAACTCCACTGGAATTAGTTGTTGAGGAATATGAAAAGTACAATTCTCATAACAATATATGAACTAAGCAAGCTTTTGCTAAATCCAAGAAAAATGATAGCAAGTTTTAATAAGTGGGAGAAGTAATTAATAGAGACTCCTAATTATTCTCATAACAAGTCTTAATATAACGTAGTATTGCTTGTTAACTTTATGCCAAAATGCTATGTCAAAGGAATGCTGGCTGGCTTCTTGTTTTTGGCATGATTCTAATCTAGGACTTAGGTTGGTCTTGTGAGAAATCTCTGCCTTGAGATGATGTAGCTGTTCTATATAGTCTAACAGGGGCTTAGATTTGTTTTTAACTTGATTTGAACGTGAAAATTTTGGGTCATACTTGCTGCTTCCCAAAGGGTGCTTGCAACATGTTTTAGGATCAATTTGAATCAAGATTTTTGTATTATGCTTTATTAATTGTGCACATGACATGAATAGTAAACAAGATTTGTAACTTGAATAAATTCTATTTGCAACAAGAATGGCGAAATCAGCAATTGTATTATGCTTTATAAAGTGCGTATGTTTATAGAAGTTTGAACGCAAAAACAACATCATAATTTCTGCCATTAGTGTTGTTCCCTTTTCTTTTTTTCTTTATTTTGTCCACTGGATTAATTGTGATGAGCTAATGATTATGCTGTCATTTGAACTTAACTGGTTGTTCTTGGTCAAATCGGTGCCTGCAAGTGATTTGAAAAAAAATATCTCAAAGCCCTTGTTTATATGGTATGATTTTGTCTCACTAATAGTAATTAATATGTGCACAGCTTTAATACTGCTTTTTTTTTTTTTTTTTCTGCAGAGATGTTGATGATCCATGTCTTTTTATTCTCTTCAAGCCATGGACCCGATAACTAAGGAATGACTATATTTTTTATTTTAGAATATTTCGAGAACAACTTGTAGTATTTTTTAAAATTTTGTAGAAATCACAAATGTATTAATTGTATTTTTTTAAAAATTATATTTAAATATATAATTTATTTTAGTAATAATTGATAATATTTAAAATGATTCTAATAATATATAATGAGGTATGCATCTCATATAAATATAGATGTATATACAAAACATAAATAAATAAATTGTCATTAGCAACGGCTTTTTAAGTGGTAATTGATGGCGGTATTTATTCTTGCGGTCAAATAATAATTATCATTAGCTGAGTCTCCGTGGCTGCAACAGCGGCGACTAATCAATTGCAGCTGAATCATTTAGCGATGGTTAGAACTGTCGCAAAACGATTAAAAAAACTGCCATGGAAAAAAACATCTTTTTTTTTTTTAAGTGGGAGGACTTGTTCCTCATTATACAAACAGGGAATTAAAAAGTTGAAAGCAAACTGATCATCGCTGCACTGGATCAAGTGGGAACAACTAGAATTGTGAAATGGGTGCAGCTCGTGCCACTGCGGAGAAGGGGAGAGATAAACCTAATTGTGAGGAAATCAGATCAAAGCAAGTTTTAAGAAGTTCAGTTTTTGTTTTCTTTTAAATTTTTTATTTAGGGATATATATATATATATATATATATATTTGGTTAAAAAAAAAACTCTCTGAATAAAGATAAAAATTTAATGGTAAAAATGTTTTGTCCTCATAAAGTAACCTCCATCCATAAATATTCTCCATTTCATTCTCCCAACCGGAACCAGAACCGAAGCATGGTCCAAAATTCAAGATAAGATTCTCTCTGGTTTGAGCGTAAACATGATCTCTCAGTTGTGAGAAAAAATTTTTTTAAATATTTTTTCATCTTTTTTTGTTTTTAATTTTCAAAATCCAGTGCTCTCACATACAACAAGATTATCCAGTTCCTGTCTCAACAGGAGAGAAACTGCACCCCCAGAATCCAAAGAGTGCAACGTGTGCTCCTTTTTTTATTTTTCTGACTTCAATAATTTTTTCATAAAAAGGGTTTCATAAATAGAACTGTGTAAATTGGTACAAGGAATAAAGTTGCCAATTTTGGCGTCCCCCCTGTCCCTGTTTGTTTTATATATCTAATAACGTCAAGTTGCATTTTAGTGGATTCAATTCAAAAAAAATCGATGTATAGGTGTTTTAACACGTTTTTTAAAGGGAGATTCCCTCTCTGCGTTTACAAATAATTCAATCAACTTGTTTTTATTTCTTATAGAAGGAATCTATCTAAAAATAAAATTAATAAACAAGGGGCCAAAGGGAAGACACATGCTAGGTAGTCAAGGTTGGCAGCTTCTTTCGCCAACTAGGCTTTTGAATAAACTAATATGTTACATCAATTACTCCAAAAGATGAATTAATTTCTGCCGAGCTCAGGCATGCAAGACAGGCTAACTTTGTTCTTACAGGGTCCAGCCCCCTCTTGATTAATTCGTGCTTGTTTCCTGGAACATCATTAAATATCCCGTAAGTAACTATTCTCATTGAGATTTTTTGCTCGACTGCTTTAATCATTGTTTACGGGTTTTCATTAAAAAGAAAACCATATATCTTGATTAATTCTTGAGTGAAAACATATAAGAAAAAAATTAAGTATAATTTTTAAATTTTTGCTATGGATGCTTCAATGATAATAAATATATAAGAATTGTCCGTAGGGCGATAAATGAGGTCAACAATATGTGCCATCTCCTTTTGACCCAAAGAAGCTCATAATTGAATGCGATGTTTTTTCTGGCTTCAGCTGCTATAATGAGGACGTCCTCCCTCCACTCAAGCTAACAAGAACTAGTAAGTACAGCTAGTATTCTATGTGACAATGGCTACTCGTTCACTCCTTTCAACATGCCTCCTTTCTCTCTTGTTCCTGTCACATACATCGGATCTCCCTATACCCCATGCTTTTCTTCTTCCCGTCCAGAAAGACCCAGCAACCATTCAATACTACACTTCCATTGGGATGGGAACTCCTTCAGAACGGATCTTTTGTGAGAACAATTGGATGGTTTAAATTTTATTTTATGTTTTATTTTTTATTTTAAAAGAAATAAAATGTAGAATAAAAATAATTTTATAACTATTAATTTAAAAAATATGATTGAAATTAGATAAGAATAAAAAAATCCAATCCAGATCAACCGGGTTGGAGCCACCAATGTGCATCCCACGTTGTTTCTTTTGGGATCATCATTTACACCAATTAATGGGCCATCCCTTTTGATCAAAGAGCACCTTGCCATCACATCTATATTGATATATCCTCTGCTACAAATAAGTGACGCTCTTGAAATAGCTCACTGACTCTCACAATGGCCTCCTCTGCCATCCGTTTCTCATTCTTCCTCTCACTAGCCCTTTTTTCACATTCCTGCTTGTCATTATCAAAGGTTTCTAAACCCAAACCTTCTCAACCTCTTGTTCTTCCTATTATGAAAGACCCATCAACCAAACTCTTCTACACTTCGATCAGCTTAGGAACTCCTCTGCACAAGATGAGTCTAACCATTGATCTTGGAGGACCATCCCTATGGTACGACTGTGACAATCACTACAACTCCTCCTCCTACCGTCCTATCACTTGTAACTCTAAACAATGTCCCTCATCGTCCCCGTGCTCTAGCTGCGACGGCGTTTTCAAACCAGGTTGCACAAACAACACCTGCGGTCACTACATCTCCAACCCCTTCGTTTCCTTCACTGTCATTGGCAACCTAGGCCAAGATGTCGTATTCTTGTCTCGTACCCAGGCTCTTCACTTGCTTTCGAGCTGCATCAACTCCGATGAAATAACACAAGGATTGGCTACATCAAGTAAAGGGGTCATAGGCCTTGCAAGGACACAACTCGCATTGCCAACACAGTTCACTTTGGCGAACAAGCTTTCTCACAAATTCGCTCTTTGTTTACCGTCTTCCAATAGAAAAGGCTTTGGTCACATCTTCATTGGGTTCGGTGGACCCTATTCTTCGTCCCAAGTTCTCCACACAACCCCACTTCTTATCAACCCCGTCAGCACAGCTCCCATTTTTAGTGAAGGAGACTCCTCCTATGAATACTTCATTGGCGTCAAATCAATTAGCATCGACGCCAAAGTCGTCAACTTCAAGCCTTCCTTGTTGTCCATTGACAAAAACGGAAATGGGGGTACCAAAATTAGTACAATGAGTAATGTCACTAAACTACATAGTTCCATCTTCGGACCCCTGGTGAGAGAATTTGTGAAGAGGGCTTCTGATAGAAAGATAAAGAAAGTGGCATCGGTGGCTCCATTTGAGGCATGCTTTGATGTAAGCAGCATTGGAAAAAGTAGCACCGGACTTGATGTGCCAACCATTGAACTGATGCTACAAGGGGGAGCGAAGTGGAGTATTTACGGAGGCAATTCAATGGTGATGGTTAAGAGAAATGTAGTATGCCTGGGATTTGTGGATGGAGGAAAAGTACCAGATAAAGCAACTGGTGTTACTGCGATTGTTATAGGAGGGCATGTGTTAGAAGATAACCTTTTGGAGTTTGATTTGGCTTCGTCTAAACTAAGCTTTAGCTCTACGCTTCTACTCCGGAATGCAAGTTGTTCCCACTTTTGAGTCTTCTCAGTTTTTGACACATTTTAATTACCCGTTGGTCAATGCAAACTTAATCACCCCTTTTCTATGTAGAATAAAGGCTCAAATGGGTCAACTGAAAATGTAGTCATGATCGTTTTAGCTCTAAGCTTTTCAACTTTCAGTTTGTACCACGAGGAATGAGTGTTACTTTGGTGAAAGTTCGAAGTTGACAACAAATTGTATTTTGTGACAAATCAAATTAGAATTTCAAGTGCGTATTATTAATAGTTGATATCAAATTATTTTCATTATGGAATCCATGCATAGACTTGATCTAAGCCATCAGATAGACTTGATTTAAGCCATTCATTAATATAATTTAATAAGAAATCTAAAGTTTAAATCTTTAGCCCATAATATATATAAATATACATATATAAAAACGAGATCTTGTAAGATAATCTTGATCATTCTTTGGTGGCGTCAGGTGAAGGTCAGATATATCTATGAGAGTCACATGAATGCACAGATCTAAAAGGGGGGAAAAACACCAAAACAAAACAAAACACACATCTATATGAGAGTCATATGAATGTACAGATCTAGAGGGGGAAAAAAACCAAACAAACAAACACGTCTTCTAGTATAGGGTCTTTAGCAAGCATAACACTGAAGCAAGTTGGGGTTGGAATATTCTGCTGCGGGAGTCTCCGGGGAATTGTAAACATATGTTGGTATCTGGATTCAGAAGAAGAGATTTCACTTGGGCTTGCATTGTGACGAATGCATCAAAGACAAATTCAATACCTAATTAATTGATGTTTGTGCGGATAATAACTTGTAAGCTATAACATGACTTGGTTCCTTAGAACCACTGTCCTACATAGAGAGAAAACTTAGATAAAATTATGATAGAAAATTTTTTATAACTTAGTATTATATTTATAATTGAGTGTTTGCTGTTATATTTTTATTAAAAAAATCTTGTAATAAATATCTAATAAACTTTGTTTAAATCTAATCCATCTTATATTTTTAGATAGAGAGCTAATCATGGATTAAGATAATTTCTAACTCAAATTTCAATAAATTGTGGTCCTAAAGTTTTGATATGATCTTATTGCATTGAAAGTCATTAAATTTAATAGGCATTAATAATTATTCAAGAGAAATAAAACATATAAAGATAAATTATTGTGTTAATAATATTCTGATTGGGTTATCTTATTTAAATTAATTGCTATGCTTCATGTCATTTGCATTATCTTAATGAGTTTCATTGGTCTACACAATTTTTGCATATTGCACACTGCATAAAGCGTTATTGCAAAAATATTACTATTCATATATATATATATATATATATATTATTTCATTAAGTGGAATAAAATTATAAGACTCATTAGGCCAATGTTTTGATTATTAAGTGAAACATTGTTAATATAATAGGCCAATATAAGTTTAGAGTGCCTGACCCAAATGAAGAAATATTTTCACAGGCCCACAAAGCCTTTATCAAGTTATTGAATTCTAACTTGTTTGTCTATTATAAATAGACCTACAGATAAGACCCAAGGGACATAAAGGGGAATGATATAAAGAAAAAGTACATGTAAGAAAGTCAAATATACTGCAAGTTGCATAAAACTTTTCAAAACATTTCTTTTTTTTTTTTTTTAATTGAAGCATTTATCGTGAAATGATACTTTGAGAAAGAGATGACCGTAAATGAAGCTATAGCTTTTGCACCACTCTTCTCTTCATTCATGAAAAAAGTTGTTGATGTCTCCAAAGTTCTTCTCCTATGGCTGGAAATCGCGTTAATTCAAATTAGAGAGCAAGTGGGAGAAAGATGAAGTAGCGTGTTGGCATATTTAAAGTGCATTCATTTATTTGTGGAAATAGTGAATCACTTCTTCAATTATAGTTGAAGCTCGTGCAAATAAGGAAAATAGGTACTCAAAGAAGAGAAAATTGTATTAAAAAAAAAAAGATTTGAAAAAGAAAGCTCAGTGAAAAAAAATTAGAAAATAAAAAATTGATAAATTAAGAAAAACTGCAAGAGATGAGAGCATAGGAAATTTGAATAATATTATTAAAAAAGGTATTATTAATTTATTTTTCTTTGCCTTATTTTCACCACTTTCTCCGATGCATTAAATGAAAAGTTAAGAAAAGTTAGAAGAAAGAAATCTTCCCCTTTGCATCTGTAGACACAGAAATGTGAAAGGAGAAAAAAGTAGTTTGCGCAAGCAAAAGCTGTTTTTATAGTCAACCAGTTTTCAAAATAAAATTCCCCTCTCCTTTGGTGACTATTTCAAAAGTTGTTTTTTAACGGATATATTTTCGGGCTTCTACATAAAAAAACAGAATGTGAATAAAAAAAATACAAAGAAATACAAAAAAAGTTAAGGACAGTTTGATTTTATTTTAGTTTTAATATTTTTAAAATAGATATTTTTTAGAATAAATTTTAAAAATTAAAAAAATTAAAAAAATCTGTTTATATTATTATTCTAAAAATTCGTTATTTTTTTTATTTTGCAGAATACAAATTAACAAAATATCAAAAAAATATTTTGATTTTTCTGTTTTCAAAAACAAAATTCTCTTTTTTTGTTTTATAAAACATTTTATTAGAAACATATTAGCAAATAAGTTTTTTTTATTTTTAAAAACAAAAAAAACTGTTTTAAAAATAAAAAATCAAACAGACCCTTAGTAATTCTTATTCTTTTCATATATCATCTAAATTTAGTTTTTGATTTTTATTTGGTTTGAAAGAGCTTTAAAAAGAGTAAATTTATTGTATTCCTATTTTTTATAGGGGTTCAAAATCTATTATTATATTTTCTATAAATCTCTCTTATAAATAAGAGTGAGTTGTGGGTGAATTTAAAAAAAAAAACCCAACATATAAAACTTTAGGAAAGCTTGTATGCAAAACAAGTATTGTAATAGTTTGGAGTAAGATATAAAATCTTTGTGTTTGGTGAGAAGCACCTATAAAGTCATCTCACTTTGTAATTTGAGTATGATTAAAGTTTTTTTTTAGAATTTAAAGAGATTAGAAGTAGATTAAAAGGATTAAACTAAGATAATTTGTTAGTATCATTCTTCTCCTTAACTTTCTCTTTTATTTCATTATTTTTAACAATACTTCAAATTTGGAGTTAACTCTAAAATTCTCATACTTAATTTGGAGTATACTCTAAATCTATCAAAACTTATAAACTCTAATCTTTTTAAAATTTATTTATTTTTTGTTTTATTACTCCTGTTTATTCCTTTTTAGGTGTGATTATTATAAATATTTATATAAAATTAAATTAAATCCTAGCAACAATTGTTAAGTTTAGTTTTAGATATGAAAATAAACATTAAGTAACAACTAAAGATAAATCCCACAATTAATTGACCTTTTTTCAATCGGCTGGCTGGGACATGGGAAACTTTCAAAACTTATAAGCGGGTAAATGCATGAGCTGAAGTCCTCATGTTGATAGACTTTTTAAATGGATATAGGAACATGTGTGTGTGTGTGTATAACAATATTATCTCGGCATTTTCCTCTTTCTTTATCTAAACAATCTGTACGTATGTTCTCTTGATTTGCTTAATCAAATTATAAACATTTCCCATTCAGTCGCACATATAGAACATTAGATAAAGATGCGTCAATGACTTGGACATGACAACAAGGAATAACGAGTTTAATGCCCAATGTTAAGTCTCTATTCATGACTCTTTCTTTATTCTTTACTCCCAAAACTTTTTTTTTTTTCTTTTTCAAGTTTCGTTTCTATCAATAGAAAATTTGATCTACTTTGTCGCTGATCAGTTTAAAGTATTGAGAAGTATATATTTTATTGGGGAATCTCACGTGTTTCCCTCTTCCACATTTATCCATGTGGTTAGCATTCCACTTCTGGATATTTTTGCAATTTTAATGGAATCTTAGTCAAGTTCAACTTGACATAATATTTAATATTCATATTTGGATCTGAAATGATCCATGTCGTCCTTTACCACCTAAAGCATATATGTAATCTCCTCTATATATATATATATATATATATATATATATATATATATATATATATATATATATATATATATATATATATATTTAATTACACTTACCTGCAGTACTCAGCATTTTTTATTTGAGTGTAACGTACGCAAGTACCAAAATATAACTATGCGAAATATGCGAAGGATAGCCAACTTTTCAAACTTGCATAAAATCGGATTCACATAATTATAAGGTTTATAAAACCAATTTTTTCCTTTTTAACAATTTGAATATATAGATGAACGGATCTAGAGTGAGGTATCGAACTACCTATTGTAACTTGGCTTAGCCAGTTTAACCTTTTCGTATGCAAAATATATATATATATATATATATATATATATATATATATATATATATATATATATATATATGCCAAAATAGAATGTAAATCAATATTCTATTTACACAGGTAAATATTACTAAAAAAAGTGTGACAAGTATAATTATATGTTTATTAGCAATCAATGTTTTTAAACTAAACTTATTATTAAATTGATAAAAATACTAATTTATAGTTTGATGGTTTGATCATATTTGATTTAATAGTTTAATTATAGTTGAACCATAGTTAAATTAATGATACTTAAATATTTTTTTAAAAATTTTATTTATTAAAATTCTAATATAATAAATAAATACTAACAAATTTTAAATTTTAATAATGTTTAACAAGTTATTTTTTAATTAAAAAATAAAAATTATCCATGATTAAAATTTAAAAACATTTAATATTGAACATTTTGAATTTCTAATTACATTAACGTTTCACTTATCATTAAAAAAAAAAAACAAATAAAAGAGGAATGAATAATTTTAACCAAATATCTTAATATTTAAAAGAGTGATACTATGTTATAAGTTTTACATTGAGAAGCCTTACAAGTGAAGTGAGGTTTATAATCTTAAGGGACTCTTCCTTCTAATAAACTAGTTTTTTGGAATGGGCTCTCTCTTTGAGATTGTGCTCATTATATTGGTGCTCTCATTATGGTGCCTACAAATAAATGGCTCAATAACAACTACGCCAAGGAATAGCCGAATAGAATGCTCTGTTATATATTTATTATAGTACTAATAATGTCCACCAAAATTTATAGAGCAATTAAAGATAATATATAAGTTCTAAAGAACACAACAACTAGAATAATAGAGAGAACAACAAAACATAGCAGTAGAAGGGAAGGGAGATTAGGACGGAGAGGAAGGAAAACACATTCCCAACAATATTCACCACCTCTTCATGTTCTGTTATCCGCATAAATATACCCAACCCCACTTACTCCCTGAGATGTCAGGGCACTTTTCTCGCACGAACACTGCGTCTCACCACTTCACCTTGCGACTCATTCCTTTTGGGATCATGCGCCACCCATTCACTATCCTCTTTGTCAGCATTCAGTGCCACCTATGATATTTTTACTCCACTATTTCCTTTTAACATCACATTTTCTTCCTCATCAAAATCAACCTTATCCTCAAGGGCGAGCTTAGGGTATTGTTGTTGAAGACTCGTAAGGGACTCCCAAGTAGGTTCTAGAAGTCTGTCCCACTGAATTTGCAATTGAACCATCTAGTCATCATGTACTTTCACTTGTCGAGCCTTCAAAATAGAAAGAGGCCGAATAATTGGACCATCTATATTTGTAACCAATAGAAAAGGAATGTATTAAGCCTGTGGATCACCTTCACAACGTTTTAGTAAAGAGACATGGAAGACTGGATGCAACTTAGCTTTAGGTGGTAATTCTAGCTTATATGCAATAGAATCTACACGCTCCAAGACTTTAATAGGGCCAAAGAACTTCATTCCCAGCTTCTGGTTTCGCTAGAGTCGCAAGGATAATTGTCTATAGGGTTAGAGTTTGACAAAAACAAAATCTCCAACCTGGTAATGAACTTCAGTTCCTTTCTAATTAGCAAATCTCTCCATCCGAGCTTGAGCTTTCTGCAGATTAATTTTGAGTGCAACAAGAAGACGATCACGTGTAGCAAATGCTACTGAACTTCAAAGGGAGTATCCTCTTGATGAGAACAAGGAATAATTGAAGGGGGATCTCGGCTATAAACCACTTTAAAAGGAGTCATCCCAATAGCTATTTGGAAAGAACTGTTATACCAAAATTTGGCCTAAGGTAAATATTACACCCACAAGTGAGGATTTTCAGCCACAAAGCACCTCAAATACATCTCTAGGCATTTATTCAAAGCTTCAGATTGCCCATCCGATTGTGGGTGATATGAAGAACTCATATTAAGGGATATGCCTTGTAGTTTAAATAAGTGTTTCTAGAATTGGTTAGTGAAAACCTTATCTCTATCAGGCACAATTGAGTGAGGGACACCATGCAACTTAACTACATACTGAATAAAGGATTCTGCTACTTGTTGAGAATTATAATTGGTTTTCAAAGGGATAAAGTGAGCAAATTTGGATAAACAGTCAACAACTACCATAATAACAATGTAACCTTTTGAAATGGGTAAACCCGTTATGAAATCCATAACAACATCTTCTCATACCTGATTTAGAATGGGGAATGGACTAAGCAACCCAACTAGATGTAATTGAGAAGACTTGGCTCTTTGGCAAACTTGGCAAAGCCTTATAAAATTCTAAATTTCAAACCACATACACTTCCAATAAAAATAAGTGGCAATTCATGCATGAGTACGAATTACACCCACATGTCCCCCAATTGGAGAGCTATAAAATTCTAACAATATTTTTTGAATAACATCTTGGGCCTGTTTTGGGATGACCAATCGATTTTTCCACCATAGAAATCCATGTTTAAATTGATAATGAGGAAAAGAGGAAGGATCTAATTGATATTGTTGAATTAGTTGCTGCAACTGTGGGGTTTGAGCGATCTTGCTCTTGATTTATTCAAAAATGGTAGCATGAGGCATAGTGATAGCCATGTGGAAGCTGTGAGAGAGGGCATCAGCAACCTTATTAGAATTTCTAGGCTTGTATTCAATAGTGTAAGAGTATCCTAATAACTTGGGTAACCATGCTTCTTGCTCCGGGGTTTGTATGACTTGCTGGTTGAGGTGCTTTAAACTATGATGATCTATCCAGATGATGAAATGGTGGCCAAAAAGATAATGACAAAATTTGGATACTACTTCAGATATAGCATACAGCTCCTTAACATATACTGCTTGCTTCTGCATTTGTAATGATAGTTTTTTAGAAAAATAAGCAATCGGTCTACCATCTTGGGACAAAATTGCACCAATTCCCAATCCCGATGCATTTGTTTCCAGATGATGAAATAGGCCACTCTTTTACCACTTTTATCTTTTTCGGATCCACCTCTACCCCTTCTCCAGAAACAATGTGGCCAAGATATGTTATTTTGGTTCTTCTAAACACACACTTAGGGAGTTTAGCATAGAGACACTGCTATTGTAAACAAGTTAACACCCTTTCTAAGTGATTTAAGTGAAGAATCCAACTGGGACTATAAACCAGTATGTCATTGAAGAATACTGGGACAAATTTTTGCAAGAAAAGCTTAAAAATCTCATTTATAAAAGTTTAAAAAGTAGCATAGGCCTTAGTTAACTCGAGTGGCATGATTAACCATTCATAGTGCCTATGATTAGTGCGAAACGCTGTCTTAGGACGATCTTTTAGTCATAATAAGATTTAATGATAGCCTGATTGAAGATCTAACTTTGAGAAGAACTATGATCCATGAAACTCATTAAGCAATTCATCAACTGCAGGAATCGGGTATGAGTCTTTAATAGTTATAGGATTTAAGGCCCGATAATCAGTACAAAAACATCAAGTGCCATCCTTCTTCTTGACCAGTACCACAGGAGCTAAATATGGGCTAGTACTCAATTGAATAATATCTTTGCGCAACATATCATCTACCATCCACTCACTCTCAGCCTTCTAAGAAAAGGAGTATCTGTATGGTCTTACTTTAACCGTAATAACCCCATCTTGAAGAGAAATAGCATGGTCATGGGTTTTAGTAAGAGGTAATCCTTGTGGTGTCTTAAACACCACCCAATGCCTTTGCAATAATTCCTTCAAACCTTTGGATATATTATTAGGTATGGTGATAGCCGACTCAAATTATGTTTCTAAAGAGGTTGACGTTAGAACATATAGCTCAAAAACAGCTTTGGTGGCTTGAATTCTCTGCATATGGTAGTAAGTGGCAAGAGTGGGTAGAGCAGGCTTAATACCTTGTAGGGTAACCAAACGCTCACCATCATAAAATTGAATGTATGCTTCATTGTAATTGGCAATATAAGATCCAGGAATAGCTAACCATGATGCCCTAATTACCACATCATTATTAGAAAAAGTAAGCACGTACGCTGGGAATGAAACTAAGTACCCATTAATTCGAACTGGTAAGGCCCTTATAATACCTTTTGCCACAAAAAATATTCCGTTTCTCACCATGACCTTGACCCCGCGAGTTGGTTCAATTAGGAGTCAGAGATGGTGAGCCATTCTAGGTTGTATAAAACTATCTAAGCTTCCTCCATCCTGCAGCACCTGAACACTTGTTCCATTAATAGCCCCTAAAAATCTAATGGTTGTCCCACACGATAACCCATTGATGGCATGTAATAATAAATGGTGATGCATAACCTCACTATGATCTTCACTATCAATGGCTTCATCTGCTGAAGGGTCCGCCGATTACTCGTCAGAAAGCTCCTCAAGATCTGTCAACAATAGCATTAACTGCTTATTTGGATAGCGATGTCCTCGATGATACTTCTTGTGATAGGTGAAACAAAGACCCTTTATCTCTCCTGAGTTGCATTTCAGTGGGCGTGATACTACAGATTGTAGCAGGATTAGAAATGATAGACCTTATCGATGCTGTCGGTATTGGCAAAAGTGGAGGAAGTTTCGTAGAAGGGGATGATGATGGTAATGCTAAGGGACAAACTGGTAAAGTAGGAGTCATTATGGGATTGGGTTTGAAAGTCTGACCAAGCTGTTTAGATTGATTTGGACTTATTAAATTACCCAGACTTGCTCTTTCATTAAACAATTTAGCGAGACCCATAACCTGAATCAATGACTTCGATTTCTGGGCTATAACATCACTTTGAATGGGTTCCTTCAACCCACTCATAAAACAATCTAGCAATACATTCTCATTAAGGTCTTCTGAATGGTTTGCCAAAATCATGAATTATGTATAGTACTCATTAACAGACCCAAATTGAAGCAGTTTAAGGAGTTAGGCCCTAGGTGACTCAAAATGAGATGGGCCAAAATGTTCTTCTATAACTTGAGTGAGTGTAGCCTAAGTAGGAACTAGGTTAGCCTTCTGTAGCATTCGGTACCAAGGAACCACTATTCCTTCAAAATGAATAGCAACAACGGTAAGCCTCTGGAAGTCTGGCGTGTCGTAGAAATGGAAGAATTGTTTAGCTCTAAATATCCAAGTAAGAGGATCTATGCCATCAAACTTTGGAAAGTCTATCTTCACCTTCTGGACTAGTAGATGGTTAGAAGCTACTGATGTTTGAAGTAATTCTAATTGGGGAGAGCTTCCTCTAACACTTGAGTTGAGTTCTTGTTTATCCAGAGACTTGCTAAGTCACTCCATATGCCTATTCATAGATTCCAATGTGGCTTCAATCTTTCTCAAACGATTCTAAGTGGATGCATCTCTCTTCTTCAAATTTGAAATATCAACAGAAACTCTCTTTATCTCTGCAGCCATTTCCTTCATCCTCGTGTTCTCGGCCATTACCGATGACCTCTCAATGAAAGCACCAATGCTATAGTACCTGCAAATAAATGGCTCAATAACAACTACACCAAGGAATAGCCAAATAGAATACTCTGTTATATATTTATTATAGTACTGATAATGTCCATTAAAGATAATATATAAGTTCTAAAGAACATAGTAACCAGAACAATAGGGAGAACAACAAAACACAACAGTAGAAGGGAGGGGAGATTAGGACGGAGAGGAAGGAAAACACATTCCCAACAATATTTACCACCTCCTCATGTTCTGTTATCCTCATAAATATACCTGCATGGACCCACTTACTCCTTAAGATGCCAGGGCACTTTTCTCACGCAAACACTACATCTCACCACTTCACCTTGCGGCTCATTCCTTTTAGGATCATGCGCCACCCATTCACTATCCTCTTTGTCAGCATTTAGTGCCACTTGTGATATTTTTACTCCACTATTTCCTTTTAACATCACTTATGGAGGGGCTGACCGACTAAGGGGATGACCAGAAGAAGACCAAGTGAAGTGCCACTGAGTAAAGCATCACAGAGTGGAGCTGCTGGGGATGTCGACTCTCGAGCGGGTGGCATTGTTATTAGTCCCACATTAGGAAGCCTCACAAGTAAAGTGAGATTTATAAATTTAAAAGATTTTCTCTTTTAATAGGTTAGTCTTTTGGAATGGATTATCCCTTTGAGCTTGTATTTATTACATATTACTAGTAGATGGAACGTAATAAAAAATAATTATCGAAAATAGTTAAATATATATTTTTTGCTTCTCTTATATTTTTTTTAAAAATTTTTTTAGTTTTGATCTCTTCTTTTTCTTACTATCTTTTATTTTTATTTTTTCAAATTTACTTAAGATAAATTATGTTGTTTTATAGAAAAAAATCTTAAAAACAATTCAATAACTAATTTAATGACTTATTTGATCAATTTTTAACTAGTTTTTTGATTGATTAGTTTTTTAAATTAATTGACTGAGACTGAGAACTAATTTACTGATTTTTCACTCGAGTTAACTGTCCAATATGATTTTGTGAACTATGTTAGCAATTCACTTTATTTATTTATTTTTATAAATTAAGTCTGCCTTAAGATTTTTTAAATAAAAGAAAAAATCAAACAACCACTCAAACCTATTAATCCCTCCTGGAATTATATTACGACTTGGTTTACGAGAAAGTAAATTACACGTTAAGCAAGGAACTTGATCAAAAGAATCAAATTAACGACAACAGACAACACTATAAGCAAGGTTGGCTACATCTTTTTTTTTTTGGGTCCATGATATCCATGCTTGAAAGTGGACCTAAAGCAAAGGTTTCACTTAACTGGGCCTGAAACACCAAATTGCTTAATAAGCTAATGGACAACGCTACGTTGATATTTTTATATCTTTGGTTCTTATATGAGATATACTTTGAAATGTTTTTAATCATAACGAGAAACACGTGACCGAGTCAAAGTAAATTAACTGTTTTATTGAAATTATATGAATTTATTTTTTATTTTTTTATTTTTAAAATTAAAAATGATATGATATTATATTATAATTTTAATTTTTTTCAATTTCTATTAATTTAAATATTATTTTAACTAAAATATTCTTCTCTTGATTTAACAACTAAAAAAGTAATTTGGATAATGAGAAAATTTAATTATTACCATAAAACTTAAATAAATTAGAATCTATTTTAAAAATAAAAAGATAAAATTTCATCAAAACCTATTATATATATTAATTTTGATATAAATTGTATTATTTATAATTCATGAACATTACGATTTCTCTCACACACATATTATTTACAAATAATACAACTTATACATTGAACTACGCGTTTTCCTCTGTTTTTTTTTTAATTTTTTTTATCTCTTTTTTAATTTAAATTTAAATTTTATTTTTAGGGCGCAAACTCCTATACTATTAACATGCGAGCACAGTTTGGTTGAAATTATGTCTGCATAATGAAATCTACTAAGTCAATTAGCCATGTGACCCACCAGGAATGAAAAGATGAGAGGTTAGATAAGCACAGGTGTTATCTAGTCAGCTCCCGTCGGAGGGAACGATAGGGCCTTAGGCCTTATCCAATTTACATATAACCAAACCTCGGCCAGACGCGGCGCCTGACCGCAACATCCTTCAACTACCAACTCCTTCAATCCTCGCTGTGTTTTCTTCTCTGCTTCTATGGCTTCCTTTCCTGGCCTTCTTCTTCTTCTTCTCTGCGTTCTCTTTAACATCTTTCATGCTCATACCTTCTCTTACCCACTACTTTCTTTTCTTCTTCCTGTCACTAAAGACCATACTACCCTCCAGTACTTGACTTCGCTTTCTTATGGCACCCCTCTTGTACCCACCCAGCTTGTGCTTGATCTGGGAGCTCCCTCTCTCTGGATGGATTGTTCATCCAGAAACGTACCTTCCTCTTCTCTCCGTACCATTCCAAGCCGTTCAATCCAATGCCTTATGGCAAAAAGCCATCACCTTGAGACTCGGACTCAGCTTCCAGATCAACACCAGCCATGTCAAATTTCCCCAGAAAATACCATAACAGGAACAGTAACCAGAGAAGGAGACTTCGTACAAGACATCGTGTCTCTCCAATCAATTGAAACCGTTCATCCCCTTCTCTTCACTTGTTCACCCACTCAACAGTTGAATGGCTTAGCAATTGGTGCTAAAGGTATGGTAGGCCTTGGTAGGGATCGTAGTTCCCTATCATCTCAGATTTTCAATTCAGTGAACTCCCAAAGAAAAATCACTCTCTGCCTCTCATCTTCATCTGGGGTTGTACTATTCGGCAGAAACTCCTATGAAGCTCAATCCGGAGGTGAAATTTTCAGATCTCTCACATTCACACCCCTCTTTACCAATCAGAAGGGATACTTTATCAACGTGAACTCTATTAAAATCGATGGTAGGAGATTGTCTTTATCACTGCCCAAGAACCAAGAGGGTAAAGAAGGGACTCAATTGAGCTCGATTGTGCCTTACACTACCATGGAGAGATCAATCTATGATACTTTCAAGAAAGCTTATATGAAAGCTGCTATTGCTATGAACATGACTAGAGTGACTTCAGTGGTACCATTTGAGCTCTGTTTTAGCTTCGAAGGGGTTGATAATGTGCCAATTATTGATTTTGTGCTGCAGAGTGAGATGGTGAAGTGGAGTATATATGGCAGGAATTCAATGGTACGTTTGAGCAGTGAAGTGATGTGCTTGGGGTTTGTGGATGGAGGATTGAACCCAGGATATCCCATTGTGATAGGGGGATACCAATTGGAGGATGTCATTATGCAATTTGATTTGGATACTTCCATGGTAGGATTTAGTTCTTCTCTGTTGATGAAGCATTCTAGCTGTTCTGACTTCAAATCTGGTTACACGTCTACAGAATCAGTTTGAGCATCACTTACTTAGTTTAGTCCTTCTTTGTAGATAATGAGGCTTTCTGCCCAATTTTGTAACCCTTTATGTATATCAATGAGATTGAAAACTGCTTAATTTTTGGCACTATAATGCAATTGTTTTTTATTTGAACATATCCATCATTTTTAAGGTGTCCAAACTGGAAGTTGTGGAATCTTGGAGGTGCGGAAAGGATATCCATTTTACATCAAAGAATAGATATAGCACACGGAAAATAAATTGGGCAAAATATTTGTTTTAGAGGGCCAAATAATCACCCCGTTAGACTGTTTAGAATGACTTTGGGTAGAATGACCATATTACCATAACTTCTACTTGACACTATCACTACTTATTTATAACCATCTCTAACTCAACATTTTTTTAGGCATACATATAGTTACCCTAAACCGATTTACTTGTAAATTAGTTATGAGGGTCATCAAAGGGTCAAACCCTTTTTTTTTTTTTATTGGTATTTAAACAGAGAATCAATATATATGATATCAAAACAGAGGATATGTTATGTAGTTATAACATCCGTTAACAACGTGGATATCCAATTGTTTAATCAAGCTTCATGGAATTTAATCTTTGAAAGACAAATGAACGAAAAAGAAATGGGGTAGCATCAAGGCAGAAGAATAAGAAACAAAAGATACCAAGAATCGGCAGGAGATTCTATTTTTAGCATACTAGCTGATGCAGACCATGATCACAAAGTAAGAGAAGTTCATATTTGTGGGAAAGGAATAATTTACTTTCTACTTTCTCGATTGGAGCAGTTAGTAAGCACAAATTACTCTTTTGATGCCACAGCTTACGTTTGAAAATTTCCATAAATACAAAATGGAATAAAAAGAAAAAAGTAAAAGGAAAAGAACATGATGAAATAAATTTATGTTTCCTCTATCTGTAAGTTTAATACAAAAAGGGACGGAAATTTCCTTCCTTTTGTTTGAGAGTTATATTAATAATGAATGAAAGGGTAAGTTTTATAAATATTACATTACAATATAATACTTTTACACTACGAACTAGTATGTGAATGCTATTTCAGCATAAAAGACAAATGAAAATCAAATAGCTTCGAAATCAAAGAAGGGATAAGAATTTTATATGAAAATTTATATTTGAAAATGATAATTCTTCATTTATAATTAGATATGTGAAAATAAATGAAGTAGAAGTTACTACTTGAGAAGTTAACTTATTCAACAGCCTAATAGATTTAGAGCGAAAATTTGAATTTGAAATAAAGGATGATAATAGACTACGCTATGATATTGAGAAAACTATCATGTTAATCCTTAAAAATTTATATCTATCGAATTCTGTCTTAATAACATCAACGTAGTCTTGAGTAAAGTCTATTGTTATCAATTTAATCTTTTGAAGGATTCCAATGACATCTAATTAGCCGTAAATCAAGAACTAAATGATGTATATTATAAAACATTAGGATAAAATTAATGCTAATAAATTCTCAAAGACTAAATTAATGACAATAATATTTTTTTAAGGATCAAAATAGTAGCTTATTAAATTTGGTTAAAGGAGGAAAATGTCCACTTATAATTAAAATTTAGTGTTCTCATCCTTTATCCCCTATTGTGAATGGAATAAAAATTAGTTAGGTTTAGTGCAATAGAATAGAATGAAAAGAAAATAAAAAAACAAATAAAATTGATGAAAAATGACATTTATATTTTTATTGAAAAAAAAACAATAAAAAAATAACAGATACTATTAAAATAATGACAACAAAAGCAAAATAAATATTATATAAATTTTTTTCTCTCTCCTTGTACCAAACATTTTATGAGAGGAAGGGATGGAACGGGCTCTAGTCCTTTTCGATTCTCATTATTTTTACAACTTTCAAACAAAGAGAAAAGTTCTCTTTCCATTGTTTCCCATGCTATTTCATTAATTCCCATACATCCAAAAACACTAGCAATGGGGGCAGCACATCATACAAGTTGTTGTTGAAACCTCTCTCAAGAGTCTCGGCCCTCATTTTTCACTGAAGCCAAAGATGTGCAAGCAACAATAGGTTTCTTTCTAGTTTCTACCATAGTTTAGCTTCCCCTGATTGTTGTACCATGATTGTTCCATGGAGTGCAAGAATTGAACTTTTCTAAGCAACATATTCTTTGTTTCTCCCATATTTATCTGAGATGTCATTAAAGATTGAGTTGGTGAAACTTCTCTAGTGAGGTCTCAGAAAAGTTCAATACACCATGAAATATTTCAAGAGCAAGGTGTGTGTCAAGGAGAAGTTTGATCATGGAAGATATGTTTGATTAAAAAAAAAAAAAACTATTTCCAGATATTTCAAATTATGCATCAAGCAATGGCCATTCTACAGAAGATAAGGATATTGGTTACAGTTCTTCAACAAATAAGCATAAATCTTACTATCTTCTTTTTTTTTAGTGAATTCAATTAAAATTAGATGTATTCACATATTGACTATGAAGAATGCCAAATAAATATTGTTCCACTTATCGTATTATCTAATAATAATAATAATAATAATAATAATAATAATAGGACTTTTTTTCATAAAATGAATTTAAATAGATATATAAATATTTTTATTTTCTTTGATAAATTAAAGAATCGAAACTTCTGAAAGAGTTGGAACAAAGATATATTTTAAAAAGGTAAGAAATATCAGATGAAGTTCATTAAAAACATAGAGATTTGATTCAATTGATAATTATCAATTGTCATTATAACTAGTCGGATTTCTTAATAGTTATATGATTATCAAAATATGCAAAGAAAATATATAAGTGAAATTAAGATAGCTGTCAACTCCATTATAATACCATACTAGTGAATTTGAAAAGAAGATTATTTTATTAAGATTCTAGCTAATTGTCAATTAGATTAATACTTATAGTAAATTAACAGTTCATTAATTTATTTATAGTAAATATGCTATTTGATGTGACATTGAATTTATTTTATATTTTATACTAATAAAAAATTGTTGAGTCGAGCACTTGCTGCTAACCTCTGATTTATTAGTCAAGGATTTAGATTTATAATTGAAGTCAAAATAATGTATAAGCAAAGACTCAAAGCTAGCTTTGATTATCTGATATCCCTTATTTCCAAACCAACAGATGACAAGAAAAGTTGATTTTGTACCAAAGGTTAATGCTTAGTGCCAAAAACCATTAAATTAAGCCATTGAGAGCCATGATAATCCTTTCAAGAAGACAAAAGGAAACATATATTAACATCCCTTTTTATCTCATTTTCCCGGCAAACCAACAAGAAAGACAGCGAGTAGCAACTGATATATTAAGTTCAATTCAATTCCCTTGGATATTTTCTCTCTCCATTTCTTGAAACCAAATGGCTTTTTATTTCGTTTTGCTAATTGCTAAAACTATAAACAGAATTCTTAATAATTTAACTAGTACAACATTGTGAACTTTAGATGCCAATGTAATAAACATAATCACTAGAAAACAGGCATTGGTTGGAAGACTTACATTGAACTTGTAAAGGAGGGTGGATTAGGGGGATTTGGTACATTCATAAATCCTTCAAGCATCTGTAAGACCTGCTTCATCGTGACTCTCAAAGATGGATCCTCCTGAGTGCACCAGATAGCGATCATCACATACTTCTCCACCCTCTCCATGTCGTCCAAAGCCTCCTTATCATCTTCTACCAACAAATGAAGTTTCCTATCCTGAAAGCAATCATATACCCAATCTATCAGGACCATCTTATTCTCATCCTTAGCTTCCATGTCAAAGTTCCTTCTGCAGCAAATGAGCTCTAGTAACAAAATTCCGTAGCTATAAACATCCACCTTCATGGTAATGGGCTTGTTTTTGAACCATTCAGTTGCAACATACCCTTTAGTACCTCTGATCATTGTTGTAGTTGCAACCTGATCAATCTTCAATAGCTTTGCTAAACCAAAGTCTGAGATTTTGGCTGTGTAAGAGTCGTCAAGCAAGACGTTTTGAGGCTTGATATCACAGTGGATGATCTGAGTACTGCATTCTTCGTGCAAATACAAGAGTCCTCTAGCTGTTCCTATTGCGATTTGCACTCTTTGATACCAACTTGGTCTTTGGTCTTCAAAAAGAAAACTTGCTAAAGTTCCCTTGCTCATGAATTCGTACACAAGTAGCTTGTGCTCCCCTTCATTACAGAATCCCAAGAATTGCACCAAATTCCTATGGTGTGTTCTGCCAAGTGTACTCACTTCTGCTTCAAATTCCTTATCGCATTCGTTCGCCATCTTTAGTTTTTTCACGGCAACGAGGTTCCCCGGAAGGTCTAATACAACTCCCTTGTAAACAGTAGAAAATGCACCACAACCCAATTCTTCTGTAAACCCATTCGTTGCTTCCCTTAACTCTTCATAAGTGAAACTTCTAAGATTCATACTTGGTGCAAATTGGACAGTTTGATGCGCTGTAGGAATCTTGTGTCCAAACCGATTTGCAACTAGACAAGCTGCCCCTAAAAGCAGCAAATTCAAGAACACTGAACAGCTTAAAAATGTCGAACCAATGATAATCAACTTCGATTGATTATTCTTTCCATCAATATGCCCTGAAATCAGAGTAGAATTATCTTTCAGAGAAGAATTATCTTTTCTTATTTTGATTAGAGCTTTGCCTCCGTTAGATAAATCCATTCTTCCATTAGAGAGAGGTAAAGCCTTCTTCCAGCATTTTCCGTCTTTGAAAAAAGCAACTGCACAAAGACAATCATCCAAGCAAGCCTGTCTGCAGCTATCCTCAGCTACTGATTCAAAGTATTCGTAGTTATAATGTAGCCAATCTGTATTTTGCATCTCAATGAAATCAAAGAGATGTGCTTGTGAAGAAGTTTCATCACAACTTTGTGAAACAAAGTTCTGTTTGCAACCCTTCATCACATCGCTTGGATCAACGAAGCTGTAACCAGAGGGACAACTGCAGCTTTTAGTCCCATCATGGGTACAGTAGCTGTTGAATCCACAAGCTCCACTTCCTGGCTCTTCACGAATTCTCAAGCAAATATTTGAAGGTATGAAGGACTGAATTGACCAGGCCATGGGCCAGCTTCCTCTGCTGGAATTACTGCTCTTGGGGTAGGTATAGTGCTTGAAAACTCCATCATAATCAAGAATAGCTCTATGGTAGAAAACTTGTGTGGACAGGGCATTTTGTGATATTGTATCTATTATACTTCCGTTACTTCTCTGAATAAAAATATAGCCTGATTGATTGAAGACCAATGAGAAGCCACTGCCAAAAACCTGGGTAGTCCAATAAGCAAAATTTACAGAATCCGATGGGAAATGGGTTGTGTAAAGCACAAGATTCCCATCATCCTGTAGTACAAACTGAAATCTTCCCCTAGAATAATTAGTTGCCAAATAGCGTGAAACAAGTCGGGCTGGTTGATTCAAAACCTGTCCTGGTAAAATTGTGTCAGTGGGTTGATCAAAGCTCTCCCACAAATTTTGAGAATCTTGGCCAACCAATACAAAGTTACCCGTATCAAGCATGGCTGCATAAGTAACTCCATTTCCTGAAGGGCTAGCAATCCAAATCTGCTTACCGCTGGGATCAATGAGCCCGAACGAACCATCTTGGGTGAGCTCAACTTTAGAACCCTTTGGTGCAAGGTTTTGTCCATTGGCTGACCAGACAACAGTTCTATCTGGTATTTTGTTGAACCAAATGGCTAGTAAGAACCCATCTTCCTCAATTTTTTGGAAACCAAATGCAAAATTACCAGAAGGCGATGCCCAGATGGAGCTGTCTTCCACTGCAGTGAGGGAATTGCCCAGGGAGATATTGCTGAAAGTTTGAGCAAAAGTGGAAAGTGGAAGCAAGGCAAGTAAGAGAGACAAGAAGAGGGGAGATGGCTGCTCAAAAGCCATTATATGAAAGGACTCTGTTTTCAGGAAACAGGAGTGGCAAGTGGTTCTTAATATAGGCGTCAGTTAGCCTCCATTGTCGAATCAAGTTGCTGATAAATAGACTCGGTTTACCAAAGAATGGCGTGAAAAAGTCAAGCAGAGTTTGTCTCAGTGGTTGCATTTCTTTAGAAAGTGATATTGTTGATAAGGTTATTCTTTAAACCGTTTCAAACACTTCATGAGAAAATCAGGTCGTCGCTGTAAAGGATGTTTAATGACTCCAAAAGTTTGTCCTTGTATCGTTTTTCACGGTGTTGAAAAGTAATCTGGACTTAACAGTCTGCAAGATCTAACCGCTCATTTGAAAGCCCCCATAGCTTTATGGCAGATTTCACGCTGCAAATTGCTGTTGGAATATGACCCGCTAGACCATTGAGAAATTTTTTGATAGGTATTAGGTTTTACTTTTGCCACTATTTATTACTTTAATTTATGAAAAATTAATAGACTAAATGACGGTGGACAGGTCGCGACGAGTTTGGATTTGCTTCAAACTTGAGTTTAAGTCCGATTTCAATTTTGAACCAAAAAATTCATTCTCAAGTCAGGTTAATGGGTCAATTTTTTTTTTTAATTTTTTAAATTTTTATTTGCTTAATTTATTTTTGACATATAATCATTTTTTAATATATTTTTTAAAAATTTATGTAATAGACATGAAAAAATATGAACTCAAAAATAAAAAATAAAAAAAAATTAAATATAATAGTTAAAATTTGAAAAAATATGTATTTTTTAATTTTATTTTTTTACATGAATGTGATAATTATATTTAAAAGAGTTTTAACATAAAAATTTTTTAGTTAAAATTATAAAAAGATCTTTAAAAAAAATTCTTTTTAATTTAATCCATATATATATATATATATATATATATATATATATATATATATATATATATATATATATATATAGACCTCAGGCTGAAAATGGTCGGACCCGATAAGACAAAAAGATTATTCCAAATCTTGTTCTTACTTAAAGTATTATCTTAATCTGACTTTATTTTATTTTTTATTTTATTTTTTTTACCCATCCCAAACCCGATTCTAATCCTAACTTGACCCGATTATGCATCAGGCCAAGTAAGAACAACTTTGCACATTCCTAGTCTAAACTTTAAATTATGAAAGAAAAAGAGGGGACAGACCCCTTGCTTTTGGTGCCCATGTCTGATCAAATTAAAAATATGTATATATATTATTTCTGATCTCATATATAAAAATAAAAATTATGATAAACAAGTATGTTCACAAAACCCATGACCGGCGAAGAACTAAAAGAAAATTGTTTAATCAGAACAGTTATTTTATAATCAAATTGTACTTACACATTTTTCAAATGGTAGCCATTAATCATTAGATAAACTTTAGATTTTTGAAAATATATCGTTATGAGTATCATAATCTTTTTGTTTAATTAACTCAAAGAAAAAATATATATATATATATATATACAAGCTCTAATTAACAAATGGATTTTAATATATTTAGCAACTGATTAAAAAAATAGAATTAATGATTGAAAACATTATTTCTGCCAAAATTTGACAAGTAAATTTAATTAAGAGTAAAAAGGAGAACAAAAATACTTAATTTCTAATATATATTGTACGGAGATGTTCATATGATGACCATATACTTTGAAGGGAGAAAACGATATGCACGCCGGGGTAGAACATGGCATCATTCGGAGAGGCCAGTGGGTTAAAATGGAGATTGGATCCTCTGAAGTGAGTTTTTCTCTGAAGTGGTGAAATCTCTCACATCCTTTATTTTATTTTATTTTTTAACATATATTTATATTTTTTTTTAAATAAGACTTTACTTTGGTTGTTTCTCACTTCAGAAACTGCATAAGATCCCCCATTTCAAAAAATCCTGATCCGTTAAAATGTGTCCTCATGCCCATTAATTTACTGGGACACTACTATATCTCAATTGATTTATGGTCCAATCACGCATTTTTTATATTTTAATTTTAATTGATGTATTAATATTTTATTTTTTAAAATAGTTTAAGGTAATAAAATATTATGATGTGCTAATTTAATGGGTAAAGTAATAAGTTTTATAGAGTTGTGACTAGATTATTGTTCATGAAGTTATATTAATTTTTTTTAAATTTATATAACTTTTTCTTTGATTTTTACTGTGTATTTAATAAATTTGATAATTAATTTTTTGTTAAAAAATTGCGCACCTTGACAATAATAAAATTTATTTAAAAAATTATTAATAGAGTCAAAGAAACTAAATTAATTATTAGTAAGGGTTTTATATTTTTAATTTATTATGACAGATTAAAAAAGACTAAAAATATAACTTTTTTATCAATATACCCTTTATAAATAAGAAACTTAATAATATATCTTCCTAATATCATATGTTGAGTTTAATATGTTATTATCAAGTTTTAATTATTTTAATTTTTTTTTTTACAATAAACTTGCAAATAACTACTTAATTTTAATGATTTTAACTTGAAACTTGCTTTTTTTAATTTTTGGATGTATCAAAATTTTGATACTCTAACATGGTAAAAACGAAAGCATATAATACCAAAAAAAAGAAAATGAAATTGGAGTTAGAATGTGGAGACAAAGGATTGACAAAAATAAAATTATAAAAGCGAATTCTTCTCCTGAGCAAAACAGAATCACTCTCAAACAAAACTGAAATTACAAATTAAGTAGAAACAAATCACAGTGTTATGAAATGGACTTGGCCCATTACAGGAAGAGGATACGGGTGATATTTATAAAAAGGAAAAACTTAGTTATAATTTTTATTTTTTTACTACTATAATTTTAAATTAGAGAATAATAACTGTATAATTTTTATAAATTATATTATTTTTATTGTTCAGTATTATATGAATGAATCTTTTAAAAAATTTATTATATATGTTATATTTTTATTAAAGATTCTAATAATAAAGACATACAGAAATATAACTAAGTCTAATCCTAATAAATATATGAGAGAAAACAGTATTATCATTTGGATAGCTTTCAATATTTTATAAGTGGCAGTGAAATTATGTGCCTGACTTAGTTATGGTTCAGTCCTTCTTTGTAGATCACGAGAGACTCTGCTCAGTTTTGTAGTCCTCCATTGTTATATTTGTATATGACCTGCTTTTCTTCAATGGAACTTTTGGGTCAATGTTTTTTTGGTTCAACACATCTATTTTTTTTTTTTTAAATTGTCCAAATTGGAAGTTGTGGAAGAAGAGCTATAGCACACAGGAAAACAAATTGGTGAAAATATTTATTTCAAGGAATCACATAATACCCTGTTGGACCGTATAATCAGATTTTGCCTAGAATGACCATAACTTGTACTCATCACAATCAGTAATTATTTTTAAGTATCTCTGGCTTAACATTATGTTTTTAGGATTAAATGATTTAGTTACCCAAAACCGATTTACTTGTAAATTTGTCGTGAAAAAATAATGCATAGAAGGATAAAGGAATGGGGTAATAACAAGGTAGAAAAATAAGAAACAAAAGATACTAAGAATCAGGAGGAGATTCAATTTTTAACAAGCTAGACTGATGTAGACCATGACACAAAATAAGAGGAAGTTCATATTTGTTGGAAAGGAATGGTTTACTTTCTATGATGGGGTAGTTAATAAGCACCAATTACTTAATCTGTACAAAAGCCAAAAATGTGCAAGCAACAAAACATTTCTTTCTAGTTCTTACCACAGTTTAACTACCCTAATTGTTGCATCATGATTGTTCCACTTCCATGGAATGCAAGAATTGAACTTCTCTAAGCAGCATGTTGTTCTTTGCACTTCTAACGTATTCCAAATCTTTTCAAGGAGTGAACAGGTGAAAATTTTCCATTGAGATCTCAAAATAGTTCAATTCACTGAATCATCAAATTTGAAGACAAACCATCTCCTACAAATATTTCAAACTATGCATCAAGCAAGGGCCGTGATCTAGAGATGATAAGGATTCTGCTTGTAGTATTTCAACATTCAAGTATCACTATATTTTTATCAATAAATTAACTTTTCACTGCTCACCCATCAAATTTGACCAGAATTCTGCTTGCATTGTAGTAGGACTGTATTTATAATGTAATATAATGTTTCATAACCTAAGAAGTTTAGGTTCTCTTGATATGTTGGTCATAGTAGAGGTGGTGGGTATGTTTATTTTTATGGTCAGTTATGTGGAATTATTGCAAGCACACAATTCCAAAATGGCGAAGTGGATCTTCTGATGTATGCAGCAGCAGGATTAATTGTGATTGTAATCATTTTCTCGCAAGATTGTTTAAGGACAAGAATTTAAATTGATAGAAAAATAAGATTTTTTTTCTTTCATAAATCAGAAATTTGGAGTTTATTTTAGAGGGTTTAGACAAAGATATATTTTAAGAAGGGAGAAGATATCAGATGAAGTTTATTTAGTTTAGAATGGAGAGAATATGTTATTTTAGATTGATCACAAATTATCACTATAACTAATCAAATTTGTCAATAATTATATGGTTATTAAAATATGCCCTCAAAATATAAAAGTGAGACGAAGATGGCAGTTGACTCCATTATAACAAGATCTTTGCTTATAATACATATTCTACTCAATCTGATGTTGGATCTATTTGTTAATGTTTTATGCTAATACATCTATTTAAGTTTATCTTGGTTAGCAGAACTTTCAAGCAACGGTTCAAAACTAGCTATGAGTTCCCAAAATCTGGTTCAGGTATAGTAACTCAGGTGAATGATGTTCCTTATTTTCAAAACACCAAATGACAAGGAGAGTTTATTTTGTCCCCGAAGTAAATAAAGTCATTTAGGAGCCATGATAATCCTTTGAAAATAATAATAATAAACAAAAAAGCATATATTAACGTCACTTTATTCTCATTTTCCTGACAAACAAACAAGAAAGAGAATGAGTAGCCACTAAGATACTCAGTTCACTTGGATATTTTCATTCTCCTTTTCTCAAAACCAAATGCGTTTTGCGATTTCATATTGGTATATGTGCTAAAAGTATAGACACCATTCTTGATAATTTAACTAGTACCACAATATGAACTTGGGCAGCAAAAAGACACACATAATCAACAGAACATATGCATTTGTTGGAAGGCTTACGCTGAACTCGTACAGGAGGGTGGATTAGGGGGATTTGGTATATCCATGAATCCTTCAAGCATCTGCAAGACCTGCTTTACGGTGGGTCTTACTGATGGATCCTCTTGAATGCACCAGATAGCAATCATCAAATACTTCTCTACCATCTTCATGTCGTCCAAAGCCTCCTCATCATCTTCCACCAACAGATCAAGTCTCCTATCCTGAAAGCAATCATATGCCCAATCTATCAATACCATCTTATTCTCATCCTCAGCCTTCATGTCAAAGTGCCTCCGGCGGCAGATGAGCTCCAGCAACAAAATTCCGTAGCTATAAACATCCACCTTCATGGTAATGGGCCTGTTTTTGAACCACTCAGCTGCAACATACCCTTTAGTTCCCCTGATCGCTGTTGTAGTTACAGTCTGGTCAATCTTCAATAGCTTTGCTAAACCGAAGTCTGAAATTTTGGCTGTGTAAGAGTCATCAAGCAAGACATTTTGAGGCTTGATATCACAGTGGATGATTTGAGTGTTGCATTCTTCGTGCAAGTACAAGATTCCTCTGGCTATTCCTATTGCAATTTGTACTCTTTGATACCAGCTTGGCCTTTGGACTTCAAAAAGGAAACTTGCTAAAGTTCCCTTGCTCATGAATTCGTACACAAGTAGCCTGTGCTCCCCTTCATTACAGAATCCCAAAAGTTGCACCTGATTCCTATGGTGCGTTCGACCAATTGCACTCACTTCTGCTTCAAATTCCTTGTCGCTCTCGTCCACCATTTTCAGTTTTTTAACAGCAATGAGGTTCCCTGGAATGTCCAATACAACCTTTGTAAACGGTAGAAAATGCACCACGACCCAGTTCTTCTTTGAACCCATTCGTTGCTTCCCTTAACTCTTCATAAGTGAAATTTCTAAGGTTCATGCTTGGCGCAAATGGGATAGTTCGATGCACCTTAGGATTATTGTGGCCAAACCAATATGCAACTAGACAAGCTGCCACTAACAAGAGCAAGTTCAAGAGCACTGAACTGCCTAATAGCACCGAACCAATGATAATCAGCTTCGATCGAGCATTCTTCCTATCAATATCTTAGAAGTCACAGCAGAATTATCTTTTCTTATTTTGATTACAGCTTTCCCCCCGTTAGATGAATCCATTCTTCCATTCTTCTTCCAGCAGTCCCCGTCTTTGAAAGAAGCAACTGCACAATGACAATCATCCAAGCAAGCCCGTCTGCACCAATCCTCAGTTACTGATTGAAAGTATTCGTAGTTAGAACATGGCCAATCTGTGTTTTGCATCTCAATGAAATTAAAGAGATGTGCTTGTGAAGAAATTTCATCACAACTTTGTGAAACAAAGTTCTGTTTGCAACCTTTCATCACATCGCATGGATCAATGATGCTGAAACCAAATGGACATTGGCAACTTTTGTTCCCATCCCCATCCTGGGTACAGTAGCTGTTGAATCCCCAAACCCCACTTCCACTTCCGGCGTCTGCACCATTTCTCTTGTCTGCGCCCATTCCCAAACAAATATTTGAAGGTATGAAGGACTGAGTTGACCAGGCCATGGGCCAGCTTCCTCTACTGGAACTACTGCTCTTGGGGTAGATATAGTGCCTGAAAACTGCATCACAATCAAGAATGGCTGTGGTAGAAATCTTGTGTGAAGATGGCATTTGCTGATATTGGATAAAGTATACTTCCGTTACTTGCCTGAACAAAAATATAGCCAGACTGGTCGAAGACCAAAGAGAAGCCACTGCCTAAAACCATGTCAACCCAATGAGCACGACTTATAGAATCCAATGGGAAATGGGTTGTGTAAAGCGCAAGATTCCCGTCCTCCTGTAATTTAAGCTGAAATCTTCCCATTGAATAATTAGTTGCCAAATTACGTGAAACAAGTCGCTTAGGTTGATTCAGAATTTGCCTGGTAAAATTGTGTCAGTGGGATTGTCAAAGCTCTCCCACAAATTATGAGAATTGGCAGCCAGCACAAGGAGATATTGGTGAAAGTTTGAGCAAAAGTGGAAAGTGGAAGCAAGGCAAGTAAGAGAGACAAGAAGAGGGGAGATGGCTGCTCAAAAGCCATTATATGAAAGGACTCTGTTTTCAGGAAACAGGAGTGGCAAGCGGTTCTTAATACAGGCATCAGTTAGCCTCCATTGTTGAAGCAAGATAGACTCGGTTTACCAAAGAATGGCGTGAAAAACCTCTCATAGAATTTGTCTTTTAGCCGTTAGCATTTCTTAGCAGAAAATGACTCAAGGAGTACTCAATTAATCATTTATCTGTTCAACTAATGAAAACAAAATAATGGCATCACTAAAATAAGTACATTAGAATTTCTTTATCAACTCTAACCTTATGGCTTTTTTAGACTGCCAAGTCCTTGAGAAACTGTCGAACGAAGCAATTATACGGAAGTTGCCGTCCTCTGAAAAAATATAAAATGATATTGTTGAGAAAGACAGAATTTCGTTGAAAAAGATGCATAGTAACTCTAGACGTTTATGAAGGAAAGTTGTCCCATTTTTTATGAAATTATGTTGAAAAATAACCTGGACTTTTAGCAACAGTCTGCAAGATGCAACAATATCATTTGTAAGCTACCTATGAAATTTTTGTGTACATTTAATTTATTAAAAATCTATTACATTTAATTTATTAAAAATCAATAGATTTTTAATAAAAAAATAATTACATGTATATGTAATTAATTTTTTCATAGGCCTTACTTTTTATATGTGCATGTTGCTATTTTTATCAGTATAATTTATGAAAAATTGATAAACTAATCTAGAAAAAAGTTTTGATAAAAAAAGAAGGGATAGAGGCTATGCTTTTGGTGTCATAAAAAATAATTATTATAGATGCCTTACAAGTTCACCATGTTCACGGGTCCTGAATTGTCCTATCGACTTTATCAAGGCTCAAACTATCAAGCCAACATCACGTATCCTTGAAGGAGACTCACAATAGCAAGTATGAAAATTTTAAATTAAAAAAAAAAAATCTAAAGATTTTTTAGTTATTTATTGTAAAATTATTGTAGAGTTAGAGAGAGAAAGAAACACAAACAAAGTGAAAGTATATATGAGACCTGCTCTTTTTTTTTTTTCTCACTCCTTCTTTGCTCTCCTCCCCTTTTTCTCTCATCTCTATAAACTCCACAAAAATTTTATAATAAAAATCTCTAAAAGATCTAAACTTTATAAAAAGATGCCAAATCCTTAGACAAAACAAACATTAATCATTTTTTTTAAAAAAATCACTTTATATTGGTGATTACAGACAATTTCCTTTTTCTTAGCTCATAGAAAAAGAATTTGTGCCTCCTTAATATTCTAAGCAATAAATCATCTTTTTTTTTGAACTAAAATACATCCTCACCACCAACAATTATGATAGAGTACCATCACAAGAACTTTGACCAACTAAAAAATAAAAGAAAATTATTTAATTAGAACAATTCTTTTACACTTAAAATGTACTTAAACATTATTTAGTAAGTTTAGATTTTTTAACAAAGATATCAATATATTGCGAATATTATATTTTTTTTTAATGTAAACAACTCAAATGAAAAATATATATAGGCTTTTTGGCTCAAATATATTTAAAAAGAAAAAAAGAAATATATATATATATATATAATAGTAAAAGTTAATTCACGATATATATATATATATATATATATATATATATATATATATATATATTTGAATTTTTTAACTACATTTCTTTTTAAAAAAATGGAGATGTGGAGCTTGTGACCGCGTGTTCCCTTTTAGTTTTTTTTATTTTAAAAGATGCAGAGTCACAGGCTCCACAACCTTAAAGTAATTTTTTTTTTAATTTTTAATTATTTGAAGGACGTGAAGCCTGTGGCTCCACATCCATCTTATTTAAAAAAAGTTAAATTTTTTATTTAAAAAAAATTATACTCTCTCCTTCCCTCCTTTCCCATGTTCTTGACCATTTTATGTACACTATGACTTTCTTTTCCTTTAACCCTCATATTTCTTCATCTCCTTTGAATTCATTTTTGTATTCTCTCCCATTCTTCTTCATCCCTTTTCAATTCATTTTTGTATTCTCTCACATTCTAGTTGCATTCAAGGCTTCAACTTTCAAATCATCCCTCTTCGATCTTTTAAGGTTTGCATGTCATTTTGGCTTTTTTTTTTTACTTTCTTCTTACATGCTCCCATTTTTTTTCCTCAAAAATTTTGATTATTTATTTATTTTTTTAATTTTTAATAGATTGTGAAGAACTCCTATTTTACACGTACACTCATTTTTTAGAGTTCATTGTAATATTCTCTATTTCTTTTATCTCTTATCATTTTAATATATTGTGTTTGATTGTTATTTACAAACAAACATTAAGAAAAGATCCACAATAAGTAAAATGAAAAAAAATTATATGCATTTATGCAAATGGAACAAACGAGGGAATATTAAGGTAAAACTGTTAAGAGTCGACCCTGACATTAGTCTCAAACAGTTGAAGGTCGCAGTTAGGAAAAAGTTACAATTTCAGTGAAGACAATATGTGTCTAAGTTGGTATACTGATACCCACAGTCACTTAATCCAACTGGATACTTGCTATGTACATTAGAAGACGATTCAAATGTCCAAACTATGTGGCAAGCAAATCAGCACTTTCCATCCTAGCTGAGAGCACTAGAATTGTATGTGCACATCTCAACTAATGATATGGGTCCAAGTGTCAAAGAGAATGATACCATTGAACCGTTGATAAATCCATATGGAAGTCAAATTGATAGACTTAAGAAACTGGTTTCCTTGTTTAGCTTTTATCTCAGAGATATTCATCCATTTGAGGCTCAATCTTCCAATACTCAACAAATGTCACTCGTCAATGACATATTTTAGCCAAGTTCATCTGGACTATTAATGTATAAAAATAATCCTCCGAGTCCCCATATACGACTGAAGATATAATGAACAAGTTTGAGATTGAGGATGAATACAATACTCCACCAAATGCTAATGAATATATAGACAATGATATCAATGGTATTCATGCTAAAGGAGATCCAGTCATTCCATTAAATTAATATTCTGATCAGGCATTTATCTTCTTATTTTAAATTAACAATGATGATGTGAATGAATTTGAGATTCCCGACATGGAGGGAGCCGTCAATTTGAATGATGACTAGGAGATATATGTTGAAATATAGTTTCCTGATAAGCAGTCAATGAGCCGTGTTGCAAAGCTTTATTTAATTCGCACATACCACACATTCAACGTGCATCAATTATCTATAAAGTACGTAGAGTATTATTGTCCAAAATATGATTTTCGATATAATTGGTGGATAAGGGCGTGTCAATCAAAGGGAGAAAATGAATGGCGGGTAACAAAGTACGTAAGCCCATATATTTGTATCTCTTTCATACTATCACAAGATTACCTGAAGTTAGACTCTAATATGATAGCATCGAATATCATGTCAATGGTCATAAAAAATCTTTCTATTTCTGTTCATAATATGATTAAGAGGATACATAGTATCTTTGAATATGCAGTTTCTTATAAAAAAAAATGGTATGGTAAGCAATGGGCAATTATAATTGATTTTGAAAATTGGGAGTGATCGTATGTAGTTCTCCTAGGATAGTTGTTTGCCATCGAGCACTTCAATTGAGGCTCATAATTGGAATTTTTACTAAGGAATGCCCACAAACAACATCAAATACAGAGGTGGCAGTTATATTTCATAAGATATTTTGGACATTAAAACCTTGCATTGATACCTTTGATCACTTAAAGTTGATTATTCAAATGGATGGTATATTTTTATATGGGAAGAATAAGGGAATGTTGCTTATTGCCAGCTCACAAGATAGAACAAGAAAAGTTATCTACCTTGCATTTGCCATTGTTAAGAATGAAACACATGAGGCGCGAGGGTGATTTTTTAGTAATCTTAGATGACGAGTTGTGCCAAACAAATAGGACATTTGTTTGACATTTGATCATTATTCTAGAATATTGGTAACAATCACAAACTTAGAAAATGGTTGACAATCACCCCACGCACATTACATATTTTGTTTACAGCATATTACGAATAATTTGAATACGACGTTAAGGACCAAGTAATTGAAAAAAAAGTTTGTCAATATTGGATATTTGAATAAGTGCCACTTGGTTGATGAATGATTGGCACAGATATGACAGTTACATTCACGAGTGGCAAATTGGATAGAGGATATATTAAAGAATAAGTAGTCATATGTATGTGACGTCGATAGATATTATTGGGGATACATGACAACAAATTTAGCATAGTATATAAATAATGTCTTCAAAGATGTTAAGTTCTTGCTCATAATCAGCTTAGCCAAAGTAACAATATCGATTGAACAGATACTGAGTTAAGCGGGCACAGATTACATTTGCCCAAATGCAAGCAGGTAGCTTATTTTCTGAGGATATCCACAAAAAAAATTCAACTAAAATTGCAAGAGCATCTACCTTATCGGTCTATGATTTTGATAAAAGATCTTCAAAGTTTGAAATTGAAGAGCCATATGATCTCTTCAACAAATAGTATGGCAAACTTGTAAGGTTAGTCTTACGAACTGAATATGTGATTGTGGCGAATTTTAACTCCAAAAACATCTCTGTCAACATGTCTTTGCTGTATGTGTCAAAGTCTATCTTGACCTCTTACAATTTGTGCACACTGTCTTTCGACTCAAGATGATACTAAGGGCTTATAAGACTAAATTTCTCCTAATAAGAAGAGAAGTTTATTGGCTTCACACAAGTAGATCTTGGTTGGTCCTTGACCCTTCCATGATTTGGAATAAAGGTCGAACCAAGTCTTCACAAATATAAAATAAGATGAATTGGCAAGAAAGCTTTAGGAATAACCAAAGATGTGGGTTATGTAGACAAATAGGATACAATCGCGCCACATGCCCCTCCCGTCGCCCCGAAGATAGTTATAGTTATATGAGTTAATTATATATTCATTATTTATGATCAATTGTATCAGAATTACCTATCAATAGTAATTTATTTAAATTAATAGTTTATGACTTGTTAATGATATCTTTATAAATTATATATCACCTTTGCATGATTGAACTTGATTATATATGAATTATTAATCATTAGTTTGAAAGTGACAATTCACCCATGTCACCGAGATACAAATACTAAATTAACTTATTAGTATTGCACTTAAAGTGCTTGTTCAACCTTGCTAATCAAGTTCCAAGTAATGGAAGGAAGTATTTGTTGGGTTGGTTAGACTTGAATTATTCAAAATACAGATAATGAACAATATAATGAAAGACCTTGCCTTTTTTCAGTGAATCTGATAAGGTGAATAGGTTGATGAAATTATCTTTATTAGTTAGTTATACAAAAGTGTAGTTAGAATCATTTCTTTGAAAACTGAAATTAGTTAGCTTCAGCTTAAAGAGAAACTTTTGACCCATTAGTTGATCCAACTAAGGTGAGAAAGAAAGTTTTTGTCCTTCTTGTCAATATAAGTGCAAGATGTTATAAGAAAACATAATAAGTACAATAAGGTATAAGTAACATAAGTTGTATGAATTTTTTATCAACAGCATAAAATTAAAGAGAAAAACTAAAATTTGTACTGACATAATCCATTATTGATTGCCAAAAGCTATTATCAATTAACATTTGAATTGCATAGTAAATATTATAAGTGGAAAAGGAAAAATTATTACAATCTAACAAATTGCATTATTATCAATTAAGGGCATTTTAATTTTAATTTTAATTTTATTTCATTAAACCCATTAAATGATGAATAAGATTCTAAGTCAAAGTAAATGTAGTTTAAAAAAGAAAAAATTTGTGGTTGCATGTACATCTAATAATGAGCATTTGGTTTTTATATATATGGGATAATAATTGTTGACACCTAAGATTTAACTATGATCTTAAATTATTTTGCAAAAGAATTAAGTTAAAAATAAGTAAAAATCAATTATTGCCTTGGTGTTTTAAAAATCACAAAATTTATTTTTCATATAGGCAATAACAATTATTGAATATTTAATATTCTCTTATATAGACTCATTGAGTTTAGTCTGCTATGATAATATACATGGGTCACTTTATTGGACTATATACACATTGCAACAAAAGAAATTATATGCCAATATTATGTAAAAGTCCAATTTAATGAAAAAGCCAAGAGTTATTCAAATTGATCAATCTTTCTATCTATAGTCCAACTCATTACTCATTACACAAAAGACAAAATAAGCAAATGAGTTAAAAAGAAAAAAAAAAACTGGAACCATGCAAGGAGAAAAAAGCATTAGAATATATATTTATTCTTTCTAAAGTCAAAAAAAGTTATGCACTTTATACCTATTGTCTTTTCTTTCTTACAAAAGTCTTATAATATACTATTTGGGTGGTTGCTTTTCTATTTAACTTATGTAGGTACATTAAATGCACTCTTTGAGATTAAAATATAAAAAACTTAGCAACCCCTTTCTTCTTCCTAGACCAACATTGCAGAGGCAAGAAGAAAGAAATATAAAATATATCTTCTATGAGTCAAAGTTGCAAAAAGTTGCAAAAAAGAAAAGTAGTTCAAATCAGAAAACCCATCTATCATGTACCTAACACTATACTTGTGACAAAGATAGCAAAGAAAAGTAAACGAGCAATGCATCTCAAGAAAGAAAGGCTTTATTCTTCTTTATATCTCTCTCTTTCTTGTCCAAAATGAGCAATAAAGGAAAGAAGAAGAAATTTAGCCATTGAAGACTAGTGAAAACAAAAAACAAAAGCCACACCTGTGCGTAACAATCTTCTCCTCCTTGTTGGGTATTTAAGGTAATGCTTTGAAGAAGAAAAAGAGATGGTGAAAAACAATGAAGAAAAAATAGAGCACTAATTTCTTTTGCACTTCACTTCATCTTCCATTCTTGTTAAGCTTAGTTTTAGGTTTATCGTGCTAGTTAAAAGCATTTATTGAGCTATCATTATATCCCTTTTGGTTATAAGCATTCCAAAATCTAATCTCTTTTTTTTTTTTTGTAAATCTCTCATAAGTGTAAGAAAAATGAATTTAGGATGAATTTAGTGAAAAATCTTTATGTAAGAAAAGTTTTAGGTGAATTTGTGTAAAACCAAGTGTGTATATTAGTATGAAATGAGTTAAAAAACCTTCTGTTAAAGGTGATCTCTAGAAAACCTCCCTTGTTGTGCTATGCATTTACTAAAAAAAAAAATCTCTCAAGGTTTAAGAGGACTAGACATAAGCTTTAATGTTAAATTATGATAAATTTGATGTTGTCTCTTTTGTCTCTTATCTTTCCATTATTTACTATCCTAAGCTTTAATGTTAAGTTATTTTTTCATGCTTTGCATTTACAATTTTAATCAACTAATATTATTTTGGTTAACTAACTCTTCTACTTTGTCCAATTTGCAAAAATTATTAAATATTTGTCTTTTTGATTAAAAACACATATTCACTTCCTTTAGGAAAATCCTTCAATAAGTACATATGTAAAGAAAATATCTTAATTGTAAGGTATACATGTAGCAAGAATTTTTCTTAAAAAAATGAAAATCATATGAGATGTAACCACTCATAAGAAATTTCTAGTTCTCATAGTTGCATTGAAACACCAACTAAGGTTTCTCCACTATTTGTAATAAAATAATAATAATTTTAGTGGGTCTATTAATTAATTTTGTTATAAATTATAATTTTTAAATGGTGAGAAAATGTAATAATGTAATGTCCAAGGATGCAAAAATGCACAAATTAAATCCTTTGCAATCATATAATTATATAAAGAGAAAGTTATAAAATGGTGAGAGTCTGTACGAAACTGTTATGAGTCCCACAATAGGGAGGTTTCCTTAAGTAGGAGGCCTTATAAAGACTTGAGCTCTCCCACTCCAATGGCTAGCTTTTGGGGTGTGATTCTCCCGAGGCCTTATGCTCATAATAATTTGTGCTTTCATTGAGAGTCAGCCAACCGGAAAGGGCTACTTGTGCCGGCAGAGGGGTTGACCGTGATCGTGTGAAGCACCGTTATCTCAGAGTGGAGCTGTCAGGACATCAGCTTCCAAAGAGAATGAGAATGTTATGAGTCCCACATCGAAGAGGTTTCCTTGAGTAGGAGGCCTTATAAGAATTTGGGTTTTCTCACCCCAACGGTTAGCTTTTTGGGTTTGGTTCTTTCAAGAACTTATGCTCATAACAGAAGCTCACTTTTTCTCTTTATACTTATTCTTTTTTTTTTTTTCTTTATCTCTATCTAACTATACTATATATAATCAATTTGTAATTACAGAAGATACAAACTTGACAACACATCATCTATGTGTGTGCATGCATTAATGGAGGGAAAATTGACATAATCTAGTATTAAGAAATAAATGGATATGCATATATATACACACCCACGCACACATCTAAAATTTGAGTTTCATTATGGGAAAACTAAAATAGCATGGCATTAGGAAGGAAGTGTAAAGTCGTTTTTCATAACATAAAATTATAATGAAGAAAAGTAAAAAATGCTTCGAAAATGACCATGGTAACCATCTAGATGGCTTTTTTATGGATATGTGTGTGTGTGTGTGTGTGTGTGTGTGTGTGTGTGTGTATTAGTACTCTGTTTTCCTATGCAACAGTTTCAGATGTGTGTGTGTGTGTGTATGTGTATTAGTACTCTGTTTTCCTATGCAACAGTTTTAGATGACAATATTTTGTTTGAGAATAAGAGAAGACAAACACAAAGCAAGCTAGACCGATGCTAGCCGTGATCACAAAGTAAGAGGAAGTTCATATTTGTGGGAAAGTGATGATTCAAGACCCGATTGATTATTCAGAAAACAGGAAAGGAAAAGGAAAGTGAAAATTTTGGAGTAATATTTATTATGTTCTTATAATCATTATTTAATAATATTTATTCATTTTTATAACTTTTAAAATAAGAACATAGTAGTCATTTTGAATCAACAAAATCATATTTTTTTAATTTATATTTTTATTCTTAACTTCTTAGACTAGAGCAGAATAACTTATATTTGGAAGTTTCATAAATAAACAAAATAACATAACCAAAAAAAAAGAACAGAATGAAATAAATTTATCTTTCCTCTATCTGTAAGTTTAATACAAAAAGGGACGGAAATTTCCTTTCCTTTGTTTGCTAGTTATATTAACAGTAATTAATGGAAGGTTAAGTATTATAAATATTCAATTACACTATAAGAGTTTTACACGACCAGCTAGTATATAAATGCTATTTCAGCATAAAAGACAAATGAAAATCCAAGAGCTTCGAGACCAAAGAAGGAATAAATTTCATATGAAAGTTTAAGTTTGAAAATGATATGAAATGAAGTAGAAGTTACTTAATTGAAATGTTAACTTATTCAGCAGCATGATAGACTTAAAGTGAAAAATTGAATTTGGGATAAAAGATGATAATAGATCACGCTATAAAATTGAGAGAACTATTATATTGGTTCTTAAAAAATTTCAATGACATCTTTTTAGTCCTCAAAAATTTATTACGATCAACTCTGTCTTAATGACATTAATGCAATCTTGACAAAAGTTCATTGTTATCAATTTAATCCTTGAAAGATTCCAATAACATCAAATTAGCTTTGAGTCTGAAACTAAAATAATATATATTGTAAAATATTAGGATAAAATTGATGTCAATAAATTTTTAAAAACTAAATTGATAACAATAATATCTTTTAAGGACTAAAATAGTAATTTATTCAATTTTGTCAAAGGACTAAAATGTCCATTTATAAGCAAAATTTGGTGTTCTTATCGTTTACCCCCTGAGTGGGAAAGGATAGAAGTTAGTTTTACAAGGAGAAGGGATCGAAAGGGCTCCTCTCGTTTTCGATTTTCATTATTTTTACAACTTCTAAACAAGAAAAAAAATTCTCTTTCCATTGTTCACCGTACCATAGCATTAAGTCCCATACATCCAAAAACACTAGTAATGTGAGCAACACATCCTATCATTTGTTGTTGAAGCCTCTATCAAGAGTCTCAACTTTCATTTTTCACTAAACCCAAATATGTGCCAGCAACAATAGATTTCTTTCCAGTTTCTCCCACAGTTTAGCTTCCCCTGATTATTGCATCAGGATTGTTCCATGGAATGCAAGAATTGAACTGTTCTAAGCAACATGTTCTTTGCTTCTTCCATACTTATCTAAGATCTCATTAAAGATTGAATTGGTGAAAATTCTCCTGTGAGATTTTAGAAAAGTTCAATACACCGCAAAATATTTTAGGGGTAAGGTTTGCGTCAAGGAGAAGTCTAATCATGAAAGATACGTTTGATTAAAAAAAAAATATTTCCAAATATTTCAAATTATGCATCAAGCAATGACCATTCTGAAGATGACAAGGATATTGGTTGCAATTCTTCAACAAATAAGCATAAATTTTTCTAGTGATTTCAATTAAAATTAGATATACACACATAATATTGACTCTGAAGAATGTCAAATAAACAATTGTTCCACTTATAGTATTCTCCTAGAAAAGTAATAATAAGACCTTTTTTTTTCATAACATGAATTTAAAGTTCAAACAGATATATAAATATTTTTCTTTTCTTTGATAAATCAAAAAATCAGAACTCCAAAGATATATTTTAAAAAAGGGAGAGAATATCAAATGAAATCTATTAAGAATAGAGAGATTTGATTCAATATTTAATCACCAAATGTCACTTTAACCAGTTAGATTTCTCAATAGTTATATGATTATTAAAATATATGTGCCAAGAAAATATAAAAGTGAAATTAAGATGACTGTTGACTCCATTATAATATGATTCCTGTAAATTTGAAAAGAAGATTATTTTATTAAGATTTTAGCTAATTGTCAATCACATTAATACTTACAGTACTTTATATTCAATATGTGTGATGCACGAGCTTGCAACTGGAACTCAGAATATATATATATATATAGCTAACGTAATGAACAGCCAAAAGGAATCAATATACTGATAATGCTCTGTTTTAACGACTCCTATAATCAGAACTAACAACGCAGGGAGCATCCACGAGGAAGATGAAATATAGATAACCCAAGAAAAATTCTAACACGACAGAAAAGAAATAACAGCAGCACCAGTGATAAGGAGAGGAGAATGCCTAAGAAAACTTCCAGGAGAGAGAGAGACAACCAAAATTCTTCCTTCCCCTTTCTCTAACCAGCCACGCATTATATGCCAAGCCCACTCAGTCTCTGAGCCTCAAAGGTACTTTTTTCATGCGACCATTGCGCCTAACCGTTTCAAGCAATCCTTCAGTAGGTATTGGATCATGTGCCAGCTCATCCAAATCATTATTTTCTGTTACTGTTGCCACCTGTATATCCTCGGTCCCACTCTTCTTCTTCATGAGCATAACATTTCCCTCCTCATCAAGAATGACCTTGTCCTCAAGGTCAAAATCTGGATATTGCTCAAGGATGGAAGAGAGGTTTTCCCATGTGGCATCCGTAAGTCCCTCCCATTTGATCAGGAGTTGAGGAACCCAGTGGCCATTGAGGGAAACCTGACGGACGTTTATAACATCAAGGGGTTGGATCTGAGGATCCTCGAGAGAGCTGATCAACGGAAGTGGAATGTATTGGGCCATAGGATCTCCCTCACATTTTTTTAGCAAGGACACATGAAATACAGAATGTATCTTGGCCTCTGGTGGTAATGCTAGACAATAAGCAACAGTCCCGATCTGCTCTTGAATCCTAAAGGGACCAAAAAACCTCATTCCAAGTTTTTGATTCCTCTGTAATCGTAAGGAAACTTGACGGTAAGGCTGCAATTTGACAAAGACATAATCTCCAACATTGAACTGAATTTCCGTGCGATGACGGTTGGCAAATTTAATCATTCTAGTCTGGGCATGATGAAGATGCTGCTTGAGAGAAGCGAGTATTTTGTCGCGCTGTGCTAACTGTCTGGAGACTTCAAAGGGAGTATCATCATGGAAGGAACAAGGAACTATAGATGGAGGGTCCCTTCCATAAATTATCTTAAAAGGGGTCATGCCAATGGCAGTATGAAAGGAACTGTTATACCAAAACTCAGCCCAAGGTAAAAATTCCACCCATAGCCGTGGTTGCTCCGCCACAAAACATCGTAAATACATCTCGAGGCATTTGTTAAGAGCTTCAGACTGCCCATCAGTTTGGGGGTGGTACGAAGAACTCATCTTAAGTGTGGTACCTTGGAGCTTGAAGATATGTTTCCAAAAGGCACTAGTGAAGACTTTATCTCTATCCGACACGATAGATTTGGGGATCCCATGTAATTTGACTATATTCTGCATGAAAGCTTCAGCAACTTGAATTGAAGTAAAATTTGATTTGAGAGGCATAAAATGAGCAAATTTAGAAAGACGATCAATCACCGCATAAATGACAATAAACCCTCTTGAAAGAGGAAGACCAGTGATAAAATCCATTGCAATGTCATCCCAAACCTGATTAGGAATTGGCAAGGGACTGAGCAATCCAGCGAGCTGTAATTGAGAGGTCTTGGCTCGTTGACATACTTGACATTCACGAATGAATTTACGTATATCCCTCCTCATATTATTCCAATAAAAATAAGTGGCAATGCGGTGAAATGTGCGCAAAAACCCAGCGTGGCCCCCTATTGGAGAGGAATGGAACTCCAGCAAGAGATTTGTGATAATATCCTGTGCTTGTTCGGGAATCAACAGTCGTTGCTTCCGCCACAACAAGTCATCCTTGAACTGATACTGCGGAAGAGAAGCTGGTTCTGCCTTATATTTTTCGATAAGTTGTTGTAATTGGCTTGTTTGAGAGACCATCCTTTTAATTGCATCAAAAAAATTCGTCTGGGGACTAGAGATAGCCATATAACAGCTTTGTGACAATGCATCTGCCGCCTGATTAGAAGCCCCAGGTTTATACTCGATTGAATAAGTGTATCCCAATAGTTTAGGTAACCACTTTTCCTGTTCAGGTGTCTGAATAACCTGCTGTGTCAAGTGTTTTAGGCTGTGATGATCTGTCCTTATAATAAAAGGATGACCAAACAAGTAATGACGGAACTTAGCCACTGCCTCTGAGATTGCATAGAGTTCGCGAACATAAACAGATTGTTGTTGCATTCTAGGAGAGAGCTTTTTAGAGAAATAGGCAATAGGACGTCCTTCTTGAGCCAAAACAGCACCAATTCCTTGCCCAGAGGCGTCGATCTCTAACACAAAAGGTTTAGAGAAGTCAGGTAATATTAATACTGGTGCCTCTGTCAGCGCCCCTTTTAATTGATCAAATGCTACCTGAGCTTTGTCAGTCCAGTGGAAATTATCGCGTTGCAAGAGATCAGTCAAAGGACATGCGATATTGGCATACCCTCGGATAAACCGACGATAATATCCAGTTAAACCAAGAAAAGCTCTCACTTGGCTTACTGTAGTCGGTACTGCCCAATCTTTTACAGCCTGCACCTTTGTTGGATCCATCTCCACTCCCTGTCCAGACACGATATGTCCAAGATATTCAATCTTGGTTTTTCCAAAAGTACACTTAGACATTTTGGCATACAGACAATTTTGCTGCAAATAATATAATATAGAGACTAGATGCTCCATATGGCAACTCCAATTAGCACTATAAACCAAAATATCATCAAAAAATACTAGTACAAATTTTCGCAAATATGGTCTGAAAACATCGTGCATGAGAGCTTGGAAAGTGGCGGGTGCATTTGTTAACCCAAATGGCATTACTAACCATTCGTAATGTCCATGATGGGTTCGGAAGGCAGTCTTGTAACGATCCTCAGGACGAACTAGGATTTGATGGTAGCCAGACCTGAGATCCAGTTTTGAAAAGTATTGAGAGCCCTTCAGTTCATCCAGTAGTTCATCAACTGTGGGTATAGGATAAGAATCCTTGATAGTGGCAACATTCAATGCCCGATAATTGGTCAAAACCTCTAAGAGCCATCCTTCTTTTTAACCAGTATGACAGGAGTTGAAAAAGGACTAGTGCTAAGCTGTATAATTCTTTCTCTCAACATTTCTTCCACCAAATGTTCAATTTTAGCTTTTTGAGAAAAGGGATACCTATATGGTCGGACTTTAATTGTCAAGATCCCTTCTTGCAAAGGAATTGAGTGATCCTTAGAACGAGGAGGAGGTAGCCCATGAGGAACTTCAAATACTGTAGCAAACCTTTTGATTATGTCACCCAATTCAGCGGGTAAATCCATAGGTAGCTCGAGTGAATCTTCTCTGGATCTTTCCAAAGCAAGATAAGAAAGCATATACATCTCATTGATAGCGTTAGTAGCAGCCATCCTTTGAAAATGGTGGAATGTAGCCATTGTAGGGCTTGAAGTTTTTATGCCTTGTAGAGTTACCAATTTATTCCCTTGATGAAATTGGATATAAGCAGAGTGATAGTCTGCTACATGCGGACCCAAGGTTGCAAGCCAGGAAGCCCCTATCACCACATCATTTCCTGAGACGGCTAGGACATATGCAGAAAGCTTAATCGTATGGCCACTTATCAGTATCGACAGCGAACGAATTATACCCTCAGCTTGCAAAAATTCACCATTACCTACCATGACCCTTACTCCTGGAGCTGGTTCAATAGGAAGTTGCAGGTGTCTCACAATTCTTGGTTGAATGAAGCTGTCAGAGCTTCCTCCATCTAACAAGACCTTGACATGATTTCCTTGAATCAGTCCCTTAAATCGTATGGTCGTACCACTTGGAATGCCGTTCATCGCCTGCAAGGATAGATGATGATGAGTTGTAATGCCCTCACCGTCCGTTATCGTCTCTTCCACCTTGGACTCTTCTAAGTTCAACTCTTCTATTACGTCTTCTGGTTCAGACATAAACAACATTAGCTGCTTATTTGGGCACTTATGCCCTCTAAAATACTTTTCATCACAGGTGAAACATAACCCCTTCTCCCTCTTCATCTGCATCTCTGTGGGAGTAATTCGGCGTATGGCTGTAGCATTTGGAGTTGTCGGCCTGGGTAAATTTGGAGGTGGTGGTAATAATGGAGGTAAAGGTGAAGGGGGTGGTGCTGCTGTTCGTGGCGTGATTGTGGTGATGTTAGGGCTTGAATTGCTCTTGATGTTTCCAGAGTATGACTTGCTACGGATCCCCCCCGAACAGCCACTAATACTGTCCCGTTCATCAAATAACCTAGCCAACCCGACAGCTCTATTAAGAGACTTGGGCTCCTGAGCTATCACTTCACACCGGATGGGCTCTTTTAACCCACCCATAAAGCAGTCCATTAATATGTCTTCTTTCAACTCATCCAATCGGTTTGCTAGTATCATAAATTGTTGATAATAATCAGCCACTGATCCAGTCTGGGTGAGTTTAAATAGCTTGCATCGAGAAGACTCATACCTCGAAGGCCCAAACTGTTCTTCAATAGCGTTAGCAAGGGCGGCCCATGTAGATATCATGTTTGCCTTCATGAGCATCTGGTACCATGGAACTACTGAACCCTCAAAATGAACGGCAGCTATCGTCAATCGCTGAGCATCTGGTGTGTCATAAAATGAGAAGAACTGTTCTGCTCGAAATAGCCATGTTAATGGCTCAGTACCGTCAAACATCGGGAAATCAAGCCTCACCTGCTTCATTTGCATAGCGCCCAAATTGGAGTTGTTGTTTGGTAAGACGGGATCCCTGGAAGCTGACCCGATTACGGTAGTTGGAGGTGGACGATCCATCATCTGGCTAAGTAGCTCCAGATGTTTCTGCATTCCTTCCATCATTGCTTCCATACGCCTGAATCGCTGTTGTGTTTCCTCATCCCTCTTAACTAAGTCCATTACATCCTCAGAGACTCTCTTAATCTCTAGGTTCATCTCCTTCATTCTTGAGTTCGACTCTCAATGAAAGCACCAGTGTGATGCACGAGCTTGCAACTGGAACTCAGAATATATATATATATATATATATATATATATATATATATATATATATATATATATATATATATATATATATCTAACGTAATGAACAGCCAAAAGGAATCAATATACTGATAATGCTCTGTTTTAACGACTCCTATAATCAGAACTAACAACGCAGGGAGCATCCACGAGGAAGATGAAATACAAATAACCCAAGAAAAATTCTAACACGACAGAAAAGAAATAACAGCAGCACCAGTGATAAGGAAAGGAGAATGCCTAAGAAAACTTCCAGGAGAGAGAGAGACAACCAAAATTCTTCCTTCCCCTTTCTCTGACCAGCCACGCATTATATGCCAAGCCCACTCAGTCTCTGAGCCTCAAAGGTACTTTTTTCATGCGACCACTGCGCCTAACCGTTTCAAGCAATCCTTCAGTAGGTATTGGATCATGTGCCAGCTCATCCAAATCATTATTTTCTGTTACTGTTGCCACCTGTATATCCTCGTTCCCACTCTTCTTCTTCATGAGCATAACAATATGCTATTTGATGTGACATTGAATTTTTTCATATTTTAAACTAATAATAATTTGTCGGGTCGAGCACTCGCAGCTAATCCTTAATTTTGACCTAGTTAAAGATTTAGATTTATAACTGAAGTCAGGATGATATATAGACGAAGGCTTAGAGCTAACTGTGACTATCTAATATTCATTATTTCCAAAATAGCTGATGACTAGAAAAGTTGATTTTGTACCATAGGTTAAGACTTAGAGCCAAAAACCACTAAATTAAGCCATCGAGAGCCATGATAATCCTTTCAAGAAGATAAAAAGAAACATATATTAACATCCCTTTTATCTCATTTTCCTGGCAAACCAACAAGAGACAGGGAGTAGAAACTGATATACTGAGTTCAACACAATTCACTGGGATATTTTCTCTCTCCATTTCTTGAAGCCAAATGGCATTTTATTTCGTTTTGGTAATCACTAAAACTATAATCAAAATTCAGAATAATTTAACTAGTACAACAATGTGAACTTTGGACGCCAATTAAATAAACATAATCACTAGAAAACATGCATTTGTTGGAAGACTTTCATTGAACTTGTACAAGGGGGTGGACCAGGGGGATCTGGTACATTCATAAATCCTTCAAGCATCTGTAGCACCAGTTTCGTGGTAACTCTCAGAGATGGATCCTCCTTAGTCAAACCCAATGTTGAGTCAAGCTGTAAATAATTAGACTGGGTTTACCAAAGGCGTGAAAGACCTCTCAATTAAAAGTCAAGCAGAGTTTGTTGTTCGATAGTTGCATTGTCTTAGAAAGTGATATTGTTGATATAGGGTTATTATTTAAATCGTTTCAGACATTTCATGAGAAAATCAGGTCGTCGCTGTAAAAGATGCTTAATGACTCCAAAAGTTTGTCCTTGTATCGTTTAGTGTTAAAAAGTAATCTGAAATTCACCAAAACTCTGCAAGATCTAACAACCAAAGCTCCCATACTTTCATATAGATTGGCAAGATTTCACGTTGCAAATCGCTGTTGGAATATGAGTATGAATCCTGCATAGACCGTTGAGAAATTTTTTGATAGGTCTTACTTTTGCTACTATTGATTTCTTTAATTTATCAAAAATTAATCGACTGAACTTTAAAATATGAAAGAAAAAGAGGGGACGGAGGCCTTGCTTTTGGTGCCATACGTCTAATCAAATTAATACAAATACAAATATATATATATATATATATATATATATATATATATATATATATATATATATATATATATATATGATAATAAGATGTCGACAAAGAAATTATAAAAATTATGATGGACAAGTATGATCACAAAAACTATAAGTAGTAAAGAACTAGAAGAAAATTGTTCAATCAGAACAGTTATCTTATGCTTAAATTGTACTTACACACTTTTCAAATGATAGCTATTAATCATCGGATAAACTTCAGATTTTTAAAAAGATAACAATACATTATATATGAGTACCATAATTTTGTTTATTTAGTTAACTCAAATAAAAAATATATATACAAGCTCTAATTAACAAATGGATTTAAATGTATTTAGAAACTGATAAAAAAATAGAAATGATTGAAAACATCATTTCTGTAAAATTTTAACAAGTGAATTTAATTAAGAGTAAAAAGGAGAACAAAAGTACTTGGAAAGTACATTCATCTCTATTAATTTATAGTCTAATCATGTGTTTTTTATATTTTAATTTTAATGGATATATAATATTTTTATTTTTTTAATAATAGAAGGTAATAAAATATTATGATGTGCTACTTTATTAGGTAAAGTGTTATTATAAAGTTTTAACTAGATTATAGTTCATGAAGTTATACGTAATTTGTCCTAATTTTAATAATTTTTTATTCTTTATTTAATAAATTTGATAATTAATTTTTTGTTAAAAAATGTGCATCTTGACAATAATAAATCTTTTTGAAAAAATTATTAATAGAAACAAAGAAATTAAATTATTTCTTTTTAAGAGTTTTTTATTTTTAATTTATTGTGAAGGACCAAAATATAACATGTTCTCATCAGTATACCTTTCATAAATAGAAATTTTACTAACATATATTCCTAATATTATTTATTGAGTTTAAGTATACTACTATTTAGTTTTAATGATTTGAACTTTATTATAACAAATGTATAACATTTTTTAAAATAACTTCTTAATTTTAACGATTTTAACTTCATTGAAACACACACTTTCATTTTTCGATGTCTGAAATCAAACCTCTACCATGGTAAAAACGAAAGCATATGGTACCAAAAGGAGAAGATGAAATTGGAGTGGGAATGTTGAGACAGAGGATTGACAAAAATAAATTCTATAAAAGCGAATTCTTCCCCAGAGCAAAACAGAATCAATCTCAAACAAAACTGAAATTACAAATTAGATAGAAGCAAATCACATACGGTGCTATGAATTGGGCTTCGCCCATCAAAGGAAAAGGATAGGACTGATATTTATAAATTAAAAAAAAAAGTTAGTTATAATTTTTAATTTTTTACTTCTAGATTTTAAGTATATGATTCTTGCACTTTAGCATTATATGAGTGAATCTTTTAAAAAATTTATTATACATGTTATATTTTTATTAAAATACGTAATAACGAAGATATGAAGAATTATATTTAAATCTAATCTTTATAAATATATGAGAAAAAAACAATATTATTAGTTGGATAGCTTTTATTTTTTTATTTTTAAGTGGCTATATCAAATTCAATGACCTTACTATCTCTTTTTTTTTTTTTAGTGATTTTCAATTAAATGCAGATGCAATCACACATATGACTATGAAGAATGTGAAAAATAAAATTGTTTCACTACTTGTATTCCTAAAGAAAAGTAATACTATGACATTTTTTTTTTCATAACATGGATTCAAACATATGTATAAATATATTTTAATTTTTTGCTTTTAATATATTAGCAAACTGCTACTATAATTTGAACCTTTATCAAATTCAATTTACAATACAAGACCTTTTTTTTAGTCAAATGTGCCCATTATTAATTTTGTGTTGCAAAGTGAGATGGTGAATTCTATTGAAGGATATATGGTAGGAATTTGATGGTAAGATTGAGCAGTGAAGTTATGTGTTTGGGATTTGTGTATGGTGAATCAATTTGACTATTAATTGTAGTTACAATCCTTTTATGTAGATCATGAGGCTCTCTCCTCAATTTTGTAATTCTCCACTGATATATTTGTATATGACCTACTTATCTTTAATGGAACATTTTGAACCATATTTTTTATTGTAAAGGATCAAAGTTGAAGCCCCTCTCAACACTCAATTTTTACAAAAGCCAAAAATGTACGAGCAACAAAACTTTTTTTTTAGTTTAACTACCCTTAATTGTTGCATCATGATTGTTTCATGGAATGGAAGAATTGAACTTTTCTAAGAATGATATGGATCTAAATTTGTAAGGGAGAAATTTGGGAAGAAGTGAAAAGGAAGAGAGAGAGAGAGAGAAATAGTAGAGAAAGTGAAAGAGTATAGAGTAGAAATAAAAGGAGACGAGAGCAAAGGAAAGATAGCAGAGAGGAGAAGTCACATATCATTCATTAATAATCTCTTCTGATACATTCCCTAGCATTTTAACATGGTGCTAGCTAGTTGTGAAGACCAAAATATCCCATCTAATTTGTTTATAAGAGAATTATTGTAATTGTTGAACACAAGTTCAAGAAATATGGTATCAATGTGAAAGTAGGATCTTTGGATGTGGTCGCTGATGGAGGCCATCCACCAAAAGGTAGTTACAATGAAGTTCAAGCAAAATGTCTTTCACCAAATGAGTTAAAAGTTAATGAACTTGTCAGTGTACTAGAGGAGAAGGAAATTTATGTTGATGCACACTTTTACATGGATCCTAAAGTCTAAGGCATCTTAACTGCTGCTCAAAGGCAATAGCCTCACATCCATTTATTCGATTCATTCGTCATGACAGATTTAGCTCTCAAAATGGCAAAAGCTAGATGCCAATTCTTGCTAAGATTATTGTGACAGTTTTTTATCCTAGAGGTGGTTTACTTCTTTTCAAAGTAGAGTGCAATGGATGTGTCTAAGTTGCAGGACTATGGTTTCACCTATTATTAGATGTTGGTTGATGGATTGTTGAATTTGGCAAGCCCTAAACCCTTGGGGTTGTTAGGTGACTAAGAATTTAGTAGGCATCTAAGTGTAGGAGTTGTTAGTAATTTTTGTTACTTCATTAAGAGTATTTTTGTTATTTCTTTGTAACAAAATTTTGTTGTGGCTAACCCTTATGGTCAATGGTTCTTTTAGGGGGAGTATTGATAGAAAAGTAAATTGTATTGAAGGGTATTATTGTCCTAACCAATAAAAAGGGGTATTTTAGTCTTCACAAGTAGCTGGCGCCTTGTTAAAACACTGGGGAATGTATTAGAAGAGATTATCAATGAATGATATGTGATTTCTCCTCTATGCTATCTTTCCTCTGCTCTCATTTCCTTCTATTTCTATTCTCTACTCTTTCTCTTTCTCTGCTACTCTCTCTCATGTCTCTTCCTCTTCACTTCTTCCCAAATTTTTCCTTTACAAATTTAGATCCATATTAAAGAAACATGTTGTTCTTTGCACTTCCAACACATCTGAGATCTCATTAAAGATTGAATGGGTGAAATTTCTCCAATAAGATCTCAAAATAGTTTAATTCACTGAACCATCAAATTTGAAAACAAAACATCTCCAAATATTTCAAACTATGCATCAAGTAGAGTCCATTCTAGAGATAATAACGATATTAACTACAGTTCTTCAACATCTAAGTATCACTATGTTTTTATCAACAAATTAGTTTTTCACTACTCACCCATCAAATTTGACCCAAGTTCTACTTGCATGGTAGTAGGATTGTATCTATAATACAATATAATATTTCATAACTTGAGAAGTCTAAGTTCTTTTGAGATGTTGGCAAGGTGGCGGGTACGTTTATCTTTATGGTCTATTGTATGGAATCATTACAAGCACATAATTCCAAAATGGCGAAGTGGATCTTCTGATGTATGCAGTAGCAAGATTAACTGTGATTGCAATCATTTTCTTCATAGGGGAAAATTTGTTTAAAGACATAAATTTAAACAAATAGGGAAATGTTTTTTTTTTCCTTTTATAAATTAAAATTTTGGAGCTTATTGGGGAAGGTTCAGGTAAAGATATATTTTAAGAAAGGAGAGAATATCATATGAAGTTTATTAAGTTTAGAATGGAGAAGAAATACTTGGGTTTTGACTTGGTTAAAGATTTGGATTTATAGTTGAAGTAAAGGATATTTACGTTATCTTGGTTAGCCTAACTTTCAAGTAACGACGCAAAGCTAGCTATGAGTTCCCAAAATCTAATTCAAGTATAGTAACTCAAGTGAATGATGTTTCTTATTTTCGAAACACCAGATGATAAGGAGAGTTTATTTTGTCCAAAGGCCAAGCCTTACAACAAAAAAACCAATAAATAAAGTCATTTAAGAGCCATGAAAATCCTTTGAAGATAACTAAGAAGCATATATTAACATCACTATTCTCATTTTCCTGGCAAACAAACAAGACAGGGAATACGTAGCCACTAAAATACTCAGTTCACTTGGATATTTTCTTTCTCCTTTTCTTGAAACCAAACGGGCTTTGTCATTTCATATTGGCATAAATACTAAAAGTACAGGCACCATTCTTGATAATTGAACTAGTACCAGAATGTAAACTCGGGCGCCAAAAAGATACACATAATCAACATACCATATGCATTTGTTAGAAGGCTTACCCTGAACTTGTAGAAGAGGGTGGATCAGGGGGATTTGGTACATCCATGAATCCTTCAAGCATCTGTAAGACCTGCTTCATGGTGGGCCTTTGTGATGGATCCTCTTGAATGCACCAGATAGCGATCATCACATACTTCTCTACCCTCTTCATGTCGTCCAAAGCCTCCATATCATCTTCCACCAACAGATCAAGTCTCCCATCCTGAAAACAATCATATGCCCAATCTATCAATACCGTCTTATTCTCATCCTCAACCTTCATATCAAAGTTCCTTCTGCAGCAGATGAGCTCCAGTAACAAAACTCCGTAGCTATAAACATCCACCTTCATGGTGATGGGCTTGTTTTTGAACCACTCAGCTGCAACATACCCTTTAGTTCCCCTGATCGCTGTTGTAGTTACAGTCTGGTCAATCTTCAATAGCTTTGCTAAACCGAAATCTGAAATTTTGGCTGTGTAAGAGTCATCAAGCAAGACATTTTGAGGCTTGATATCACAGTGGATGATTTGAGTGCTGCATTCTTCATGCAAGTACAAGAGTCCTTTAGCTGTTCCTACTGCAGTTTGCACTCTTTGATTCCAGCTTGGCCTTTGGTCTTCAAAAAGGAAACTTGCCAAAGTTCCATTGCTCATGAATTCATACACAAGTAGTTTGTGCTCCCCTTCATTACAAAATCCAAAGAGTTGCACCAGATTCCTATGGTGTGTTTGGCCAATTGCACTAACTTCTGCTTTAAACTCCTTCTCGCTTTCCTTCACCATATTCAGTTTTTTCACAGCAACGAGGTTCCCTGGAAGGTCTAGTAGAACACCTTTGTAGACAGTAGAAAATGCACCACGACCCAGTTCTTCTGTGAACCCATGCGTTGCTTCCCTTAATTCTTCATAAGTGAAATTTCTAAGATTCATGCTTGGCGTAAATTGGCCAGGTTGATGCACCTTGGGATTATTGTGGCCAAACCGGTATGCAACTAGACAAGCTACCACTAACAAGAGCAAGTTCAAGAACACTGAACTACTTAAAAGCGTTGAACCAATAATAATCAGCTTTGATCGATCATTCTTTCCATCAATATCCCCAGAAGTCAGAGTAGAATTATCTTTTCTCACTTTGATTAGAGCTTTCCCTCCGTTAGATGCATCCATTCTTCCATTAGAGAGAGGCAACCTCTTCTTCCGGCATTCCCCATCTCTGTAGATAGCAACTGCACAAAGACAATCATCCATGCAAGCCTGTCTGCACCAATCCTCACTTATTGATTGAAAATATTCGTAGTCAGACAGCGGCCAATCTGTATTTTGCATCTCGTTGAAATCAAAGAGACGTGTTTCTGAAGAAGTTTCATCACAACTTTGTGGAACAAAGTTCTGTTTGCAGCCTTTCATCACATCGCTTGGATCAATGAAGCTGAAACCAAATGGACATTGGCAACTTTTGTTCCCATTCCCATCCTGGGTACAGTAGCTGTTGAATCCACAAACACCACTTCCTGTTTCCTTACCACGTGATCCCAAACAAATATTTTTAGGTATGAAAGACTTAGTTGACCAGGCCATGGACCAGATTCCTGTGCTAGAACTGCTGTTTCTGGGGTAGATATAGTGCCTGAAAACTCCATCATAATCAAGACTAGCCCTCTGGTAGAAATCTTGTGTGGACGGACCATTTGATGATATTGTACTAATTATACTTCTGTTACTTGCCTGAACAAATATATATCCTGACTGGTTGAAGACCAAAGAGAAGTCATTACCAAAAACAGTGGCAGCCCAATAAGCAAAATTTAGAGAATCCGATGGGAAATGGGTTGTGTAAAGCACAAGATTCCCATCACCTTGTAATATAAAACGAAATCTTCCCTTTGAATAATCAGTTGACAAATAACGTGAAACCAGTAGAGCAAATTGATTCAAAACCTGTCCTGGTAAAATTGTGTCAGTGGGTTGATGAAAGCTCTCCCACAAATTATGAGAACCTTGGGCAGCTAGCACAAAGTTACCCGTATCAAGCATGGCTGCATAAGCCACTGGTCCATTTCCTGAAGGGCTAGCATTCCAAATCTGCTTACCGCTGGGATCAATGAGCCGGAACCAACCATCTAAGGTGAGCTCAACTTTAGAACCCTTTGTTGCAAGGTTTTGTCCATTGGCTGACCAGACAACAGTTCTATCTGGTATTTTGTTGAACCAAATAGCTAGTAAGAACCCATCTTCCTCAATTTTTTGGAAACCAAATGCAAAATCACCAGACGGCGATGCCCAGATGGAGCTATCTTCCACTGCAGTGAGGGAATTGCCCAAGGAGATATTGCTGAAAGTTTGAGCAAAAGTGGAAAGTGGAAGCAAGGCAAGTAAGAGAGACAAGAAGAGGGGAGATGGCTGCTCAAAAGCCATTATATGAAAGGACTCTGTTTTCAGGAAACAGGAGTGCCAAGTGGTTCTTAATACAGGCATCAGTTAGCCCCCGATTTTGAATCAAGCTGCAGATAAATAGACTCGGTTTACCAAAGCATGGCGTGAAAGACCTCTCACGCAAAGGTCAAGCAGAGTTTGTCTCAGTAGTTGCATTGCACTAGAAAGTGATATTGTTGATATACGGCTATTATTTAAATCGTTTCAAACACTTCATGAGAAAATCAGGTCGTCTTTGTATCGTTTTTTAAACGGTGTTGAAAAGTAAATCTGGACTTTACCAACAGTCTACAAGATCTAACAACCACTCATTTGAAAGCTCCCATACATTTATATTTCACGTTGCAAATTGCAGTTGGAATATGAGAATGAAGCCCGCATAGACCGTTGAGAAATTTTTTGATAGGTCTTACTTTGGCTACTATTTATTACTTTAATTTATTAAAGATTAATAGACTAAACCTTAAAATATGAAAGATAAAGAGGGGACAGAGCCCTTGCTTTTTGGTTCCATATGTCTGATCAAATTAATATATATATATGTGTGTCTGTGTGTGTGTGTGATGATAAAATGTCAACAACGAAATTATAAAAAATTATGATAAATAGGTGTGATCACAAAACCTATGGCCAGTAAAGAACCAAAAGAAAATTGTTTAATTAGAACAGTTATTTTATAATTAAATTGTAATCACACATTTTTCAAATGATAGCCATTAATCATTAGATAAACTGTAGATTTTTAAAAATATATCAATGTGCATTATGAGCATCATAATTTTTGTGTTTAATTAACTCAAATAAAAAATACATGTACAAGCTCTAATTAACAAATGGATTTTAATATATTTAGAAACTGATAAAAAATAGAATTAATGATTAAAAACATTATTTTCGCTAAAATTTGACAAATGAATTTAATTAAGAGTAAAAAGGAGAACAAAAATACTTAATTTCTAATATATATTGTGAGGAGATGTTCATATGACGCCCATATATTTTGAAGGGAGAAAAAGATATGCACGCTAAGGGAGAAGATGGCACCCTTTGGAGAGGATAGTGCGCCAAAATGTGTCTTCATGCCCATTAATTTGCTGGGAGACTACATTTATCCCTATTAATTTATAGTCCAATCACGTGTTTATCATATTTTAATTTTAATTGAGATATAATATTTTATTTTTCAAAATAGTTTAAGGTAATAAAATATTATGATGTGATAATTTAATGGGTAAAGTATTATGTTTATAGAGTTGTAACTAGATTATAGTTCATAAAGTTATATTAAATTTTTTCTAATTTTTATAACTTTTTTTTATTTTTTACTCTGTATTTAATAAATTCGATAATTAATTTTTTTAAAAAAATTTGCGCACTTTGACAATAATAAAATTATTTAAAAAATTATTAGTGGGGATGAAAAAATTAAATTAATTATTATTATTAAGTACTTTATATTTTTTATTTATTATGAAAGACTAAAAAAGACTAAATGTGTAACTTGCTCTTATTAATGTACTTTTCATGAATAACAAACTTAATAATATATCTTCCTAATATCACTTGAGTCTAAATATGTTATAATCTAATTGTACTGATTTAAGTTTTGTCACAATAAATTTCTGACATTTTTTTAATAACTACTTAATTTACTTTGGTGAAGCTTGCTTTTTTTTCATTTTTGGACGTATCAAAATTTTGATGCTCTACCATGATAAAAACGAAAGCATATAGTACCAAACAAAGAAGATGAGATTGGAGTTAGAATGCGGAGACAAAGGATTGACAAAAATAAAATTATAAAAGCGAATTCTTCTCCTGAGCAAAACAGTATCACTCTCAAACAAAACTGAAGTTACAAATTAGGTAGAAACAAATCACATACAGTGTTATGAATTAGACTTGGGCCATTAAAAGAAGAGGACAGGGGTAACATTTATAAAAAGAAAAAGCTTCGTTATAAATTTTATTTTCCTACTACCATATTTTTCAATTAAAACATAATAATTGTATAATTTTTTATAAATTATATGATTTTTATAGTTCAATATTATATGAGTAGATCTTTTAAAAAAAATATTACATATATTATATTTTTGTCAAAAATTTTTATAAAGAATTGTAATTAAATCTAATCTTAATAAATATATGAGAAAAGACTGTATTACCATTTGGATAACTTTCTTTCAATAGTTTATAAGTGACAGTGAAGTCATGTGCTTGACTATTAGTTACGCTTCAGTCCTTCTTTGTAGATCATAAGACTCTCTGCTCAGTTTTGTAATCCTCCACTGTTACATTTGTATATGACATGCTTTTCTTTAATGGAACTTTTGCGTCAATGTTTTTTATTTCAACACATCTATCTTTTTTTTCATTTTTTTAAATGTCCATACTGGAAGTTGTGGAAGAAGAGCTATAGCACACAGGAAAACAAATTGGGGGAAATATCTATTCCAAAGAATCGAATAATACCCTCTTGGACTGTATAATTAGATTTTGCCTAAAATGACCATAACTTGTACTCATCACTATCAGTAATTATTTTTAAGTATCTCTGGCTTAACAATATATTTCTAGGATTAAATAATTTAGTTACCCAAAACTGATTTATTTGTCTATTAGTCGTGAAAAAAAATAATGCATAGAAGGAAAAAGAAATGGGACAACAACAAGGTAGAAGAATAAGAAACAAAAGATACTAAGAATCAAGAAAAAATTCAATTTTTATCAAGCTAGGCTGATGTAGACCATGACCACAAAATAAGAGGAAGTTCATATTTGTTGGAAGTGAATGGCTTACTTTCTATAATGGGGTAGTTAATAAGCACCATTTACTTAATTTGTACAAGAGCCAAAAATGTACAAGCAACAAAATGTTTCTTTCTAGTTTTTACCACAGTTTAACTGTCCTAATTGTTGCATCATGATTGTTCCAGTTCCATAGAATGCAAGAATTGAACTTCTCTAAGCAACAAGTTGTTCTTTGCACTTCAACATATTTGAAATCTCGTTAAAGATTGAATGGGTGAAATTTTTCCACTGAGGTCTCAAAATAGTTCAATTCACTGAACTATCAAATTTGAAAACAAACAATCTCCTCCAGATATTTCAAACTATGCGTCAAGCAAGAGCCCTAACCTAGAGATGATAAAAACACTAACTACAGTGCTTCAACATCCAAGCATCACTATGTTTTTATCAACAAATTAGCATTTCACTGCCCACCTTTTAAATTTGACCACAGTTTGTTTGCATGGTAGTAGGACTGTATCTATAATGCAACAAAAAACCAATAAATAAAGTCACTTAAAAGCCATGATAATCCTTTGAAGAGAATTAAAAAAAGCATATATTAACATCACTTTATTCTCATTTTCCTGGCGAACAAACAAGAAAGAGAATGAGTAGCCACTAACATACCAGTTCACTTGGATATTTTCTTTTCTTTCTCTTTTCTTAAAACCAAATGAATTTTGTCATTTCTTATTGGTAAATGAACTAGAAGTATAGACACCATTCTTGATAATTTAACTAGTACCACATGGTGAACTTGGGCAGCAAAAAGATACACATACTCAACAGACCATATGCATTTGTTGGAAGGCTTACACTGAACTCATAAAGGAGGGTGGATTAGGAGGATTTGGTACATCCATGAATCCTTCAAGCATCTGTAAGACCAGTTTCATGGTGGGTCTTAGTGATGGATCCTCTTGAATGCACCAGATAGCGATCATCACATACTTCTCTATCCTCTTCATATCGCCCAAAGCCTCCTTATCATCTTCCACCAACAGATCAAGTCTCCCATCCTGAAAACAATCATATGCCCAATCTATCAATACCGTCTTATTCTCATCCTCAACCTTCATATCAAAGTTCCTTCTGCAGCAGATGAGCTCCAGTAACAAAACTCCGTAGCTATAAACATCCACCTTCATGGTAATGGGCTTGTTTTTGAACCACTCAGCTGCAACATACCCTTTAGTTCCCCTGATCGCTGTTGTAGTCACAGTCTGGTCAATCTTCAATAGCTTTGCTAAACCGAAGTCTGAAATTTTGGCTGTGTAAGAGTCATCGAGCAGGACATTTTGAGGCTTGATATCGCAGTGGATGATTTGAGTGCTGCATTCTTCATGCAAGTACAAGAGTCCTTTAGCTATTCCTACTGCAGTTTGCACTCTTTGATACCAGCTTGGCCTTTGGTCTCCAAAAAGGAAACTTGCTAAAGTTCCATTGCTCATGAATTCATACACAAGTAGCTTGTGCTCCCCTTCATTACAAAATCCGAAGAGTTGCACCAGATTCCTATGGTGTGTTTGGCCAATTGCACTAACTTCTGCTTTAAACTCCTTCTCGCTTTCCTTCACCATATTCAGTTTTTTCACAGCAACGAGGTTCCCTGGAAGGTCTAGTAGAACACCTTTGTAGACAGTAGAAAATGCACCACAACCCAGTTCTTCTGTGAACCCATGCGTTGCTTCCCTTAACTCTTCATAAGTGAAATTTCTAAGATTCATGCTTGGCGTAAATTGGCCAGGTTGATGCACCTTGGGATTATTGTGGCCAAACCGGTATGCAACTAGACAAGCTACCACTAACAAGAGCAAGTTCAAGAACACTGAACTACTTAAAAGCGTTGAACCAATAATAATCAGCTTTGATCGATCATTCTTTCCATCAATATCCCCAGAAGTCAGAGTAGAATTATCTTTTCTCACTTTGATTAGAGCTTTCCCTCCGTTAGATGCATCCATTCTTCCATTAGAGAGAGGCAACCTCTTCTTCCGGCATTCGCCATCTCTGTAGATAGCAACTGCACAAAGACAATCATCCATGCAAGCCTGTCTGCACCAATCCTCACTTACTGATTGAAAATATTCGTAGTCAGACAGCGGCCAATCTGTATTTTGCATCTCGTTGAAATCAAAGAGACGTGTTTCTGAAGAAGTTTCATCACAACTTTGTGAAACAAAGTTCTGTTTGCAACCTTTCATCACATCGCTTGGATCAATGAAGCTGTAACCAGGTGGACAATAGCAGCTTTTGGTCACATTATAGGTACAGTAGCTGTTGAATCCACAGGCTCCACTTCCTCGCTCTTCAAGAATTCTCAAGCAAATATTTGAAGGTATGAAGGACAGAGTTGACCAGGCCATAGGCCAGCTTCCTCTGCTGGAATTACTGCTCTTGGGGTAGATATAGTGCTTGAAAACTCCATCATAATCAAGAATAGCTCTATGGTAGAAATCTTGTGTGGACGGGGCATTTTGTGATATTGTATCGATTATACTTCCGTTACTTCTCTGAATAAAAATATAGCCTGATTGATTGAAGACCAATGAGAAGTCACTGCCAAAAACCTGGGTAGTCCAATAGGCAAAATTTACAGAATCCAATGGGAAATGGGTTGTGTAAAGCACAAGATTCCCATCACCTTGTAATACAAAACGAAATCTTCCCATTGAATAATTAGTTGCCAAATAGCGTGAAACAAGCCGGGCTGGTTGATTCAAAACCTGTCCTGGTAAAATTGTGTCAGTGGGTTGATCAAAGCTCTCCCACAAATTTTGAGAACCTTGGGCAGCTAGCACAAAGTTACCCGTATCAAGCATGGCTGCATAAGCCACTGATCCATTTCCTGAAGGGCTAGCGTTCCAAATCTGCTTACCACTGGGATCATTGAGCCAGAACGAACCATCTGGGGTGAGCTCAACTTTAGAACCTTTTGGTGCAAGATTTTGTCCATTGGCTGACCAGACAACAGTTCTTTCTGGTATTTTGTTGAACCAGATGGCTAGTAAGAATCCATCTTCCCCAATCAGTTGGAAACCAAATGCAAAATCACCAGATGGCGACGCCCAGAAGGAGCTTTTTTCCACTGCAGTGAGGGAAGAGCCCAAGGAGATATTGCTGGAAGTTTGAGTGACAGAAGAAAGTGAAAGCAAGGCAAGTAAGAGAGACAACAAGAATGGATATGGCTGCTCAAAAGCCATTATAGGGAAGGACTCTGTTTTCAGGAAGCAGAATTAGCAAGTGGTTTTTAATATAGAATGAACAACCTATTAGCTTGAAGTCAGATAGAATTTGTGCTTCAGCCGATGGCATATTCTTAGCAGAAATGACTCAAGTAGTACTCAATTAGTTATTTATCTGTTCAACTAAGAAGAACAAAATAATGGCATACTCAATTAGTTATTTATCTGTTCAACTAAGAAGAACAAAATAATGGCATCACTAAAATAGCTACATCATAATTTCTTTACCAGCGCTAACCTTTGTTATTCGAGACGGTCAAATCCTTGAGATATTTTTAAACGAAGCAATTATATGGAAGTTACCTTCCTTTGACTTTTTCAATCAAAAACAATTTCAAAACAACTATAAAGAATGCAGGCGGGAGCAATCTTCACCTTTGTGAGAAAAATTAAAATGATATTGTTGACATAGGGTGTATGATTTAGATCATTCAAACAATTCATGTTGAGAAAGTCAGATTTTCGTCGAAAAAGACGCCTAATGACTCCAGAAGTTCATGAAGGAAAGTTGTCCTGTATTTCATGAAATAGTCTGGACTATACTATCAGTCTGCCAGATGCTACGTTTGCAAGCTCACCTATGTATAATACTAAATTTCTATAACCACGAAATTTTCGGGTACATTTAATTTATTAAAAATTAATAGATTGTTGGTAAAAAACAATTACATGTCTATATAAATAATTTTTTATAGGTCTTACATTTTACGTGCATGTTGCTATTTTTATTAGTTTAATTTATCAAAAATTAATAAACTAACCTTAAAAAAAGCTTCCGAAAGAGTAAGAGGGAACAGAGACCATTTTTTTGGTGCCATGTGTTTGAACAAGTTGATAAATATAGTAATAGAACGTTAACAAAGAAATTATAGAAATTATGATAGACAAGTATGATCACAAGAACCTTGACCAGTTAAAAAATAAAAGAAAATTATTTAACAGGAACAATTCTTTTACACTTAAAATGTACTTATGCATTGTTTAATTGATAGTGTTATTAATTATTGGATAAATTTATATATTTAAAAAAATCAATACATTGCAGTACCATAATTTTTTTTTTATGTAATCAACTCAATACACACACACACACACACACCCAAGTTCTTCTGAAGCAATTCAAATAATTAACAATCAATTTATAAGATCTTGACAAAATCAGTCATACTATACCATAATCTCTCCTATTCAGGCTTTGATACACAAACAACTCATGAAAATTTAATGAGGCAGACAAATTTCTACTCTATAACAATACAATAGAAGAGATTTATAAATGGAAATATAAAGTCATAAATACCTCAAGTTAATGTAAAAATCTGTAGTTGGAAGCACTAAACTTGAATGCAAGTACGGATTCTACACATGAAAAACAATAGCAAGAAAAGTAGAACAGAACACTCCAAGGCAATTTTTCTAACAAACTCTCAACCTCAGTGATGAGACAAAAACAAGGAAGGTTGAATTTGCCAATAACCCTGTCAAATTCTAGCTAGTCAAAAAACACATTCTTTCACCATCAAAGAGTTGGTGCTTTGGAAAAAAATCATTTTTAGACATTGTTTCTGTCCAAATTTGACAAAGGAATTTAATCGAGAGTAAAAAGGAAAACAAAAACTCTAATTTTACGATACTTTGAAACTAAATAAGATTAAAATTGTGAAAGGATGAAAAATATTTTTAATAGTTAACATATTCTGGCAAAAAAAATTATTGTTATAGAATGCATAATATTTTGAGATATCGAATATATATATATATATATATATATATATATATATATATATATATATATATATATATATATATATATATATATATATATATATATATATATATTGTTTAAAAATTATTATTTATTAAATGAAATAATGCAATCTTCATTTTGACCTAATTAATTAATAATCATAAAAAACCTAAACCCTCTACCACAATACTTATTTGTCTCATATACAAAATTCTTTTTAAAATTATGAGTCATCACATTATGTGATAAACGCACATGGATCGTCTAATGTATTGCAGCACAACATTATGCAAAGCAACATAGCATCTGCACCTTTCATTTTTGATTGAGTAGTCCATTTTTTTTATTTTGATTTTTTTCATATTATTTTGAAAGAAATAAAATATAAAATAAAGACAATCTTTCAACTGCCACTCAAACAAAATACAAGATATAGATAATCTTTTTAAATTCTATTAAATAGACATCAATTTATTTTCTATGTGTGTGAGTGTGTACAATATCTATTTAGTGAAAGGTAGAAAACTATCTTTATCTTATGTTTTGCTCTTTTTATAATTTAAAAAAAGAGTAAAAAAATTTGGACCATGAATGTAAAGCCCAAATGTTGTCCTGTTTTGCATAGCACACTAAATTAACACTATAAGGGATTTATATTCATAACAAATTAGAAAAGGTGTCCGGCAAAACTAACACGTCTGACAAACAATCAAAGATAAGGATGAAAGCATAGACTATAAAAGCAAGAGATGATTTCTATGTCCACTGTTCATAGAGATTGAAAGTGCCTTTATGTTTTATTATTACCTAGGTAGATGGCTACTTTTTAACATATTTTTGTCTGATTCAATTGTTGAGTTTGTCAATAAAAAATATCTATTAAGCACCATGAAATTACATGGCAATCTTCCACAAAATATTCTGGACAGTCCAACCATGCATTGATGCCTTGTATCATTTAAAACTACTCATCTAATTGATTAAGACTTTCTTGTAGGCCAATGATAAAGGAACCATGCTTATGGTCACCTCACAAGATGGTAATAGGCAAGTTGTGTCCCTTACATTTGCTCTTATAGAGGAGGAGACATAAGAGACATAAACATAATTTTCACTAAATCCTCATAGACATGTAGTGATGGCTAGGCAAAAAAATTGTTTAATATTGATAGATATCCCCTGACTGCTCTCTCAATTCAATTCGATGACTTAGGTGGCAACTACTTTATGCACATCATGTATTGTACAAAACTAAAAGTTTAAAGAATCTTTGGTCAATTTTTTTAAGTTAATGAGAATAAATTACATAATCTCCTAAGTTTGTGAGAGTTATTTGTATTTGGATCTAAATTATTTAAGTTATATGGTTGAATTTTAATATTTTAAGCAATGTTTGAAATATGGAACCAAACAAACCAATCCAATTGAAAAACCAATGAGCTAGTTATTGAACCAATTTAATTTACCCATAAAATCAGCTTGCCTGGTTGAACCAATTGTTGATTTTTTTTTTTTAAGGTTCTTTCCTATAAAATAGCATAGTTCATCTTAAACAAATCAAAGAAAAGATAATATAAAAGAAATAAAAGGTGTATAGTTGGCTATTTTTAGTACTTACTCCTTATCAAGTTTTATCTTCTAATAGCATCCCTTTCAAATATCAAGATGTATAATTGGTTATTTTTTGTACTTACTTCTTCCTCTTCCATTTTTTTTTTCTGTTTTTCTTTTAGTGACAAGTTCAATAAATGCTCATAAACTTTAATTATAGGTCATTTTTATTTTTTAATTAAAAAATAAATTCTCAAATATCTTTAAAAAATATTAAATTAGATGGAGACCAAACTTTAGTCTAAAGACCATTGTTGTAAGAACCAGACCAAGCTGACCAGTTTAACCAAAAAATTGGTGAATTAGCCTCTTATTTGACTCGAAATAAGTGTTGAACCGAAGTGTCAAAGAATCGGTCAAACTTGATAAAAAATCAAGCCATTTTATGTGTGAATTGGATACTAGAAACCGATTAAACCAGTCAAAGATGGTCAACCTCTAGGAAATGGCAAAAGCATCACTAAGCATACTCAAACCCATATCTTGCTTACCCAGCTCCTTCCCACTAAGCCAAGGGATGTTGTCAATTAATATATGCAATACTTTATATATGACTTTGATTAATTTTCCTTATAGTAAAATTTCGAAAGGTTACAAACTCAAACCCACATCCAAGCATGCCACTGCCAACATCTCTTCAAGTATGTCAACTTATGTTATGAGTTAAAGAATCCAATATTTTATATATAGCTTTGATCAATTTTATATTATAGTAAAACACAAATCTTGACAGACCACATGATCGAACATGAGAACTTATGATCAGATGACAATAGCTCCACCATATATCTAGAGGAAGACTAATTTGCTAATGTGCTGCCAAGTCTCATATAAATATAATTATTAAAAAAATTCATATATTGATAATAAATTTTAAATTTTGATATATTAAAATTATATTAAATATATTTTTAAATCAATTAATTATCAATTTAAAGTTTAAATTATTTGGTAACAATCTTGTGGCTATTTTAATATTTGAAATTTATTAGTATTTAGTTTTATATTAAAATTTTTATATATTAAATTTTAAAGATATATTTAATTATTACCGATTCAATTACAGTCAACCACGGACAAACTAATGAACCATGAATTAGTGCCTTCACTGGTTCAATAACACAGTCTGATTTTTAAAATATTTCCTAAGACAATGGAGATTGATTGTATTGCCACATGGGTTAGACTTCTTAAGTTATCTTTAGGGTATTATGATAAGAAATTCTTGTTTAACATTGCAAATTTTATTGAAAAATTATTAAAGGTTGATTTGCATTCTACATTTAGATCGCATGGGAAATATGCCCACATTTCTATTGAGTTAGGTTTAACTAAACCATTAGTAACTCATTACAATGTTAATAGATGTAGGAAAGCAATTGAATATGAGCATCCATTTGGTTTGTTTTAATTATGGCACTTACGATCATGTGAGGGAATTTTGTCCCATTAATAAGAAAAGATAAGAGGATACATATGCAATTAACTTTATAGATTTGTACAATAGAGAAGCAGCCATAAAAGGTAATGTTAGCAAGTAGGGAGGATTAGAAAAAGATAACTATGTTCCATGGATGGTGGCTCAAAAAATGAGAAGGCTAAGGAAGCAACGATTACAATAGGAAAAGGATATTCATCAGGAGATAAATCAACAACAAAAATCTCAATATATGGTTCTTAATGGAATATCGAAAGATGATGGTGAGATAAGGCAACTCCAAGATGTAACTAACAAATTGCATGAGAAGGTTCCCATTGCTAGTCAACATTTGAAGCCAAAAAGATTCACCAAAAAGCCCAATAGCAATGCTAACCTAACTACAATTAAGAACAAAGAAATAGATACTTATTCCTAGCTCATTATCTTAGAAACAAAAAGGAAGAATAAACTTTTAAAAGAAGCATGTGAGCCCTCTGTGTAGTAATTTACATAATTCATTTTTCTTGGAAAATTCACCTGAGATGAAAGAAGGAAACTAGGAATACATCTTAATTGAACTAGTGGAGAAAACAATGGAGTGAATGGAGGTAGATCATAGAAGACGTCTAGATGGAAGGCTCAACTTGGAGCTGGCGTCTATGATGGAAGAGGACAAATCCATTTGAAGGCTTTATGAGAATGACAAAGTTTTAGCACCTCTAATGGAGGTGGCTTGATGTCGAGTTGTCTTTTTTCCTTCAAAGTTCTTGATAAAGTGGTTAGTATGGAATTGTAGGGGAGTTACAAGCAAAAAGTTTAGGACCTCTCTCAGAGAAATAGTAAGAAGTATAAGGCCTGAGTTATTACTTTTATTGAGCCTTAAATTAGTGAGAGAGGGACAACAATTACTATAAAGAAATTAGGGTTCCTATTTTCTATGGAAGCTAAAGGCTTTTCAATAGGTATTTAGATTCTTTAGAATTATGAAAAGGTTAACTCACAATTAATTTGAAGCATGAACAATTCATTTATGTAAAGGCTAACGATTCTAACCTTTAGTTTTATATAATTATCTACGCAAGCCCATATGAAGTTAGAAAAAGAAAGATTTAGTCTCATTGAACATAGCTATAGAAATGAGAAAGCCTTGGCCATTAGCACATGATTTTAATGAGATTCCCAAAGTTGACAAGCCATAAGGTATATCATAGTTTAGGCCTATATCCTCATATAACATGCTTTATAAAAACATCATATAGACCATTGTTAATAGGTTGAAGGCCTTTTTGCCTAATATTATCTCTCCATATTAGTCTAGCTTTATGCTAAGATGAAATATACAAGAGAACATAATTATTGTTAGAGAAATGGCTTATTCAATGAGAAAGATGAGAGGAAAAAAAGGTTTTATGGTAATGAAGATTGATCTTGGCAAAGCATATGACAAAATAAATTAGAGATTTACTAAGAAAGTTCTTGGTGAGGTTGGTATTCATGCTTAACTCACCTATATTATTCATAAGTGCATTGCTTCCCCTTTAATTTCTATTTTATAGAATAGGACTAAACTAAATGTTTTTCTCCTTATTGAGGATTAAGGTAAAGAGACCCCTCTCGCCTTACTTGGTTGTCTTTTGTTAAAAAATGATTTCCTACATAAGTGTTGATGATATTGAGGCTAATAAATGGAAACCTCATGAAAATGGAGCATAATGGTACTCCCGTATCCTACTTAATGTTTGCAGATGACCTATTTCTTTTTTGTAAAGCTAATATTGAACAAATAGATATTGTTTTATAGTGCCTTAACTTGTTTTGTAGAATTTCTGGCTAAAAAATTAACGCCTAAGAAACTTGCATTTATTTTGAATAGAATGTTAATATGAGTCTATAGGAAAAAATTATTGAAATGAACAGTTTTTCAAAAGTTACAGAGCTTGGTAATTATCTTAGATCTTTCATTTTTCATGAAAGGAATTTCATAAGCAATTATAATTTCCTTATAAAAAAGATGCAGGATAAACTCAATGGTTGGAAGAGTCAGGTGAACACCGTATTTTGTTCAAGCATGCTCCAAAAATCATGATAAAAATAAAAATTAGAAAACTAATAAAATAAAAAAAGGAAAAAACAAATAGGTCCCTTAGCTCAAAAAAAACAAAAAAAAAGTAATAATAATAAAAATACAAATACAAATCAAAGAGGGAAAAACTGAAATCCGAAAAAAAAAAAAAAGAAGGAAATAAAAATCAAAAGGGACTAAGAAAAAAGGAAGAAAAGAAATGATGAAAAAAAGAGAGAAAATTAAATCCCAACAAACTCAAAAAAAATTAAAGAAAAAAGAACCCAAAATAAATTAAAAAATAAAACAATAGAAGTAATAAAATAAAATAAAATAAAATAAAATAAAATAAAAGTCTAGTAACCCTAAAATTGGAACAAAAGGAAAATCAAAAAGAAAAAATAATAGAAATAAAAAAAAGGCACAAAAATTAACCAAAGAAAAAAAAGGAAGAGAAAAACTAAATAAAAAAAAAAAGAGAAAAAGTCCAGGGAAGGAGGCCAATATTTTATGATTGAACCATGCCCAATTCTTTGAACCCAAAGCCCAATAATCCATTAACCCGCTTCAGCAACCCATCTCCAGAAAAGACCTACCCGACTAAAAAACCTAGTGATCCCTCTGGTCCCCCACTCTGGCCTCCTAGCTCCCACCTCCTTCAACAGCAGATGAGACGCACAAAATGGAGGGAAGGTAGAGAGGACAAAAAAGAAAGAAAGGCAGAAAAGGGGGAGTAGGGAGGCAGACGCAGAAAAAAAAAAGAGGGGGTGAGACGCGAGACAAAAAACGGAGAGACAGCGCCGCGAGAGGAGGAGCTCGTTCTTATTCATTCGGGACTTCACGAAGAGAGCAGACTGGAGCATTGAGGAGGACTTTTTTCATTTCATTCTTCGGGCCTCTGGTGCGTCAGACGTGAAAACTGAGGGGAGACGCCGAAAGAAACAAAAGGATTCTGCATCTTTATTCTTTTGGCTGGCTCTGGTTCTAGGCGCTGGAGAACAAAAAATTGCTTCATTCATTCGATTTAGCTTTTTCGGCCTTGAGACAAGACGCTGCAGCTGGGAGAAGTTGGGAGACGCTAAAGGAGCTGCTGAGTCTTCATTCTTCTTTGCCTTTGGACTTCAGCAAGGAGAGGACAGTGGGAGAGAGACACACAGATAGCAACAAAAGGGATTAGAGAATAAAAGAAAAAAGACAGGGACGTACACACAGAGGGACAGAGACGAACAGACAGACATCGAGAGGCAGAGACAAAGGGAAGAGAAGGCCATTCAGCCTTTCGAATGCTGAAATAATAGCTGGGGAGGTATGTATTCGGTATTCTCCTTCCGTTTTCAATTCTGAACTATGGAGCCATATCTGTATGCTGTTTGTGGGTGCTGAGGTTCAAGGATGATCTGATGCCATTGTTATTATTGTTTTTTTTCTGGGTGCTGAAATCTGAACCTTTTTGTCTGGAATATGGTCTGATTTGTTTTCTTTGGCTGCTAAAATTTGAGTTCCTTTGAGTTGCGTGATATAGAGTGGATTGTATTCAAAAGCTCGATTTAGATAAAGACTCGTGCTGTTACCCTTGATCTGTATGTGTTTGCTTGAATCAAATGCATCTGGTTCAGATAAGCTTCTGCAGATTGGTTTTAAGTTTCATATTCGATGAGTATGAAAATGGTTAAAATAAATATGGTTCATTGGTTAGTCTATATTCTACTTTATAGCTGTGTTTGATGTTCATTGTTGTGAAGCTCTATTTCTGACGCAGACTTGGCCTGTGTCTCTGATGGTTGTGTCTCTGATGGTTGTGTTTCTGATGTACTCTCTTTGCATTGCTGTATTCTACTGTTAGCCAAAAATTCCAATCCAAGTCTGCTAATGGTTTTTGTTCAGGATTCTGTCTCTAGCATTGAACTGCCCAGTTTAAATTCCCAGTAATGAATTACAGCTGTCCTGCTATGTTTATTGATTGCTTAGGCTTTGAATGGTCCATGAGAAATCAGGCCAGTTTGTTTAGTTCAGGGTCTTGCATTTCACCAACTCTGTTTCTTGTTGGTTACTTTTAATGTAGTTTATTTAGTTAATCTTTCACTGTAATGCAACATAGCCGTAGATATAGGCTCAGGTTCTGAATTGATTCTATGTTGGTACGTATAATGGATTGGGAGGCTTGTATATGGAATTGAATTTGATCTTCATATGATTACTTGTTTTATATCTCATGCTCGTATTTAATTGGGGTCACTTGTCCAGTTGGTATGTTGCTCTTGTACGATTTAGGTTCTGTTCATATATGGGATATTAACATATTGTTGAAAGTTGGTACCTGCTGCCCCATTTGTTTAGTCTCATTCCTTATTAGAATCTTATGCAGAATGTCTGATTAAATATGGTGTTTGATTTTGAGGGGATCTTTCTTTTGAATGCTGGCATTACTGATTAATGTGTGGGTGCATATTGATGCATTGATTTGATTATTCCTAGAAAGCAGATGGTTGTTTAGAATTTAACCCCCCTTCCTTTTGTCTCTTTTACATGAGCCCTGTGTGAGGACGGCGAAGAGTTGAGGAAAAGCAAAGACTCAAGGAGATGCTTAAAGGGAGGTAGCAATGATCAAAAGCTGAGAAATGGAAAGGCAACATCCTAGAGAAAAGCAAAAATGCAAACAGAGTGATGTCTTTCAGATTCCTTTTTTTTTTTTTCCACTCTTGTAGTTATTGTTTGGAATAATGTATTATTTGTTTGGATGTACACAAATCACACACATTCACAAGTCGGTGTCTTGCAAATACTCTTTTATCTCATTTTTGTTTTATCACGTTACGTCTTAGAGTAGTCGTGTGAGATTTCATATCTCCTCAGGCGCATAGGATTAACCAGAGTGTCGCGTGTGACAATAAGTCTCCTTGATGCTTATTGGTTTTTCTTTTATATATCTGCAAGTTTTGTGTTCCAATCTTCTTACAAAATTAATTTTGTTTTCAAAAAAAATTCTAAGAAAAAGAAAGTGTGTTCAAAATAAAAAAAAAAGATTTCAAATTATTAAAACATGATTCAAAACAAAAAACAAGAGAGGGTTCAAAAGGCTAGATGGAGTTTTTGAAAAATATAGGTAGTTTTGTTTTAGACAAAATAAAGTAAAACAATAAAAACAAAAAAAAAAATTTGACAATAAATTATTAATTAAAAAAAAAAGAGAAAAGTGTTTTTTTTAAATATGAAAATTAGTACTTTAAAAGAAATTTTAAAGCTAATTATTTCTCTTTTGATTAGATTTTTTGAAAAGAAAAAAGAAAAATGAAGAAAAGATAAAAGCCAAAAAAATAGAAACAGAAAAAAGAGATAGATTAAATCAACAAAAAAAAAAGTCAAAAAAGATTTCTCCTAATAAAAATATATTTCATAGAAATGAAAAGCTTCCTTTAAATAAATAGAATTATAAAAAGAGAAAGAAATGAAATATAAAAAAAATTAATATAAATTTTTAATCAACAAAATTAAATTTAAAATGAAAAAAAGAAAAAAATGAAATAAAAAGGAAAATAAAGATGGAAAAGACAAAAAGATAAATTAAAACCAAAGGCAAAAATCAAAATACCAAAAAATGAAAAAGTCAAAAATTAAAATCAAATCAAATAAAAAGTTTTGAAAATACAAAAAATCTTTAAAAAAATAATAATAATAATAAAAAATACACACATCTATATAAAAACAATAATAATAAAGCCAGAAACCAAAAAAAAAAAAAGAAATAATAAAAAAAAACAAAGATAGAAAAAAGGGATATATGAAAAGTCAAAAATCATGAACAAAACAAAGATGAATAGGAATGAAAACAAAAAGAAGAAGGAAAAAATAAAACACAAAATGAAAATTAACCAAAAAAAAAGAACAAATAGAAAAAAAAACAACACTAACAAAAAAAAAGTAAAAATAGAAAAAAGAAACAGAAAACAAAGAAATAACAACAAAAAGAAAAAAATTAAAACAAAAAAAAGACCCAAAAAAATGAAAAAGGGTAATAAAAAAAAACAAGAAAATGAAATGAAATGATAGAAAAACAAAAGAAATGATAAGTAAGAGTGAAAGAAAATTAAAAATGCAAGGAAAATTAAATTAAATTTTCTTTTAGCAAATTAAAACATATAAACCAATTTCAAAACTTGTTTTATTTGTTAAAGAAAAAAGTAATTTATTTTCTTTGTCTTTTCGCAAAAAAAATATATATATCCAAACAAAAAAAATATAAAAAGAAAATTAATTAACAAAAATAAATAAAAAAAACAAAAACAAAAACAAAACATAAAACAAACAAAAAAAAAACCTTAACACAATGTTCAGTCGAACTATGTGGACTTTGATCCCTCCTAAGGATACGTAGGTCCTAGACTTTCATCCTAGGTCAAATCCGCCCTTGTAAATAAACATTTTCTCTTCATTTTATTTCCTTAATTTCTTTTATTCCCTTTTCTTTATTTTATTCTTTGAATTCCTTTTTGTTTTGCTTTTAATTTTATTTCCTTAAAATTTTTCTTTCTATTCTTTGCATGTGGTTGGTTAGGGAGAATTAAAATAGAATAGAGGCCATATTAATTTTGCACAACTGACTTAGGGTAACCGTTCTTAAGAACGGGTGTAGTGGGGTGCTTAACACCTTCCCCACTCACAATCGACTCCCGAATCCGAATCTGGTTTGCAGACCATTTTTCAAATAAAAAAGGTTTTTCCAAAGTTTTGCCTTTTAAGAAAAAAATAAAATTTTGGTGGCGACTCCTATTTACCTATTTCTTCTTATCTTTTTACAATTTTAATTTTGATTTTTAATTTTGGCGCCACGCGGTCGTATTTTCGGGTGTGACAGTACTTATCTTTAGATGAAGGTTAACTTTAGTGCAATTTATTACTTCGTCTATTCTTGCTTATCATATGTAACACATTGAAATTTTGAAGTCAATCTACAATAATTTAGATAGACTCCAAAAAAACTTTATTTGAGGCTTTATCAAGGATCATAGAAAACACCTTGTAATAGGATGGAAGTATTTGTGTCTCCCCAAAGAGCTAGAAGGGTGCAGCTTAAGGAATATGAGACATATGAATAATGCTTTTCTCTACAAAGCTAGGTGGAAAATTATTGCAAAGCTCAAGAAACTAGTTTCTAAAGTTTTAAGAGGCAAATATATAAGGTATAATAGCCTCTTTAGAAAATGTATTGCATTCCCTAAGGATTCTTTATTTCGAAAGTCATTAGTAAAACTTTGGCCTAATTTAACTCAAAATGTTACTTATGAGCTTAAGGACAATAAGCTAGTTCATTTTTGGGATGATCACTAGTTGGAAGGTTATGGCACTCTGCATGAATGATGTCAACATCTTATACCAGAAGAGGGCTTAAAGAAATTAGTTAGTAACTTAGTGGTTCTAGAAAGAAGCTAGGACATTTGCTATCTTAAGCATTGGCTCTAACAAAATGATATTGTGCATATCTAAGCCTAACTTCCTTCATATGATAGCAATAGCGAAGATAGTATAAAATGAAAACTTAAACCAAATGTTGATTTCTCAATGGTCGATGTACATATATTTAAGCAACTATGGTGAGAATCTCAAAGATAAGGTCTAGGGCCTAATGTGGAAATAGAAAGGTCCTAGAAAAGTGGAGATCTTTCTTTAGCAAGTTATATGCATTAGGCTTCTCACCAACATTAGAAAAAGCCACTGGTCAGGGTGCTCCACCATATAATAGGGATGTAACCTTTTTGAAGAAAATATTATGCATACACTAAAGGACTACTTAAAAGTTTCAACCATTTAGAACAAGATTATCCCTTCACGTGATAAAACTATCTTTTATATGTAGGATCATGGAGACTAGTTTGCTCACAATCTCTCTCCAATAAGCACACAAGGGCAAACTATTACTTAGGCTTTAACTTTTGAAATCACCTGCTCGTTTTTATGGACATGGCAAAATGTAAGAATCTTCAATGAAAATTTTCATAAGCCATTTAATCCACTTAAAACCATCTTAGCATATGTGGAGGAGGTGTTGAAGGCTAGCAACATTAATGAAGAGGTGCTACATAATACTCAGTGGCATGAGATTAAATAGAATTTTCCTCTAACTAGGTAGGTCAAGTTGAATATGGATGGTGCAATGAAGGGACAACCAAGATTTGTAGGTTATAGAGGTTTATTAAGAGATGATGATGGCAAGTGGATTATAGGATGTACCAATAAACTTAGTCTATACTTCCATATAAGCTAAGTTAAGAGGTGTTCTGGTAGGCTTCGAAATGATTGTAGATGTTAATTTCCTTAAGATTATTATTAAAAGCAATTCTAAAGCAGTGATCTCAATGCTTTACTAGATACTAGTACAATTTAAAGAAATATTTTGGACTGCATCAAACACTTCCTTAACCATTATTAGCAGCTTTGTGTTACTCATATGATGACAGAAGGTAATGTTTGTCTACATTGGCTTGTCAGCTTTAGTCTCGCCCAAGACTGTGGCCTTTAAATTTTATCTCTTGCTTTTAAGGGTTTAGTTGATTCCTCATTTAGGGATGAAGTGGGAGTTACAATACTTAGACTTATTTTTTTGTATTTTTTTTTTCTTTGTCTATGCTTCAACCTTGTTGTTTCACCTAAGAAAAAAGAAACATTGAATTAATAATTAAATATTTAAAATTTATTAAAATTTATTTATTATATTATATTTTTAATATTTAAAAAATATATTTAATTATTATCTATTCAATCACAATTTAATTACGGTCAAATCAACAAATCATGATATTTTTACTAATTCAATAATTGATCTTATTTTTAAAATATTAATTTTGAATCATAATTAAACTATAATTTTTTAGATTAATTTTTAGCTATTAATTATTTTTGTGTTTCAAATATATATATAATGCAAAGTTGATTTTCTTTTGTTTGTGTACTACTAACCAAGCTAGTATTACCAATTACATAAAATTTCATATTCAATACCACATAGTATACGGAATTAGTCAGCACTAGTCTACCTTTCTATAGTTCTCTCTCACCTTTTCCCTATTGTCTTCTCTCTTTTTTTAACATGCCTCTATTCTCTTCTCACTTTTTTTATTCCCTCAACCCAAATCTTTATAATTATTGAAATGCACTCTTTTAAAATTCTTCTAAAATAAAAAATTTGATACTCCCCCTTGGTAAAGAGGAAAGCATCAAGTGCCAAAAGCAAATGTGAAAGGAGTGAGAATGTGGAGACAAAGGGTTGACAAAAACATAAGCAAATATCCCCACATGCAAAGAAAAATCAATCTCAAACAAAGTTGAAATTACAAATTAGATAGAAGGAAATCTCATACATGTGTTATGAATGATGACTAGGGCGTAGGAGATCGATGTTAAAACTCTACCATGATGGCTTATTTCCCTATACTCCATGAAGAAGATTTAGGAAACTTACTTGTATTTGGCATTGATGATCTAAACTCTGAAGTTCTTAAGAAAAAGAGGTGGCCACCTAGCCAAGCACATGTGAAAATAGCAAGACATATTCTTAAATCACAAAACACATAAGAAAGAATAAAATTGAATTTAAAATTTTTTTATTGATAGATAATTTGCAAATAACATCCTAAGATAATTATAGGAAATTAGACAAATGTAATCAATAATTCCTAATTAAAAAGGAAAATCAAGCAACTTAATAAAGTGGAAAAGTCTTTTAAAACAAAAAACATGTAATAATAGAAAAGTTCCTAAAATTAAGACAAAATAGAAAAGTTTTAAAAGTAAAGAAACTGTTGAAGTTAGGCCATTTATTTGGACTTCTTCTTTGATTTCTAATGATTTAATTAGCCCAAATATTTATCTACCTGCACTCTGTACCAGTTGAGGAGAACCACACAGAATTATTAAATAATTGATTCAGAAGAGACGACCATAAAGAGGAGTTATTTTTTCTTTTTTGTTTTTTCTAAGCATAGAGAGGAAGAGCTTAATTGTAAAAAGACATAGAAAAAAAATTACCATAACTAAATAAAATAAAATAAAATGCTAAAATATATTTTAATTCTTTAATTTTATCATAGATTTTATTTTATTTTATTTTAATGTTGTTCCTTACTTTTATAACAAATGTTACTTTCATAGCTTAATTTTAACTTATTTTAATATCTCCCTTAATTTTATTTTAAATTTAAATTTTATTTAATTTTAATTTAATCTCACAAAAATCATTCAAATCTTTCTTTTCCTTTAAATTAGAGAATAAAAAAGTCCGGTCTAATTTCGAGAATTGGGCTTGGCCCACAACAGGAAAAGAGTTAGCAGGAGTATGTTCAGGGTGGGCTTCGGCCACATGAGATGGACAAGGACAGGGCTAACAATTATAAATCTTAAAAAAAAAAAAAAAGCGGTTTATTTATTTTATAACTTTCCTTTATTGCCTGACCCCCAAAAAAAAAAAATTATTATTTTTTTAAAATGGATATATCTATTTTTATTTTTTGGCCAGAAAAAATGGCTATATCTAATTGAATGACCTTTTTATTGGCGATTTCAATTAAATGCAGATGCAACCACATACACGATACCCTTTTTGTGAACAACATGACCCAAAAAAAAAAAAAAAAATCTTTCACTAATAGTATTAGTATTCATAAAGAAAAGTAATAAACATGATATGACTTTTTTTTTTCATAAAATGAATTTAAACAGATATATAAATATTAAAATCATATACAATAGTATGATAAATCAGGAAAACGTTACTAACTATAATATGGAGTTTGGACCTTTATCCAATTGAATATATGATGCAAGACCTTATAGTTAATCATACCTGCCTAGATTCAACACAAAGATCTTTACTAAGAATTAACTGCAACGTATTAATAAAAACATTACTTATATAGTTATAATCATATCATATCTCATAAATAAATATCTGGCGTCACCTGGCACACCATGTTTGCTACACCCTACGGTCAACATATTTACGAGTTTGATTTTACAAAAGTAAGAAGCTATCATGTCACGTTTGAATTATGATTTTCTTTTCAAAATGGTTTTGAATCTCTGTCATTATGCTTACATGGTTGTTAATTATTCATGTGCGCAAAGTATTTTATTTAGTAGTGAAGAACAAATCCATATATAATAGCCCTTTTTTATCATTTATGCAAATATTAATTATTCACTTTTATATTTTATATGTGAGATAATCTATTGAAAAACATATATAAAACGTGAATGTGTTGAGAGTGGCAATATTATATAATGGGAAAATTAAATTGGTCATTAAAAAAACTACTGAAAAAAAAAAGATCTTCGTTTTTGTCAAACCTTAATACTAATTTTGAAGATCTTGTTTTCACTTGATTTAAATATTTTAAGCTCATGATTTCAAATTAAAATATATGTAATTTATGCGTTGAAAGTGACAATTAAATAACCATATTATAATTAATGTGCTATAATATCACATCACCATATTTTAATCAGTGCAAACCACGCATGCTTTCTGCCAAAAAAAAATTGAAAAAAAGGATGAATCTTGTTCCTGCTAATTTTGATGTAGATGTTATATCTAAAATAGCGATAGTCCACTTCATATCTACCAGGAAAAATGAAAAAGAAAATTCTGGTTTTTTTTCTCACCAAACAAACGGGAAAATAGAAAAGAACAGCACAAGGTTTTTGTTCCATACGCCTTGGAGCAAGTGCAATAAGTGCCTCATTTTGGTCCCAACCACTCGCCCTCTGCAAATTTCACTTTCAGCTTTCCCTTTAAATTATCACAATGCAAGACCACAGCTCCACAAGCAGAGTCCGATCCTCTTCCATAAACTTTCTCTCCATTATCTCTTCTATAGGATCTAGGTTGTTCAAATTAAGATCTAAATAGTTAAATCTTTTTTTTTTATTTTTTTAACCTTAAATATCATTTTTTTTTAAGTTTACGGTTAAAGAACTGATCTTATTTTATCTCTTGCTTTCTTTAAAAAAATTAAGTTTTTAAAAATAAAAAATAGATTTAAACCTTTTAAATTAATCTAAACGGTCTAGATTTTATACCAAAGAATGTATTAGAGAAAGTGTAGGAGAGGATCTATTTTCACAAGCAAATATTAACTTAATTAGGTATCACAACTTGTAGCTGGACATGCCCCAAAAAAGGAGAGAATTTTTTTAAAAAGAAAGTTGAAAATAAAAAGCTCCTCTACATGCAAATCAATTAAAAAAAAAAAGTTTTACTATTTATAATTTCAGTACAGTGCGATTTTTTACAAATTATATATATATATATAAATTATGGCTTCCATGGTGCTGCCATTTAATTCCCGTTTCTTGTTTTATATATTACTCCAAGTTCATTGAGCTAAATTAATCCGATTCCTAAATAATCAAGTTTTATGTATATCATAAAATGGAAAGAAACTTACTAGGTAAAATTCTCTATGAAATTTAGAGGATTTGTGCCCATATTAACATTTATATTTGAAATCCCTATTTCATTTTTTAAAGAAACACATAAAAATGTCATGCTGAAATAAACTATGTAAATGCAGGTTGTGTTGGACTTAGTCAGGGTGGCTTGGTAGTTTTTGTAACAATCTAGGTATTTGCACTTCCATGGATGCTGAACTTTGGGGAGTCTCTTCTAGTCTGGAACTAGTTAAGGATCTTCGAATCAACAAATTTGTGATTAAGAGTGATTCTCAAACGATTGTTTCTATGTTGCAAAGCTTAAGGTCAACAAAAGATAAACGAAGTCATATCTTGAGTCATATGAACAGGACATTGAAGCAGGACTAGCAATTCATTATTGTTTACATTTTCAGGGAAGGCAACGTGCGGATTGGTTAGCAAACTATAGTTTCAGTCATAACTATGGTTTTCTTTCTATAAATGTTCCTTCTTGTGCTTTAGATGCTTTACTTTTGAGAGACACAATAGGGGCTATTACCTCTTGTTTAATATCCTTGTAATTTTCTCTGTTTTAGGCCTTTGGTCCCATTGTTTCATTTATAAAAAAAAACTACGTAAATAAAGTTTCCTAAACAAGAAGCCTACAAGGTTACTGCAATAAATCAAAGGTAAAGCAAAAGACTTGATGACAATAATGAAGTTTCTTATCCCCATTATGCTACTATCTATGTCTTGTATGAGCAAATTCAATTAGACTAAGTACATGTTTGGTGTTATATTTAAACGATTTCAAATCACGTTTCATAAGAAGCGATAAGTTATTACTTTTATATAAATGTAATTTTTTAAAATAAAAAATAATACAAACATGATTTTTTAACACAGCGCCAAACATGCACTAAGCTTATATGATATTTTAGATGTTATATAGTATGTAATATAATGTGTATTTTTGAAGTTTTATTTTAAATAAGGAGTGAATTAATTGAAGGTGTCTGTATATATACACACACAATTGGGACTTGAACCTGGGCCTTTAATAAAAGAGAGGCAAACAGTGCAGTAAATTTTCCGTCAAACCACCTATGCTTTTTGCCAAAGGATGAATCTTGTTCCTGCTAATTTTGATGTATATATTATATCTGAAAAAGCGATAGTCCACTGCATATCTACCAGGGAAAATGAAATAGAAAATTCCGTTTTCTTTTCCCTCACCAAACAAACGGGAAAATATAAAAGAATCGCACAAGGTTTTTGTTCCATACACCTTGGAGCGACTGCAATTAGTGCCCTCTTTTGGTCCCTAACCATTCGCCCTCTTCACATTTCACTTTCAGCGTTCCCTTCAAATTATCACAACTCCGTAAGCAAACAGTAACCTGACTAGGTGTGGCGCCGCGAATTGCTGCACCCACCCCAGAAAAAAAAAAAAAAAGGCAAAAAATTTTCAAAAGAAGGTCAAAAATTAAAAATAAAAAGCTATTTCGCATGCAGTTGAATAAAAGAAATTATACTTTAGATCAATCTAACCTTTTACAAGTTTTATATATATATATATATATATATATATAAAAGAAGGTCAAAAAATGAAAAAAAAAACTTCTTTGCAAGCAATTGAATAAAAGAAACAATATTATTCATAATTTTCAAATAGTACAACTTTTTACAAGTCTTATATATATATATATATATATATATAGCTTTCATAGTGCTGCCATTTAATTCCCATTTGATGCTTTATATATTACTACAAGTTCATTGAGCTAAATTAATTCAATTCCTAAATAATAAAGTTTTATGAATATCATATATTAATTGATGTGGCATGATAATGAGTTTGGAATTGGACGGTTGAAATGGAAATAAATTTACTAGGCAAAATTTTCGATGAAATTTGGAGGATTTGTGTCCATATTAATATTTATATTTGAAATTCCTATTTAATTTTTTAAAGAAACAAACGAAAATGTTATGCTAAAATAAACTATGTAAATGCATGTTGTGGTGGACTAGTCAGAGATGATGATGGTAGGTGGCTTGAAAAATTTTTGTAACAATCTAAGCATTTGCGCTTCCTTGGATGCTGAACTTTGGGGAGTATTTTGGGGTCTGGAGCTAGTTGAGGATCTGGGTATCAACAAATTTGTGATCAAGAGTGATTCTCAAATGGTTGTTTCTATGTTGCAAAGCTTCAGGTCAGAGATAGATAAACGAAGACATACCTTGAGTTGTATTAAGATGACATTGAAATAGGACTAGCAATTCATTATTGTTCACATTTTCAGGGAAGACAACTCTTGTGCGGATTGGTTAGCAAATTATGTGCATGTTTGGCTCCGCGCTCGGGAAAAAGAAAAGGTGATTTTGTTAGAAATAAAAAATTGTAGCTTTTGGATAAACAATATTGCAAACGTGATTTTTCCGCTCTTAAATACGCAGCCAAACGTATTCTATAGTTTCAGTCATAACTATGGTTTTCTTTTTATAAATGTTCCTTCTTGTGCTTTAGATGCTTGACTTTTTAAAGACACAGTAGGGGCTGTTACCCCTTGTTTAATATCCTTGTAATTTTCTCTGTTTTAGGCCTTTGGTCCCATTGTTTCGTTACCAAAAAAAAAAAAACTATGTAAATAATTTTCCTGACAAGAAACCCACAAGGTTATAGCAAAAGATTTGATGACAACAATGAAGTTTCTTATCACCATTATGCCACTATCATTTACATGTACAGGTGCTGTATGAGCAAATTCAATTAAACTAAGCATACGTGGTGTTGTTTTAGATGTTATATAGTATGTAATATAAAGTGTATTTTTTAATTCTTTTTTTTTAAATAAAGAGTGAGTTACTTAAAGGGGGGTGTGTATACACACTTGGGACTTGAACCTGGGCCTTTAACAGAAGAGAGGCAAACACTGCAGCAAATTTTCTGCCAAAGTATGCTCTTAATCAGAGGCTACAAATTAATTATCGGTTGAAAGCTCCTATGGCCATGTTTTCTTCTTTGTTAGCAGAACGCCAGCAGATCTTATTTCTAAGACATTGAAGGATGATATATATTAAGTGCTGTTTAATCCATAGAATATTAAATAAAATAAAATAAATGAAATAGATGGAAAATAATCCTCATATCCATAAACATTGTAAAAAGAAAATGGAAAGAGAAGGGGCTAATAGTTTGTTAGTTATTCTACGTTATGATTGTGCAATTTTTTTTAACTTTTAATTTTGTATGAAATATAATACTTTCATCAATTTTTTTATTTAAAATTTAATAATATATGTTCATATAGACTAAGTCAATATATATATATATATATATATATATATATATATATATATATATATATATATATATATATATATTTAACATGGATAAATTAAAAAAAATTCACATTTTCCAAAAAAAAAAAAACATATTTTGCCATTTGAAATAACAAATTAGATGTATTTTTTGCTTACAAGTAGAGATAAGATTCTGAACAAAAAAATTTGACCAAAGAAGTTATGTTACACAAAATTAAAAAGTTTAAAAGCTTTTTAATTCTTTTAATATTAAAAAAATAATTTACAAAAACCCTCTCATTTGAGAAAGTTTCTTTACATTTTTGGCATATGCTTTATGATCCTCGTTGGTGTCCAATTTGCTGCTGTTTTCACCTTAAACTCCGCAGCTACTGGTTTTCCCAACTAATTCTAGACAATATATTATTGTTTTCACCCAAAAAAAGACGGGTAACTTGCAGTTAAAAGAGAATTTAAAATAATTTTGATATATGAAAAATAAATAAATATTTTAGAGATCAAATTTATTGAGAATATATATTTAAATCTTTATATATTCAGTTACAATTAATTTTGATTTATTATTTGTTATAAATAAAAAGTTTCATAAAGACTCTATGTAGTTTTAAGGATGAAGGCGACTGATTGGTGGCTTTAAACTGTCCGTCTAAATGACCATTTTCGCATTTAGTGAAACACCAGGAAACCACCGTTCTGATTCATTCCGTTTTGGAATATTCATAGCACCTCATGGTATCATCCTACAAAACAAAAGGAACCTACCAACCCTCATGGTTGTGTCCGGTTTTATTTGAAAAAAAAAATCAGTTAAAGATTTCAAAATATAGATATTTATATTAAAAAATTTTAAATTTTATTATTTTCAAAAGTTAAGGTCTATATCCGAAATTTTCGCTGGATATTATTGCAACAGACAAATCTGGTATTTTACACGTGATACATGGAGCAACACTAGTTTCAAAGACCAAGCACATTGTGTGAATTTTGTACGTCTATTACATGGTCATATCATGTCACAACATCCCCACTTTTATCGAGTGCATATAAGCCATACAATTCATTGATTAAAAAAATTTCAAAAGGAAAAAAAAAAAATCTATTTTTAGCATCCTTCTCCCCTGATCTAAAATGATATTTGTAAAAATAAATGTGGTTTTTCTGGTCAAATTGTACTAATTAAATAAAGATAAAATATATTTTTAATTTTTAACTTTATTTTAAATTTTATTTTATTTCTTAATTATATTATATTTTAATTTTTTCTTACATTTTACTTTTTATTTTTTAATTTTATTTTGTTCTAATATAATCTATTAATTTTATCTTAAATTTAACCTTCATCTTTTAATTTTATTTTATGCTAATTAAATCTTTTAATTTACAAAAATTACTCAAATCTTTTATTCTCTTTAACACCATTAAATTGACATAGGACTTTTTAATATACTAAGAATTTTAATTTGCAATGTTTGAGAAAAATAAGATATTTGAATAGTTTTTTAAAATTAAAGGATCAAATTTTAGTAAAATAAAATTAAAGAAAGAATAAAATTTCATATAAAATTAAAATTAAATGAAATTATGAAATAAAAATATAATTTAAAGTATAGCTCGAAAATCTAATTAAAGTTCAATAAAACTAAGCTATAAAATTGAAATGTTAAATAAAATTAAAATATTGAAGTATAATATTGGCTTAAGTACTTGTAAAGGAGAATTAAACAAGGTACCAGTCATCCGGTATGAGGCGAAAACTGCACCAGTCTGTGGGCCATGAAAGCAAGAACAATTGGAATCTCCCTTGTCTCCTTTTTTTTGTTGTTTCTTTGGATAGTTCAAATTTATTATTATTTTTTTTTAAGTTTAAACATCAAATTTTTTAATTTTGTTATTAGAAAAATATTTTTATTTTATGTTTTATTCTTTTTAAGTTTTTTGAGAATAAAAAATAAATTTAAATCTTTTAAAATCACTTAAACGATCTAAATTTTATAAGAAAGAGAGCACCAAAAAAAAAAATAAAGGAGAAGATTTGATTCAAAGGAAAAACTGTGGGCGTCACTTTTCAGGATAGAGGAAAGAGAACTGTGTGTTTATCCAAAAAAAATAATTTCCACGTCATCTCAATTTTTTATATTCGATTATTTTACTTTTTCCAATATTCACTAATCCGCCCCACTGGCCAATGCACCTTCTTCAACCACCACGAAAGATTCTGGACCCCACATCAACATGTTGCTCTTTGAAAATTTGTATTAAAATAATATTTATTATTATAACAAATCTTAAAAACAATACTACAACTAAATATTTCAACTCTCTCAATCTTGTCTCCCATGTTATCAAATTCAAACTGAATACTCATTTTAAATAGAAAAGAAAAGCTCAAATTGAATATTTTTTATCAGTTTATAAATAGTTTATTGTTTTAACAGTATATTATTAAGTAATGATCATTATGATTCTTTTGAGGTATATTTAATATTTGTTATAAATTAAAATTTTTCATGAGAGACTAGGAAATTCAGTCTCTCATTACCGTGATATATTCAAAACTCTATTTTTAAAATATTTTTTTAAAAAAATTGTTATTTTCTCTAATCAAAAGTTAGTTTATTTTTTTAAAATTTTTTGATAAATATTATAAAAAAATTTTTAAAAATATATATTTTTATATAAATTCTTATAAAATTATATTTTATTTTTTAAAAATTATATATAAATTTTTATAATTTTTTTTTTAAAATTTGATTAGATTAGAATCCAATTGTGTTTTTTGGGACAAAGCCAATGCAATTGAATGAAACTGAGCAAGCCGGACTACTGGACTAACCTAATCAAGGCTTCCTGACAAATATGTATAGAGAAAGTGCCTAGTCATTGCTTTTAGAGAATAGTTTATTTAGATCTTTCTCATGTTTTCAATACTAACAATATCTGATTAAATATATCATATTAAGTTGTAGAACATACGTTGTTTGTTTGTTGCATTAATGGGACCCAATTCTCAAGAAGTATGCAAACAAGGGTTAAGGAGAGTTTAATGTTTATACCATTTAATCATCTTAAAACTTGTATAATTATTTTAAATTTTATTATAAATAATATTGTATAATTATACATATATTTTAAATTAAAGATAATGAAAAGTTGGGATTCTCGGTATTATCTTGATCCAACAATCCCTTCCCTTTCTCACTGCAACCATCTCTAATTCATGCTTAAATAAATGTTTATGCTTCGTACACTGTATTTGAGCCTAATTGTCTTCACTTCAATACAAATTAAATAAAATTAATTAATTAAAATCAGAATAATCTTTTTTTAATTAAATTTAACTAATATTATACCCCGTCTAGTGTCTTCGTACCCACAGAACCCCAGAGTCTACCCACAGTTTTAGATTTGCGGATTTTGTCCCCTCTAGCCATTCCTACAGGGAGTATCAAATGAATTTACCAAGTATGTATACAAACGTGGAAAAATTACATGTAAAGACGTATATTTTGTAAATTTTATAATAAAAAATTTTAAAAATTAAAATTATTTTTAACAACTATAATTATTATCAAATTTTAAAAAACTTATTATTAAATTTAAGAAATTTATTATAAGATATAAAAAAGTTCTAACCTTAAAAATAATCTTGGTTTTTAAGATTGTTTATTATAAATTTTACAAAATTTAGATGTTTAAATTTATTTTTTTCTAACAACTTTTATACTCCCATTTATTCATCATTGGGTGCTTTATGTTGAAGTTTCATATTTAAACTTTTGTATTGCTTTTATTACAAAAAAATAAAGAAAAATAGAATCACATTATGGACGTCGTCAAGACTCGAGAGTGACGGGGATTAGGAATTTACAAAATTTTATTGGTAGGAAAATAGCGTATTGAAGAAAAGTTAGTGTGATTGTGAAGCCCAACTCACCTTCTCCCTACCACCTACTTTTCGTTGTCCTTTATTCCTTCATTTTTAGGCAAAATACTTTTCAATGCCCATGACGTAAATGGATTCTCTGCACTCTTTTGAGTGTAGCGTTGGTATTACTTTTTCAGCATTAAATTTAAATGATTAAATTTTAATTATTTAAATCTTTAATTTAAAAGAACGCAAAATAAAAAATAATTTCTTACTTACTAAGTTAGAAAAAAAAATAGTGTTTAAGATTAAAAAAATAAAAGAGGAAAAAATTTTGTTTTGAACCACATCCAAAAAAGGTGCGGAAAAACCGAACTCTCTCTTTAACATGGGAGACATGATATTTTCTTGATCCAAAAAGCGTGCCGACAAACCCAACTCTACCTTTGACTTGGGAAAATTTGTCTAGAGAAACCTGAGTATAGTATATTTAAAAAATTAGGAGTTAAAATTAAATTTATATAAATAAAATTTATATATAAAATAAATTTTAATTATTGAGTATATAAAAGGCATATCACACTAAGTATATATAAAAATTATTTTGACTTGAAAGACATGATATTTTAAGTATATATAAAAATTATTTTGACTTGAAAGACATGATATTTACTTGTTTACACATATATCCCTCAAATTTTACTTTTCTTTTATTATTACATAATATCATTATTAATTTTATAGGAAATTATTCTTTTTTTGTGAAATATTTAAATTATATAATTATTTCTTTTATTATAAAAATATGCACAAATCTTCCTAAAGTTAAAATATGATTCAAATATGTTTAAGAATAATATTGATTTATTTTACTAAAAAAACATTAAAAAATATTTTTAGACTTTTATTTATTGTTGAAAACTATAAAATTTAATTTATTTTAAATTTAAAATTTTGATCACATTTATATTAGTTAAATACTTATTTAATACTTATTATTATATGTATAAATAATATATATATATATATATATATAAATATAAGAGTATTTTGATTAATATAAGTATAATGGATACTCATTTTTTGTTGCAAACAAGGTCAATGTAATATATTTTTTAATTTCATAAGAGAAAAGTGATGCACCAGATTAAATATAAAAATTAAACATGTTTTATAAAAAGAAACTTAAGATTGAACTAAATGAAAATTTGAGTTATCATTCAATCATCCTCCAAAAAAAGAACAAAGAGTAATTTCTTACAACGAAGAAAATTAATTCTAAAATGTCTTTCAGATTTTTTTTTTTTTAACCCGAATAGGTATCCTAGAGTGTAGAATCTTTAAAATCAAAAGATGAACCATACAATTTAAATATCTTTTAAAAAATATGTAATGTTCTCTTAATTTTAAAACAATTATATGATATGATACATGAAACAAATTTCCACGGCTACTTCCTCGAAGCTTTCTTTTGCTTATGTACATTTGTCTTCGGAAGATAGATAGACAGTTTCAACTCTTATGAATTTTATGTCAATAGTATTTTATTTTTCAAAACTTAAAAAAAAAATAGGGAACAAGAGATACTTCACATGCCCCAATACTTTTTAAGTATGATGTTTACAATTACATTGATAAAGAAAATAAGAGAAGAGATTTAGTGAATGAATGATCAATTAATTTATAACCAAAAACAAAAAAAACAAAAGTGAGTGAAACTTATTGATATATATATATATATATATATATATATAAACTAAAAGATTAGAATAAAAAAAACCATTTTAACCTTACATTTACTTACATGAATGGAAGAGGTATTGTTGTATATAATATTTATTATATTTTTATAATTATTTATAATTATTATTTAATAATATTTATTCTTTTCTGAGTTTAAATTAAAGTAAAGGTATAAAAAATTTTTTGTTTAGAAAATTAATTCTTTATATTTTCTTTTCTATTTTACATATAAACGTCCGTATATTTTCAATTTATTAATTACATGTCCTTCCGAAATCTAAGCCTTTGCGCCGACAGTTTTGTTTTTGGGTAATGTATCTTTTCAGGCCAAAAAAAAAAAATCTTTTCCGCCGACACAAAGTTCAACTCCAATTGGGAATGCAAATTGGAGAAATTCTGAGAGGATAATTTTCTTATGCATAATTTAACAAAAAAATTTAAAATTAAAATTCATTTTCTATCTGGTTAATTTTCCTTCAATCCGCCTTTTAACTTTCTTGATTTCGAATGCATGATAATCTCCAAGAATTTCGCACCAACTTGGTCGGTATGAAAAAAAAGTCCTCAAGCGAATTGTCTATATATTCTCAACTTGTTCATTCTCATATTCTTGTGTTTAAAATTTGTTGAAATCTATGTAAGAATATCAGTTTTTCCTTTTTCCTTAATCATAAGAACTCCAAACTACCCACATATGTATGATTAAGAATTTAATATGCAATGCAATAATCAAATCTAAGAATCTTGTTAGATCATTGGCCCCCCCCCCCCAAAAAAATCTTGTTACATTTTCTTAATTACATGGAAAATATGTCATTTTAATTTTTTTAACATGCATATGTTATTTTAATTATAGTTTAATAATTCTCTCCTACTCAAAACTTCTCCTAAACCTTTTTTTTAGGGCCGTGGGAAATAATTAAGTACAATTAGTATTTAAGTTTTCTTTTTAATAAGTTTTTACTTAGCCAAATTGTGTGTGGGGTGTGTGTGTATAACCTTTTTTTTTTTTATGATTTTAATAATGCATCCAACATAGATATGGTGCATGCAAAAAAATACTTTTTTTAAAATATTAACTTCAATATTTATACCTAAATAATTAATATTAGAAGCATAATTCCTTAACTAATTGGAGAAATATGTATATGTAAGTATTAAAATAAGATGTTTGTCCTTTAGGTAATACTTGGGTTATAAATTTTATTCTTTAATATTTGTTAAAAAAATAAGTATACAATCATTCTATTATAGTCTATTTGGTGCAATAGAGATAAAGGGATTTATTTTACCTAACTGTGTGCATGTATGGCCTTTATAATTATTGTTTAATAGTATATAGTATTATTTTATTATTTTTAAAAATAAAAAGTAAAAGAATCATTAATCATCTATTTTTTATTTCTCTTCCTATTCTCAAAATTTCACATACCAAATAGGTCATGCAATAAAATTTTCAACTGCATTTAATCATTGGTTTGCTTTTGTTCTTTCTCCTATTGGGAGAGCTTAATATATTACAAGATTCCATCAAGTCATAAAAGTAAGTTGGTAATGATTTAAAATTTATTTTTTAAGACCAGACGTCGACTCACCATCTTTTGCTTTTTTTAAGTTGGCATTACAAAAGAAAATTAAGCCTGAATTGACAACTATGGCATACAAAATAAAAAAAAATATTATATCATCCAAAAAAAAAGTGTGGTTCCTGACGTGGCATGCAATGACAAGCTCCCATACAAGAATATCTAGATGCCTCCGCAGCAGATCCAGTCCAACCTCGAGAGACTAGTCCCCCCCGCCTTTTTTTCTTCTTTGGTCAGTAAAACGAAAAAGAGAAATTTATGCGTTACCGTCAGTAAGTGAATATACGTACATTATAAGTCTTATGTATTCAGATTAAATCTTAATTATTAAGTATTTGATGCACTTAATGGTAATGATGCAATAGCACGTAAGCTAAAGCAAAGGACGTTTTGTGGGTCCCTTTCAAGCAAGTTCCAACTAGGATCCTCCCCTATTTGACCTGAGCATGACAAACTCATCTCTTACACATTGCTTAAGAGGCAAAAGTGGTTTTTTAAAAATTTGAATGGATGAGATTATATTTAAACAGTTTATATTTATTTTGTTTTTTAAAATTTTTATTTAAAAAATAAAAATAAAAATGATTTCATAATTATATATTTAAAAATAATAATTTATATTAAAATTTTAAAATTTAATCTATCCAAATTATATTTAAATAAATTTATCCCAATAGTAAGCACAGCATATTCATCCCTGAAATGTACAAGAAATGGGACTCCGTGAACATGTGGTCATTGAAAAAGTTAACACCATAGACATTTTTATCTTAATGACACAAACTCCCTGCTATAAAATGAGTAAGAACATCTAATTGAGCAATTTGTCCGCTTGTGCCCGGGAAATCATCGCCCTCATGTGGGTCCCACGGGTCACATGCCCTGTGCTCGCGTCTTTCATTGCACTCCGCTAAAGCTAGACATGTTTGGTAAGGCGAGAGAAGGGGAATTAAAAAAAATTATATAAAATATTTATTTTATTTTTAATTATTATTTAATATTATATTTTAATTATTATTTAATTATAAAAAATAAAAACATTAAAGTTTTTTATTTTAAAATTTATTTTTATCTTTATTTTTATACTTAATTTTTTTATATACCAAACACTCTTTTTCCTTAAAAATCAATTTATGGCGGATTTATAGATACTCCAAAATTATGTTTATCCTATAATGACTAAAATACCCTCATTCCTTTCTACTATAAAAATGAAGATGCACACTCTTCTCGTTTCATTCCCCTTCGGTGCTGTGTCACGTGTGAACTCTCTGGTAAGACCGAGAGGGGAAGATTCTGCTTAATTGCCGTTGAGAAATTTGAGAATGTTGGGAATCTTCAGCAGTTCTATCATCTCGCCGCCGGACGAGCTGGTCGTCGCAGGCAACCGCACGCCGTCGCCCAAAATCACGGCGGCCGCTCTGGTCAACCGCTTCGTTCAGACCAACGCGTCCGCCGTTTCCCTGCAGATCGGAGACCACGTCCAGTTGGCTTATACTCACCACAACGAGACACCGTGGCAACCCAGGTAATGATGGCTCCTTCTTTCATCCAAGTCGCCTAGGCGACGTCGTAGTGTCATATCGATCGTAATCCTTGTTAACTTGTTTATGGATTATGGTGCTCGGAGTAGGTAAAAAATTTTTGTGCTTGTTGCTCAAGAAATGAGAAAAAAGGACGAAAAGAAAGCAGTAAGATTAATGATAAAGTGAGCTAAAATAAATTAAACTTTAATTCAGAAATTTCTGATAAAAATAAAAGGTTTAAAATCTTACTACCCTGTGATCGGTGATGTAATTTTCTATTAATCTTACTGAGATTATATTTTATGGATTTTCTGGCTTAAATTAATTTTCTCAGCAACCAAAGCGGCTTGAAGCGCAGTTATGGATGAGTAAATAAAATAGGCGAGTAGGCTGGAGATGAGGGAAGAAAAATGAAAAGTTAAGGAATGTATGGGGGTGGATGACGCGAATGGAAAGAAAATATAAAAAAATGAATGAGGGGATGGAAAATATTTTTTATTTTTTTTAAAAATAATTTAATAATTAAAATAATAATTTAAAGAATGAAATAATAATTATAAACTTATACTAATAAATATTATAAAAAGATTACATTACTGCAAACTAAACAAAGCCTTAACTGGGTTGGTAAGGGGGTAAAGATCGTAGTTCCATGATATTAAACAAGGAAATTAGAGTTTAACCACTAACCGTTTGACACGCATGGTTGTTGGTGGGAGATCCAATGGTTATGATTCGGCGATGATATGTTGATGACTGTTGTTTTGCGTGATTGCCACCTGGCACCCAAGGAAAAATGATATTTAAAACCATAGAAAGCGACTCGTTGGGAATCCTGAAAAATTATCAGGTAAGGAGATAAAAGAGTCCTTTTTTGCAAAAAAAAAAAAAACTTACTTCAGCCTCGCACTTTAACTTCACAATTTTAAAACGTATTTGGCTGCGCGTTAGAAAGGGAAAAAATTACGTTTGCAACTTTTTTTATCCAACCAAACCACGTTTGTTTCTCTCCTAATGCACAGCCAAACACGCACTTAGATCGTCTAAGAAACCTGATTTAACTGTTCACACGGAACCCGTGAAGTCAAACTTCTTCCTTAAGATGTCGTATCTTTGGATTCTCTTTAATTGGGAGAAAAAAATTTATATGGTACATTTTGGAAAAGAAAAAAGCATAATTGATTACTGTGATAACCTAAATCTTCCTCTTCTCTTTACCATGTTATGTAAATACTGCGTGCAAAATGGCAGGTCATTTGCTGTGAAGGACGAGGTATTCTGCTTATTTGAGGGAGCTCTTGACAATTTGGGCAGCTTAAGACAACATTATGGGCTCGCCAAGTCTGCCAATGAAGTGCTTTTGGTCATTGAGGCTTACAAAGCGTTACGTGATCGAGCACCCTACCCTGCCAATCACGTCGTAGGCCATCTCAGTGGGAGCTTTGCTTTCGTTGTTTTTGACAAGTCCACTTCTACCCTCTTTGTGGCTTCTGTAACTAGTTCCATTCCACCTATTAATTTTCTTGATCCACCACCACCTTAGCTTTAGATGGTTACTTAGAACAATCTGCTTACAATTTTTGACAGGACCAATTTGGTAAGGTTCCTTTGTATTGGGGAGTAACGGCTGATGGATACGTAGCATTTGCTGACGATGCAGAATTGCTGAAAGGTGCTTGTGGCAAGTCACTTGCTTCTTTCCCTCAAGGTGGGTTTTGCTAAAATGTGCTATTTATGTGTGTCAGTGTGTATATAACTAGATTCACAAGCCTTTGGAAACTATTTGTGGCAACTGACCTAGAAGGATAGAGGACCAAGGAGAAAGAGAGATAAAGTACAAAAGAAAGTGAACCAAAGAGGTGATTTACCCTTCCAATATGGTGATAATTCAATTAGACTTATGTGGAGACAATATTTCGAAACGCCCAATTAGAGAGAGAGAGAGAGGATGAACAAGTGCCTCTTGTTCTTTGCGGGTAGTAGAATGACATTGTCTCGCTTGGGGCCAAAACTATTAAGCTTCCTTCTTATTGCTGACGTTTTTGCCATCTGATCGTACAGGATGTTTCTACTCAACAACAGTTGGAGGATTGAGATCTTATGAAAATCCTAAGAATAAGATAACTGCAGTGCCTGCAAAGGACGAGGAAATCTGGGGTGCAACCTTCAAGGTAACAAAATTACTTGACTTTGAATAGATTGCTTGCAGAAGTAGATTTTTCCTTCATTCCATTCGTATACTGACTACTGAGTGTGGCCAAGGCATACCAATATTGTTCCCTACCTTGGTTTCTTAAGCCATTACTTGCGTATTTAATTTGGTGGGATGAAATATCAGGTGGAAGGGCCAGCAGTTCTTACAGCCACAGAATAGAAGATCTTTTTTCAAGTGAGGAGCTGTATGATCCTTTCGTATGGAGTGAATTTATGTGGTTGTAACTCCAAGGCATGCATAAGGGGCCATGCATATACTTGATTGCCGTGAGAAAAGTGGGACAAGTATAGTAGGGGCTTATTCTCGTGTAGTTCTTCGCTAGATTCGATTTGCTCTGTTTCTATCATTGTACAGCTGCTCTTTTCATTTTAATAAATTATGCATCTGCTTCGTGATTCTCTACTCCTATTTCATTAAGACTCGCGATGAATTCCAGGAGCAATTAAGCTGGCTTTGACAGTGATTGTTCCTTTATTGTTCCGGCGGAATAATTATTGAAAGATGAATTAATTCATAATTTGGATTCATTTCGATTCAGAAGTTCATAGAATTTATTCCTTACGACAAATTGTAAAACATTTTGCATACGGTAGTTTATAACATGACATTTCAAATCTTACACCTAACCCCCTGTATAATTGGATAGACCGAAAATATATACAATTCTGTTAAATGAGACAGAAACTGACTCTGTTTCGTTACAAACCGAAAAGTTCTGTTTTATTTCATGGAATTAGAGGATTTTGAATGTGGTTCCCTTAAGAAATAAAATCTGCATATGGTTCCCTTAAAAATTAAAGCTTAAATGTGTTTGAGAAATCTAATAGTTGATGGAAAAATAAACGCAAATTACATAGTAGTTTATTGTATGCTCTCCTTTAAATTACAATACATTTTTTAAATGTCACTTACTCTTTATTAATAATAAATAACTTTAACAATTTTAAGTCTCTAAGAATATTTAGACTTTTAAGTTTGTCAAGATTTTTCTATTAGGTTGTCCAATAAAATTTAAGCATGTGAAAAATTCTTTTTGAAAAGATGAGTTGTAAGAAAATTTATTTTCTATTAAAAAATTTGATAACAAATATGTAAAATTTCCACCTAAACTTTATTTGATAATAAAATTAATTAGAAAAAGGTGAAAATTTCCATACAACACTCTGCCTAAGGTATGTTTAGAAAATTTAAAAATAAAAAAGCTTCTTTATACACCTCTGTATTAGTAAACTAAAATTAAAAAAAAAAAATCATGAGGTCCACTATTATCTCTAACTCTTTTTTATTTATTATATCTCTATTGTCCCATTCTTTCATTTCCTTTAATATTTACTCTTTATAATTTTATTTGGGGAAATATTTCTTTTTATTTTTTAATGTTTCTCAATTAGTCAGCATTTGTTCTATCTGTAAAATTCTCCCATCTTCTCTTACATACCAGTTTGATAAATTGTTTCAATTTGTTATGGCTATGAAAATATTAACAAATTAAATCTCTTTTAATCAAAATTAATCCTGTGATACGAATTAGATAAAGCGTGATATTTTTAAGAAATATTTTCCCTTTTATGTTCTGCATCAAACTGGTGCACAAACAGCCACAGCACATTATTAATAGCTATATACTATTTGATACATTTATATCTTGTTAAGCATTAATTAGATCTCATAGACGGTATAACTTAATTATAAATTTAATATGGTTTTCCCTCATATTCTAGTTTAATCACTTCGATTGATCGTTTGTCCAATTTGAATTTTATCAGATCCACCTACTACAAAAATATGTTATATCATGATGTGAACATAATAAAATCGACCAGTGTCCTCATTTTTCCAATTCGATAAGGAAGTGTTTAGAATTTGAGTCAGAAACTACGGTATCTGTAAGGTGAAAATATCTTCTACTAGGAAAACACCGTATTATTCTAACGAAGATGTCTAAAAATATAAATATTAAAAAAAGAGACAAATTCTCCTATTTGGGAGATCACAATACCATGCTGTGAAGTAACCTCACAATAGAGAATGCGTCCCATCTACTAGTTATTTGTCACATTCACAAACTCGCTTTCTTATAGATAATTGAAATTGAAAGATGAAAACAGCTTCAAGCAGATCTGGCTTCTATACAAGGTCAAGAGGTACAAATTCTTAAACTTTATCTACAAAGTTTCGTGTTCATCCTTTTGCGAAAAGAAATGATATGATATTGTATTATAAACTTGTCGTATACTTTAATAAAATGAGTGCGAAATGTCCCATTAGATACGTTGTTAAGAAATTATTCAAAACCTTTGATGAATCTCTTGATTTCTCCCCTAGGAAGATGTGAAAGGTTTTAAGAACTTTTCTAACTCACACTGATAAGTCCAAAAATTTAAAAGGAAAATATTAAACAATTCTAAATATTTAATAATTTTTTCCTACTTTCGAATATTCAAACAAAAACTTTATAAAGGAAAACGTTACATCGTTTGACGTACTGTAACGCATGTTTATGTGGAAGCATGCCCGTGATTCCCTCTATGTGCCCGAGAGATTTTTACATTCCACAATTCATACTCTTCTCAATAATTTATTCTAAAATGTATTATCACAAATTTTCACATTTTAATAATATACGTTTGAATAAGTTATATAAAATTTTCACAAGTTTTATTGAAATTATACAATTTTTTTATTTTAGAAATATATACAAACTTTTTTTAAATATAAAATTATTTTATATTTTATATTTATTTTTTAACTGAAATATCTTATATTTAAAAAAAAATTTAGTCAAAAAATATGTATTTAGATTAATGAAAAATATTTTAATCAAAATATTTAAGTTAAATTAAAATGTAATGTAATTTTTTATTTTTTTAAATATATATATTTTTTTAAAAAATAAAAAAAAATCTGTATAATTTTAATAAAATTTATATAATTTACTCTATATATTTTTGAAATATTTTCAAATAATTGTTAATAAGACATGTACATCAAATAAAAAATTATTATGAAACTTTTACTATCAAGAAAATTCCCAAAAAATATTTTTTTTCATAAACATGTGGACCTCCTTGAGGACAGTTACAGAGCTCTTCCTCATTTAATTTCCTTTGCAATTTAGTCAACAAAGCTAACATTTCCAGCACAGCAGCTTACGAACACTAATTTGTCCACTTGTGGTAATAACGCTATTAACTCCTTCAGTCGAGGGCAAAATCGTCAGACCAGATAACTCCAACGAAAAGCCAATGCATTAAAACGAACCAGACTCGCGCTTCCATATTGCGCTCACTTTAACTCTTGCTCTTCCTTCTTCTTCCTTCGCTCCAATTACCTCTCTCTCTGCTTTCGAATTCAACGCAAAGTTCAGTTGCGAAGAAGATCCAGAAATTCCAATCCTTTTGAAGCCAATACGAGGTATATACTTATCTGTTGGCTTTTGCTTCTTAGTGTGCATGTTTGTCAAATTCGATGAATTTCATGGCTTGTCCTTGTTTTTGAGTTGATTTGATTGTTGCAATCCGCAAGATTTGATCTTGTGAGAAACCCTAAAATTTGATTTACAGAGTTCAAGAGAAGTTGCCTCCTATATGCGTATACGTTATGGATAACCATATATGCATGTATTTGGTTTTTTATTACCATCACCAATTTTTACAGGAAAGCTTAAAGGGGCTGATCATCTTGTTTTGTTGGCAGGGAGCAGGAGCGTTGAGTTGACTCAACGCTTTTGTTCTCGTGTTTCTCGTCTGGGTGTGAATTTGGTGTACACAGTACACTGCATGTAAGAATATTCCACAGAGCATCCATTATTTAATATTGACATGCTAGATACTTTTAAGGGTTTTTTTTTTTTATTCGGTCCCTGCGGATCTATTGTAGATATGACTCGGTTTACTTGAGGGAAATGGATTAAGGTTTATATCTATCTATCGATGGGTTTGTGGGGTCTCAGCCAGCCTGAAGTTGTCTACATGGTCTACCGCATGTTGGCAGCCCCAACGGTCTGATTGTAATAACTGATGCCAAGACAGATGCTCGCTGTTGAATGCAGTGTAATAATTCCATATAAATGATCTGGGAATAAAAGGCAAAACTTATCATTCTTGGGGCTAGATCTAAAGATTAAGTTCAGAATCATCAGAGTGAATTAGAGGAGTCTTCTGGATATTTTAAGGGACTGTAGTATATATGCTCATCTCAGCACAAATTCTGTTTTGGAGTTTGGACTGATAAAATTAGGCTTTTGCTTTTTGAGATTAAATGTTTCTTGCAGAACATATGATGATTTTTCATGGTATCTATTTGTTTGTGTTATGCATTCAAATGGCAGAGGAGTATTTCTAAAGTTCAACAAGTATGGATCAAAACCAGCATGGGCTACCAGCAGGAGGAATGTCTGGTACTTCTGCTCAAGGGGCATATGGCATGAATCAATATCAATCTAACCAAATGATGGCTCCTGCTCAGTCTCCTACTCAGGCAGGAGGAGGTCTTCCGGCCTCTTCTTCCTACCTGAGAGAGCAGCAATATGCTCACCAGTACATCCATCAGCTACAGCAACAAGAGCTGCGGCAACAACTCCAGAACTTTTGGGCAAATCAGTACCAAGAAATTGAGCAGATTGTTGATTTTAAGAACCATAGCCTGCCTTTGGCTAGGATCAAGAAGATCATGAAGGCTGATGAGGATGTGAGAATGATATCGGCTGAGGCTCCAGTTATATTTGCCAGGGCCTGTGAAATGTTCATTCTAGAGCTAACACTGAGGTCCTGGATCAACGCAGAGGAGAACAAGAGGAGGACGCTTCAGAAGAATGACATTGCAGCAGCAATCACAAGGACTGATGTGTTTGATTTTCTCGTTGATATTGTGCCAAGGGATGATTTGAAGGATGAAATATTCTCAGGGGTTCCCAGAGGTCCAGCAGAGAACGTTCCTTACTACTATATGCCATCTCAGCAAGTTGTAGCTCCTCCTCCTCCTCCTCCTCCTCCTCCATTTGGTGCTCCAAAAGTGATCATAGGTAGGCCTGTAGCTGATCAAGCTCATTATGGGCAACCAGCCCACCCTTTCTCAGCACAAATGTGGCCACACCACCAAAATCCCTCTACCAATTCAGATTCTTGAGCAGATAAGATTTACTGGGTACAAAGTGCAAATACTTGAAGGACACAAGGAAACCAGCGCATTTTCAGCATTAAATGGAGCCACCCGAATGTCACAACGAAGAGCCACCAACGACGAGAAGTCACTAGACGTCAAGATCATCTAGAACCGACTGTGTTCATTAGGATTCAAGAGTCGTTTTCGTATTTCTTTAACTCTCGTTTTTTTGTTTTTGGGGGGTCAAGGTAGTCAGTTTCAATGTGAGCTGGAACGTTGCTTGCGTGTTGTTGCGGGTGGCAAAGTAACAATCATTTGGTCTATGTAAAAATGGTTTATTTATCTTCTTCGTCAAAGTCTAAGCTAAACATTCAGAAATATTTTCTTTAACTATAATGCATAACAATGTTTTTGTATACTTTTAGAAAATTTTTAAGTCTATCCTGTAATTGATCTTTAATTCGAGTAAAAGAATGAAATAATCATTTTCAATTTCCTTTTGTAATAAACGTATAATTTAAAAGTAGTATACACACACACATGTATATATTTTTGGTAATAAAAAATTAAGAATGAAGCACATTATTAAGCTAAAGCTTTAGAAAGGATTACGTCGGAAACACAATTGGGAATTGAGTCAAACCAAACCAAGTTATTCTCATCTTTTTACCAAAACAAGCCAGCTTATACCCTACACTATTGGAAGATCCAAGGGTCCAGGAGACGTGAAAGCTCCTGAAATCCTTGAACACATTGTGAATTTCCTCAAAAACATTCTGGAGATATGATGGACCAAGGCTTCTGCTCCTTAGATCATCAAATACCAACTTTGTGTCTATTCTGAACACATGTTCTGCAGGAAAATATCACTATATATATATATATCAAATGAATTGTTACTACGTGCCTATATTTTTCTTCCTATTATCTCAACGTCCCCATTCCTGTCTAGATTATAAATCTACTTTATCTCTCAACTGTTCCACTTTTATATAGACTTTTAGACAAAATTGTTGCTTCATTTAAAATATTTTGTATAAACCTTTAATTCATTGGAATGTTTAGAGATAAATCAACTCAAATTGAAGATTAGTTGAAAAATATATATTGATATTTTAAAATAGTTACATTCAGCAATTGTTTCGCCTCCTTGTCACCATTATTTTCACTATTTACTTTCGTCGAACCATTCGCCATAGTTTGGCCCACAAAATTAAACTCAACATTCACCAACTGTCATGTGTTTTACCCTCTAATATTTTTTTTTTCAAAACGTTTTTATTCTTTTGGCATCATCAAGAACGCCCAAAGTAAGATGCGCCTAAATCCACTGCAACAAGAAATCCTATTGCACCCGTTGCATAGTAAGACATTTTACGCTTATTTCCCCGTAATGTTTAGAGTTTATAGTTTAATAAAAAAAGATAAAAATTATGATTATGAAGACGAAAATTATAATTAAAAGAAAATTAAATTTTATAAAATTTTTCCCATACTATGTAATTAAAATTTTTAAACTACAACTCTTTTCATAATTAAAATTTTTGTTCTAACAACTATAATTTTTTATCTTCCTCATCAAATTTTTTAATTCCTTAAAAAAAAAAGACATAAAACGCCTTACTGCACCACTTTTAACAGGAACCCCTACTACAAGGGATCCAGACACCTGATGCACCGAGATCCTCCATGGGGATCCAAGCGTAAGTAAGATAACAATGCCTTCAAAACATAGGGAATTTATCCAATAAAATAACAAAAAATCCAATATTATTAACTTGAAAAATTACCATAATTGGTTACAAGAAATGATTCTGCGATTAATATTACTCTGCGAAATGGTTTCAACTTCACAGTTTTTATAGATAGATACAAAACTTTTCGGAATATCAATTTAAAGACATCTTAGAGTGAATAACTGAAACAAATAATTTAATTATTAATTATCACAATGGTTGATCATGGAGGTCTCTGAAGGCCACAACCAGCATTAATTGGCCGGACAAATTACTTCCAAACTGCAAGAAAGCGTGCAAAAGATTAAATTTAACTCATTTAGCTCATAATAATAATAATAAGAATAATAATATTATTATTATTATTATTAATTTAATTAAATTCATTGTAGCAGACACTACCTTGTTCCTAAGTATTCAATGATGTCTCCGGTGACAGTTGATCTTTTCTTATTGAAGAAAGCAAGTGAAGCAGCCTTCCTCATGAGAGCTGAACCAGCGATGCATCCCAAAACTAAAGGATTTATACAACTGCAACAATGGTATAGTTAAGGATTTAAGTATACAACCAAAAATCAAAGATGGGCCCAAACAGGAGCCATTCCTTTTGGAATGTAGGTAAATATATATCATAGAACCTGAGATTTGAATTTGGATCAGCAGCAAGGATATATTGACGGGCCCATGACAAAAAGACAGCAACACTGTAGCAACTAAAAATAAAATACAATTTGTTATTACTAAAAAAAATTTAAAATTCAACAGCATAAATTTAATGAATTCAAATCTATGTTCTACGTTCTACTGGACTACTGGTCAGAAATAAATTCGCTTAAATTCTTCTGTTTCTCATGTTTAAGGATGACAACGGAAAACTGCAGCAACCAGTAAACATTACATAAGAAAGGGAGGGGGGGAAAAAGAGTCTTTGGGGTCAGTACATCAGCGGCAGCTTAGCAACTTTGTTTCTACAAGCCAATCTATTGGTCCAACTCTAGACAAGCACATAAATATAGGACAAGAAAAAGACGGAATCTCAGGAAGTTAGTAATAACGGTTTTGAAGTTCCTTTGGGCTAAAAGCTTGTAGTTCACAGGTAGTTGTTTGATTGGATGGAAGCTCTATATTCTATAAATTTTCTAGACATCTTGATTTGTTTCTTTAATGCAGTTAGATAATAGTAACAATAATGCGCACACCCCTCTGTGCCTTTACCTCTGCTACCTTTTCTTCCTAAATACAGCTTATGCTTACAATGTACACAATTACATGTACCAATGCTAGTGAATAAGGCAATCTTTTACTGGATCTAGTTACATCCTGTTAACAACTGAGAGGAGAATTTAATTCATTGAAAGACAAATTCGATCCCTTCAAGCGTATATACCTAAATTTTGTGACAGATGCACATAATGATAAAGGGAGTTTTAAAAAAAAAAATTGATGACAAAAACAAAGGAAACTCCATGTAGTGCAGGACCCATCTATGCATAAAATTTCCAGCAAAGTAATTTTACTAACACCAAGAAAATGACTTGCCTTCCAGACAGGATATCACCCTGGCCACCACAGCGTCTAGGAGAACCATAGATGCTCACTGCTTTGACTGCATCAAAAATAATATCATTCAACTGATTTTCTAACATCTGCAAATCACTATAACTTAAATATCCCATTTACTGGTGCTATGTGCACACAGGAATATACACCATCATATAAAGCAAAGCCCTGGTTTTCACATCATGCTAGATAGAACGTCGCTGTCTGTTCCAAGACCTAAAGCATCATTTTTCCTATACTAAATCCGTTACTTACTGAGTATAAAGCATCTCAAGACCTACCGGTGTCACCATCACTTATGAGATCAGATTTCCCTTTCCGTAGGATAGTTACCCCACCAATCCTGCCCAAGAATCCATTAGTTGTGGGTTTCATTAACTAATGTATTTAATCACAGAAAATAATGAGAAACCACTGAAGTGTTTCAGTGATCAAAATAAACTACTCAGCAAGCTCTAGTTCCTTGTATTGTTGAAAGATGCTACTAAAATTCAAAAGGATTATAATCTGTTTTCACAACATTGACACATGATGTGAATTAGCCTGATATCAATCAAATAGTGTCCAAGAAATAAATTTTAATCAGGATTTCAAAAGCTCATATCATACAACTTTAAGATTATTTGTCTTAATGAAATAAATGCTTTCACAAAGAGAAAGAATCATAGACGTTGTTTGGAAAGGTCTCAGAAAGTAGTTAAATTTGTTTTTACAGATGGTTGAAAAAATTGAAGTTTTCATTTGAGAAATACCACCATCTATTTAGTGTTTTAAGTATTTACGCAAGATTTTCCGGTTTAAAGGGCATCAGAGGGACCGGCATCTGGCTAGTGAAGTTGCAATAATGGGACTTGACCACCTATCAAGTTCTTGATGATTGCCCATTGGGGTAGTGAGCAACATTCTTAATATAAGGCGTGAATAGATGAAACTGGCCACTGCCAAGTGAATTTCACAATATACAGAAGGGGTGGTAACAGACTAACATTAACTTGTTTAGATCTCTATCAATATGAGAGGGTGCGTGGATGCAGACAAATCTGCATGCTCAAAATTCATGTGATTGCATAACCTAACCTACTCTTGTAAGTACTCAAAAGAAACACACATAAGAAATAACGTACAATAAGTACACATGGATCAATTGCCTTAAACACATACGCCTAAGAACTTGAAAGAAGGAACTTACTGTTTAGCAAGAGAAAGCAATTGCTGAGGAGCATCTAATTCATTTACTTCAGAAGTCAGTACTTTCTGAACTAGACGCTTATATTCATTGACATTTGGGGTTAGAACAGCTAAGTCATAGCCACTAACTAGATCAAGATCGTTTGTAACAAGAAATAGTCCATCCTGCAGAACACCCATAAGTTGTCCGGAATGTTCAAGCTTACTTACATACAGGTTGAAATTCAGTTATGATATACATATGTTAATCAGACCATGCATAAGGCATCTAGACCTCATTACACATACCCCATCTATAACCATTGGGATGTTTGACTTTCTTGCATGTTTTATGATTTCACTCACACAGTCCTGAAAACATTGTGAAAATGTTAGAAGATATAATGGCCAAAGGCAAGAGGGAGGTGATGAATCATACAAGACAATATCACATAACCCAAAGGAAAAACATTTAAAAACCTATCAAGTTCATATACTACTACTCTGAGTCAATATTAGTGAGTATATCCTGTATGGATAAGGTTTCTAATACAGCTACAAAATGTATATGTTGGATTGCAGTCTTTCAGGCATCACCATGCCATGGTTGGATTGCAGCCTGCAATTAACATCACATGCATGCAAAAGATCATACCTGCCTAAACACATACAGATATTTTTGCCCAGATCTTTACATGTTGCACATATAAGGGAATGGCACGAATCTAGAAACTAGACCCCAAAATATAAGGTCAGATGCCTTGTGGTCAGATAACTTATATATTCAGAAGACTAAATATGCATGCCTCACTCAAGATCAGAAAAGGAGGTTGAGATAATGCTTAATTTTATGAGCTAACACAACAAGTCAAATATTAAGCAGGCAATCTCGATGTGCATAAAAAATTTGACATCCAGCCAAGCATTTCTAGAAAAGCATACAAGAAGAAATGGGTCTCTTCCAAGTCCTGGGCCAATCACAAGGCAGTCAAATCTTTCCATCCACTTTTCAACTTCACCTAAAACCATGCCTGAGATGGATTTGCTGTCCTCCTCCCTGAAATCAGTCTCCCACTTAATGAATCAACAGCAACTTAGAAATGAAACGTGCATATGGGAAGATAAAGAGTTGAGTTTACACCTGACACTGTAAGATTCCTCCAAAATAGGATGCACAATCAATTCAGGACTATAGCTTTTTATGACAGGAGCAGCATCTTTTGTGCAGAAGACATGGGACAGATCTGCACCCTGCAAAGAAGGGAATGTAGTCAAATAATGTGAATGTGGGAATGGATAAAAAAAATTAAAAAAAAAAAGAAAAAACTACCAAAACAAAGAAGCTTTCAATGAAGGGGGACGGAGATTAGTCTGAGCTATGCAATTTAAATGAACCAGGTGGAGAATTCAGGATCAAAGGGAAAAAGCTAAAGAGGAAGAGTGCAAAAACTAACAATTTTTAAGGCTGAAATAGCAGCAAAATATGGAGCTCCTGTGTATTCACGACACCCTCCAATCACAGCTATCTTTCCTAATTAGAAACATGAAGTAAATGGAATAAACTTTAGATTTTTATTTTCCATTTTCAGTTCAACCACAAACCTAAAAGTTGAGAATTTGGGCACCAAGAAATATAAGTAAGCTTTTAAAACGAGCAATTCTCCAGCCTTAAGTGGTAGAAATGAATTATTGCCTCTCTGAAGCTTAGCTTAAATAAATTATCTCAGCCCTAGTTCCATTTATCACACAAAACGAATAAAGTAATTAACAAACAGATACAACATACCTGCCTGGCCTTTATGTCTACTGGGATCAAAAGGAGGAGTAATTGCCTTCAGAATGCTCTCAGCATCAGCCTCAACAGTTGTTAGGTTTTGCATCTTTCTGAGATCAGCTTGATGACCACTGGCACCTCCAAGAGATCTTATCAAGAACTGTTGTCTACTGGAAACAGGCGAAGAAGCCAATATACAACTTTTGGCACAACCCAAGAAGGCTAATTGGGAGATCATGACATGCTTCATTAACATGAGCCGAAAAACATCCACTATCACAACCCAAGCAAGAACAATATTCAAATTTCCAATATGCACAAGTTGATAACCTCATTTTCTTAACCAGAAAGAACAAAAGAAGTTACATTATACTTATATATAAAATGAATTCAGAAGCTAAGGGAACATGAATGAACTCAACCAGACTTTCTAATGGCAGCGCCAAAATTTGTTTCTATAATCTATAGAAACTTGCTAGGAATTTCTTTTCCTCATTGATGTATTTTAAAATTAAAACTGAAGTTGAAAAACTAACTAACGTAACAAACCATTTGGTCAGAGGGGAAAATGGTATAATAATCAAATAATTCTGCACTGACAATTTTTTTTTTTTCAAAGATTCATGATTGCAGAATGAGATATTAATCATCAAAACAGAAGCCGCATTCACCAGAAATATTAAACCAGATGCCAATTTTATAAGCAAAGAATAAGGATCCTCTCAACTAATTTAATACTAATATGCATGTCGACATCAACAGGTTATGTTATCATTACGGGTTATGTTACTGATTTCTTCAATTAACATAGGCTAATAAAATCAAATTCTTGCCGGCAACTCCTCAAAGACAGAATATTCAGGCTCTTTTCAATTAATTCGTCGGAAACTGGGATTGAACTCATGCCATTTTTCAAAAAAGATGCAGTTAGAAAGTGAACCAAATTTCAGAGGACACAGCACACTATCCCACCCAAAGAAAATGAGATACGAAGAATAAAAAAGATTGATATCAAACCTGAAAGCCAGTTAAAGACGAATTGCGTAAAATTTTACAAAACCTCCCATAGCTTGAAGTTGAGGTATGGCTTTAAATGCACAGTTTTATAGTTCGGTGTGCTTCGGGGGTTTCGCTCAGAATTCTCCAGGGAGGGTCAGGGAGTTCCTTTTTCTAATTATTATTCGTTTTTCTCTCATGCGGGGTTGGCTAAACGGCTATTTGAAGCAAACTTGGAAACGACGTGTCGTTGACAGCTTTGCCATATCTCATTGAAGAACGAACCTAAAGGAATTGAATAGGCACTTATGTAGTAAAATAACTTTAATGTAATCTTCAGGTTAAGATAAGATTACAATGATAAAATTGCAATGCCAATAATAAAATAAATAATCAAGTAAAACAAATAAAAGTAGAATTTTAAAACTTATATTTTAATGTAGTGAGTAAGTTTTAATTAACTAGAATTAATTTCAATTGATTAAACCTTAATGTAGATAAAATGTAAAGGAAATAAAAAAGAGATCCAGTATTTAGTTAATTGGTATTGGATTCAGTTAACTAAAACTCAATTTGAATAAAACTAAAAATAAAATAAAGTAGAGAAATAAAAAAAAAAAAATATCAAATATTATATTGGTTCAAACCTCATTATCTTATATCTAATTCCCTTAAATTTTAAGGGAATTTTTTTCAATTTAATCCAATATCAATTTATAGCAAGAATGTTTTTTGCGTACTTTATTAATAAAACAAAGGTTTTACAACTCATTTGGTATACAAAAAGTTAAGTATGAAAATAAAAATTAAAAAAAATATGATTTTGTAGATAAAAAATATCTATAATACTTTTACTCTTAATAATTGAATAATAATTATTAAATAATATTAAATAATAATTAAGTAATAATTATATTGACAAAATTGATATTTCATCGAATTTTCACTTTCCCTTTTCATTTTCCTTTCCAACAGCCAACCAACACATGTTATAAGTTTACTTCAAACTATACAACAGTTGGTTTTATACAACTTCACCCAATATTGTTTTTACATAAGATTTTTTTCACTAAGCACACTTTTCTCACACCTATAAAAAGATTTCTAAAAAATATGAAAGTAGATTTTAGAACTCTTATAAGTAAAGGAAATACAATAGATACACTCTTATAAGCTCTTAAAAACTAAATAAAACTCAAGGACTAAATCCAAAAAATTTAAAAATAAGAGTAAAAAATTTACAAAATTTTAGCTTTCATTTCTTAAAAACTTTTATCTTACTTCCTTGATTTGATTTTCAACAATTACACACACACTCACATATGGCTTTAGCAAAATAGTTATTTGGAACTTAACCATTTTTAACTGTTGTGAAATGTAGCTCTTATTCTCTTACTTAAAATTTAGAGCTTAGGACAATATAAAAATGCTTCAACCAATATTCTTAAAATCAAACTGATTATTGAACCAATTAAAGTACTGGTTAATAGTTTATTGATCTGACTGTGATTAAACCGTAATCAATTCAGTAATAATTAAATATATATTTTTAAAATTTTACATTTTAAAATTTTAATATAACAAATAAATACTAATAAAATTTAAATATTTAATTACTAATTATATATTTCTTAAAATTATACTTGTCATTAAAAATTAAAAAATAAAAATAAAGGATTTAGAAATAATAAATTTAAAAAAGTTATTTATCAAATAAAAAATTTAACCAAATTAAACCTATATATATATATATATATATATATATATATAATCTTACTTAGATGTTATATATATATATTTGCATTATAATGACAAGGACATAAGTGGAGAAGCGTGAAAAGCATGATTGATTTTTTCTTCTTAATGCGGGTTTGAGATGCAAAGATGCCACTTTTGCTGCTTCATCCTTAAAAAATGAAGAAAAACTTGTCCAATCGTCAATTTTGAATCCAGTTTCAATAAAGAATCATTTGGTTCAACTTGATTTTTGATCAAGTTTGATCAGTTCAATAACCCACCGGTTCTAAGTCAATTTTATACTAGACAAGATCGCCAGTTTTCAATTCAATTTCATTAAAGAACTGTCTAGTTAAACATAATTTTACTCAAATTTGACTGGTTCAATAATTTATCAATTCTAAACCAATTCCATACTAAACAGGAGGTTGGTTCCTAGTCCAATTAGTTGAAATGATTAGTCTAATTTGGTTTTAAATACTATGATTTTAACATTCTTTTCTTCTTTCTTTTGTACGCTTGACATAAAGGTTAGAAAGAGAATATGAAACTTGCTTTTTCTTTTTCTTTTATAGCATGGTTACATGTAAACAGAGGATAGAAGCTTTTCTTTTTATTTTCACAAGTTTTTCCAATCATTTTAAATATCATTAAATGCTCAAGAGAACATTTAATTAATATTTTTAAAATCAAATTAATTATTAAACTAATAAAAATATTAATTTATGATTCATTAGTTAAGTTATGATCAAATTAGTAATAATATATATATATATATATATATTAAATTTTATATATTAAAATTTTAATATAATAAATAAATATTAGTAAATTTTAAATATCCAATTTGAATTATTCTATTTTATAAGAATTTTTTTAAAAAAATTAAATAACTAATTCAACTAATTTTTAATTAGTTTAATTTTGATTGATTCAGTCGATTGTTGGCCAATTCTTTAGATTATCAATTTTGTAAACTAGCCAATTTGGACCAGGTTTAATTCTTTAATTCTTGGACTAACTAATTAAACCAACTAATTCAATCTAATTTTTATTATAATGTGTTTGATAAAGATGTCCATTATCAATGAATTATTTTATTTCTTTTTGCTTGAAATAAAAGAACAATGGCGTAACACTTTGTATTTGGTTCCACAAAATCTTTTGATTTTTATTTAATGCAATGTCTTAGCCATTGAGACGAGGGATTTCTTGGAATATTATAATATTTTAAGTTCTTTCCTTTACAACTATTTCAGTTTTTGCAAAGAATAAAAGACGATATGTCACAAGTGATATTTTGATATATAATTTTTTAAAGCTCTTATATTTCTTTCCTAACACTTATAAGAATAAAAGTACTAAAAAAATTAAAAAAAAATATTCAATGCTATATTTTAATATATTTTATTTCAATTGAATAATTAGTGCCTGTTAAAAATAAATTTTATGATTTTCAATGTAATAAGGTAATAATATTTAATAATTCTTTATTCGACAATATTTCCTTTTAAAAGGATAAATATTTAATATATAAAATATATTTGAGACAATGATTAATTTTTAATTAATAATGAACTAATACTTTTTACAACTAATCTTAAAAATTTTATTGCTGTCAAAATGTTATAAGCCAAATGTAAAACTTTAAAGCTAACATTAATTTGTTTAAGAAGACTGATTTTCTAATTCTACTGTCTCAAGACTTTTCTCAAGAAAGCTTAGCATAGCAATACGTGGTCCATGGGTTTTGGAGCCAAACCCTACTGTTCACCCCAAAAATTCTTCAAATTTGTATCAAGCCAAAGTATTACCCTTATATTCTATTGATTTAATGAAAATTAAATCCTATGCCATCAATCTCTTTTTTTATTTTATTTTTATAATTTTCATACAAATCGAATCGCATGACACTAGCTTGCAGTAAAATCGAACTCATGGAGGCCAATTTCAACCTATCATGGGCTCAATGATAGACAATTTAGAGCCTTTGTCTCTAAGTTTTTATTTTTTTAATTTTTTTAAGAAGTGAAACTCATAAAGGTCAACTTCATAAAAGATCTAACATGGAAAATTTTGCAACTCTAGTAATTCTTCAATGACAGGTCATTTGTAGTCTTGTCTCTAACTTTTTTTTTTTTTCTTCAATATTTTCTACAAGTCGAACTCGTTGAAGGCAACTCGATAGGATATCTAACACAAAATTTTGCTAATTCTTCGGCAAACCCAATGACCCTGTGGCAATGTGCAACGCCAACATTTCCACCGCTCCGGCCACCGGAAGGGTTCCGTTTTTTGTCATCTCTTCGTGCCACAGCGTTGAGATGACATGAAGAGATGACCAAAAAGTAAAGCTAAGAGAATATTAATTCTCTTAGCTTTACCTTAATTTTTCATTCCCATCTAAGACCTTTTGTTGCTCCTGGGTGCATTCTCTTAGCTTTACTATAATTAGTTTTAAGAAGGATAAAAATAATTAAATGCGCAAGGGAAACCAAAATTTTTTAATATATTTAAGTAAAAAATAAAATTTATGAGACTCTTGTGCATTTAATATATACAAAATTTTCAATATATATAATTAAAAAATATTTTATGGTTCCCTTGTGCATTTAATATATTAAAAATTTTGCCAAGGGAAGCATACTTTTTTTCTTTAATATATTAAAAAAATTTTCTATATTAAATGCACAAGGGAACCATAATTTATTATTCCCAATCATGGCAAAATTTTTCTGAGTTAGCAAAATTTTGTGTCAATTTTTTTATGAAGTCGGCATCTATAAATCTAACTTGTAAAAAAAATTTGAAAAAAAATTAAAGACAAAAATACAAATTGCGACAAGCCTTTGACAGGTCAAAAGTCTGATTTTCTTGCAATTCGACGTCATAAGGTCTGACTTACATGAAAATTTAGAAATAAAATAAAATAAGAAAATTGATGACATAGGGTCAGATTTTAATTAAAAGTATAAAATATGAATATAATATTTTGGCTTGGTACAAGTTTAAAAATTTTTTGGGGGAGCGATGGGAGTTGGTTTAAAAAAAACAAAACCGCGATCCACCGAGCTGGTACTTCCACACCTTCATAACAATCCGCTTTCCCGAAACATGATTCATAAAATACTTCATCTTCTTCTTTGTCAAGTCATTCAATCTCTCTCTAGTTGAAAATGGGAATGAGTTTGTGATGCATGAATGATAGCATGTTTGATTCTTTTGAAAAGAACAAATCAGTTTTATGGCGTAATTTGCAATCGAATTTCTAATCACACTATAATTCTTTGGTTGTTGGTTTGAACCAGGGATAACCTAACCAATTAACATTTGGGCCGAAAAAAAAAACCATTAGAAACCAATTGATTTTTTGGTTAATTCGAAAAAAATCATGTTCAGGTGTTTCAAGTCAGTTGTTTGTTTGTATTGATATAAAAATCTTTAAATGAATTTTTAATAAGTTTTGATTATATCAAATAATAAAAATTATTTTGGACCAAAAAAATTCTTGATTTAAATTTTAACTTGGGCCGAAAAGGCTTTAATAAGATTTATTATGTTGGGTCAAAGTAGCTTTTGAGTAAAATTGATAAGGGGCCATGAAATTTTTAAATTGTCAATGTTTGACTTCATATTTTATCTTGTAAAAAAAGGCTTAGTACATCATCTAAAGGTCAAAGCAAGAGTTAAGCCAAACCAAAAAAAAAAATGTCAGATCACCCCTTTTCACTGAACCAACAAGTATTATAACAATATGAAGCAAACGAGAAAGAGGGTCAAAACAAAAGCTAGTTATAAGAGAAACAAAATTAGATATTATCCTGATACCATTTTTAACACAGCATTGTCCATTAGTTATTATCCAGAGAGAAAAATGTGAAAATGCAAGTGGTATGGTAGAAGACTGACATGGTATATCAAAATTTAAATGTGCAAAGAAAGTATAAGTGTTTTGTTTAGCACTAAAGAAGGATGCAGAAAAGTGATCATACAACTCTCTTATCCTTCCCAAATGCCATTTGGTGCTTGCTTTCTAACAGAAATAGAGGGAAGATAAACAGTGCTTGACCATAAAAGGTTTCGTTTCTCCTCTGTAAAGACTCTAGTCGAGTCGAGCATTGAGGGAGTTGTAATATCTCTGACATTTAATGAAGAAATCTTCTAACCATTGGATTGGATGTGGTTGGAGACAGAGGAAGAATGTCTTTTCATGAGTAACAAACATATCTTTGCAAATAATTGAATATTTAAGGATAAGTGCATGCATTAAAGAAAAAGGACGCAGAAGAAAGCGGAGAAGACATGAGCATTTATTGAGTTACACTTTTCACCTATTTGTTTGCTATGCTTTGATTGTTTGATGTATTCTAAGTGAATTTTAATCTTGTAATGCTCTCACTGAGTTATTTTGAGAGTTTTTAATGAGCTTATTCATCATTTAATTTTTCTTTTTATAGAACTTGTTATCATTTTAATAGTTTATATAAGATTGTAAAAGTAACCGTGAATAATCTCATTGTATTAAATATTCTGTGATTAAGAAATAAAAATTAAGTGGTTGAACCAAGTATATATTATCTCGTGTGCTTAAGTGGTAAAACACTTGTGTATGATTTTTGAAAGTTTTTTTAATGATTAATAAGTAAAAACTAAGTGATTGAGCTATTAGAAAGAATTGCCTAGTTGTACTTAATTGTAATTGTTCATATATATATATATATATATATATATATATATATAATTCTTTTATTTTGTATTTAGGAAGTGGATGTAAAACTACTTTAATTTAAATTAATATAAATCATATAGTATAATTTTCTCTCTATCTTATACTCTTCACGTTTCAATTCTTCTCAATCCCTTCCATAATCTTACATCTCCTTTGTAACCTCTATACATAGAAGATATTCAAACCTAAAATTTCTAATAAACTACTTAAAATTCACATGACTAATACACTCTAATGTTTTAAGAAGGAAAAATTGCATATACTATCCTTTAATTTTGAATTATTTATAAATATTTCTCAACTTTAAAATTAAAAATATATTTTTTAAATTATGATTCTTTAAATTCTAAATTTTTTTCGTTATTCATTAATGGAGATTCTAGTTTAGTATCATTCGAAAACTTTTCTTCAACATTAGCAATATTTAACTTTTATATAATGAAACGCTCAAATCGTGTGTAATGATTATCGAATTGTGGACTAAATTTACACAAAAATTCGTCAATTTAAAAAATTACAAAAAATCAAAGATTTCGATCATTGTAAACAAGATAAATCCAATGGCATGCTCTGTAGTCTGTACATTCTTTCGCTCCATAAAGCTTTTATCACTCGTAACTCCCGTGGTGGACCCACCAGATTCCTTCAATTTATTTTTGGATTAGATTTAAGTACTCTTTTTTTTTTATATATTTTTACTATTAAAATTTAAACAATTATTTACAAATTTTAATTATGTAATCCTGAATTATTAAAAAAATATATTATATATATTTTGAAGAATATGATAATAAAAATATAAAAACCATACTTAGATTTTTTTTGAATACATTTTTAGATTCTGTCTTCATTACTATCACTTTTGGGACTTTTCTAATTAGCCTTAGACATGGTGGGTACTTTATGCTGGTCTGCATGAAAAGTTTTTAATTAGTTGCATATAGTACATTACGTTGTTTTATATATTATTTAATAAAATATAATTAAATTATATAATCAAGTTTTATATTTTATTACTTATTATAATACTATGACATAAATAAAATATTATATGAAACTTAATGCTATAATTTAATTTTATGTTATTAAATAATGTATAAATAGTTGTATTACCAAATGTGTTGATAAAAATTTCTCATTCTGATTCTATTGTGTTTGTTAGCCACGTGCGATCGACTCAGCTTCCAATTCTCCAGGTCCTAGATTTTCTCCATTCCCACATTGTAATTTATTATGAAATCTCATATCAAATATTGAAAAATTCATCTTCACGTGAGAACGCAATCAACTTTTTGATGAGAGTCTTTATTTATACTCTTCCTTCACCTTCTCACACTTTGTTATTGATGGATGCAAGATCCTAGAAGGTTTAGCAATTTCGAAAAGTTAATTTTGTTAATTAATTTGACTTTTCAAATTAATTAATTATTTGAGCCAATGCACACAGACGGAAGACACATTCAAATTTTTGCCCTCGATTGTGTGGAAAATTAACAAATCCACAGCATAATCTTTCTTATGTTGAAATTGTTTTCTTGCACTTCACATTTTCTTTTTAAATATTGAGTGAGATATTTATTACAAAAACTACAAATTGTTGTCATAGGACTAATATTTCAGAATGACGTTGAGCCTTTGTAAACAACCTGAAGCCAAATCTTACCCTTCATGAATATTTAAAAAAAAGGTAAAAATACTTGTGCTAATCAAATCATTAAGTGTAATCCCATCATTATTTACTTAAGTATATATATATATAGATTCAATTAAGAGGTCTTTGTGAAATATGACTATAATGTTATTTGTTTCCTCTTGAAATTAATGTCTCACCATCAATAACTTTTCCTAGTGCATTACTGTTCTTGTTACCGTTTGTGATACTCTATGTTATTTTTCATAGAAATTTTTGCTTGACTTAATGTTCATGAAGTATATTAATTAAGTATATATCGAATGTAATTTTAATTTGTTGCAAAATTGGATATATCTATTAAATCTATTATTACATTCATAAATTTATTTTGCTTAAAGAAATACATATAATGATAATTTGTAATTTGCTATTTAAGTAATATTCATATAATCACTATCCATAATATGTACATTAATTAAGTTTAATGTTCAAGGAAAACAAAATAAGGAACACTTTAATAAATTGATTTTTTATTAATTAATGAGAGATTGAACTGTAATTGATGCCCAGTGATGTTACTTTCGTGTATAACTAGGTGCAGTCCATTGTATAGTAATCCGTAGAATATTAATAAATTATATATTTATTAAATTTTAATTAATCAATTTAGTGACAAAGATACAGAGAAATATATATATCTCAAGACTAATCCAAATAGAAATACTTAAATACGAAGGGTATTATTGTCTATCAAAAAAAATTACGAAGGGTATTATTGTACATGAATGATTCAAGAGAGAAGTGAACAACTAGGAAAACACTAATCGTTGAAAGCCGACTGATGGACATAGTATTAGCCGTAGCCGGAGGACTGGCGTTGGAATAATCATTCGAATGAAGCCAAATTGCTCACGCTCCACTTGTGGGTGCGTGACGCACGTTCCAATGAGAGCACGAGTTCCATCCATTCTCTCCTAACGAACGTGGCACGAGTCTTCTATCGTTACCTTCCCCACGTCCTTCCAATTTCCGTTCTGCACGAGCCCACGTTTAAACACCATTTTCATTTTCTTTCAGAAGAGAACCATTTTATTAAATCAAAACTCCCTGTTTTATTAAATAAAATATTTTTTAGAATTAACTAATTTATATGAGTTAAAGTAAAACATTCAATACAATAGGACTGTTCACAAATTAAACAAAACTCGGTGGGACATAAATGAAAATAATTTTGTTGATTACTAATTTTGTTGGATCTTTTCTATATTTTGGCAGAGTTTCACGTAACCACTATACATTTCACCGTGGTCCTCAGATGGCAAATCTGTGTTGCATCACGTGAAGTGACATGGATAGAACCAGATTTCTTATTATAGGGAAGAATTTATCTTTATTAAGTCAAAATTTTATGTCTTATTAAATCAAAAGAAAATTAATAAATTATATGATTTTTCTTAAATGTTGTTGAAATTACATAATTTTTTATTTTAAAAAATATATTTTAGTTTTATTTTATTTTATTTTATTAAAATATTTTTCCTTAACCTAAATATACAAATATATATTATATCTAAATATATATATATGAATAAAAATACAAAAATAGATTTTTTTTTTCAAATATATATAAATAAAAATAAAAAATAATAGATTTTATTTTCATTATATTTAATAAAAAATGTACATGCATTTAAGTTAATAGATGATATTTTAATAAAAAAATTTAAAATTAGACTAACATATAATATAATTTTTTATTTTAAAAAAATTTATAAAATTTTAATAAAATTTGAAAGAGATCTATATAACTTACTGCACAAAATAAATTATTTTAAACGCTCACGCATAGATAGATTCTTATTTTGGTGTTTTATAAGTAATTTACTTTAATACTTCTAATAGTTTTGTTTTATCATACTTTTATTCCAAATTTAATATCAAATGAAATTAGTATGTTGAATTTGATATTATTTATTACTTATTGACAAATTTAACTTAATAATGGGCGATAAATAAGATCAAAATCAATTGATTTATAGCTTTGATGATGAATTTTGGATAAAAATAAGATGAGTATGAATGAAGAACTAAAATAAAAATAAATATTTTTAAATAGCTAATTTAAAAGTTGATCTATTTTTCTAGGGTCAATTAAAATATAATTTTTCTCACATTTAAATCTTGAAAGAATTATAATAAAAGATCAAAAAATAAAAAAAATTATATTTAAAAATCTGTTACTACTTAATTTAAAATAATTATTAATGCATTTAACAAATCATTAAATGTAATAAAATTTCTTAAAAATAATTTTGCATAATTTCCCCTTAAATCTCCCCCCCGTTGAAAACAAATCCTCGTTGCCGGCAGCAGACCCTGCTGGTGCTAATCAATTGCTCGCCAACTTCTCTCTCTCTCTCTCTCTCTCTCTAAAAAGGCAATTGAAAAATAAGTGAAGGAAAGTATATATTATGCAGCCATGAATGCTCCCTTGCTTCCTTCACACCCATCTCTTCCTTTCTGTTTTAGCTTTTCATTTAATGATTCATGATATTACCAAACTGACCTACCAAGCAAAGTAAGCAAAAAATGCTTCAATTCAATTCGGGGGCCATGAATACCATATTGCTTGCATGCTACGCCTCTGAATCACCCTCCTGCGTTTACAAGCTTCCATCTTTCGTTGTTGTTTGACCACTGCCACGGTCAGAACAATACCCATATTCTGGAATTTTGAATTTTTATGAACTCAAATGTCTAAGGGCTCCTCCAAGCAGGACATTGAAGCCATGCCAGTGTTTGAAGCTTTAAGGAGGATCAAGCGTTTGAGGTTGCTCGAGCCGTCTCTGGGTGTTCTGGGGTTTTCTGCTGTCACTGCCTTTTTTATTTTTTCCTTCTTCTATTTGGATTACAGAGCTTTCGCTGGAAGATTCGGTATATCGGGTCAATCCCAGAGGTTTTCTTGGTTGCAGATGACAGGGTCAGAACAAGAACACAGAGTTGAATTTCTGGGAGAAAAAGGTGCTCATTGTGATTTGTTTAATGGGAAATGGGTCTGGGACGAGAACTACCCCTTGTATCAGTCAAAAAATTGTAGCTTCCTTGATCAAGGATTTCGGTGTTCTGAGAATGGACGACCCGATTTGTTTTACACCAAATGGAGATGGCAACCCAGAGACTGCAACTTGCCCAGGTACCTATGATCGATGTTTCTTCTTTTTTTCTTCAACCATCCATACTTCAATACTGTAAATTACATTTCAACACTATATACTTGTTAGTGTCATGATATTGGTACAGTGCGTATCCATGTTTTTCAGCTCAGTAATTTTTTTCCTTAGAAATTGATAAAGATGAAATCAATTTTTAAAACACCGGCTGACCAATATTCCGGGCACTTTCTTATTTTTGGAACGGGCAATATTCTGGGCACTTATGAGGTTTATTTTCCATTACTTTCAGCATCGTCTGCTAGCTGAGAAAACGAGAAAATGACAGGCAGGAGTGGTATTCTAACATTTTGAATAATAATAATTATTATAATAAATGTTCGGCTATTCTGTTTGGTATTTAGAAGAGTGTATGCCTTTGAATGTGTCTTATCCATTCTTCTCCGCCATCTTGAAAGCGACCCCACAGTTGAATGTCCATAAGCTATTCGTTGTATTATATACACTTGGTGAGGTAACGATATAACCTGGTGTCATTTCTTCTTTTACTAGTATTCCTATCTTGTGATTTCTCTTTCGACATCACTTTCGTCTTTCAGTATTTTTCTACCAATTCCTTCTGGATACAGCAACCCTTGTTTCCTTCCCCAATTTTGACTCTTGACTCTTGAGATGCTCTAGTTTACATATTAGCCACCAGTGAGCCTTTAGCATGTATCTTGGACCATATGAGGGATGAAGGTAAATGCCTTTAACTTCATAAATTTTGGGAGACGTGTAACTTTTTATTTTTGAAAGATATATACATTAATTATTCAGTTTTTAAATTTTAAAGATATATGATTCATTTTTTAAAAGTTTTAAATGTCAATGTCAATAAAAACAAGACAAAATAAAGCAAGTGACATGCTCTGAAGATTAATAGACGACGAGTAAAGAACTTTCAGGACTAAATTATGTATTTTTAAGATTCATAGACCAAATAATTCAGGCATGTAGTTTTCAGGAAACAAAAATATATTTCTTCTAAATCCTAAGTCAAATTCACTTTGATCCATTATTCTGTTGACTGATTTATTTGCCGTTCAAATTTCTTTGGATGCTGCCAGTTTGAGCATGTGAAGTAACATGATTAAGTAGTGTGTTGGTGCCAATTAACTTACTCCTCTCACTTATACTAGTGATGATAATCGATTATGGTATTGTATAAATGTGATCAGTGGCTATCTTTTCACTTGGAACACTTATAAAAATCAGATTTAATGCAACTCTGATGCTGGAAAAACTGAGAAACAAGCGGCTAGTATTCGCTGGGGACTCAATTGGGAGAAATCAGTGGCAGTCACTATTATGCATGCTGTCTTCTGGAGTTGCTAACAAGGAATCAATCTATGAAGTGAATGGCAGTCCAATCACAAAGCACAAGGGGTTCTTGGTGTTCAGATTCAGAGATTTTAACTGCACTGTGGAATACTACAGAGCTCCATTTCTTGTACTGCAGAGTCGGCCTCCTGCTGCAGCTCCTGCAAAGATCAAGACAACCCTGAAATTGGATATGATGGATTGGAACTCTCTGGAATGGAGAGATGCAGATGTTCTGGTTCTTGACACCGGGCACTGGTGGAATTATGAGAAAACCATGAGAGGGTAATTTAATTTAGTGATTCCCAGATTTATGGATTGGCTTAAAAAAAAAAACATTCATCAAAGTTGCATCATTTGGTGAGTTTCATATTTGGTCTATATGTATTTGTACAGGGGTTGTTATTTCCAAGAAGGTTTGGAAATTAAGTTGGATATGAGAGTAGAAGATGCATATAGGAAGTCCATCGAGACTGTGCTGAATTGGATACAAGAAGCAGTAAATCCTAGCAAGACCCAGGTTTTCTTTCGTAGTTATGCCCCTGTGCATTTCAGGTTCGTTTGACAGTTCAAATGACTTATTGTTTCCAACACTACACCAATACGCTACGCTTCAAAAAATGACTTATTTAGTATCAAATAGGACACGACTTTCTAAATTATACATGGACATTATATCATCTTCTGTGTCCATACTTCCTAAGAAGCGTGAGATGTACCATTCCTGTGTTTGATACACTAATATCCAAGATAATGGAGATCACATTCTTTTGGACAATATCTCATGCCCATTAAAAAATATGTAGATCTCATCTCACACTACTTTTAACTTTTGTTAACTTTTGCAAAATGCCACTTCTTTCCTTTTTATGACAATTTTTTGTTGTCATACCAAATATAAATATCTTGAATACAATAATATCTTATATCTTGAAATCCCGAACCATAGCAATTATGATATGTAAGATAATAGTATATCAAACGATTTTCTAACTAGTGTGCATTTCAGGTTTGTTGTTGTAGAAACCAATATTCTGTCTATAATTTCTACCCAACCCCTCTCTGTCTCTCTAGGAAGCAGGATTTGTCCCACTTTCTTAAACCTTTTGGAAGAAGACGAAGATTTTCTCTGCCTGAATGGATTATATCTTTCACCATGCTTTTCTGGAAGAAATGACAAATTTTCAGTGTATCAGTCTTCAAAACTAAAGTACACCAGTATTTATGATACAGGGGCGGGGATTGGAAAAATGGTGGAAACTGTCATTTGGAAACACTGCCAGAGCTAGGCTCCTCGTTGGTGCCTAGTGATAATTGGTCTCAATTCAAAATGGCCAATGCTTTGTTATCATCGTCAGCAAACACAAACACATCTGGAAATGGAATTGTGAAGTTGAAGGTATTGAATATAACCCACATGACAGCTCAGAGGAAAGATGGGCATTCATCTCTCTATTATCTTGGTCCTAATGTGGGCGCCGCCTCTCCACGTCGCCAAGATTGCAGCCACTGGTGTCTCCCTGGTGTTCCTGATACATGGAATGAGCTGCTTTATGCACTTTTCCTCAAACACGAAGCTTCTTAACAGTCACAGGTATGAGTCACAGAGGAAGCCTTTACATTGCAATGCATGGATTCGTGGAGCTTGATGCACAGTAATTTTAAACCGAGACAAAGGTCACAGATTTTATTTATGGACATCAAAATTTTGGGATAGAATGCTGTTAGTATGAGCTCAAAATCTCTTACTTTTTGTTATATTCTTGTAGTTAGATGTGGGAACCAAAGATGGTGTAATTATCAATTTATTTGTAAATTGTATATTTAAACACAGTTTTGACTAAGATTAGTAAAAGGAAAATATTTCTTGCAATCTCACCATGCAAATTACGTCTCTTTCCAAAAGTTATTGCTTGTATATTGTAAATACAGATTGTCACTGCTATTATCGTTGATCATCAAAACAGGATTCAAATTCACCAGAAATATGAAATCAAATGCCCACGACCAATTGTAAAATGCTCTTTATGAAACAAGGGAATAACATAAGCAATCCAACATCGAGTATTTGAATATCAATATTATCATTTGCAGTGAATGTCAATATCAATATTATCACCTGTAATAACTCCAGCACAAACCTGAGAGTCTTTCCAATCAAACCGTTGGAAATTTTGAATGAATCTGATTATGGATTATGAAAAAAATGATGCAGATAAACACTGAAACAGAGTAATAGACCAAAGTTTTCAGAAAATATAGCACATGAACCTAATCAATAAAAGATAAAATATTAAGAGAGAAAGATCGAGAAGCAGTGATTGCTATAGTACCGAAAGACAAACAAATAGAAACCTCGGAAAGCCTTCACAAACCAGAGAGATCGTCAGGCCCACTGTTTTGGGGTTTGGTGTCGATAGTTTAGCAAAGAATTCAGCGAACAGTGAAAATAGTTCATTGCGGCATGTTTGGGAGTTATTGTTAGGGAGAATAGGGTGAGATGAAATGAATTTAAGATTTAAATTATTGTTTAAAAGTTTTATTTAGTGGTGAGTGAAATGGTAAGAGAGGCGTTCGGATCCCCTGCTTCTCGCGTTCCTGCACATCGCCTGCTTTTCCACAAAACGACATCGTTGGCTTCTTCAATCCTGACCATTCGCGGAATCGGCGCTGTGCCATTTTTATGAGTTCCTTCTGGAGCAATCTCGGACATCCATCCTTAGCAAATCTTGGCCGTTGGTTCATTAGGAATGAGGCCGAAAAGACACAGGGCTCTGAACGTCGCTGCATACTCGGGAAATCAGCTTCCATGTTTTCTGCAATTCCAAACAGTCAGGAAATCATCTCCTTCATCTTCTCCAGCAGTGTTTTGAGCATTTTCTATGTTTAAAGTAGATCTTCTCAAGACAATGGAAGCTTCATCTTTTGTTGAGCATTTTCTACCATTCACAACCATGTTTCATTCGTATATATGTATATATGTTTAAGGCATAATAGTGGAGTTTACTGACAAACAAGGAATTTGATACTCTGGTCACCATTCGTATATCCATTCGCATCTTTCGAAGACCAAGGAATTTGATGCTTAAGTTTAGAAGCCTTCATGAGAAAGGCTGATACAAAAAAGATTTTTTATATTTGTTATTCTGGAATAATTCCATGCTCCTTTTTCTCCTCCTTTGGACACACCGTTTCATATGATGATGCTCTAGTCACTAGTTCTTTGTCTCAAACTATTTTGTCTCAATCCTTGAATAAAACTTCTGCAACTTCCTTTCGCTTTTGTATAATAACCATCCTTCATATGTTCTTTCCTGCTAAACGAGTATCTGTAGGTTGGAGTATATCACTAGATCTGGAACTTTTAAGCATCAGGATTTTCTCCCCCTTATCGGCTTTCTACTGCAATCATTGTTATCTTAATAATTTTTTCTGGCTACTTGTTTTCGTTATGAATTTACTGGTAAGATTGAGCAGTCAGCGGGGCCCTTTATTGTCTAGTCCGAAGACATACAGGGATCACGCAACCTTTCTTTATCTTTACTTATGCATAATTAGATCAACAAAGTCATATTGCACGGCCCGACGTGATGTATTTCTTTCAGTGATTTTACGAAGATAAAATTAACATAGCCGACTCTGTTAGGAGACTAACAAGTGGAGCTATTTAACCCGGCATCCTTTAATTATTGCCTTGGTGTAAGTAGTGTTTGCTCATCGCTAAGTATGCAAATAAACTTAAAATCAAGTTGGAAAAAAATTGTTGGTCAAAAAGAAAAGTTTTCAAAGGAAATCGAACATGAAATTTGCAAGAGCACAAACATAAAATAACGCTAGTATACGATAAACGTGCAGTGTTTATTAACTCAATTTTTCTTTATTACTTAAAAAAAAAAAAGAATCCTATAAAATATTTTTCATTAAAAAAAATAAAATAATTTAAAATCATACTTTCCTAAAACTATTCATTATATCTTTTTAAAATATTGGAACTTTGTAATTAATAATAAGATAGAATAGTAAGAAATCAAAATTTTAAATAACTACTCATCACTTTATTTTTATTTTCAAAACAAATAATATATTCAACTAGAAAAATTAAAACTTATAGAAATCAAATATCAAATTAATTTTTTAGTTATAAAGAGAATGTTTGTGCTGCATTTCAATTTTTAACATATTGATATGCTTTTACATTGGTAATTATATTAATAAGATGGTGGATTCGTTAATACAGAATATTTTGTTTTTTTTGCTCTCATAGGTATAGTAACTCTTAATAGTTGTCCAAGACCTAATGAGTCAGAAAGGGTAAGGATGGCTTCTTGAGTCAAGCTAAACACAAGATCATCGTTCTGTCAAGGCATAGAACAAAATTGGCACGCCTTCATGGTCTTCTATGAATAGTATGTACTTGCAAGTGACAAGGAAATCTGCTTTTCTTAAAATCTCATTTTGGAATTTGAAAATTAAACTTAAATTATTACAAATATCTTGGTCAGGTTTTCAAGTCTATCACTCACTGGGAGGAGGCACGGAGTCTAACATGGGGACATTGTTGATATCAAAGATTAAGGAAGAATATCTTGACAAAATAATGCTCACATTCTCTGTTTTCCCTTCTCCTAAGGTCTCTAATACAGTTTTGGAGCTATCCAATGCCACTTTATCTATACACCAACTGGTGGAGAATGCAGATGAGTGCGTGGTTCTTGACAATGAAGCACTCTATGATATTTGCTTCAAGACCTTAAAGCTTAGCACTCCGAGTTGTGAGTATTGTCTCCCGTCGCCCTCACCCTTACCCCACTTACTTTAGTCAACTATTAGATTAGGCATGTAACATATAAATTATAATTCTTGTTTATTTCTCTGCCAATGGTTTGATTGCAGTTGTGGGAGAGGAGTAGGGCGGTTCACCATGGCGGTGAATAGAAGAAAATGCGATGAAGCTTCCATTGTCTCAAGAAGATGTATTTTAAACATAGAAAATGCTCAAAACACGGTTGGAGAAGATGAAGAAGATGATTTCCCAACTGTTTGGAATTGCAGAAAAGCAGGAAGATGATTTTCCGCGCATGCCGACATTCAGAGCCCAGGTCTTTTCGGCCTCATTCATAATGAACCAAAGGCCAAGATTTGCTCAAGATGGACGTCCGAGATTACTCAAAAAGCAACTCACGGATTGATGAGGCCAAGTGTCACCTCTTTTAGCGTCGATTCCGCAAAAGGTGAGGATTGAAGAAACAAATGATGTCGTTTTGTAGGGAAGTAGGCGATGTGTAGGGATGCGAAGAGCAGGGGATCCAAACGCGGTAAGAGAGGGTCTCTTAGGCTTGTTTGGTTCAAAGGAGGGGAGGGAAGGAGAGGGATTTTAATGGAGGGGAGGGGAGATATGTTGTTTGGTTCAGGAGGGGAGGGAAGGGAAAATAATAATATGTAGATCATTTTACCCTTATATATTTTAAAAGTAATGATAATACTGTTAATTATTTTTTTATTTTTAAAAATTTAATATTGTCACCGCCAAATTAAATAAATGTCAGAAATTATCTATAATTATAATTATTTTTAAAAAATTGTAAACAAATAAAATTAACTAAATAATTATTTCAACAAATGTATAATTTAACATGTTTTATTTTATAAAATTAAAATGTATTTAAAATATTGACATGTTTACTTTTTTCTCAATATGACAGTATATCCGTGTTAATTGGTACATTAAAATTTCTCCTCAACTATATCTATAAAAATTTTATGAAATATAGAATTAATAATTAAGATAGATGGCATTTTATTCTTTTTTCCAACTTTCCCTCCCAATCCCCCCAAATTTGAGGGATAAGAGAGAAGGGGAGGAGAGGAAAAATTTCATTAAACTTTCTCTCCCATCCCCTCCAAAATTGCAAATCAAACAAGGGGAGGGGAGAGAGGAGGAAAAATTTCATTAGACTTTCCCTCCCCTCCCCTCCAAAATTGCAAACCAAACAAAGGGAGGGGAGGGCCCCTCCCCTCAAACCAAACAAGGGGTTAAGGTATTTTTAGTCATTCAAAACTCTTTTTTTTTTTTAATCATTCAATTTGGAGGATCAATGATAGGATAATTAAACTTAAATATTTAAATTATAAAATTAACTTTTAATCTTATTTAATTGATGTAAAATTATAAAAATCTTAGTATAAATATATCAAAATTATTGGTTCTAAAAAATATTAATTCTAGAAAAGTAAATAAAGTATTATTTTTAATCTTTTTGTTAGTTTTTAATTATTTTAACATTAGGTATGTGACTTTCAATATGATTAATATTTTATATATTTATCTTTTGTTATTATAAGTTATCCTTTTATTAATATTAGAATTAGACATCTATAAATATAAGTCTCTACATTTGTATTAATTTAAACTCTAGTGTTAAATAATAAAAAATATTTTTAAAATATCTGCATCTCTCGCTCCATTCTTCCTCTTCTCCCTTTATTTCTTCTACATCTCCCTCTTTTTTCCTATCTTCTCTCTCTTATTTTTTGTTCTAATATTTCTTCTTACTCTTGACCAATAACAAAAATTTTAAATAATAATTAATTATCTTGACAATTTTTAATTTGAAAACTAATTAGTCTTGTACAAACATAAAAATAGTATGAATAAAATTTATGCATTATGAATTTTATCACATCATCATTATTATTGAAATATATTTTTACCTAATTATTGTGTAGTATGAAAAGAGTCTTGAGAATTTATTCACACTTTTTATCTAAAGTAATTTATAAGGATAACATTGTAAAAAATCAATTTGTATTCATTCTATTTCATTCATTTTATAATAACTCCTAAACAATGGTCAAATGAAACAATTCCATCTCTCTGTAAAATTCTCAAACAATGATACGTTCTATTAAATTCTACTAAATTTGTATTCAGTTTGATTTAAAATTAATTTATCCTATTTGTTTGCTAGCGTTTCTCTTGTTTATCATAGTTAACTACATATGGAATTTTATATTGCAATTGTTATTGTTAAAATGTCTTTTTTAGGTAAAAGAAAGGGGGGAAATATTCCAACAAAACAAAAACAAAAAATTACGTCATAGTGTGAGGGAATGAGATTCCCATCATATCATCTATGATCATCAAAGTAAGAAAAGGTAGGATGCCATGAAGTGCCAGAGAGAGCCCAAGGTTATAATTAGCAAGCATATTAATGCATCTATGTTTTTCACATAAGACTTGTTATTCTAGTGCCCTAATCCCTTTTTAGTAGGACCCATAATGCACTTGATCACGGGCCTACGAACATTAGAGTTCCTTTCAACACTATTTAAAGCCTTAACCAAGGTAAACCTCTTTATTCTTCAATTTGTAGAGACACGTACCAACTAATATTTCCAAAAAAACCCTGAAGCCAACAGTTATTAGAATGAATATCACGTACCAACTTAAGAGTATGGTCATTATTTGTAGAAATAGAAGGGGGAATAACATAGCTTTTCAAATAAGAGTTGTGGGAGATTAGGCTTGCAGATTATTCCAGTCCTAATTACCATTATAACTAGATAAAAAACTTTCTAGTTAAGAATATTCATCCTAATTCTGAAAGGATTCTCATTAAAAAGAATCATGATTTTATCAATCAAATAATCAATTTAAAAATTTATATTTTTGTCATTACTAGTTTTATAAATTGAAAAAGAGTGATGATTCTAGATGGCGCCTAAAGCTTGCCATAATAGAGAAGCATACTTATTAGAATTAGAAAAATTGAAAACAGAAATTCCCTTATCATATTTTATACTTAAGAACATTGATCGATAAACTATCTTTATTACAATGCATTTTCCATCGCCGTTTGAGAAGGCCGACATCATTTATGATATTCAAATTCTTTATATTTAATCCGTCATTTGTTTTTGGTTTATAAAAGAGATTCCAAGTCACTAAGTGGAATTTTTCCAAGTCACTAAGTGGAATTTTTTAGTGCTCAGATCATGACCTCATATGAAAGATCTTTATAGTTGTTCAAAGAGCATTAAATCCATAGAGGCCTCACCAAACACAAAATCATCAACAAACATTATGTGAATGACTCAAGGACCATCTCTACCAATTTGGATTGGTTTCATTGATCAAAACAAATAACATTTTGAATTAAATGACACAATTTTTTCATACACATCACAAAGATGTCATGGGAGATTGGGTCTCCCGGTTGTATTCCTCTCAAAGGGCAAAAGGAATTGGTTTTCACACCATACCATGACACTTGAGTAGTAATTGAAGTACACTCCATCATCACGTCATTCCAAAAAAGAAGGGTATGTATCTCAATAAGGATTTCTTTAACAAAACCCTACTTCAAATGATCATAAACATTTTCAAGATCTATCTTAATAGTAAAAATGGCCTTCTTACTTGTCGTACATTTCATAAAATGAAAAATTTTATGAGCCACCATAATATTAAGAATTTTTTTTTTCAGGGATAAGTTACCTTGTCTAGCTTCAACCATTTTCTCCTGTGGTTGATGATTGGGAATTTTAATGATATTTGTTCTGCCTCTAAGAAAAAAGGGGAGCTCTGATTAAAATGAGAAGGTGTAGGATTTTTGAAGAAAGTATTAATGGGTGTACTCTTATTGAAGTACAAAATGTTAAGTATGATTAGAAATAGAATTGGATGAAGGCTTCTGCGATGAGGCTTGGCATCTTATGAGTTAGTTGGTATACAAAATGTTAAGTATGATTAGAAATAGAAAGAAAAAATAAATAGAATGGATAGAAAATGATTATCATGATCTTATTTAAAAAAAGTAAAAATAATACTGAATAATTATAATAAAAATATAATAAATATTACACTAATTTTTTTATTTTTATTTTTCTTTTCGTTCAAATACCAAAGGGGCTGATGGGTTTTCGGAGGCCTTAATTAAGGTGTTTAGCCGGATGGGTTGATTTAAAACGTATGTTTTTCTTGTTTTTGTGACTATTTTCACGATATTTTAATTAGGCATTTCCCAATCGATAATACCCGTATTCCCCCCTCCTGGAAGCATAACAAAAACGACGCATAGTTCGGCCGCCTAGTGTATCGTTTTGTTTCGCTACACGGCTATATCCCAGAGCGTAAAAGGCAAGCTACTAAATTTCCCGTCTCTACTCCTCGTTGGCGTGAAATTCTCAGTGGGGTTTTCGATATTCAGCTGCAAAATCCCAGTAGAGCAATAGTAATGGCGGATGCCTCAGCGCAACCGAGTCGATCGAGGGATCTTGACAAGCTCCTTCTTAGGCCTGGTAATCTTGTTGGTCCTAGGTTCGAAACTGGCCCTGAGGTATACTGTCTCTTCCTCTCTACTTCACTCCAGCAAACGAGCATACGCTACTTTTAAGCACGTTTACTGCTTTTTAGTTTCTTGCACTAATTTGCGTTGGTCTATTGCAGATGAGAGATGACCTTCAGACATATGCCAGAGTGCTAGTAGTCGGGGCAGGAGGGTTGGGATGTGAGTTGTTGAAAGATTTAGCCCTGACTGGTTTTCGAAACCTGGAGGTCATAGATATGGATCGTATAGAGGTTACTAATCTCAATCGCCAGTTCCTGTTCAGGTACATCCCTGTGCTTAAAGTGCATATCTTTTTAATAGATGTTTTAATTCTGTTACCCCTTTAAATATTTGTCATAGGGGAAAAAGGGGTCTTGATCCTAGTCATTTCTGACGATCTTGTCTGTCACCTTCGGCTGTGTGCTAAGATTCTAATGATGGTTTGGTGCTAGCTTTTACTGGTTTCTACAAGCGTCAGAGGGCAGATAGTTTCTTGTACTTTAACTTGATAAGAACTTGATTTGGACATTATTATTTTAGACTTGAAGACGTTGGCAAACCAAAAGCTGAGGTAGCCGCCAAGCGTGTCATGGAAAGAATCAGTGGTGTAAATATTGTACCACATTTTTGCCGGATTGAGGACAAGGATATAACTTTTTATAATGATTTCAACATTATTGCCCTCGGTCTTGATTCCATTGAGGCCCGTAGCTACATCAATGCTGTCGCTTGCAGTTTTCTAGGTGTGTATTCCCTTGACTTGTTCTGCTAGTGTCTGTTTGCGGTAGTTCTTAATCAACTTCAAACGTCCTTTTGCTCAATTTTTTGAGGAAGGTGATTGCGATTTAATATTTGAGTTTTTGCATTGCATATCGTGCATTGTTTGCTTCTGCTTTGTAATGAACAATAACGTGCATTCCATTTGGTACATTTTTTTCCTTTTGATTTTCCTGATAGAAATATGAATGAGTTGGACAAATAAAATTATGAATGAATTATGAAAAATATGTATGATCTAGAAGGAAATAGAGCTCATATAACTTGTGAATCTGAGAGCAATGAATACTTGTCCTCCTATGAAGCAGGGCTTTGCTGATTTACTCTATGCATAAAGGATAGACTTCTAATTTTTATACAAAATCTAAAGTAGTAACAATCTGAATATGGAGAAAATAGTAATTAAACAAAATTCTTTACAATGCTTAAACCCACATTTGGGGGATTGGTTTTTCCTTTTTTTTTCTTTCCTCTTTCCTTTTTTTTTTTTTTTGGGGGGGGGGGAGGCATTGGGTTGCTACAAAACTATTTAGACATCAATAAGCTAGTCCTGTAGGCCTGATTTATTCTGTGCTTCCAGTTCTCCACAAATGACATGATGACAGAACTTAAATTTTACATGTGATGTGTGTTAGATCTTTTTCCATCTTCATCGCGAAACTATTATTTACAGACAAAAGATGCTTTGTTTATTCGCTGTTTTTGTTTAATGTATATGTGTAAATGTGATGAGAGGTAGTTCAATTTCGCTATGGAACTCACTTTTACAGACAGATGCTATGCTTATTCACTGTTTTTGTTTGATGTATTCGTTAATTCTATAATGAGAGCAGTAATAAAATTTACATTTTTGGAAGCTACAGTAGACTTTATTGTTTTGTTACAGCTTTGGTTCCATAACCTGTTTATTGGTGCATAAATTTCTCTTTTTAATAAGAGCATTGTCTTCTTCAGGCATTTCAGCTAAAGGTTATCATTTTGTATTGGACCATTTCTTGTTTTATCTGGTCTTTGAATTATTACTGTCTGTTTATGCTGATCTTTAGTTTCTTTTCTTTCCCTCGATTAATTTAGAGTATGATTCTGCCAATAATCCACGGGAAGAGACAATCAAACCTATGGTAGATGGTGGGACTGAAGGTTTCAAGGGCCATGCTAGGGTTATCTTGCCAGGGATTACACCATGCTTTGAGTGTACAATCTGGCTTTTCCCACCTCAAGTGAAGTTTCCTTTATGCACCCTTGCAGAAACCCCTAGAACAGCTGCTCATTGTATTGAATATGCTCACTTGATCAAATGGAATGAGGTATTTCATTGCTTGGTTTCTTGTTACTTTCTTTGTCATTTCCTGAAATCTATAATTTCAATGTGTGTATATGATATGTAGGTTCATGGTGGAACGGCATTTGATCCAGATAACCCTGGGCATATGAAATGGGTCTATGATGAGGTAGCTGTATGAAGTGACTTTCATGGTTTGTTTCCTGATTGACATGCACTTTTGGCCTGTCTGTTACAAGTTTCACCATTGATATTTTGTAGGCTCTCAAGAGAGCTGAGCTTTTTGGCATTCCAGGAGTTACTTATTCTCTTACCCAGGTAAATGAAATGGATGTTTAGTTTTTCCTTGCAGAATTTTGAATTTTTTGCTTCATGCATGTGGTTTTGCCTTTTGTCTTCTTTGAGAGCTTGTTTAGGAGTTTTGAAGATAGTGGGGTGGGGGAGAGTTCCCACTCACCATTCTTTGGAAGTTACAATGTCAATAAGGGAGTGGGGTGGGTTTTAAAGGAGAAATTTTCAATATTACCCTAATGCATATTTTCTTTTAATATGAAGAAAAGGAAAGTGAGAGAGTAAAAGGGTAAATGTAAAAAGAAAAGGAACTAAAACCATCCTAACCACCCCCACTTTGGAGGTTTGGAAATTGGGGTGTGGAGCACAGGTTATGATGGGTGGCCAACCAATCCTAACCCCCCCTCCTCATTACTTCTTAACATTCAAACAGTGGCTTGAAGATTTTCCCCAGCCCACCCCAGCCCACCCCCTCCTTCCAAACAAACCCTTAGAATTCTTATGAATTGTTAGATGCTTGAGTTTTTATTTTTTTGGCCCTTGTCATACTCTGAGTACATTTTCCTTGCTGCTAAGCAATTAATTATTTGATAGGGTGTTGTGAAGAACATCATTCCTGCTATAGCTTCTACAAATGCAATTATATCAGCTGCATGTGCACTTGAAACATTGAAGATTGCAACGGAGTGCAGCAAAACTTTATCAAATTATTTAACGTATGTACTTTTTCCCCCCCTATAATATTTGGTACTTCCAATCTTTAATCCTGTTGTCATCATCTTTTCTGCTTTTTATGCACATGAGACAAGATACATGCTTGGAACATAGAAAGAGATCATGCAACACATTATAAATAAAAGACATCAACATAGAAAAAAAACATGGGCACAGCAACACATTCTTCTCTAAAAAATACATCATGCAACATAAATGCCTAAAACTGCTTAAAATTATGCATTGTCCAGTATGTCCATATTGTTTTATCATTTTGCTCAAGTCTATTTTATTGTACTACTGGCATAATTACTTGATCGGCTATGGTTGTTAGGGATCAAGTTATCGTAAAAGCTTAAGTCTTGAGGAGAAAGCCCAGAAATGACTTTATTGATATATGTCTAACATGCCTCCTTGTGCAAAAACCATTGGGCTTGGGCAATGGGCAAAGCAGTCTTCCCATTCCTTTTGTGGAAAGGAGAAAGCCCATCAGCAATTTTATTAACGTATCTCTGACAATGGTGATATGCCCAACTTTTCTTATATTGAAAGCTGAGATCTCTTGAAATCCCTAACCATTAATTTTACTCAACCAAGGGTTTGAGGCTAGATCTTGGTGTAATAATATACAAATGGCCAATGTTGCATAATTTGAGTTTTTCATTTTCTCCACTTTCACTATAGTTGCTCCCTGCCAATCTCAAGTAGCATTACTAATTTCACTTTAGGTCCTCTAGTATCTTTTTCAGCATGACATAGTTTAAAGAATTTCTTTTTTAACTTGTGTGTTAGAACTTGTTTTCCTGAGTGCTAAAACTTCATCTTCCAAAGTTTGAAATCAAAATGCTCAAAAGACAAGCATGAATTGTTAATATATTTACACATACAAATGTGTGTGTGTGCACACACACACAGATATGCTTGTTATTTATGTGGCTTCAACACTCTGTATAAAGTATGAGCATTGTTTACCAATTAATCCAAATCTTATGTAGGTATAATGGAGCAGAAGGCCTCCATACTAAAGTCACAGAATTTCAGAGGGATAAAGACTGTCTTGTATGTGGTCCTGGTGTACTTATTGAAGTGGACCCTTCCGTCACATTGCAAAAGGTTATTTTTCAGCTGTTGACTCCTGAACCTCTTCTGTATATTAATTAGGAATTCAATAAATTCTTTTATGATTCAGTTATGTTTGTCCATTCTTGATGTCTTTAAAGGGACCAGACCAACAATTGCTCGGAACACACACACACACACACACATATATATAATGAAATTGGAGCTACCATATAGATTTGGCTGCAGCTCATACCTGGTGCATATACCTTCGCTCTCTCTTACTGAGTAAGAGACCTTTTGCCATTGTCTTTTTCATCTAATAGTGTGGATTTTAAAATGCTGTTAAACTGAAGTATTTAAAATTAGATATTTTAGTATCTGGATCTTGCAGAGTAGCTCCTTGTAACTTTATCAGACTCTGCGCCCTTGGAAGAATTTGAAAGATTGTTTTGGGGACACATGAATCATCTTGATGCATCAAACCTTGATAGTTTCGTTATCAGTTTTTCTATAATTGCCCCTTTATCTTTTTTTTTTTTTTTTAAATTAATGGCTGTATAAGGAACTGTCAAGTGAAGAGTACGTATTAGAAAGCAAGAAACATTCCTTTTTCTTGGGAAACAACCACGGTCTGGATCTTCAGCATGAGGGTCATGCTCTCCACTTGTTCATTTCATGCAATTCACGTCATGTTAAAAAGGAAAATATTCTGTCACCAATTAAATAGTTTGCATCTTGACTCTCTGAAATTAGTACTGTACAGCGCTCATGTTTTAGTGATAACTAGCTTTTTACAAGATGAAGTTGTTCTCTTACCTCTGTTTTAGATTGAATTTAAGCAGATGATATTTGATGTATCTTTGGTCTATGCCCTTCTAATGTGTTTTTAATCATATTGTGGCAACAGTTCATTGATCTTCTGGAAGAACATCCTAAGTTGAGGTTATCACGAGCCAGTGTTACACACCGAGGAAAGAATCTGTACATGCAAGCCCCCCCTGTATTGGAAGAAATGACTCGATTAAACCTGAGTCTAGCTCTTTTTGACCTTATGGGTAAACTATCCAAGGATATTGTCCATGTGAACGGTACAACCACCAAGAACGACCAAAAAGTCTCCTGTTTGAGAAAATTATCTGTTGTTTTCAAGGGAATTGATGGGGTTACAGATATGGATACAGCTGGGGGAGCGTAATTTTGAACTTCCAAAGTATGCTATATTGCTTCAAGGCTTTACAGGCATAAAGTATTTAAGAGATCACGGCAGATTGCTAATATTGGTGAGGCAGGGAGAATTATGAAGAAGGATCTGAGTATGATGATATTTATCTGTAAGAATAAAAAAAAACTACTCAATATGGTCATTCAATTCAAAACCAAACTGAAGTAAATAGGCATATGGTATGATTATTTGGCCCTTGTAGATGAAATTAGCATAGAGGGGCCAACTTTATAAACTTTCTCAGTTTCTTTCTGCGAAGATTTGTTCGTAGATGTCTAGTCTATAGCACTTGGTGCTTGCAGATTTGTCGCCCCACAGGGTCTTGACTTATTGACAAATTCCTTTTTATCATATCCTTAATTAGATTGATGGATCACAGTCAAGCTGCGGATTTCTGATAGAATTTAGTTACTCGCATGTTTCTCACAGCTCCTGGTAATGCTGAAGCACGCTATATGAAGTTGACAGAATGAAATAATTAAGGTAGAGTCAGCTATGTAAAAGATAAATCAAGTTAATTATCAAGATTGAAGAGATTTATAAGTAGATAAGGGGGAATTTGACGTTCAATATAGCCACAATAAACAAAAATTGAGAAAAGATGCTGAGGAATCAAATGATTTGCTGGAACAACAGTTCTTATGGAAGATCGCTCTTCACAAGAATGCTAGTTCTGCTATGTCTCCTGGATTCTGCAGTTAGCATCATATAGTTCTTGGAAAAGAAGGCTTATACATGAGAAGACTTTTCAAAGAGAAGCATGTGAGATTCACTAGTATTTTCTTGGCCAGATGAGCAGCTTTAGCTTTTAGCTTACAACTTCTCTGAAGTAGGTTAGTTCACATTTTTAAAAAATTTGGGCCGCTCATATTAATGTGGATAGTTTAGATTTAATTTTTTTTGTATTTTTTAAATCTTAATTATTATATTTTTAAACTTTACCGTTAAAAGATTGTTATGCATTTTTTTAAAAAATTAAGAAAAAAATTATTAGATCTAGGCGCACGAGCGAGAGGCGCAGGGAGAGGAGGACCCATTGTCCATATTCTCACGTATTTTCTCTCCATTTGTTTTTGAAAAAAAAATATTAAACTAAACTAATTGTGACGCTGACGTGCTATTGCAACCTAGTCTAAAAAGTCCCAAATAGTCATATACTGTTGACGCTATTGTGGCGCCACTGTAAGTTGTTCAACATGAAGATCCATGCATAGGATTTTCGAAAATGAGAGGATTCATGAAATGGTAACGTGTAGCCTATTTTTATTTTTTTTAAATTGAAAAACCTCACCTCCCTCTCCCCTCCAATTGCAGCGTGTCCCACTTCGAGCGCACTGCAAAGGGATTTTCATTTTAAAGGATTCACCAAGAATTACAAAAGATTTTGCCTAGCTAGTTTAATTTCAACAATTGGCATTCACTAGAAGATATAATGGTTCAAAATAAGAACTTAGACTCTCCGTAGTCATAGTAGTAATTACATGGGATGCAATTAAAGATCTTAGCCATCCAATACTTCGAACTAAGAAACATGTTTGCTTCTTTTATTTCTTGAGGAAAAAAACCAAAAATTTTACTTGTAAAAATAAAAATTTTAATTCTAATAAAAAATTACACTTCATTTTATAATACACATAAGCTCTTTTTACTGTTTATCCAATTTTTCTTCCTATTCTTAGTTATTGTTGTTTACAAAATGACTCTTCACAATTAAAAATTTTTGGACCCTTCAAAAAAGTTTAAGGTTCTTTACAATAAAATTTTAAATTTTAAAATTATTTTAAAAGTTCAAAAGACAAGAAATTTTAATTGTGAGAAATTATTTTTTGAATAGTAATAAACAAGAATAAGAGACAATAAGAAAAAGCTCATGTGTTTTATAATATGAGTTGTAATTTTTTTTAAAGAACGCGTCACAATGATGAAAATTAGATGTATTGGACGGCCAAGATCCTTTCTGCTACTATGACTACAGAGGATTTGATTTCAACAGATAGCACATACACAAATTTTTATGCGTGCATTTTAGCCTTTTAAGAGTAATATCAGTCATAACTATCTGAGAGGACCAAAGGATTTTTAAATTGAAAAAAAAAAAAGCCATCCACAACTCTATCTTCGACTAGATATCTGGGCATCGGCTATTGCGTGCTGTTTCTTATGCTCAACTGGATAATATCACACAGACTTTCCTGATTCTTGTGTGGGAATTTCTGGGTCTTGGCTAGATTGGCCAACTGTAATCCCATTAACCCACATGAGCACTCCCACATTTTTTTCAATATAAAGCCCAATAGTGTGGGAGTAAAGACGAAAGAGACATACATAATTGAGAGAGTGGGATTAGGTAGTCTGATATTTAATTTCGAATTTCATGCCAAAATAGGAAACTCTTCAAGCTATATATGGAAGCTGCGGTGGAACTAGAAAATGATGCATATTATACTGATTTGAGCAAGCAACTTTCTCTTCTAATTATGGATGAAGATGAGGACCTTCTTGCTTCTTGTCCTGCGGACTCTCTCCGGGTCCTTGGTCATACTCACTAGTCACTGATGTCAATTTCTTCTGTTCCTTCATTGAATCATACAGTAATCTTGACATGCCTATATAATTTTTCAGGCTTTCTCAGCTGAAGCAATTATCCATCATGCTCCTGATCAGTCTGTGTTGCTCTACGAGCAGGCTTTGAGAAGAGAATGCAAAGGGACAGGTGTGTTTATTCTTAAGTCCGTTCAGCCGAGGAGGAAGCAAAGGAATGCAAGAAATAGTTCATACCAAAAGCACTCTCAAGATGCCAGAATAAATTCTCAAGCTCCTAACCATTATTCTTTCAAACCCAGAAATGGCTGAAGCATATTTATGATATGATATATCCTTCTGTAAATTCTTTAGTCATTATGCAATAATTACATTGTTTTTAATGCTTTATATGTGCCTACACGATGTACAACTATTTCTCGTTGAAAAAATGGAAATTAACTTCACTTTCTCCTCCTTCAAATTATATATATATATATATATATATATATTCTCTTTACTTCTATCAAACAAATTCTCAATTCAAATAACAAGCCAATTACCTTATAATCTAGCATATTGCAGACATTGGGAGATTTTGCAGCCTTTGCTTTCACATCTTCCACAAAAGCATTAAGCATCCATGCTGATTTTAATTTAAATATATGATCTTGTTATCCTCGTGTATTATACTTGCGGTAGGGGTGTGAAATACCAAAAGAAAGCCCACGAGCCCAAGAAAGCGAGGGCAATCCGTACCACACGTTCGAAGTTCAAACTTTGACCAATAGTGAAGCGAAAATGTTCAAACTTCGGAAGGATCGCTGAATTGGAACCAACGCCCTTGTTGCTGCAGATAGGTAATAAAAGTCACAACCTTCTCGAAGTTTTCGAAGGTCCAGTAATGGCGGTCTTCTACTTCGCCTTCTTCACTCTTTTCCTTCTACTTCCTCTCGCTATCCTCATTCTCCTCTACTTTATCGTGCGGCCCCGTCCGGTGAAGATCCCGATCAAGAACCGCCATGTGTTTATCACCGGCGGATCGAGTGGGATCGGCCTCGCCCTGGCCCGCCAGGCTGCGGCCGAGGGCGCTCGCGTCTCGATCCTTGCTCGCTCATTGGACAAGCTCGAGGAGGCCCGGAATTCGATTCGCCTCTCTACTGGCATCGATGTGGCCGTCTTCTCCGCTGATGTGCGCGACTACGATGCCCTGAAACGGGCGGTGGATGAAGCGGGACCTATTGATGTGTTGATTGTGAATCACGGGGTGTTTTGGGCTACGGAGATCGATAAGCAGGAATTGTTTGGGGTGAAGTTCATTATGGACGTGAATTTAATGGGGAGTTTCAACTTGATCAAGGCTGCGTTGCCAGCAATGAAGAACAGGATGGACCGGGGACCCGCTTCAATTGCTATTATGTCGTCGCAGGCCGGTCAGGTATATTCCTAAACTTCGAAAGGATTATGGTGCTTCATTTTTAATATTATTTATGGTCCTTAAGTGCTGTGGGTGTGTGAGAGAGAAGGCGATTCTGTTGCATAAGTCGTAAAAAATTTGAATATGTTTCCTCGATACAATTGCTTATGCAGAATTCTACAAATGGTTTCAATTTTAGCTCTCTATCTCAATGCGATTTGTATAAATTTTACGGGAAGCTTGAAATGGGGGTAGAAGAAAGATGTGCTGTCGGGCAAAAGAAGAAATCATGGAAGGAAGGAGGGAAAAGGGAGAGAGAGAGAGAGAGAGAGAGAGAGAGAGAGAGAGAGTGAAAAGAAAAGGAAAAGAAAAGAAGGATTAATGCCTAGTATTCTCCGATTGGGTTTAAAATGAGATGCAAGAACAAATGTTTTTTAACGCAAAGAAGTGAAGGAAAAAATCCGCTTAAGAATCATGCCCGCTAAAGGTATCTTACTTTAGGCTTCGGGAACAAAATAATTACACTGAGAAGAATGTAGGTGGCAAAGTGGCTTCCCAAGATAATTTTTAAGCTAAAAAATATTTCTAAAATTTAATTTAGTATTTCTTTTTCCTTCTATATATATAGAACTTATTTCTTCATTTTCTTATTTATTTCCTAATTATCAAGGACTTATTCAAAGATTTAAAAAAAACCTATGTTGTCACAAATACTATGATGATAATTTAATTTAATTTTTTCTTGCCTTGAGTAAGTTATCTAAAAATAACTCTGCAAAAGTTAGAATTTCATGGTTGATTGTTTGAACGTATATGTTACCTATCTCTTTGCTTTGGATTCTAAAACTGTCAATAAATTATAAGTTAGTATTATAAAGTTATATATCTGTTGACATGAATTTACATTTATTTTTAGGTGGGTATTTATGGTTATACAGCTTATTCTGCCAGTAAATTTGGGCTTCGCGGTCTAGCAGAAGCATTGCAACAGGAGGTTATAGCAGATAACATTCATGTTTCTCTTATATTCCCTCCAGACACAGATACTCCTGGTCTCTTGGAAGGTATTTAGTTCTTGAGCTTATTTATTCAAATACATAATTTTTGGTAACTAATCGATGTTCTTTTTGTACTGGTAACGAGTTAAGTAGCCTCTGTGAGAACATCTGTTGTGAATTTAATCTTGTCAGTTCAAGCTCATCATGGATGTGAGGAGCCAGGGTCTACAGAATGGAACAATTGAATCCATAACAGAGTAGTTTATTACTTAGAATTTCCTGCTGATTGCCATAATTTTTTTTTAGCTGAAGATTTTCTTTTGGTCGGCATTGATAGTATATAAAAATTCTGTGTTCCAAATTTCAAATATATATTGTCATAAAGCAAGTTGTGAGGTCAATCCTGATGGAAATAGTATATAGTGAGAGAATACTCATAACTCATGGTATTGATTACTGAATTCAAATATCTGAGTACAGGACTATGTGTATTCTTAAAATTTACGACCTCATGGAATTAGAGTGTGAAAATTTGTTCCTTTCGTATGTATTGTGTATCAAATATCAGACTATGTGATCCCTTCGTAATTCATTTTTTCCTGTAACCAAAGTGAATTTAAAAACTGAAACATGCTCTCTACAGAAAACAAGAAAAAACCACAGATAACCAGTTTAATTGTGGCCTCCTCTGGTGTAATGAAAGCCGATGAAGTTGCTCACAAGGCTTTAAATGGCATCAAATCTGGCAGTTTTATCATCCCCTGCAATCTTGAGGGATACTTGCTGGCCCTGGCAACCGCAGGTTGTTCCCCACAGAACTCATTCTTGATGGCATTTCTTGAGGTTTTTGCTGCTGGAATAACACGTATTGCAGCACTATGTTTCCAGTGGACATGGTACACAAGTATAGAGAAATTGCATGCCCAAAGACGTGGTAAGTGTTGCACAAATTGATATATTTATGAAGGGATTGAGAAAACGTTCCATGCTTGTTTCCTAATTTAATTTGACCAAAGTATCTATCTCAAATATGCAGAACTTCTTTGGTTAAGATTAGAAAACTCCAAATTTGGTTGCTTATGTAATTATGTTAACATTTCTTTTGTATAAAGTATCCGCATAGCTGTAGTTTATGTTCGTTGTTAGCCAAATTGGAATATTATTTAGTTCAGAGAACATTGAAATATTTGCATCATTCTCTCCATCCTTTGCTTGAGTAAGTTATAACTTTACTGTATTGCAGTCTTTCTAATTAGTTTAAAAGAGTAGTCATTAGAATTCAGTGTAAGACTCACTGAAAGGCAAAAAGAAGAATCAAATTTTCCTGCTTTAAAACTGGTTTAAACCTTGCAAAATTCTAATTTCCTGGAGATTGTTTAATGGAGCTCTCTGTTCACGGTCTCCATGCACTTGGTAAGATTCACAATCTTATTTCTGTTTGCTCATTGATTTGAACGTGACAATATCACTTTCGCATGATTTGTCATAAAAAGGTATTAGATGCAAGTGTATCATTTGGATACAGGATTACTGATCCTGTAACTTTCTGTTTTTCTGTAGGCATTTAGATGTTGTAGGTGGATTTTTTCACCTGAGTTACTGCTTTCATAGCTGCCTTCTAGAACTTTATCACCGTGTAGAGTCTCCTGAAGCTGCTGAAAGACTACAAGCTGATTCAAATAACTATCCAGCTATACTATTTGTGAAATTGATGAATTGTACACTAGCTCCTAAGGGGCTGAAGCTCTCCCTATGCCCTGTTTTAGACATGTGATAGCAGATAGCAGGAGAGGGTTTTTTTCCAGTCTGTTCAATGTTGAGATTTTGATAAACGAGAACTTATTGAATTAATTTTGCAATCAGGGTCAAGTTCAGGTTTGTGGTTTCTTTTCTTCATCCAATAGTCAGTACAACAGAAATAATAGATGGTAGAAAATTATGTGCAACTTACTCCAAGTACCAAGACTGAAAATCAAACCAGTCCTTTTCCACTGCCCTCACTTTTCTACCCTTCCTACCAAGCACACCCTTGGTACTTGGAAGTAAGTTGCACATAACTTTCTATCATCTATTATTTCTGTTGTACTGACTATTGTAAAATGATTTTTCATCTGAGATTTTCAACCCGCCTATTTTCCACCCTCCTACTTTCAAGTTCTTAACACTACCAAGCAGAACCTGATGTGTGTTGGAAGCAAAAGATTTATGCTTCTTAATTTTAGGGCTTTTTAACGCTAATATGGCACAAAAATTAATGGTTGATCCTAACATTGCAGCGTCATTTTATTTTATTTTATTTTACCTCATTGTTATACCATACCTTTTAAAAAAAAAAGGACATAAATTGTATTAGATCACAATTAGAAAAGAGAAGGGGAACAAGCCGGCTCTGCCGGCCTGGTGTGATAGGATGATGGGAAAAATAGGTAAACTGTGTCAAGCTTCATGGGTAGGTTATCTCAGTTTGGCTTGACAATCCAAGGATTTAAATAAAAAAAAGTTAAAGGTTTAAAATTTTTAAATATGTTTTACAAATTATAAATAGTTAAAAGATTTGTATTACCTTAATTTTGAAAATTTATCTCTAATAAAAAAAAACCTCAAATAGAATATTAAGTTTTCAGTTATAGTTATTTGAAGTTTTATTTTGATGACTTTTTTCTTCTTATTTTTTCCTTTGGATTTATGGTTTTTCTAATTTCACTGTAAAAACTTTGCAAAAATATATCAAAATGAAATAATTAAATAATTATAAAAATATAAACCTTCAAAGTTTTTAAACTTTTGAAAAAAATTAAACAAACCCAGTCAAATTCGATTAGCTTGACCAGGCCAGCTAGACCCAATATGTGATTGAACCACTTTTGGGCTAAGCTTAAAAAAGTAGGCTCAATAACAAGTCAACCGAGCATTAGCCACTCACAAACCCACCCTAGTCCCAACCCAGTAATCTTCACTCCCGGAAAAGAGTCCCGTTTTGACACAAAAGGAAAAATTGAATGAAAGGAGATCGTGTAGCCTATAATATTTGACACAACAAAATAACCTTTTTTTTTTTGAAATATTACAGCTTTGTGAAGTATTGCAGCTTTATGAGTTACAGTGAAATGCTTGATAAGTTACAGCATGTGGGAGGGCTATGAAAGGTGATATGGTTACGAGGCTGACACTATAATTAATGGCCTCACATTATTCAAAACGGAAAATTTCACAACCCTAAATTCATAAAAAGACTTTAAAAATTAAGATTTTTTTTGGGAAAAAATTCAAAGATTGAAATTATTATTAATAATTTTTAAATTTATTTATCATTTTTTTAAAATTACAATTTAATTTTTTAATATTAAAAAAATATTTTAAGTTTATTACTACTCTAAATAAAAATTATTCTTATAATATTAAGAAGACAAAGTTACATTGTTAAAAAGTATGAGTAACAATTTTAAAAAAATATAAGTAATAACTTTATTTTTTGATTTTTTTAAAAAATAATTTTTAAATTTTTTAAAAACTATTTTTATGAAATTAAGATTTTTAAGTAGACTTATCCTCCTCAAAAACTTCGTGTTGATTGTAGTATTGTACTCACCCCTGGCATTAATTGCCTCACATGATTCAAAGCTTGCCCTTCCTGTTTCAAAATAAAATTTTTTTTTGGTGGGCAATGGCATCTAATAAGATCTTTTGCGTGTCCAATAATATTAAAATTGTACATATGCACGCTGGAATTGTAATTCACAACTTCTTCTCACAGAAAATTGTGATAGACATTATACATATATATATATATATATATAGTTTCTTTACATAATATATCTTGCTTAATAATATATTATAAGGTACGTGCAAATTGTCCCATAATTTGTATAAAAAGATTATCAACCAAAAATTTAATTAATTAATTAATTCCTTAGGTGAAAGAACAACAAATTTGAAACCTCCTATAAAAGAAAATTTTTAAACTGTTAAATAACGTTATTTGTTCAATAATTTTACCTACAATAATATAATGCATAGTTATTTTTTTGAAAATTTTATAAAAACAGTTCAAATTAAAAAAAAAAAGAAACTAGGTAAAAATCTGTGTGATGTATGGAGTCTTTAAATTTTTTTATTTTTGAGGCAGAATATATATATATATATATATATATATATATATTCAGCCACATATTCATCGTGGCTGAAGATAGGCTTAGAGAAACACAGACCAAGTTGAGGGAGTACTGTGAAGAGCAATAATAAATAGACATTTATCTGGTCTTTTATAAGTCAATCTTTGACATGCTTAATGGAAGTTACGGATTCAACCAAAAATATATATATATATATATATTCATCTTTATTTTTAAAGTCTTTCAACACATTGTCTTTAGAGCTACTTAGAGGAAGAGGTTTAGCAAAATACAGAGTTATATAAGAGAAATTTGATTAAAAAATAATCTCCATCTGTATGATATGATATTATTGTAAAGAGGTTGGTTGCATTTCTAAACTCATCTATAAGTTTGGAAGTGAGATCTTTGTATATAATTTAATTACATTCAATTGTCTTGGAAAACATAAATTAGCTTGCTATATTTTCTGAACATTAAAATCATTCTCTGAAACAATCGATTAGTACCATATAAGATTTAGTGACGTTGAAAGTCTACATATCAATTCATTCACAACTTGATTATGAGAAAGGTGTAGTTTTTAACTCATTGCATCTAATGTGATTTCAATGCTAACTATTATATATTTTGAGATAGGATATTGAAATGTTACACTTTAAATACTATAAAAAATTCTTTCATTTACATAAATGCAAATATATTCATTTTTTATTGTCATTTGATTTCCTACATTAACAAATTTATTTAATAATCCCCACATTTTATTTCTAATATATATTTCATTACTTATTTATGTATTGCAGTTAATTTCTAAATATAATTATCTTTTCTTACACTTTCTTTTTATCTTTTTAACTTTTTTTCACCTCTAGCATATCTTCATACATTTTCTAAACCCATAACAATATAATGTAATTTTTAAGATGCATTTTGCATCATTATAATTTTTTTTTATTACTTATTTATTTGCATCTCTTTTGAAAAATTGAAAACTACATATATAATTTTTAAAATTCCTTCTCTTCACTATAAGGTAATTTTCAAAATATATTACTTATTTATTTCTCCTAATTTTTTTAAATATAATTATTTTTTCATTACTTATTTATTTCTCCTATTTTTTCAATATGATTATTTTTTCCATAAATTCTTAATCATTTTGGATATTTTATTATAAATTTATACAGTAATTATTTGATCTATTCTTCCTTTTAAATTTTAATTATTATTTCACACTTTTTTATTAACTTTTTATCCAATTTACTCTTTTTTTTTTAGAAATATCCTTCTTTTCTAAATTACAAATTTTTTTTATCATTCTCTTTTTTTTTTCCTTCAATAATTTTTCATCCTCTTTATTTCTTTATCTTTTTCTATTATTATTTTTTTGCCCATATGTAGTTTTCGTTTTTCACATATTTTTGGAAAATGAAAACTACATATACAATTAGTGTCTACTTATTTTTCACATATTTATTTCTCCTAATTTTTTTAATTTAATTATTTTTTTCCATAATTTCTTCTTTATTTTTGGATTTTTTATTATAAATATATCTAATAATTATTTGATCTATCCTACTTTTTAAAATTTAATTATTATTTCAAACTTTTTATTTATTTTTTTCCACTTCACTAATTATTTATAAAATATCATTTCTCTCTAAATTACAAATTTCTTTTTCACACTTTTCATTTATTTATTTTTTCACTTCACTAGTATAGCACATTTGAAACTTGGAACAATTGGTTTCGAATTTCAAATTTTGAATCAATGATTCCGAATTTATAAAAGTCTGCCACATGACAGATTGGGAATTAACATCAAAGTCAAACTTGGAGTTAATAACTCTGAGTTTCAAAATTTATTATTTTTTGGTCATTACTTTTTTCAGTGTTGCTTTTTAAAAATTTTGAAAGACAATTATTACGTTTGAAGCAAATACTTCTATATATATAACACTGCAAATTTATAAACATGAGACTCCACCCTGTTACAATAAAAAAGGCATGTTCCCATGAACATTAATAATTGGTAATAAAACAATTATATAAGTTTTTGCATATCTTAGAACGTGAAACAGTTTGACGATAAAATAAAACAAAAATAGAAGATTAAGAAAGAGCAATTTTATAACTTAATAAGACACCAAATAATTTTATAACTCAAAAATCCTTGGAAGAGTTTCTTAATAGTTCATTCTATAACTCCAATGGCATCTGATATATCTACACCAACATAGTGAGTCAGGTACATGTACAGAAATGATATAGGAATCAACTAGAATGCTCACTTAAAAATGAACATGGCTTTAGGTGCTTATAAAGACAATTTTCTTCCAGTTTGCCACTTTTCCATCGATGTATTTGTACTTCTTGTGTTCAAAGCTAAAAAAATTTACAAACCTTTGAGAGGTTTCTTATCATTTGAAAGTTGAATTATATCGTATATCACAGCTGCAACAATTCATATAGAGCTCCTACTGCCATATTACATATTTTATTAGTATTGATCATCAAAATATACTAATATCTACTTGAAAACAAACTCCTCATAATTTTTACTTTCGCCACTTATGTTGATTATAGTCATATTAAGAAATCAAATATTGGAATTATGATCCTCCTTGTCATTTGACAGTTTTTCGTATTTATTAAGGTGGTTACCATTTGCCAATTTATAAGGGACAAAGGATTCAATTTCATTAATGGTAGAATAATCCCTTTGTTTGGCAATTCTTCTTAAAAAGGGGTTTTTGGCTTAGGGTGGCTTGTATTGTTCTACATTGAAGTACCTATCACACACAGCTATTCACAGGTCGGAAAAACCTCCTAGTTATGATTTGTTTTGACGATTCATACTGTTCTTGAGATTGGCTTCCAACTTGACTGTATTTAGCTATATCTAGAGGTACATGTTTAAGCTTTTATATATTGTTTTGTAAGGATGAATGCATGTGTTATTTTTTATATTAGTGTTACTTGTGGTATCATTTGCCTCTACCTTGTGTTATTTTCATGTTTCTTTGACATTTTTTTGTATTATACAAATTTTTTGAAACATCTGTTATAGTATTGGAATTGCTATTATTAGGTAGATTTGACATATTTGATCGTATATAATTGTTAGATGAGGTTTATAATACTTGTATATTATTTTATACGCCAAGAAAATGCTTGAAAAGTAACTAGAAAGATTGCCTGAAAAATCGCATTTCTGTCACGCTGTGTTGGGCAATTTCTAGATGAATTTTGCGACCCCAAAAATCAATTCGTCGGAGATCTTTGAGGCAGAGACTTACATGAACAGAAGCGAATAAGAGAGGTAGAAGACGGTGACTCGAAGAACTTGGCAAAGACTTACTAGAGCAGGGAAGAAGCAAAGCTGGAAATATGCAGAGAACAACGTGGTTGAGCTGAAACCTGAACGACACTGGAACAAAGTGGCTGAGCTGCTGTAATGGCGAGAAGATATGGATACCTAAAATGATTTTCCATTATTTTTTGAGAACCTACCATCATCTTCAGGAAAAACAATAAGAAGAATAACATAAAGAACGAAGAAAAGACAAGAGGGGTATACCATGTAGAAGCACATGGGACAGATTTTTTTTTTTGTTTTGAGGAAATGACAATAGAAAAGAGGTGGCCCAATATCACACAAGCTAACGGAGTTTGTCCAGCCAAGAGATTCAACGAAACAGAAGAACAAAAGGCCTTTTGGTTAGAGTTATACAACTTTTTTTTTTGGGGTATATAGAATGGAAATTGATTATTTAAAAAAATAAAAAAAATTGAGGGTAAAAATAATTCTTATATTCTTACTTTAAAAAAATAATAAAAATACTATTGAATAATAAATATAATAGTATAATAGATATTATATAAAATTAATAAAAAAAAATCTTTTCTACCATCCATCCAACTAAATAGATTATTAGATATTTTTTCTCTCATTTTTCATTACACAACCTTTATACCCGGACAATCTAACTTAAAAAAATTAATACAATAAAAATCTGAATTTCCTACGCCTTTCTTATATATAAATACTAGAGAGTTTAATGTACATGATTTGAAATTTTATTTATTTTAATTTTTTTATTTCTCTACTTTTTATTCATAACTCTTTGTACCTCCTTCAGGTTGAGTGTCAGTGCGAACTGGCCCAAGATTTACGAACACAACTCAACCAAACCACTGGGCCTATTGAGAAGGAAAGCCCAATGAACACAGATGCTAGGCCCATACAAATATGAGGAAAATGTGATGCTTCAGCCGGAGCAGGCCGGACGGGCCGTTAGAAGATATCTTATTACCATCGTCTTCGCCCATATTCCATTTGTCTCTTCCCAGAGAATCCGGTGAGCTTGTAGGTGGAGCAAGCTTGAATCGACATGGCATCCTGTATTGTGAAGCGAGCTTCTTGCTCAACCATCAACTCGGCCGTGGCAGGTCTTCGAATCGGAGCGTCGCTGAGGTCTTACGCTAGGGTTGCGGCTGGCACCGACATAGTCGCCGCTGCTCCCAGTGTTTCTCTCCAGAAAGCTCGCTCCTGGGATGAAGGAGTCTCATCTAAGTTCTCCACCACTCCTCTCAAAGATATCTTCAAGGTTTTTTTTTTTTTCCTTTAAGGAAATCTCTGTAAAAAGGTGAATCTTCAGTTTGGTCCTTGTATTATTTGTTGAAATACTTGCAATGTTGGAAGATAGTAATGGGTGGATTTAGGATGAAAATAAATAGAATGACAACGTTGCAAGTATTCTATGGACTGAACTAAATTGAAAGAAATGATGGATCAAATTAAAAATTCATCTATCTTTTAATGTTTTTCTCCTTGGTTTTTCTTTGTTAGTTTTATTACGCCACTCTCTGGGTTTATTCTCTAGTTCAATTAGCGTCGTTTAGCCTTTTTGGCTCACTTGCTAATGTCTTTTTTTTTTTTTACCTCTTAACTTGATGTTTCAGGACAAGAAAGTTGTCATCTTTGGCCTTCCAGTAAGTTAACTTGATAATATATTGTAGTTAATGTATTTTGTTTGTTTTCGTGGTGTTTGTTGCCCTTCTGTTGGAAAGGGGAAAAAATGTTGTTACGGTGAGGGAATGGATGCTTTCTATATATAAGAAATGGAACTGTTTGAAAGAATCGTGTTTTGTCTTACTCTTATTACGGAGAAGCTATGACATTATTATTTGTATTTATCCAATGTATTTGCTTATTATGGTGCTTTGGGCTGTCTCAGGGTGCATACACTGGAGTTTGTTCAAACAAACATGTTCCTTCTTACAAAGATAATGTTGAGAAGTTTAAGGCTAAAGGCATTGATTCCGTTATTTGTGTGGCTATTAATGATCCATATGCTATGAATGCGTGGGCAGAGAAACTTCAAGCCAAAGATGCTGTAAGTTAGTTCTGCCCTTCTCCCCTCCTTGTTATTAATTGTATTGGCGATTAGTTTTTAGCCTTGAAAAATTAATCGTTGTCTATTTCCACTTCCATTTTTGCAGTCTTTTTGCTACCCATTTCTTGTTTGCCAACTCACAAGATCATTCATTTCACTTTGAAGCCTTGTGCCTTACCGTCATACTATTAGTGTTAGCCATGGTTAGTTTACTAGGTATCGCAACTCATAATAACACTCTGTTTCCCCTAGCATTGAGTTTTCAGAAAATGAGAAGGATTAGAGACTTCTGGTTTTATTATTATTTTGATTTGACTAGAGACTTTGTTTTAGCTTGGCCCAAAAAAAAAAAAAAGAGACTTTTGTTTTGCCGAAGGGTATGAGTTTTTTCAATTTGACTTGACTATAGTGATTGGGTGACTAGAATACCTAAAGTTGTAATAATTGTTGACTTGCAAGAAGAATAAAGGGATTTTTAAGAACTTTGACCTTCAGGAAGTCCCAAAAATCTATTTAATCTATATAAAGATTGTGTTCTTCAAAATACATAATATGGTCAGAGTTGCAATAATAGTGTTATTATCATACTTCAATAACTTATTTTTGGTGTGTAAAATATTTCTTTGCAGATTGAATTTTATGGGGACTTTGACGGGAACTTCCACAAAAGCTTGGATTTAGTAACAGATCTCTCTGGTGCTTTGCTCGGAACTCGATCTCAAAGGTATATTGTTAATCCTTGAAAATATTGTGGTTTCAAAGATACTTTCGTAGCTTCTGTCATAACCGTCCTTGGATTTAGACTGTACTCGTTCATATGAGCATTGTGTGGTCTTCATATTTGGGAGAACTTGTCTACAAGATGATACACCTCTTTTCTACCTTTCATTATTATTTTCGTTTCTGTAAAGAATAGCGGCTGTTTTGGTGTAGATGGTCAGCATACGTGGTAGATGGGAAAGTTAAGGCTCTTAACGTTGAAGAAGCTCCATCTGATGTCAAGGTTTCTGGTGCAGAGACCATTTTGGGACAGATTTGAAGTTTCTATGTTTTTTTATGCATATAAGATGTAATATTTTTTCCCCCTTGGCATATAAGATGTATCTCCCCAGTAAAATGTATCTGATGCTTCCAACAGAGACAATGTTGTAACTCGAGTCTCTGTTGCCTCCTTTGTTTTTTAAGTTATGGACTTATTTTCTGTTGTCAGTAATGAGAATGAGTAATGACTAATTCTTGTTTCAAGGGTGTAAGGGGGGTTCGCCTCTGTTTCATAGGGGGGCAAAGAAGTTTGATTGAATCCAAATTATTTGATTTTTAAGTAATTTTTGTGTGATTTCAATCAGGTAGAGCTAAAATCGTGAAAGTATGATAATTTCAGCAGAAAATCATTCATTTACAACAAGTTGCATGGCTTAGCCTTGTTGGAGGACACCGGCATGCAAAGGGGGGAATTGTGAGCTAAACAGAGACAAACACGAATAGGCCGTGTAGATCCATATAGTTGTGTGCAAGGGCCTGGGCACAAACTAAGTAGTAGAGACCAACATGGGGAGGTTGTGTAAATGGGTAATCTAAACATAGGCTACCCATGTGTGGCAAAAGGGGAGGTATTTTATGTCATTCGGAGGCAATTTTGTAGAGAGCGAAGGAACCTTCCGGGAAATTTTGATAAAAACGCAATAGGAGCTCGAGAGGGGCACGCAATAGTGTGGGAAAAGTTCTAGAGATCTCAATTAATGTTTGGACAAAAACTTGGTGCAAAATCTACAAACGCAGACGTCACACAAATAGTAATAGTAATAGAATAAGTAAAGTTTTGTCACGCGAGAAAGGAGAATCAATTACTAATTATCCAAAATTAATTTTTATTATCTACAAAATTTAATGAAATTGAAATTAATAAACAGAATTTAGAACAAACAAAATTTGTTAAAATAAAGAACTAAACTTTGAATGATAAAGAGTTTTGGAATTTGAATTTCATTGTCTCTTCTTATAAATAAATAAAATCAACTTATATGATTTAATTTCACCTTAAGCAATAGCTGATTCCCCAAGTTATGTGAACTTCCTATTCAAGATAAAACATGTGTACTTATCTTAGGATTATGTCTACTCTTGTAATCTTACGCTCTAATACAAACCAATTAAACTTTATAGAATTCAATGTATCTTTATATGTAGTAGTTTAACATGCATACATGTTACTTTCCGCTTAAGTAAGATTATTATCTTTAGAAAATTTATGCTTTAAGTTTTCTATTTAGATGATTTTTTCTATGATTCATCTTTCAGTTCATTTGCAACAAATCAAACTTTACAGCAAGTGGCTAGCAAATTGCAAAAAACTTTATAAATTGAATACTAAATCGATTGAATGAAACATCATTTCATGAAAATGAAGAATTCAATCATAATCAGAAAATGCATTCGTCCAAACCCTAAATCTACAGAGTTTATCTAATTATACTAAAAATTAACAATCTAATATTAGAAATAAGCTCTATAGAATTCAATATATCCTTACATATAGCAATTCAGCATGCATGTCGATTATTATTTCTAAAATATCTATACTTAAGTTTGCTAATTAGGTGATCCTCTATTATAATTTACTTTTCAAATCATCTCACAACAAATCAAATTTCACAATCCAAACTAAAAGATTTTATAAATTGAATAATAAATCAATTAAATAAAATATCATTATATGAATATCAAGATTTCAATCATAATTAGAAAACATATTTATCTAAACCTCATATTTAAAGAATTTAACTACTCATATTCGAAAATAACAATCTAAACTAAAAAATACTGAGATCCATGATGACAACTAAAGATGAAAAGAACAAGGAAAAAATTATGATGGCCACAGCAATCTTTAAACAGAAATTCTAATTCTTCTTGAGCATCAATGGAAATCTTTAGAACTTTTCCCAAACTATTGCATGCCTCCTACTGAGCTCCTATTGTATTTTTACTAAATTCTCTGTCACACCCGAAAATGCGACCGCGTGGCGCTTTAACAAAGAAAATTTCTAAAAGAAATTTCGATTCAATCTCCAAGAAATGAAGACTGAAATCAAAATCAAAATAAGTAGTAGAGTCGCCACTAAAATTTTAATTTTTGAAAAGGCAAAACTTTGGAAAAGCCTTTTTATTTAAAAAATAAGAAAAATGGTCTACGAATCAGAAAATAGGTTCGGGAGTCGATTGTGAGTGGGGAAGGTGTTAGGCACCCCACAACACCCGTTGCTAAGAACGGTTACCCTAAGTTAGTTGTACAAAATCAATATAGCCTTTAGCCTATTTTAATTCTCCTAACAAATCATATACAAGATAAGAAACAGAAATGAAGGAAATAAAATTAAAAGAAAAAGGAAAAAAGAAATTAAACAAACAGAATTAGAAAAGCAAAAATAAGAGAAATTAAGAAAGTAAAAATTGAAAGGAAAATTGATTTACAAGGACGGACTTGACCTAGGGTGAAAGCCTAGAGCCTACGTACCCTCTGAGAGGGATCAAAGTCTATGTAGTTCGACTGGTTGAAAAAAAATATGTTTTGGTTGGGTTTTATATATTTTATTTTATTTTATTTTATATTTTTTTTTACATTTTTTGTTTTTTTGTTTTTTTTTTAATTATTTTTTTATTTGGCTTTTGTTTGATTTTTTGTTCTGTTTTGTTTTTTTGTTGTTTTTTTTCGGCTTTTGTTTGATTTTTGTTTTGTTTTGTTGTTTTTTTGTTTTTTTTTTGTGTTTATTTATTTTTAGTTGACTCTATTATCTTTGGTTGTTGCCTTTGATTTTTCCTTTTTTATATCTTTTTCTCACCTTTTGATTGATTTTGAATTAGTCTTAGATTTTTTTTTTTTACTTCTATTCTTAATGAATCGTGATTATCGATTTAATTTACTTGGGATGTATTCCTTAATTTCTTTTTTTTACTTGAAAGGTTTTTTTTTTTGTCTTATGTTTTATTCTTTTTTTGTTTTTTTTTTGTGTTTGATTTATTAGTATTATTATTATTATTATTATTTTGAGAAAAGGAATAAAAATCATTTAGACTTTTGCAAACAAAACGAAAATTAGATTAAGGTGTTTTTATTTGCAAAAGGCAAAATCGATTTTACTTCTTTCCTCTTCTTTCTTTCTGTCTATATATTTTTTATTTTTTATTATATTTTTTTATTTTTTCGTTCTGGTTGAAAGGACAAGGAATATACAAATGATTCCAACTCTTGCAATTTAAACAATCTTGAAGTTAGTTGGTATATTTCCATTTGTAAAATATAGATTACTCCCATTCCTTGATCTTTCCTTTCATTTTGATTTTTGATTTTTCGCTTGCCTTTTATTGTATTTTTTTATTTTTTGTTTTTAATTAATTTCTTTTGATGTTGGTAAAAAAAAATTTTTTTTTTTAAAGGAAAAACCAAACTTTAATTTTGAAAACTTTTATCATTTACGAAAAAAAGAAAATAAAAAAGAAACTCCTTTTGATTTCTTTGGTTTTTTTTAAACTCAATTCGTAAACATATTTAAGAAGAAACTCCCTTTTTTATTTTTTTTATTTTAGAAGAGTAAAAATATTGACCCTTTCAAGGATTTGGAAAACTATTCTTTCATTCCTCATTTTTGGCCATAAAAGAAATTATTCAATTAGTTCATTTTTATCTCCTTTCATCAAGAGCCTCAATTTGATTTTTCTCCTTTTCTTTTCTTGGAATTCTTTTGAAAACGGGATTTCGTATGGACCATTGGACCTCAAGACTTGTTAAACGTAAACACGAATCTAATGGATACCAGGGAGGTTTATTACCCCACATGATTCCCAAACGTGATCCTATGTGCTTAAGGGGACAAGATATCCCACATGGCAGCCCGAAAATGACACAGGAGAATAAAAAGAAAAGAAAAAAAACAACCAAAAAAAAAAAGAAAGCAAAATGAAGCCCGGAGGACACTGTTAGATTCATGCATTTTTTGACGCTGTAACATTGCAAATAGTGGTCGGTAGCATACCCAGGAGATCTTCTCTCCACCTAAGCTTCCCATTCGAAATCTCCCCAAACATTCATTCTAATAATTTACACAAACCTTGTGATCCATTCGAAACTAGATATTCATTCAATAGCTAACACTGCCCATGATCTAATTATGCAGACAGGGATTATGAAATTGAACGAACTTCAAGTCAAAAATAAACAAACAAACAAGCAAGCAAATAAAAAAAATAAAAAATAAAATAAAAAGGAATATTTGAGTAAACTGTATCAGCCCATAGCAGAGAAAACTACAGTAATGCAGACTATCATATCCTGCAGACTATCATATCCAGCAACCACGCTCAAGTACCAGGAATCAACTCGGCCTTCTAACAAGCATTTCATCAAGCACCTAGTATGCGTGTCTAAGGATGTACACAGGGCACCAAATTTCGAATTCCACACACTACCATTTGGAATGATGGAACTATCCAGGATCCCATACCAGCACAGACTATCAGCGATTACAAGAAAATTGTATTGACAGGTAAAGGCAGCAATCCAAATTCATGGCTTACCTTTGGGTTTGCAGGAGACAAACGAGTTCTTCCCTCTCCAAATTCTGCTGTCCGAAAATCCTTCCTTCCTCTGATTTCGGCCTCCTCTCAATCTCTCTTCTCGAAGCCAATCAGAAAATTTCCTAAGGCGAACACCCCTTCGTCTCTCTTACTCTCCCTCGATTCCCCCTGTTTTTCGCACTCTCCTGCTCTCTTCGAATTCCTGATTCTCGATTTTCTCTTGATTTCCTCTAATCTGAAATCTTCTTCCTCTTTCTCGGTTCTGTTCCTCGCACCCTTCCCCTTTTTTCAAATCCTTGCTTCACTCCCAGTTTTTCGGTTCCCCCCTTTCTTTGAATTTTTCTCAATTTTTTGAATCCAGTCCCATTTTTTTTGTTTCCCCGATTCTTCGAAAAAAAAAAAACCAAACCCCTGTTTCTCCTTTCCTCCCCTGTTCGTTCGCACTCCCCTCTCCTGTCTCCCTCCGGTCCCTCATTCTTGTTTCTGTCTCCCGGCCTCTGATTTCGAAATCCCCTAAATCACGCCTCCCTCTCCTCTCAATCTCTGATGGTGAAAGGGACCTGAGGGGAACTCCAGCCTCGAGCCCTTCGTCCCATCCCTTCACTTGCTGCCTTCCCCTTTTTGCGTTTTTTCTCTCTCCCTTTGTGTCTGCGTCTCTTTTTTTTGCTGTGTGGTCCGCCTTTTTTGCTGGTTGCAGAGAGTGGAGTGTGACAGGAGAGGCTGGGCCTGTGTTTTGACCCCCCTCTTTTTTTAATTATTATTTTTTATTTTTTTGTTTTTTGTTTTTTTTTTGAATTCATGGGCCAGACCTAAAAATAATTGGGTTACAAGTTTTTTTTGGATTTGAGTCATTTTTCTTTTAATTTGGGCTGAAAGTATTTTTGATTTGCTTGTATTTTTTTCATTGGGATTAATGGGTTTGAATGAGTTGGGCTAACTTACCTTTTTTTTTAGGATTTTTGTTTTCTATAGATCCTTTTTCTTCATTTCATTTTTTTTAATAATATATATATATATATATATTATTTTGTATTTTTATTTTTTTTATATTTTAATTTTCTCTCTTTTTTTTGGGTTAAAAGGCACCTCTTGATTTTTTCTCTTTTTTTTGCTAATTTTTAATTTAATTTTAATTTTTATATACTTTTGCTAATTTAACTTTATTATTATTTTTAAGGCTTGTCCGGACAAAATACGGTGTTCACATTCTCCTTCAGGGTTCCTTTGCTCCCTCCAAAATTGCCCCTGAATGACACAAAATACCTTCTGTTTTGCCATACACGATCGCCCTGTGTCCAGATTATCCATTAACATGGCCTACCTGTGTTGATCTTTGATGCTCAGTTTGTGCTAGGGTCTTCGCAGGTGACCATGTGGATATACACAACCTATCCTTTATTGTCTCTGTTTAGCTCACAATTCTTCTCTTTGCATGCCCATGCCTTCAAAATGCTAGGCTATGCAACTTGGTGTAAATGAATGATTTCCTATTGAAGTTATTATGCTTTCTCCATTCCAACTCTTCCTAATTGAATTACACAAAAATTACATAAAAATCAAATAATTTGGATTCAATTATTCATTTTCATCTAAGGAAAAACATGGATAATCCTGTAATTCATAGCTGTTCAAATATCTATCCATTCTCGTAACGGTGCTGTTTCATATAGGGCGTTAAATATGACTGAAATTAAAGGATAATCCTATAATTCATGGCTGATTAACTAGATTGTCTCCACAAAACTTTCCTCGTAAAATGGAAAATTAACGATAGTTTCTTTTTTTGGGGACTTTGTCGCTATGTGCAGAAATAAAACTATTATCAATCATTTTCAGCTCTATTATCGCACTCCAGCCATACGGAGCATATTGGTAGTAACTATTTAGTCTCTTATACAGTAATGTCGGAACTTTCAGTGTAGAATTTTGTAAATTTCAATTTATAGTTCCTTTTAGTATTATATTATACATAGCAAATTTGAAAGTTTCAACGGAAAAATCATGAGTTTCTTTCTTCATATAATTCATTTTCAGTATTATATAATCGGGTAAAGTCAGTTTGAAAACAGTGTTCACAAAGGAAGAGAAAATCTACCAAGATTAATGAAAACATAGCTAGGAATACAGGAACTAGCAGTAATCACTAGAAACACAGGAGCTGAACTCCACCGCTTGGCCAACACACCCATCCAAGTGGGCATGACGAGAGATCTCCACTTATGAAGCTCCAATGACACGTTGGCATTTTACACTTACCCGTGGCACCCCATCCCATTAGACTTGGCAACCATTCCCCATTTGAGGGGCATTACTCATCGCTACAACATCATCCTCTGCTCATTATCACAACACGTAGTTCTAACTCCCCTCCTATTTATATTATCGTAGTATGCGCTTTATTTTCAAGCAGCAAAAAGGGTTCTTCACAATCTGTTGCTGATTCTGCAGAAATGGCGAACGAGGAGCAGCAGTTCCCACCTCAGAGCCAACAAACTCAACCCGGCAAAGAGCATGTTATGGAACCAACCCCAATACCCATGATTTCTGACTACAAGCCTTCTAATAAGCTCCGGGTATACAATATACTTCTCTCCCTCTTTTTTGTAGTCTCGTAAATAGTACTATCAAAAAAACATTTTTTTTTTCTAGTCTGATCTTGTGTAAGCAAGCTTATCACAAGTTGCTAGCCTGTTTGCTACTTGCGGTTTCTATTGTTATGAATTCTGTGATGTTGGGTTTGAATGGTCTTCAAAATAGGGAAAGGTGGCGTTGGTGACAGGAGGTGACTCAGGAATAGGAAGAGCGGTATGCGCAAGTTTTGCAAAGGAAGGTGCTACCGTGGCCTTCACGTACGTGAAGGGACAAGAGGACAAGGACAAGGACGATACTCTGCAGATGCTGCTACAGGCACAGACAGCGGATGCAAAAGATCCCATTGCTATAGCGTCGGATATTGGATATGACGAGAATTGCAAGCAGGTAGTTGATCTCGTTGTGAAAGAGTATGGACGCATCGATATTCTGGTGAACAATGCAGCGGAACAGCACATGACTAAGTCTGTCGAGGAAATCACTGAACAGCGGCTTGAAAGGGTCTTCAGGACCAATATCTTTTCACACTTCTTCTTGGTCAGGTAAGCACATGAGAATCCATGCCACTGATAGGAATTACAAGGAGGTTTGGATCAAGTCATTAATTTCAACCAGATATTTTGGATGACACTAGGAATTTATTTAAAATTTTATGTTTAGTACACTTTTATTCAATATGTTAGGAAGTATAGGATGATGCATGTCACTTAAAAACCAGAGAGATCACATCACAAGACTTGGGTCTTGTATCTTACATTCCACCATTCCAGCCGTTCTAGAGCTCATGCAGGTCGGCTTTGTGCTTACCTTTTGACCTTTGTTTAAGACTGTAAACCAATATCTTTACTTATGCCGACTTAAGCCATGAGAAAAACATATCTCAAAAAATTAGTTTTTTTGGGTAGGAGAACCACAGGCTTAAGTTTCGTCTTAAGTCTTCATTGTTGCCCAATCATCCTATAATTTTAGGTTTGTTAATTTCTCTAAAATAGCTATTTTATCCTTTCTATTGAGAAGTTTTAATTGTCATATATCTAGTATAGCTTAAGATACAGTGTGACAAATTACTGTGTAGAATCACAAAGTGGGTGCCAATTGGTGCAGGCATGCTCTGAAGCACATGAGTGAAGGGAGCTCCATAATCAACTCAACTTCAGTGAATGCCTACAGTGGGAACCCACAGACGCTGGACTACACCGCCACCAAGGGAGCCATTGTGGCTTTCACTAGAGGACTTGCCCTGCATCTGGTGAGCAAGGGGATTCGGGTCAACGCCGTGGCTCCTGGTCCGGTCTGGACGCCGTTACAACCGGCGTCCATGCCTCCTGAGATGATCCAGAACCTGGGGTCTGATGTCCCAATGAAGCGAGCAGCTCAGCCTGCTGAGATTGCACCATGTTATGTATTCCTCGCATCCCTTCAGGACTCTTCCTACTTCACTGGCCAAGTCCTCCATCCAAATGGTCTGTGGATTCTCATCTCTAACAAATTCTTAGTGGTACATATAATGCATGACGTAATTACACAGTAAATCGATAAAAATTTATTTTATTGAACTGAGTATTAGTGACTTCATTACACATAACACTAACTTGGTTAAATATTTATTAATTTGTAGTCGCATATGATATAGTACCTTGTCTCTACAATAGTAACCATTGGGAGATTCTTGCCTACATATTCTGACCCTTTTATTTATTTATTTTAACAGGCGGTTTGATTGTCAACACTTGAAGTCTTAAATCCTGAACCGTTGATCTGCTTCATGTTCTTCTGGGGACGCATATCACAAATGGACTCTTGGATGGAACCTGTTCCTATGCGTGTGTATGATAATATAGAATTTGGGTGAGACTATATCTCAATAAAATATTACTATATTGCTGGTATATAATTTTTAAAATATAATAAATTAATTTCTAAATAAAGTTGTGCTTAAATACTTTAAAAATTTGAGTTTTATGTCTTAAAATTTCTTTGTTATATTTTAAAATTTATTTATTAATTTAGTAATTAAATTTTAATTTTGAGAGGTATATTATATATATATATATATATATATTTTACTATATATGATATGATAGGTCCATGAAATACCATCAAATTAGTAACACTGGAAGCCGGAAAGCAGATAACCTCAATATTATTTGATTGAACGGGAGAGCATGTGAAGAAAATTCCAAGGACAGACATGAATACGGATCGAATATGACAGGTTCATTAAATAATCTCTTAAGGCAAAAAAACTCATAGAATTCCCATAATTCGCACCACCTACACGTAAATTGGTTTTCAAAGTCGTAACTTGCCCTGCAGGCTCCTCCTTGGAAAAGTGGGAAAGCATAATATATAGAAATAGAATTGATGCTCGAGTTAGCTATTTATTCACTCACCGCAGCATGCCGAAAGGGACAACACGTGGCAGAAATTAGACATCTTTCAAGTGACGCTATTAACTAATAATCACTTGGTAAATAAAATTATTATATATGAAAATAGAAAAAAAATAAATTTATAAATAAAATAAAATAATTATCTTTGATATCATATAAAAATTAAAAATATTATTTAAATAAAAATATATATTATATGAATAAAAATGATAGAAAATAATTTTTATGTTTTTATTTAATAATAATATTAATAATGATAATAAGAATATAAATTTCCTATTAATTAAATATAATAAACATTCTTCATTTATTTATTTATAAAATAAAAATAAAATTTTTTATTCTGTAAAATATGTATCCAATAGAATTATTTACTTACTTTTTTTACTTCTTTCATCTATTTTTTTTAACAAAAGGATAAAAGACTAATGGATATATCTTTTTCACATTTTAAAACCTTAATTCTTGAACTAAAACCCAAAAAAAAATTATATGTAAAAAAATAATTAATTATGCGTTATTAAGTAGTAAAATTTTACAATGTGAAGTTTTGGTTAAAAAATTTAATAACAAACATCTAGGTTAACGCACTTCCTTGTAATGAAATAATTTTTAAAGGAGCCTGGCACTCTTTGTAGATTCAATTTATACAGGCTCACTCACTTTGTCATACATGATTTAAAGAAGCTTTATAATAGTAATTTTTTATTATTAACTCTGACTCATATGATAACGTTAAGAGTAAACTATCATGCCTTAAAAGATACCATTGGCATTAACTTAACCTTTAAAAGTTTATTTTTATCAATTTAGCCTTAATACTTTAAAAGATAAATCACTTTAGTCTTGACTCAAAAGCTAGCACACAAATTCAAAATGCATCGTATGACACACACACTTTTCACTTGGGAATGCAATCTCTAACGATTAAAATCAAGAGTAAAAAGATGAACTTTTTAAAACATTAAAACTAGGCTGATGATAATAAATCTTCTAGGACTAAATTAATGGCAGATATATCTTTTATGGTAGTTTAGTTATATATATTTTTTTTAAAACTTAAACTAAGGATAATATATATGCAAAAACCTGAACACATGGAGTAGGAACGAGTAAGGGTGCATCTTACCTATCATCCTCTAAGGGGTGGACTGAAGTTTCCACAGTACAGCAGGGAATGAAAGGAGAAGCAGTTGCCCCTTTTAAGGTAAGATCAAGATGTTCAATCATCCTTGCAACACCAGCAATGCTTGCATTCATCTCAGGCTGTACACCTTTACTAAGCTTTCTCACTGAGGTATTATGAGCAAGTAATTTCTCTTTAAGGCCACGAGTACTTTTTGAAATTGATTCCTTATGTCTGTTGCAGTTTTTCCATACACACACACACACACACACACACACACACACATATATATATAGATATATTAGCACCAAAGGTCTGATTATAAGAGCATACAGAATTTCATGCACCAACATGTTTACCTGACTAAAGCAGCAGAAAATTTGGACTTGAGGGACTCAAGGATGGAGAACATCAGTATTATGAGCAAGTAATTTCTCTTTAAGACCACGAGTACTTTTTGAAATTGATTCCTCATATCTGTTGCAGTATTTCCATATATACATACATACACATATATATATTAGCACCAAAGGTGTGATTATAAGAGCATACAGAATTTCATGCACCAACATGTTTGCCTGGCTAAAGCAGCAGAAAATTTGGACTTGAGGGACTCGAGGATGGAGAACATCTCAGAAATGTCTAGTCTCCTAACACTCTCAGGTGCTGGCTGGCTAGGAAGAACTCTGAACATAAAACCCAGAAAATAGCAAACATATGAAAACTCAATGTGAATACTCTAGGAAAATAATGAGATTCTTAATAAATAAATTTTGATGAAATGTACTTTTTGGTCTTTGAAAGATACATGCCTCAACTATTTGGCTTTTCAATCTCTCTTATATAATTCAGTTTTAAAAGTTTTTGACTCGTTATTTTTTAGTCTTTGCCTCCTTGGAACATTTATATTTGCTCTGTTTTTAACCGATCAAGAGAATAGCGAGTAGCAAGTTTAAAACCTTCACGGACTGAATCATGTAAGGGCAACATTTGGGGACCAAATTGTTGAGGCATGTATCTTTCAAGCACCAAAAGATACTAACCCCTGCTTTATATCAAATCTAACCCAGGTTGATAAGGAAAGATATTATCACATTTTACCAACTGAACTAACCCCTTTGGGTTAATTTCTGATTATTTACTTATACCACTGCTTTATATCTGAAGTGTTATGCAAGTACCTGAATTTGAAAGGGTCATCGCTCTCAGGGGTAGTATTTCTTCCAACGGCAGCTGAAAAGAAGATGGTACATCAGAAGTTGGTGAAGTGCCCCCAGAGTCCCAGACACATGCACAGTAAAGCTAAAAACAAGATACCCTGATGGACCGCGTCTTGTCTTTCTGCAAGTATAACCAACTCTTCTAGCAGCAGCATCTAAACTTGTTCATCAAAATAAGTGTCATCTGAAAAAGAACTATCCAGCAATAGTATTTTTTATTTTCCTCTCATCAATGAAATATCTTATAATTTCTCTCAAATCACTGAAATGATATTTATATTTATAAACAGCTAAAACAAATAAGCGTTTACAAGTTACAACACAAAACAATTCCATAACACATTCAATTCTTAGATTAGATATATCACTCACGTGCTCAGCATTCAGTGGTCAATGGGGCTATGGGAATTAGTGCGTGGAAATGAATAAATGTCTCTTGATCTTGAGTGTTTTTCAGCCTACACTGCAGCTATAAGCTATAGGTTACAAAAAGATCGATGATTTATGAACCTTATAAACCATACCTGCACAAGGGATGTATCTAGGGCTGCAGAGAGAGAAAGAGAGAAGCTTTCTGAGAGAAAACATATACTTGCGAGGGTCTTTCAAGACAGGGGACTGCCAACATATTGGAGATGAAGAATGCACCTAGAGGGGGGTGAATAGGTGCTCTTGCAGAAAATTAAAGAATTAAAGACAATTAAATCAATTATATATAAATATAAAATGATTTCAATAAAAGACTTGATAAAGAGTATTGGTGCGAAAACCTTGTAGCCAAATTAAGATCTTGTCGACAGGATCTTCTAAAAGATAACTGAAAAGTAAAGATCAAGGAGATAAAACAGGACCTTTTCGACAAGGTCTTAGCACAGAGACTGAAACAGAATAAAAAGCGAAGTAAAGGGAGAGAAACACCAGATATATCTTGGTTCGGTCCTCAAGACCTACGTCCAGTCCCCTTGATATACAACAAGGGATTTCCACTATAAAATCAGAATGTACACCCACAGAATCTAGGTTTCCAAGCTCACCTAGAACTTTTACAATACTTGGGTTTTACACAAGTTTACCCAAAACTTTACCACACTTGGGTTTTACACAAGCTTACCCAAAAACTTTACAACACTTGAGTTTTACACAAGCTTACCCAAAACTTATTTTCCCCATACTTTGGAAAGATTTACAGAACAATGATATGATGATATATTTGAAATCCTTATCAATAAAGGATTGCAATAAGCTCACTTTCAAAAGCTCTCACAAGCTAGATTTTCCCAGAAACTAAGCTTAGAAAATTTCAGATGAGGAGAACAATATAAAATCACTTCTCTCCTTTTTGCTTCTGTTCTCACTGTCTTTTTTGTTATCTGGTGTTTCTTTCGTTCTGTGTTCTGTGCTCTATGTTCTGTGTTGTGTATATCTGAAACAGACCTTTTACACACATATATAAGCAACAAAATATAGCCGTTGCTCGATCTCCTTCATTTTTTAACCGTTTGAAATCAGTAGGACTTGAGTAGCAATGAGGAGCTGAACGTTTGGCATGCTTCCAGAGAAACAGAGGAGCTTTGGTCAACTAGCTCAGAACTTTTTCACTAATATTTCTTTTTGTCAGAAGGTCCAGGAGAGTGGGTATTCTTTCTTTTACTCAGAATGGACAGGAGAGTGGGTATTATTTCCTTCAGTCAGAATGTCCAGGAGAGTGGGTATATTTATGCTTTTGAGGAGTGAATAAAAAGAGAGGAGTTGACTTTAGAATAGAGCAGAAGCATGGTTACAGTAAACAGACAACTTTTAGCTTTTTAGAGCAGTAAAATCAGAGCTAAGCTTCCTTTTCTCTTTCCACAACTTTGCTTCTGTAACTCTTTATCTCTCTTGCTCTGTTTTTCTCTCTCTTTTCTTTTTACGACCTAGCCTCTGCAACTTTGCTCAGATGAAGAGAAAAACTTGGATAGAGGGCTTACTGTATTAGTTTCCTGTGCTTCTTCATCCCCAACAATGATTTTTGTTTGCCTCTTTATTTCTTTTGCTCTTTTCATCTTTCTTACTCTTCTCTTCTTCTTTGCCAATAGCGTGTTTGTCCATAGTCTTGAAGATAAGAACTTTTCTCTCTCTAAGTTGGTACTTATCTGCCTGATGAAACCGCTCACGGTTCTGTTCAAATATAAGGCACTGTTGACTCTTTGATTCTCCCTCAGGTCTTACACCTTCAGTTTCAAGTCCATTGGCATAGTCATTTTTCTGCGAGATGTACTCAACGGTGAGCAATGGTCCTACTGAACATGTTGAAATATTTTCAGGATCAGTTTCTGGTATAGACACAGGATTTACTGGGGAATCATCAACTTTGAAACTTTAATACTTGTATAAAATTTAACTTCAGAATTTTGTTATCATCAAAATAATTAAATTAAAATCTTGGAGCTAACAATCTCCCCCTTTTTGATGATGACAAAACTTTAAGTACAAAATTTTATATAAGCATTAAGTGTAAAGAGCAACAATATAAGATCCTCAAGATTTAAGTTTGGAATACTCCCTTTGCTTTTAAAACTCCCCCTTAATATGAGCTTGTTATGACTATGTGAATGCTTCTTGAAACTTGCTCATAACAACAACTTAACTTGCTCATAACAGCAACTTAATTTTGTACCATAGATATTTCTCCCCCTTTTTGACATCAGCAAAAAGGTAGTTCAACATGCTTTGTAGACTTTCTAAGACAGTAGCTGTTGTGTGGATATTTCTCCCCTTCTTTGGTGTTCTTGGAATCTTTATACCTAATTTCTCAATGAAACTCATATAAAAGCATTAGGTAATGTATTTTCAGAATTTCTCTCATCAAAAGAGTGGATAAACTCTAAAGAATAAGATAGTGAGTAATTAGAGCATAAGAGTCATCAAAATAATTAAGAAACACTAGAAAGGATGATGTTGATAAAAAAGGAGTGTTTGCATTGAATTATCATTTATAAACATTGTCATATTGTATTACCAAAGTCATCATATAGAAGTTTAAGCATAAAGAATATCAAAGGCATGTAGTAGTTATAAGATGTACCAAAGCATATATCATATAGATTTCACAAGACAAAATCAAACTAAATAATTCCAAGATCAATGTACGTTCCAACCTTTTAGTCATATAAATATCTCAATAAAGTGTAAGATGTTAGAGGACAAAACAAGGTGTTAACTCATTACCAATTTAAAACAGATTTTACATGAAAGTTTTAAAATGATAAGATAGAAAAGAGTTTTATACTCCCCCTATCTAAGGTAATGTGAGCTTCCACTTCTTCCTTGCATATATTTAAAGCTTCTCTTGTATGTACACCTAAAAGTTTTCAACAGATACCAAGTGCACATATATGTAGCAATAATTAGAGCTTGCTTTAGAAAATTTCATAAAACTCCCTTTTAAAGCTGGCATGTGTTCTTTTCCTTTTCTTTGACATCATAAAGATGGGTTAGTATACCAAATAGCACAAAAGAAAAGATAAAGAAGAAGAGCATAAAAATATAGTAATTTAAAACATAGATGCTCATAATCTTACTCCCTCATTTGAATCTCCTATGATGTATTGCATAGGGTATAAGAAATAATGCCTCCACTCTCTTGGAAGATCTATATTTATTTTGGGTATTTCAAGTTGATTGAAGGCCTGCATTATATCTTTTCAATTTTTGTTGTTGTAGTTTCTGTTGAAGTCTGTCTTAGAATATCTTGTTGACAGGATGTAGGATCTTGTTGACTTGATCTTTGAGCAGAATCTTGTTCCTTTTCTTTAACAGTTCTTTATACTTTTCTAAAGTTACAGAATCTATTCTTTCTGATTAACATTTTCAGCCATGTGCAAACTTGTTACATCTTCATCATCTATATTCACAACTTTTCTCATGGAAGAATTAGTTCTATCAAATAGCTTATCAAGTGTTTCAAAGCTTTAGGAACAAAAGATTTCCAGTTAAGTTAACCAAAAGATCAAATGACTGATTTATCAAGTAAGTTTCATTATTTCAAGCAACTAAAACAACTCACTGATCATAAACATTTCAGTACTTGGTTAACTAGGATATAAAATTAGTTAAGTAAAACATATAACAGAATCAGCACCCATATTTAATAGCACTTTCAAGATAGTTCTAAATATTCAGTCAAAGATTATAAGAATATTTCAAGTATGAAGGACTTTCACCCTTGTGAAGTAGTTAACTCTAAATACACAAGTGAATAGCTCTAACAAGCATTATGGATAGATAACCAAAAAATATAGTTAACTTTAAGTTAACACAAGGCAAGCAAGCTTTATAAATATATGGATAATCAATTTTGCCACAAAAGCATTTTGAACAAGGATAACTTAATTTCAAGAATAGTTATCTTCAACTCAAACATATTCAACATGTATTTCTCATCAACTTAAACAAATTTCATGAAATGAGATCAGTCACACAGTTTTTTTGTCATACCTTCGAAAATTCATAACTAAATCTACAAAAATCGAAACCCAACAAACTTTACCATTCTATAAAGCTCTGGATGTCTACCCAATGGTAAAAATAATTTCAGCTTATGAATCATTAAAGGGGGAACATTTGACATCCGAAAAGCCACTGTGGTCACTGTTGTCTGGGCTAATAATTCAGATTACTGATATGAAGTTTCAAAATTCATAACTAATTCTAGAAAAATTGAACTCATGCATTCTTGGCCATTTTGAAAAGCTACACATGTCTACTTTATGCTAAAAATATTTTCAAGCCATGAAACATAACACAGAAAGCATTTGATATGCGAAAATGGACAGATGTTCAGACAGCTACTGGTACTGATACAAGTGTCTGCTATAAACTTTGAAAATGTCCAATTAATTCCACAAAAATCAAATCCATACAAGTGATACCAATTTGGAAAGCTATGAATGTTAAATTTATGGTAAAAATATATTCAGACCAAGGAAAGCATGTTTATCTATTGAAATTCAATGGAATAGTAACTCAGGTCATGTTGCACTACTGCTACTGTTCCAGAAATTCGAAAATTAATATCTCTTAACTCAGACCTCCAAATGAGGTGCTTCCAGTTGCTACAAGTCACTGTAAATGCCTAGTTTCTGTCTATAAAATTTCGTAGCCATTGGACTACGTTTGCCTCTCAGATGACACAATTTCACAACTGACCAAATGAACAGTACTGGTATAAATCCGAAATTCTGATACCAACTTTGAAAAATTATAGAAAATTCCACAGACTTCCAAATGACTTGATCTTTATCTTCCCAAAAAGATCTAGGCAAGATATAATTGCATGCAGAATTTCAAGTTAAGAGGAGGTCATTTGGTCAGATGTTGCTATAGCTCAAGAATATGACACTTTTGGTTCCAACAAGAGGCAAATTTGGTCCAAATGAGCCATTCATTGTTCCACACCCATTTGAGCAATTTTGAAAGCATAAATATAGCATAAATAAATCTCTCATAAGGTCTGAACTCTCATGCAACTCAAATTCATCATGCCACTTCCATAAACATACATGCACAAATGGGCTCCTAAGTGGTCAAAATGCACATTTCTATTCATTCAACTCTGTTTATGATTCATATACTAACTTTACATATTTTTACACTTGTTCAAAGTGTCATGGCTCAAAAATAACATTTATATATATACTTTGACATTCTAGATCTCCTAGTACAACAAAGAATTGAATGGATCATAACAATATAGTTGATCAAGATTAAGCACATAGATATTTATGTATCTATTTTACAATATCCTTATTGATATATAAGCATAATAAAATGCATAAGAATATTGAAATTTAGCATCACTAATAATTTATTCAAAATAGTCTATGAGTTATGAAAAATATGTATCAAAGACGATATATTCATAATGAATGCAATGCTTATACCTAAGGTCATAAATGATATACCTCAATGAATATCAAATATAGTAACATAAGAGGTTCTATATTTTGATACCTTGACCTTGGTACATGAGGAATGCCTTTTTCTCACATTCCACTTGTCATTATAAAGATTAGACTTTGCAAGTTTCACTTTATATACTTGAGAGTTGGGCGGTTCCTTCTTCTTTGGATCAATTTGTCCATTCTTTTTAAAAGTATTCTGCACAATTAAAGCACTAGAAGGATATTTTGGTATCCAATTTATCTTGGGTCCTACAAAGTTAGCATTTTCTTTTTTATGTGCATAAGTACCTTTGGGTATCCATAAAACTTTAAAACAAGCATGTTGATTTTTCTTTAGAGCACAATTGTATAATATATGTCCATTTCTACAACAATAAAAACATTTCACAAAAGGACTAAAGACTTTTGAAATTAATTTCTTTTTGTCCAAAGCAACTTTCAAATATTCTTTTTCTTGTTTTAGAGTTGCAACTTGCTGTTTTAACAGTTCATTTTCTTTCTTCAACTTTTGAAAATCTAAGATATGATAATTTTTAATCTCTTGAAGTAAAACTTTATTTTCTGCCATAACCCTTTCTGATTCATTTTTCATAATATGAAGACTTTCTTCAAGTTTAGATTTTTCTCTACTAAGTTCCTCATATTTTGAAAACAATTCTTGAAAATCAATGAAAAGTCCATTAAGAGTTTTTCCTAATTCATCTTTACTAGAAGAAGTTTCGAATTTTACCTCATTGTCTTCGGTAGCCATAAAGCAGAGATACTCCATTTTTGCTTCTTCACCATCCTCTATATCCTCATTATCTTTCATTTGGAAGAGCTCATGTTGATCATGGATGAGCATATTAATCTTATTTTCCATAGTGTTACTAATTCCTTCATAAGTTGCTTCCAACTGATCCCATATTTCTTTAGCTGTTTCACACCTTAAGATCTTGTCAAATTCTTGCATACTCACAGCACAATAAAGAGTATTGATAGCTCGATTATTTGCTTGGATAAGCTTTATGTCATCTTCATCCCATTCACTCTGCGATTTTTTGATTGTTTCTCCCTTATCATTCTTCTTTGTAGGAAACTTTGGGCCATCCCTAATAATTTCCCAAACTGGATAATCTTTAGATTGGATAAAGATCTTCATATTTGCCTTCCAATGGGTGTAGTGATCTCCATTAAAGCAAGGAGGTCTTGTTGTAGAAGAGTCTTCAAGAAAGTAGGATCCTTCATGTTGCTGGTTCATCATTTTCTGCATAAACAAGGATCTTTTCTCTTGGCTGTAAAGCACAAATCAAGTGAGACCAGCTCTGATACCAATTGAAGAATGCACCTAGAGGGGGGTGAATAGGTGCTCTTGCAGAAAATTAAAGAATTAAAGACAATTAAATCAATTATATATAAATATCAAATGATTTCAATAAAAGACTTGATAAAGAGTATTGGTGCGAAAACCTTGTAGCCAAATTAAGATCTTGTCGACAGGATCTTCTAAAAGATAACTGAAAAGTAAAGATCAAGGAGATAAAATCGGACCTTGTCGACAAGGTCTTAGCACAGAGACTGAAACAGAATAAAAAGCGAAGTAAAGGGAGAGAAACACCAGATATATCCTGGTTCGGTCCTCAAGACCTACGTCCAGTCCCCTTGATATACAACAAGGGATTTTCACTATAAAATCAGAATGTACACCCACAGAATCTAAGTTTCCAAGCTCACCTAGAACTTTTACAATACTTGGGTTTTACACAAGTTTACCCAAAACTTTACCACACTTGGGTTTTACACAAGCTTACCCAAAAACTTTACAACACTTGGGTTTTACACAAACTTACCCAAAACTTACTTTCCCCATACTTTGGAAAGATTTACAGAACAATGATATGATGATATATTTGAAATCCTTATCAATAAAGGATTGCAATAAGCTCACTTTCAAAAGCTCTCACAAGCTAGATTTTCCCAGAAACTAAGCTCAAAAAATTTCAGATGAGGAGAACAATATAAAATCACTTATCTCCTTTTTGCTTCTGTTCTCACTGTCTTTTTTGTTATCTGGTGTTTTTTTCGTTCTGTGTTCTGTGCTCTATGTTCTGTGTTGTGTATATCTGAAACAGACCTTTTACACACATATATAAGCAACAAAATATAGCCGTTGCTCCATCTCCTTCATTTTTTAACCGTTTGAAATCAGTAGGACTTGAGTAGCAATGAGGAGCTGAACGTTTGGCATGCTTCCAGAGAAACAGAGGAGCTTTGGTCAACTAGCTCAGAACTTTTTCACTAATATTTCTTTCTGTCAGAAGGTCCAGGAGAGTGGGTATTCTTTCTTTTACTCAGAATGGACAGGAGAGTGGGTATTATTTCCTTCAGTCAGAATGTCCAGGAAAGTGGGTATATTTATGCTTTTGAGGAGTGAATAAAAAGAAAGGAGTTGACTTTAGAATAGAGCAGAAGCATGGTTACAGTAAACAGACAGCTTTTAGCTTTTCAGAGCAGTAAAATCAGAGCTAAGCTTCCTTTTCTCTTTCCACAACTTTGCTTCTGTAACTCTTTATCTCTCTTGCTCTGTTTTTCTCTCTCTTTTCTTTTTACGACCTAGCCTCTGCAACTTTGCTCAGATGAAGAGAAAAACTTGGATAGAGGGCTTACTGTATTAGTTTCCTGTGCTTCTTCATCCCCAACAATGATTTTTGTTTGCCTCTTTATTTCTTTTGCTCTTTTCATCTTTCTTACTCTTCTCTTCTTCTTTGCCAATAGCGTGTTTGTCCATAGTCTTGAAGATAAGAACTTTTCTCTCTCTAAGTTGGTACTTATCTGCCTGATGAAACCGCTCACGGTTCTGTTCAAATATAAGGCACTGTTGACTCTTTGATTCTCCCTCAGGTCTTACACCTTCAGTTTCAAGTCCATTGGCATAGTCATTTTTCTGCGAGATGTACTCAACGGTGAGCAATGGTCCTACTGAACATGTTGAAATATTTTCAGGATCAGTTTCTGGTATAGACACAGGATTTACTGGGGAATCATCAACTTTGAAACTTTAATACTTGTATAAAATTTAACTTCAGAATTTTGTTATCATCAAAATAATTAAATTAAAATCTTGGAGCTAACAGGAGACTCTTTACTTCTCTGTGACCTATAGAAAAAAATGAGTTATGTAAGAAGCAGTCAACCACATAGTTGTTCATGTTTGTGAAAAGCATAGGTACACTTCTGAAAGATCAAGCGTGATCTATTTATCTGGCAGTCTGGCTTACCAATCAAGGATACAATGCATATGATATTCATGTTTGCAACTGGTAATATGGAGTCAAAGAAGAAACATGTCAATAAATAATTCAACAGTTCAACACATGAAAAGAAAAGGAGGAATCATTTATGTGAAGATATGAATAGCGCACACTGGATTCTACAATCTAAATCCTTATATGCCCATCGAGATCAAGATGTTAAATTGATTGGTGCAAGAATAAGAGAAAATCTTCTGACAATAAGTACATTACTACAAGAACGCACATAGATTATACGTTAATTTTTTGTTGCTGCAATGTGAATCAATATTTTGGCTGTTGGAATAATAACTACCACGGCATAGCAAAACTTCTTCAGGGTTTGGATCACTTTAGACACTGACAGTGACAAAAACAGACCCCCACGGATATCTCAAACATCATATATTAAAAGACTACGTGTCTTCAGCAAGTAATAACAAGCATTAATGTGAGAATTTACAAAACTCGCAAGTAAAACAATCTATTAAGGTAAAAGATTAGAGAACTCATCAGGCACTCATGCCAAGTTCCCTTGACAACATTACCACAGTGCACCCAAAAATAATTGAAATTCAAGTTTGAAACTTTTCAAAAACCTAAATGCACAAACTAAAAATAGAAGAAGTTAAGCTAGTGTATGAAAAAAAAAAAAACAGTATATGTATCATACAGTGGCCGGGTCATCGGTACTGAAGGGTTCTAGATAAGGGTATTCAAAGGCTTGATTTGGTTCGGTTTTGAGCAAAAATCAAACTGAACCAATTTAATCGATTTAGTATTTTGTTGGATCTTGTCGGTTTTAAATTTTAATCGGTTTAGTTTGGTTTGGTCCAATTTGGTTCTTTTTTTTTGTCCAAAAATAATTTTTTTAAAAAAAATTTGTTCCTTATAATATGTAGAATTTAACTTCTAATATCTTACATATCTTAAAATTTTGACCAATAATAACTTTGGAATAATTTACTATATATATATATATATATATATTACCTAAAAAAATTTCATACATTCACAAATAAGCTTTAAAAAGTGAGAAAAAAAAGAGAATAATATCTTATAATAAAATAGTATAAATAATTTGTATATTTCTTGAACTACATAAAGAATGTAGCTTTGATACAAGTTTAATTGACAAAAGATCCCATTAATCTAAAAAGAAACAAAATATTAAATTTTAATTAATTACAATTTTAATGGTTCGATTTGGTTTGGTTAACTAAACCAAATATTAACCAAATATGGAGAAAACCGACAACCGAACCGATTTAATCGGTTTTACAATCATAAAAGCCAAACCAAACCAATTTTTAATCGGTTTTATTCGATTTTTGGCGGTTTGGTTCAGTTTTGTTCACCCTTAGTTCTAGACATATACTGCAGCAGTCCTCCGATCTATCATCGAAAGCTGCAGAAGATGTTGGTGTTGGAAAAATTTTAATTTTACATGGGCTCACATTAATTAATTTTATTGTTTTTTAAAATGAGTTTATTATAGTCCATTAAGATTTATTATAAACTCAATTACAAATTAAATGATCATAAAGTTGACGGGCTTTAATACACATTAATAAAAAGGTCTCGTGAGTAGTCTCAATAGTGTGGGCTAATTGTTTCGTTGAAGCCCATGATAGGAAAGCTTAATAAAATATCTTTATATCAAAGCTAGATCTCCTCTTTAACCTTAATTAAGAGTGTTTAGTTCTATTAAAAACTGCTCATCTAAGCATAGGGTGATAAAGAGGAAGATTCAACCTCTATATTGTTTCTATGGCAACTACATGTATGTTTCTTATTCCAATTTCAAAGTTACTATTCTAGTTTCATACAAGATCCAAATATGCTAATAGTAGTACCAGAACTATGGTTCTGTATGAAATTTAGAACTTAAATTTTAAAATTTGGCAATAAATTTTATATTCATTCACATTACTTTGGCCCTTAAAATTTTTCATTATTACTTGGTAATGGACTAAATTAATTTAGGGCTTTTACTCTATACATTACAAGCTTTCTAACAATATAAAAGTTGCTAGCTAATTCAATTTGTGCAAGGAAAATTTAAACCTCAAAAATTGAATTTATATTTGATGTGCTCAAATTTAATTTGTTTGAATATCATGCTTTAATTCAAATTCTTGTATGGGAAAGCTTGTTTTCATGTTTCTAAACCTTCATATAATATTTAATTCTATTAAAATCCATTGTATGGCTGGAAATTCAAATAAGAAGAGGCAAGGGTTCTTGTTCAAAACCACATACACACATCCAGAATTATTTTGATTTTCTCGTTTATTTGCTTAGTTAACGTCGTAGACAAGTTAGAATCCTTGTTTTACTCTAAAACCCCATGTTTTTGGGTGTTAAAAGGTTTCAAATTACAAGATGGTTGATTAGGGTTCATACTGTCAAAACCATAATGAATAATTCGTGATTTGTTGTTTTTCATTAGATTTATTGTACAATTGATGGCTTAGATTAGGAATCACAATTTCATTGAAATTCATATAGAAATCAAATCAAAATAGCTGAGAAAACAAAGAAAGAAGCTTCGAATCACCCACGAGTATGAAAAACCCATTTCAAACCCGCAGGTGACCCGACTAGAAGTTGAAGACAACCTCCACTAGGGCTAGGATAATGCCCACATGCAGGCTATACAGGGGGTGGCATGTGTGGGCCACCCCCAACTCCAATTAGAATGTACTTCATGCAATTTTTTAAATTAAAGTATTTCCTAATTTTATGTGATTTCTATTTTATTTTTTGAAGCTCAGAAAAATTATCCATTAATTATTTGTATTTTTAGATTAAAAAATAGCTTTTTATTATTCTGAGCTATTAAACGACCTCATAAATTACAAAAAAATTTGGGAATATATTTTAACATATCTAGAGCATGAAATTTAGGTGTACTCTCCCTAAAAATATATACAAAAATTATATCTCAAGTTAAAGCATAAAACATCAATATTTAAACTTTAATGTTGTTATTCATAATTTTATGCAAACATGATTTACAATTGGCCTTTTAGGATACATATGGTGAAAGTATCTTAATAAAATATGAATTTTTTCATAATTTGGGAATTTTGTTTTAATAAACTGTTGGGAATGATATTCACTAAAGTAGTTCATTCATCAAAGTTATTAAAACTACTTAATTCTTTTTGTTAATAAGAGGTGAGGCAATTTCTTTATTTTAGTTAGGAAACATTATTTTATAGATTATTATGGGTATATGTCATCAAAGATATTCATCTATCAAAATATTCAAAATTGTTAAGTTCTCTTGTTAATAGAAATTGAGTCACACTATATAATTATATACCCAAAGGAGATTATTATATATACTAACTCTGATATGGTATGAAGTGTGTTGGTGGAAGTAAAGAGTTAAGAGAATTTATCTGCCTAAAGAGAATAGATTTTTTTAACTATAAACTTTTTTATTGGATAGAAATACATAGTTTAAGAGGCTTATCTACCTAAAAGGGATAAGACTCATAATACTATATATTTCCCTTCATATTAGCTTCATGCTAGAGAGGCCTAATGCACGTTATGTTCTCTACCTAAAAGGGAGTTCATGATGATGCAATAGGTACTTCTCAAAGATAGTTTACTTAACTTAAACTATTTTAAAATTGTCGGCTTCATTAACCATGTCGCAATTTTATCTATAGTCTCTTTTGTTGTAAACAATAATAATACTATCATTGATGTCCTGACTGGTTCCAATTATAAAAGGTGGAAGCAAGATATTGAATTTGCCTTTGGAATAGTAGATATAGATCTAGCACTATATGAAAGTAAACCTTTGAAACCCAGTGAGAATAGTACTGCCCAACAAAAGGAGTACTATGCTAAGTGGGAGAAATCCAATTGCCTTAGTCTCATAACTATGAAAAGATCAATTGTTGAATATCTCATTAGTGATTTATCAGAAATCACAGATGCTAAGGAGTTCTTCAATGTTGTGGGAAAGAGGTACCATATGTCTGACAAGGCTGAGATTGGGCAACTCATGAATAAGTTGACAAGTATGAAATATGATAGCTCTAAAAGAGTTAGGGAATATATCATAAGGATGGTACATGCTCAAACTAAACTTAAGGCTCATGTCATTTCGATTCTAGATAGCTTTGTAATTCATCACATACTTAATTCTCTTCCGTAAGAATTCAATCAGATTAAAACTGCTTACAATACACAAGATCAGACTTGGGACATGAATGACTTGATTTCTAAATGTGTGGCTGAAGAAGAAAAGTTGAAGATAGAAAAGAATGAAAATGTATGTCTGGTTTCTCACAATAGGTCAAAATTCCATAAGGGAAAAGGAACATTTAAGAATAAGAAGTCACATGCTCCTAAAAGGGATCAAGACTTCAAGAGGCACGGCAAGCATCAAGCTACTGGTGATAGGAATATAATGAAGGATATGAGTTGTTATTTCTGTAAGAAGTGTCATAAGAAAGCTGATTGCCTTAAATATAAAGATTGGCTAGTAAAGAAAGGCAGAAATCAAGGTGAGTTATTAGCTTATGTTTGTTTTAAATCAAATATTATTGATGTTCTAATAGATTCTTGGTGGTTTGATAGTGGTGCTTCTGTTCATGTGACTTCTATCTTACAGGGGTTTAGAAACGACAAAAAGCCAAGCGAGAATGAGTTCAAGCTGAAAGTAGGAAATGATGCTAATGTAAAAGTTAAATATATAGAAACTATTTTTTTTTTTTGGTCATTAGACTCTGGTTATCAACTTTGTTTAGAAAACATTTTTTATATTCCATCTTTTAGAAAAAATTTAGTTTCTTTTTCATGACTTGATAAAGTTGGATATTTTTTCAATTTTGGGAATAAAGATGTTGAAATTTCTTATGATTATAATGTGATTGGCAAATTGATTTTATCTGATGAATTATATAGATTATGATTAAATTCCAAAACTGACAATTTATCTTTTAATATTGAGAATCTCGCAGTTAAATGACCCTTAATTAAAGAAAAATATCCACTATTGTGGCATAAACGATTGAGTCACATTTTAAAGGAAAGAATTGAAAGATTAATTAGAGATGACAAACTTTCCTCATTTAATTTAGAAGATATAAACATGTGTGTTGATTGTATGAGGGGAAAATTGACCAAAACTAAGAAATATGGTGCACTTCGTAGTGAAAGCTTTTTAGAAATAATACATACTGACATAAGTGGTCCCTATCCTTTTACTATATATGGCAAAAAATATCTTATAACCTTTATTGATAATTTTTCCTATTATAAATATGTCTTTCTTATTAAAGAAAAGTCTGAGGCCCTTGATATGTTGAAACTTTATCGAACTAAGGTTGAAAAGCAATTAGGGAATGTCATCAAAATAGTTAAGTCCAATTATGGTAGTGAATACTACAAAAAATATGATGAAAAGGAACAACAAAAGAGACCTTTTGCTAAGTATTTAAAAGATTTTGGGACTATTGCCCAGTATACCATGCTTGACAGTCTTGAACAAAATGATGTAGCGAAAAGACGAAACTGCACACTTATGGATATGGTAAAAAGCATGATGAGAAGATCTAATTTGCCTATTTTTTTATGGAGAGAAGTGATAAATACTTCTAATTATATTTTGAATTAGGTTCCAAGTAAATTTGTTCCTAAAATGCTTTTTTTCAATTATGGACTAGTAGAAAGCCTAGTTTTAATCATTTTCAGTATGGGGATGTCCTGCTGAGGTGAAAATTTATAATCCTTCTCTAAAGAAAATAGATCCCAAAACTTCTTGTTTTTTCATTGGGTATCTAGATCATTCAAAAATGTATAGATTCTATTGACCTACAAGGGGTACAAGAATTGTTGAATCACTAACTGCAAAATTCTTAGAGTTTAATATTGCTAAAGAGAGCTGCTCTTAGGCCTTTGAACTAAATGAATAGCATGATACAGTTTCAATTCTTTTGCTACTCACAAATGCAGTAGTCGTACCATCAGATATAATAGAAGAGGCTGTGAATTTACCTATTCAAATAGAAGCACTCATTGTGGGTGAGACTCCTTAGACAAGTGATACAAATTTTGAAACAATTCAACAAATTTCAAAAATTACCCTAAAGAGCTCCCAAAGAGAAAGAAGATCAGCAATCTCAAGTGACTATTATGTCTATTTGAGAGAAGCAAAATGTGACATTAGTGAAATTATGGATCCTTTAAGTTACACTGAAGCCATTAATAGTCCTCAATCATATATGTGAAGGAATGCGATGAGTGATACGATAAGTTCTATGTTGAAAAATGGAGTTTGGGAGCTTGTTGAATTGCCTACAAGTTGCAAACCAATTGGCTATAAATGGGTATTCAAGACCAAAAAATATTCTAAAGGCCAAGTTAAAAGGTTCAAGGTTAGATTAGTAGTTAAGGGTTTTGTATAGAGAGAAGGCATTAATTTCACAAAGATATTCTCACCGGTTTTTACTAAAGATTCATTCAGAATTATTATGGCATTGGTGGCTCATTATGATCTAGAGCTTCACCAAATAGATGTCAAAACAACCTTTTTAAATGGAGATCTTAATAAAAAAAGTCTACATGATACAGCTAAAAGGTTTTAAAGTTAGTAGGAAGGAGCATATTATGTGTAAATTAATAAAGCCTATTTATAGGCTCAAACAAGCCTTTCGCCAATGGTATTTAAAATTTGATCAGGTGGTAATCTCATTTAGGTTTATTAAGAATAAAGTTGATCAATGTATTTATATGAAAACCAGTGGGAGCAGATTTATTTTCCTGATACTTTATCTTGATGACATTCTTCTTGCAAGTAGTGATTCGAATCTGCTTCATGAAACAAAAGTTTTCTTATCTGATGCTTTTGACATGAAAGACTTTAGGGAAGCTTCATATGTTCAAGGTATTGAGATTTATCGTGATAGATCACATCATATTTTGGGATTGTCTCAGAAAGCCTATATAAATCGTGTATTGAAATGATTTAATATGTAGGATTGCAGATCTAGGAAAGTATCTATTGTTAAAGGTGACAAGCTTAACAAAAGTCAGTGCCCTAGGAATGAGCTAGAAAAAGAAACTATGAAGAATACCCTTTATGCTAGCACAATTGGTAGTCTGATATAAGTTCAAGTATGTACCCAACCTAATATTGCATTTACTGTGAATGTTCTTAGTCGATATTTATTAAATCTGGGATCTCAACATTGGGTTGCAGCTAAGAAAGTTATGACATACCTATAGAAAACAAAAGATTTCATACTTATCAATAGAAGAGTTGACAACCTTGAGTTGTTGGGATACCCAAATTCTAATTTTACTGGGTGTCCAGATGATCTAAAATCCACTTTTAGTTATATTTTCATGTTAACTAGTGAAGCAATCTCCTGGAAGAGCATGAAACAAACTTTGACTACATCATCAATGATGTATATTGAGTTTGTTGCATGCCATGAGACAACTTTGCAAGTTGTTTAGTTTAAGAATTTTATATTAGAGCTTTGTGTAGTTGGCTTAATCACTAAACCACTGGTTATTTATTGTGATAACAGTGCGACAATATTTTATTCTAAGAATAACAAGATTAGCAGGGATCTAAGCACATGAAAATAAAGTACCTTACAATCAGGGACTTAGTCAAGAAATGAGACATTGTCATAAAATTCATAAGCACTAAGTCAACGTTAGCTGATCCTTTAACTAAAGGATTAAGACCCATACAGTTTAATAAATATGTTGAGAATATAAGTATCTTAGAGTCTTTTGATCTTTTAAGTTAGTAGTAGTTTATATATTTTGCCTTCTTTTATTTTGTTTTATGCACTGATTCTGCGGATAACTTTTATTTATGTTAACGAATTTTATAAACCTTCACATATTTGATATGTCATATTTTTATTGATAATCATCAGTTTTAATATTTGCTTATGCAAAGATTAAATGCAACATGTACTTTAAGACATGGTGTTGGTCTTAAGGATGACCATTGTATTTGTTATGATATATCTTTTATGGCACTATATTGTATTCTCAAGATAAAGTATTTGAGACATATATATTTGTTATGAGTCATACGATTTCTCACAACAGTTTAGCATACGGACATTGAGAAATTGTGATTTCTCATTATGGTTTAGCATATAGAGTTAAGAAATCATACAAATGATCGATAAGAAATAGTGCATTAATGATCACTTTGAAAGTTAGTTCTTACCACACTTCTAGACTTATGATTCATGTCAATATGTGTGAACGTGGACTAGTCTTATATCATTAAAAGACATGATGATTGCCACTATCTCTCATTGATGGTTATGTTGGATTGAATTGTGTACGATGTACTTTCTTAGGACCATTATTTTTTAAATAAAGTGCGCACATATGATTTTTTTTTTGTCAACCCATAAGTCATTTTGCAAATAAAATGGATTTTTTTAAAATCAAATTAATGTAGCTTAAGTGAGAGGATGTTGAAAAAATTTTAATTTTATATGGACTTGTATTAATTAATTTTATTATTTTCTAAAATGGGTTAACTATGGTGTATTAAAATTTATCATAAGCCCAATTATAAATTAAGTGATCATAAAGTTGAACACATATTAATAAAATAGTTTGATAAGTGATCTTAATAGTGTGGACTAATTGTTTTATTAAAACTCATGATAAGATGACTCAATAAAATATTTTTATAGAAGAGGTAAGTCCCTTCTTTAACTATAATTAAGAGTGTCTAGTTCCATTAAAAATCATTCATCTAAATATAAGATGATAGACAGAAAGATCTAGCCTCCAGGTTGCTTCCATAATAGTTACATGTATGTTTCTTATTCCAATCTCAAAGTTAGTGTTTTAGTTTCTTACAATATCCAAATATGCTAATAGATGGAGCTAAAATGGGTGGAATGCTGCATATAAATGAAAAGGAGGAGAAGAGGAAGAGGTTAGATATCTCATGATCGTTACACAGAGAAGGCGGAGACTTTGTGGTAAGAAGAGCAAGAAAGCAAAGAAGATAAAGGATGTGAATATGTAAAGACTACAAAAAAGTCAAAGAAAAGAATTATAGAAAGTAGAGAAATCTGAGGGAAAAAAATAAAATAAAACAAGGCAGAAAACGCAGATAACCCCGATTCGGAAGGTTTGATGGAATCGAACTTCCTCCTTGTCCTAGTTAATTTTAAGTACAATTATATGGGATTATATATATATATATACACACACACACACACACACCTCTCTTCTGGAAGCAATCGCTTTTAATTTTTCTCTGAAATCCGCGTACAAAATTTACTTGTGTCAATTTAAAGAGATAGATAGCGTGTGATACCATTAAGTTGTAAATCTCCCTTAAATACGGTTTCGAAGTATATCATCACTGAGTTCCATTGCTCACAAGCCACAGGAGATGTGCAGCTGATTCCTACAGCTCTTTTTTTTTTTTTTTTTAATCTTATAAATTTTTAAACTTTTGCTAAATCTGAGCTTAATTCGTCTTTATTGGCTAGTGTTTGTATATTTCACATATTCTGTGACTATTATGAGAGACTGACAGAATCTAAATTCGATTTTTTTGCTTCTCTGTCCGTCAGGTTAACTCTTATGATCTTCTCTGGCCCAAAAATAGAAACTCCTATGGTCAGTTCACGCAAGTTCTGTCATATTTTCTTTTTCTCCCCAACAAATTAAAATTAAATACTAGAGTCCTAATGGGCAGTTTGATACACAAAAAATTCAGAAAACGAAAAGGAAAAAAAATAATTTTATGCTGATCATATTCTTTGAAGTAATTGATGTAGCTTAAAGCACATACTTTTAAGTCGAGACAATACAGAGATAGTAAAGAAATTTGAAAGAAATAATTTCGAGAATATAATTGCAAAATGATTTTGATACTAGACGCTTTGGGGCACTTCGACATTGCAAGTGAAATATTGAATATTCCAGATATTATCTCAACTAATATAATATCCCATGACTTGTATATAAAACTAGATATTCACACGTTATAAGATGCATCCTCAATTATGGGATCACATAATCACGTGTATTTTATAAGGTTATTTGAAATTTAGAAGAACCAAAAAGGGACATATTAACACCATGGTTATATTTCTTAATTCCCATCCTAATTCATGGGAAAATAGGTGAAGCGATGGAATAATTTCTTAAATGACAAAGCCATCTTCAATTACTGAGTTTTTCAGTATAATGGTAACACCAGACCGAATGTAAAACCCTTTTGAAGATCTATCAGCCTCTTGTATGCCCTGCAGTTCATGCAAAAGAAGAAATTTAGTATGTATTTCATCGTTCAAACCATTAGCTCACTAACGGCGTTAACGCCAAACAATGTCCATTTTCTTTCTTTTCTGGTTTTAATTTCCTCTTCAAAGCAATAACAATTAGTCCACTCTACATCTAAAAGAAAGACATAAATTTAGTGCTGACTGCCTAAATTGTTTAACATAATGGGTGGTTGGCCTTTGTTTAACTAATACAAAACAAGATGCTAACTATATTAGAGTTTGTTGTCTATGAAAGGATAAGCATATAAAAGGAAATTCTTACGTAAACTCGACCTATAGTTAAATTAAGTCAAGTCAGTTGTAAATAAACCCATAAGCATGTCACATGCATTTTTCAATAAAATCCACATCTGTCATGCTTAGTATTTATTTATGATTTAGTCTATGTAAAAAAATTTCAATAATATATATAGGCAGTAAAAGGAAGTAAGGTATCAGATGGAAGGTGTATCACATCAGTCTTAATGTGCAGCTCTATAATTGTTTGAACTTTGAAGAATCATACCTCTGAGTTTGCTATTACAACGTTCCTTCCAATTCTGGCATTTTTGTCAATAATGCAGTCTCTGCAGATTAGTGAGAAGTGAGAAACTGCAGATTAGTGAGAAGTGAGAAACTAACTGGTAAGCGATGAAAAATTTGAGTAGCAGTTTCTACTTGATTTTAGTATTTTCTCCTATCCCTATAGGAACTCTTCCCTCAGCTACTAGTGCTCCTATTTCAGCTTCGGTTTCATAGAAATCAGCGCCAAGCATCACAGTATCCTGCATAGAAGTGCAATAGATTACAGCTACATAAGCACAATTGTAATAAGCATACCACATATATTGTTGCTAAGAATATGTCTTTAGATTTTTATTGAATAAGAGACTTTTGGAATGCTTAATTAGTAAAACTGAAAAATGCTATGCAATTGATGAATCAGGTATCTATATACTGCTAAGAATTTACTGTCATCCTCTTATAATAAACCAGACCTTCAAGTGAACGTTTGAGTTTATTCTGGATCTGATTCCAACCACACAATGCTCTATGAAGGAATTAGTCAAGAAGCTTCCATGAGATATGATCGAATCAACAATCTGCATGCACAAGGACAAAAACCACTATCATAGATTAAAATTTGTAAGCAAAGAAGAGGTGGGGATAAAACAGGAAGAAAAAATGGATGTTGTAAATACAATATTCTATCAAGAAACTTTTTGCTTCTAATTGTATAGGGAACAAATTTAGTTCACACTCTAGAGAGTCATACGGGCTATGATGCTTCATAGAGTAGATGTCCCATCAGAAATCTTAAAGAGTAACTGTAAAGACAAAGACACTAACCTTGCTATTGTCAATCTTTGATGGGGGTAAGTTTCTCCTTGATGTATACATTGGTTTCGCCGCATCATAAAAGCTAAACCTGGGTGGCTGCAAATCACAAAATTTAGAGTTTCAACGGGACAAAGACTTTAGGTCTCAGTCACGGAACGGTGAACATAGTACTTTAAAGCCATAAAATAAGATTGATTTAAAGACATTTACTGCTTAGAATTTTAGAATTTTGAAGTTTGATTGACTTCATAGGTTCACCTGGACCAAAGGTTAAGATACCGACGCTCGATAAGAGTGGCTAGAGAGATAGATTAGACACTCACATGCTCAGTCAGGGCTAGATTTGCCTCAAAGAAGGATCTGATGGTCCCTATGTCTTCCCAGTAGTCATTGAAGAGATAAGCCTGCATGCAAATTTTCACTTCAAATAGATATTCATAGATCATAATCTGTGAAAATGAACTTTTTGCTATAAAACAACAAGAAGTAGACAATCTTTATGTCTTGTCATAAGTAATAAGCTACCATATTGTTAACTCCCATTTATTCATATTATTTTGCACATTTTTACTAGAAGCTTAGTAGTTAGATAACTAATTTTAAAGTTAAAATAATTAATTTGATGGAAAATGTGCATAGCTACTGTACATATCTCCATACCCAAATTTTGAAATTGTAAATAACAAATTTTGGCTTAATCATATTTTGAATAAAATTTGATCATACTTTGACTACTTTTGTAGGTTGTAAATATAAGAAAATTTAAGTTGAGTCATTTTGAACTCGGAAGCAGGAGTCAAAACTGGAAAAAGTACTGATTTGGAGCAAGAAAATGACTGGTGCCGCAACTTCAGACTCAAGTTGCAGTACCACACAGAGATATTCCACCTGTTGCACAGAATGGACTGGCACCACAACACAAAAAACTAGAGCCGCAACACCAGTCAAGATAACATGAAACGATGGCATTTTGGCATCGCTTTCTGCTAGGTTTTAAGACATGTTTTGGCATTTTGCAAGGGGAGCTGTCTTCTGGCAAACTTGGGGATGAAAAGACAGGGTTGGAGCTTCATTTTGCCAAGGAAAAAGCTTGGGCTTGAAGGATATTCACTAATTAATTCTGTTTTTCTCTTCCTCTCCTGCTTCTTCTTATATTTCTACACCCATTTGATGTATGCTCTGCCTTTGACATTGATTTATCTTGTAATGTTAAGCTAAGATTGATGATTTGGGATTAGGATGAACTCTATTATGTAATAAGTTGTAATTTTGTCTCTTTGGGAGAAGCTCTTGCTGACGTAAAGATGGCAAGCGAGACTACTCACGTTCATGGTATAGAACAAGAGAAGGTCTCAAAGAAGAAAGGAAGCAAGTCAAAGTTTGGGGAACCATTTAGGATGGAGGACCTAGGAAATTTCGACATAAGGTTCGTGAGGATGGAGATTGCGGTTGTTGAAGGTCAAGACAAGTTCAAGAAGATCGATGCTCGAATGGAGGAGCATGATGCTTGCATTGAGGAGCTCGAAAGGGAGAATGAAGAGCTTCGTGGGCAAATGCAAGGAGCCTTGAACAAGGTGACGGAGCAACTTACCAGGTCAAGTGAGGCCATGCATAACTCCCTTCTCAATGAACTTACCCTTCTTAAGACTGAGAATGCTACTCTTAGGGAGGAACTTGAAAGGGTATTAAGGGAGTTTAGGAAACCAAAGAGTGAGATGACTCTAGTGAAAATGGCGGTTGCTAAGGATGGAGGAGCTTCCGCCTCTACTTTAACTCCCGCTCCTTCGAGAGTGGATGTTCCTAAACCCAAGGCATATAAAGGAGAAAGGAACGCAAAGGAGATTGATAACTTTCTATAGAGTATGGAGCAATACTTTCGAGTATTGGGCATCATGGAGGATGCCAAGAAGATTGATAGCACATCTCTCTTCCTGGAGGACACCGCTATGTTGTGGTGGAGGAGGAGACATGGTGATATTAGGAGAGGCACTTGCATCATTGATACATAGGATGAGTTGAAGAAGGAGCTCAAGAAGCAATTCTATCCCAAGCATGTTGAAAGAGATACGAGAGCAAGGCTGAGACGTCTCACACAAAAGGGGAGCATCCGAGATTATGTGAAGGAGTTCACTGAGGTGCTCTTGGAAATTCCTGACTACCCTAACTTTGAGGCATTCTTTGCCTTCATGGATGGGTTACAACCATGGGCCAAGATAGACTTGGAGCGACGCAATGCAAAAGACCTTGCCACTGCAATGTCTATTGCTGAATCCCTCATCGAATTTCGAAAGCCTGACAAAGGCAAGGCCAAGATGGACAAGGGCAAAGGTGGGGGAGAAGGCAAATAAGGCAAGGATGGTGCTTTCAAGTCTTTTAAGCCTAAGGAGAAGGGTCCAAGGAACAAGAAGAATGATGAAAGGCCACCACCAAAGTGCTTCCTGTGTGAGGGTCTTCATCTAGTCCAAGATTGCCCCAAGAAGAGCAAGCTCTCCGCATTGATCGAGGAGAAAGAAGTCGAAAGAGAAGTAAGCTCTTTGCAAGTCCTTAATGCCATCAAAGCCAAGGTGGAGGTGCCCAAGTCCAAGAAGGGGCGTTTGTTTGTACAAGCCAAGGTAGGTGGTGAAGAAGTTCGAGCCTTGGTAGATACTGGTGCCACAAACAACTTCTTGGAGTGGAAGGAGGCAAATCGGTTAGGGATAAGTACAAGCAAAAGCTAGGATGGCTAAAGGATGTGAACTCTCCTCCAAGAATGATTTTACTCTCTTTATTTTCAATTATCGGTATAACTTGTTTATTCAATCTTGTTCTTAATGATTTTAAGTGTGTAGAAACCATGTTTTTCCGTCTTGTCAAAAAAAAAAAGAAGTGAAAACCATTAGATGATTTGGATAACCTAAATGAATTTAGGAAAGAGATTTTAAGACTAGACCATAGATTGAGTAATATAAGTTCATAAAACTTGCAAGGTTGAATGACTGATTCGCCTATAAGATAGGAATATACTTACTGGTATCACATAGATTCTTAATCATGTCTCTTAATCAATTGCATAAGAGATTATAAATTGGTTTAAAGGAAATGCTTGTAAAGAATTTGAAAGATATTTGTAGGTAATTTAGAATCCTAGGCTACCAAAAATCATCACTAAGAGCAAGATAAAGAAAGGTTAATTGGTTTCCTATACTACGCTACGAAAAATCATAATCCAAAACCTTTGACTTTCCAATTTAGTCTAGAATTTCATCTCTTTTTATTATTTCTATATCTTCAATTTAGTTTTATTTCCAATTTCTTATATTATTGGCTTGATTTAGATTAAAGTGCTCAATTTTAATAATTAATGACTATTGTAGTAACAAATCCTTGTGAGAATAATACTTTACTCTTCAATGTATTACTATTGCAATTAATCATATTTCAGAGAACAACACATTTAGAACTGTATTTTAAGGCTATGAAATAAATATAGAGTCAGACCTTCATGTAGAATTCTCTCGCTGAGGCAGGAATGACCTCTGATCCAAAGTCATTTGCAGTTGGAAAACGCCATCTGAATGATAAACATTACATCACTTAGCAATAGATGAAACGGAATAGACACAAATGCCTTACATTAAGCTAGGTCATTACCAGTACCTTAATAGGTTTAGAAGTATCTCCTTCTTGAAGACATACACTCCCATGGAAGCAATGTATAGTTTCTTTTGAGCCTCATCCCGTGAAAGGCCCAGCACTGTTGTATCTACTTCCTAAAATATGACGCACTACTAGCATACTAAGTCTAATTTCTGAAACTCCTGGTGTGTTAGCAGTATGATGAACATGAATATTACCATTGCTTTCAGGTCTTCCCCCTTTGGCTTTTCACTGAATGAAAGGATCCTTCCATTATTGTCTATCTTCATTAGACCAAAATCTGAGGCGCGGCTATCATAAATTTCACAGTAGAGTTTCAAAACAATAATAAACGACAATAACTATTGAACTTGGATACAAAACATCTTAGTATCAAATAATTGAACCACTTGAAGATCTAATTCACTATATTAGCAAACACTAGACCTCTGCACAACCCTAATTATGGTTATATGTTAGTCTTAAGTATAAGAAAATGAGCCATGGTGATCCCAAAGCTACACATGAGTAATGGATAATGAAATAAACTGAGATTGGTACCATTTTCAAAATTGATTAGATAGTAAAGATATTTTTAGGTAAGCCCATTTTATAAGAGATAGATTAAGTTAATCATAGAAACATATAAATATGTTAAACACATTTCTTAATGAGATCATCTCTAACATATTTACGTGTCTATTTGTAATTTGACCTGTCTATCTTTTGTAGCCTGTCTATCTTTTGTAGACTAAGTCCACCTAAAAATCCCCATAAATGAGAAAGCCAAATTGTGAGGCACGCAACCTACCTGTCATCCATTGGCAGACAAGAAAGAGTGATATCCGCACCACTCTGCCGATGATTCTGCAAATGACGGGTCATGACATCTAAGAGTCCATATTTTTGAATCCATTAACTAAAATGCAAGACGACAGCACTCTTTAACTGGGTTGCATAGGGGCTTACTTGAACAAAGTCCATATAGTCCATCCTGTACAGGTGATCCCCGGAAAGAATCACTACATCTTCAATATCCTTACTTCGCGGATCCTACAACAATTAAAAGCATACTTTAACTTATCAAGCTAAACATCATGACAGCGTTTAGATTCTTTTTGGCCGTTGTTGCGAATCTTGTGGCAAGGAAAGGAAAGGAAAGGAATAAGAGGAAAAGAGAGCATAAAATAAAATTATTATAGGTAAAATGCTATTTGGATGGACAGTTTAAAAACTTGACGGTTACTCTGATTGAAAAAGTTGAATACCTCAAAGAGCCAATGGAACTGACGCACAGCATCTGCAGTACCCTGAAACCAACTCCTCCCTTCCTCCCCTGGAGTTTGAGTGGCTGCAAGAACCTGAAACAGAACAAGCAGCCTTAACCGCATAACATCATATAAAAATGAATGGCTGCTGAGCAACATAATATATTACCAAGAATGATATATACCTCGACATAGCCATCCCCAAAGGTGACTCCATTGCCAGAGCTGTAAGCACGTGCAATGTGCCTGTTAAGTGATTGTGAATTGAACTGAGTCAGAATGTACATTTTATTGATCCCACTATTGATGCAGTTGCTCACTGGGACATCAATCAGCCTGTAAGCACCTCCAATAGAAACCTATCAAGGTAAAAATCACAAAAATGACTATTTATATCCTGATACAGAAACAGTAGTATATATTGCCAATAAATTTAGCAGAAACAGATGTACTAATGCATTCATGATGTTATGGCAGCAACCAAGGAAAAAAGAAAAGAAAAGAAAAATAGAGACTACAGCAGGTTTGGCACGGCGCTTAGTGAGAGGGAAGAGACGAGTTCCAGCTCCTCCACCTAGTATGACTGCCACAACCGTCCTTGGATCCTTTCTTTCCGCGTCGAAGTCCCTCAACTGCATTACTCCATATGTCAATTCATCAAAATCTAATACTTTTGAACACTGTTTAGAATTTTTAGGCTCAACTTATTACGCATTCATAAACTCTATTCACAAAAAAGACGAGCATCAACAACAAAAAATTTTAACTTTAATATGGTGGAGCTCTTGAATCATGCGCCAATAAAAATATACAATGTAAACTATGTTAAGGATTGTAATGAGGTGGGCCCAAATAGTAAAGCTGCTATCTTTCAATAAAAAACAGTAATTTTCCATGGTAACTATGTCTAATGCATATTGCACTTCTTCATATGCTCGGTATTCATCAAACTGCAATACTAAGGAATAAGGACAGTAATGCCGTGGGCCCAAGCAGCAAGGCTGCTATCTTTTCAATAAACTAACTGCAATATTCAATAAAAATCCAAAATTTGCACATACTTCTCATATTTGATTGATCCTATTCTAATTTACTTTCTTGCACAAAGATAGTGAGGTAGCTAACCTTAGATTCGCTTGCCACATCAGTAGTTAGAGACAAGCAGATGTAGTTCGTGCCATTGCTAGAGAAACCGCCTCCTTTTTGCTGAAGTCGGGTTGGCTTTGGCTTCAGCTTCCGACCCATGAAATCCCCATTACTAAACTTCAAAAGCCTCCAGTTCCTAACAACCAATCCTTTCGCTCCACGTAACTGGACAGCATAGGAGAGAGATAACCGGCCGTCCGCCGAGACTGCCATATTTTCCGGTGACTCTGTGTGAGTATATGTGCTTCTGCCTCACACGAAGCTGAGAGCAATTGCTTGTGCTTACATGGACGGTAGGCTATTGGAGGATTGTGCCACGTTATCCATATTCAATCGCATCCACCAATTTCCTCAAAGATGGGCGCTTTGAGGAAAAAGACAACTTAGTCCGGGCATTAACTCGCATGGGGATATGGTATATTCTTTTTTCACAATCTGGGTTGAATTTTCTCCCGTGTATCTTAGAAATAAATTTTCTTAAGGTGGTGTTGGATATGTGAATTTTGGGAGCAGCTTCTTACGGCGTCCAGTCTTTGTCCAATCAAGCACTTGGTTCTTTTTTTTTTAATAAATTTAAATAAACAAGAAAGAAGGAGAAAAGGGTAAATGGCCTGATTAAACTAAAATTGACACAGGACTGCAGAGAAGCTGCTCCCGAGAATTTTAGGTAATATTTTACTTAAAGATAATAAAAAATATTCACTGTATCAACTCATTTGTGGGTTGGATTTGTATATCCTTTGAAAATGTTTTGTAGTAGGATTATTTTGTATCTAGTCACGCATTTATTATACGAGTTAGTTCATATTATCTGTGAGCGGAACTGTTTGACTTTTTAAAAATAAATTTTGCTAATTTAACCTAACCTAAAATATTAATCTTTCCTAACCCAAACATGATAACACCTAAGCTAACCTAACCTCACGCTCAGCTTCACTTGCTTCGTTCACTTCACTGTTGTCTTCTTCTTTAGTCTTCTTCCTTGAGTATCAGAGAAAGAGCAAACAACAGCATTGTTCGTCTTTGCCCTCGATCTTCTTGCACTTCCTCAGTCTTCTTCCCTGAGTATCAAAGAAAGAGCACCTAACTTTTTCTTCTTACTCTAAAGCAATGCCTTCGTCCAACATTAGAGTGAGGTACATCTAGTTTCGCTCATCTTCCTTTTTGCTATTATGTTCCAGAATTGGTCCGAACTTATAGCAATGTCTTCGTTCAACATTACAACACCCAACTTTGAATGTTTATGTTGTTAATGAAGCTTAAAATATATTTTGTTACTTATTTCTTAATGCATTTTAAACTTGTTTGGCTCATATGCAAAATTATATTTTAGATTTATTTTTTTGGGTTAAACGAGCAAATCGATTTAACCCACTTAGTGGGCTAAGATTTAACATCCATACTTGTTTAATTAAATAAGTCTAAACAAATTAATCTATTTAGCTTATAACCCATGGTAGGTTAGATTAGCTGGTTTTTCCAACTCTAACAAAAAGGGAAGTAATTATTTCAATTTAGTTTTAAATTTAGCATTTTATTTTATTTTTTCAAATTTATTTTTTTAATGATTTAAAAATTAAATTAGTTATTGAATCAAGATAAGTAACAATTCATAATTCAATGATTTGATTATGATGGAACTGAGATCGAATTAATTTTTAAATATACAAAAAAATATAAATATATAATACTTATAATTAAACTAATATATATTGTAAAACAATATTTAAAATAAATTTTAAAATGTAAAAATTAGTTAAAATACTTTGTATATTATCTATGTAAAATGAGTTGAATAAAATTTTTAAACATCATAAATCTTTATTATAAAATGTAAAAAACTTCAATTTAGGCAAAAAAAAAAAATCAAAAGTTGATTTTTTATCAATTTAGTGTCAAACTCACCATGTTTTTATCAATTTTTAATAAGTTCTTTCACTGGCTAGTTCTAAAAGCTAAATGGATCAAAATTGTGGATAATTTACTAATTTTTTGATCAAGCTAATTGATCCCCCTTTTTTAATCTATGATTTTTCTCAATATGAACATATTCTAAATCAAATGTTATTTTCTTTTTCTTTTTTCTTACCAAATACTGAATGATAAAACACCTAATGCAAGTATTATCCAAACAATATGCATTATATTTAAATACACACACATTTTTTGATATAGGACTTAAGCCCCACCCTCAAGTGTGGAGCCTCAAGCATAACAATAGGTCACTACATATTTGATTTATACATACATCAATGCTTTATATTTTCTTGGACCAAGCATCGAAGGATAAAAAATCTAACATAAATGTTATCCAAACAACGCACGTCTTATTTAAATACTTGCATATGCATATATTTTTTCTTTCCTATACGAGACTTAAAGCCCCAAAATGTTAGGTTCAAGTCTAAAAGAATATGTTAAAATTAACATTTTGCATCCTTTCTATTCCCTTTTATTATTGTAAATCTAAACATACTCTTAATTTTCTATGCATGCAAAAAGCTATTTATAAAATATTTGGATAAAATAAATATAAAAAATTTAAAATTTTTTGTATATATCTTAAATAATATTTGCATGTTATATATATTGAAAGCTTTTGGAATTTAGAATAACATTCTAATTCATTTTATTTTGAACAATGAAGATTACATAAATAAGGGAGATAACTGACAACAAACCTAGTCAATCAATCTCAACTAAAAAGGAAGTAAACAAAAAAGTAAGTGTAGAATTAACACACAATAGAATAGGAAAATAAAAAAGTAAAAAAGTTGGTTGAATATTTAGCCTTAAAGCCCACATAATAAGTCATTAACTAGATCTAATAATCAACATAAACACTAAAAATCGAGTAGGAAATCACCGAAAATACAAACACTTCCCCCTAAATTGGGCATAGCTTGGAGTACTATTACTAGTCATTTTCACAAATTATAAGTTGAGTTTGAATATAGAAATTATACCCAACAATCTTTTTAGAACTATTGAGGTCCCTTTAACTCTTATTTCTGAGTAATTTTGTCAACAATCTCCATTACTCTTTAGAAAATGGATTATTCTCAAGTTGAGATATTTCCTTAGCAGTCATTTTTAACTCACTAGTTTCATCCTTTTGTTTTGATTTTCAATTTGTTGGTTTACCATGGATTTTTTAACATTTCTCCTTAGTATGACCTAATTTGCTACGGTGATCACACCATGCATGGGTTTATTTTTTCAACTTGCCATTAACTCCTAAAAGGTTGGTTCCTTAGGCAACAAGTGTAGATGATTCACTAGAACTAGAAATGGGAGTTTTTAGCATCAGCTTCTTTCTAGCCTCCCTATGCCTAACCTCAAAGAAAACCTTTTTGTGTGAAAGAAGAAGGATTCTTGTAAGAATTCTTCCTCTAAATTTATCATAAGTGTTGTTGAAACCGATCAAAAGTCTACAAATATACTTATTTTCAACAATTTTTCAATAGTTGGTCTCCCACTTAGGGCATTCACATGTGTATGTCTCTGATGCATCAAGTTATTGCTAGTATTTTGCCATATTGTTGCAATATTGATTTATTGGCATTTCTTCTCGTTTCAGTTCATGTATCTCTTTATTTTGAAGGCTTTAGTAGCACTTTCATAGGTAGAGTAGGACTCAAAAGTGGATTCTCATATATCATGGGCCAACTTATAATATATGTAAAGTTTCCTAATTTGAGTACTCATGGAATCAACCAATCATGACATTATAAGGCTGTTCTTAGCATACCAACTTATATTGGGGTCACATATACCAAAAGGAATAGTTTCACCACTAAGGTATTCTTCTTTTGCTTTACCGCTTACAAATATCCACATGGACTATTGGGGATAATTGTATTTGTTGAGTTTGTGAGTAATAACAATTGCTAGTGATGAGTTAAAACCTCCCTGAGTTAGAGACATCATCTTTGTAAAGTTTCTTTTGTTTAGTAACACCATTTTAGCAGTAGTCTCCACTTTTTCTTCGCCATGAAGGATTGTGTTATACTTATATTTAATCAAATGAGTGGTTCAAACTAGTGTAGGCTCAATTCTAAAACAAGTGAAATAGGAAAAAAATTGAAAGATTTTGTTTTGGAGACAAGTTTAAGGGAGTTGGACAATGAAGGTCCAGTTTAAGTGAAGTAAAAGTAGAGTTCTTATTTTCAAACAAGTAAAAATAGAGAAGAAGAAATGAAGTGGATAGATGCTCTATTTTTAAGCTAGTAGGACAAGGAAAGTTTGGACAATAAGATTTAAATAGATGATGAAATAGTTGAAGCAAAAAGTCCTTATTTCAAAACAAGTGAAATTTTAAGAAAAGAAAAGCACTTATGCTTTGTTGCACATACTTGAAAATAGAAGAGAGAAGTACACATGCAAGAATAATTTTTTGACAAGAATTTGAGATATGTAATAACCCAAATTAAAATATAATAGTAAAATAAATAATTAAATTATACAAAATTATTTTTAAGGTAAATATAATATTTAAGTAATTTTAAGATAATTATAAAGCTTTAAAATTATCTTAATAAGTTATTTTGTCATCTATCTTGTACCTATCAAGATATTTTTATATCTCAAACTTTTAAAATAAATTAGCATATGAGTTCCAAATATTTGCAGAGTTTTTATCTTTATTTTATAGGTGTAGAAATAACTTTCCCTTGAGTTCTTGTAAATCTCATTAAAAAAAACTTTGGATATCTTTTTATAATTTTTTTTCTCTTATAATATAATTTTCTTCTTTCTCCTTTTCCCCAATTTGACGTTGCACCACCTCCTTCCTTTTTCTTTTCTTTTTTTTATATTTCTGCCTCTTTCCCCCAAGCAGCCTTCCTTTTTCTCTTTCTCCCATTTTTCTTTCATTTTCTCATTGCTCACCAGCCATGCCTCACCTTGTAATGCCCCTCCCACCTTCCTATTCCAGTGATCAATGCTGGAAGACTGTGGCTGTCGCGTGAGGAGGAATTTTTAAGTAGTAATTTCTATTTTTTTCCTTCTTTCTTTTTGCTTCATTTTCGTTATTCCTTTTTCTCTTGTACTTGAGGTTGCTTTTGTCTGGATTTTAACTTCCATTCTTACTCTCTTTTATATCTATAATGATCTAAAATATCTACGGCAACTCCCTTTTTCATTTTGGCCATAGGAAGCTTCTCAAATTAGGGCTTTTTGATTTAATTCTCTAAGGTATGAATTGGCACTTTTAACTTATTCATTTAAGTTCCTTAAGATATATTCTAAACTCAAATCAAATGTTAGAAGCTTAAATTAGATTATGATAGTTAGTTTATGAAATCCAAAACCTAGAATTAATAGTGGCATTAGAAAATTTAAGATATAATTATGGGTTTAGGTGTTAGAGGGTGAAATTAATTATATGGAACATATTAAAAGCTAATTGAGTAAGTTAAGATGATGTTCTTATATTCAATATAATTATAAATGAAATTGAGGCTACTCTTTCAATTAGAGATTCTTTCAAAATTTTAGGAAATTGGGGCCTCTACTATTGGCCTCTACAAGAGAGTGTATAAATAGCAAAATAATAGTCTCTTTTACTTTATGTTTATATATTATTAGCCTAAACTTTACATTTTGTGATTTGTCTTATTCATGTTGTTAGGGAAACAAATCTTACTTTTTAAACTTTATGTGGATCAAAATATGCATATGAAAGTATATATATATATATATATATATATATATATATATATATGATTATTATATTGTATGAGATGATGAATGACTTTTATTTATAATTTTGTTATATAAATTTGTTGATTCATTATTTTTATTTTATCTAAATTACTTCTTTTATTTGATCTAATTTTTATTTTTTTATTTATTTACTTGTCGATATTTAATTTATTTGAACAAATTTCATTTTAAAATTTTGGATGGAAATTTGGTCAGAACCCCATAGCCGTTAGCAGAGGTAACGGTTTAGGTGTACCTAGTTAAGATAATGAATAATCACTATATGACAGCACTCAATGATAATTATACTGGATATATCATGAGATATACATTGTGTGACAACACTTAAGATGGTGGTGATATTATGATATTATGCAGTGGCATTAATTGTAGTATTGAATCTTGTGTGGTGACACTCAGAGTTGATTATAATTCTTTCTCATGATACCCATTCCATCTTATTCTCTTTAATTTTAAATTATATTTTTGCCAATAGCCTGCAATATAATTTAATTTTTGTCAATATACATTTATATTAGTCAATTGTTTGTCCAAGTTTTTATTATAAAAAACTTTGAACCTATTTATTTTCTCTTTCGCTTGTTTTGTTGTTTGTGCATTTTATCCTTTCTTCTTATATATTTCAGATCAGTAGATTGAGGTATTATGAGATTTGCATATCTCTTAGGCACAGATGGTATGAGGGACTCTAAGACAGATTAGCTACTAGATACTATATTATTTTGAGTCATGTGAATGTTATATTTCTTTTGTAGACTATATAATGATTATTGTAATAGTATTTGATTATATTTTGAAAAACTTATGTACATGTTATATTGTGGCAAAAATTCAGAGGTATAAGATATTAATAAATTTTTTAAAAGAAATGCATTGGTTTGTGCTAAATTTGCAAGACTGGGATGTCTAATTTTTTAGAGAGGTGATGCCGAATTTTTGACAATATCTAATCATTTGTTTATATATTTATATAAAAGCATAAGTATTGAATGAGTTGTCAGGCTTACTAAGTTGGACTAATCTTGCTTGGCTTGGTTTAAGTGTTGGTTATGGCTCGAAATTTGGATCATGGCAAAGGTGGTTTAAAACTATATACCTATAAAGAAGCTACCACTGAAGGCTAAAAGAACTCTCATGGTCACTCAAATGCTTTGATGCCATGAAAATTTTTGAAATTTAGAATGATATTTTGATTCATTTTATTTTGAATAATGAGCAATACAAAAATAAGAGAAATAGTTGAGTACAAGCCTGATCAATCAATTTCAACTAAAAGGAAAACAAAAAAAGAAGTAAATGCAAAATTGAAACATAATAAAATAGGGAAATAAAAAAAGAAAAAAATTGGTTGAATAATCAACCTTAAAGCCCACATAATTAGTTATTAACCATATATGATAGTAATAGAAACACTAAAAATCTACTAAGAAATCACCAAAAATACCAACATATACTTATACATAGATATAGATATAGATATATAAGGCCTATTTGATTTTGTTTTTGTTTTAATGTTTTCAAAATAAATGTTTTTTAAAACAAACTTTGAGAATAAAAAAATTAAAAAATTCGTTTGAATCATTATTATGAAAAATAGCTATTTTTTATTTTTTTTGATTCTGCAAAACAAAAATTACAAAATATTCAAAAAATGTTCTGATTTTTCTGTTTCCAAAAATAAAATTTTATTTTTTTTGCTTTACAAAACACTTCATTAAAAACACATGATCAAACAATTTTTTTATTTTTTTTGTTTTTAAAAATAGAAAACTATTATGGAAACAAGAAACCAAATAGGCCCATAATATTTAAGGTTTTTTTAAAATTATTTTTAAAAAATCTTGATATTCACATATTAGATACAATCTAAATTATTGAGGAAAATACTTGAATTGTTAGATTTGGATCCATTTATCTAAAAAAAAAATTGTAAAATGAATATATTTTTCTCAACTTTGAGACTTATTTACATAAAATCATTTAAAAAAATCTCATACAACAATTAATGTAATTAAAAACCTATAAAATGCCATTTGGATAATTTTTTAATTATTTTATAATATTATATATATATATATACACACTGCAAGTTTAAAATAAAATGAGTATTATATTACCAAAATTTGAACCTTTAAAATACCTAAAATAGTTCTATATTTAAACTAAAATAAGTTTTATAAGTGCTCACAAAAAATATTTTGTCCATCCTTAAATGAGAGAACATCATTCAACAAAAACAATTCAGAATCATGACAAAGTTCGAAGAGATCCCCAAGAAAGAAGGGGTAAAAAAAAACAACTTAAGACCTGTTTGATTTTTTGTTTGTAGAATAGTTTTTTATATTTAAAAATAAAATAAAAATATTTGATAATGTGTTTTTAATGAAATATTTTGTAAAACAAAAAAAATAGAATTATCGGCTTGTTTGGTTGCAAGGCAAAAAAGGAAAAAGAAATGGAAAGTTTGGTGAAAGTTTATTTTTATCCCTCTAATCATTGTTTTTAAAAATAAAAAAAAATAAAAAAAAAATTTGTTTCATAATATGTTTTTAATAAAATATTTTATAAAATAAAAAAATAGAATTATTGACTTGTTTGGTTGCACAGCAAAAAAAGAAAAGGAAATAAAAAGTTTGGTGAAATTTTATTTTTATCCTTCTAATTATTATTTAATACTATCCATTAATCATTATTCAATAATTAAAAGTAGAGGTATTATAAATATTTTATATCTCTAAAATCATTTTTTTTTTTCTTTTTTTTTTTCTATCATTAACTTTTTATGTACTAAACGAGCCGTATGTTTTTGAAAATAAAAAAATTAAAATATTTTTTAAAAATTTTATAACTTTTGTTCTGTAGAATTAATAAAATACAGAAAATAGCAATTTTTTAGACTAATAATTTAAACAATTTTTTAAAATTTATTTTAAAAACATTAAAATCAGAACAGTGTTAAATGAGCCGTTAGTCACGGAGATTTGATTAGTTAAAGAACGACATCGTCTTGGAGAAAACATACGACGTCTGTCTGATAAACATGGGCAAAACGTTGTCGTTTGACTGTTGGAACGTCTTCCTCAATTCGCAGTCTGCCTCCCTGCCTTCTACCTAAAGGAAAGAAACGGTAAAATCTCCAACCCAACCCAGCACACGCACTCGCACACGCACACGCACACTTGAGCCCACGCATCCAAAGCCAAAGTCAAGTACCAAAATTTTTTCCCTATCTTGCTACTACCACCATTTCTCCTCATGGCGTTCGCCAGGTTTTCTCTGCTTTTCTCACTGCTTCTTTCTTCCATTCTCTTCATCAATCATCCAGTTCTATGCAATGACGGTAAGTGTTCGCTCTCTCTCTCCCTCTCCCTTATATGTATCCTTATACGGGTATCATATGTGATTTGAATAATGACATCCATTGTAGCACTTAAAGTCTTCTGCTTTCTGCTCCTTAGTAATTTTTTGGTTTTTATATTTTCGTGTGTAGAACTATAGTCAATGCGAACTGGATCTGATTTGAAGTGATTGATCTGGGATTGCTGAGTCACAGGGGGAATGTAACTTGATTTTTTGATGCTGATCTATTAGATTTGTTCATTAATTTGATGTTGCTTTTATCTGGCATTTGGGAAATAAACTAGATTTTAGTTTATGTAACATCGGTTCATAACTTCTGCTCGATCCAAATTGTTCTAAAGGAGAGAACGAGGTTGAGTTTTGAATGGATTATGATCCATTGATGATTGGAAGTATTTTACTGTTTTCGAGTGCCTTTGGATCTTCGACCGAAAAGACAAGTGTCTTTGGATGTCAAGGAACGATTTTTAGATGATAATGAGCTTAGAGGATCCATCCAATAGAAACAGAACTCCTGCAGACTAATATTTTCCACAGTAACTGTTGATTTCTTGATGCAATTCAGCTAACATCTTAGAAGCTACTTGAAACTATTTGGTTCAGATTATTGTAACACATTCTTGTTCAAGGAATATCAGATATGTTTACCATTAATAAGCTTCCTCAAGTAAAGCTCCATTCTTTCATTGAGAATGTATTTTTGTTTCACGGTGTGACTCTAGTTTAATAAATGCTTTGCTGAGTAAACTACAGGAACTTTAAAATTTCTCTGTTTCCTTTCAGGATAGCATCCCCCTTGTGGCCCAAATAAGCATATGTTCTAGCACCTAGCTGCTCCTGTCACTCTCATTCTTTCTTCCTCATTTTAATCATCTTATGTATAAGATTCCCCTCACTATAAGTGGTTATTTACCTGTCGAAATATGAAATCATTGCCTTCTTTGGATGAGTATTTTACAAGTGCCCTCAAAACTGAGAGCTTCATTCCCTATAACTAAAATCACTTGTACTTGCTCCAACCAAAACATTTAATCTCTTTCCTAATAGGTGAACAAGATATGTGTCTTCCCCAACACATCTGACTGAGATATACTGCCCGGAATATATTGATCTTCTGCTGCTTTCTGGGATGTTTCTTCTTTCTGTACATGTCAGTATATATGGCAATAGCACCGTATAGCAAAAAATAGAGATATATAACAATAGCACCATATACCATTGACAATCTTTCCAGTCTCTTCTCCTGCCACACACAGACATGCATACTCAATAAAGTTGGTATCATGGGACTGCACTTACTTAATTTTTGCCTGCAGAAGAAGATAATCTTTATCAGGGAATCAACGAGTATCGAACATCCTTAAACTTGACGGCTCTAACAAAAAATGACAATGCGAAGTGCTTTGCTGATGAAATAGCTGACCAGTTTAAGGATCAACCCTGTACAAACACCACAGGTGCTAACACAGTACCAGGCACAGAGGCCCAGTTTTCCAATTATCCAGACCTTTTAGCTAAATGCCACTTGAATGTTTCCAACACAAGGGATGGAGATATAATGCCTGCTTGCGTTCCTGGCCTGGATCCAAGCCTTGTCCTCACAAATTTCACAAAGTCTCACTACTCTGATAATCTCAACGACACAAAGTATACAGGAATTGGTATCGGTTCCAAAGATAACTGGATTGTTGTTGTGCTGACCACTAACACCCCAGAGGGAAGCTTTGTGCCAGATAGTTCTAATGGTGCCATTATGAATTCCAACATTGATTTGATTTACTGTTCAATGCTCTTGCTACTACTTGGTAACATTTTCCTGTTGTGAATTTAGAAGACGGCTATTGGCTAGAGAAGGTCTTCCTTTTTTGTTTCTGAATGGAAATAAAAACAATGAAGACAACTGCTTTTGGAGAGATAAAGAAATCCCTGTGTAACTGTTGTTTCAGTATTGATTGTCTATAGAATGCTAGAGAAGACGAATACAGGAGACAAATAATTTACTCCAATGGGTTGTAATCTTATTGTCATCATCATCAGCATTTTTGAGGTTGGAAGTTTGGCCATTCCAAATGCAAACTGAAAGCAATAAATTGTGTCATTTGTGGCAGCTTACGAGTACTTAGCTTCCTAATGGAACTTCTGGTGCTTATTTGAGGTTGAGTTTGGTCTTACATGCAGTAGTAAACCATCTTTTTAGTTCAGTTTAAGTGTGAGCAAAATTTGAGAAGTATGCCATGATGATTAACATTTATATTAGTTAGAGGTTTAATTCTGAATTTGAAGTATTTTAAGAGCTGTGACGTCTAGTCTTTAATGTCTTTACATGACTAAGCCTCTTTATTTTGTAGGAGTTCTATGAATTAGAAATATTCATATTTTTAGGAAACATAACAATGATAAGTGCATAGTGTTGAGATGACGGCATGAAGAAGGAAGTTAACATCATATGACTAAATGGATCACAATTGGGTCAGGCGTTGCATTTCCATACTAATGATATTCTATTTGTCCTCACATTTTCCTGTGTAAGGAAAAAAGAAGAAGCTGAGTGATCACGTACGAGTTTACCACACAAAGTAACATTACAATGTCGACATTAAAATAAACGTTGCAACATCAGAATTTGCTTAAAGTGTTGGTTCACACTAGCCTTAAAATGTTAAATTAATAGTACATTTTTTATTTCTCGCATTTTTTTTGTCAGGTCCATGTAATATTCTGGATAGGAAAATAAGTGTACTGAGTTTTGTATCAAATGTATCAATTTGATAGAAAGAAGCAAAAGGAATGTGACTTGTTGCTTTGAAAGTTCACTGTATCTTTCATATTATTGAAATGAATAATGCTTATTGATAATCATGGTTTTTTTAATGTTAATTTTTTGCTAAAGATAAAATAAACACAAAAGAAGGAGAGAGATGAGCCTTATTTTGGAGGTTATTATGCTTAATAAAGCAAAATGAAAGCAATTGTAAAGACCGGCACAATAATAAAAGCTTTGGACTTCGTTGATAGAAGCAGGGAAGGGTCTAGTGCTGAGAAGTACACATATTTGGCATGATACATCACGTTTAAAACACAATAACACAAGGAAATATTATTTCTATTAAATTCAAATTTGGAAGCTGAATGCAATTGATTGAAGGCCCCATTAGCTGCATTATGTATATGCATTCTCATCAGGTGTCACATTTCTGTCAGCCATATATGAAAACCAAACTGTTTCTCATAAAAAAAAAAAATCAGGGAAAAATTGAACCTTTCAGACCCCTTCTTAACTATGTAGGAGGCTGTACAAGATTATAAAGGGAATGATTAATATGGCTAATGAAGGAGCAAAGATCTGTTCGAGTTGCCATATGTTGCGTGCGGGTTACCATTGATTTGTCGTGTGCTTCCCAAATCAAACACAAATTTAGACTGCTGGACCCAGCTTGCCTTGATATCCAATGATGAAAGATCATTAATAAAATCCCCTTGAAGTGTTTTGTTCCCCAGAACTAATGAACGCGATCTATTGGGATCTTCTCACTTTCAGAATCGTTGTTGAGGTCAAAAAAACATAACAAAATCTCAACTTTTTCAAGATTTCTCATTATAATCATAATGCGTCGATTTATCAAAGTTTGATTTCTAGAGGAGCCCAAAACAGTATGATGGAAAAGGCAAAGCTTTGGGAAGGAGGGGCTGAATTTAGAATTATAAGAAAGGACCAAAGTGAATATGAAAAAGATGTTTTTGTGCTGGGTGAGGTTGGCATGTCTTTTTCAATTTTCTGTAGAAAGATGGAGTAAGGACTAAGGAGAACTTCTTGACGTGAAAGATCAGGATTCTGGGAAGACACGATGAAAAAGATGCATGAAAATATCGTTCCACAGATATAGGGAGAGAGAGCGAGATCAACTTGAAAGCAGATGAAAAAGATGTCACTTGCTGTGGGAAACCAGAAGAATCCAAAAGCTTGGCGGTCAATCCTAAAAGCTTCACTTATATACACTCCACTTTTCGATGGTTTCACCATCAGTTAAATATAAAATATATATATTTGTAGTAAATCATTATATGAGATTTTGGTATATAAATTTCAAAACTTTTCAGGGAAATGCTAGTAACAGTACCACAAACTCATTAAATTTAAACTTCTTAATGATCCTTCAAAAAATAAGAAAAAAAAATACTTTCTTTGCTATATGAACAATTTACTTAATCCGCAATTTCAGTTCTTTAAAGACAAGCTTGCACACCCATAGAACATAGAGTAAATTGATGATTTTAATATTGAAAGATCACTAGTTTCTTAATTTGATTCTTTAAAAATAAAGGTTATCAATTTAGTATCCTAAAAAAAATTTCCCAATCAAAATAATCTCTTTATTAGGCAAAACTTATAGACACTTAATATCTTCGTAAGTGTGGCATAAATGAGAATTTATGTAATAATGAACTATTGAAATCTCATGATTTTTGGAAAATCATATGAGATATTTGCTATTAATTGGATACGATTCTTGTGTAAAATTATGACAGTTTATTGTAGGTTAAAGTCAAATATTTTGTTTCTTTTGTATTCTTATTTTGTATGGTTTTAAGTTACATGTTTATTTTTTTATTTTAAAGTTGATTGGCTAATATTCTATAACCTTTATTTCTTTTTACATAGGCTAATATTATGTGGCCTTTATTTCACCACAAAAAAAAATGTCGCCGCTAAAAGCCAAAATGTCATCACTAATAAGTTTTAGTGGCGACATCTTTTCTGCCACTCTACTCCAGTAATGCTAATACTTTTTAGCCACGACAAAGTGTCGCCACTAAAAGTCGATGCTACAAATATATAGCCACAAATATAGTCGTCACTAAAACTTATTATAATTTATATTTAACAAATGTCGCCACTAAATAAAAGAGTATTAGTGGCAACAATCGTCACTAAATCTATATATGTAGTCGCCACTAATTGTATGTCGCCGCTAAATATAGAGTTTTAGTGGCGACATAAGTTGCCACTATAGGTACACTTTTAGTGACAACAAATAGTGACATTACTAAAATCGTTACTATATATATTTAGCAACGACTTATTGCTGTGGGAAAAAATTAATATCATTTGTCACTATATAGAAATGGATTAGCAACATAATCTTAGTCGCCACTAAAGAATTTTAGTGGCAACATGTGGTCGCCACTAAAAAGTTTTAGTGACAACATATTGTTGCCACTAAATTCATTTAGGGATGACCTTATACTTGTCACTAAAGACATTTAGCAACAACTTTTGGTGTTACAATAAAGTTTTAGTAGCGGTTATTTTGTTGTTGATATTAAAAATAAGCTTTAGTGGCAAAATTTGTTGCCACTAAAGGTAAGGAGACTGATTATATATATATACACTAATTGACATGCACAAGAGACATTAATTTTGTAATATTGTATATCATAATTAGTATTATAACTATAAGTACTCTCATAGTGTCCTACATGTCAGAACCGAACATGAAGTGATGGCATAAATTAATACATCAAAATGACCATCAACAAAAAAACCTAAGTCCATCTTCTCTTCACCTAGCTTGTCCACAAGAAGAGTCATTGGTTGGAACATTCTGTCCCTGTTGATAAAAAAATAAAACTAATCATATACTATTATTGTTTAACATAACATTAAGGTAAAAGATTATTTACAAGTACCTATTACATGGTAGCCATAAGGCTAGCCAATTGAGCTTGAATTTCTAACTGAACCTGTTGTTGCATTGTAGCCCGCTCTTCATTAAGCTTCTTTTCCATCTCAACTTGCATTTCCTCTCGCAACTTTTCTCGCTCTTCTTGTAATTTTCTCTCCATTTCAGCTTGCATTTGTTCCATCCTTGTTGAAACCCTTGAATCCATTTCAACTGAGTCCATAATTCTCCTTTTTGTCGGTTTCTTTCCATATCCTTTCCCCTTAACATACCCTGACCTCTCCCCCAGTACAGTGGCCAAAATTTGATCTCCCGTTAATGGATTCTCACTATCCTCTACTTCTTGCTCATGAACTAGTTCTTGAATGTGCCCCTAAAGGCATAACAACAGATAAACACCATAAACAATGAGGAAATGGTATAAATAATTAAAGCTTAATAATTTATAACAACTTACATGGATTTCTTGTGACTTGGGATCTACCCACTCCACCTCTCCGTCTTTATTCTTACGGGTGTGTTGGAGTTCCCAAACTCGGTCAGGGGGTGCCACTTCTCCAGTGATGGGATCTCTCTACAATATTCATTAGATGATAATCCATGCTATCATAGAACAAAGAGAAATGTTTATAAACTCAAGTACAACACAAATACTTACTGTAGACTCCTCAACCTCAACAAATGAACGGGTACCGCATGTATGCTTTGTCACTTGCCTTGCCCTATTTGCCTTGTTCCTGCTACTCGCAGCCTATAATTGGATGGTATTATAATCATGAAACCTTAAAATCATGTAAACACAAACAAAGCAAACAATCCTTTAAATTCATGTTAGAAACATATTACCTTGAAATCTGGACTTTCCCAGTAATGCATCAGCCATTCCCAATCATCACGGCTGATATTACTTGGTCGAGCAGCCTCCTTCTCTTCATTTGTGTCACACTTAGCATAATCTGCATGTAAGTCAGCTTTCCAAGATCGGTATAGTCGTTGCATTGTCTCAACACAAGTTCTATTTAATCTTTCTTCAGGGCACCCATCACGAACATCAAATTTATCCTACATAAAACATAAGAAACCAAACTTATTAATGTTATATAAAGAAAAATGACCCACAAATATAATGTTATACCTTTACTTTCAATAACAAAGTTTCCCCATATTTGGCATAAACTTTGGCCCAATCACCATCCCTAAGAGAGACTGTGGTTCGCACCACATGTCCACAATAGTTGGCAAAGTCACGGGCCCCATCTCCAACAGGTCTATCTGACTTCTCAGGGATGTAAACTTTAATTTTTGAACCATATTTTGTCTTCATGTCCACTGATATACTCTTATATTTTCCCCTACCCTTCTTAACTGTGCTGCAAGAAGCTGCTGCATATGAAAAAAAAAAAGGCAAACAAATTAGTCATTGATGTATATATATGGTAAAAACATAATTTAGAAAACATTATTTGCATGAAGTGATACCTGAACTACTTGGCACCTGTGATCGTTGTGTTGGAGGTGAATCATTATAAATAGTTTGTCTATCTCTCTGTGGTGGGAGTGGTGAAAGTGCATCTCCTGACTCCAAATCCCTCTGTGCATGCTCAGGTAAGAGTGCACCTCTTAGCACCAAATCTCTATGTGTACGATTAGGTGATGTCACCTCTCCAGTGGGATTATGTCGACCTCGGCCATGACCCCGCCCAATGCCTCGTCCTCCTCGACCTCCTGACCTACCTCGTGCAGAACCTGACATTTGCTACCTTTTGTCTAAATATAGTATAAGTAACAAAATGTGATGAAGTAAACATTAATAAAAAATAAAAGTAGACGATAAAACACATGCATAACAAGCACAAAAAAGAAAAAAGAAGTAAAATAATATAAAAGTAAACAACATAAAACATATATGATATAAGAATATACTAAATTTCAAACACTTCAACCATTTGGTCATATAATGGGGATTGATTGTACAATAATTATAAATTTTTCAAATAATCAGCAAGATTGATACTAATCTTGATCACACTCAGTGTCCACAGTGTCATTCGCATCATCATCATCAAGCAAATCTTCCCTTTCTTCTTCGTCGGTAGACCCAATCTCATCATTGTCATCAATGAAATCATCAACCACACCCCTTACATTATGCCCACTTGTTTGAGTATGTATACTTGTATGACTTAGTATTTCTGATTCACCATCATCTCGATGCAAGAGGACTACAAGGTCAATGCCTATGTCATCATTCCAAATTGGATTTAATTGGACTACATCTTGTTGATATGCCTCATCAAGAAGGAGACCATCATTCTCACTACTTTCTTCACATTCTTCCACCTCTGAAAGGTTAAAGAGGTCACGAGGATTTGTCTTCACAACAATTAGCCACTCCGTATCAATGATATCTTTTAGATAGAACACTTGTTCTGCTTGGCTAGCCAAGACAAATGGCTCATTTGTAGCCAACGAATGCCGAACATTGACACTTGTAATGCCAAACTTGTCAACCTTGTATCCTCTTCCTAAATGACCCACATCCCACCAATAACACTTGAAGAGATATACTTTCTTATTCCCAATATATGAAAGCTCATATATGTCCTCTAGGATGCCATAATACTCTTTTCCTTCGTCTGAGTCATCCCCTTTCACTAGAACTCCAGTGTTATCAGTTTTCCTCCCTAAGGCACGATCTCTTGTATGAAATCTAAAACCATTAACCAAATAAGTAGAAAAATGGTGCACTGTTTTGGTTGGGCCAAGTTCTAGACTGATGAGGTCGTCATTAGCTTGGCCTTGTGTACGTAATTGTAAAACCTGCATAGATTAACTATACTCTATTACAGTTTATTTGGATAAAAGTTCATAACTCAAAGTAGACTACTTAACAAAGTAAACTATATTAACAAAAGAACCTACTCATGCACAAAACCATTTGGGAAAGTCCTCAATAGTTGAAGTTTGAGTTTCAATCTCCAATTGGTACTCCCTACATTGTAGTAGTGATAGTTAGGAAATATTTGCTAATTAATTGTTGTCATAAAGACTGGCAAAGAAGTGATAACTTACTCCATGAATGGCAAAACATCTGCATAATTTTGTAATACATACATACAAGCTTGATAGAACTCTATCTCAGGCAAAATAATAGACTCATAACGCCTTCTTGCCCTCCCAATTTGATTGAAGATGGACTTGTCACCATTATCCATGGGTCCGTCATCATTTCTAGGAGGCTGATTAAATTTGGTTGGCATATTTTTTAAATAACGAGAACAAAAGGTAAGGCATTCGTCGGCTAAATAACCTTCTACAATTGAACCTTCTGGACGAGATTTATTACGAACATAAGATTTAAGTGTGCGCAAATACCTACGTAAAAGGCAGGCAGTGGAAAAGAGAAATAAGTTGCAAAATTTTAGAGATAGAATAAAATATATATTAAAACATAATACCTCTCAATAGGGTACATCCATCGATATTGCACAGGTCCACCAAGTATTGCCTCTCTTGGCAAGTGAATGGGCAAGTGAACTATAACATCAAAGAAAGTCGGTGGAAATACCATTTCTAATTTGCATAATATGAGTGCAATTTGGGTCTCAAGTTGTTCTAGATCCTCAATTTTTAGGCATTTAGAACATAGATTTTTGAAAAACTTACCTAACTCTATTATCGGCTCTGACACTTCCTTAGGTAACAAACCGCGTATTGCAATTGGAAATATGTCTTGTAATAATACGTGGTGGTCATGGCATTTTAATCCAAATAATTTTCGATCACGGACATGTACACACCTTGAAATATTTGATGATAAGGCATCTGGAACCTTTAAATTAGCCAAAAAGTTGCACACCGTTAATTTCTCATGTGGAGACAAGGCATAGCAAGCTGCAGGCATTAATACTCTATTCCCATCCTCGATTGGATGCAACTGTTGTCTAATTCCTAAATCCACCAAGTCATACCGACTCTTTAATGTGTCCTTGGTTTTCCCCGCAACCCCCATCACTGTTGAAATAAGGTTTTCAGACACATTTCGTTCTATATGCATGACATCTAGGTTGTGTCGAAGTAAGAGGGTTTTCCAGTATGGTAATTGGAAAAAAATACTTTTCTTCCTCCAATTATAAGCATTGGTTGGGCGATCACGATTTCTTTTTTGTCCTTTCCCAAAAGTTACATTACTTAATGCTTGTAATTGCCTTAGTGCTTCAATTCCGGATAAAGGTGTAGGTGCTCTTGCAGTTTGAACCTTCTCATCAAATGCCCTTCTATTTCGCCGCCAAGGATGAGTAATAGGTAAGAAGCATCGATGGCCCATAAAACATACCTTGCTACGTAAAGAAACTGAATGTGTGTCCTTATAACAATAAGGGCATGCTAACTTTTCTTTAGTTGACCACCCTGAAAAGTTTCCATATGCCGGAAAGTCATTTATTGTCCATAATACAGCTGCTCGCATCCTAAAATTAGATTGTGAGTGGGCATCATATGTCTCGACCCCTTCCTTCCACAAATATTGTAGCTCGTCAATCATTGGTTGTAGATATACATCTATTTCATCACCTGGACATCTAGGGCCTGGAATTAGGAGTGTCATCATAAAGTATGGTTGTTTCATGCAATGCCAAGGTGGTAAATTATAAGGAGCCAACACCACTGGCCATATACTATGTGCAGCACTCATATTGCCATAGGGTTGGAATCCATCACTTGCTAAGCCGAAGCGAATATTTCTAGGGTCCTTAGAGAAGTCGGGATGTTCCTCATCAAAGGTCTTCCATGCAATGGAATCAGATGGATGTCTTAACACACCATCATCCTTTCGTGCATCCTTATGCCACCTCATCTCTTTAGCTGTATTACGAGCCATATATAGCCTTTGTAGCCTAGGCGTTACGGGAAAATGGCGTAACACTTTGTGTGGGACTTTCTTGCCTCTATGACCATCTGACTTCCATCTGGATAGGTTGCATCTAGGACATCTTTGGGCATCAACATGTTCCTTCCAATATAAAATGCAATCATTTTCACATGCATCAATCTTGGTGTAGTCCAATCCAAGCTCTCGAATAACCTTCTTCGCTTCATAATAAGAGTTTGGTATTAGTGCTCCTTCTGGAAGCACATCCCTGAATAAGTTAAGCAGGGCATCCATAGACTTGTTACTCCAATGGTTGAGACATTTCAAGTGAAGTAGTCTTACAATGAAAGACAACTTAGAAGCTTTCTTACAACCTGGATACAGATCAGTTTTAGCATCCTCCAATAGCTCGAAGAAATGCCTGGCTTGCATATTTGGTGGGTCATTATATTCAGAGCCATATGTCCCCGCCTCTCTTTCTGTATGCCCATATGCATCATTTATCATCTCAATAATGTCATCATTATCTTCTTCTTGCACACCTTGATCAACCTCCTGTGAGCAACTTTGGGCATGATGACGAAGTTCTCCATATGAATCCCATACTTGGTAACTCTCACAAAAACCCTTTTTGAATAGATCCTCCCTTACTCTATGTCTTAGCTTGAACTCTGTGTTCCAGCACGCTTTGCATGGACAACGAATCATATCACTAACCCCTGATTGATTAAATGCCTATTGGAGAAAACTATCCACTCCTCGTATATATCTTGGATCGACTCTGTTCTTGATCATTATCCAACTTTTATCCATCCTATTCTCTTTCTCTATCTATATTTCCTACATTAGGTAACATAGGCAATAAAATTTCAGCGATAAGAACCATGTCGTAATCAAGCCACACCTTCAGTTTCTCTTATAGTTGCAAGCAATAAACCACATTATGAATAAGAAATTATAATTCAATTAGAACCAAGTTTCATTTTCCACACCTAAAAATTTGAAATAACAATCAAAACTCAACTATCCATTATCATGAGTACCATATTATCCAACCAACGAACAAGTTGAGAATGTTCATGTCATGTCACCCATTGTACTCATGCATGCATTTTTAATGGAAGCCAACAAATAGGAAGATGAAAGTTTGACAACAATATATGGGTGGCATATAGCTACAAAACATTATGTGGGGAATGTTTTGTAATCAGTTGAACATGTGTAAATATCCAAATATTTGATGGATGTATGGAACTTGATGCCAAATGAATGGAAGTGTAGACTTTGAACATTTGATGGCCATATATAGTGTATGTATTCTTATGGGAGTGGGAGATTTTGATTTTCGGGTTTATGCTCCTTTGAGAGACATGTTTAGTAGACCATTTTATTGCATTCCTACATACTCATGTGGTCATGGATGCAATTAGATGGTCTAGAAACGCGAAATTTTCTTATTGCACGCACATTTTGAAATCAAGCAAATTTTAATAGTAAGACCATGTATTCTTGCTTTGAACTATGTTAAATGGTTATGAATGAGTAAGATAAGCTAGATAATAAAGGTATTACAGTAAAGAAATGTATAGAGGTAGATAGGAGATCAAATATCAATAAAACTAAGTAATCCAGCCATTAAAGAGCTTATGATAAAAAATAATTGAAGTCTCGACCAAAATTACTTAAGTCAGGGCCAAAGTTCAAACAGAACGAAGTTGCGCCGCGGCAAGGAATATTGCGCCGCGGCAAGGAGTATTGCGCCGCGACTACGAATATTGCGCCGCGGCACATTGCTCACAGAATGAAGTTGCGCCGCGGCGTAAGATTAATATTTTTTTTTCAGAGTTACAGAATCTAACTACGTCGCGGCGAGGAGAATTTGAGCCACGACGCAAGTTTAATATTTTTTCTCGGGGTTACAGAATCGAACTACGTCGCGGCGAGGAGCATTTGAGCCGCGGCGCAAGTTTAATATTTTTTCTCGGGGTTACAGAATCGAACTACGTCGCAGCAAGGAGCATTTGAGCCGCGGCGCAAGTTTAATATTTTTTTCTCGAGGTTACAGAATCGAACTACGTCGCAGCGAGGAGCATTTGAGCCGCGGCGTAATTACATTTGAATGTATTTAAAAGGTTTCAGTAATCACTTGAGCCGCGGCCTAAATTCTAAATTTGTAATTTAACTTTCAAACTTCTAAAAGTCATAACTTTGAGCATGGTAGTCCGTTTAAGGTGATTTTTTTTTTGAATTTGGGTATTTTTTCGAGATCTATGCAATGGAAAACTGCCAAAGGCAGTTTGGTCATTTATTTTTTTCAAAAAAGCATGTTTTGGCTTTCAATTTTGAGATTCTTGTTTTAATTTCTTCTTAAAAGAGCATATTCTGATTCAAAAATGTAAATGTTTATAACTTGAGCAAAGGATCTCTAAATTTTGTTAACTTTGGCTTTAATTAAAGCTTTATATGTCTACTCTATGTTGTAAAGATTTCAGCCTAATCCTATATCTTTTGTTCCTAAAAAATTGCATGACAATAGAATTGGTTAGGGTCATAAATTCTGCAGATTCACCTGATTTATCTTTTGCTATCATGAGTTTTGAAAATTTAGAAAATATTCTATATAAATCCAAAAATTATCATCTTAAGGTTGAATTAAACCTCTAAATATCCTCTTCTTATTTGCCAAGTGTTAGACCTAGACTCAACCATTTGATCCTGCAAATGCATCTCTTTCCAAACCTACCTATTTAGGTTTTGAATTTCACACTAAAGAGTATATATGTGCAAATAATGGTCTTACATCATTCCATTAACCAACCCAACACTTCTAACAAGTTTCAACTTATATTTCAAGACTACTTGAACTTCCAAACTCCCAAAAAATCTCTAGATCAAAATATGACTACCTAAGTTCCTTATACTACATACAAGTCGCCATGCTACTTAGAGCTTTAGAGAGCCCATAACCAACCATCATACATTCATATCTAGAGCTTTAGAGAGCCCACAACCTAAAGCTTAAGAGTCCACAATAATATCACACGAACCACAAAACACTAATCAAAATAATTACATTCATATCATACCAAATACATCAAAGTATTAAAATTTTCCTCAAATCTTCCTTCATTCCTTCATTACCATAGGTATATATTTCAAATTAGCTCGGAAGTTACATGTCATATATGCATGTTACAAAAGAATCAAAAGAAACTACATATATCACTATAACACCTAGCTTTACTTGCTACTAGCTTTCATGGTCTTCTCCTTATTAGAGGAGCTAAGATAGAAGAAGGGATGAGATATGTAGTGTCTGATATAATATAATAACATAACCATGCAATATATAAGGCAATGTCTGATATAATATAAGGCAATGTCTGATATAATATAAGGCAATATAGAGAGTCATTTCATATTACAATCACTTGAGTCATTTCATATTACAATCACTTGAGTCATTTCATATGTAATACACAGCACAGCATAGCATAGCACATAATGTATATAAGAGGAAATAACTTTAGGTTACCTCTGCAACTCCAACAAGGTGTCCAATAATCAGTCCAAGAAAACTTAACCTATTGAACAAGAGAAAATTTAACATCATAATTAGTTTCATTCTTTGAAATTCTTTTCATATAAACTACCCAACTATATTTTCATCCCAACTAACCCATTTAAAGCTCCTAATCCTTAACATCTTCCATTCTCTATCCTCCATAAAATTCGCATATGTGTTTGTCTTAATAGTAAACTCAGCTAACTTGCCACATTAGGGCTCATCTATGGATAAAAATCATCATTTAAGGTCTACCCAAGCCCAAGCTTAAAGAAGCATTATGTAACCATTAAAATATCAAGATTGAAATTTGAGGTTCCAAATTCGCATCCATGGTTGCCCTCACTAAGAAAACCATAAAAATCATCATATTTTTGTTCATTCTCACTAAAAATTATTAATTAAGGCTTACCCAAATCAAAATGAACCATTACAAGGTATGGAACTGGAATATTAAATCAGAAATCCCAATTTACAAAACCTAGAGTTTATACTTCCTCCATAAATCAAAACCTGGGGCATTTATGGATAAAGAAGCATTTTAGAGGCTTACCCAACTAAAATTAAGCTTACAGATTCAATCTTTGCTCAGCCTTCGTTCTTGTTCTTCTTCTCCCTCATTTGCTCAACTTTCGTTCTCCTTCTCCCTCAGTTGCTCAGTCTCTTTTGTTTGCTCTGCTGAAGCTGCTTCAGAAGTTGGGAACTGGAGCTACTGGAGCTGTTGGAGCTGCTTCATAAGTCAGGAACTGGAGCTGCTTCCTTCAAAAGTCGGGAACTAAGGTGCTCTGCTTGAGCTGCTTCAGAAGTTGGGAACTAAAGCTGCTTCAGAATTTGGGAACTGGAGCTGCTTCAGAATTTGGGAACTGGAGCTACTGGAGCTGCTGGAGCTGCTTCATAAGTCAGGAACTGGAGCTGCTTCCTTCAAAAGTCAGGAACAAGGTGCTCTGCTGGAGCTGCTTTCAGAAGTTGGGACTTTTAGGGCTGGAGCTGTTGCACGTTGGTGTTTGTTTGTGGAGGGAATTGAAAAATTTTAATAAAAACTAAGTCCCTGTTGCTGCAATATGGAGGGAATTGAAAAAAATGAATCAAAACTGAGTCCCTGTTGCTGCAATTATATTAATTTTGATATATTAATTTAATGAACTCTAATTTTAATTTATTACTAAACAATTATAAATAATAAAAACTTTAGTATTTGATATTTTGTGATAGTTTTATTTATAGTTTTATTTTTTTAATTAATGGTTTAATAATTCATAAAATTAAATAAGAAAATTAAAATTTTTAAATTTTTAAATTTTTAAAAAGCAAATAGACTATAATTATTTACGTAAGAATTATTTATCTAAGAATTATTTATCTAATAATTATTTATCTAATAATTATTTATCTAAGAATTATTTATATTTATATTTATATTTATATTTTTAATTAATGATTTATTTTGTATGTTTGATTAATTTTTATATAATGTTAAAATCTAGATTTTGAATTTGAGACAAGAAGCATATAAGTAGATATATAGATAACCTAGATAAGAGAATCTAAATTTAAAGATTAAATAAAAAGAGAGGAAGGGGGTTTGGGTGTAAATAAATGAATTAATGAATTAATGAATAATTAAATAATTAAATAATAAAGTTTTGAATCTGATAGAAGAAACATATAACTATATAATCTGACAGAAGATAACCTGGATAAGAGAATCTAAATTTAAAGATTAAATCTTTTTTTCCTTTGATTTTTAAATTTAATGTTTAATCTTTAAAATTTTTTATTTCACAAACAAGTGCTACAAGTGCTATTATTTATTTCACAAACAAACATTTTTTTAATGAATAAACATTTTTTATTTCACAAACAAGTGCTACAAGTGCTATTATAAATATTTTAAGGGATAAACCAAATCCTTGTATAGTGCTATTACATTTGATTAAAAATTAGATGAAAAATAATTAAAAAGAAACTTTCAATAAATGTTATATAACAACTACATTATTTGACATTATCTATTTCATTTATTTTATATATTTGATTAATGATTATATAATATTAAAATCTGGATTTCGAAAAAGAAGGAAGTAAAATAGAGATGACATTTTGAATTTACATAAGTAGATACAATTTTAGTGTTGTTTCAATTGACACATAATGAGCAAACGAGTAATAAAATTTTGAATATATTTGCTTTTTCATTTCTTTTTGTATTTCATTGTTTTTTCAACCAATTCCATTCAGGATACTAAAATTTTGCCATTCATTCAATTGCTTCCGCCTTTATTTTCATTTTATTTTTTAGGATAAATTAGTTTCTTTAAAATTTTTATTAAAATTAAAATTTAATATGTATGCTTTTAATTTTTTCTTTCTTGAATATGTATGATTTGCAAAAAATAAATAATAAACTCAAGAATCTTACAAAAGTATAAAGATTACAAGAATAATTTTATTTTACCTTTATAATTTTAAAAAAATGCATTCCATATGGAGTTTAAATTGTGGTTTAATAATATATTACTCAAATAAATGGCAACTACCTCTCTTACTTTGTGGGTGGGTTATGTATTTTAATTAACAATTTCAAATGAATGAAAAAATATCTTTCTCATTTGACAATATCTTTTCATTTTACTCCTCCCTCCTCATTTGTTTTGCCTTTATTTTCCTAAGTTATGAAGAAAAGATAAAGATAAGGATAAAGATAAAGATAAAACATATTTTGTCAAATTAATTATATTTTTAATTAAACAAGATAAATATGCATCATTAAGGTCACTCATTATGAATCTCAACATTAGTGTTATCACATCTGTTATCGAGCTCTAAAGTTCACAACACAAGGTGATTATTATAAACTCAACTATATTACGAGTACTAATTGGACTACAAATTACATTAATGTGTATTTTTAAAATAAAACACTAAATAGGCTATAGTTTATCATTAATGTGTATTTCTAAAATAAAACATTAATGTGTATTTCTAAAATAAAATACTAAAAAAAAACCTATTTCAAAAATATTAGTATCATACGTTACTAAATAGGCTATAGTTGATCATCATCATAATTCTCAGCAACATCTTCATCGATGGTCTCTAATGTAGGTGAATTTGAAGGTTTGAATAGGGACAACCTGCATCCATAAACTTACTCAAGTCTCTAATTGCCTTAAACATTCTCACAAATTTGACACCAACGCTTGTCGCTAAATCTAGAGTTAAAATGACTAAATGCAATTGGAAGTGGACCAATTTTCTCTCTTCATGTGAGATTTAGAAACATGGGAAGGATATTTTTCATATATTTAAATAATATTTTAATAATTATCTATTTCATTCATCCTATCCTATTACATGGAAAATATCTTTTTTATTACATAGTAGAATAAAAATTAGAAAGGTGAGGAAAATAATTAATTATGTATTATTTTTATAACACTCTTTTTCAAAAAATGATATATGATATATATGATATACATATATATATAATTTCGAAGAGACTTTATCATACATTATTAAATTATAAATAATTAACTTTTAAATGTATAATATTTTTAAAACCAAACTAATCATTCAATTAGTGAAAACAAAAGTTTAAGGTTCATTTGTCTTAATGTAATGAAGTGTTATTGCACCTACATATAAAAATATTTTTTTAACTTATTTATATGTAAAAATATATTTTTATTTTTATTCAAAAATTTATAGAAAGATTACTTCAAGTTATTTGTATATAAAATTTAATTAATATTAGTAAACATTAAACATTTTATTTTCTTTAATAAAGTTATATTGATAAATATAATTTATTTATTTTTAATGTATTTGTCTATTTTAATAAAAATTTTGCACTACAACTTTTAGTGGTGACTAAAATAGTCGTCATTAAAAGTTACTTTTGACAGAAACATTTTAAAATTTTTACAAATGATGCAAAACTTTTTAGTGGCGACAAGTGTCGCCACTAAAAGTGACTTTTAGTGACAAAATCAATTTGTCGCCACTAAAAGTTACTTTTAGTGGCGAGCTTGCAGTTGTAACTAAAAATCGTCACTAAATATGACTTTTTAGTGGCGACAGTATTGATGTCGCCACTAAAAGTATTTAGCGGCGATTTTTTGTTGTCACTAAATAGTTTTAGTGGCAATTTTTTTTGTTGTCACTAAAACTTTTATCGAAATTAAAAGTAGTATTTTAATGACAACTTTTAGCGGCAACTTAATAAAGTCACAGCTAAAAATATTTTTCTGTGACAACTTTTTGTAGTCGCCGCTAAAAGCCGTCACTAAAAATATGTTTTTTTGTAGTGTTTCCTTTTCTATTGATTGATTTTGTGTGACCTTTATTTATGTTGAAAATTAATTAACTAATTTTTTATAGCCCACTTCTTTTATATATTATAGCTTCTATTTTAAAAAAAATTAGGAAATTTTAAAATGAAATTATTCATGGTATTAGAACCTTCAAGACTTGATCACCTCATATGACCATCAGCGGTCAAACAATAGTGATAGATGTTGAAAAGGGTAATGCCATCCACAAAATTGCCACCCCAAATAGCCATAGGATGAGCAAAACAATTCCAATCTTGATCACTATAGAACAAACCATGGTGGTAAGTGCTAAGAAAAAAGAAGCCAGTGGAATCACCATTTCAATCATTTTCGGAGTAAGCGAAACTACTTCAACTCTCGTCATGGGACATTGTCTTCAAAAGATGTTTGGTAATCAAACACCATCTTCATTTGATGGTGTTATAGGGGTTGGAAATATTATTCAATTAGGTAATTATTCCTTATCTTTAAACTTTCCTTGAAAAATGATACCTAGATAGTGGATTTTGGGGCTACAAATCATATGATAGGACTTGGCATCTGAGAAGCAATGTTGAGCTCAAAGTTATGTCTAACTCAAGGAGGGTGTTGAAATCCCATAATTCTTAAAAAGAATCATATGAGATATTTGTTGTAAATGAGATATGATCCTTAGATAGAATTATAGTAGTATATTATGAGCTGAAATTAAATGTTTTATTTTCTTTTTATTTTCTTTTTTTATAAGGATTTAAGTTGTATGTTTATTTTTTTCTATGTAAAAGTTGATTAACTGATAGTTTATGGCCTTTTTTTTCTTATTATATAGGCCGATATTTTGTGGCCTTTATTTCTATTTCTGTTTACATTAGTTGATTTTTCCTGGCCTTATTTCCTTTTATGTTGAGAATTGATGGGTGAATTTTCAATGCCCTACTTCTTCTATATATTGTCACTTCTATTTTGAAATAAATTAAGAAATTTCAAAGTGAAATTCTTCATTAACTTGCGCCTCAAATAGTTAAACTTACTCAAATGACATTTTTCTCTCAAAATGGGGTCGTTTGAAAATCATTTAGCTTTATAAAATTTCCCTATACGGCGACGATGTAGGAGAAATTAAATGCCACTTAGACAAATTCAGTCATGAGTTTAAGGCCATATAAATTCATGTTTGCCACACTAACAAATGTTATGTGACCATGAGTTTTGCCTAATGAATGAACTATTTTGATTAGAAAAAAAAATTTAAGAACTAAATTGAGAGATTTTATTTTTGGAGAGCTAAATTAAAAAGATAATAATATTTCAGGTGAAGGTATCTAGAATTGTGGATCTTAATGTACTTATAAAGCATCTTTCATATAAAAACACATGGTAGAGATAACACCGTGTAAGAGGAGTGTTTCTACTCTCTTTCCCTGTATATGTTCTAAATTGTTAGGTTCCAATGGGGTCACTACAACTTATATACAGGATGAGAACAGGGACCACTCCTTATGTCCTTCCCATCATGGACAAGCCCAAGGAGCATACTAACTTAGAGTCCAATATCATCAGTATGAGTGCAAATGGATTCAAACAATACAACAATTAATTTGACATTAACATTAATCCACACTTTAATTTGTAAATTAATCTAACTTATGCATCCACATTTATGGATTAAAAAAAGAATCCAACATTTTCCCACTTGAAGAACATAAGTCAATGAAAAAAAAAAAAAACTCTGGATTAATGTAAAATTTGGCCACAATGAGAATGTCAAATTATAAACAAAGTACTTGACAACCAATGTGGTCCAAAATAAGATCATAAGCATTAAACATACAGAAATTATGCACTTTAAAATACTCATGCCTCCTGACCAAACAAAATATATTCCTTTTTTTTAAATTAAATAACTTGTGTAATATATTTATCCCACATTTTCATCGAGAAAAAAGAAGGTAGACCATGATTATACCAAATAATATCATATATGTAGAATATGTATACACTACGTGTACAATCTATTTCATGCAATCCAATAACTAATTAAAATAATTATATTTCGTGAAATAATTTACCAAGCTTCACCATAGGAGGATGCATAACCACTTAAAATAAGGTTACATGATGTTGGATTGCCATAAAAACGTCTCTATCCCCATATGTCAAGTAATATAATAATATTTTTTTTAAAAAAAAATCATACATCCAACAATATGTTGTTAGCACAAATATGCCAAAAAATTCCATGAAAAAACTTGACAATATGAAAATCGTTTCATAAATGTCACCATGATTTAATTCAAGGGTACTTTTAAGAAAAATATATATGATTAATTTAATTATTTTAAAATCATAATTATAATCGTCTCATTTAAAAAATTTCAATATGATAGATTTCATGATAGACAAATATTCAACCAAATGAAACATTTATACATGATTTAATAAAAAATTAGCACGCAATAACCTATGTCAACATAAGTACCTCTTACAAAGGATTATAGCAAGTAATATCATACCAATGGGATGTCTGTTGCTTTTGTAACACATACATAACATCTAATTCTAACACAAAAAAGAAAGACAATAATTGGTATATTGATTTTCCCTTCATTGATCCCATTATAATTGGATACACAATCCAACAGAGTTCATACATGTAACGTGCAGGTTAAATCTCACATATATAATCTTACATTTATACAGAATTAATAATCAAGATACATACTCAATTTACGTTATTAGCAAGTCCACCTGTAAGATTAAAAAAAAAAAAAACAGATTATATCATGAGTATTGTCCAAAATTTTCATATTCACATGTGTAACAGAAACCTTTATTTATACTCTTTTTGGACGATAAGAATAATGCCTTAACATCAAGTGTTTATTAAAAAAAATCATATTTAGTACTATATCATCATTTCATTGAGATGAAATCATCAATTTGTAAAAATTTAGAGAACTAAACTACAAAATTTTGTCTTTAAAAAAATCAAATTAAAAAAATTAATTTTTCGAAAACTAAATCATACATTTACTCTAAAATCTATGCAAATTGGTGCATATACTCCAACACCTGAAAAGCCATTACTGGAATATCAAAGTTGGAGAAAAGACAAGATGTCCCCTGGACAAGAGTAATGGAATCAAAGAAGGTAGAGGGTGGTCCAGTGCTGCTTGTACGTGGAAGGAGCAAAATCACCCACACAAAAAGATTATTGATTACAATTCTCGAGCCACGGTCAATACGATATACACACACACGCGTTAGAAAGGCTCTAGGCATGGTCTAGTACATGGTGCACCGTCACTCACACTCGTAGCCCAATGCTTATCCATTTGGGTAGTGTAGGACACAGAGAGAGGGCTTCTGAATCTTTTCTTTTTGGCACTTTGAAACAGCAATAATAGTCACTTTTGTGATAATTTTTTTTCTTCTGAATTTGTTTGCGTTTTAAATATGGTCAAGAAACATATCACACTCTCCAATAACTTGGTGACATTTGGGTTTTTACTTTACAATGTGATTGAATGAATATCCATAACCAATTAACGAATGAATTAGTTGACTTCTCCATTTTTGTCCCCTAAGTGGTAGTGGGGTCTAAAGGCTACAATATAATTGAGGATGATGGAATGCTTTTACGACAAAGCTTCCTTTGGCTGGCGACGCCATGGCAGGTTAGGCCCACTAAGAATGGGGAAGGATCTCTTCTTTGCAATGCTCAATCTTTACTTTATAATTCATCAAAGTTATTGTCAACAAATTAAAGAGGAAATTACATTTTATCTATCTGAATTAATGTTTGATTACCAAACATAACTTGTAACAAATTAAATATCTCCCGTGGACTAAAATAAAAAATTTAAATGTCCATTAAAAGTAAGGTAAAATTACTATTAGTCTATATAATTCTATTGCAATTTTTAATCTAACTAGTTTTTATAATTTCAAAATTTGTATTCAAGTCTTTATTATTTTAAATTTTTTTAATTTAATTCTTACTATTAAACTTTTGTTATTGTTCTATTAAATTTTATTAATGCGATAAATTATATATCATTTCATTATTCAAGTCAATTCATTTAAATCATTTAATATAAACTGTATCACATGTCATATATATATATATATATATATATATATATCTATAGATTAATTTTATTTTACTATTTACTTTTACTCTTTTTCTTAGCATAAATTATATATTATTCAAAGTACTAATATAATACATAGTTAGCCATGCAAGAAAAATTTAACATAGTACTGACATAAGTTTAGCGGTGGAGATTATATTAAATTTTTTTTTAACTACAAGAACTAATTATACAAATTTTAAAATTATAGAAACCAAATTAAAAATTAAGTAAAATTATAAAGATTAAAAAAATAATTTAACCTAAAATTAATTACAATATCTACGTTTTCATCACAATGGGAGTTTGTGTGAAGATTGTTAAACCAAAGAAATAATCTCTTACAATTAAATTTAATTAAAAATTAATGTTTTTACTTTAGTTCAAAGATCGAGAGGCATTTGTTTATATTTTATGTATTAATTTTATAATTAGATCTTAATTAAAAGAATTAAAATGTGTTTACTTAAATTAAAAGCAAGTCCCCAAAATTAACGGGGATCTCTCTCTGTAGTTCACTAATACAATTTTGCTTCTTTTATAAACTGAGATGGGACTGGTGATTCAAATTCAGAAGTTGAATAATATTCATTGAATTGTCCATTTCAAACACAAAATGTGAAAATCACTCCAACCCAATATATGAAAAGAACCTGTCATTATTCATTAGATATTTAATTATGGGTTATTAATTTATTTTAAACTTGTACTGTTCAATTTTTAAAGTTTGAACCTAGTTGCTTATGTAAAAGTGTTTCTTTTTTATCATCCTTTTATGGGTGCCCAAGTAGGTGTTATTTCATTAATTGGCTTTTCCTAAACTTTGTGAAAGCAAAGAAGTTAGTGTGAAAGCGAAAGGATTTTCCAATAATCCAATGCTTAACTAACAAGAAACCAGTTGCTTCTTTTGCCAAGAGTTCATAAAGTCCCTTGTGAATTATGGAACGTGGACATAGGTGAGTAATCCAATTATGATGTAAGTTATAAAAATTATATTATTATTAAAAAATAATAAAATTATAAAAATTATACCTACATTTTCCTTTTTTTTTATTGAAAGTATACCTACATTTTCTTTTAGGTGATGTGCTCTCAATTCGCCTCTCTCAAGTCCCAACATCCCATTCACGCGTAAGTTGTCCTTTGTTTTTACAGATGGCGCAATGTTATTGGTTTATTTTTGCATTCTGGATTAGATCAAATCCGGTGAATTTGTGGTTTGCATAGACTGGGTACTGCTTTTCTGGGAAAAAAGATGGAAAACAATTTAAACATCTAACAGATCATTCTAACCTCTGACCCACAATTTGTTATTATCTTTAAATCCCAGCTAGCGTCCGTGATATCTTATTAATAATTTCTATTTTTCATTTTCATTTTTGATCAACATGTCCACTGAACGCACCAATTTATGAAAAGGAGGAAAATAAGATGAAAATTTTAAACTTTTTATAAAAATTTTAGGGTAATATTGTTGTAATTAAACCAATAAATGATTTTTTTTTCAATCAAAATAAAGTGAGTTAGATCGGAGTAATATTATCGCATAATCTTTATATTTAGAATTCTTTATAATTGTATGACTATAAGTAATAACTTTGTAAGTCGGTCTCACTTAAACTTTTTTATAATATACTATCAAGTATAATTACATATAATATGAAAAATTGTGAATGCAAGAATTATTCCTCATCAATTATAAGAAACATTATATATATATATATATATATATATATATATATATATATATATATATATATATATATATATATATATATAACTTCATCTAAATATAAATAATCTCAATTAACCATTGAGTTTTGGCTTACTGATACTAAAAACGTCTTCACTTGAAAAATTCAAATTTGACTCTCAATCCAAGTAAAATTATTTTAAAAAAACCTCAATTAAACTTTTCTTGTTTATTTTATGTTGAATTTAAATAATTGTATAACGTTTTTATTTTTTTAGTATACGTGGGGTCTTGTGGTTTTTTTTGTTGTCTTTGTAGTTTGTAATCCCTTATGCAGTGGACAAGCGCATGTCATACACTCGCAGGTGTTCAAGTTTAGAATAGATAAATATCGTATAAGCTTGTAGGCTATATAGCCTACAGTTACTTCTCATCCAAGAAGAAGCTAAAAAATGGTTGGTGTATATTGTGTATAGCATATATATAGTAGGGCTGTACATAGATAGGGTTGGGCCAGACATTTAGTCAGCCTGATACCCTGCTCGATTAAGACATCAAACTTGTTTTTATACCCATAACTCCGTCCAGCTTGAACAAGTTCGATTTAATGTTAAATTAGGGTGGATTAAGGCGGCCTAAGTTTTTTTTTTATAAATTAATATTTGTAATATAAAAATATCTTTTTACAGACTCATAGATATATATTTCAAAATAATAGACCTTTAGAACTCTTATATTTTTATCAGTAATAAAAAATAGTCTAGTATTATCAAACAAAATATAAGATATACTAACATAATTAGTCTTAAGTAAATATGTGTATTTTCATTATTCAACAAAAGAAATACCAGTAAGTATACACATTAATAATGAAAACAATTAAGAAAAATAATGAAAGTTTGTGTAGGTAATAAAAACTGTAATATGTGAAGAGAATCAGATGAAATAAGAATTATATATATATATATATATATATATATATATATATAAAAGATATCAAGATGTTAATAATTAAAAAAAATAACTATTAGGGCAGGTTGGGCAGAGCATATTTTCGCCCGTGGATTGACCCAACTTAATATAATTTTGTTGAAAGTTTTGTCTATTTGTATTTTTAGCCTAGCCCGGGCCGGTCCGGCTTGATTAGATTGGGTTAGGTCGAACTCTTAGGGTGTATCAGGCTAATGAACACCCCTAATATATAGGGCATTTTTGTGAATACATCAAAAATAAAGAGTTGATAAAAATTAATGCCATATCATGAAAACTTTTTTAAGAATTGGAATCCCATGAACCTGTAGTTGTACAAAGAACGATAATTAAAATTCTATTAAAGTTCATCTGCATGGTGTCATTAAGTAATATCAACTTTCAATATAAAGTGATTAATTATTCTTTTTCTAAGAGTGCATATTTATTTTTATTAAGAACTTGCACTGCAAAATAGTGGTCGTTAAATGAGGGACATCAGTGAGGAATATTGTGTCTTGTTATTCCCTCACTAAACAACAAGAGATCGGCAATACAAATTGGATCCCTTGTCATTTTTCCTTGAATCTGGAGAAAGAACATGTCAAAGCTTTGCACCATATTTGTGACAACATAGCGAGTGCTTAGCCAGAGAAATGATCTTCTTTAATTGAGGTATCCTTTAATAAAATAGGGTTAATTTAGGCAAAGGAAATTGCCCTTGTCCCTAGTGGTAATTTTTAAAATGACATATTAGTGAGAGATCGAGGGGTGTTAACAAATTTGAATCCCACTTTCACATTTTCACCATCTCTCTTGCTCTTTCTCACACTCTTGCTAGCCAACTATTGCCATCGTCACTTACTAATATATGCATGCCTTTCACTCAGGGGGTGGGAAAAAAAGTTATGAATTAGATTTTCTTTGGGTGAATACATGAACTAGACACAGGGATTATGAAATGAATTTTTTTACCTCTTATGAATTGGGATTTTCTTTGGGAGGCAATTATTGAGTAAATTAAATATGGTTTGACTTGTTCATTTTATAGGTTTTAATATCTTTTAGCTCAAGATATTTTGGCATTTATTATTGGTAAGTTTAATTGTTTTGTTACATACATACATACATACATATAAAGTATGTTAATGGTTTTAATTATCTTGATTGTCGAATATGGTGTCTGGGGTTCTCAATTTCATGGTACATAATGTTATTTAGTACTAAACATTTTATTTCTTGTGATGTGTACTTACTTGATGTATATAAGACATATCACTTCGCCACACCTGAGAAATGGGAGTTGGCTCAAATCATCTAGAATATACAATTTGATATGAGAAAACAATTTAAGAAATTGGCAAAGAAACATGATTGTGCAGAAAAAAATTGGCTCGAGATTGACTAGGCCTTTGATTTTAATAATAACAAAAGTCAAAATCTATTCATGTAAAAGTCCATTTGCTATTGGCTCATAATTATAATTTTATAAACAAATTTTAATGAATATATGACAAAAATGGACTCTTTCATTTAGGCAAAACGCAAACATAGTATAAAAATCAAATTCTTTTTACTTCTCTTTCTACTGTAATTGTTTCTGCTATATATAAAGATGATAAATTTTTTTAACCCTTGAATTGAGCATGGAATAACATTTATGACAATTAAAGAAAATGAGTTCCATGAAAAGAATTAGTATATTGCCAATAACTACAAAGGTGAAAACTCGTGAATGTTATAGATATGCCTTCCCTACCCTAGCCAAAAAGTGTTTGCTACTATTGAGTTATCTCTAATAATTAAGAGCCACCGAAGATATGTCTCTGTGTGTGTGTACACACGAGAGATCCAAGTGCAAAAAGAGGAAGAATTATTGAAAAATTCATTCTCACAAAAATATAATTTGTTATCACACATTTGTTAATGGTTCCTGTAAAACCATCAACAAAAGTAAAATATAGTTGGCGGTTTATAGTAACCACCAACAAAAATAAAAAAAATATTGGCAGTTCTTAATGAATTGCCAACAAAAATACCTTTGTTGGTAGTTCTTAACGAACTACCAACAAAGGTCTTTTGTTGGCGGTTAGTAGAAAACCTCCAACAAAGGAAAGAACTACTAATAAAAGTATTTTTGTTGACGATTTGCATAAATTGCCAACAAAGGAGAGCCCTTTGTTGGCGGTTCCCTACTAACCGCTAACAAAAGGTACCCTTTATTAGTCGTTCGTATAGAACTGCCAACAAAGGGCTCTCCTTTGACTATTTTAAATTTAAATCCCCTTATTCTCTTTTCATGTCTGCCCCTCCAGTACTTCTTTCTTCTTGTAAAACAGCATGCAAACTCTCTGCCATGAAGACTGTGCACCATTGTCCTTCCATCTGTCCCTCTGTGTGTTGTTGTCTGCCGTCCTTCCATACGCTACAGTTGCAGTGTCTCCTGTCCCTCGTTGGCTCACTATTCTCTCACGTCGCGCCTATCGTCTACTTTAGTTTCTTTGAGAGCTCCGCCACGTAGATTGACAAACATCCTACGTTTGCGTCCCGCGTTTGCTGTTCCTCTACCACCATCAGCTTGCCTTTGCCACTATTTGCTCACCTCTGCTGTGTTGGTCCTTCCCCTTCCATTTTCCTATAAGTTCATCCCATTTTTTTTTATTTTTTTCAAAATTAATTTGTTTTAATTATATATTGCATGTGCTCCAAAGATATATTACATGGATCCTTTGAATGGTGATCTAAGAAACCATAAGTTGATGTATAAGTTATTTAATCAATAAACAGATGCATTTATTTTCTACATATTTTTATATAGTTGTGTGTTTTAATTTTAAAATAATTTCTTATATTAAGTTTTTTTTCCACTTGCTTGATAGAGAGATGGTGATGTTCTGCACAAATCGCGGGTTTAAGGTGCCAAAATAAAAAACACTTGCCACGTTATACAAATGAAATAAAGTAAAGGTATTTATTAATGTTCAGGCAATTATTGAGCACACCATTTCTTAAATTTAATATGCTTTTTATTAGATTTTTACAATGTCCAAAACAATTAAACAACACAAACTGTGAATACTACGTGATGAGATTCATGAAGGATATCATTATATACAGATAGTCAATGATCCTAGACACGGTATGTAATTTAGTTCCTTTAAATGATTAAATGGTTTTCTTGCCTTTATGTTTCTTTCTGTAATAAAATTTAACTATATGATGGTATCAGTTGTTGGTAATCTGCTGTTACAAGTTGTATTTGATGATATTAGTGTAGAATTTGCTGCAAAAAGAAGGTTTAAGACCTTGGAAATTTTTATTTTTAAGCCATTATGTTGCTGGATTTTTTTTTAATATAGAACTTGCTTTAAAAAAATATTTCTAAATTTAACTAAATTTTAGTTATCTAACTTCAAATCATTATTATTTCATTTTGTAGTACTTCCTAGATGTGTATTACAAAGAATACTCTAATACTCAAATAGATGAACCCAGGGAAGAGTAGTCTCAATACGTATTCTAATAGTGTCTATTGATTTAGTTAAAATTTACTTGTGTTAATTTTTACTGATTTTATATTATTTAGTAACATTTGATTATTAATTATAATTGTTATTTGATTGTTTTATAATAATTCTTCTTGTTGGTTGTTTTGAGTTGGTGAATAATTGATGGATAGCAGAATTGTAGAACAAAAATCAAATGAAATGTTTAAACTAAAGATAAAAAATGAAAAAAGAAAAAAAATAAATTCGCAGTTTTATTTAGAACTGCCAACAAAAGTTGGCGGTTATTTATTAACCACCAACAAAAGTTAGTCTTTGTTGGTAGTTAATAAATAATTGCCAACAAAAGGCCACCTTTTGTTGGCTGTAACCGCTAACAAAAGGTGGCCTTTTGTTGGTAGTTATTTAACAACCACTAACAAAAGTCTAACTTTTGTTGGCAATTCTAGACTGCCAACAAATTGTTAACTCTTGGTGATTGAAAACCGCTAATAAAAAGAAAAAATAATCGCCAACAAATCTTTTTCTTGACGTAAAGGTTATTGTGAACATTGTATTTGAAAAAGAAAACTAATATTCTTAGTCTTTGGTTTATCAACTTGTAAACAGTATTTTTGAGTTTAGAGGAAACCCCACTATAAAGGGAAAATTCCTTCCTTTAATTCTTTGTCGTAAATTTTTTATTAAGAGATCTAATTAAGAGTAAACTATAGAAAACTTTGTAAAAAATTGAAAGTGAGTTTGTAAAACCTATATTAGTGATACGCACGTGAAAACTATCTTAGTTGTAATATTTTCAAAAGTTTTAAAAAAATTCTTTAAAGTTTAAAGAGATTGGACGTAAGCATGAGGGGTTGAACCATGATAAACATTCTATGTGTTACCCTCTTCCTTTAACTCTTTTTATTCTTTGCATAATCTGCTTCCTCCATTATTAGAGGATCCTCCATCTTCATATTAATCATTCCATTAATAATATAGTAGTTTACTTTATTTGCTATACAAGCTCGCTCTACTTGCTCTCAGCCAGCTCACTTTGCTGGCACATTGTTTGCCTCCTCTAATTACATTTAGTGCATTTTACTCTTAGTTTTAGTTCCTTACTTTATATTGGTGTAAGTTCACTCCATTTGCATGTTTCAAGTAATTTTGTCTATATCTACTTACTTAATCTAACTATTACGTACTTGTTCTATTAAGCATGTAAGAAACCCGACGTGCATGCAATGAGAGATAAATATATATGGGAAGTTGACTTTTCAAAGTAACACTTGAGCTGCCACGTAGAAAATTTTGCTTCTTTCTGCAAATTCCCGAAGTACCCCTTCTCTCATTCATTTTGTCTGGGCTTTAGGTAAATTGCTTCTCCAATATCTGCAGCACTAAACCCATACCCCTGCCTATCCCTTCGGTCAGAAAAAGGAGCAAAACGCTGGAACAAAGCTTCATCATCTCTCCTCTGTTTTCTCGCCATTTCTGCTGTTGCTGGATTCATCTTTTTCTATTTTCTGGTTCAAAGTCTGCTGCTGGTGGTTGGGGAAGTTAACGCCAGAAACCAGTTTCTCTTTCCCAGGTCTGAGTTGCTGCTGCAAGTCTTGTGTTTCTGGTCCATTTTTACAACGTTTTCCCTCCCCTGTTTTGCTTGTTCTATATGTATTTCTATGTGGGTGGCCAGCTGATGGAAGTGGTGTGTAGGAAAAAAAGGGGGGTGCAATATAGACAAACCTATAACTATGTATATGTGTGTTGTATGGATATGGAAGGCATGAATGGAGGAGAGAAGGGTGGATTTATCCATGACGGGGCGAAAATGGAGAGGTCAGATGGGAGTTATCGAGAAAGCAATTCGCCGCAGCGAATTAAGGAATTGGCCGTGGCTAACGTTTCCAGAGAGGAATTGGCCGCGGCGGAAGGAGGTATTGGCCGCAGCCAATATCGAGAGTACGAGCAAGGAAGCTCCAGGAGGCTTCTTCGCCGCGGCAAATGTCCAACTCGCCGCGGCTATCGCCATGGCGAAATTAGTGATGTATAAGGGAGTTAAACAAAGAAGAATTGGCCGCGGCTAAGAGGAAATTGGCCGCGGCTAACATGCCGAAAACACCTATAACACTTAAGAAACCTTAATTTTTCATATGTTAATCTGAGGGAATGAAGAATAGACATTAATGTTAGGTAGACTAAGTTAATGAGACGATTCTTTTGGTTATTCACACTCTAAAATCTGGTGAACGGGTATTGTAAGGTACTCAGGAGATTGAGTTAGAGTTGAGGACTGGGCAGGGAATGTTGGTATCATCCTAGGAGGTGAGTAAGTAATGCGGACTGTGAGTAACCCCTATTTCTTATTTTATTATTAAGTTTCCTTGCAGTGTTCTAACGTCTGGATAAATGTTTTGTTATATGCATGTTACTGAAAAAAATTGATTTAAACATGAAATTTTGCAAATTGATGCCTGTTGAGTTATATTGGGAACTTTGATATCGAATTGATATGGAAGGTACTCTGTCTGAAATGTGATTTGAGAAACGTATTAAATCTGAAATGTGATTTGAGAAACGTATTAAATCTGAAATGTGATTTGAGAAATGTATTAAAATTAAGAGGTTATCTATTCAGAACTCTGTAGCTAACAGCAGTAGTTGTTAGCCTTGGTGCACCATGATCTAAACCTCAGCTAGCAGGGGTTTTGCTAGCCCCGTGTGGGTAGCTACCACATGTGGAGTTATTTATTTCGCAAGCAAAGTGCTTTGCGTCTGTGGTTATTCTCCCCGCGAGCTGTATGCTCTGCGTCTGTTTTAAATTCGGTTCTGCTTAGATACTTCTGATGCATTTTAAGAAATGATCTGCATGAGGCTAGTTTTGTGCATGATGAATATATATATATATATAGATATTTTACGGGACTTGTCCTTAAGATTTTAAGGGTCGGCATTATTTATTCACTGAGTTTCAAACTCACTCTTTCTTAAATTTATTTTTCAGAGAGCGTTGAAGACCCTAACCTACCCTGAGCTGCCGACTAGCTGTAGATCTCCTGTTTTGTTTCTTTTGGCGAGCCCACAATTGTTCATATGGGTGTATTTTGTTTTACGCTTGTCAATTATTTGACTTGAACAATGAAAAAAACGTGGCTCCACTGAATCATAGTCAGGACATCCCCACTCCCTAGATGTCTATGTTTTGATATATTTTAGGTGTATTGTTGAATTGACTGATTGTAGAAATGTCGGGAGGTCCAAATTATAGAGGGGACTCTGCCGAAATTTCTACAAAAGTCAGAAATGAACTCTTAATTATGGTAGGAGAATTTGCTATCTTTTGTGCCAACATACTAAATCTGTGAGTTGTGACAAAGCACTTGCTAGTTCTACTTTGTACTTCATCCATTTTAAATTATTAAAACTTCATATTATTTAATTTTCTGCATACCATACCTATTTATCCTCTCTAAATGTGTTTGTCAAAGTGGTTTATCGAGAATGTGTGTTGAGAGCATTTGGTTGAATAAGGAAAGGAAGAAGAACTCAGAAGCCCTAAAGAATTAATTATAATACTTTAATATATAGCTTGTTTGGGAAAATTTGATTGTTGTGACTACTATTTGTTGTTGTTTTGTATAGTTTTGTTGTAGGTTATAATATGGGAATGAGTAAGAAAATAAATAATACATTGCAAATTTTGTTTGATCACAAAGGGAATAATGATGGGTGGGGGAGGGAATATGGAGGGACCAGTGAAGGATTTGCAAGGGAATGGGGAGTAATTGGTGAGGGAACAGAATGGGATTATTGAGGAAATTAAGGGGGAGTGATTGGCTAGAGAACAGGGAGAAATTAGCAAGGAATTTTCCACCAAATCTCTACCCTTTCTAAGATTTCGGTGAGGGAAATTTAAAACTAGTAAGGAATGGGGAGGGATAGTTCCTGCCTATCCTTTGTTAACTAGTGAGGAATATTTGGAAAAATCAAGATTCTTATTTACAGAAGAATAAGAGAATATTTATCATTATATAACTTAGTGAGAGATATGTTTCTCATTATATATATATATATATATATATCAAATTCTAAGGGAATAATAATATGAAGAATATCAAATATAATTTAAGTAAAATTAAAAGAATAAATTACATAATTTTTTTTTAAATTTTACTGAAATTATATAAATCTCTTCTTTATTTTTGAATTATACACAAAACACTTTAATCCAATGTTAAATTTTTTCACTAAAATATTTTTTATTAATCTAAATACATTTTTTTAATTAAAAAATTTTAAATTGATGGTATTTTTATCCAAAAATTTAAAATTAGAGATTTGTGTATATTTTAAAAATAGAAAAATTTTTATATAATTTTTTTAAATTAAAAAAAGAACAGTAGCGCAATTGACTTAATGTTATATATATATATATATATATATATATAATGTCATACACACACACATCATGGTTTTAAATTGCGGTTGCGGTTGCGGTTGCGGCTGCGTTGCGGTTGCGGGTGTTGCGGAAATATATAATATGCGGACCGTTACGTTGCGGATTATGCGGTCATTGCGGCCGCATCATGTGATGCGGTCCGCATTTTGAAACCTTGACACACATATAGTTCAATGTACTTGTGAAAATTGATTTTGTATTAATTATTACACTCTATATGTATATATAACTAAGATCCTTGGTATATCAGCATATAGAACCGTCGCCTTCAACGTCAAATCAGAAATGAATAAAGGCTTCTTATTTGGAGCCACGAAACAGAAAATAAATGAAGATAAGAATGGATACTATCTAACTCGTTCGTTTCATTCACATAATTGAGAGCTAAATGTACAACGGATGATGATATATACAGACACACACACAAACACGGATCTTCATTCATTATCCCATCGATATGGCGAATCCCCGACGCAACCGAGAGTAAAACATAAAATACCTCCACCATATATCTGCAAACTGAGCAAAAGCAAGCATGAAAAAGAAAGTAGCAGTGGAAAATCAGAGTCCAAGTTGAGAAAGTAATGATGGATGAATGCAGAAACAGCAGAGAAAGCAAGCAAGTTGGGTCCATACACATTTCAACATGTCTCAAAACCCAACAATATTGATTGGATGTATCATAAGTCCTCCCCCCTCCGTCCAACATATGTGGATCTTCTTCCCTTTTTCTTATCAGGAATATTACCAAGTTTCATACTTCCATAAGAGTATATACTTAGCAGACACCAATCAGTTTTGACTACGTGGCACTAGAGTAACATTAATGGCTAATTAAAATATTTGAGTTTTGTTATAATAAATTATTTAAATAAAAAAAATAACACTTCGAGCTCAATATTTGTGACTTAGTTTGTTTGTATTCAACTTGCATGTTGAACCTATTTTATCTCAAAGGGCAAGAAGGTGAAGAAACCTTTCAGAAAATCGAACTTTTTTATTATTGAATTACCTCAACATTTATGTGTAAGAAATAAAATATCATTTATTATAAATCTCCCAAAAAAAATAAAAATAAAAATAAACTCAACAAGTCAAACTCTTTATAATGTTACCTTATGATAAAAGTAGCTTGATTGCTCGTTGAATCTTTTCCATTTTTCCCCCCTCAGATTTTGCGTAATATAGTACCTTGTCGGCTGACTATATATAACGGGTACTGCTGAGGTACAGGATTGCACATGAGAAAAGGTACGAAGAGACAAGCATTATTAACCTAAACTACAGTTATACAAGTGGTCTCTGTACAGTTTTCACGACCATAAGTTGAATAAGCTTGGTATAGAGGAATATTCAGATGGATTGTGGTTTTTGATTTTGTTTCAGATTGATGGATCTGTTGGTCCCCCAAATTGGTACGGCATGGAGATACGAATCCTTTTTTAGGGTTTGTTATGGTTGGTACTGTTATAGCTTACCTCCACGAGTTATCTCTCAGAAAGGATATATATATATATATATATATATATGAGTGAGCAGTTTTGGAGGTTTACCTGGTACAAAAGCAACCACCTAAAATTTGGTTTCTTCTTTTTGTTGCGGATTTTGTTACGAAAAGTTTGACCTTATAAGAAATCATATACTTTTCGTTGTTAAATCATCTCGAAAGATGTATTTATGCCAATAACAATATATTTTACAAAAATTTCGAAAAAAAATTCAACTTATCTCCTAAATAGTAAAAATCTTCAATCTATTTCTATGAGGGCATGAGCCAATGCACTTTTGGGGAAGGAAAGAGATAAAGGGTGGATTTTGAAAGTAGCCGTACAATCTGCAGATTTGATGAGGGATATCATGAACCAAATCTTATTGAGATCAGTCAGTAGTTCCTTTCTTTTTCTTCTGGAATATTGCACATTTTTTTATTTTCATTCTATTAGACTGAAAAAAGAAAAAAAAAACACCTTTTGGTTGGAATAAACTTTGTTTTGAGGCTTCCCACATGTAGCCCTCGTTCATGCCACATAACCCAAGAGTTAGGTTAAAGAATTTCTTTCCATTTTCTGTTATCTACTTCTGTTTAATTACGAAAGGGATTTCGATTATGCTTAATTGATGTATGTTAAAAGTACAGAACAGAGCCGGAAAAGAAAAAGGAAAAAGGGGAAACAAAATAAAGAAAAGAAAAAGTAAATGTTTTATACGAAAATTTTCTTAACATCACTGTCATGTTTCTACCTTTATCACATACTTTCAGTTTTTCTTTTCTCTAATTCATTTTTGTCTCTCAACTATTTTGATTGGATTAGCAATGAGCTAGCTCAAAATTCAAACACCACCTAAACCGTTTAAAAAAAAAAAAGTTATGCACTTAAGTGATAAGAAAACTATAGGATAACTATATATATGTTTAATAATAAGGTTTAAGTTTATTCTATAAATATGCAATAAAGTCTAACGTCTTACTTTAATCGACAAAGACAAATTTTCAAGCTTCAATATTTGGTCCTAATTAATTTTCAGTTGAGTAGATCAATCTGACATCTCATTCTTCTTGCTGTTAATTATCAAAACTAACTTAGTATATATAAAAGATAAAATAAATTAAGTCTCTTTGGTATGTCTCTTCTCTTGAGAAATTATCAAACTATATGGGTCTTTTTTTAATTTTAAAAATACATACATGTAGAAAGTAATATAATTCAAATATTTCTCAATTAGAAGAAGAATATGAGACGTTTGGTTCAATTAGTAGAAAGTAATCCCCTTTCTATCAATTGTGTATAATATATATTATATTTTAATAATTTTTGTTCAATAATTTTTATTATTTTTTTAAAATCAAGGTATAAGAGGTATTTTTCACCTTCAAATTCATTTTTTTATTCTATTTTTCATTACATTTTTTCTTATTTTATATACCAAACAATCCATAAATGATTTACTCTAAAATATATTTCCACACATATCTATGTGCATTTCAAGTCAAATACATGAGAATGAGAACATTTAGGTAACAGTCACATCCTTAAAACACAATTATCTAAAATTTCTATCGCTTGGTCCATAGTATTTGTTTTGTTCATTAGTGTCATTTCATATCCAGTTCTTTCTCCACATTTTAATTACCATAGTATTTTACTATTTTTGGACGAATAGTGACTTTTTTGTCGAATTCTTTGAATCCAACCGTTGTATAAAAAGTAAAAGCAACTTGGGCATATATACGGCATGCCATCAGACACCAGTGAGGCCTGCTTTGCACTGTAAATTTGCATCTGTGCGTGTGTCCCGGAAAGGTAGAGAATAACGATAATAACTGCCGACCACAAGCATATTTTATTGAGAAAACATGGGAAGTTCATTAAAAAATAAAGTAAATTACATAATTTTCTTTGTATTTTATTAAAATTACACGAATTTTTTTGTATATTTTAAAAATATAAATTTTAATCTAATTTTAATTTTTTATTATTCAAATATATTTCATCAACCTAAATGCATATTAAATTATTATTATTTTTTGAAAAAATTATAAGTCATGCTATTTGGTAATGTAAATACTCTCAGTTTTATCATTGTTCTTCATTGAATTTTATCTAAATATACACAGATGAAATATATATTTAGATTAATGAATAATATTTTTAGTTAAAAAAATTTAACATAAATTAGAGTGTAGGATACTTTTTAATTTTAAGAGAGAGAAGTATATACTTTAAAAATTAAAAATAAATTTATATAATTTCAATAAAACTCAAGAAACGTCCTTTAACTTACTCTAAAAAATAAGATAGGAATGTTAGCTTAATTGATGAAGGGAATATGTCATTCTTAATAAGTTGGATTCGATTTTGCTAATAATAAAATTTTAAACAAACCAAGTCGCTACGTGGGAGGGCGATCTCTTCAAATGGTCTACAGAGAAATTTAATTGGAACAAAATTTTAAAATAGCCTTAATCACACTGCTAAGAACATAATGAAAAAGAAGGGAAATTGCAAATTTTATAGGGATCCAAAACAAAAACAGAGGATTAGGAAATAGCCACCCAAAGAGGCTCCCCCCAATTAATTAACAACTCATTATTTTCATGTTCACCACCTTCTTTGCACCTTCTTGGCCTCTCGTACTCTTTCCTTCTCATGTCACCCCCACACGCGTCTCTCTCACCATCTTCAACATCATCACCTTCTTCCTCTGTTTCTTGTTCCTCTTCCTCCCCTTCCTTGTCCTCTTCTGCTTCGTCCACTTCTTTTATTCTTTCATTATCTTCAGTTTCGCATTCACATTCTTCTTCAACCCCTTCATTATCATTGCTTGGTTGTTTGTCTTCCTGGTCAAAGTTGCAATTTTTCAAAAAGCAAAGGCGAAGGCGGCCATGGCTTCTCTCAGCTTGGAAACAAGAAGCACTTGGTGGGACCCTGAATGCCTCGATCACTAGCCGCCCATCTTCACGGTGGGGTCTTACACGTAGAGATTCCGATCCCCTTATAGTTGTCAAAGGAGGTGGAAAATTCTGGGTTTTCGCCTTCCTACCTCCCAAATAACCCTGACGTGGCCTCGCTTGCTCCCTTGTCGGCGATGAACATAGCAACTCAATGTCATAACCATTATTCTCAACAATGTCACTTCCCGTTTCATTCCCTAACTTCTCAGTACACAGTTCCAGACTCTTCTCACTCATCAGCACCGAAGATCGCTTCGCCTGAGGATGAACATAGACATTTTCTTTCTCTGTTGGTTCTTTTGGGCCATGGGAGATATTGGACAGAGCTTGGAGGAAGCTCCATCCTGTAGTTGTTTCAGTTTTGTTGTGCATTTCCTCACAATGGGTTTTGCTATTTGAATCCCAAAAACTAGTTTTGAAGGGTAAATCAATGGGATTTTGTTGAGGAGGGTGAGGTTTTGAGAAAGGAAAACTAAGCCTTAGTGTTCTTGACTCGACAAGCTGAGACTCAAGACATGACTGCAAGCCGTGGCACACAATTGCAGCCATGTGGATTGCAACAGAGTGCTCTGTTTTGTGACCTTTGTATTGGAACAGGAAGAGGGAATCAAGGGAAAACAGAGGACTTGGGAGCTTTTATTTTAGGACAGAGTGCTTTGTTTTGCGAGGAAGAGGAATTCAAGGAAAGAACAAGAAGATATCCTTGAACTTTCTTATGTATTGCGCTGAGAGAATATGAGAATTCAGAAGAAAGTGAGGGAATTGGTATGAAGGAGAAGTGAGGGAGTGGGACTGAATTTGTAGTGCCCAAAAGTGCCAAGGGTATGTCATGAGTTTTTTTTTTTTTTTTTTAACTCTTTATGGCCACAACACTTTCGGACCTCAATAGAGTGGTCCCCGGAGAAATTTAACTTGAATGGTTAAAAAGAAATATCATCCCCTCTTACTGACTAGGCCAATCCCTGCAGAGAGGTTTTGCGCCACTTGAATTACACAATTTTTAATTTAATAAAATAAATGATTATACTTAGCTGCAATTTTTTAATATTTTTGTTATTATTAGAGTTTTAATTGAAATATAACAAATATATAATTCTTTAATAGTATTACGATAAGTGTATAATTTAATCAAAAAATTATATAATTATTTATAAACATTATATATTTATTATGATATTATTAGAAAATTTTATTTTAATTAAAAAAATTGATAATATAAATATAAGAAATTACGTATAAATACATTTTTTTCAAATAGAAAGGGGAGGTAAAAGAAGATCCCATGTTGATTTTTTTTTATTTTTTCTTTTGGCTCAGAACTAGATAATAAATTTGAGTAGAATTCCCATTTCCTTCTCACAACTCCCTATCTCGGGAGAATAGGTCCTTTTGGGCATGCCCTTTTGTTGAAATGAATGCATAGAGGGAGATAGGATGGGTTCTAACTTTGCCGCAAATTTACCAGCTTTCCTATTCTTTTCCAAAAGAAAGCCAACAAAAGGCAAGAGCACCAATGGATCCTCTCAAATATTGGTTGATAGTGACTGCTTCCCTTTTATGTATGTTCAAAACATATAGCTTTTTTTCACTTAACACAATCCATAGTTCTCTGGCTACGTTTCAATTAATTATCATAAATACAGAGTCAAAACTTGGGTTGGTTGCTGTTGTATTCAAAGAAGAAATAAAACATCAGCCCACAGCCTTTGAAAAAGAATAAAAGAGAAAACAACACAATTATTTCGTTGTTTAACCAAAATGATGACTGGAATATCATGTGGCAACAAAAAATCAGACAGAAAAAAGAAAAGTTAAATCCTTCATATTACTATCAAGGAATTATGAATAAAAAAATGGCTTGTTTGGTGAATGTTGGGAAGAATTATTGTTACATGCATCAATGATTATGTTTGGGGGAAAATCAAGAGCCAGAAGAACAAAATCCCATGAACTTAATTTTTGCATAGGCTTTGAAATCAGAGGAGTTTGTATCATTGTGACTGACAACGATGAATCATAAAAAGAATGAGATTATATATCTTTCAAAAACTTTGACCTTTTAATAAGTATCTAAATAAATTTAATGTATCAAAGAAAAATTACACATGTGGCATCCCTTGAACCCAATTTCTTAAGAGTAAATTATTCTTCTCTTTCAAGAAAGATGTTTAAATTACAAAGCTTTCCTCGTTAGTATAAAAATATATATAAAGATCTTGAAACTAAAATATTAAGAATAATACTGACTTCTTTTATTAAATATATAACTTATTGAAAAAAATATTTTAAAACTTTTATTTCAATTTAATTTATTTTTTGTTGAAAACTGATGTTTTATTTTATTTTAAAATTAAAAAATTGACTATTTCTATATTGATCAAAATATATATTTAATTTTTGTTATATTAAATAAATAATAGATATAAGAGTATTTTAGTTAAAATAAGTAAAATTATAACTCATCTTTTGCTCCAGAGAAGCTCAATATAGAATATCTTTTGACTTCAAAGGACAAAATTGTAAATTTTTAAAATAAGAAAAATTTATAATTTAAACATCTTTTAAGGGAGAAAAGTTTAATTTACCCATTTTTTCTAATTGTACGGTTAGTTCAAAAAGGCATGTTCAAAAGCCATTTGAAAAGGAAAGAAGTGATTCTCCACTAAGTCATTTTTTACTAGTGTCGGCTAGGATTAACCTTTGAATCTTAAAATGTGTTCTTTTCAGGAAAAACTGTCTCCTCTCTACCTCTCTTTCTCTCGTTCTCTTATATTATGTAAGACCCCACAAAAGGGGTAGATCAATTTGTGTTCTACCCTAAAAGGTTGAAGTGTCCCTAAACTTTATTACCTTTCAAAAGTATAGCGGTTTGTATGTAGTTAGACACAAAGTTTCCTTGGAAAGAAAGTGAGAATTTGTAGAGTTAATAGGGTGAACCATTACATGTGACCTTTAGAGGCAAAGCAAGGAGCTGGCACCAGCGTTGAATATCACCACCTCTCTGATCTATACATAGTAATAGTATTACTGCATAATAGCCCATATATATATATTTTATACATATATATATATATATATATATATAAAACATTGTTTTAAATTGCGGTCCGCATCATGTGATGCGGCCGCAATATTGCTGTTGCGGCGCCGGCCGCATCCGCATTTTTTGACCGCAACGTCCGTAATCCTTCTTATACTATCCGCAACACCCGCAACCGCAATCGCAACGTAACCGCAACCGCAACCGCAATTTAAAACCATGAATAAAAGATAAATGTTAACGATATATGATGTATAGCTGGAGCTTTTATCCTCATGAAACCTTTCTGCGAGTTGTAGCTAGACAATTCGCCTGTACAGAAATAGGCAAAACCAACTCATATCCTTTTTTGAATGGCATCTATATCTTCTTTCAAAATTTCGAATATTGAGAAGAAAGCAATATATCTCATTTAATTTAGTTAACCGCATAAATCGCCAGGTTTTGGAGCTATACATATTCTACAAGTGAAAGATCCTCGAACATCAAAAGGGAGGAAGAGTTTAGTACATTTTTTATTGGAAATCGAGAAAGAATTGAATAGAGAGAAATATGATGCTTATTGTGTGACCTGGAAGATGAGGGTCAAAAAATGACAACTAAAATGGAGATGAAGATAATGTAAAGAAAGATGGAGAATGACGGGGAGCGTGTACATATATATATGTATATATATGCTGACTCCTTCACAGTCTGACTCTAAGCATAATCTTCCCAGAATTTTCAATTTTTTAGTTTCCATTTTGAGACAGTACGTGGCTTCCTTTATATATGACGGTGTGGGTTTGCATGTTACCATTTTTGGTGGTATTTGGGAGCAAACTCCCATTTACAACTAAGCAATGTACGACTTTCATGGAAAAATAATAACTAAATGAGAAATGTACACAGGTTATCAACCCTGGCCCCAACACAACCTTCAAAGAAATAGAACAAAAGACATTTAAAGAATGGTAGTATGTTTAATGATTATTAAGAAATTAAATCATTGATACAATTAATAACGTCTTTTAATTGTATTGATAATGGCTATGTTAGTAATATTTAGTTGATGCGTAAGTAATCAGTAATTTGAATACATGGTCTGTTTTCATTATTGTTTATTATAAGTGGCTTATTATCAGTATGTTAGCTAAGCATTTTACCAGCACATTAAAAGACTATTATCTCCCAATTGTATCATACATATTCCTTAATACTGTAAAATAATGATTAATCAAAGCAATGTGGCTGGCCGCCAACCTCCATGTGTTACGAGTGTAAAAGTAGTTTATTCAATGTATTTACAACTTTTGACGGATTTGAATAATTGGCTGATCTTCAGTAATCTGACAAGTAGTTTTATATATATATATATATATATATATATATATATCTTTCTAAAGATTATACTAAATTATTTATTTTCTTCACTTAATAATTTAAGGTTTTATTTTCAAAATAAATTAAAATCTTTTACATAATATCAAAACTAAAAATTTGATCTTTGTTATTTTTTAATTAAAAATAAGTTTTAACACAATTTTGTATATTGTCTGATACTTTTAGTGCGTATATAAGACTTTTGCGTGAAAAAAGTTGTCAAGAATTATCTATATGTTTTCAGTATATATAAAAAAAAAAAGATTGCAATAGGTCTTGTGAATTTTCTTCAACATGAACATATAGATTTTTAGAAATTTAGACTGTGGTATATATGCTTCTCTCGAAAGTATATAGCCAACTCAGTGTAGCAGAATTTGGATTGCTTGAGTTTAATTATAGTGACTGATAGATCAAATTTTCAGCTGATCGATCAGGTTTAAGATTCCAGTAATAATTAATTTGAGTTGTAATGGCTACCACCCAGTATTTAAAAAAAAAGGATCATATTGCTATACTAAAATAACACTATCCCAAGATTTCAAAGCGGTAAGGGTCAGCTGAGAAATGACTCGTCATTGATGCACCTTTCTAGCAAAAGAAAGAATTTGCCATTAATTGGTAGCTTTTAGCATGAAAAAAAATACAGCTATATTTATATATATACACGTACCCTTCCTTCCCCTTTCTTTTCAGAATATAAAACATAAAGAAGTTCACGAATCTTTAGTACTTACCTCTAAATAAGCCTGGTGTCTTGACGCTAAAGCTTCTTTCACCAGTGAACTCGCTTCAAGTTTATCAAGTATAAATATTATGTGCGCCAACTGAGAGAAAAAAAACTGATCAAATCTTCGCATCACTATGCCTATCTGGGCCTCTCTGATTTTTTCCCTTTTAAAGGTCTTAAACCTATGGCTACCTCCTGACCACTTGATATATGAGAGAGAGAAAGAATGATGTTTGCATCAGAATCCATATATGTTAATCAAAATGCAGGTCCTTTAGTTTTGTTTTTAACTAATGGAGAATCTTTAACTGAAGGATACGTCATGCACCTTTTGGCCCTAAGTGAACCCTAGGGTTACTTAAGCTCTCAAATTGCATCCGAATAATTTATAACCTGGCTACGTAGCTAGCTAGTAGCTAGGAACTTTATAGGGAAGGACAAGAGAATACAATTCATGGCTTACACAAGCAACTAAAGGCAAAATAATGTTCCCCTCTACCTGTCTTTTTGGTCATGTGTGATGTGTATAACTTTCTCATAATTATCATTTTAAAATAATTGTATAAATAAATCAGTTTAAGTAAATTCAATGTAAAAAATAAAATAAACTAACCATAAATAAACATATGAATATATTAAGATGAGTTTTATTAAAAATGTTATCTTCACATACATATAGGTATACTTATATAATTAATTTAATTTCTTATTTATAATACACCGAACCTATGTTTTCAAATTTCTTTTCTTTGTACCTAGCTCTTCCTTTTCAACTTCAAAAATTAATGAGACTGCTACGTTACGATGCAAACTGTCAACCACCTTATGGTCATGAATCAAATTGTTAATTAATTGCAAGATTAGTGAACTAAACTTTATGCACATCGAGCCATGAAAAGCTTTGTTAGAAGCCGCATTGAAAATTAGCTTTACAGACAGTGACGAGTACTCCTCAAAGTACAGATTTTTATTCAGTTCTAGCTAATCTCAACTGGCATATATACATGCATGCATCATCAGGACATGTTGCTTCTACTAGTTAATGTATGACAATTTTTAATTCTTACCAACTTTTTAATCCTAGAAGATGGTTTGTCAGGAGTTCCAGCATTTGGGCTTTATTCAAGTTGGGAACAAATTGCCAGTTATAAAGAAGAATAATTGTACTAACTATGAAAATATAATATTCATATAAAGGAAACTTAATTAAGTAAATTAAGGGGATAATTCTAAACAGGTTTTTTTTTATTGGGTTTATGCTCATAGAAGGGGAAAAAACAGGTTTTTATGTTTCATAGAAGGAAAATTAGACAATTTCATACCATGAAGATGACCTGTCTATTAATATTGTAATTCAAAAGAACTCGGGGCGCGCATCCTTATTAATTGGCAAATGCACAGCATGTGACTTGAAGATAAAAATGGATATTAATGTATATATCTTAGATCACTAACACCAGTTTTAGGGATTCTTGGCTAAAATAGTTCAATATATAACAAGTTAAAAACTAATATATACCCCTAAAATAAATGGAGATGAAACTAACTTGAGAAGAGAATGGAATAAAATGATTATTCCTATAGTTATGTTTGGTAAGGTAAATAATAGAAGGACGATTACATTCTATTCCTGTGTTTCATTTAATACTAGATATATAAGGTTAAAATAAAATGAATTATACGTACTAGTTGTTTTAGAAACTTAAATATTATTTCTCTTTTTTCAAAAAGTTGTTTTAAAACAAAGTATATATGCATTGGTTTAATACAACTTTTTTGGAAAAAAATTATTTTCTTGTTAACAACTGGGGGAAAATTAACTATAATAAGTACTGCTTCTGAAAAAATTGGATTGTGGATTCAATATCCATTTCTCAATATACAGGGGGGGATTATATTATATCTTCTTGAACTATAACTTAATTACAATATTAGTGTAAAAATTTTAAAATGTAATACTTTACTCTCTTGAAATAATACCAAAGCGAAAAAAATAAATGGAAGTAATGTTAATCATCTACTAACTTTACAGCCTTGTAACCACATTTACAGCAGAAGATAACCTTTAGAAATTCAAAACTCAGCTTCCAGTAATACTATCTATATATTTTGAAAAAGAACAAATATTTTTCAAGATGATATTAGCAAAAGTCCACTTTTATGTTATGAGAAGTTGATTTCTCCTAATATGAAAAGTCGACTTTTGATGAAGTCATTTTTAAAAAGACCTATTTTTTCAGTAGATTATAGAAGTTGACTTTTAAAAGTTTGAAATTTGATCTATTGATTATGTAATTATTAAAGGTTAAAATTAATATATAATGTTTTAATTTTTATAATAATTTAAAGAGCAAAATATTATATTTTAAAATCATTAGAAATGATATAATTAGGTTATAATTTAAAGAGATAAAATGTAATATATATATATATATATATACACACACACACCCATTATTTTCTCATTTGATAGATTGGAAGAAAAAAGTCACATCTTTCCAAAGTTACCAACTGCCAAACATTGTTTTGGCCTCATTCCTCTCCCCGTACTGAAGACAGAAGGTGCATGGTATTATTAGTTATAAAGTTTATCATATAGTCTAGCGCCTAGGTAAGTAGCAAACTCATTGAAACATATTTAGTATACAGAGACTGAAGTACCTGAGTTCTTTGTTTTTTTATCTTAATTAAGGGACGAAAGATGCCTAAAATTTCTTCTGACACCCTCGGAATCACTATTAGCGTTTAGCACCTTTTGTTACAAAAGCATGCAGCTTCGAGTAGTATACTAGCTTGTACAGCTTTATTCCTAAAGTTTCGCATCTGGTCTCAGTGCTGTTCCTCAGTTTTTAAAAGGGGAAATACATAAACATTTATACACTAAACTGTATATCCTTAATTAAATTTGCTAATTCCTGAGGGTTTCATATTTCTATATTGCTAGTAGTAATATACTGTTGCCAACCCATAATGACCAATGTTAATTAACTATTATGTTAGGATGACCCATCACTTGACTTAATTCACACTTCATATTTTTACAAATCAAGATGGCTTTAGGGAAAGGAGCAAAGCACTTTGTGCGAATTTAAAGGTTTAACGAAAATTTACAAAGTTAATTAATACAAAAATTGCCCCAGTGATAAACATGTTATGCGCAAAAATTGGCCACTGACATTTTTAATTTCATAGTTCAATATAAGTAGCTAGTAATTGATAGAGTAAATTACACATATCTTCATTTTATTTTTAAAATATACATAAATTTTTTTACATTTTGTTAAAATTACACAAATCACTTTTCTATTTTCAAACTAGATACAAATCTCCCTTGGAAATAGAGGGAGAGGATATCTATGTAATTTTATAAAACTTGAGGGAATGTTTGTGTAATTCACTTTTTGTGTTAAGAAAAATTTGTGTATATTTTAAAAATAAAAGGAAAGTTTATATAATTCAAAACAAACTTATGAGAGATTAGTGTAATTTTAACAAAATTCAAATAAGGTATGTGTAATTTACTCTAATTAATAACTTGATGATCATATTCCCCCATGGGTTATATATTTAATGATGAGTATTAAAAGCTTATTATTCTTCATATATTTATCATTTTTGAATGGATTTTTGTGTGATTAATTTATATATTATTTATATATTATTTATACAAATCCAACATATTTTTTTAAGAGTAAATTGTACAAATTTTTTTCTAAATTTTGTTAAAATTACATAAGTATCTTTTTTATTTTTAAAATATACATAGATCTCCTTTAAAGCAAAAAATCACTTAACACTTTAGTCTAATTTTAAAATTTTTAACTAAAATATCCTCATTAAACCTAAATATATATTTTCTTAACTAAACAAATTTTGAATGGAGAGTTTTTTTCAGTTAAAAAATTTAAAATTAAACTAAAGTATAGGATAAATTTTGTTTCAAGGAATGTCTGTGTAACTTCAAAAAACTTATAAGAGGTTTATATAATTTACTCTTTTTATAATAGCTCTTTTAATTTGGTTCATTATATACATCTATTTCCAGGAGATAAGATTATATATAAGAAATCTTTCAATTTGGTGCATAATATATATTTATAATTAGAATGAATCCTTAATCCCATGCGGAAAAAAAAGTACTGTGGATAGATTGACTCATCTAATCTCATGAGAGATATTGTTATATTAACTCAGGCTTCGAAGTATAGTTATTACAATGATATATCTAAAGTAGATATCGCGGTCGTTAGAAGACGTTAAATTGTTTTTTTAGTTTATTACCGAATCGATCAACGATATGATCTTAATTAATAGTTAAAAAATAAAAATACATCATATTAAGACAATATATATAAGTCAACTAACCACAATAATTACTTCAACAAAATCCGGGGATGCCGAAAAAAAAATTATCATTTGAACAAAATCTATAACTATTGATGCAAAAAATTATTTTATTACGACATATATAAGAAAATAAACCAGTCAACATTTTTTACTACGTTACTCTTCTTCACCTGTAAAGAGTAAATACTCTATCTCAAATTCAAGTTTTGCAATACATAATATATTTACTCTAGAGTGATTTATATAATCATCAACCAGTTCATCCATGCACAAGCACAAGCGATGAGAAGAAACTCTACAGCCAAAGGTTTCTTTTTCCACACCTATCCTTTGCGTTCGGCATGATAGTCTCTTTAGAAGAATGTAGTTATAGTACTCTTATTTCTCTCTCACATTTTTGTTGATTCGTTTTGTTTATTTACTTAATTTTGTGTTTATTAATATGTTGCATAAGGTTGAGATATGCATGCATCTACTGGCTTTTCCCTTCTTCAGAAAACAAAGTAGAAAAAAAAAATCACCACTTCTAATTTTTCATGCTTTCTTTTTTGTTTGAAAAAAATCCATAGTATCATTTATTAGTTTTAATATTAAGAAATAATAGATATTTGTGGAAAAGGTTAAACTAACAATCTCTTATATATATAAAAAATTACAGAACAAATATTTGACACTACTCCATTTTTTATTTCTCAATTGCATTTATATATAAGTCAAGAATATTGACTTTTTTTCCCTTCATATAGACCTTCTCTTATAATAGAGTAGGAACTACTTAATATGGTCAATTGTTTTTTCTACTTGAAATTGTTTCTTTAAATTTAGAGTAAATTAGGCTGAGTTTATTTTAAGGTTGGATCATTACAATTAATATCCTTTTTTATTTTAAAAATTACACTTGGCATTATGACATTTTGATTTATATTATAGAAATCTCTTTTTCAATTTATTTTTTGTCAAAAAGTTACCATTTTATATAACATGAAAGTGTTATTATATTCTTAATATGACAGTATAACTAAGTTAATATTAAACTCTAACATGATATTATTTTTATTTTTAATATAACAATACAAATAGTTAAGTAATTTTATTTTTAGAAGAAATGAATATTGTATAAAATGTTAATTTCATTGATAAAAAATAGATTAGAAAGAGTTGAGTGTAATTTTTTAAATAAGAAGAATATTAAATGTAATTTAACCAACTTTAAAAAAAAAGTGCAATTCACTCTAAAATTTAAACTACGTGCATAATGCAAAAAATAGGGACACCATAATTGTATACATTTGTGTCAATTAATTTATTCTATCATCAATACTTTGTAACTAAAAAGCACCAAATATATGAGTATATGTGATTATATGTATTTGCAATATTACCTTATTATTATCGTTGTTGTTGTAGTTGTGTAGTATTGATTTCTCGTTTGTTTTTTCAAAGAAAACCACATATATAACTTTTCTATCGATAGCTACTCATTATGAAATCTTTGGAGATTCTTTATTAGTATTTCTTTTCATTATCAAAGATAACAATCAATGTGTAGATTCTTTATGATCACTTGCATATATATATATATAATGCTGGTGGCTTATGCTAATTCTTGCATATATAGGTTCTTTCTATCTATTTGCACTAGTTGGGAGACGAAAATTCACCATCATTTTCATTTTTTTTGTTGATTTAACCTTACTAAGATTTGGACTACGTACATATTGCTTCAATTTAAGATCTGTAGGTTGATAGTTTAATTAATATTTTGCTATTAAAGGATCTCTAGCTATTCAAATACTCATAAATTATTTGACGATGGTGATAGTGAATTGAACATTCTAAAACTCGAACCCCATTTGAGAACCTTCATTTTAATTAGCTCATTGGAGATTCTTTTTTCTTTTGGTTACACAGAAAATGTTATAGGAATTGACAAAAAGAATAATGACCAGACTTAAGTACATCAAACTTATTCTTAAAGGATGAAATTAGCATTATGTGAAACATATATGATGTCGAGTGTAAATGCAAAGACTAATATTAACAATAAACTTGATAAAAATGAAAAGGTTCAATAACTAAAAAATAAAATTATTCAAGAATATCCTAAGTCCAGTATTAAAAAAATTTTATAAAAGGTTGTATCAAATCTATTTATATAATTTTTTTAAAATTTAACAAAAAAAAGTTTACCAAATTTTTTCAATGTCTGAACATTCTTAAACCCCAACAACATGACCCATCAAATACAATTTTGCCCAAAGACTATTAGTAAGTGATCACAATTTGGCTGAACTGGGAATTGTTGCCCTCAACCACCTCCATCATCTTATTTAGGAAGGAACTTTATATATCTAACCAGCCTTTGCTCACCAACAGTCACCATTACCAATAAGTCATCCAAGCCTTTCGAATATAATAATTTATTGCCAATACCAAAGTCATCATTATTGTTATTATAACCACTGACTTTGTCATTGTAGAACCTGTCCTCCATTCAGGGAATATCAAATCACCACAATTCAAAAAATAAAAATTAAACTTATGGTTAAACAAATATAATTAGATTACTGAATTTTCTTTTCTTCTTTTTCTTTCCATTTAAAATATAGGACTAAAATTTTATTCTACTGATTCACAAAAAAAATATTTTTTAATTTATTGTTTTATAAAATTAATTTTTTAATTTGATATTTTGCATATAAATATTTTTTAATTCAATCTTTTACAAATAAAATTGTTATCAATAATGTTATTCTATCAATCTATTGTAAATGAAATTATCAACAAATTAATACAAGAATATTATTTATAACTTATCAAAAAATGTTACATGTAATCATATTTATTAATTTCATTTATAATAAATTAATAAAAGACATTATAAATAATAATTTTATTTGTGAGCAATAAAATTAAAAAAATATTAATTTATGAGAGATTAAATTAAAAAAATTACTTTATTTGTAACGGATCAAATTGAAAGGTGATTCTATAAATAGGTAAATTAAAAAATACCCTATTTATGAAGGGGTCAAAATGGAGTTTTAATCTAAAGATTAGTATATGCTATTTTAAGCAAATACTAACTAAAATGGTCTGTAAGCTCCCAGGGAACATGATCATTAATTAGATGCAAACCCAAAATTAATTTGAGGAACCCTTTAAGCCCTAGGAATTGATCCATTTGGTCTAAAGTCCAAGCCCAACCAAACCAAACATTGATATTCAAAAACCCACAGGCTAACTGTTCTAATCCAGTTGACCAAAGGGCAGAAAAATTAGTGGAAAATACTCAGAAGATGAAATCAAATTATGGGATGGGAGTATTTCTGACTTCTGACCTTAATAATAAAATCAAACTGATAAAAAGGAGAGCTTGGGACTTGGTGTAACAGATCTGAAAGGAAGCTTCAGGGTTAGAATATCCCACCCTTCAATTGGATCCATTTTATTCTCAGATCTGGAAATGCGCATGCATGCGTGCAACTTCATAAAATTCTCGGTTGAGGGCAGCTTCACAATTTCTGAATTTCATAAACAAATCACACGCAATAATTGATGTAGCTACATAAAATATCAACTATCTACCTCAAGACACCCCCCCTTTTTTATCCCCCGAGTGACATATTTCTTAGATATAAATGTTAGGAGATGTACTTGATTCAATTCTTACTTTGCCTTCTTTTTTGATACCTTGAGCTTCATTTATAACAAAAAAATTATATGCAAATTAGCTATATAATTGTTAAAACAATTTGTAAATGACATTTATTTTCTCTCTTATTTGAATTTTCTTCAAAGTAAGTTGTATTACGTATTTTTTAGGGTATTAAACATGTAGGTAAATGGTCTTTTTTATTATTTTAGTACATGTCGAAGCAAGTGTTTAAATTTAAAATTATATTTTGCATCACTAGACTACACGTCTATACCTAATAATTTATAAGTATATGGTTCATGTCATAACATAAACAAATATATTGATATATAGAACAAATTTATCTCATTTAATTTAATTTTCTTTCCTCTTTCAAAAAATATGAATTGTTTTAATTTGTTTATTAATATAGACTGAAATGTAACAGATTTGTAGTGGTAAAGGGTCTGGTGGTATTAAAAATAGTAAAAAAAAGTTGTACAAAATTTGGAAATTATAAAAAAAAAAGTTAGAAAATTTACTTACATAAATATCAGAACAGAACAAATTGAAGTTAATATCGATGTGTAACGACCAAAAAAAAAAAAAACCGAGTGCGACCATTTCAAAGCGAACTTTTCGCAAACCCAAATCCAATCTCTACTCTCTTCTGACGAGAAGAAAGAGAACGGAGAAGATGGCGATGGTAGACAGCATTGTCGGTATCTTTCTTCTCCTTATGCTTCTTCTGATCATCGTCCTCATCATTTTTGCCTGCAAACCATGGCGCTTCTTTTTTTCTTCGCGACCCCGCTTATCCATCAAGGTACATGTCATTGTCTTTTGCTCCCATATTCGCATCATTTTCTGTTTTCATTTTTTCAAAGAATTGGACATCGAAAATATCTATAGAATGATACTCTTGGTGTAATGCTCTACTTGGTTTCGTGGAAATTCTGGCTAAAACAAATCAGCATTCGGAAGTTCTGTTACATTCTACTCCGGTTGACGTGGCCTTAGTTTTCTTTTTTCGTTTGGAGGGAGGATTCATTTGAGCTAGTTTTGTGAGTTTCATAGAAATAAATCGCTGCTTAAGGGTTTAGTTTTTCTGTATTTTTTTCAGTTACGTACGAGTGCATCAAGCTGCATGAGAGACCTTTGAAGTGATCGGTGTGAAATTATGGGTTCCAAATGTGGTTTGATTCAACATTGATCCGGGGTTGCTTTTTTCTTTCTTGCTCTAGTTTCTTTGCTGTTTTTAATTCAGCTTGTAAATTTGAAACTTTGTGTGAATTTGGGTCTGATCGATTGGAGAACTTTTTGGCTTGGAGCTTTATAGAACTATATGTTTAAATTATAGCTTAGCACCAAAATGCTGGCTCCATTCATTTCTCTATTATGGTTGTAGTTTTCATTTATGTACTTGTGTCAAGTCTTCCAAACATTTCTTGTTGTCATTGTATGGTGTGATCTATATAATTCAAAGGGAGAAATAGAATTAAGAAGCCAAAGTTAAAAATATTTATTCTGAATGACTTGTTACCACCAGATTTAGGGATTTTGCTTAAATTCAATGATAATGTATTTTAAAACAATAGTATTAGGTCCTTCAAAGTAAATCTTTTCAACTTTGAATTCTTAGCTCTAATTCTTCCTAATTTAAATTTTATCTATTATGAATGGATTAGTGCTGCAAGGCTGCAAAAGAGGATGAGATTTGAAAGAAATATTTGATATTACTAGTTCATAGTCATAGTAAAATGACTTGGTCTCTTTTCTGTTGAAGGCGTGATACTTTAAAAGAATATTCATGTCCTTGCTGAAGTTTTTCAAAGCTTGTGTTTTACCTGTCAAGGATGCAATGCAAGGACTTGACATGATATTCTTTCTTCCTACATGACATATTGTATCTTTCAATTCTAAAATTATTAGTTTCATTTCATCATCTACTTACAGACTTACACTGGGTTGGCTAAACATTGGTTGTCAATAGTATGCTCCTGCTTCATTGCATATAAATGATCTTATGGATACTCTGTTAACAAAAGAACTTGTCTTTATTTTCATTTATGAATAATATTATATACATTATGTATTTTTTATAATTTATTATTTTTCAATATAACTTATGCTCTTGAGTAACCCTTAGTGAATTCTACTTTTGTAGGATGGTGACCTAGAGAGGCCTCTTGTTGTAGACGATGCAAGTGCTTTACATAATCCAAGCAATGAATTGCCCAGAGACTATGATCTTGAGGGTGCATGCCTTTTGAATGAAGGTCCTTTTCGCTCACTGCAACCACATGGACTTATTTATAAGCAAAGGCTTCCTGCTGCTTCTCCTAATGTGCCTCAAGGTATTTTGCCAACTGCCGCCAATTTTCAGTCTACCTGCTTCCTTCTATTTTAATTTTATCTACTGTAATGCTTTGTGTAGTCACACTAGTGTTCCATAACTATTTCCAGGTGATAGTTTGATTTTAGATGTAATTTCTGATCCTCCAGCGTTTGGTCAAACGCTTAAGCTTTCCCCGGGCCAGTTAGCTGAAATTCAAAAGCATACTAGAGTGAATTTTGAAGAGGATAGATTGCAAGACTCTGTGCAAAAAGATATCTTAAATCAAAGTAATTTCTTAACCCTTTGTTATAAAGGAATTACTGTTATATCTATTTGCAAAGGCTAAATATGTGAAACATGTCTTCATATCTTTCTGTTAGAATTGCAGGAAGTTGCCTCACTCTGGAGGTTATCAGTGGTCCTTCTTGTGGAGTTCGTTGTTCTGTACAGTCAACAAATCCTTCTCATCTACCACTGACAATTGGAAGAGTTTCTCCAAGTGATTTATTAATAAAGGATTTAGAAGTGTCAGGAAAGCATGCACTAATCAATTGGAATTTAGATGTAAATTTCTTTCTTTTCTGTTGGACTTGGATTTGGATTTTAAAAGATATATGTTATGCAGTAATTATTATAGAATTGCTATTAATTTCAGAAATTGAAATGGGAGTTGGTAGACATGGGTAGCCTGAATGGAATGCAGTTGAATTCTCAGTCAATCAACCATCCAGATACTAGCAACAGGCACTGGGGTGATCCATTTGAGCTTGCCAATGGAGATATTATAACTCTTGGAACAACATCAAACATAGTTGTAAGTAATGAGCCTTTGGACCCCAGTTAAACAGGGTGGCTCCTTTTGCAGTTTGTTCATTGTATATGCAAAGCTTGTCCATGTGTGCATGATATTGGATTGATGTAGGTGGAACGTTACTGATATATGAAAAAAAGGCTATTACGAAGGATTTCTAAACTAGATTGAATCCAAAATGTAGTTTTTCTTCTTTCTACCGCCTTCCCTCCACCCCCGCAGGAGAAGGGGGGGGGCTCTTATTTGGAGAAAGAAAATAACAAGTGCATATATGTGGCTTCAATTAAAAGGGAAAGGTGATTATTTCATTACCATGAAGCAAAAAAAATGTTTCCTAAATGATATTGCCGAAGTCTCCAGTTACTTCCTTCTATTTTGAACTATATTGTTCCCATGGTGATACTAGGAATAAGTATCCTGCAGTGGTTAGCTTTTTTTGCTATTATATTATGAATTCAGTGTTTTTTTTCCTTTTATATTTTTTAAAGAAAGTTTTTTCTTCTTTTTATACTATACTTGTTTAATCTATGTAATTCTAATATTTGGCAGGTTCATATTTCTTCTCAAAATAGGCATCAAATTCCCTTTGGGGTAGGTATGGTTTCAGATCCCATGGCTTTACGTCGAGGAGGGAAAGAGCTGCCAATGGAAGATGTTTGCTATTATCAATGGCCTCTTCCTGGGCTGGATCAGGTTCTGGACTTCATACTGCCCATTCAACCAAGGACTATTCTTTTGTTTTCTTTTGCACTTTCTTTAGGAGGCTAACCTACCTATATGCCTAACATGCAGTTTGGACTATTTGGCATCTGTGATGGGCATGGTGGAGATGGGGCAGCGAGATCTGCTAGCAAGTTAGTATTTTCTGATTTGGCTCTGCCATCTTTGATGTCTTCTGCTTTTAGTCTTTTATGAAACTTATATTTTAATGCATGCAAGTTCTATTGTCAGCCATATTTTATGGTCAGTGGTCTCTATTAGAATAAACATTGTAATCATGTTGTTTGTATATTTTTCCTTGGTTATGAAGCTATATGATTTAGTAATGGTTCCATTTGAATTATCTTGAACTTTCTTCTATTGTTTATCTTGTAATATTATAATATGTCCTCTGTGTTACAATTTTCGTCATGTATGCTTCCGTAACTTGAATCATATACCATACAGGTCTATGTTGTTTCAGTGAGTTTTTATAACCATACAGGTCTATGTTGTTTCAGTGAGTTTTTATAACCATACAGGTCTATGTTGTTTCAGTGAGTTTTTATAAAGTCATTGATCAAATTATTATATGAACTATATTTTGTGAAATTTATTTAGACATACTTTGTTAACTTACCTATACTTTCATGTTGATATGTATGTTGTCATTTGTATATCTAAAATCCCTGGCCTGTTTTAACTTATTGGGCTACTTTGTGGTCTATCCTGCACTAATCACTTAAAGGCAATAAAGGACATTAACACCATGTTTGGTATGACCCGAACATGGACGTGTTCTCTTTATATAGTTGTACAATATCTATTATACCCTTACAATTATTATTTTATCTATCAAATTACCATTTTAACTATCAAATCACTTTTTCACTTACCCCCTTTTTACATTCCCTCTTCCTTTACGATATTATACCAAACATACCCTAAGACTTATATTTTACCTGGGACTTTTTTCCACGCACTAAATGAAAGAGTTGGTTTAGACCATCTCAATCTATTAGATTATAATTGCAAAATAAAACAGTTCCAATGCTTCAGCTGATCATGCGTATCTGTTCTGAAGTAATTCTGAGTCCCTTCTCATGGATGGCATAAACTATGTGACTGTTTCTGAGTCCCTTCTCATGGATGGCATAAACTATGTGACTGTTTTGCTCCAGTGCTTCAGTCTTATGATTGTATTTTCGCAATAAAACTAATTCATATTGAATCTATTGTGATATGTGAGCTTAAAGAGAATTGCTACTTGTGGAAGAAATTGGAACTTATAGGGGGAAAAAAATTCTTAACAGCAATCCTCAGTAGCCAAAATGCCAACAACCTTCTGTTATTCATGATCTTCAATATTTTACCCACTCAATATAAGTTATTGTGGTTCTTACTCTTAGGAACTTCACTAATTTTTCTGCAACTTTTTTTTTCAGACTTTTTCCTGAGATAGTTGCTAGCATATTATCGGATTCATTAAAAAGAGGGAGGGTTTTATCACTCCGTGATGCATCAGATGTTCTTAGAGATGCATTTTCTCAAACTGAAGCAAGCATGAATCACCATTATGAGGTATTGTTTTTTCCTGTTGGATATTTTTTGTTTAACTTGTCTGTACCTTTGTGGATTTTTTCTTTACCACTTAAATGGCAGTTGACATTGTCATTATCAGAGTTTCATATTGTCTTGCATCAGTTTTCAATGATTAAATCATGTGATTTATTATACTTATTTAACATAAAGTCACCTGCTTGAAATATTAGCTTAAACTTAATTCTTTCACACGCTTTTGTTTTTTGGTCAAGAAATGAATTTTAGTTCTTGCATGTGCTAGCATCACCTGGAACATGTATGTTTTTAAAAAATAAAAATAAAAAATAAAAAGGGGAGGGGGGCAAGGATTGGACCAAGAATCTGAGCATTTTATTTATCCCTTGTTCTATTGATGGAGCCATACATGAGATATCGAGATAATATTTGTTAATGCAAGTGTCTATGCTCATAAGGCATTTTTCCATCATAAAGTTGCTTATACCTTCCCCTATATTTATTCATTGTTCTTGAACTTTTCATACAATGTCCTTAGAACAATATTAGAAAAAGAAGAAGTTGAAGTTTTCATGCCTTTTTTTTTCCTTTTGGTGTGGGCTAGGGGATCCAAGGCTCTTCTGTATGAAGGATAGACTATTGAACCAGATTCTGAGGAGCTTCATAGTGCTATCTTTGGGTTTGATACTTAACTGGTTACCCTCAGTATTGATTAAAGAATTTTAAGAGCTAAACTAGTTCAATTACTGTTTTTCTGACAAAGGTGTCAGGTATCATACTTGCATGGAAGAAGAGAATGTATTAGACTCCTTAAAAAAAAGTTGTGTAACTTTGGGCTTTTGGTATGAATTCCTAGTGACTCAGCAAAGGCTCAAAATTGTAGTGGATTGCTAGTTACAAGTCTGTCACAATTTTTTCAGGTTTAAACCTTTTTGTCATGGAGCAAAACAAGTTCCTCTCTTAAATTCAAAGATGCCTCACTCAAAATTCTGTTTTTCTTTTTGTTTGTCCCCCATTTTTTTACTTTTATTTTCTTGTTGAGCATGTGCACATACACATGAAGCTAAGAAGCACAGACACTGACACAAACACCTAGAAATGACAAATTTTGAAGTATTGCGTTCTGTAAACAGAGATCCTGTACCAACAGAAGTCTGGAACTTTCATAACATACATAAAAGGGAGTTGGCTTTCTTCTATACTCTCATAGTTGTTTGGAAGTGCTACATTTTTAACCTTTCCACTTTTCATTCAATCTTCTCTTGGAGAGAGTCAATTGCACTTTATATTCTGGAACTGTGGCAAATATTTGACACATTGCGAATTAAAAGTTTGAATTGTAGCTAACGAGTAACCTTGTATTTTTTGTACTTTGATATTAATTACATTCTGAAACTTAAATTTGAGATCAATCTTGTACAATTTGACTATATGATAGCAAATGATTGGTGGACCTTAGGTTGGTTAGGGAACCCCACACCTACCAGGTGAACGTGCTTTCTTCATATTTAAGTCACTACTCACTAGTAATCCCCATTTTTTTATTAAATAAAAGTTGCAAATCTTAATTATTCCCCAACCTTATATTAGGGATGATCAAAATTCTCATACCTTATGAGTACCCATAAAATTTATCCATGCAGGTTCAGGTTTGGGGATAGAAAAATGGGTCTAGGACCGGGTTTGGGTCCATGTCCAGGGACAGTGGCACCCACCCTACCCCAGACCTTCAATATATATATGTACGTATGAGTTGTTGTGTTTGAGACATGTGCTTGTTGATTAGACAATTTCAAGTTACGATGATTGTGTGTGTGGATAATATGAATGGTTGAGACTTTTTTTTTTTTGGGTGATTTCATATGAGTATTAACTAGAGAAAAAATTGCTCATTTTAAAATTTCTCTAGGCAAATGGGTCCAGGTCCATGTATTCAAGGATTCCATGGGGAAGAGGATGGGAATTAATGGGAATTAAGTTTGATACTAGCTAGGGTTTGGGTCCAGGGACGGGGAATATAGTACTCTACCCATACCTTACACATGCTCATCCCTATTATATATATATATATATATATATAAATTTTTGACTTCTGACAACAGCAACTATTGAATGAATTATTTTGTCTTTCAAATTTTTGTAATTTGAAGGCTATGGTTCACAGTTTCCTACATTTTATTGAAAAAAAACTTTGCAGGGATGCACAGCAACGGTGCTACTGGTGTGGACTGATGATAATGAAATTTTCTATGCACAATGTGCAAATGTTGGAGACTCTTCGTGTGTTATGAAGTATGTTTCTTTATTTATTGAACTAAAGAATGCTTAGGACAATTCAGTAGAATTTTGAATGGGTCATGGGTAAGCTAGACGACAATGGGACTATGAGATTAAAAATAGTATGGTTATAATGGCCTATATTATTTTTACTTTTCTCATCGCATTGAAAGTATGCATTATATTGATGGATAATAATTTTGGGGTAATAAAACCTTTCAATATTAATAATTCCGTAATTTGTGGCAGGAAAAAAACAATGGTGAATGGAGCTCATATTGTTGTTGTTGTTGTTATTATTGTTATTGTTATTTGTGGCAATTGTGGCATTCTATTATTTTGTCTAGTTACAAGATTTGCAGCCTATTAGGGTATTTACCTATATGCAACTGTAGTCACTCATAGACGTATTGCTCTTGCTTGAGTGTTTTTCATTGTAGTTTTGGAACTTTAAGACGTCTTACATGGTGGTTATTTTAGGTAAACTGGAATTCTTCTGACTATACTCTAATGCCTTACCGAACTAATTATTGTCTATCTTTGGCAGTGTCAATGGAAAACAGATCAAGATGACAGAAGATCATAAGATAGCAAATTATTCTGAAAGACTCCGAATTGAAGAGAGTGGCGAGCCACTGAAAGATGGGGAAACTCGTCTATATGGTAAAAAGGAAAAAAAAAAACGAATTTTCCTGAGTTATAAAATTGACTGGACAATTGCTCATACTTCTTGTTGATAACTCGGCTGTGAATAATTGCAGGTATAAATCTTGCAAGGATGCTTGGGGACAAATTTCTCAAACAGCAGGATTCCCGGTTTAGTTCAGAGCCTTACATAAGCCAAGTAGTGCATATTGGTCAAGCAAGCAGGGCTTTTGCCGTTCTAGCTAGGTGATTTATCTTCTGATTTTTGCTTTTATTAATTTTATAGCACTTCTAAATGTCAATGTGCTCTGTCTTTCATTAATGTTATTTCTAGAAATAATTGATCAGATGACTGGGCTTTATTTTGCTAAAGGACAAAATTTACATGCACTTTTTTAGGTGCTTGCTATGCGTAAACATTCACGATTTTGATTTGACCATTTAGAATATAACTCTGGCATTTTCAAAATTTACAGTGATGGGTTATGGGATGTCGTCAGCATGAAGAAGGCAATTCAGCTAGTGCTTCAGGTTTTATACAAACTAACTTGTGTTTCCAGATATTGTTTATTTTGTTTTATTCCCCTCCAGTTTGCTCTAACAATTTCCTTATTTGACTGCACAGATGAGAGAACGATGCTCCTCACTTCCAGAGAATTCAGCAGAAGAGGTTGCTAATTTCCTGTTGAATGAGGCTAGAACACTCAGAACAAAGGATAACACCTCTGTAATTTTTTTAGATTTTGATAACATCGCCAGATACTCTTGTAAAGCGGAGTCCTAGTTTGAATTAGGAGTTTTAATGTTAACAACAGTGGTGATATATATATATATATATATATTTTCCCTCCTTTCCCGGATCTTGTTCCTTTTCCATTGCTTCTCATTCGTAAATTACGGAATTAAATAAGTAGGAAAAGGACAAAACTTAGGCAAAGGATCTTCGGAATTTATTATTAAGTTTTTCAATTAAAATATAACATATGGAGAGAATTTTAGAAAACAGTTAATCATATGATATTGAACTGAATTCATCTATCATCTCTTTATTTAAAAAAACATGATAATATACATCCTAAAAATTGGACTTAAGTTTCAGGCAAATTTTATGGTGCTTGTTAAAAAATGAAGTGTAATTGTGTAATTGGTCATGACATCTCATAGTACTGGCAATGGCTTTTGGCTAATATGTTGGTAATTAGCATAATTAATGATAACAAGTATCTCGCAAAGTCAGTTATCAGTACCATATGAGAAGTCATTACTAATTGCACTTGTAAAATGTTAGTAATTACATATTATTATTATTAATAGGTGTTGGTTATTAGTATATTTGAAAGTTATTATCATCACAATAAAAAGTTATTACTAAATGTACTAGTACACCTAATTCCTTAATGTGCATCAAAAAAATAAATCTAGGTCTTATCATTTGATAAACTGATTACTATTTTTAAGGTTACAAATGCCTGAAAAATTTTAGAATATTAAAGATTAATCAAGATAAATTTCTCTTTCCTTTTTTATTTTTTTATTTTCAAGATGAAAAAAGAGTGAGTCAAGTCTTCAAATTTAAAGATCTTGAAGGATTTTAATCATGTTATCAATTATTAAAGAAAGTGATATGCAAGAAAATAGTGCTGCTGTTGCTAAATAACAGGCGTGAGGTGGTTGAGGAAGAATATGACGAAGAAAAAACCGAAATGCTGAAATTATAATACTAAGGTTTTGTTAATTTTGTCAAATTCTAAATGGGAAAATTGTAAAACTTGAAACAAGCATGTAGAGAGTTGCCCATAATATTAAACTCATTTAGGATGTCTTAAAAATCTTAAAATAGAGGACTAAAAGTCTAAAACTCGATAAGATAATAAGGTAAAATCTTTTGCCAAGAATAATAAAAAAGAGAAACATATTTTTTTTTCCTTCAAAAGATGAACTAAAAGTGTTATTATTTACCGAAACAGAAATGAGTAATTATAGAAAGCCATTTATTATAAAACTATGCCATAGACTACTGCTATGACTGTATTTGAGTTTGAACTATTAGAGCAGTTTGAATAGCGTCACTTGAATTTAAACGCAGCTTACAAAGAAAATTTGTGTGAATAAAAGTTTTTATTTTTGTTATATGAATCAACCCCTGCTTATAATTTATTTATTAACTCTTCAATGTTTATAGGTTTTGATAGGTACCATGTAATGTTCTGATTAAGCTCCTCATCTTCCTTCGACCTAAAAATAAAATACTTTCTTAAATGAAAAATTTTATCCTTTCCCATCATCGTTTTTCCCTTTCGATATCCCAAAAAACTCCGTTCAATCCTCAGTGTCTTATTGGCTAGGAACCTAGGAGGCCAAAATGTGATTGAAAAGTTGTGACTTGCTGAAGGTGCCCTCACTTTAGGTTCCAGCAAGCCCACATCGAAGACGAACGTAGCGAACCTTCGCTTGTGCAATATTAAATAGGAGGTAGAAAGTGTTGAAGCACATGATCCTTCAGGCAGTGAATGGGAGATGATGAGCGGTTGGGTCTCGCCAATATGATGCGAGTTGGGTGTCCGCCCCAAAGCCTAGTTACGACATATGGGCACTCTCCTTGGTTCCAATCTGATCCCTATTGCCTTTTGAACTCCCCGTCTTATTAAAAGTACGAGACAATTTTGTGCATGTGCGGGGTCCCCTCCATCTAGTTTATTTAATATCTTTCATGAGGTTCTTACTTTATAAATTTTTCTGGCCATTTATGAGTTATATCCTACTTAAAATTGCGTAAGCAGTTTAAATATCCAAATATCAACATAGTTTGTAAGTAGCGTTCCTTTGATAAAGAAATACTTTTTATTTCTAAAAGACTTCCTACTCATCTCGCCCAAACCCAGGCACAAAAACAAGGGAGATTAATTCTTGTTTGAAAACTCAAAAGACATCTTATATGAGAGAAAATAACTCCCACAAGAGGGAAGAGTGCCAGACTACAAAACATCAAAAGATTCACAAAATAAAGAAAAAGATAGAGGGATGGGCTGCTGTTGGTGGTGATAGCCCCCCCAAAACCAGGGTGCTAATCAATAACTCCTAGAGCGAGTTTTGGAGTTTTATTTTACTAAACACAGCCTATTCTTTCTTAAACAGTCAAATAGTGGCTACTGGCTAGAATGCTTAAACCACCTCACTGCCACTTCATCCTTCAATCAAACCCTAGACGTTTTAAAGTCAAACCTGCGGGTTAAATAAATCAACAGGTTCTGACCTATTTTACCATTGCTAATTGAGAATAACAGCAGCAGAAGCAAAGACAATAACAAATTAACCAACAGAATTGATTACAATGTGTTATTACACTAATAACTGAAGGGGTTCCAACTGCAAATAATACAACTTTAAGAAAAGGAAAGAAAGGAAACAGATGGCCAACAAAACCACCATACCTAAACTACAGATATTTCCTACCCTCAAATCACTAATTGCAGTCCCAATAATGCATCTTAAGAGTTCTACAAATTGCTGTCGAAACATGGGCTAGATATCCTCTAATATAATACCGTCTGAGTTACTTGGATAGCAGAACCTGAAACTAGACCACTTGAATCAGCTGGATCACTACTCGGCTCTTAACTAACTTCAAGGTTCTTCATTTTTGGTTCCAGTTCATTCTCACTACCTTGGTCATCATATTCTTCGTCATCATCAACTCCATCAGGTTCGTTGTCATCCAAAGGACCAAGCATCTCAGGACATTTCTTGAACATATCTTTCACCTCATCGATGCCTTCATCGGAAATGAAATTTCCGTTAATGTTCAGCAACTTAAAATCAGCCTTCTGCACCACAATCTGAGCCAATTGACGAGCCCCTGCCCTTCTTATTTTATTGGAGCTTAGATCAATTTCCTTCAACTGGACATGACCTTCTATTGCCTTGCTAACCTCAATGGCACCTTCATCTTTGAGTTCATTCTCAGCCAGGTTCAAGTTGGCAAGGAACTGCTTTGCCGCTACACAGGCTGCTATTGCAGGAGCAGCTTTGGCTGTAATGTCATTTCCACTCATCTCCAAAACTTCAAGGTGAGGAGCAGAAGCCGTAAGAGCAGTGATTATAGCAATTGCACCCTCATCTTCCAAGTTTAGGTAGCTCAGGTATACCTCTCTCAATTCTGCATGCTTGGTAAGAGCTTTACTCAGAGAAACACCACCTTCTATACCAAACATGTTATCTCGCAAATCAAGCTTCCTCAAATGGACACAATTTCCTAGAGAATCAGACAAGGCAACTCCGCCTTCAGAGCCTATCCTTGTAGAGGAGCAACGAAAATTCTGCAACAAAGGAGAATGCTTCACAATCTCAGCTATAGCTAATGCTCCTTCATCTCCTGTCATATTATTATGAAAATGAAGAACTCTAAGCTTCTCTGTGGAGGGAATCAATTCACAAACTGCCCGAGCAGCTTCCTCTGAAATGCCATCATTCATCAAATAAAGTTCCTCCAGGCAGGTCTGTGATTTCAGGAGTGCTCCAAAAGCCCTAACACCTTTCTCACCTAAGGCATTGTCAGAGAGGTTTAAATACTTCAAGAAACTACCCTCTAGAGCAGCTGAGAATATATTCATGACTTCAAGAGCTTCTTCCTCTGATCTTCCAGCAATAAAATCTGATAAATCTACTTCCTTCAACTGGTCCTTCACGGAAATGAGAATAGGCTCGGCAACTTGTGCTGCCTCTAATCCAAAACTTCTGTTGCTGAAGCATATTTTAGTGAAAAATTTTCCTGGCTCCTTTAAGGGCCTTAGGAGTTCCTGAGCCTCCTCAGCTTCAATGAAGGCTCGTTGTCCTTTAGATATATCGAACACAGATTCACAAGGTGCATTGACATTATCAGATTTAGCTGCTTCTTTGTTATCCTTATTACTAGGTCCTCTTTTAAGAACATCTAAGAGGAGCTTACTACATTCTTTGGCATAAAGCTGGACTGCAGAACCCCCATCACCATCTGGCTCCTTCTCATAATGTAGGTTAGCTGTGGCAAAAGCCATGTCCTCAATTCTTTTCGCATTCTCTTCAGCCTCTTCCTTGTTCAGAGTTCCATACTTTTGTGTGAAAATAGATTTAGCAGTAAGATTGTTGGTCATCCGCTGCACAAGCATCTGTCTAGTGTTCTGACTAGGAGGCCATAGTTTGATTGAAAACGTTCTGCGCTGTGAATTCAGTTCTGTAGCATCCATTGCAGTGACACCTATAAGAAGTGTTGTTCATGTAAGTAATTTCCATATATGTGATATTTTAGGAAGGGGGAGAGAGTAGAAATTAAAAAAAAAAAAAGATCACAAAAGGAATGAAAATAATGACTTTGAGAATAGAAATGACCTTTGTCCTCTTACTTTAAACGATAGAAAAAGTGGTAAGATATTATTAAATAATGAATAAAAGGGTATAATAAATAATGTACGGGAGTTACATAAAAGTAATCCCTTTACATAGAAATTATCAAATAGGCCCTTAATTCATGAAGGTTAAAGAATCAAGAGAAAAAAAATATGTAAATAAAAAATGAAGCAGATCCTCTCCAGTCGTAGGGACAATTAGAAAGGATCTAGTAAAGGCAAAAATGCTTAAATCCCAAATTGTACATTTGAAGATAAAAATTGTAACTGGGAGGTAAAAAATTATAACTGTGAGGAAAAATTACACTTTAGAAATTTTCAGAGTTATAATTTTTTACTTCCCAATTACAATTTTTAACTTCAAACTTACAATTTGGGATCCAAAACTAAAAAAAGAAAAAATGCATCTTTGGGCGACTTCACCTTCTCCAGTCATCAAGGATCCATGCTAAAATAAAAAAAATATCCTAACATGTATTCTAAATATAATATCAGGTATGATCAAAGAGATTAAAACAATTTCCAAATCCTTGCACAATGATAATGCTAATTTAAATAAGGATTAGACTTATATGCAGTCACTTATATCCTTGCTACCAAATTCTCCAATTAAAATATAATAAATGTATGATTTTTTAATCAAAATATGACAAATATATAGTTTAATTGAAAAACCATACAGTTATCAATAAAAACCATACAGAGGTCATTTTATTATTAAAAAATTATACACCAGTTATATTTTGATTGAAGAACTTGATAACAAAGATATAAGAAATTGCATATTAATTTTTTTCCTTTTAATAAACCAATTAAGCCATCTTTGAATGTATTTAAAGTCCTGACTCCAACCTTTACACCATTAAGGTTTGAATAATTTAGTTCAAAATTCAACAGCAAAGTTTCTAAGAGAGTTCAGAATATTTATATCTAATCCTGCACAAATATGTAAACTCTTCAATCATCAACAAATTACCCCATCCAAGAAACAGTCCCTGTGACAATTAAGTGATCAACGAATATCATGAATCAGGAAGAAATAAAAAACAGTAAACCTACTTCAATTAAAAAGAAGGGCCTTTTTTCATTCCATTTCAGTTACAACTTGTTTTCATAATAACATATCAAATCAAACCAAGTAAAGCTTCACAGCTGTAAAACTTAAATAAGAGGAATGAAAAACATATTTGCATTTAATGAAAAAGGAGAAAAGAAAGAAAAAGGCACACATTACTGCAGCAAAAGAATGGATTATGTGAACTGGCTTGGTATTATAGCTCATTGAATTTCTTATGATGTATAGGATAAAAGGAGCAATCTTCACTAAAAAGCAGTGGAAATCAGTTAACTCAATAGAATTACTACCAAGAAGAAGAGCATATAGGGGAAAAAAACACAGATAAGCTAAGAAGTAGCCAACGTCCAGGTCCAGGCACAACTATAATATAAGTTTATTATTAATATAACAAAATATGCAAATAATACTAAAATTCTCTTCAAAATGAAGTTTAAAGAAAAAAAATCTGACTTTGTTATGATAAATGGGCTTCCAATTTATTTCCTATAAAGATAGCTGTCTTTAACTTTCTATTTCTACTACTTGTGAATAACCATATGCAATGCGATTAAAAGTAAGATGTTTAACTTGCATAATAAAACCTCAAGCAGCTAAATTCATTAACTTGTTTATGAAAGACATCACCAAGAAAACAGGAACTAGAAGGTTGCATTAAAATCAGAGAAGAACTGGAAAAAGCATCAGACAACAAAGAAGCCTTCACAAAGCTGGAACCACTAATCTTGAGATATCCGGCGAAATGGTCTACTTGTTAAAAATGGACTCATGAAACATTGAGAGCCTAAGTTGTCTTATCAAAGCACTTAAAAAGAAAATCTTATTTAAAGTTCTCTTTATAATAATAAAGGCAAAGATATCCCATTCTCTCTTACATCCTCCCACCTCCAAAGCCCTTTTTCCATTAAAATGCAAAGATACGCATATATAGATAGACATACTCCAAAGTAGTTTCCCATTCGAATATAAAATCAAGCAAATTAGTTATGCTCCAACATTTCACGTCTAAGTTAGAATAATAATTATTTCCCAAATGGACCATAGCAGTAAGGATTCTTAACAATCTATTTTTCCAATTCAATGCCCTATAAATCTCATCACCGAGGAAAATCCACAAGCAGTCAAGCAGAAGATCAAATTCGAACACCGAATAAACAGTTAAAATAACACCTATTCCACTGCACAAAGCGCATGGAAAAATATTTTACATTTCCATGTAAAGATGGCGTGATAATCTATGAGAAACAGCATAAAGGCGAGAGGCTTATAAAAGCAACGATGCAAGCCAGACATTCAAGTACGAGGTTTTTCCCTCGGACACACCAACAAAGTAACGGAAGGAAAATAAACAACTAATTTCCTTTACCCTTTCATCTAAAAAAAAAAAAATATTCCCTTAGCCACAATTTCATCTTAAAAATCTTATCCTTTGCTAAAATTGCAATAGATCTGAGACAACGCAATAACACAAATTTGGAATGAGATCAAATTTAAACAAAACGGATAGAAGCAGAGAGAGGCCAGAAGGATTGTAAGAAAGGTCGAAACCCATTAGAGAAAGCGCAGTGAACTTTAGAAACGATAAACTGAAATAGAGACGAATTTAAACAACTACATAGTAGAAACCCTAGAACTGAGAAAAGAGTACCTCTTGATCCCAGAGTTGGTACGCTACAGTTCGAACAATATCAAATTTAAATAGCTGAATGGCGTTGCAACATACATATCAGCGAGAGAATGTGGAGGGAAAACCTAAAAATGATGAAGTGAAAACCCAAAAAAAAAAAAACGTTTTTAGAAAAAAAACGTTTTGTGATGACCAAAAGAAGATGTAAAGGCCTGGCTGACTGGTTGAATCATTGAGATGATCTTGGAAAAGTATGGGCAATTGCGGCCCATATTTGAATACGGGCCTCGCAATTTTCTTGAAACCCTCTTCAATAACCCACCTTTTCCGGTTATCAGATCACCTACAGTTTGTAAACTTTAAAAAAAGAAAAAAGGTGGAAGGTAAGATATTTTTTTTTCTCGCCAATTTAGTTGATAACTCTAATTTCATTATTAAACAAAAAGATTAAACTAAAATGCAATTTCTTATATTTTTATTGTTCTATTTTTTAATTAAAATATAATAAGTATATAATTTTTTAATAATAATATAACAAATACATTATTTAATTAAGAAATTATACAATTATATACAAAAATCACATATTTATTATATTTTAATTAAAAACTTAATAGTAAAAATATAAAATTATATATTAACTTTTTTCTTAAACAAAAAGGTTGCTTAGGTCGTCTGTTTCAACCTGCCTCTGTCTTTTTTAAAATATATATATATAGGTTATTTTTATTTACACATAAGAATTTATAAATAATTTATTAATTTTAAATCATTTGAAAATATTTTTTTCAATTTTTAAAATAAAAAAATCCCTTCAATCCATAAAATTTCATGATTTAGAACATTTTTATCTAATTTCTCATTAACACTCTTAATTTAAATTTGGTAAAAACAATAAATCCTAAAAGATGATAATTTAGTTGAATTTTTTAGTTTTGAAAATTAAGGAAGCATTTGCAACAAAATTCAAAGTTAAATGGAATATTTATACTTTCCCCTTAACATGATATAATTTTTTAAGAAATTTATACTTACATTTTTTTAATAATATATTTAAAAAATAAAATAAATGGATGTTGAAAGCATACATCTCGATATATACCTAAGGACCTCTTCAATCTAATCAATTTAACCAAATCAATTATATATATATATATATAATCTAGTGAGTGGTTATTATTCAATAATAAGTATTGTTTAATAGCATCACATTAATTGTATCATTTATATATTATTTTTTTTTATAGGACTCATTTTTTTTTCTTGTAGACATTTTTGAATCCTTACAAGGGTACATCCTAAGATATATATAGAGAGAGAGAGGGGGGTTATAAAGAGTTACATCATTTATAAACTATATATAATGCAGTTGCATATCTTTAAGTCGTGTGCCATTGTTTTTTTTTTTTTTTTGAGATCTGCCTTTTTGTTTTTTAATTTGAAATTACTAGTTCAAAGTAAAATTGATAACTATAGTCCCATTATATACTAACCCTAATTTTTTATTATTAATTTAGTGTATATTATTGGGATCAATAATGTTAAAGTGGCTTAAGGGAAGCAGATGTGGCATCGGTATAAATTAAAAATTAATAAAATTTGATTCAATAATATTATAGTCATTTCAAAGTTAGAATTATAATCAAAGCTAAATTAAAATGTCACTAAGGATTTGTTTCAAAGTGTTATATGTTTTAAAAAGCTATATATATATATATATATATATTAAAGCTGGATCACTGTTTATAATTGTTCATTACTATAATTATTTATAGGTTCCATTTTTTTTTTACAATCTCCTTTTTAAAACTTTTTTTACTTCTGTTAATTTTCGTGTATTTGCACAGGCCTACCATTCTAGTTATATAATAAATGTTGTAAAAAAGTTCTTTTTTAGAATTAATAAAATCATGTTTAGTAAAAAATTTATAAAAGTTGTCTTTAAAAGCAAAATTGATAGACAAAATATTTGACAAATAATTTTCATATGGACGGGCGGATTGACAATAATGGATATATACTAATTTCTTTTTGTAATACTAAAAATTGAAAAAACATTATATGAAGTTACTAAAGTAATTTCAATTAGTTGAATATATATATATATATATATATATATATATATATTCTAAAAGCTGAATAACTACTTATTATTATAGCTAATTTGTTTATAAGCACCATTTTCTTTTTCCAAATCTTTTTTTTTATTTTCTTTATTTTTCTTGATTCTCGTGCATATACACAAGCTCAACATTAAAATAAATGATATAAAAATAAAAGTTAGGAAGTCATCAAGTTAATAATTGTAAAATTACAAATAATATAAACTAATTAATAATAGGTTTACAAAAATATGTATTTAAAAATTTAATTAAAATAAAAAATTAGACATTTCAAATTTGGAATAACCAGGATTGCTTTTAAAAAAATATAAGTTAGGAAGTCATCAAGCTAACAATTGTAAAATTACAAATAATGTAAACTAATTAGAAATAGGTTTACAAAAATATATATTTAAAAATTTAATTAAAATACAAAAATTTAAAAATTTCAAATTTAGAATAACCACAATTACTTTTAAAAAATATGGTTCAAGATGTTTCTTTTAAAAGGTAGCAAAAGAAAATATGAATCTTCTAAAATTCTTAGTTGTAAAGCTTTTTATAGAGTTTGAAGAGGAAAGAAAATGATAAAAAAGAAAAGAAAGTTTAATATATGCTTATATTCGTTGTATCATTTTCTTTTTAAAATTTGCAAGAATTTTATAATAAAAAACTCTTAATGATCTGTATATATCAAAAGGAACCTAAATCCTAAAATTTGACTAAACATAAATTTGTAACTTTTATTATTAAAAAATATCAAGTCAAAATTCACAGCAACTATAACTTTGTTCTAATTAGAGACACATAGTATGTTAGGTGATTTTAATTTTAAACATCTATTTCGCTGCGTAAAAAAATAAATAAATAAATAAAATGAAGACTCCCTTCCTACCTTTTTTTGAAAGTAATTATTGTTGAATTTTCTTCTTGAAAAAAAAAAAAGGTTCATTGCATAGACAGACAAAAGATGGGCGGCAAATGCCAAATGGAATAATACATATTTGCACTATTCCCAACTTGAAATTTGATAATTCCTGTTTTCTCTATTGTTTTTTAAGAGTCAGTGGTCACATGTTTTTAAAGATGTCTATATTGAAAATTATTATTATGTTATTTATCTAACTCAAATTTATTGATAAAAATTATAATCCTTATCTATCCAAGAAAAAAAATAATTATGATTTTTCAATAAATATTAAAAAAAAATCAAGATTTATAATTATATATCTAATACTAAAATCTAATTTACATAATATATTATATATCTATCAAATTAACAATTCTATTATTTTAATTAATTTTTAATATTTTGGAAAGTATAAAAAAATACATATGACAATATATCACAAATCTTTATGCTCCGTTTAATTGCAAAAAAAGCCAAAGCATTTTCTCTCCATTGGTATATATAATATCTATTATATTTTTATAATTATTACTTATTATTGTTCAATAATATTTATTCTATTTTAAATTTAAATTAAAGTAAAGATATAAAAATATTTTTTAGTCATTAAATTATTATTTTTATTCCCTTTTACATTCTACAGGTCAAAAGATCCGTAAAACTTGATTAGCCCAACAAGAAGTTGAATGGTTCTTACAAGAAGCATTTGGGTAAAGAAATTTTTTTCCACCAATTTAGTTGGTAAATCTACTTTTATGATTAAAAATTCAAGCCATCTTTTCCTAACTTATAGTTTATTTATATATAAAAAATAATTTACAAATAATTTATTTAATTTTTAAATATTTGCAAACATTCTTCTCGAATTTAAAAATTAAAAAAATATCCCTTCAATCTATTAATTTTCATGATTTAGAATTTTTTTATCTAATTTCTCATTAATAATATTAATTTAAATTGGTCAAAAACAATAAATCCTGAGAGATGATAGTTTAGTGAAAATTTTTCAGTTTTGAAAATTAAAGAGGCATTTGCAACAAAATTGAAAGTTAAAGAGAATATTTATATTTTTCCCCTCAACGTGATATAGTTTTTGAAGAAATTCATAGTTACATTTTTTTAATAATGTATTTAAAAAAAACAAATGGATATTAGATGCACGCATCGCAATTTGTATTTAAGGGACCTCTTCACCCAAAACCAAATAAGTCTGATCAATCTAATATGTGTATAGAGAGAGAGAGAGAGAGAACACAAATTACGAAGAGTCACATTCTTCGTAAATTACAAACAATGCATTCCGTATCTCAAATTGTGTGCCATTGCTTTTTAAACTTTCGAGATCTGTTTTGTTGTTTTTTAATTTGGAAAGCCTTTACACGGGCCATCCTGTATATAGATATATGAATTTTATCGTATAAATTTATTCTCAAACTATTTATACATCTTATTTTTTAAAATTTTTTATTTTTTATTTTTTATAATCTGAACCAGGTTGATATAGATTCTATGTAATTGCATAAACCCACATCTAACTCAAAATAAAATTAATAAATATAATCCCATTACACAGTAACCTTGATTTTTTATTATTAATTTAGTATGTATTATTGTGATCAATAATGTTAAAGTGGCTTAAGGAAGCAGATGTGGCATCAATATAAATTAAAAATTAATAAACTTTTTTCATTAAAAAAATTTTCAAAGTTATAATTATAATTAAAGCTAAATAAAAATGTCACTAAGGATTTGTTTCAAAACGTTGTATGTCTTCAAAAGCTTTATATATATATATATATATTAAGTTAGATAATTATTTATTACCGTAACTAATATATTCATATCACTTTTTTTTTTTCTAAATCTCCTATTTTTCAATTTTTTTTTTTTGCTTCCCTCAAATCTCGTGCGTTACAAAACCATCATTATAGTTATACAATAATCGTATGTTTGAATATACATTAGATTTCTTTCAAATCATGTTTGATATGAAGCAAGTAAGGAAAACTTTTACTTTAATATGATTTTACAACGTGCTATCAAACATGCACTAAGTGTTGTAAAAAAGTTTTTTGTAAGAATTAATAAAAATAATGTTTGGTGAAAATTTTATAAAAGTTGCTTTTAAAAAGCAAAATTGATAGACAAAATATCTGATAATAAGTTTCATATGCATGGGCGGATTGACAATAATGGATATATACTATTTTTTTTGTAATTCTAAAAATTGAAAAAACATTATATGAAGTTACTAAAATAATTTAACTTAGTTGAAGATCTATATATATATATATATATATATAACTTCTCGAAGCTGAATAGCTATTGATTATTGTTATTAACCTGTTTATAAGTCTTTTTTTTAAATCAAAATCTTGTTTTTGTTTTCTTTTTTTTTATCCAAAGGTATTAACACTTAAAAACTACGTACGTAAAGTACCGGGTAATAAGCCCTCATGCAAAACAGATGAAAGAAAACTAGGCACAGCCAAAAAGAAAGATATACCAGTTATGGTGTTCATGAGTTTATTTTTGGACTAAAATCAAATTGAATTAATTTTATCGGTTTATCATTTTGTTAGATTTTATTGGTTTTAACTTTTAATTAGATTGATTTGGTTTTTGTTCTATTTTGCTTGATTTAGTTCTTTTTTTTTTTACCTAAAAGTGATTTAATTTTTTAAAAAAATTTTATTTTTTGTAATATGTAAAATTTAACTTTTAATATGATATATCTCTTAACATTTCAACCAATAATAATGTTAAAATAATTAATTATTAATATTATTTTTTTATAAAAAAATATCCCTTACAATTATGTTTAATTATTTTATAATTGTAATTAAATATCATATGTAAAAATAATAAAATAATAATATTTTTAAAATAACTTATTTAATAAACTTATTTAAATGTAAGTAAAGTAAAAAAAAATTACTATCTTTTTTATTGATAAAAAGTTTATGTATAATTAAGAATGACATTATATTTAATTTATTTTTATGTATAATTAATCATAACATATTTTAAAATTTAATATTTACTTAGTATTTATTATCTTAAAATTTTAATATATAAAATAAAAATAGATACTTAGTTTTTATTGATTTGATTATAGTTTAACTATGATTAAATTAATGAATAATAAATTAATAATTTTATTAATTTAATTAACTGATGTAATTTTAAAAATATTGATTTTGTTCATTTTTTCAAATTTGCTGATAATTCACGGGTTCCTCAGGTCTCATCCGCCGACATCATCCCTGGTGCATTACAAAGTGCTAAACAACTTGCATATGGGTAGCAAATGTCCGAGCCAAAAGTACCGTACTAGAAGCCTACAACTAGTCTTCATGGGCGTGGGTCAGCAAACAATTCAATTTCTTACTCGCTTCAAATTATAACATTCAACGTTCAGAGTGAAAAGTTCCAAATCTCACGTAACAAAGGACCCCCCAAAATAAAAAGGTCCAGGATGAATTCTAGCGGACACTAGATAAAAAAATAAAATTGCGGAATCAATATATTATATAAAAATTTGCACACGCTGCAATTTATGAACAGTATAGTTTCAGTTTGTGTACAATGTGATTTTCCACATGTCACATAATAGGAATCATTCAATATCTCTTAGAATGATATTAATGTCACATTCACCAACTTAGAATTTTACACATCTTTAAGAACACGTCAATATACATAGTCCTGTCAATGTGTCCTCTTGACTCTTTTATAAATGGTAAATCCTAATTTGATAGAATAAAGAAACTAAGAAGAAAAAAAACTCATAATATCGCTAGTAGCTTTCTCCACAGCCCACAGAAACTAACCAAACGTCTTATATTTCGGATTTGCAAGAACTGAACGTCCTCTTGAATCTTTGTTTTTTTTGAGTCACAGAGCAGAAATAAAGTTCGTTTGTTATAAATTATGTAAAAGGTGATTTTTTTTAAAATAGTTTTTAATCAATGTTTATTATACTCTTTTATCATTATTTTTTATTTAAAGTAAAAGTATAAAAAAAAAAAATTTCATTCTTTCCGCAATTACATTACTTTATATTTTGCAATCATATTAACCCTAAAAACACACGCATATATAAACACTTGAGTTGTTATTACTATCATTATACAGAAACATTCTGTTACTTTTTGTTATGACAAAAAACATAGAAACATTTTTTTATCATTATCATTAAAAAGCATCCACTTATTATGCTACTCAATAACTACTATGGCTTTTAAAAAATCCCAGAAGAAGTATTATCGAAAAATTTAACCAAATATAAATTTGTGACTTTTGTTATTAAAAAAAATACCCAAAAAAAAAAAGCTACAACAATCCCAAACCAACCGAAACTTTGTTCGGGTGAGGAGTATGATAGTTTGATAAGTGATTTTAAATTCAAACATTCATTTCCCTACGTAACAAAAACTGAAAACTCTTTTTCTAACTTTTTCTAATCCAATTATTGTTAAACTTTATTTTTTGGATAAAACAAGAATTGCAAAAAAAATCTAAAGGACAAGATGGGTAGCAAATGTCAAATGGGATAAGACATATTTGTTAGGATCCTTACAAAAAATAGATTAATTAAATTTTTTATAAAGAATATTCTGCTTTTAAGATAAAGCAGTCGTCATATATTCCTCATTATTTGTCATTTTGCCATTATAGGTAATTATTGATCGGTGGGTACGTGAGGTGAGTTAATACACTGAGGTTAGATAATACATGTTAAAAACATATCGCCTATTTGATAGGAAGAGACTCTATATTCTAACCAAGTATCTAGAATAAGAGAGGATTTTTTAACAATAGTAATTTCTCTTGAAAAAATCATCACTAAAATTACTAATCCTGCCACAAAACTACATCTGAAAAGCCATTTTCCCCTATGTTCTTACTTGTTTTTCAAGTGTTGTAATTTCCGATTGAATTGGGCTTTCAACCTTCATTGTCAACATCGTATGTCGATTTGATTTTTTGCTTCCGCTTAAAATCTCTTCGTGTGAAACAATTACTGAATAGGAATTTTTTGTATATGAGAATATCCTAATTATATTACCTTTTTTTTTTTTGTAATTGAATTCTGAAAAATTGCAAGAGATTCCTTATGACAATATTTGTTAGGAATTTATGATTGAATATTTAAAAATTCTTTTCCTACTTTTTCCGAGTCCAATTATTGTTAAATTTTTCTTCTTTTAGATAAAACAGGCTCTTTACACTGGCTGAAAATTGACAAAAAATGGGTAGCAAATGTTAAATAGAATAAGACATATTTATTAGGATATTTTAAAAAAATAGAATAAGAATAATTAAAGCTTTTATAAAAAATATTTTATTTAAAAAGAGATTAAAAAATGCAAATTTTGAATTAAAAAGTAAAAAATTTAAAATTAAGATAATAAACATATATTTTTAAAAGAAAAACTCGCAACATGGCTACTGGCTTTCTCCACATATCACATGAACTAGTCGAACATTTCACAATACAGATTTGCAAGAACTGAATTTCCTATGAATCTTTCCCTGTTTGACCCACAAAGAGCAGAACCAAGAACACACGCATAAATAGATTTGGGCTATCATTATTATCATTGTACATTATACAGAAACATTCCGTTACTTCGCACGAAGTTTAATCCAAGTCCGTTCTTTTCTTCATGATAAAAGAACCCATGCGTTTGGTCATTCTCTTGCCATTCTCAGACTCAGGTTTAAAGATATGATAAACATGGTCCTCCCCTTCCTGTTCAAACAGCTCCAATTCCCCTCTCCACCCACTCTTCTTCACACCCTCATAGTACCAAACCCCTCTGTCCCTCAACGAATCTTTCCCAGCAACACACACAAGTATCCTAGAACACCCAAGTCCATCCAAACTGGGTGCTCCAGAAGCTAAAGGATTGACCATGGGGTTATCTATTCCACCAGGAGCAGAAGGGTACACGAAGTTCCAAGCCAAAAACGGCAAGCTCTGCTCGTGCCCTGAAACTGGTTCAGACCCAATTGGCCTTGAACCGTAGAAAAAAGGATGAACACATATAGCACCTAAAATTCTAACCCCACCAGGCAAATCCTCAACCCCACCACGCAAAGCGATGTTATGGACAATATTACCACCAGCACTATCACCCCCTATGAAAATTCTACTAAAATCTCCATAATTTAGCCATGGCTCGTCACTGGGGTCTTTCGTCGAACTGGCTGCGACCCATTTCAGGGCTTCCCAGCACTCTTCATAACCTGTTATCACTGGGTTTAGGATAGATTATCACTGATTTAAAGTAAAACACCTTAAATCTAGTGGTAATAGGTCCTTCGCAATAGAAATACATCAACTCTAATTCTCCCTTGAGTTGCTTCAAATATAGGAAGTGGTATCGGATGGTGAAATGCAGATTCTGAAGGGAATACGCATGGGCCTTTGGTCTTAAAGATTCCTTGCATCCACAAGTAATATTAGAAAAGTTAGTAAATTACCAAATAATCGTATACAGTAACATTATCATATATATCCAAATAGAGAGTAGCTTACTTGAGCAAACTGCTTCTCAAGCTTAACCCTTTCTTGGATGTGTTGTTGGGTCTAAAACTTGATAGCATTAGTATTGCTGGGCACAACTACATCTCCAAGAGGAAAATGCTGCAGGAAAAAATACTAACCAAAATTGAACTTGTCAGATGTGTGAAATAATAGGTCAAATAAATACACAGGTAACAAACCATACCATTAGGAGTGGTAAACATCCTCCAATGCTCTTCTTCTCCGCTCTTTTAGGTGGAGCTTTTTTTAAGCTTACCACTTCCTTTACAAGAGTAGATAGGACAAGTTCTACCTAGTCATATGTGGCTGCATAGTCAATGTCTACAATTGCAGGAAGCAGTTTGTCATTCACGTATAAGCTAGAGGTCAGGCATAGGAAAGTCCTTAAGACAAACAGTATAAAAAGCTCGCTTGAAGTCTCTGTTAGCCTTGCCTCTTAATATAATATCTTTCACATCCTTTAACTTTTTTTCCTTGAACTTTCTTCATACTGTAGCCATGCCTTCTCCCTCTAAACTATCAGGTATAGGCTGGCCATCGATGGGAATGCCCATTATGCCATGGACATCTTCTTCTTTGAGTAGTACTCGTTTACCTCTGATGGATAACGATCTAGTTGGAACATCAAAGGCTGCAACAAGCTCCATGCATAAGTCTCTTGACAGGGTTTGGAATGCCAAATCTAGTAATTTTTCAAATCCTATTTCCTCCACTAATTTATTGCGCATAGTGTTATCTCTAATAAATTCAATAGCTTCTTTGAGCTGAGAGGGCGAGCCCCTTGTCCCAATTGGTATCTATAGAATACAAATAATTCAATAACATAGCATGAACTCATTAAATGAGAGATTTCAAGGATGCTTAACAATGAATTTTTCCTTACACAGGAATTTCTATGAACATGCTCCTTCTTGTGCTCCATTCGCACTTCATAAGCTTCATCCTTATACCTCTTTTGCTTACTTGGCTTTAAGTTCTGCCACTCTGCTAGGACTACAATATTCCCCTGTAGAAGGATAACTAATGATGTTACTCATTTCTCCACCATATTTTAGACATCATTTGCTCTACAACAATTATGTTGCCTACCTCTTTAACATTGTGGAATTTTCCTTTGTTTTTTTTATAAAATTCAGCCCTGAAAATGAAAACACCCACCTGATTAAGTCTTTTTTCGATTACCATAAATCATCACCATGTCATAAAATATAAAAAAAAGATCACTTGAACTTCTGCAATCCAGATCTATATTTATGTGAGGTACTGTCTTTATCCTCCATTGTACTCTATCCTAATAGTTACAAATCAGTACCACAACCATAAAGAACCAAAGAAACCATCAATAATCTCTTCCTATACAAACAACCATGTGTGATTGACAATGACTCTACACATGCTAGTTATAAGTAATACAACCATTGCATTATAACTAACAAGCAAAACAGAAATTTTGTGTAGCACACATGCTTGTCATTTATGTTGCATTATACAATTAAATTATGAATATTCTATACTCAACCTCTATTAATAATTTATATATTCATTTTGCCACATTATTACCAACTTTAGTGCTGTAGCCCATTATTACTAGGTTTAGGTGTGTTACTATTGCACTTCAGGAAAAATACTACCATGTTTAAGGATATTTACACATACCGCCCTACTTCGTTTGAACACATTTAGAACTGTGCGTTGCTATTGACCTTTAGCCATATGACCACTAAGTTTAGGTGTTTTCTACTCTATTTAAGGAAATTTATCAGGAACCATAGACAACCATTACTACCATATTTATGGATGTTACTCCTGTGCTTAAGGACATTTACTACTAGGTTTTAGGCACTGTCGTCTACTATAGACTTTTAAGCGATTTACTTCTAACTTTAGTTATGTTACTACTTAATTTTAGCAAATTTACTACCATGTTTAAGGATTTACCATAGCATTATTAGAGTTTTAGAACTCTTACTCCCAGGTTTAAGGACTTTGCTAATAGAATTAGGAAAATTTACACCACTGAGTTCCAGACACATTACTCGCTACTGGATCATCAAATCGAAACTTATCCCCTAACTTATCCCATATTCCAAATTCCAAATCCAGGTTTCAAACAATATCTAATACACAATAGCATTCATCCAACGCCAGAAGGAATTTCACATCCACAGGTTTAAATCTAGAGCCTTGTCATTCATTGCCCAAATTCTCTTTGCCAACGATACCCAAATTTGTTTTTGATGTAAAAGCGTGTAAATACTAGCATTTACAAAGGAATGAAAGTGAGAAAGAGAGGTGCTACTTACCTTGCTTTATAGATTTCTGAGCGCAGGAGAACCCGTCGAAGACACCCGTCATTCAAACTGTTGAAGGATGCCTCTTCGACGAGAAACTCTCCATAGATTTCCAGTGATCGGTTGCAAGAGAAAACTTTCAACGATTTTCACTTACCAATTACAAGAGAAATCGGCAATGGAGGGCAATGGAGGAAGGGAGAAGCAACCAGCGTCATCTGGAGGGCAAAGGGCGCGTTTGGATGCGATTTCATTTGATTTGGGAAGCTTATTCAGCAGAGAAGCTAAGAGTATTTTTGTCTGTCAAAGCTTCCTTAGTCCTGCAGCATAATATTGAATTTTTCGATCCTTTATAACAATATTTGCAATGTTTGGATCCTCCGTACTAATTTTTCCTATTACTTATTTGTACTCTACGTACGTTACATTATTATTGTATTATTTATTATTATTTATATAATGTTTTCTTACTATTTGTATATTTTTTATTGCTGTATATCACTCTTTATTTATGTCACTTTTTGTTTTTTTTTTATTTTTCCTGTGAGTCCCACATTTTTTTTTCTTTTTAATTTTTTATAGTGTAGGATCCACATTTTTTTAAACTCTTGAATTTGCAGGTTAATGATAATTACACACACATATATATATAAAAGAAATGAATCTTAAAATTTTATTTTTAAGCAGTTTATTAGTTTTTTAATTTTTTAATTTATCTTTTTCAATTTTTATTTCTTTTTTAAATTTGAATTAGACCATATAATTAATATAAATTTTATGTAACTGCATAAAATTCACATCTAATTTAAGATAAAGTTGACAAATATAATCCCATTATACAATAACTTTGATTTTTCTATTATTAATTTAGTATGTATTATTGTGATCAATATGTTAAAGTGGCTTAAGGGAAGCAGATGTGACATCAATATAAATTAAAAATTAAAAAACTTTGATTCAGTAATATTAGAATCATTTCAAAGTTAGAATTATAATCAAATCTAAATTAAAATGTTACTAAGTCTCTGTTTCAAAATGTTATATGTTTTCAAAAGCTATATATATTTATAATTTTTTAAAGCTGGATAACTATTTATTACTGTAATTAATATGTTCATGGTTCTATAATTTTATTTTTTATTTTTTTCGAATCTCCTATTTCTTACATTTTTTTAACTTTCGTCAATTCTCAACCATTTTAGTTATACAGTAAGTGCGGTAAAAAAGTTTCTTTTTAGAATTAATAAAAATAATATTTAATAAAAATTTTATAAAAGTTATTTTTAAAAGCAAAATTGATAGACAAAATATTTGATAATAATTTTCACATGGATGGGCGGATTGACAATAATGAATATATACTAATCTTTTTTGAAATACCAAAAATTGAAAAAACATTATATGAAGTTACTAAATAATTTAAATTAGTTGAAAATCTATATATATATAATTTCTCAAAGATGAATAATTATTTATTATTGGAACTGACTTGTTTATAAGTCTCATTTTCTTTTTTCAAATTTTTTTTAAAATTTCTTTCCTCCTTTCAATATCTGTGCATTTACGCAAGGCCCACCATTAAAATAAATGATATAAAAATAAGAGTTAAGAACTCATCAAACTAGCAATTATAAAATTAAAAATAATATAATCTAAGTAGTAATAGGTTTACAAAAATATATATTTAAAAATTTATTTAAAATAATAAAAAATATTTTTAAACATTTCAAATTTAGAATAACCACAATCACTTTTAAAAAAATATCTTTTAGGGCTCTTCTTTTAAAATAAAAAAGGAGTCTAAATTTTATAAGATTTTTAATTGTAAAGCTTTTTATAGATTTATAAAAAAGAAGAGTGGAAGGAAAAAAAAAGTGAACTCCATTCATATTTATATTATTTAGATAACTCCTTCAATAAATTTTATAATAAAATACTATAAAAAATTCGTACATATAAAAAGGAGTTTGGATCCTAAAATTTGACTAAACATAAATTTGTGACTTTTATTATCTAGAAAAATATCAAAACCAAAATTCACAACAACTATAACTTTGTGTTCTAACGAGAAATATAAATAGTATAGCAAGTGATTTAATGTTAGACATCTATTCTTCTACATAATAAATAAATAAATAAATAAATAAAGACTTCTCCCTTCTCTCTCTCTTTTTTTTTTTTTCAAAACTAATTATTGATGAAGTTTTTTTTTTTTTCATTTTTTTCCATAAAATAGGTTCATTGCATTGCAGAACATTCTAGACAAGACAAAAGATGGGCAGCAAATACCAAATGAAATAAGACATATTTGCACTATTCCCAACTTGAAAATTGATAATCCCAATATTTTTTCTCTTTTTTTCATATTATTTATTCAACTCAAATTTATTGATATTAAAATTATAATCATTATCCATCCAAAAAAGTAATTATAATTTTCAATAAATATTAAAAAATTTTAATTACAATTTATAATTATATATCTAATACTAAAATCTAAATAACACAATGTGTTATATATCCATCAAATAAACAGTTCTACTGTTTTAGTTAATTTTTATATTTTGGAAAGTATAAAAAAAATATGACAATATATTACAACTCTTTAAATTTTGATTAGTCAAACAAGAATTTCAATGGTTCTCGCAGGAAGCGACAATTGCCAAGTAGTGGCTCCGTGCAAAACTTGTTTTATAGAAGGAACCAGAAAGTAATACTGTTACTGAGTATTGGCGGTATACAAAATATTTTATCACTTTTCTTTATTTTTAAAATTAATTATTGCCTACTCTTGGCATTAAACCGTTACAAGAATAATAGGCATCGCTCAATATCTCTTGGGATGAAATTAATGTCATATTCACCCACTTAGAATTTTACACGTCTCAAGAACATGTCAATATAGGTAGTCCCGAAAACGTGTCATCATGACTCTTTTTTAGATGGTAAATCCTAATTTGATAGAATAAAGAGACTGAGAATTGAAAAAAAAAAAAAAAAAAAACTCATAATATGGCTAATAGCTTTCTCCACACCCTACAGAAAACTAACCAAGCGTTTCATATTTCGGATTTGCAAGAACTGAATGTCCTCTTGAATCTTTCTTTGTTTTAGTCAAAACTGAAGTTTCTTTGGTATATATATATAGACTTGAGTTGTTATTATTATTGTACATAAACATTTTGTTATCGTTATCATTAAAAAGCATCCTCTTATAGTGCTACTCAATAACTACTATGGCTTTTGAAAAATACCAGAAGAAGTATTATAGAGAAATTTAACCAAACATAAATTTGTGACTTTTGTTATAAAAAAATACCCAAATAAAAAAAAAGCGACAGCTATCCCAAACCAACCATAACTTTGTTCTGGTGAGGAGTACGATAGTTTGATAAGTGATTTTAAATTCAAACATTCATTTCCCTACGTAAAAAGAAGTGAAAACTCTTTTTCTAATCCAATTATTGTTAAACTTTATTTTCCGGATAAAACAAGACCTTGCAGAAAAATCTAAACAGGACAAAAGATGGGTAGCAAATGTCAAATGGGATAAGACATATTTGTTAGGATACTTCAAAAAAATAGAATAAGAATAATTAAAATTCTTATAAAGAATATTCTGCTTTTAAGATATAGCGGTTGTCATATATTTCTCATCATTTATCATTTTGCCATTATAGGTAATTATTGATAGGTGGGTAGGCGAGGTTAGTTAATAGACTAAGATTAGATAATACACGTTGAAAACATATCGCCCATTTGATAGGACGGGACTACAAGTTGAAAACATATCTAGAATAAGAGAGGTCTTTTGACAAGAATAGTTTTTCTTGAAATAGCCATCACTAAAATTACTAATCTTGCTAAAAAACTACATCTGAAAAGCCATTTCCCCCTATTTTCTTACTTGTTTTTCAAGTGTCAGTAATTTGTGATTGAATTGGGCTTTCGACTTTCAATGTCAAAATCGTATGTTGATTTGATTTTTTGCTTCCGCTTAAAATCTCATCGTGTGAAACAATTACTGAATAGAAATTTTTTGTATAGGAGACTATCATAATTATATTCCCTTTTTTTCGGGTGGTTGAGTTCTGAAAAATTGGAAGAGATTTCTTATGACAATATTTGTTAGGAATTTATGATTGAATATTTGAAAATTCTTTTCCTACTTTTTTCACGTCCAGTTATTGTTAGATTTTTCTACTTTTGGATAAAACAAGTTCTTTACACTTGCTGAAAATTCTAAGGAGGACAAAAGATGGGCAGCAAATGTCAAATGGAATAAGACATATTTGTTAGGATATTTTAAAAAAATAGAATAATAATAATAATTAAAGCTTTTAAAAAAAATTCTATTTAAAAAAGAGAGATAAAAAATGTGTATTTTTAAAATTAAAAAGTAAAAAATTTAAAAATTAAGATAATAAACATATATTTTTTAATTAAAAAAAAACTCACAACATGGCTAGTAGCTTTCTCCACACATCACATGAACTAATCGAGCATTTCACGATACAGATTTGCCAGAACTGAATTTCCTATGAATCTTTCCCTGTTTGAGCCACGAAGAGCAGAACCAAGAGCACGCGCATATATAGATTTGGGCTATCATTATACATTATACAGAAACATTCTGTTCCTTCGCACGAAGTTTAATCCAAGTCTGTTCTTTTCTCCATGATAAAAGAAGCCATGCGTTTGGTCATTCTCTTGCCATTCTCGGACTCAGGTTTAAAGATATGATAAACATGGTCCTCCCCTTCCTGTTCAAACAGCTCCAATTCCCCTCTCCACCCACTCTTCTTCACGCCCTCATAGTACCAAACCCCTCTGTCCCTCAACGAATCTTTCCCAGCAACACACACAAGTATCCTAGAACACCCAAGCCCATCCAAACTGGGTGCTCCAGAAGCTAAAGGATTGATCATGGGGTTATCTATTCCACCAGGAGCAGAAGGGTACACGAAGTTCCAAACCAAAAACGGCAAGCTCTGCTCGTGCCCTGAAACTGGTTCAGACCCAATTGGCCTTGAACCGTAGAAATAAGGATGAACACATATAGCACCTAAAATTCTAACCTCACCACGCAAAGCGATGTTATGGACAATATTACCACCAGCACTATCACCCCCTATGAAAATTCTACTAAAATCTCCATAATTTAGCCATGGCTCGTCACTGGGGTCTCTCGTCGAACTGGTTGCGACCCATTTCAGGGCTTCCCAGCAATCTTCATAAGCTGCGGGTAGAAGGTATTCTGGAGCGAGCCGGTATTCTACAGAGACGACGACAACGTTTACTTGGGAGACGAAGTGGGTGAAGTAATGGTGGTAGAGCTGAGAGAAGGCGGATTCGAAGAAGAATCCACCGCCATGAAAGTAGACCAAGATGGGAAGCTTTTGGTGATGCTGGAATTGGGTCGTGTATTTTGGAAGGTAAAGCCGAGCGGTAATGGAGGGTTTGTGGGAGATGACGATGTCTTTGGAGGAGACTCCGGTTTGTGGGTCGTGAAGCGATGGTGGCACATATGGGGTTTGTCGGGGGCGTTCTACGGTGCCGTTTTTGTAGACTCGGATATAGGTAGGGATTTCTGCAACTATCTCTTCGTTGTTGGTAGTGGAAGCCATTAGAAGGAGACTGAGAATTGAGAACAGAGTTGTTAGATAGAACAAAGCCAGGGTGAGGAGTAAGCAGCAGGAACTACAAACTTCACTCAATATAGGCGGTTTTTTCTTTTCATTGGCAAAGATCGTGGGTTTGTATGAACATCAGAGTACGGTATTTATAGAACTTTCAACTGAGTTTTTTCAAATTTAGATAATTAGATTTGGTTGGAATAGTTTAGTTTTAATATTTATTTTTTTAATTTAAATTATTATTTTTAAACTAATAATTAAAAAAAAATTTTTATTTTACATCTTATATTTTTTACATAAAGATATCAAAATTTAAAATTTAAAAATATTAAGTCTAACTCATCTAAATTTAATATAAATGTTTTAGATTAAAATGAATAAAAAATTCAATTTCACCCACTTGATCTCATATTTTGTATGAGACAATTATTATCTTATCTTCGAATAATTTTTATTTATTTATTTATTAGAATAGATAAGGAGTGGAGCTCAAAACAAATAAAAAAAAAACTACATAACAATATAATGTTAAAAAGAGACGTCTTGGATATCTTTAAAGAGTAGCCGCCTAAATTTAAAGGAGATTATGCTAATTTTTGGACACCAAGTGAGACATTATAGTTATATCTCACCAACCAATCAACATACCGATTTGTCTCATGGTAAGTGTGATCAATAAGAGTCAACCACTTGTTATGGCAAAGTAGGCTTTGAATTTCCATCACCAACTTGTAACAGGGATGAACAACATCACAACCATTACGAATCAATAGAAGAGCCATTTTAGAATCAGTGTGGACAATCACCTTTTTCAGATTATAGTTCCAAGTAAGTTTCAACTCCCATAAAATTCCCTAAAACTCTACACTTATGATAGTACATACTCTTAGGTTATACTTAAATCCCACATGCTAGCCTCCTAATTCATTGTGGATAAGCCTACCACAAGAAGTAGCTCTATCCTTCTCCATTAAACCATCCATATTTAATTTGAAACACCCTTCTTTTGGTTTCTCCCCCCCTCCAATAAGTTGGGTCCCATGTTGCTTCCCCATTTTATTCCATTTATCTTCAATGGTTAAGTTTGTAGCCACTTGTTGTAGGCTTTTGAAGTAAAAACTGTCAATAGCATCAGCCCTTCCCTTAAACATGAGATCACATAGTGATGTCCATAAGAACCAAGTCAAGTACTTGAACACTTTCTACCAAGGTAGATGTCTAAATTTTGCATTGCCCAAGTCTTTCTAAATGTTCCAGTTTAACCAAGCCTGAAGCAGGAGACTAAAGAATAAGCTTCACTAGTTTTTTCCTACCATTCTCTTCCACAATTGAGTTGCCCTAACAAAACCTCTTAAACAATGGGTCATAAATTCCACTTCCCCATCTTTAAACAAGCACTTGGCAGAGTTCAAGATTTCCTGATTCACATAGAGGAGCTTCGTTTGTATGCGATCATGTGCCAATAGTCACAAAAAAATTTGTATCTTTTCAAGGCCCGACCATTTCCACTTGTCTTCCCACAAGGCAAGCAAAGGCTTGCTGTTCTCTTCCATCAAACTAGAATAGGCTAAACGGGTGGATAACATCCTTTTCTCCAAAGGTCTCCAAGAGATGATGTCTTTTCTCCTGATAGGCCTTGGGGGATTTATATTAGTGAGTGCATTAAGGATGTTAATCGGTACCATGTGACGAAAAGTGTCAAGATCCAGTGCCAAGAGACCATGTCCTTGACTTTGGCATGAAAGAGGTGTTTTGGAACTGCTTCAGTGACATACTTAATTATAGGTTTAGCAAGCAAAGTCTATCAATGAAACTAGAAGTTAATAGAAGTTCTATCGCTAAGGTTTTACCTCACACAGTCATAGAACTCAGGCCATGCTTTTGAGATGCCAGCCCAAACATTTGATGTATTCTTACATTTTTGAACTAAGGATGGCATTTAATTTTTACACCCATATTTAGATTTAAGGATTCGAACACATAAAGCCTTGGGCTCCTACACCAAATACCAATATAGCTTTATAATGAAGGCTTTATTTTGCATTTTAAAATTTTTTATTCTTAAACCTCCTCTATGTTTCAGATTGCAGACAGTTTCCCAAGCAACCATATGAAGTTTCCTCTCCTCTGAGCTCCAAAGAAAATTTTTGCTAACTCTCTCAATATCCTCACAGATAGAGTTGAGAAGTTGCATTGTTTGCATAGAATAACAAGGTAAAGCTGCCACCACTACTTGGATAAGTGTATTTTTCCAAGCTAGGTTTAGTAGTCTGCCCTCCCAAGAAGACAGCTTCATATTCAATTTTTCATAGATGCATCCGAACATAGTTTTTGAAACATGAGAATGTAACAAAAGGATACCAAGATACTTTTCAACATTTGCCATTAGAGAGACTCTCAAAATTTGACCAAAAGACACAGCCCTTTGAAATTGGACATTATGGGAGCAAAACATCTTTTTTTTTTTTAGAGATTCATTTTTTGACCTGAAGGCACGTAAAAAATATCCATACACCTTCTCATTACATTACATTACTTACACTAAATAAGTAATAAAATTATAATATATTATATTAATTTATATTATTAAATTTTATACATATATCAAATAGGTCTTAAATCTTAAAAGATGATAGTTTAGTGATATTTTTTTGGTCTTGAAAATTAAGGAAACATTTGCAACGGAATTCAAAATTAAACGGAATATATATATTTTTTCCCTTAACATGATATGATATTTGCAGAAATTTATAGCTACATTTTTTAATAATATATTAAAAATGGATGTTGAATGCACGCATTCCAATATATATCTAAGGGACCTTTTCCCAAAACAAAATGAGCCTGATCAATCTATTATATATATATATATATATATATATATATATATATATATATATATATATATATATATATATATATATATATAGAGAGAGAGAGAGAGAGAGAGAGAGAGATGGATAGAAAAAGAAAAGTTAGAAGAGTCACATTAATATATAAAAGCTATAATTTGCATTATTTATTACATATTGTTGAATAATATTATATTAGTTATATTATTTACATATTATTTATTATTATTTATGAATTTTTTTAAGATCAATTTTTGTTTAGACTCTCAGACAAATTTTAAGACCTCCATTTTGTAAGGATAGAGACTAGTTATTTGTAAATTATAAACAATGTTCGTACCATATCTTAAAATGTGTGCCATTGCTTTTTAAACTTTTGAGATCTGTTTTGTTGTTTTTTAATTTGGAAAGCCTTTGTACGAACCCCACTAGTCATCATATATATAGATCATGGTTGTATATTATTTATTTGCACGCTCTATAATGTCACATCATTATTGTAATATTAATTATTATTTATATAGTGTTTTCTTTTTTTTATTTAGATTTATATAATGTTTTCTTATTGGTTATACATTGTTTATTAGTGAATATTATTGTTTATTTATGTTTATTTATGTTTATTTTTATTTTTTCTCTGGGACCATCTCAGGTTAATGCTAATATTTATATGTATATAAATTTGTAGAAGCTCCATTGTTCACATTGTTTATTGTATAATTTCAATTGGGTTATATGTTGATGTACTATTTTATGTATTATCCATGTCCATATATATATTGTTTATGTACTTTTTCTTTAAAAAAAAAATTCTTATAAGGCCCAGAAAACATTTTTTTTAATTTTTTTGCAAAATGCAAATATATGTTCTAGTTATATATATATTCTAGTTACATACATACATACATACATATATATATATATAATTTTATTTTTAAAATGTTTATAAGTTTTTTTAAATTTTATTTTTCTCAATTTTTCTTTCTTTTTTAAATTTGAATTAGACCATATAATTAATATAAAATTTATGTAAACAAATATAATCCCCTTATACAGTAACTTTGATTTTTGTATTATTAATTTAGTATATATTATTGCGATCAATATGTTAAAGTGGCTTAAGGGAAGCAGATGTGACATCAATATAAATTAAAAATTAATAAACTTTGATTCAGTAATATTAGAATCATTTCAAAGTTAGAATTATAATCAAATCTAATTTAAAATGTCACTAAGTCTTTGTTCCAAAATGTTATATGTTTTCAAAAGCTATATATATATATATATATATATATATATAATTTTTCAAAGCTAGATAACTATTTATTGCTGTAATTAATATGTTCATGGTTCTACAATTTTATATTTTATTTTTTTCGAATCTCCTATTTTTTAAACTTTTTTTTTTACTTTCCTCAATTCCTGGCCACCATTTTAGTTATACAGTAAGTGCTGTAAAAAAGTTTATTTTTAGAATTAATAAAAATAATATTTAATAAAAATTTTATAAAAGTTGTTTTTAAAAGCAAAAATGGTAGACAAAATATTTGATAATAATTTTCATATGGATGGGCTGATTGACAATAATGGATATATACTAATTTTTTTGTAACACTAAAAATTGAAAAAACATTATATGAAGTTACTAAAATAATCTAAATTAGTTGAAAATATATATATATATATATATAATTTCTCAAACTTGTAACTAACTTGTTTATAAGTCTCATTTTCTTTTTTCAATTTTTTTTTAATTTCTTTCCTCCTTTCAATTTCTGTGCATTTACGCAAGGCCCACCACTAAAAAAATGATATAAAAATAAGAGTTAGGAACTCATCAAACTAACAATTGTAAAATTACAAATAATATATTCTAAGTAGTAATAGGTTTACTAAAATATATATTTAAAAATTTATTTAAAATAATAAAAAAATATTTTTAAAATTTTCAAATTTAGAATAACCACAATCCCTTTGGGGTTCTTCTTTTAAAATAAAAAAGGAGTCTAAATTTCTAAAATTTTTTATTGTAAAGCTTTTTATAGAGTTATAAAAAAAACAAGAGTGGAAGGAAAAAAGAAAAAGTGAACTCCATACATATTTATACTATATAGATCACTCTTTCACTAAAATTTATAATAAAATACTATAAAAAATTCTTACATTTCAAAAGGAGTTTGGATCCTAAAATTTGACTAAACATAAATTTGTGACTTTTATTATCTAGAAAAATATCAAAACCAAAATTTACAACAACTATAACTTTGTGTTCTAATGAGAAATATAAATAGTATAGCAAGTGATTTTAATGTTAGGCATCTATTCTTCTACATAAAAAATATATAAATACTTCCCCCTTGTCTTTTTCTTTTTTGAAACTAATTATTGATTATTTTTTTTTCATTCTTTTCCATACAATAGGTTCATTACATTGCAGAAAATTCTAGACAAGACAAAAGATGGGCAGCAAATACCAAATTAAATAAGACATATTTGCACTATTCCCAACTTGAAAAATGATAATCCGGATCTTTTTTTCTCTTTTTTCATATTATTTATCCAACTCAAATTTATTGATTTTGAAATTATAATCATTATCCATCCAAAAAATGAATTATAATTTTCAATAAATATTAGAAAATTTTAATTACAATTTTTAATTATATATCTAATACTAAAATCTGAATAACATAATGTGTTATATATCTATCAAATAAACAGTTCTACTGTTTTTATATTTTGAAAGTATAAAAATATATAAATGACAATATATTACAACTCTTTAAAATTTGATTAGCCAAACAAGAATTTCAATGGTTCTCACAAGAAGCAACAATTGTCAAGTAGTGGCCCCGTGCAAAACTTGTTTTATAGGAGGAACCAGAAAGTAACGTTGTTGGTGAGTATTATACATCTACTTAGAATTTTACCCGTCTCAAGAACATGTCCATATACTTAGTCCTGAAAACATGTCATCATGACACTTCTTTAAATGGTAAATCCAATTTGATAGGATAAATAGGCTAAAAATTAAAGGGGAAAGAAACTCATAATATGGCTAATAGCTTTCTCCACAAGTCACAGAAACTAATCAAGCATTTCCTAATTGTAACGGTCCCAAAAAAAAAAAGGGGGAGAGGGGGTTTTTTTTTTAAAATTATTTTATTATTTTATTTATTTCTTTTTATTCTTTCCTTCTTTTCTTTATTATTCTTCCTCCCTTAGCTTCTTTCCTAATCCGCTGCTCCTCCCCCTCGCGTACAGCTCCCTCTCTTGTTTGAAGTTCACGATCTCCCTCTCCAGTGCAGCTGCCATATTCTTCCTCTTCTGTGAAGCTTCTTCGGCGCTGTGCTAATCTCCTTGAAGATTAATATGGAAAAAAAACAAAGAAAATATTGTAAATATATATTATAAAAAAATGTTGTAGAAGAAGATTATAATATGGGAAATTGGAATGAAAAAATGGAAAAAGTGATGAGGAATGTTTAAAAAAAATAAAAGTGAGGCATAAAATATTGTTGAAGAATATAGGAGGGAAAAAAATTTGTCAACATGAAAAACTATAATGGTAGAAATTTTTGAATCAACAATTACAATGGAAACTAGAAGAAAAAGTTACAAATGTTATAAACAAGAGAGGTATGGAAAAAAAATTGTAAAAGAATAGTGTAATATGGGAAATAAGTATGGGAGAAAAATGAAAAAATTGTTAAAGAATATTAGTTAGAATTAAAAGTTGTGTGAAGCAGTATTGGAAAAAAATATAATATAAAAAAATTGTCAATATTGAATACTATAAAGGTGAAAAATATTTAACCAAAAATCATAAAAAAAAGTTATAAATGTTATTTAAAAAAATATATGAAGAAATATTGTAAATAAATATTAAGATATGGAGAAAAAATGAAAAAAATGTGAAAGAATGTTGGGAAAAAAGAAAAGTGATGTAAAAAAATATTGTTAAAGAGTATGAAATGGGGAAAAATATTAAAGGATTAATATAGAAAAGAGATAATAAAAAAATATTGTAAAAATATATTATTAAAAAATAAAAATGTTATAAAATTGATTACTAAGAAATAATAAAATTGATAATACTGTATAATATAAGTTATTATAAAAAAAATTGTGTAATAATAAGAAAAATGAAAGTAAAAAAAATACAAAATTAAAAAAAATCAGCATATCAGTATAATATAAAATAGTAATAAAATAATAATTTATAATCTTTTTGCTTTAGTTTAGATGTTAGCAATAATATTGATTGGACAGGCAACATAAATAACGGAAAAGAGGTTATATTCATATATGCAAATGAGTAAATATACAAAACTGAAGAAGGTGCAACATTTATTGCAGCTACAGTTGATGTAATGACAGTTGATTATAACATTTCACTGGAGAGGTTAAAACAAGAAGTTGCCGAACAGTTACAGTTGAACTCAAATCAATATGTGTCTGACTTGGTATATAGACATCCAATGTCACTGAGACCCACAAAATATCGAGCATGTAAGTTAAAGAGGGATGCCAACGTCCAAGCTATGTGGGTGGCAAATGCAAAGTTTCCATCACAGTTGGGTTCAGTATAATTGTATGCAAAAATATCGTCGAATGATATAAACTTAAATGTGACAATTCAAACAATAGTTGAAAATGTGTTAGATCCCCTCCCATCATCTAGCCACGGTAACGTCACCTACGAGCAGTCTGCCCTGTTTATGACATACTTTACAAGTAGCGGTGAATATCCACCAATTGGTTCAGTTGACTATACCTCTCATTCGAGTTCATCTCATTTTCCAGTTGATGATATCTCACACTTGTGTTCGTTGCATGAACCAATTAGGTCCCCCTTTCTCCTCCAGAACAAATAAAGGACATAATGGATGAATTTGAGGCAGAGAATGAATATGATGCTACTCTTTACGATTGCCAGGGCGATGGTTATATAAATGATGATGAAGACATTGATTGTATAGATGCTACCGTGAATCTAGCAGCTCCCATTAATATTTATGATGACTCAACGGTTGCGTTCTTTGAACAAGTAGATGCAGACGGTGCGAGAGTTCCTAATTATGCCAAAATGGAGGAAGCAGCGATAAACATGAATGATAGCCAAGAGTTACATGTAGGCATGCTGTATAATGATCAGCGACCTTTTCATCGAGCAATAAAGGTATATTCGATACGCAGACATCACACTTTTAAGGTGTATCATTCCTCTAAAAAATATGCAGAATACAGGTGTCTTCAATACAAAAAGGGGTTATGCAAATGGAGGGTTAGAGCCTGTTACCGAAAGAAAGAAAATTATTGGGAGATAATAAAATACAATGGGCCTCAAACATGTGTTTCAGCATCTTTGTCGCAAGATAACTTGAAATTAGACTCTGATGTTATTTCAGTATACATTGTATCTATGGTGACTGAGAACCCTTAAATGTCAATTCGAGAGGTCATTGAGCAGGTCCATTTGATATTTGGGTACAATGTTACATACAAGAAGGCCTAGAAGGGCAAATATCGAGCCATCTCACATGCATTTATAAATTGGGAGAAGTCTTATACTTTGTTGCTTAGGTGGCTTGTTACTGTTTAACATTTCATACCCGACTTGTACCATGACTTTATGTATAAGGAACCTGTACCGACTAGCATAGCTAATGGTGAGTCTGTCATGTTTCATTGAGTATTTTGGACTTTTAGGTCATGCATTGAGGCATTTAACTACCTAAAACCAATGGTCTAAATAGATGAGACTTTCCTTTACGGCAAATATAAGAGAACTGTATTAATTGCAAGTACACAAGATGGTGAGAGGAATATTGATCTCTTACTTTTGCAATAGTAGAGGGGGAAACTTACGAAGTATGGGCATAATTTTTGTTTAATCTCTGAGCACATATGGTGAAAAAGAAAAATAAGCTTTGCTTGATTTCTGACCGTCATGCTAATATCTTGGCTGCCGTGGCCAATTGGAGCATAGGGTGGTAGCCTTCACAGGCTTATCATATGTTTTGTCTTCGACATTTGGCTAGCAATATCAACAAAAAATTTAGACTGCAGCGACTAAAAAAATAGTTCAAAAAAGTTGGTACATCTTATTATTATTTAACCTTGTAATTATTCGTTTAGTACGATGATACAGTTTTGTAAGAATTACTATTTTTCGTATCTTTCCATGTACATGTTATCTATATGAGCAGTGCAAAGTTGATGAAGAATTAACTCACATATACTGACTTGACTCACACGCTGCTAATTGGATTGAGGAGATACCTAAGGGTCAATAGTGTCGGGCGTACGATGTTGATGGAAAACGATGGGGTCACATGATAACAAATTTAGCGGAGAATATAAATGCAATTTTTAAAAGGGTTAGGTTCTTACCTATACTCAGGTTGGTTCAGGCAACATTCTACCGGTTAACCAGGTATTGGGTCCAATGAGCCGTGAAGGCAACTGCATAACTTCAAGCAGGAGAAGTTATATCTGAGGACATTAGATTGAAGTTGGCAATCAGAACTCAAATAGCATCAACATATGCAGTTCGTGGATTTGATAGATGTGGGTCGACGTTTGAGGTTGAGGAGCCATATGATCTGACTAATCAATAATTTGGTCGATCCTGTAAAGTCAACTTAGTCACCCGTACTTGTAATTGTGATAAATTTCAAGCTTTGAAATATCCTTGTCAGTATGTATTAGCAGCTTATGCCCATGTTCGAGTAAACTACATACAGTATGTAGATCAAATGTTTCGATTGGAGACTATTTTAAAGGCTTATGAGATTGAATTCCACCCCATTAGAGGTGAAGTGTACTAGTCTCAGGTTCAAGGGCCAACACTTATTCCAAATCCTGCAATGACATGTGGCAAAGGTCGATCTAAGGCAAGTCAAATTCGAAATGAAATGGTTTGGCGAGAATCCTCAAGAGATCTGCCACGATGTGCTTTGTGCAGGCAGACGGGTCATAATCGTGCAACTTGTCCCTCGCGTTGCCCCCCGAATGCATGGCTTTTTACTTTGCTAGTTGTTTTTTTTCAGCTGGTGTATTGCAGCTGCATTGTATTGCTATGTAATTTTTCATGTGCTGCTTATTTGACTATGAACTATTTAGCAGTGGATGTTACATGTTTACTGTTGTTGTCAAAGATGCTACTTTCTATTATTCATTCCATATTGTTTTGTTTCTATCTACTATTTGTTTTATTGTCTTATCATATATTTTGTTAGGAGTTCGCTTGTTACCAATTAACCTATGTATTTATCAAATATTCTACTATAAGTTTTAGCTCAATACTATCTTGTACCATTTGTATTATAGAATTATGTCAGGCCCGAGACACGTTGTTTATTCAAGCTTAGAGGATGAGTCATTATTGTATTTGCAGACTAGACACATTTCTTAGGCAGTGTGGTTGAACAGGGTATGTTAAAAAATTGAAATTTTTACTTTTGCTTATTCTATCATTACAAATGGTAAAAAAATTTTCCCTATAATAACTAGATCGCTTTTTTCGACTACGTTGAGTTGCATATGACCCATAATTAGAGTCTCTTCCACCAGTTATAGTGCCACATTTTAGAGTCATTGGCTTTTATGGGGTATCTTGTCTCACAGCACTTGATGATGAGAGACCCTCTAGGAACCTTGTCCTAGGAACCTTCAAAAAGATGACACTTTGCCCGAGACCGGCTAGAAAACAAGAATTTTGGTCAAAGGAAAGACCCTAAGAGAACTTGTCTCTTAGAACCCTAGCCTTAAGACGCCACAAAGGAAGACCAATCCTTTGATAAGTCACGTGAACTCTCAGAGAACACAAAGAAGCAAAAGCCTCACAAATAATTGAATAATACTCAATTTCATTCATCTGTAAAATAGAGTACAATAGGAAGCCTTTTATAAGCAAAATTTTCTAGAGTCCTAATTAAAGTAAAACTCTAAAACCTGATTAAAAATATTTTAAATGATACCTAATATATCCTAATTAGATTAGGATACTAATTTTAACTTGATCTCCAAGATAAGCTCTTTGACCAAGTTCAAAAAAATAATAAAATAATAAAAAACGAAATTTCAAAAGGAATCCTAGTCAAAACTAATCAGCTTCTTAAGTTGTCACATGGGATGCTCATGCTTCATTAAAAATCACATGGTTGTCACATGATTCTTAATCTCTTGCAATTGGACTCCAATTGGGCCTTAGCACTCCTCTTGTATGTGTATAGTTAATTGGGCCTTCAACATGTTGGATATTGACTTTATTTGCTCCATGGCCCTTCTTAGAACATTGGGCTTCCACTTGGACTTCCACTTTTGCATCTTTAAGGAAATATCATGTCCAAAGTCCAATTCAGCATATTTTGAATTTATCAAATATGGATCTTGGGCTCTAAACTTGGGCCGACGTCCAACATAGATATTATCTTGAGTTCTTTGAAATTTTTGGACATAGTGCACAATTTGGGCCACTTGAGCTCTTTGAAGTTCTTGATGGATAAGGGCTTTTTGAATTTGTAGTGCTTTAATGGCCATGCCTACTGATATTGTATCATTCCCTCCTTCTTTGAAAAGATTCGTCCTCGAATCTTCGCCATTAGGTGGTTTATTGGGAAACAAATCTAGGCAATTACAACTCTTTTCAATGCTAGTTGAAGATGCGGGTCCATTATGTGGCTTCTTTGAAAACAAATCTCTACATACCTGCAAGGAGCTAGAACTAACAATAGGCAAAGATGGGTTAAGATTGTTAGTAGATAAATAAATATCCTTACACACGCTCTCAACCTCTCTTTTTTCATCAAACAAGCTCACATTCATGCTTTTCTCACTTTTCTCACAACTTTCTTGCTCTTTCTTTTCACTCACACTCGTTTCTTTTTCAATTTCATCTTTCTCTCTCTCTAACTCATATTCTCTTTCTTTTTCTTTTGCTCTCTGTTTTTCCTTCATTTTGTATGCTTGTACTATTCTCATTTGATCCTCATAAGCATCCATAGGATCAAGAGATACCAATACATGATTTTTTTCATTGAATACAAATGAATAGCAATAGCAATGTCTGTGCTTATGCTTAACATATTTAGCTTTTCTCAGATGTTTCCATGGTTTACCAAGCATAATATGTCCATCAGATATAGGAGCTACATCACATAAAACTTTATCATGATATTTACCAATGGAGAAAGAAATCAAAACTTGCTTATTAACCCTAAACTCAGCACTACCCTTCAACAAGGTATAGGGCCTAGCATGCTTTATAGTAGGCAAGTTTAATTTCTCAACAAGTAAGGTACTAGCAACATTTACATAGCTACTATTATCAATAGCCATGCTACAGACTTTCTCTTTGATAAGGCATCTAGTATGGAAGTCAGGAGATGCCTTTTCCTTATATTGTCCTGTAGAGTTGGAATTAGATTGGAATGCATCTAACCATGCACAAGTTTGCTTAAATTGCTCTTTGTTAGCCTCTTCAAGGAATTTGTACTCATTGGACATCTTAACACCTGAAAAGTTAGTCAAAGAAAGATAGAAGGAATAGGACCTCACTCACTCTTTTCACGTGTTTACACTCAAAAGATGATAAGTTCACTCGTGTTTAACTCTCTTTTTGGCTTTTTCTTTAATGTTAACGCTCTTGCCTTTTACCACTCAATAATTTGCTTCTTACAAGTGTTCTAAGCAAGTCATAAGCAAATCAAATGAAAAGATCAGACTAGTGGCAATCAAAAAACTAGAATCCTAAAATGTAAATTCCCAAAGAATCAAACAAAGGAGAAAAAAAAGGTGTGTAACAAAAAGGAAAAAGAAGGAGTAAGGGAAGGTCTGGAAGGAAAGAGATGAAAAGAAAAAAAAAATCTGAAAATAAGAAACCTTAAGAATAGAAAACTACTTGCAATTCAACTTTCGAACAATTAGGAAACAATATCCTTTCTTGAATGCAAATAGGTAAGTAGAAAACTTGGTAGCCACTTAATGCAATTAAATTAGGAAACAAACTCCAATTAGGAAATTGACTCCAATTAGGAAACTTACTCCAATTAGGAAATTGACTTTAATTAGGAAACTAACTCCAACTAGGAAATTGACTCTAATTAGGAAACTAACTCCAATTAGGAAATTGACTCTAATTAGGAAACTAACTCCAACTAGGAAATTAACTCCAATTAGGAAACAAACTCCAATTAGGAAATTAACTCTAATTAAGAAACTAACTCCAACTAGGAAATTGACTCCAATTAGGAAATTAATTCCAATTAGGAAATTGACTCCAATCTTGCTTTTAATTTTGAATTGGCACAACTTGCAATTTTGAATTCTGCAATCTGAATTTTTTTTTTCACCCTTTTTTTTTCGAATTTTTTATTTAAAAAAAAAATTTTCGATTTTTTTTTTTTTTTGAGGATGGAGGAACACAACAATGGAAGACAGAAGAAGATAAAAGAAAAAGACGAAGATGAAAAATGTTAATGGAAGGAGAGAAAGTATGAAGAACAATGAAAAGGAAAACACAAAGATATACCTTGTACTAGCGACCAAAGCTCTGATACCAAATGATGAGAGACCCTCTAGGAACCTTGTCCTAGGAACCTTCAACAAGATGACACTTTGCCCGAGACCGGCTAGAAAACAAGAATGTTGGTCAAAGGAAAGACCCTAAGAGAACTTGTCTCTTAGAACCCTAGCCTTAAGACGCCACAAAGGAAGACCAATCCTTTGATAAGTCACGTGAACTCTCAGAGAACACAAAGAAGCAAAAGCCTCACAAATAATTGAATAATACTCAATTTCATTCATCTGTAAAATAGAGTACAATAGGAAGCCTTTTATAAGCAAAATTTTCTAGAGTCCTAATTAAAGTAAAACTCTAAAACCTGATTAAAAATATTTTAAATGATACCTAATATATCCTAATTAGATTAGGATACTAATTTTAACTTGATCTCCAAGATAAGTTCTTTGACCAAGTTCAAAAAAATAATAAAATAATAAAAAAACGAAATTTCAAAAGGAATCCTAGTCAAAACTAATCAGCTTCTTAAGTTGTCATATGGGATGCTCATGTTTCATTAAAAATCACATGGTTGTCACATGATTCTTAATCTCTTGCAATTGGACTCCAATTGGGCCTTAGCACTCCTCTTGTATGTGTATAGTTCATTGGGCCTTCAACATGTTGGATATTGACTTTATTTGCTCCATGGCCCTTCTTAGAACATTGGGCTTCCACTTGGACTTCCACTTTTGCATCTTTAAGGAAATATCATGTCCAAAGTCCAATTCAGCATATTTTGAATTTATCAAATATGGATCTTGGGCTCTAAACTTGGGCCGACATCCAACATAGATATTATCTTGAGTTCTTTGAAATTTTTGGACATAGTGCACAATTTGGGCCACATGAGCTCTTTGAAGTTCTTGATGGATAAGGGCTTTTCGAATTTGTAGTGCTTTAATGGCCATGCCTACTGATATTGTATCACTTGATGTTGATGCGGCTCTTATTTCAGCACTTGTTGAGTGATGGCGGCCTAAGACACATACTTTCCATACAATATAGGGCGAGTTTACCATTACGCTATAAGATGTAGCAGTACAGTTAGGTCTTCTAGTGGCAGGTCTCCCTATCACTAGTTCACTGAACTTTTATTGGCGAGGCATTTGTAGGATTCTTCTTGGGATTGAGCCGCTAGAGGAGGAGTTTGATGGCTAGAAACTTAGTATTACTTGGCTCGCCAATCATTTTGAGGCACTTCCAGAGAATGTGGATAAGAATGACATACTATATTTTGCACGTGCCTATATATTGCGTTTGATAGGTGGAGTTCTCATGCCAGTAGGTCGGGACATAGAGTTCCCTTTATGTACCTAAGATTCCTCCAAGACCTCCAAATTGTAGGTCAATTCAGTTGGGGCTCTGTAATGCTGGCATACCTCTATAGAGAATTATGCAATGCCACTGATTATAAAGAGGTTAATATTAGTGGCTATCTAATATTACTTCACTTGTGGGTCTGGGATCGATTTCCTAGGTTAGCCCCTAAAAAGCCCCCTCCTATAAACCTTTAGCTTGATGTGTATGATGTGCTCCTTCTACTTGCTTATAGGTATGAATCCTATTGTGAGCTAAATACCTACTACATGGTTCATGTTGCTTATATAAATCAGAATTAACAACTATTTCCATTTACATCTTATAGGTGGAGGTGTATGGGTCAATATCCATGTCCGAGAAAATTAGCAATACAACATTACAGAATATTGTTAGACCAGATAAGAGCTGATGAGGTTTAAAACACTTCCTACTGGCTTGTTGCTTAGTTACCTTAGTTATACTATATTCTTATATATTTAATTTCGTTATTTGTAGATCATATGGCGTCCATATGATGCAGATGATGTATGTTAGTTAATACCTGACTATTGCCTAATCTTCTCAGATATTTGGCTTGCATCTGTGCCACTTATTTGCTTTCACATTGTAGAGTGACATCATGCTGATCGTGTCCTCCAACAGTTTGGTCGGCTACAGCCAATACTGCATGCTCCCTATAATTTAAAAGAGGTATATACACTTACGCTCAAAAGCAAGATTTATTTAGATTGGCAAAAAGAGCATGAGAACTTCATACATGCTTGGTGGAGTTGGTAAGATACTTTATCATTTACACTGATATCATTAGAGCCTCTAGATCACTCTTCAGAATATATGAAATGGTATTGGATGGTTACTCGCAGGTGGATCCACCCCATTAATGGTGTTTAGGGTTTTGTGGTAATTGTTAAAGATGTAGCACATTTATTTTATTACACTTTTTTTATACTTATTATATGTATGAATTTCAATTTTTTTTGACAGGCTGATGTAACTGATCGCTTACGAGTTCTTGCTATAGATGACTACTCACCGTTAGCTCTTGCTGTGCTCACCGATTGTACTAGCATACTCGATGCACTTGGTCAGCATTGAGACATGACAATTTCTCAAGCTGCTCCTTCTGCCCCTCATTTGCCAAGGCCACAGCTTCCTCCACCTCACACAGTAAAGAGAGCTTGGGGTTTTATGTCTACTAAAGAGCCCATGGTGGACGATCAACTTTATTGTAATTCTACCCTTAGTGTTAGCATTGCATCTGCGATGCCTGGTCCTTCTTTTCATACATCTACAGAGATGCAGGTCTACTCTGATGCCACTGGACTAGCTTCATTCCCAGCCACACAGACACAGATACACCATGACACTGCGGGTCCATCTTCTTCCATGGCGACATAGACCCATCATGACACGACAGGTCCATCTTCTTCTATGCCACCCATGCATTTTGTTGATTTTGGAAGTGTTAGCTCTTCATTTTACATGCCATGTGGTTTCTTCCCTTTTACACCTATCTTCGTAGATCAAACAATGTCTGTTTTTGAATTTGCTTCTGGGTCCTCTCCATGTATTAGATCACAGCAAACGGGATATATTACACCACATCAGCCAATTCCTCCACTTCAATCCCCCCAGTAAAATGTGAATCTTGTGCCCTACCAATAAGTGGAAGAAGAAGGAAATAATGATAACGAAGAAGATGAAGATGAGGTCAATAATGATGAAGATGTCGAGCAAAGGCTGAGGTACAGCAGGCAGAAAACAAAGACCATCCTGCCCGACAACAAGGTCAATGATTAAGAACACAAACTCGATGTGGCACAGGCAGTCATTTCTTTTTAACTTTATATATATATATATATATTTCTCACTTCTATGTTTTCTCCCAAAAAAAAAAATGAATTATGTTAATTTACCTAACATATTTTATGACATATGAATGAACAAAAATTAATGAGGCTAAAAAAGTGATTTTTTATTTATTTTCTCAACTACTTCATTAATAAAATATTACACATATTTACAATATCAAGATAACGTGTAATTAACGATGCTGCAAAACATTAACAACATATTATCAAAAAAATAATAATAACAAAGATTAAATTAAAAAAACTTTAACACACATGAGCTTATTTCCAAATTAACATCTAAGTAAGACTATGGTAGTAAGAAGAAGCGATACCATGACCAAGATAAGGAAAGCTAACTAAAAATTACGCAAAGACAAAAGAAATGACACAAAAACAAGTGAAGCATCCGTGTCAAAGAACATGAAAGCATAATTGTGGTATCCATTTGTCTCTCAAAGATTATTTAGCTTTATTTTTGTTTCTTCTGTTGTTTATTTCTCTTTTTCTTTCCTTTACTTTGCATGCCATGCAATCCATTGTGAGAAAAAAAAAGGCTTAGTGTTTAGAACAGGATGTAGCATGTCAACTATTTCTTATCCTTTTCTAACACTTATATTCTTACTTTTAAACTATAATAAAAAGATTATCAAATTATAATTATAATAATACAGTAGACATTACATAACAAATTTTTGAAGCCTTTTCATTTTTTGTGAAAATCTATGTATAATCTAATGTATCCTAAGTTTCAATTTTTGCTTGCAACTCAGCTAAAATGTCATTCAACTTCACATAAAACTAATTTTTTCGTTCATCAATTTTTAACTTATAAACTATTACTTCATTAATATAAACTAATTTATTATCTATGGCGTTACTTGCTTCACTTAGAAAGCACATTTAATATGTTTTAAAATTATTTATTATAACTAAACTTAACTGCAAAAATTTTTAATAAAATTATATTATTTATAAAGAATTTTAAAAACACTCAACCACGTAATATTAAACTATAAAAAATATATACGTATTATATTATTATTAAAATATTATATATTTATCACACTTTAATTTACATAATAATAAAAAATGTAATAATTTATACATAAATTTCTTTTATAAAAATCACATCGAAAAATTAAGAAAAGGATATAAAAATTATTGAAGTGCTATAGAAAATTTTTAATTCAAAATTAAAATATTCTTACCATTTTTTGAATAAAAAATATAAAAATTTAAATATAAAAATGATTCCCTCCTGATGCATTTTCCTAAAAACCTTTTATTTAATTTCTTTAAAAATTAATTTTTAAATAAATTAAATTATTTAAGAAAAGGATATAAAAATTTGTATATAAAAATTATTGAAGTGCTATAGAAAATTTTTAATTCAAAATTAAAATATTCTTACCATTTTTTGAATAAAAAATATAAAAATTTACATATAAAATTGATTCCTGACGCATTTACCTAAACGCCTTTAATTTAATTTAAATAAATTAAATGGACATGGTTACTTTGTAATAGTGTCCAATAAAAAAATTTAATTTTTTTTTAAAAAATGGACACAGTTACTGTGTCCATAAAATTTTTTTTAAAAAAATTCGTATTATATCCAAAAAAAATTAAAATGACAATTATGCATTAGATGAATTATAAAATTGAAACATTATATTTGAGTCAAAATTCCAACTTATAACTATATTTTTTAATCATATATTAAAATAATGGATGTTAGATACACGTATTCCAATATATACTTAAAGGACCTTTTCACCCCAAACAAAATGAGTCCAATCAATTTATAACATATATATATACACACATATATAGACAAAGAGAACCAAAAAACGTTATAAAGAGTCACATTAATTATATATATATAAATTATAATTTGCATTATTTATTATATATTATTAAATAATATTACATTAGTTATATTATTTATATATTATTTATCATTATTCATGAATTGCTTTTCTTTTCTGTGGGAACATTTTTTTCTTTACAAGACTCACAGGAAAATTTTAATATCTGCTCCATTTTGTAAGGATAGGTATTAGTTATATGTAAATTATAAATAATGTCGTACCATATCTTAAAATGTGTGCCATCGCTTTTTAAACTTTTGAGATCTATTTTGTTGTTTTTTAATTTGAAAATCCATTATGTGTATATATATATATATATATCATGGTTGCATATTACTTATTTGCACTCTTCGTTACGTTACATTATTATTTATATAGTGTTTTCTTACTACTCGTATATTGTTTATTGTCGTATATCACTCTTTATTTATATCATTTTTTGTTTTTAGTTTTTTTTTTCTATGAGTTCCATATTTTCTTTTTTTTTTTTAATTTTTTATATTGTAGGATCCACATTTTTTTAAACTCTTCAATTTGCAGGTTAATGATAATTACATATATAAATATATATATAAATAAAAGAAATGAATCTTAAAATTTTATTTTTAAACTGTTTATTAGTTTTTAATTTTTTAATTTATTTTTTTCAATTTTTATTTCTTTTTTAAATTTGAATTAGACCATATAATTAATATAAATTTTATGTAATTGCATAAAATTCACATCTAATTTAAGATAACGTTGACAAATATAATCCCATTATACAATAACTTTGATTTTTCTATTATTAATTTAGTATGTATTATTGCGATCAATATGTTAAAGTGGCTTAAGGGAAGCAGATGTGACATCAATATAAATTAAAAATTAATAAACTTTGATTCAGTAATATTAGAATCGTTTCAGAGTTAGAATTATAATCAAATCTAAATTAAAATGTTACTAAGTCTTTGTTTCAAAATGCTATATGTTTTCAAAAGCTATATATATTTATTTATAATTTTTTAAAGCTGGATAACTATTTATTACTGTAATTAATATGTTCATTGTTCTACAATTTTATTTATTATTTTTTCTGAATCTCCTATTTTTTACACTTTTTTTTTTTGCTTTCCTCAATTCTCAACCATTTTAGTTATACAGTAAGTGCGGTAAAAAAGTTTCTTTTTAGAATTAATAAAAATAATGTTTAATAAAAATTTTATAAAAGTTGTTTTTAAAAGCAAAATTGATAGACAAAATATTTGATAATAATTTTCATATGGATGGGTGGATTGACAATAATGGATATATACTAATTTTTTTTGAAATACCAAAAATTGAAAAAAAATTATATAAAGTTACTAAATAATTTAAATTAGTTGAAATATATATATATATATATATATATATATATATATATATATATATATATATATATATATAATTTCTCAAAGATGAATAATTATTTATTATTGGAACTAACTTTCACTAAATTTTACAATAAAATACTATAAAACATTCGTACATATCAAAAGGAGTTTGGATCCTAAAATTTGACTAAACATAAATTTGTGACTTTTATTATCTAGGAAAATATCAAAACCAAAATTCACAACAACTATAACTTTGTGTTCTAATGAGAAATATAAATAGTATAGCAAGTGATTTTAATGTTAGACATCTATTCTTCTACATAAAAATAAATAAATAAATAAAGACTTCCCCCTTCTCTTTTTTTATTTAAACTAATTATTGATGAAGTTTTTTTTTTCATTCTTTTCCATAAAATAGGTTCATTGCATTGCAGAAAATTCTAGACAAGACAAAAGATGGGCAGCAAATACCAAATGAAATAAGACATATTTGCACTATTCCCAACTTGAAAATTGATAATCCCGATCTTTTTTCTCTTTTTTCATATTATTTATCCAAATTAAATTTATTGATATTAAAATTATAATCATTATCCATCCAAAAAAGTAATTATAATTTTCAATAAATATTAGAAAAATTTAATTACAATTTTTAATTATATATCTAATACTAAAATCTGAATAACATAATGTGTTATATATCTATCAAATAAACAGTTCTACTGTTTTTATATTTTGAAAAGTATAAAAAATATATAAATGACAATATATTACAACTCTTTAAAATTTGATTAGCCAAACAAGAATTTCAATGGTTCTCCCAAGAAGCCACAATTGTCAAGTAGTGGCCCCGTGCAAAACTTATTTTATAGAAGGAACCAGAAAGTAAAGTTGTTGGTGAGTATTGGCGGTATGCAAAACATTTTATCAATGTTCTTTATTTTTTAAATTAATTATTGCCCATTCCTGGCGTTAAATGGTAAATCCTAATTTGATAGAATAAAGAGACTAAGAATATTTGAAAAAAAAAAACTCATATTATGGCTAATAGCTTTCTCCACAACCCCATGGAAACTAACCAGGCGTTTCATATTTCGAATTTGCATGAACTGCATGTGCTCTTGAATGTTTCTCTGTTTGAGTCACAGAGCAGAACTAAAGTTTGTTCGGTATAAATTATGCAAAAGGTGATTTTTTCATATAGTTTTTAAACAATATTTATTATACTCTTTTATCATTATTTAATTAATAATTTTTTATTATTTATTTAAAGTGAAAATATGGGAATCATTTTTAATTTAAAAATTATTTTTTTAATTCTTTCTGCGGTTACATTACTTTATATTTTGCATATCATATTAACCCTAAAAACACACCCATATATATATATAGAGAGAGAGAGAGAGAGAGAGAGAGAGAGAGAGAGAGAGAGAGAGAGAGATTTGAGTTGTTATTATTATCATTATACAGAAACATTCTGTTACTTTTGTTATGACTAAAAACATAGAAACATTTTTCTTATCATTATCATTAAAAAGCATCTTCTTATAGTGCTGCTCAATAACTACTATGGCTTTTGAAAAATGCCACAAGTATTGTAGAAAAATTTAACCAAACATAAATTTGTGACTTTTGTTAAAAAAAAAAGACCAAAAAAAAGCTACAACGATCCCAAACCAACCGAAACTTTGTTCGGGTGAGGAGTATGATAGTTTGATAAGTGATTTTAAATTCAAACATTAATTTCCCTACATAAAAAAAACTGAAAACTCTTTTTCTAAGTTTTTCTAATCCAATTATTGTTAAACCTTATTTTTTCGATAAAACAAGAACTTGCAGAAAAATCTAATCAGGACAAAAGATGGGTAACAAATGTCAAATGAGATAAGACATATTTGTTAGGATACTTTGAAAAAAGTAGAATAATTAAAATTCTTATAAAGAATATCCTGCTTTTAAGATGTAGCTGTCGTCGTATATTTTATATTATTTATTACCTCCAGTTTTATATATAAAAAATAAATAATTAACTTATAAAGATTAAAAAAATTAGTTAAAAATAATTATTTTTTTAATTTAATTTTAAATAAAAATTATATTTTAAGAATATTTTTATTTAATGTATGTATTTTTTTTAAAAAAATTAATAATAATTGCTACTCATAATTTAAAAGACTCATTTAATAAAAAACTTAATTAAAATACTATAATTAATATATCAAACATTAATAATAACTACTACTCATAATTTAAAAGACTTATTTAATAAAAAGTTTAATTAAAATATTATAATTAATATATCAAATATTAGTAGTTTATTTTTTATATTTCAAATCAAATTAAATCTCAAAAAGTCTCATAAGAGAAAATATCATTTTGCCATTATAGGTAATTATTAATTGGTGGGTTGGTGAGGCTAGTTAACACAGGTTAGATAATACATGTTAAAAGCATATCGCCTATTTGATGGGAAGAGAGACTGTATTGTAACCAACTATAGGTCTTTTGACAAGAGTAATTTTTCTTGGAAAAGCCATCGCTAAAATTACTAATCTTGCTAAAAAAACACTACATCTGAAAAGCCCCTTTTCCCTATTTTCTTACTTGTTTTTCAAGTGTCAATAATTTGTGATTGAAATGGGCTTTCAACTTTCAATATCAAAATCGTATGCTGATTTGATTTTTTGCTTTCGCTTAAAATCTCCTCGTGTGAAACAATTATTGAATAGGAATTTTTTTGTATATGAGAATATCATAATTCTGAAAAATTGGAAGACATTCCTTATGACAATATTTGTTAGAAGTTTATGATTGAATATTTGAAAATTCTTTTCCTACTTTTCTCTAGTCCAATTATTGTTAAATTTTTCTTCTTTTGGATAAAACAGGCTCTTTACATTTGCTGAAAATTTTAAGCAGGACAAAAGATGGGTAGCAAATGTCAAATAGAATAAGACATATTTGTTAGGATATTTATAAAAAAATAGAATAAGAATAATTAAAATTCTTATAAAACAATTCTATTTAAACACAAGAGAGATAAAAACGTGCATTTTTAAAATTAAAAACTAAAAAATTTAAAATTAAGATAATAAACATATATTTTATTAAAAAAAAAAAACTCACAACATGGCTAATGGCTTTCTCCACACATCACATGAACTAATCAAGCATTTCACAATACAGATTTGCAAGAACTGAATTTCCTATGAATCTTCCCTCTCTGAGCCATAAAGAGCAGAACCAAGAATACACGCACATACAGACTTGGGCTATCATTATTATCACTATATATTAAACTTTCTGTTACTTTGCACGAAGTTTAATCCCAGTCTGTTCTTTTCTCCATGATAAAAGAAGCCATGCGTTTGGTCATTCTCTTGCCATTCTCGGACTCAGGTTTAAAGATATGATAAACATGGTCCTCCCCTTCCTGTTCAAACAGCTCCAACTTCCCTTTCCACCCACTGTTCTTCACACCCTCATAGTACCAAACCCCTCTGTCCCTCACCGAATCTTTCCCAGCAACACACACAAGTATCCTAGAACACCCAAGTCTATCCAAACTGGGTGCTCCAGAAACTAAAGGATTGACCATGGGGTTATCTATTCCACCAGAAGCAGAAGGGTACACGAAGTTCCAAACCAAAAACGGCAAGCTCTGCTCGTACCCTGAAACTGGTTCAGACCCAATTGGCCTTGAACTGTAGAAAAAAGGATGAACATATATAGCACCTAAAATTCTAACCCCACTAGGCAAATCCTCAACCCCACCACGCAAAGCGATGTTATGGACAATATTACCACCAGCACTATCACCCCCTATGAAAATTCTACTAAAATTGCCATAATTTAGCCATGGCTCGTCACTGGGGTCTTTCGTCGAACTGGTTGCGACCCATTTCAGGGCTTCCCAGCAATCTTCATAAGCTGCGGGTAGAAGGTGCTCTGGAGCGAGCCGGTATTCTACAGAGACGACGACAACGTTTACTTGGGAGACGAAGTGGGTGAAGTAATGGTGGTAGAGCTGAGAGAAGGCGGATTCGAAGAAGAATCCACCGCCATGAAAGTAGACCAAGATGGGAAGCTTTTGATGATCGTGATTCTGGAATTGGATCGTGGATTCTGGAAGGTAAAGGCGAGCGGTAATGGAGGGGTTGCGGGAGATGACGACGTCTTTGGAGGAGACTCCGGTTTGTGGGTCGTGAAGCGATGGTTGCACATATGGGGTTTGTCGGGGGCGTTCTATGGTGCCGTTTTTGTAGACTCGAATATAGGTAGGGATTTCTGCAACTATCTCTTCGTTGTTGGTTGAGGAAGCCATTTGAAGGAGACTCAGAATTGAGAACAAAGTGGTTAGACAGAACAAAGCCAAAGTGAGGAGGCAGCAGAAAGAACTACAAACTTCGCTCAATTTAGACACGGTTGTTACTTTTCATCGGGAAAGATCGTGGGTCTGTATGAACATCAGTGTACGGTATTTATGGAACTTTCAATTGTAACATTTATTTTGGAATGAGTTTTTTCAAATTTAGATAATTAGGACCGTTTGGTTGCACGATAATAACGAGGGAATATAAAAAGTTAGAAAGTAAAATAAGAAATAATTTTTTATTTTTATTTTAAAAAATTAATTTAATAATTAAAATAATAATTTAATTGATAAAAATAAATAAACAAATATAATAGACATTATATATATTATATAAATATATTATGTTTATCTTACAACATATCAAACGGATCTTTAGAGTTGATCTGAATAGTTTTATTTAATATTTATTTTTTAATTTAAATTATTTTTTAAAAAACTAATAATTGAAAAGGTGTTTTTATTTTACATTATATATTTTTTTAATAAAAATATTAAAATTAAAAATATTATGTATAAATCATTTAAATTTAATATAAATAATTTAGATTAAAATGAATAAAATATTTAATTTCACCCACTTGGTCTCATATATGGTATGAGACAATTATTACCTTATCTTCGTGAATAATTTATATTTATTTCCACAACTTTGCATTTGTGGCTGTAATAGCTTTTATTGTCAATTTAATTTTTTTTTTTTATATTACAATGAATTATTTATATGTGGAAGGAGCATTATTTCAAATGAAAAGTATAAGCACTAACCCATTGCAAGAGGAAAGATGGCTGGAATGATGTCATTGTAAAGGATATGGTCAAAAGAAGCTCTCTCAATGTTTCGCATGGGACAAAACGCGTGCTTAATAATTAATTCAGTAATAAATTATTAGTTTAATATCAATATATTCGCAATAGTTTTAAATTTAAGAAATTTTAAAAAAATTATTTTAATTAAATTTTAAAATATTTTGATCAAGAAATTTTAAATATACCTCTATTATAAACCTTTTACCTCAATTAGTTAATGGGAATTTTTTTATGAAAATAAAAGTGAAAAAAGAAATTAACTTTGATAAAATGAAATGATGTGACAAATCATTATATTTAGTATAATATTGAATAAAATGGATATTTTATTTTATTTTTATGTTTAATTGAATGAAAATAAAATCAAAAGTAAAAGAAATTTAATGAAATGGCAATAATATTTTTAATACAAAAACAAAAAATTATTATTTTTTCAATTTGTAGAAAAATATTTTGCCTTTTATTGTTTCCATTTTTCCTTTTGCTTCTGTTATGTATCTCTCTCTCAAATCTTTTGTTTGTCTTAGTCTTTGATCTTTGCTCTCGCATTGCACATCAATAGCCGCTTTGGAAAGCGCCTTGAGGTTCGAATCTCTCTATGCAAAAGTATATAACAATTTCCTTTAAGCGCCAGTTTAGTATAAAGAAAGTTGATGATGAAAAAGAAAAAAAGAAGAAAAAAAGTGATTTTGTAGATATGAAACATTCATAATATATATATTTTTAATGATTAAATAATTATTATTAAAAAATATTAAATAATAATTGAATAATAATTATACAGATAGAATTAAAATTTTTTCAAACTTTTTATTTTCCCTCCCATTTTCCTTTCCCAATTCTTGGTACGGAACGGGCTAAATCTTTCCATCCCAAAATCATAGTGACCTCGTAAGTAGATTTTTTTCTTGGCAGTAGATACAGGCTATTTCATATGATTTGAATGATCTAAATTTTAATCTCTTTAATATTTTTATTTTAAATAAAATAAATGTAAAATAAAGACAATCTTTCAACTTTTATAAAAAATCTTTATTTTGTATTTTGATTCTTTCAAAATAAAAAATAGATGATTAAGATTAAAAAATAAAAATTTAAAATTTAAACTATTCAAATCAAATTTAAATAATTCAGATATGATCAAAGGAAGCAAATTTGCTTGAAGCGACTTCCTTCATATTCTAGAGTTTTCCCATTCTGCAATGGCCAAAAGAAAATGGTAGTGGCTTTGTGACAATATCAACGATGGATTGTGAAATCGGAGAAACAAGGTGAGATAAAAAAGGAAGTCTAATAAATGGTTAAAATAAAAGAAGATGAGACCAAAAGAAAGGCTAGGGCTTGGAGAAGGGCATTCTTGTGATTTTAAAAGTTTTAAGAGGATATAATGATCAATGACATTTATTTCCCATGGAAATCTGATTGGATGCCATCAAATGAGTGATAGAACGGCTAAGCCCATTCTCTTGTACCACTCCCTAATATGTGGGAATGAGTTTCTCGTAGGGAATAAAAGGAACCTGTATTTTTTTTTTATCAAACATTAACTTGGTCTACTCTTTTTCCATTCAACCAAACATATTTTAATATTTCTATTATTGTCTTTTTTTTTCCATGTGTTTTTATTAGTTTTCATCAAAATACATATTAATGCTACCAAATACACAAATGGCTCCAAAGACATTTGTAACTTTTCTTTGTTGCTAATGTGTAGGAATGTAAGAATAGTTTCTTTTGCATGGTTTAAAACCAATCCTTTTTTAACTTCTAAATCTTTTGTTTGTCTTTCACCTTCTCTACATTTAATGGCTTTTTTTCCATTACAAATCGACCACTCCAATGAGACATCATTTTGTCCCTTGCCAAAGATCGTCTTTCTCCAGTAAAGATAAATGCTCTTTCTTCCTTTGACACCCAGATCCCTCTATGCAGAAGATGAACGCTTTTTACGCTCCTTCAAAGCATCATCCCTATTCTTCCTTTGTCATCTTCATTTTGTTCTTTGCCATTGTCTCTTTTTCCTTCCTGCATCGTGCTTTCTTCTTCTTGAACTTTCTTGATCTCTTTCTTTTCTATCTTTGCATGGAGAAATTTTTTCTCCTTAGCTATGGATAACATTTCAAAAAATTCCTTTGAGCCATCATGGTGCTTTCATTCACTGCTCTCTTTCTCAGCTATATATTCTCACAAAAAAAAAAAAAAGAAGAAAAATTCCTATTGCATCATAAAACGAAAATTCCACCAAGCATTTCCTTTTTCCTTTCTACACTCACAAGCAACCTTGAACTAATAAATCCAACCACTAAACCACTTTGTTTTGTTATCAATGTATATATTGCACTCTTCATTCAAGTCTTGATGAACCTTTCTCCCATTTCTTCTCATTGGAAAATGACACACCCTTTCTCTAGACCAAAAAATTGACTATTCTTCTCAGCCTTCCAATTTTCTTCTCTAGCATTCCACGAAAGTTCCCTTCGTCCTTCACCCATAATAGGCCCCCTCTCTCTCTCTCTCTTCTTGGTCCACTTCCTTCCCTCTCCTCTACCCTATTACCTTTATTATCAAGATTTGTTATTGAAGAATACATCTAAAAGGGTGAATAAGTATTTGTGTAGAAAATACAATTTTAAGATTGTGTAAAAAAATTTTGCAGTAAAACAAACTCGATTGAAATTTTGGTGTGGTAGCTAAAATACAGACCAATTGAACTCATAAAAATAGTAAAGAATTTTCAAAGAATAGTTTAATAAGAAGATTTGATAGAGAAGACATGAAAAACTAAGACAACTAGTTAGGTGAATATTAATAGTAACTCCAACTTAGTTATGCAATAGTATATATGTAAATTAGTAAACTAAAGAGAGGGAAAGAAAGAATAGCACTAAAAGATTATCCAGATTTAGTCAACTTAACTTATATCATGATTCAATCAACTTGACTTAGATCCAGTCTCTTTACTTTATAAGAAATTTTTTAATTCTAATGTAAATCAACTCATATAAGTTTTCCCATACTCACCACCAACACTTTAAATTTTTAGCTCACCTACAATGCTTACAACAGTAAGAGTTTTCCTTTAACTCACCCAAACTATTACTTTTACTAGATTTCACTCTCCAGGAGAGTCTATAGAATATGAAAAAGTTTGGAAATCTTTAATAAGAAAATACAAGTAAAATCACTTTATTGTTCTCACAATAAATGTATTTAAACATTAGGCTTAATTCTTAACTCAACAAACTAGAAACAAAAGCACAATACAAGATTTTCATTTTCTAGCACTTGCTTCTATTATAAAGTGCTTTATATAGTGTATAGTTAAGCAAACTAGCAATTGAAAATTACATCATTATCTTTTGTAGCTCCTATTTCTTTTTTCCAGTTTAACTAATGACAATTTTTTTGTAGATCTATAGTTTCATGTTTCATCTTCAAGTATGACTCTAACATCATATTCACTTAGCATTTTGTCTACTGAACAAAAATGCCAAAGTCTGGTTACTTCTTTTAACTTTTGCTTGAGTTTTGAAAGTTAATAGTTTTGAGCACGGTGTAACTTTCTCTCGTCAGGCTACAAATAATTTGTTGAGACACAAAGGCAATTTTTGAAAAACCTTAGTTAAATATTCTGCTTCTAGTTGACTTATTTTTAAAGTTGGGACAATAACAAATTTTTGATTGATTTGTTTTGAACATGTGATATGCTTTTGTGGTTTCTTGTTATAATATTGCTTCTAACTAACTTATTTAAAAAATTGTAATAGAATAAACTTTTAGATTATATGGTTATTATTCAACTACAGTTTAAAATTGAGCATAGAGCAAAAAACTCACTTGGCTCAATAATCTTGACACAAAAAAATAGATATGAGTAAAAAAAAAAAGGCCTCCAAAAAAAGGCCCCATTTTTAAAAAGTCCATTTTAAATTTTTATATTATTAATTTATATCTTAACTTTTTCTTTTACTTTCCTAATTCTTACCATTCCCTTTACTTTCAAGTATTGAAGTAATTGTAAAAGTAAAAAACAAAATGTAATATGATGTGATGAAAACTACTAATATTTAAATAAAAAGTAAATTGATGAGAAATGATATATTACATAATATGAAAAATCACAATATCCAATAAAAAATAAGCTTTAAATCAATATTTTATAAGAAATGAACTTTAAATCAATATCACGCAATATTTTGTATCTTTTTATTATCAAAACATCAAGTTCAGTTTTTTTTTACAAACAATATTGGGCCTTATTTTTTAATAATTTTTTTTGCGAGTCTGGCCCACGATCAAATCCATTATAATCAAACCATATTACCTTTTTTTTTTTAAACTTATCTTTTACTTGTTCATCTTTTCCTAAAAATTAAAGTTTTGCAATGTATTAATTGTTCTTAAAGTAATGGTGCAGTTTGAAAGATTAGTTAACTATAGGTCTTGGAAATGAAACTCAAGGGTTTTGTTCATTGCAAAAAAATATGGAATTTGTGGCGACAAAAGTCGTCGCTAAAATGTCAGAAGTCGTTGCAAAAATTATTTAGCGTCGTTAAGTCGTCGCAATTACAGCCGTTGCTAAAGAGATTTAATGGCCAAAAAATTGTCATGGCTAAAAAGACTTTTTGCGATGACAAAAATTGCCCCTAAATATATATAATTTCGCCGTTAAAACTACTAAACTATTGGTTTTAGCGGCATTTAGAAGCAACAAATTTTGCTGCTAAAGATTCATAAAGATTCATGTCGTCACAAAAAATATTTTTAGAGGTGAAAAAAGTCGTCACTAAATATATGGTTTTAGCGACAACAAATACTTTTGACATTAAAAACTTTTAGCGACGACTTTTGCCAATAGTTGTGGTCACTAAATGCATACTTCTAGCGATGACCTTTTAGTTTAAAAGATTTAGTGACAACCTTTTTGACACAAAAATCCTTCTATTTAACTTTTTAAAAAGCTTTTGTTGGGGATCTTTAGCGACGACATGTACCTTGACGCTAAATGTTGTTTTAGCAACGGCATTAGTAGTCGTCGAAATTCCTTTTAGTGGGTATTTAGAAGAATTAGTGGCGAGTATTGTTGTCGCTAAATGTATGCTTTTAGTGGCGAAATATTTTGGTGACGCTAAATGCCTATTTTTGCAACGAATCATTCTTTTGCCGCTAAAGTTTTTCTTTTAGCATCAATCTTTTATGTCGCCACTAAATATATCTTTAGTATCAACTATTATCAACAATATTGGTATACTATTAGCAACGACTTTAGTCGCCGCTAAAGAGGTTATTTTATTTTTTTAAAATTTTTAATATTTTTCTTAATTATTTTCTTCAATCCTGTTTACTAAAATAGATTTTATAATATTATAAATGGTAAAAAATAAATCTTCTAAATCTCTAATAATATATACCATTTTACAAAATCTAACATTTTAAAATATATAAGCCCAAAAAGAGCAAATCACTGCAGAGGTCCATCAAACAAGTATAAATACAAAAACTTATCATATGAATAATTTTTTAAACTCACTCATACACTCCACTATTCAATGTTTAAAATAGTATTACAATATTACCATACAAAAGGAAAAGAGCAAGAAGTTAGTATTGTCAATTGCTTGAATCTTCGTAATTCAAGGGAAGGGCACTAGCATTCAATCTAGACACTTCATTTTGTTTTGTAAATGTCAAGACTTTCTCCATCAAAGCAATTATTTGTGTGACAAATCGAGACCACATTCCAATTTTAGTAAAACATAATGTTTGAAAGACTATGTATGCCATAAATAAATTAATGTGAAAGTTTAAAAGAAAATTGGTGTTATAAATTAAGATGCATTATTTGTGTTAATTGAATAATCAATCATTAAAACTCTTAATTACTCAAAATTATTGAGCTTCTCCACTTGAAGCATTGTTCATCAAAGGTACATTTCCTTACTGAAAAGAAACATAACACTAAGTTTCTTAACATTGAAAAGAAAAAGAGAAGTGCAAAAGATACCTGTTGGAATGTGGCCACGAAAGCAGTCATTTGAGCACGAATTTCAGCTTGCATCTGTGCTTGCATTTGGGCTCGCTCCTCTTGTAGTTTTTGTTCCATTTCTTGGCGCATCTCTTCACGCACTTGTTCTATTGCAAAAGAAACTCTAGACTCCACTTCATATTCGCTAATGCTTCTCTTTCTTGAGGGTTTCTTCCCATATCCCTTGCCACGCACATACCCCGATCTCTCCCCTAGTACAGTAGCTAATATCTCATCTCCAGTTAGGCGTGCCTCTTCATTTGTTGTTTGTTATTGAATAACAAGATCGTGAATGCGTGACTGTAGTGTAGGACATGAGTTAGAAGTGTGAAAAATTGTACAAACAATTTGTTTAAAGTTAATAAATTTGAAAACATTACATGGATCTCCTGAGACTGCCGATCAGCCTACACTATCTCCCCCTCTTTTGTCCGACGAGTATGTTGTGCCTCCCATACTCGATCAGCTGTTGCTAGCTCCCCTGTTTCTGGGTCCCTCTACATATTTTTCAGACATTAGTATTCAAAGATTTTTAGCATGAAAAAAAGTAGTAGTAAATATAGAAACGAATTTCTCCTAAAATATAATGAGATGCTCACCAAAGACTCTTCAACCTCTGCAAATGAGTGGGTACCACATGTATGTAATGTTATCTGCTTTGACCTATTTCTACTATTTCTACTACTTGCAGCCTGCATATAAAGTCAAAGTATTGTTAATGATAATTTTAATTAATAATAGTACAGCTGCAATAAAGTTTGAACTAAGGACCTGAAACTTATTGGATTTAAAGTGCTGAATTAGCCAATCCCAATCTTCAAGGCTAACATCCTTTGGTTTTGCTGCTTGCCTCTCCTTGTCAGTCATGTAGTTCTTATATATTTTTGACAATGAAGACTTCCAATTCTTAAAGAGTCGTTGCATTGAGTCCATGCAGTAATACTTGAATGCCACCTCTTGTTGAGGATCACGAACTTCAAATTTGTCTTATACATTAAGAATAGAATAGCAAATTCAAATTATAAGTAGTTATAATTGCAAACATAACATAGGTATTTGCACATTAGTTAAAGATATGCATTTAAAATATATAACTTGTTACCTTCACTTTCAACTACATGGTGTCCCCATCTTTATTTGCAATATCTTTCCAATCACCATCTCTTAAGGACACAGTAGTCCGCACCACCCAACCAATGTAACTAGATAAGTCTCAAGCCCCATCTCCAATCGACCGTTCAGTGGTCCTAGACATGGTAATTAAGATTTTGTTGCCAAATTTTGTTTTAAGGTCAACTCCTAAACACTTATACTTTCCTCGACCTTTTTTAATAGTGCTGCAAGAAGCTAAGCAATATAGAAAAAAGAAAATGATTAGATGATTATACATAAAAAACAAATATACCTATATATGACACAAGGTAAAAAATTAACCAAACACTTATATTGTTTCCCTTGTTTACCTGCACTACTTTGGTTTTGTGATGGTTAGGTAAGAGGTAAACCATCTTGTTCTTGTTCTTCCTCACCAACTGGCTCTAGTGGAAATGGAGAATATTGAGCTTCTAGTGCATCATGCTCAAGTTGCCCTCTCGTACGTGGTGGAGATGCAACATCACTCGTGTTATTCTGCCTCCCCCGTCCATTTCCACGTCCTAAGCCTCGTCCGCCTCGTCCAGCCCCTCTCGCACGCCCAGCACTTGACATTTCCTAGATCATTCCACATTTATTATGAGAACAAGGTAGTTGAACAATGTCAATTTGTAAAATTATGAAACTTTTAACCAAGAAATGAATTATAAGAAGGGGAGTTTTAAAAATTTAAAGCAATGATGATGATAATAATAATAATAATAATAATAATAATAATAATAATAATAATAACAACCTTATAGAAACTATCATAATTATCGCTTATTATGTGTTATAACTTATTATGATAGAAACCCTTGTTGACAAGGTATTGGTCAAGTTGACAAGATCTTGGCTTTTCTAAGTTTCTCAATTAGAGAATACCTTGTTGTAAGATAACAAATCCTGTTGACAAGGTTTCAAACTTCTTTCTACTGAATTCAGGATCTTGTTGACAAGATCTTCAATTGTGTTAACAATATATTATCCAGCTACTGAATTTAAAGATAAGATCTTCAATTTTGTCGACAAGATCTTCTACTTTATGAACAAGATCTTTAACCTTATCAAAATAAAAAATACACAATAAAATATGATGCTATCTACAAATTTAATATTTTAGTTATTTATTATATATACCATTAAATACCATAGAATCTTAGTTTATTTTACTCAGTATCTGTGGTGTTAGTATCGACTTCATCATCCTTCCTAAGTATGTCTTCTAAATTTCCTTTGTCAGTGGACACATCCTCATCATTGTCATCAATGAATTCATGTCCTGCATTAATTGCACTTAGGCATTATGTTCGTAGGCGTTCGCTTGAATAACTTAGAGTCTCTAGAGCAACATCATCCCTCTGTAACTGGACCACAAAGTCATTTCCCACATCATCATCAAGGACCACATATAGTTCGATCTCATCTTGTTGATATGCCTCATCGATGGGCCCTCCTTCAAAGTCCCCACTAACGTCATCATCAATCACCTCAGGCATATTGAACAAGTCACTGGGATTTGTCTTGACAATAATGAGCCAATTTACATCAACTATGTCATTTAAATAGAACACTTGTTCGGCTTGATATGCTAAGACAAATGACTCATTAGAGTTAAGTGAATAACGAGTATTCACACTAATGATCCCAAATTTATCAACCTTGTATCATCTTTCTAGATGAGCCACATCCCACCAATAACACTTGAATAAATGCACTTTTTTATGCCCAATATATGACAACTCATATATGTCCTCTAACACACCATAGTACTTTTTATTCTCGTCTTCATCATCACCTTTCACAAGTATTCTGCCATTATCTGTTCTTCAGCCTAAGGCACAATCTTTTGTGTGGAATCTAAAGCCATTCACTGTAAATGCTGAGTAGCGATAAACCACTTTGAGTGGGCCAGCTGCTAAACTCATGAGATCATCATTAGCCTTACCCTGTGTGCTTAACTTTGCAACCTCTAATGAGATATCACCATTGATAAATTCTATTATGATCAAAATTTATCACATAATTCTTACATCCTAGCACGGTGTCCAAAAACTAACCAGTTCACGAAACCATTTTGGGAACTCTTTAACTGTTGATCTGTGTATTTTCATCTGCTTTTTATGCTCCCTACAATGAATGACATAGTTAAGGAAACAAATTCTTGAAGAAGTTATTATTTGGAAGGAGTTACCAAGCTCCACGAATGTACTTTATGAATGGCCAAACCTCTTCACAATTGTGGAGCACATACATACAAGCTTGATTGAACTCCACACTAGAGAGAAATCTTAATTCATAACCTCCTCGGACTTGGCCACTTTTATTGAAAATGGATGTTTCATCCTTTCCCATAAGTCCATCATCGTTTTTGGTAGGCCTATTAAACTTGGTGGGAATGTCTTTCAAGTAACAAGAGTAAAAAGTAAGACATTCATCTGCCAAATACCCTTCAACTATTGAACCTTCTGGTCGAGCCTTATTGCGAACATATGTTTTTAATGTCCGCAAGTACCTAAATACATAAGAGGATTTGAATAAAGAATTTAGCATAGAGTATTAATAAAATTTATAAAAGGCATATCTAGTGTAGTAAGTTACCTCTCGATAGGGTACATCCACCTATATTGTATGGGCCCTCCGAGCTTTGCCTCTTTGGCCAAATGGATAGGCAAGTGGATCGTGATATCAAAGAAGGTTGGTGGGAAAACCATTTCCAATTTGCACAATGTGCTTGCAATTTGGGATTCAAGATGATCAAGAACTTCGATTGTTAGGCACTTGGAACATAAATTCTTAAAGAATTTACCCAACTCTAATATAGGTTTAGATACCTCATTGGGCAATAAGCCACGTAATGCTATAGGGAATATATCTTGTAACAAAACATGATGGTCATGGCACTTCAATCCATAGATTTTTCTGTCACGAACGTTAATACATCATGAAATGTTTGAAGAGAAGGCATCAGACACTTTCAGAGTAGCTAGGAAGTTACAAACTTTTAACTTCTCTTGTGGGGACAATGCATAGCAAGCAACTGGAATTAGAACTTTGTTTCCTTCTTCTATCAGGTGTAATTCAGATCTAATTTCCATGTCAACCAAGTTATACCGACTCTTTACTATATCTTTTGTCTTTCCAGCTAATCCCATAACAGTTGACACGATGTTATCTGAAACATTTCTCTCAATGTGCATAACATCAAAGTTGTGTCGGATCAACAATGTTTTCCAATAAGATAAGCATATATCAAAAGTAACACCAGTCCTCAACAATATCAGAGAAAACTATTAAGCTAACATAATTGGACTAAATCTCTAAAGCACATATAAGAACTTAACGGCATATATCAGAAGTAACACCAGACTTCAGCAGTATCACAGCAAACTATCAAGGCAACAGAATTGGACCAAATCTCTAAAGCACATATCCAAACTTAAAGGCACATTTCAGAACTTAAAAGCACATTTCAAAACTTAAAAGCACTAAATTTATACCACTCACCAAACCTACAGCACTTATAAGCACCAAGTCTACAGAACCTTATAAGCACCAAACCTACAGAACTTATGGGTATATATCAGAGCTTAGGTATCAAATTTGCAGTACTTATAGGCACATATTAGAATTTAGAAAGAATTAGACCAAATTAGATTTAGGCACCAAATTTACAACACTTAAAAATAACCAGTCCACCCTCAAAAGACTTAGGCACATATCAGAATTTATGTAGGTACACACACAGGTAGAATTATTGGACCAAAGCTTATTTAGACACCAAATTTTCAGCACTTAACAGAACCATTCCATCCTCAAAAGGCTTAGGCACACATCAGAACTTAAAACCATTTCATTAGTATCACAACAAACTATCAAGACAACAACAGAATTGATGACTAATGTCATAGCAAAATATCACAATTCCAAGCTTGATAGTTCATTAAAAAGAAAAATAATACCTTTATGCTATATGATAACCTCCTAATTTAGGACCCAAAAGGGCTATATTTGACACTAAATTAGGGAGGTAAAATACTTTTCTCTTGATTAATATGGTTAAAAATGTACTCAATTAAACAAAACAAAGAAAGTATTATAATTATAATATTTTTATCAGTTTAAGCCTCACTTTAGTTTTGATTTCAATTTCAGGGAAAAGTAGCAAAAGGAAGAAAGAAATGAATATAAGAGAGGGAAGCTGAAAGTGGCCAAGGTAGATTGAACAAGACTTCTCGCCACAGCGAGACCGAAGTTCGCTATAGCGAGATGGCACTTTCGCCGTAGCGAAGGGGAGGCTTCGCAATAGCGAAGTCGTGTCGCATAGAAATTCCAGAGAGCAACTCGCCATAGCGTCGGAGTAGCGAAGCGCAGCAGAAACCTGAGGATTTATGAGACCTCGCTATAGCGAGAGACGCTCCTCGCCATAGCGAGATCGGACTTGAAACGTAGAGTTTTAATTTTCAAGCTTTAAAAGACGTTGGAAGAGTTAGGGTTCGAGACATTCGGCGACAGAGGAAGTTCTGAGCATCCAGGAGGCGATTTTGAGAGTTCTTGAAGGCTCTTTAAGCTTGGAGTGTGAAGGAAGAGGAGGAATCAAAGGGGGAGCTCTACTTTCTGCATATCATTCTTCCCTTTGTTTGCTTTCTTTGTTCTTTTCATTTTCTTCATGTATTTTGATTGGGAATTCTCTGTAGATTTAGCTATGTGTGGCTAAATTCCTCTTGACCTAGAGCACTATGAACTTGATGTGAACTGAATCATAATTGTCTTGTTAATTGTGATGATTGGAATCTTGTGTATCCTTCTCTTGCTTAATGCTTTCTTAGGGATTGGCCACCTCTTTGATTTGATTTGGGAAATTGGAATTTACCTTGAAAAAGGGATTCTAAATTGGACCTAAGAGTTGGATAAATTAAGTTTAGAATCATCTAATTTGTAATTGGGATAGACATATACCTGATTACCTTAATTGGTTCGTAGAGGGATATAGTATCTAATGCATTCTAACCTAAATCTAAGGACACTTAGATTCTAGGGGAGAGTAGGGCTGTAATTACATCGATGGACGGTTATAGCTTCTAAACTCTTAACCCACAAGGTGATAATTAATTACAATTAAACAAGAAATTAAGTTCTAGTGAACATCAAGGGAATAGTGACTCTAGGTAATTTCAAACCTTGGATTTTATCTTAACTGCCTGTGCCAACTAAGTTTTCTTTCAATTCGCTTTATTTTAAATTTAGTTCTAAAATCAAGAATCTCATAATTGGTTGTTTAACGTGGATAAAAGTAGGTTGTGCACTGCCTAATTGCATTCCAGTCATTCCTCGTGGGAACGATACTTTTACTTATCACTGAACTACTTGATTCGACCCGTGCACTTGCGGACACGCATAAAAATTTTAGCGATCACTATAGCAACTACAATCAAGATTCAAGGAGCCACAATTGATATTGTTTGAGGAGCTAGCACTTGAGAATCTGTGTTGTATGAAGTAAGTTTGAAACATAAGAAATTATTTTCAGATGTTTAGCAAAGTGTATTATAAATTTACATATCAGAAATAAGAAATTCAACAAATTCACAGAGGCTAGAAGTAGCCATCAAAGAAGAAGAAACCAATACAAAAAAGAAGAAATTTAAAAAAAAAGGAAAGTAAATTCGATTCAAAATGGGGGCATTATTCAGTTCTGCTAGCCACAGCCACAGCCACAGCCACAGCACGCAACACAAAATCAATTGCACAAAGAAGGAGCAAACAATGGACCAGAGAAGGAGCAAATAATAGACCAGATTACCACGTACATAGCTTCCTTCCTCTTCAATTTCTGTGTTCACCTCTTCCACAACGAAATCAGCTCCTAGGGATACTCTGTTTTTTGTGCGCAAAATGTTTTTGTTGGAATAGCTTCACTTACAACGAAATCGACCAGAAGGATGTATTGGAACGAAGATTAAGAAGGATTTGCGATAGCCTTTGCCAGCAGATACGAAAAAAGTTTGAAAATGGGAAAGGGGGAAAGGGGAAAGACGGGGAAAACAAAGAGGCGGAGAATGAAAAACTGACTCTAGGTTTTACTATTGATGTGTCGGTAAAGTTTTATTTGTAATCATAAAATATTATTCTAAATATATTGATAATTTAATCACTGATAATTGATATATAAATGAAAAAAATAGTTTAAGTGATAAAAAATAAAAAATATAGATTAGGTTTAGAACACAAATTATGAAAAAAATATAAGATTGGAGGGTAAAATTTCAAAATGCCATAACTTTGTGTGCCATACTCCATTTGAGGTAATTTTTTTTTTCATTTTGGGTATTTTTTTGAGATCTACGCGTGGCGAATGCCGCAGGCGATTTGGTCACTTATTTTTCTCAAAAAAGTTTGTTTAGGCCTTCAATTTTGTGATTTTTGTTTTTCACTACCTTTCACCAACATTAAAATAAGTCTATAATTATATAATGCTTTTTATAATTTACTTAAGCTTTATTCTATTTAAGTTCTGAATTCAAGTACTTGATTAACAATAAAGAGGGTAAAATTAAAAAATGCATAACTGAACTGAAAAATTAATTAAGAATTAAGAATTTTTATTCTTCAATAGCCTAATGTATCTTTTTCTATGATCTACCCATTATATTTTTGTTCTAACTAAAACATTTGAAGTTCTTAATCCTAAATATAAGTCATCTTACAACTTATCTCTCTAGAATTTGTATATGTTGTTGTCTCAACAGGAAATGCATGCTAAATCATTACACTAGGGCTCATTACATTAGGACTCATTACATTATATTGGGGCTCATCTTCATAAAAAAAAAATCATTTAAGATCTCTCCAAGTTTAAAGTATCAAGAGTGAAGTTCTAAATTCACATCCATGGCTGCCCCTTCACCAAAAAATCCATAGAAATAATTATATTTTTGCTTTCATTATAAAGTATAAAATTTGAAGCCATGGAGCATGAGGAAGAAGAAGACATTAATGGATGAAGAAGAAGATAGAATAGGAATTTAAAAGGGTTACCTAACTAAAATTAATGTTGCAATGATAAGATAAGAGATTAAGGCGAAGTTCAATCTTTTATCCATTCCTTTTTTTTTTCTTTTTTTTTTCTTTCTTTGTACCTCTTTTTTGTTTACATTGCTTCAAAAGTTGAAAAGGACCTATTAATAAAATCAATCATAGAAATAGAAATTGAAAATTTAGATATATGGATTCTTCGACATATGAAATGCTAGACCCATTAATTTCATGAATTCTAAAAATTGAAATTTTAACTTCTTAAATCTATTAAATCCACTAGCTTTTTTAAACTTAATAAAAATTCTAGTTTTATTTTTTTAATTAATGATTATAACTAAAATATTTTTTAGTCTTATATATTTGCATATATTAATTATTAACTTTAAAAATATTCTAATTTATTTTTTTGTCCTATATATTTACATATATTAATTGATACGTATAATTTATTTTTTTAACTTAAAAATTTTTTATTTCAAATATTTTTATTTAAAAATAAGTTATAAAAAAATTTCATACAAAAATTTTTAATAAATAAGAAATTTTGCATCAAAACTTTTAGTGGCGACTATTTTAGTCGCCGCTAAAAGCTAACTTTTAGTGACGAATATAATCAGTCGTCGTTGAAAGATTTGGTGCAAATATTTTTATTTGACCAAATTTTTGGCGCCAGAACTTTTAGTGACGACTAAAAAAAGGTCACTGCTATAAGGTATCTTTTAGTGACAACTAAAAATAGTCGCCTCTAAACGTTTTGGCGCACAAATTTTTAATATTTGAACAAAAATTTGACACCAGACCTTTTAGTGACGAAAATTTTGTCGCAGCTAAATGTATGTTTTAGTGACGACTAAAATCTATCGTCACTAAAAGTGGTGTTTTAACGACGATTAAAGCTGGTGGTCATTAAAAGTTTTGTCAATAATATTTTGAATAGGTAAAAATTTGGCGTTTGGACTTTTAGTGACTACTAGTTAGGTCATCAGTAAATGTGATGCTTTAGTGACGACTAAAACTTGTCGCCGCTAAAAGTTGTGTTTTAGCAACGACTAAAGCTAGTGGTTGCTAAAAGCTGTATTTTAATGACTAAAGTTGGTGGTTGCTAAAAGTTTTGTCAGTAATATTTTGAATTAAAAATTTGGCGTTTGGACTTTTAGTGACGACTAAAATTAGTGATCACTAAAACACAACTTTTAGTTACGACTTTTTTGTTGCTACTAAATAGTTTTAGTGGCTATTTTTTTTGTCGTCGCTAAAAATAGTTTCAGAATCAAGAATAATTTTTTAGTGACAACTTTTAGCGACAACTTAATAAAGTTGTTGTTAAAAATATTTTTTCAGCGACCACTTTTTTAAATCGCCACTAAAAGTTGTTACTAAAAGTCTTTTTTTTTTGTAGTGGTTATCATCCAAACTATTTAAGTGTGGAGCCATGGGGTTAACACTTGCTAAGGCTGTCTTAAAACTTTTTTCTTTGAACCTATTACTTCCTCTTTCTTTAAGGCATATTACCTTGCAAAAAGAAACATACCTTATTCTTTGCAGTTTTCTTTTCCTTGATGGTTTGTTATCATCTCTCAGCCAACTTGGATTGGCGTTCTATGAAAAACTTAGGTTTGATTTATGGCCTGATGGCTTCTTCCTAAATCAGTCTCATGCAGCACCTGCAAGGGGCTCAATTGTTTTATACTTCTCTAGCTATACCTTCATTGAAGTTTTTGTTTAAAGCTCATTTATTCTTCAACCAATGCAAGACACCAACTTTCCTTCAACGTTGCATGCATGAGTTTGTTCTAAAATTTCAATATTTTCAAGCATAAAGTCTCTTTTTTCTAAGAGACACACATCATGCAGGTCTATTTTTTAATTGATAATTTAGTCATTTCAATCAAAAGACCAATCATTTCTAGTATCTTAGACTTCTCAAATTATGGATATGCACGTTCGTTTGTCATCACTTAATATGAACTCCCTTCCTCTCCTCTAAGAAACCCTATTTTTTAATCAAATTTTTAATTCACATTTCTTTTTAGCCTACAAGAAGTTGCCCTTTTTCCTTATGTTGCATGCATATACTCTATGCTAGCACTCTTGCTTTCTCCTTTTGTGGCAGTAACTTTTGTCTTCTTTATTGTTATTTATTTTATGTTTTCTTTGCTTTTTATGTGTGGACATCTTATGATTATCCCTTATCTTACCTTTTTCTTAGGTTTTATGGGTCAATTGTGACAAGGCTCTTATGTACGTTCTTGCTTAATTAATGTTGTTTTCCTTTTATAAAAAAATTAAATATACTTTTAATTTCTTCTTGTTTCATTATGAAAAAAATGCATAATAATGATTGGAGAAATCAACAAAGGATTGTATCCCTTACCAAAAATTAAGGGATCCATATGATCTTTTTAAATTTTTCTCGTTGTTCCTTGAAATTCTCAAATTAAAATATGAGGATATTTCAACGGCCATTTTTATGATAGTTTAGTGAAGGATATTTCCTTAATAAAGTTAATAATTTTTTTTTGAAAGATATTGCAATCTCTTGCCATTCCTTGTTGAAGAATTTTAGGTGAAAATCTCTAGACTTCTCCAAACCATCACATTTCCCTCCCTTCTTTTTCTTTAGTACAAGGCCAATTAAATGAAAAACATTAAAGTAGATAACTATCATGGAGAGGGGAAATTCAAAAATTTAGTCCACCCAGCTTTGACATCTTGAGTTATTTATGTAATTGACACTAAAGGAACTAAGTCGAAGGCCTTGTTTTAAGGTCTTTAAAGTTGTCCCTTCTCTTCAAAATAGATTCAGCAAGGATGCTTGCTTTCTATTGACAAAGAGGAATTGAAGATTGAAATGTTGGGAATCTTGGATAATGTTAGCCTAGGAGATCCAAAGAAGGATGCTCCTAATGTTTTTGAATGTGGCAAGTCTTCTAGGACGTGTGTTTAGAAAGTTCCTATTGAAGACATCTTACAAGTATGCGTTTGAAATGGAGTGCCACTTTTAGCCTTGATTTGTCTTGATGCTTCTCTTTGCTAAAGTGGACAATATATAATTGCCCAGCCTTTATACAAAGGTCAATTCAGACTTGCAAGGGTTTCATTACTTGAACTTTGATTAATTCTACACTTGTCCTTCTCTCTTTCACTATTGGCTACCACTTTATTAAATATTGAAAAAATTAAATATTATTAATTGGTATCACATTTAACAAATAAATAATTTTTATTTAAAATTTAAGATTCAATTTAACTACAATCTAAAACTAAATTATACAATTTTGATCTAAAAAAAAGGATTACATGAAAACATGTCAATCACTTGGTAATACAAAAATAATGAAGATGAACTCTAATTATTGCATGAAAATTGAAGGCAATGTTAAAACCAGCAAGTACTGAGTTTTTTCAAGATAGTTCTTTTTTTGGTGGTAAAACAGTCCAACATGACCTCCATGTGCACTTGCAAAAGATCTCAAGATCCTAATAAATGGGACAAAAGATGGGCTAAGCCATCTGTGCTCTACTTTAACTTCAAAATTGCAAATCCCATCTTCGTAATTTTTCTTTCTTATTTTAATGGCTTAATGGCGTGCTTTACTTACTTATTTTGCTTTACTTGGTAAGTGTTGAATTTTGGGCCGCTTTGTTGGAAAATTTTTATGTGGACTCACATTAATTTTTTTCATAATTTTTAAAATTAAATTGACTATGGTCCATTAAAATTTATCATAAGCCCAATCATTAATTAAGTGTTCATGAAGTTAATAGGTTTTTTTCACATATTTAATTAAAAGAATATGGCTATGATAAATTTTAATGGAGCCTACAATGGTAAGACCCAATAAAACAATTTTAAATAGAGCTAGGTTCTCTCTCTAACCTTAATTAAGAGTACTAGTCCTATTGAAAGCTACTTATCTAAGCATAGGATGATAAAAAGGAAGATCTAACTTCTAGATTGCTACTATGGCAGCTACAAGTATATTCTTTATTCTCATATCATAATTGGTGTTCTAGTTTCATATAAGATCCAACAATCCTAACACGCTTATGATGGATTAATCTGATCTATTAATTAAAAGACTCAAAGAAAAAATTTAATTAATTAATATTTAAAGTAATTAATTAAATTAAATGATAATTTTTTTTAATTAATTATTTTTATCTTTGAATTTTGAAAATCAAAATTCAAATTAAGTGGAGATCAATTAAACTACTTATGCATTAGTGTGTGCAACTACTCTTCTCCCTCTTAGAAAAACTGACATAGAAACAAAATTCTCTCTAAAGAGAGAAAGAGAAGAATAAAGAGCCTATTCCTCAATAAAAATTGGTGAATCTGCTATAATTTCTTAATCAGAGTTTGAATCTGTGATCAAGTCAACCGTGTGGGATAATTGATTGGTAGAATTTTTCGCTATAAGTAAGTTTTTTATCCTAAACTCCTTTAAACTCTGACACTAACTTTTATGGATGAAGAAGACAATGCATAAAGTCAAAAAAAAAAAAAATTCACAACATAGCTAATTTCTACTTACCTTACATAAACTAATTAAGCATTTGAATAGAGATTTGCAAGAATTGATCAATGTTCTATTCTTTTTATTTTTTATTTCTTGGTTTGAAATCAATGTCCTCTGAAAATTTTCCAGTTTGATTTACATGTACCAGAACTAAGAAATTAACACGCATATACAGACTTGGGCTATTATTATGGACACCCAAAAAGATTATTTACCTTAGTAACTAAATAAAAGTAGCAAATTTTGTTATAGATGCAATCTTTGCATCTTATATGTTCAAAAAGCATATTATATGTTCAAACAATACAAGTCAATATATTTTCAATCTTCCACTACATGTAACATACAAAATATTCTTTGCAACATTAATAAAGTTTCAAAATTCTTTCAAAATAAAAAATCAGTTTTAGAGTTAACGGTAAACACAATCCCGAGAACATGTTATCGCATATTAATGTATAATATGTGTGTGTGTGTGTGTGTGTGTGTGTAAAATTTCAATGGTAGCTGCAAGATCACTGCAAAGCCTCTTAAAAGTCACCGTTACAACTCACTAAGACACTTTATTACCAACTCAATTAAATGAATTTGAAAGAGTTAAAGATCGCATAGACAAATAAAATAACACACCACTGCTTGTATGACAACAAAAGCATGTGATAAGCTTTTATCCTGGGTTATTAATTATCTTTCTAAATTGATATTCGAATGCCACCGTCATATGCATATTTTTTATTTCCATAGCTTGCATTTTTAGCTGTGCAGCTATCTTAGATTTCCAAGTCTTTTCCTGTTTCACAGAGCACATAGCTCTCAAAACCTTTAATTACCCTCATCAATCACATCCCAATTTACTTTACCATCGCAAGGATAACTCTAAAGTTCCATTTTCTTCCTAATTTCTTCCCTATCTTTTTCGATGTCAACAACTATAGATTTGAGCCCCTTCTTGAGATGGAAGCAAATGTGGATAACGCTGCTATACTTGAGGAAGAAGATACCCAAAAACGCTTTTAGATCTTCAATAAACGAATTACTGGAAAAGTTTTTCACGGACAAGCTAAATTCTAATCATAAACAACACCCTCCTAATAGCTTTAAGAGCAATATAGAATAATTTTAAAGGATTATACAAACTTAAGGAATATACCCAAAAGCTTTTCAAATCTTTCCCGATGAGGAGATCAATACGAGAAAGATCCTACGCATTAACTGTCACTTGAACTGGGAAGGACGAAGAAGAATTCCTTTTATCAATCCATATACAGAAAATGAGTTATAACAAGTGTCCATGGCTCAGAAAATGTATGTGACTGCTCTTTATTAGCATGGTTGTAAGAACTCTGAGGACTTGATTATATAGATGGTTTGAAGGGGTAGGTTGATGACTCCCAATATTTTGTGATTCTTATAGTTAATTGGATTTAATTTTGGAGTCATCCATAAGAGTTTTAGTGGGATTTATTCATTATTTGTAAGTAATTTTCCAAATTAAAAGTGAAAGAGAGAAATGAAGTTAATTGTGAATAATTATGATTGAGTAGATGTTGCATTAATAGAAAATATTTCTTGTTTCAGAATTATATTCAATGTTAAGCTCCAGGCAAAGAAGTGATCGCTTTATCTGAAGAAGCGGCCGCTAAATTCGATGTCAAAACACTGCGTTTTGATTAATGAGGATACAAAACACGAATTACAGCTAGGTTTTCAATCATTTTGCAGCAAAGGAGGGTTCTGAACGTCCAGGAGGCATTTTTGGGTGGTCTTTGGAGGTTCTTTAAGCTTGGAGGGGTGAAGGAAGAGGAAGAATCAAGGGGGAGCTCAATTTTCTGCATTTCTCTCATTCCTTTGTTTGCTTTCTCTGCTTTTCTTGATCTTCTCCATGTATTTGATTGGGATTCACTGTAGATTTAGCTATGTGTAGCTAAACTCCTTTTTACCTAGAGTACTATGAACTTGATGTGAACTAAATCTTTACTTTTCTTGTTGATTGTGATGGTTGGAGCCTTGTGTATCATTCTCTTGCTTAATGCTTTCTTAGGGATTGGCCACCTCTTGGATTGATTTGGGTAATTGGAATTTACCTTGAAAAAGGGGTTCTCATTGGACCTAAGCGTTGGATAAATTAAGTTTAGAATTATCTAAATTGTAATTGGGATAGAAATATACCTAATTGTCTTAATTGGTTGTAGAGGGTTATAGTTTCTAATGCACTCTAACCTAAATCTAAAGACACTTAGATTATAGGGGAGAGTAGGGCTATAATTACATCGACGGACGGTTATAGCTTCTGAATCTCTTAACCTACAAGGTGAAAATTAATTGCAATTAAACAAGATATTAAGTTCTAGTGAGCATCTAGGGAATAGTGACTCTAGGTAAATTCAAAACCTTGGATTTTATTAAAAATTTCTTTGCCAACCAAGTTTTCTTTAAATTGTGTTATTTTAAAATTAGTTCTGAGTTCATGAATTACTTAATTGGTTGCTTAACGTGGATGAAAGTAGGTTGTGCATTGCCTAATTATATTTAAGTCATTCTTCGTGGGAACGATACTCTTACTTATCACTGAACTACTTGATCCGACCCGTGCACTTGCGGAACACTTATAATTTTTCGTGGTCATAGGTTGAGTTGAATATTTTAATTGTTGATTTGGATGTTTAAGGCTAAAATGAGATAGAATGGATTAGAATGGTTTAGAACCCATCTTAATCTATCCCACTCCAATTTTTAAACAACTAAATAGGGGATTTGGGATAATTTTATAAGACATTGTAGGATCAGATAGAATCTCTAAATTAGTGATATAAGATGTTGAATGTGAAAAGTTGATTTTATTAATTCAAACTTGACTATAAGAGCAGTGCCCATTGAGCACACATTAAATAACGCCGTGTGAATGCTTCTAATCATCTAAAGATACCTTTATAATTGAACACTGACTTCTCCGTAGGGATAATGCATGCCACAGAAATGGAGTAACAAACAAGGTTTTTATACTTTTTCTAGAGAGAAATGATACAAAGAGGATCAAAGTTATGCCGTTATATGTATTATATATGTATGTGTATGTGTGTGTGTATATATATATACGTACATATATATGTTGGAGAATTGTATGTGTGTGTGTCAAAAGGTAAGAGAAAAAGAGAAGTCCCACATTGCTCAAATAAAGGAAAGCCAAAGGGTATAAATATTAACATGTGATTATGTAAGAGCAAAATGGGTCTAGGAGGAGAGTGGGTTCGCGCGCACAAAAAGTTAGGCCAACATAGCTGAGCTCAGTTGAAATTCGGCGATTTGCCCCCCCTGCGCGCAAAATATACGCGGTGTTGGACATTTTTTAATGTTGCCAGAATTTAATTTTTGAAAATTAAATATTTTCAAATAGCCTTCCAGTAAATTCACAAATTTAAGGCTTCGGTTATGAGTTCATTATGTGAACGTTTCTGAACGTTACTCATCATTTACCTACAATTATTAATCCGTTTTTTATCTGTTATAATGTTTATTAATCCCCATGTCGGAAACCGTCCAACGTTCAGAAACGTCCTCCTTAATATAATTCAATATGGTCCAACGTCTCATTATTTTTTGTGCCTATAAATACCGCGTTGCTCTTTGGGTTCCACACACCCCAGCTCTGGACAATATTCGAGCTGCTCTCTCCTCTCCTCTTCTCTCTATCCCTGAGTTCTTATCTCCGCTGTTCTGCTTCCCTGCGACATCGCAGAAGAATCCGTTCAATCCTGGGGAGTGCCGTCTTGTGGCGGAATATCTCTCAAGGACAGTGTCCTTGTACACGGCTCGGATTTATTTTATACTAACAACTTCCTTGTGCAGCTACTGAATCATAACAATCTTGAGAGATATGGAGTCACAAAACAATGCTCCTGCTTCCGATGGCCCTACCGGTGCCAGTCTTGGTCCTACATCCTTTGCTCCGTTCACACTACCTCCGATGTCACTGTCTAGGCCACCACCGGATATTTCAAAAATTGAAATGTTCGATGGCAAAAACTTTCGAAGGTGGCAAGAACGCGTTTACTCAATCCTGGACCTATATGGAGTTGCTGCTGCACTCACACAATCTGAACCTTCGTTAGATATTGACCAAAATCAAAGGATTGCTTGGGAATATGCCAACAAGCTGCCTGAATCATGGAAGGACTACAAACAACAACTGAAACACAAACAAAAGCAATTGCTATTGTCGGACCTAATCACTCACATCATAATCGAGGACACAAATCGAAAAGAGATGCAAGCTGCAAAAGGCAAAGAGATGACCTCAAAAGCAAATTTGGTGGAGACAAAGCAGTATGCCAAGAGGTATGACTCTAAAACAAAACCTGACTACAAGCCCAAGAGTTCTAACCCCAAATTCAAAAAGAAAGGAAGTTGCTTTGTTTGTGGAAAACCAGGCCATCATGCTGCTCAATGTAGAAAGAGGACTAGAAATGACAATCCTCCTAGAGCCAATTTGGTTCAAGGAGACGAAGAAAATGAAATTATAGTAGCGGTCATTTCTCAAGCTCTCTTAGTATCCAATGTGAAAAAATGGGTGGTAGACTCTGGGGCTACCAGGCACATTTGTGCAAATCGTGAGATGTTTGCCTCCTATAATCCTACCAAGGAAGGAGAAGACCGTGTTTACCTTGCTGATTCCCGAACTGCAAAAGTTCTAGGAAAAGGAAAGGTTGAACTAAAACTCACATTTGAAAAAACCTTGTCACTCAGTGATGTTCTTCATGTGCCTGATGTTAGAGCCAATTTAATTTCTGTAGCTCTATTAAGCAAAGCTGGGGTTAAGGTGTCATTTGAATCTGATAAGATTGTAATGACAAAGAATAATGTATTTGTAGGAAAGGGCTATTGTACTCAGGGGCTGTTTATTCTCAACATTGCTGATATGAATGAAAATGCATCATCTTCTACTTACTTGCCTGTCTTTATGGTTGATACTTTTGATATATGGCATGCTCGATTAGGACATGTTAGTAAGTCATATTTAAAGAAAATGCAAAAACTTGGTTTAATTTCTGAAATTAAAAATGATTCTCTAAACAAATGTGAAATTTGTGTAGAAGCTAAGTTAACCAAAAAGTCTCATTTTTCTGTAGATAGAGAAACTGAATTGCTTAACTTAATACATACTGATTTAGGTGATTTAAAACAAACTATGACAAGAGGTGGCAAAAAATATTTTGTAACTTTTATTGATGATTTTTCTAGATATACTAAAGTTTATTTATTGAGAAATAAAGATGAAGCTTTTGATAAATTTCTTTTATATAAAGCTGAGGTAGAAAATCAATTAAATAAAAAGATTAAAAGGGTTAGGTCAGATAGAGGAGGAGAATTTGTTTTATTTAATGACTTTTGTGAAAAAGAAGGAATCATTCACGAAGTAACTCCTCCATGTTCACCTGAATCAAATGGAATAGCAGAAAGGAAAAATAGAACTTTAAAAGAAATGATGAATGCTATGCTTGTAAGTTCTTCTGCACCAGATAATTTATGGGGTGAAGCTTTGTTATCTGCATGTTTTTTACAAAATAGAATACCTTATAAGAAAACAAATAAGACACCTTATGAATTATGGAAGGGATACACACCAAATTTAAAATATTTGAAAGTGTGGGGGTGTCTTGCAAAAGTTTTATTACCTAATCCTAAAAAGAGAAAAATTGGTTCTAAAACTTCTGATTGCATGTTTATTGGATATGCTGAACATAGTGCATCATATAGATTTCTAGTTTTGAAAAGTGATGTTCTTGATCATAACATTATTATTGAAACCAAAGATGCAGAATTTTTTGAGCATATTTTTCCATTAAAAATTCAGCATGTCTCAAACAGCTGAAAATTTGCCTTCTTCATCTAAAGTAAATGAAAGTGAAAATTTTGTTGAAAATTTAAGGAGAAGCAAAAGACAAAGAAAAGAAACTTCTTTTGGAAATGATTTTTATACTTTTATGTTACAAGATGAGCCATCAAATTTTTCTGAAGCAATTTCATCTTCTGATGCTCATCTTTGGAAAGAAGCAATTAAAACTGAAATAGACTCGCTAAATCAAAACAAAACTTGGGTTTTAGCAAACTTGCCTCCGGGAGCAAGACCTATTGGTTGCAAATGGGTTTTTAAAAGAAAATATAATCCTGATGGATCCATTGATAAATATAAAGCGAGGCTAGTAGCTAAAGGATTTACTCAAAAACAAAATATTGATTATTTTGATACTTTTTCTCCAGTAACAAGAATTTCTTCTATTAGAATTTTGATTGCTTTAGCTTCAGTTTACAAGCTTTTTATTCATCAAATGGATGTTAAAACTGCTTTTTTAAATGGTGATTTAGAAGAAGAAATTTACATGGTACAACCTGAAGGGTGTGTTGTTCCTGGACAAGAAAATAAAGTTTGTAAACTTGTTAAATCATTATATGGATTGAAACAAGCACCGAAACAATGGCATGAAAAACTTGATCAAGTTTTAACAAGTGATGGATTTTCCACTGTTGAAGTAGAAAGATGTGTTTATACAAAAATTGTGAATGATGGTTGTGTGATTATCTGTTTATATGTTGATGATATGCTTATTTTTGGTACAAGTATAAATGTTGTGATAGAAACTAAAAGGTTTCTTTCTTCTAAATTTGATATGAAGGATATGGGTGAAGCAAAGGTGATATTAGGTGTTAAGATCATAAGGAGTGAAAATGACATTTTACTATCTCAAGAACATTATGTTGAAAAAATTCTTAAAAAATTTGGATTCTTTGAAAAAATACCTGTAAGCACTCCTTATGATGCTAGCACCAAATTAGTTAAAAATAAGGGTGATTCGGTAGCTCAATCTACATATGCACAGATTATTGGGAGTCTGTTGCATTTAATGAATTACACCCGACCTGATATAGCATATGCTGTGTGTAGATTGAGTAGATATACTCACTGTCCAAGTAGTGAACATTGGTTAGCTTTGGACAGATTAATGAGTTATCTGAAAGGTACCATGAATTATGGTATATGTTATAATAGATTTCCCGCTGTATTAGAAGGGTACAGTGATGCTAACTGGATCTCAGATTCAGAAGATACCAAATCCACTAGTGGCTATGTATTCACTCTTGGTGGTGGTGCAGTAACCTGGAAATCAGCTCAACAAAATATTATAGCGAGATCCACTATGGATTCAGAATTCATTGCTCTGGAGTTGGCTAGTAATGAGGCTGAGTGGTTGAAAAACTTCTTAGCAAATATTCCATTAGGTGAAAAACCAACACCATCAGTGTCATTACATTGTGATAGTCAATCGGCGATAGCCGTTACTAAAAATAAGACCTACAATGGCAAAAGTAGGCACATTCGTTTAAGACATAATATTATAAGACAGCTGTTGAAAAATGGAGTTATATCGATCGATTTTGTAAGGTCAGAATTAAATCTGGCAGACCCCCTAACCAAACCTTTAGGGAAGAAACAAATTTTGGAAACATCGAGGGGAATGGGACTTAAGCCAGTTTGAAAATTAACAATGATAGTAACCCAACCTCTGTGATTGGTGATCCCATGAAGGACGTTCATATGGGTAAAAATAAGTCATTTGTTAATTCTGCTAACACTTTATTATTTTAGTCCATTCCTATGATATGAGGAAAAGTGTTAGAATGCATTGTTGGCGAGGCTGAGCAAAAGCTCTTAATGATTTCATATTCCTTATGGATGGTGTGATCATTGCAGTCACACTTGATGAAATCACCTATATGAATGTGGAGTGGGGCCGCTCCTATGAGACCATGGCAAAAATCTCTAGAGCATTCATTAAAACCAGGCACGCGCAAGGCCGTAGTTTAAAGCGCAAAACTGCGATAACAGCGGAAATTGTGGGGGTATAAATTGACTCTTAAGGCCTCTAGTATACAACGAAAAATTGTTGGTTCATAGAAGCTATAAGCTTCACCTACAATTGTGTATACTAAGCTTTATTAGTCTAGGAATAGTTCATAGTTCGTAAGACACCATATTCGAAATGTTTATACCCATATGTATAACTCAGATGATAATGATCTTTTGACACACATGTGGGGGATTGTTGGAGAATTGTATGTGTGTGTGTCAAAAGGTAAGAGAAAAAGAGAAGTCCCACATTGCTCAAATAAAGGAAAGCCAAAGGGTATAAATATTAACATGTGATTATGGAAGAGCAAAATGGGTCTAGGAGGAGAGTGGGCTCGCGCGCACAAAAAGTTGGGCCAACATAGCTGAGCTCAATTGAAATTCGGCGATTTGCCCCCCCTGTGCGCAAAATATACGTGGTGTTGGACATTTTTTACCATTGCCAGAATTTAATTTTTGAAAATTAAATATTTTCAAATAGCCTTCCAGTAAATTCACAAATTTAAGGCTTCGGTTATGAGTTCATTATGTGAACGTTTCTGAACGTTACTCATCATTTACCTACAATTATTAATCCGTTTTTTATCTGTTATAATGTTTATTAATCCCCATGTCGGAAACCGTCCAACGTTCAGAAACGTCCTCCTTAATATAATTCAATATGGTCCAACGTCTCATTATTTTCTGTGCCTATAAATACCGCGTTGCTCTTTGGGTCCCACACACCACAGCTCCGGACAATATTCGAGCTGCTCTCTCCTCTCCTCTTCTCTCTGTCCCTGAGTTCTTATCTCCGCTGTTCTGCTTCCCTGCGACATCGCAGAAGAATCCGTTCAATCCTGGGGAGTGCCGTCTTGTGGCGGAATATCTCTCAAGGACAGTGTCCTTGTACACGGCTCGGATTTATTTTATACTAACAACTTCCTTGTGCAGCTACTGAATCATAACAATATATCCAGTTCAGAAGAAGATGCTTATTTGGAAATTCCTTCTTGAGCAAGAGGAGGTTTAATTCAAATATGTTCCGGTTTGACCAACCCCATTATAATAAAGGAACCTGATTCTCCACGCCGAAAGGAAAAAGAAACTTTATTTGAAGGAAAAAAAAAATATTCCGACTTCCAAGTGTAGAATGTAGATACATTGGTCCAAGAGCTTCAGCTTTTAAGCTTGCATTATGCTGCATCTATAAAAGGGGTTGTTTCTGCTTAGTGCGTAATAATGAACTAGAGCAACACAAAATTAAAAGGAAAAAAGCAACCTAGTCAGATTGTCATCATATTTCCCTGTATTTTCAAGCCATGGCTGAGCTTCAGCAAAAACTCGAATCACGTAAGGGTCTGGTTGGTGTGCGAGGTCATCATGATCATGACGATCAAACTCAGAAATCTGTAGCAACACTAGCTAGTTCGTTTCCTACTCCTCTGCCTGGAAGGAACCGAACCTTTCCTGACAAACAGAGCTCTTTTGGCAGGCAAAGGATACTCGGTCTCACTAATCAAACAGGTCACGCCCAAGGCTGATAAAGCAATGTACTTTCAACTCTGATACATATAAACAATTCAGTGTGAGTGCAGTGACGAGGTCATGATATTAAATATATATGTATATATATTCTCCGATGTTATATTGTATGATATGCAGCGAGGTGCATGATACTGCTAGAATAAGAGCTTGCTTTCCAAAGTTGCTGTAATATCTGTGTGGTTTATAGTTTCACGAGGTCTTTCTTTAGTTTTATACACACATAAAAACATATATAATGTCTCTTCTTAGCCCATATTAGTTTACTTGGGATATTTGTAGCCTCGTGGCACCGTCTGTTTACGCCGTATACATGCATGGATGAAGTCAACAGGAGCAATATGACTAGCTAGAACTAGTTCAACTCACATAATTTTCTATTGTGTGTTCGCCCATATCTGGTGGAAGAAGTGGGTGTCAATTTAAAAGTCCAGATAATTGGGTACAATATTGAAATTATTTTTAAAAATATTATATATTTGAAATATTATTTGAACTTGATATCTTTTTTTAATGAGTAAACTTTAACTCGTTTAAAAAAGAAATTAAACTTGATTATAGTGTTTTTTATCGGTCATTTTTTTTCCTATTTGAACAAAACTAGTTTGTCATATTTCTCCCCCTCTCTCTTTACTATATTTGAAATTTCAAGAAAAAAAAAATTAATCATCGAAATTCGCCAAACGGTTTCGTATAAAATTAGTATATAAAACTAAAATTTCTTAGTCATTTTTTCAACTTGCCAAACACGAACTTATAGTGTACGGCATCCAATATCTCAGTATCAGTCAAATGAATCAAAATAAAAAAAGGTCTATAATAATATATACGTTCCAAGATTTAAAGTCTTTATATTTAATTGGTATGACAATTATTAAATTAAAAATCTATTTTTTTTGTTGTAATACTTATGTGTCTTATAATATTACATATACGTAAATAAATAAATAAAAGCTGCTTTATTTTTCTCCTATCAAGCATTTAATTTAAATCTTTTTCTCTTTGTTTATAGACAGGCTTAATCATTAGTGGGCCTTGAGTCATATTTAATATTAAAGAATCCGAATCAAAGCTAAATTAACGAAAAATAAAAATAAAAATAAAAATAAAAATAAAAATACATAGATTTAATCATGAATAGTTGAATTACGAGTTCCACTATTTTTGTCAAACTCCAAAAATGTCGAATTTTGAAACCGCATGTATGATGTCTTGATTCTTGACCGCAATGCCAGAATATGAACAGGAAAATCAGCTTAAAACACTTTATTTCCCTTGTAACAAAACTAGTAGATGAATAAGTAAATATTTAACATATGAAGCTTTCTTTGCGATGTTGATGAGCAAATTATCAGTCTGTAATCTTGCAAATTGAAATTGTATAATAAAAGCTAGTTAATTAAAATGGTTTATATACTTGTATATATATGAAAGATTTGTATCAGGGGTTAAAGGGACAACAAAGATATGAATTTGAATCATATCCCGTAATAGAAAAGATTCATTTAAAGAAAGAAAGGTGGGTAGATTGCAAGTGAGTTCAAAATTTAAATGAGTTTCCCTTATCTTTGTCTTTTCTCTCTAACTAAATTCTCTCAATCACGGGAGAGAATCAGGTTCTAAGGAATATTGGAAGTTTTGGCTCCTTTAGAAAATCCTAATTCTTAATTCTGCCAAATATAGATATGCTACTATGCAGGCACATGGACAATTATACCAGTACGCCACGTTATAGGAAGAACAATTGCTATGTCTTTTTTGTTGTTTTTTGTTGGGGGCTTGTAGTATGTACATGTGAGTGTAACTGAAGACTTGCCTTTCAACATTCATTCATATCTATCACCGATGTAAGCAACCCACGTCAGAGCCCTTGATATAAATCAAATTGACAACTCACAAGCAAAGGAAAATGAAACAACAAAGATATCTATGGCATAATCGCATCCAAGATTTTTCCAGTAATTGTGCAATATATATATTCTTCTTTATTTCAAATCCACTTGAAAGTTGCATTATTTCATCTAAATATCTATAAAATGGGGACGCGCCGTTCCCTAAAGCTGAGGCATATTAGACTGAGCTTGAGAAAGCAGATCACAAAAGGTTTGTCTTTTCTCTCAATAGTGGCTCCCACCCCCAACTTGCACAGCTACTACCAGCATTAAAGCCTTATTCCCTTGATGAGACGTGTATGGAGTTTATTTTTTTATGCTTGTTTGATCAAAGTTTTTTGGTTTTGTTCTATATCAAACATCTGATTTGTTGTTTTTGGAAAATGGACCGAAATTATAATTCATGAAAATATTTTTTTTAGACCACCAAAATCATTTTATTGGATCAATCTCCCTTGATGGGCTAAATCAGGCTTAATATTATATTCATGTAGATTTTATTTTTTATGGAATGTTTCTATGAAAAGATTTTAAAAGAGAAATTAAATGTGTCAAATTTTCTATAAGGAAAGAGAAATTAAATGTGTCAAATTTTCTATAAGGAAAGTTTTTGAATTAAAAGCTAATATAACTTGTGAAATTATGATCTTCATTCATAGGAAAACTTCATAATTAATATATTTAAAGAAGGTTTTTCTAAATTTTTATAAAGTAAGTTTTCAAATTGATTTTCATACGACTTGCAATTAACTCAAATATTTTTAATTAGGAAAAGTTTTTAAATGAAATGGTCAAGATGTGTATATAAAAGATTTTTAAAATTGACTCAGTCTCACTACTATTCCCTACTATTATATATATGAACACCAAATAAGATTGTCAATGATCGCCAAAGCACACTCTAGTTCTTGCATCTATAAAAGTGATATAAAATTATCTTCTTCACTTTATCCTACCTGCCTCCAACGCCCTCTTATGTTTTTGGGGGTATATATATATTGAGTGTGTGTGTATATATATATATATATGATAACATCGAAACAAATTTGATATGTGTGAAGTATTGAAGAAGTCACCAAGCTGACTAGACAACTGAGAGACATTTTATAGTGCTCGACATCATGAGATCTTGTATATAAGGGCTAGCTGGGACTAAATTTATATACTAAAGACTCTTTCGATTAGCCATATAATTTTCAAAGAGAGTTAGGCAACTAATAAAGGATTTATTCTTCAGTACCACTTTCTCTGGGTGGCAATTAACAAAGGATTTATTCCATTATATATAGACACAAGTATTACATTCGAGTCACGAGTACAACCAGAATATTCCAGACAGGCAACCAGGAAGGGAGGAAGAAATAAGAGAGAAGAGAACTACAGAGGAAGAAGGTCAAGACTCAGAGGAAGATTACTTCACACATGACCCCCTCCCTTACGTACATACATTCCTTATATACCTTCACTCTCTCACTTTCCACGTTTTCTTTCCAATTCTGTTACTCCTCCTCACGTTTCCCACCGAGTCAGGCGGATCTTCATTCTTCCCTTTCTCATAAGTTGTAACAGCATCCACGTTTGCCTTGGAGTCCAGTCATCACATATGCTCTCAATGACTTTCATTTCCTCCTATGGGTTTTAACTGAAGCCTTTACGGAGAACCTCAGTAAACATTTGTGAGCCACTTTACGATAAAGGAAAAATTAAGATGCTTTTGCTTTAAGATTTTAAATTCAAGACACTGCATGGTTTGCCAAGCGAGGCTTATAGAATATATAGCTCTATATATTAGTATCCTCTACACATGACCAAATCAAATTGAACTTTGTATTGGGAAACCGCTACAGTACTATCAAGAACAGCAATTATCACAATAATTGTGAGATCCCAGATGCTGTGGATCGTCAACATTTTGCCGTCGTAACCTGCAGAGACACCAAAGGTGGCGGTGGCGGAGGAGGTACAACTGGTGATCAGGCTGAAGTTTCCCGACGGTATACGCAATACACTCTAGGTACGAAAAGTTGTGCCTTTTAACCATCGGACATGAGAATAAAAAATCGTCTTGAAAACTTACTTCTCATATTTAATCACCCTGAATGCAACTTCGCTCACTGCGGGGTGAAGATCGAGAGGGCCAGAGGTGGTGGTCTTCTTGGAGGCATAGATTCAATTCACTACGCTGGGAATGCAAATAGTCCACACACCCACACTCCAACTCCACCAGCACCTCCAAAGGTTGCATTATAGAGACTTATATTTTCTCTTATGGGTGTTCCTCTAGAGAAGGCCTTTTCGTCATGGAGAAAAAGAAGGTTATGAATCACAATGAAGGCTACTATAAGGTGACTTTGGCTACACTGGAAATGCAAATAATCCACACTTTAGTTTTACTTTTAGGCCTTCAAGGTTTTATTTGTATTAATTTTGTGCAATGTTTCTTGTACTTTGCTGGTCGTCTGACGATGGAACTTTAGGATGCAAGGCATTCCCAGTCAAGTCTCCGAATATATGTTCCAAGGCCTTCTGATTCTGTTATTCGTTAGTCTATTCTCTTGCGTGCTATAATTTAGTGGACTTCTCCCTGGTGAAAAGAACTAACTTGAAATACCTGATTGGCTTTAGGGAGGAGCACTGGCGCATCTTCAAGTAATTTTCCACGGAGCCATCAGATTTTTGTTGTGCATTTAATGCTAGTGGAATTGTCTTTGTCACCCGTGGTTCAGACAATCTTGCCAGGGTGAAGTTTTTGTAGACTCGGATATAGGTAGGGTTTTCTGCATCTATCTCTTCGTTGTTGGTTGTGGAAGCCATTTGGAGGAGACTGAAGCCGCAGAGCCATCAAGGGGCTTGATAGAACAAAGCTAGGGTGAGAAGGAAGAAGAAGGAACTACAATTTTTTTTTTTTTTTTGGATGGGGGGTTAAAGATGATGGGTTTGTATAAACATCAGAGTACAATACTTGGAGAACTTTCAGCTTGATCGCTTACTCATATTTTGGGATAAGTTTTTATAAATTTAGATTGTTTAAATTTGATTTAAATAATTTAGATTTAATATTTATCTTTTAAATGTTTTTGATTTAAATTATTATGTTTAAATTAATAATTATTTTATATTTTTTTAAATAAAAAAAATTAAAATATAAAAACTAAAAATATAAAATTTAAATTGTCTAAATTTAATCTAGACAATTTGAATTAAAAAAAATTGGGAATTCAATTTCATTACTTGGTCCCATATTTAGTATGAGACAATTATTATCTTATCTTCGTGAATAATTCATATTTATTTCCACAATTATGCATTTGTGGCTGTACTACCTTTTATGGTCACTTTAATTTTTTTAATATTACTATGAATTATTTATTAGTGTAAGCAGCGTTATTTCAAATGCAAAGTAGAAGCGCCAACCCGTTAAAAGAGGAAAGATGGATTAAATAATGTCACTGTAAGGGATATGGTCAAACAAAGCTCGCTTCATGTTTCGCATATGGGACAAAACACCTGCTTAATAAATTATTAATTTAATAAAGAATATATTCGTAATAGTTGTAAATTTAAGAGATTTTAAAAAACCATTTTAATTAAATTTTAAATATATTTTGAAAATAAATTTTAAATAAATTTTTATTATAAACCTACTACTTCAATTAGTTAATTGGAATATTTTTTTTATGGGAATGAAAAATGTAAAAAGAAATTAACTTTAATAAAATAAAATTATGTGACGGAACATTATATTTGTTATAATATTAAATAAAATTGACATCTTATTTTATTTTGTATTTAGTTGGATGAAAACTATGTCAAAAGTAAAGAAGATTTAATGAAATGACAATAATATTTTTAATGAAAATAAAAATATTATTTTTTTAATTTGTAAACAAACATTTTGCCTTTTGTGCTTGCCCTGTATCTCTCTCTTAAATCCTCCCTTCGTTTTAGTCTCTGATTTTCGCTCACCATTTGGAAAGTGCCTTAAGATTTGAATCTCCCTATGTGAAAGTAGATCCTAATTTCCCTTAAATCTTTCCATCCCAAAATCGTAGCGACCCCGTGAGTAGATTATTTTTTTATTATTATTTTTGGAAGTAGATCTAGACTCTTCGATCTTTTTAAATATTTTTGAAAGAAACAAATATGTAAAATAAAGATAATCTTTCAACTTTCATCAAATATTTTCATCCTGCGTTTTGCTTCATTTAAAATAAAAAAATTATTAAATAAAAAATGGATGATAAGATTAAAAGAAATAAAAAAAATAAAAATTTGGAATCTGGATTATCTATACCAAATTTAAATAAACATAATAGAGTCAAGGGAAGCAAGTATGCTCGTAGCAACCTCCTTTCTTCCTTCATATTTTAGAGTTTCCTATTCTGTGATGGCCAAAACAAAATGGCGATGGCTTTGCGATGAGATCAACAGTGGATTGCGAAATCAGAAAAGGAAGGTGACATAAAAAAGAAGGTCTAAAAGATGGCTAAAATAAAGGAAGATGAGACCGAAAGGAAGGTTAGGGCTTGGAGAAGGGCATTCTTGTGATTTTTAAAGCTCTAAGAGTACATGATGATAAATGACATTTATTTCTCACAGAAATTTAATTGGATTCCATCAAACGAGTGGCAGAATAATGGCTAAGCCCATTCTCCGTACCATTCCTAATATGAGAGAATGAGTTTTTCGTAAGCAATAGAATAACTTCTATTTTTTTTAATTATCAAGCATTATTTTAGTCTATTCTTTTTTTGTTAAATTCCCATCCAACCAAACATATCCTAATATTTATATTATTGTCTTTTTTTCCATGTGTTTTTATTAGTTTTCATCAAAATACATACTACTACTGCCAAATACAAAAATGGCTTGAAAAACATTTGTAACTTCTTTTTGTTGCTAGGGTGTAGGAATGTAAGAATAGTCTCTTTTTGCGCAATTCAAAACCAATCCTTTTTTAAATTTAAAATCTTTTGTTTGTCTTACACGTTCTCTACATTTAATGGCTTTTTTTTCCTCTACAAATCTACTAGTCCAGCGGAGGCATCCTTTTGTCCCTTTCTAGAGATCGTCTTTCACTAGAGAAGATAAATGGTCTTTCTTCCTCTTACCAAATCCCGCTATGCGGAAGATGAACACTTTTTACTCTCTCTGAAAGCATCTTCCATCGTCCCTGTTCTGCCTTTATCATCTTCATTTTTCTCTGTGCCATTGTCTCTTTTTCCTTCATGGTGCTTTCTTCTTCCCGAATGCTTCTAGAACTCTTTCTTTTCTAACTTTGTCTGGAAAAATTCTTCCTCCTTAGCAAAGGATAACATTTCAAAAAATTCCTTTGAGTCCTCATGGTGCTTTCTTTCACTCCCCTCCTTATCAGCTCTATATTCTCACTCTAAAAAAAAAATTCCTTTCACATCCTAAAATAAAAACTCCACCAAGCATTTCCTTTTTCCTTCTTACACTCACAAGCAACCTTGAACCAATAAATCCAACCATTACACCACTTTGTTTTGTTATCAATATATACATTGCACTCTTCATTCATGTCTTGGTGAACCTCCTCTTATTTCTTCTCACTAGAAAATGATGCACACCCCCTCTCTAGACCAAAAAATTAACTATTCTTCTCAGCCTACCAATTTTCCTCTTCTAGCATTCCACCAAATCTCCCTTCTTCCTTAACCCATAATAGTGAACTCTCTCTTGTTGATCCACTTCCCTCTTTCTCTTCTACCTTATTACCTTTATTATCAATCTTTGTTCCTCATTGACGAATACATCTAAAGGGATGAATAAGTGTTTGTGTAGAAAATACAATTTTAAGATTATGTAAGAAAATTTTGTAGTAAAACAAACTCGATTGAAATATTTGGTGTTGTAGCTAAAATATAGACCAATTGAACTTATAAAAACAATAAGGAATTTTCAAAAAATAGTTTAATAAGAAGACTTAATGGAGGAGACATGAGACACTGAGACAATTAGTTAAGTGAATATTAATAGTAACTCTAACACAATTATACAATAGTATATATGTAAATTAGTAATATGAAGAGAAGGAATAAAAGAATAACACCAAAAGATTATCCTGATTCAGTCAATTTAACCAACATCTTCATTTGATCAATTGACTCACATCCATCTCTTTATTTTAGAAGAAAATTTTTAATTCTAATGCAAATCAATTCATGCAAGGATAGTTTTCTTGTACTCACCACTAATACTTTAAGTTTTTAGCTCACCTATAACTCTTATAATATAAGGGTTTTCCTCTAACTAACCCCAAATTATCACTCTCACTAGATTTCACTCTTTAGGAGAGTCTCATAGAGAATATGAAGAAGTTTAGAAACCCTTAACAAGAGAATACAAGTAAGATCAATTTGTTGTTCTCATAGTAAATGTATTCTGACACTAGGCTTTATCCTTAACTTAAAAAAGTAGAAACAGAGGCACAATAGAAGATTTTTGTTTTGTATTAATTTTCTAGCTCTTGCTTCTATTCTGAGGTGCCTTATATAATATATAGCTAAGCAAACTAGCAATTGAAAATTACATCATTATCTTCTGCAGTTCCTCTTTCTCTTTTCTGGTTTGATTGACAACAATTGTTTTGTAGGTTTGTAGCTTCAAGTATAAGAGTCTAACACCATTTTCACCGAACATTTTATATACAAAATTGCCATAGTCTAGTTACTTCCCTTGACTTTTGCTTGAGTTTTGAAAGTTAATAGTTTCGAGCATGGTGTAGCTTTGTTTGTCTCATCAGGCTGCGAATTATTTGTTAAGACACAAAGGCAACTTTTGAAAAGCCTCGATCATTTGAAAATTTTGCTCCTAGTTGACTTATTTTGAAAGTTGGGACAATTGAAAGTTGGGACAATAGCGACTTTTTGATTAATTTGCTCTGAAAAAGCGATTTGCTCCTGTGGTTTCTTGCCATAATACTACTTCTAGCTGATTTGTTTTAAAAATTGTAGTAGAATAAAATTTTGGATTATATGGTTACTTGTTTAGCTACAATCAAACCAGATTACATTTTTTCCCATCTTCTACTTGTTCATCTTTTCCTAAAATTAAAATTTTTGCAATGTGTTAATTGTATTTAAAATGATGGTGAAATTTGAAAGGTTAGTTAACTAATGCTTTTTGGAAATTAAACTCAAGGGTTTTGTTATCATTAAAACTATTTAATTGTGAAATCTTGGGGCCAACACTAATGTCAGTAAGGTTGTCTTTAAACTTCTTTCTTTGAACCCATTACTTCCCTTTTCTCTAAGGCGTATTACCTTGCAAAACGAAGTATCTTTTTTGCTTTGTGGCTTTTCCTTGATTGTTTTTACCCCTCTCTCAGCCAACTTGGATTGGTATTTTATGAAAAACCTAGGTTTTTTTGGGTATCTTGATGGCCTCTTCCTAAATTAGTCCCATATAGCACTTTTGTCTCAGAGCTTGGTGGAACTGTCACACTTTCTCACTAGTTTGTTTGCAAGGAGCTCAGTTGTTTCATACCTCTCTAGCTATACCTTCACTTAAGTTTTTGTTTAAAGCTCATTGATTCTTCAACCAATGCAAGACCCCGACTCTTCTTTGACATCGCATGCATGAGTTACTTTTAAAATTTCAATATCTTTGAGCATAAAAACACCATCATGCAAGTCTATTTTTCAATTGATAATTTGATGATTTTGATCCAAAGACAAGTCATTTCCAGCAACCCCAAACTTCTCGAATTACGGTTATGCACGCTCATTCCTCATTGCTTAATATGAATTCCCATCCTCTCCTCTTAGAAACCCTTTTTTCTAGTCAAATTTTCAATTCACCTTTCTTTTTGGCTTGCAAGAAGTTGTCTTTTCCCTCATGTTGCATGCATGTACTCTGCGTTAGAAGCTGTCTTCACATTCTTAATTCACTCTTGCTTTTCCTTTCACAGTAGTAACTTCTGCCTTTTTTATCGTTATTTATTTTATGTTTTCTTTGCTTTTTATGCACTTGTGTGGATATCTCATGATTGTCTCTTAGCTTTTTGCTGGTCAATTGTGAGGAGGCTCTTATGTACATTCTTGCTTAATTAATGTTATTTTCATTTTATAAAAAAAATTAAAATACACATTTAATTCCTAATTGTTTTATTATGCAAAAAAATGCATAATAATGATTAGGGAAATCAATGAAGTATTATATCCCTCACCAAACAATAGGGGATAAAATTTCTTCTAATTTCTCTTGTTGTTCCCCAAAATTCCCAAATTAAAATGGGAGGACACTTCAACTACCATTTTTATGATGGTTTAGTGAAAGAAATTTCCTTACTAAAGCTGATAATTTTTTTAAAAAGATATAGCAATCTCTTCCCATTCCTTGTTGAAGGGGAAGTTTTGCTCAAAATCTCTAGACTTCTCCTAACCATCACATTTCTCTTCCTTCTTTTTTTTTTTTTTAAAGTTACAAAGCCAATTAAATGAAAAACATTAAAATAAATAACTATCATAGGAAGGGGTAATTCAGAAACTTGATCCACCCAATTCTGATATCCTTAGTTATTTATGCAGTTGACACTAAAGGAACTAATAAAGGGCTTTGTCAGTTGTTGAAGGCCTTGTTTTAAGGTCTCCAAAGTTGTCCCTTCTCTCCAAAATAGATTCAGCAAGGATGCCTGTTTCTTGTTGACAAAGAGGAACTAGAGATTGGGATGTTGGGAATCTTAGATAATGTCAGGCTAAAAAATCCAAAAAAGGATGCTTCTAATGGTTCTGAGTGACGCGAGTCTTCTAAGGCATGTGTTTAGAAAGTTCCCATTGAAGGCATCTTAAAAGTACATGATTGAAGCCATCTTTAGCCTTGATTTGCCTTGATGCTTCTCTTTGTTGAAGTGGGCAATATATAATTGCCTCGCCCTCATACAAAGGTCAATTCATGTTGGGAATCATGGGAAGCACACAGCAGAAATATTTATAAGTTTTGATCCCGATTATCACCAAAGATTCGTCAAAATTGCTTAAATAGAATAGGTTCAGAGAATTATCTTTTTTGTCGATTGAGTTTGCTGTTTACTATTTGTCTGGATCACAGGAACTGATCGCAAATTAGCTCCTTCTACTGGTATCCACACGAATGGGGTTTAGCAACTCTAACGATGTGCTAGCACCTATCCGTACGATGTTCATATAGCTCTGTACAACGTCCATGCACTGTCCCTCTCTCTAGGGTTTTTTTTTTTGGAGGCAACTTTAGAATTACTTTTTTGATGTAGAAACCTTAATCAAATTTTTAAAATTTTATAAACTAGGGTTTCAGATATATTTAATTAATTAAAATTAATTAAATATATTTATTAGTTTAAATTCAAATTTATCTTATAGTTTAAATTTAAACTAACAATATCTAGAGCCTAATTTAAATTTAAATTATCTGATTAATTTAAATTTAAATCTATCTAATAGAATTAAATTTAAACTAATATATATATAATATATTTTGAATTTAATTATTTATATATATAAATAATTCCTCCATCCTAAATTTAAAAATTAAATTCATTGAATCTAAACACATTTATGATTCAATGAATGTGGACATTTTAGCTCGAGTTAGTCCGTTCTTGTGTGCGACCCTTTAGGCTTATATGATGTTGGCAGTGGGTCAACTGCACTGTTTGACCTACAAGTCACAAGTGGCCTCTAGCAAGACATTGTGACTATATAAATCATATGGGATCGATGATCCGATGCAACCTATCTTACAACCCTATCATATCCCTTTTGTCACACGACATCTAGATCGAGTATGAGGCATGGAAATGTCATCCTCAACTTGCTCGATCATAACTTTCTCAATCTCTGAGCAGACTGATATAAGATGGAACTTTTTCTATCTGAGCATGGCCATGCATTTCTCAGTTATACTCATCGAGGGGCCCAGAGATATCTCTTTATTAATCAGATAGACAAATTCCATCTTGACCACTCATCTTTCTCTGCATGGATTCTACTATACCTAAACATAGCCTTTATAATCACTTGGTTAAAGGTAACATTAGACTATGCCAAAGTACAGTGTCCTTCATGTAGGAATCTATGGTGATCTCAGGTCCAAGGGATCAATGACACAGTTATATATGAGATAAACTTATAACCTAATCTATGTAACTTATCTTATGACGGGTCTATCCAGCGTCCTATTCTCTAACACATGCCTATAATTTTGATTCATATCATCATATATGATTAATATTTAATCAATTAAAATCATACTAGTCTTAATTCATCGTTGCTCCCACAAAGATGATTGATTAGGGACATTTTAGATAATCTAATTTATCTATAGATATTATTATATATAAATATGTAAATAATATAATAATATAATAAGAGAAAACTCTTATTTTTTAATAAAAATAATATTTGTAATACAATGATTACATGACAATGTCTATCACTTGATGCTATGCTACACAAATAATGAAGATAAACTCTAATTATTGTATGAAAATCGAAGGCAATTTTAAAATCGGAGAGTACTGAGTTTGTCTTTCTTTCTTTCTTTTTTGTTTTTCTTGGTAAAACAGTCCATCATGCCCTCTACTATGTGCACTTGCAGAGAATCTCAAAATCCTAATAAACGGGACAAAAGATGGGCTAAGCCCGCTATATACACTATGGTTTTAAATTGCGGTTGCAGTTACATTACGATTGCGGCTGCGGGTGCTGTGAATAGTATAAGAAGGATTGCAGGCGTTGCGGCCAATTGATGCGGATGCGGCCGGCACCGCAACAGCAATATTGCGGCCGCATCACATGATGCGGACCGCAATTTAGAACCATGATATACACTACCCTCAACTTTAAAACTGAAGATCCCCATCTCTTTAATTTTTCTTTTTTGTTTTAATGGCTTAATGGCGTGCTTTACTTGCTAACTTTTATGGATGAAGAAGTCGAGATTCTAGCAGACAACACAGAAAGTCAACCAAAAAAAAAAATCACAACATAGTTAATTTCTACTCACCTTACATGAACTAATTAAGCATTTCAATAGAGATTTGCAAGAACTGATCAATGTTCTATTCTTTTTTTTCTTTTCTTTTCTTGTTCTGAAATTAATGTCCTCTGAAATTTTTCCAGCTTAATTTACACGTAGCAGAACTGAGAAGCTAACACGCATATATAGACTTGGGCTATTATCATGTACACCAAAAAGGATTATTTATCTTAGTAATTAAATATAAGTAGAAAATTTTGTCATAGATGCAATCTACAATTAAAAGGAATAAATAAAATTGAGCAAAAACCATGTTATATGTTCAAACAATACAAGTCAATATATTTTCAATCTTCCACTACATGTAATATACAATATATTCTTTGCAACATTAGTAAAGTTTCAAAATTCTATCAAAATAAAGAATCAGTTTTAGAATTAACGGTAAGCACAATCCCGAGATCATGTCATCGCATATTAATGTATAATATATATATATATATATATATAAAATATTTCAATGATAGCTGCAAGATCACTACAAAGGCTGTTAAAAATCACTGTTACAATTCGCTGAGACACTTTATTACCAACTCAATTAAATGATGCAGAAAGAGTCAAAGATCGCATAGGCTAATAAAATAACACACGACTGCTTGTGTGACAACAACGAAAGCATGTGATAACCTTTTATCTTGTGTTACTAATTATCCGTCTAAATTGATATTCGAATACCACCGTATGAGGCTAAAGAGAAGAGATAGTTCTGGTAAACACCCAGAAGCTGGCACCAAGTAGAGAATTAATTAAAGAAACGGCATCATCAGTTAAACAATCAACAAAATTAAAGTACTGCATTATTGATAATGCCCAACGAATATGATACCACTAGGAAACATAATAAATTCAAAGACAGTTGTCTCATCTTTCAACTAATAGATGAAAAGTATGATATATTTCGAGGAGATTAAGATGCCAAGTTTATAAATAAACAAAAGTAGAGTAGCCATCAGTACAACACCACCTGAGTATTAATATATTGCAACTAGCGTTGATTGTACCTATGCTTAAAAGTTAAACAAGATTCAAAGACATAATAGACAAGGTTTGGAAATCATTCGGCTATTCCGTAATTCTGTCCAAGTCAGGCTGTGTCGCGTGGTAGATGATTCACGTTTCAGATAACCAAAACAGTTATACCAACAAATATATTATAGGGGTAAAGAGAGGCCCAGTTGGTCCAAAAGAAATCATATGATATAGTATTATAAGGCTAAAGAAAGAATGAAACCTTAAATCAAGTGGAATCTTCGGATTTTTGTTACCAGTACTTTCTCTTGATTAAGAAACCAATACCAGAAGGCAGTATAATTTTTGTCCTCTTTAGGTCAGGACAAGCAAGAGCCCACATTATTTTATTGTTATAATGATTAAAAATCTTCCTTTCCTTGGTTCTTTTAAATAAAAACTAATGAGAAAAAAAATCACCGTAAATGGTATCAAGGTGGAGTACATACCTTCTACAAAGTAGATCTAAGTACAAACAAGATCTTTATACATCCATTACATCACAGCAAATCCATTGCATCTTTTTCACAACGCAGATCTAATACTTTGGAATGATAAACCCATGAGACCAGCACCAATTTTTCAACTTTTGAAAATAAAATTTTGCAAACAAAAATGCATCAAATTTTGACTTTTTACAATTTAGATTTCGCACCTTCAAATTTGGGCATCTTTAGTGCCTAAATCTCCAATGGCAGAAGTGTGAGGAAGCTCAACTCTACTATGCAGACAAGCTCTCCCATCTGCGTCGCATCCCACCTCTATGGCTGAGCTCCAGATCCTCAGTGTTTGAAATTCCTGTGAGAGACTTGTAGATACGGAAGTGGCTTCTTTGCATCTTTAAAAGGTAGATGTTCCTACTCCTAATAAAATGACAGTGTTTTAGATTCAAAAGTAGAATCTGAACTATTAATTTTAAAGCAATCTAAACCGTCTTTTAAAGACTCCAAAACACGCCATTTTATCACACTCTTTAGTCTCATTGCCCGTGGAGTTCAACACCTTCTTTGTTGTTCTCTTTGTTGCTGTTCATGTTACTGTTCAAGAGTATAATATATATAATATAATATATTACTTATATATTATTATTATACATAGTATATATTATTATACATATTATTATATATTATTAAAAATATAAAAATATACAATAATTAATAATAAAAAGTATTTCATCCGATTAGCAAGATTGTCATGGTTACCTAATCCTAGCATGTTATATTCTAATTTTTTAAAAAAAAATTCTGACATTTGTTAACAATTATTTAACAATCGCTAACAAATGGTTAATAGTGATATTACATAATTATTCAAAGGTTTACAAGCTTTTATTATTATATCCTTAAATTAAAGGTTAATTAATTAATTTGCACCATATTATAAAAAAATGTTAAAAATCTTATAAACTTATTATTTTTCTATTTTATAAAAAACTCAAGCAAAGTTTATTAATAGGCATATATTGCATATCAATGCCACATGCACAATTTCAGCCATTTTATTGAAATAAAGTTTGAAAACAAAAGGAAAAAAAATTAATGACTTTCTATTTACCGTGCTTGAGAAAATATGTAATGTTATTGGAGTTATTATTATTATTACAATTAAAGTAAATATCTTACTATTTTCTTTATTTATTTTTTTAAACATTTTTATTTTAAGTTTTTGTGATTTAAAAAAAAATCTTCTCATTAACTTGTTCCTTTATAAATTTTATAAATTATTCTGTCCCAAATCTATTTAAAAGTTTAGAAGTATTTTAAATAGCTTAACTTTTATACAAATATAATGTTAATTTATATAACATTCCTTCTCTAAATTTAAAAGAATTTTTGTGTAAAGAAAATTTAAAAAATAATATTATAATTATATTATATTGTATTTCGTCTCTAATTTGTCTCAAATTAGAGATGAATTTTGAACAGAAAAAACTATTTTACAAATTTTCTAATCTTTGTATAATATTTTGTTTAAAAATTATCTCAAATTTAAGATAGATTTTAGACAGATATTATATGACAAATATTCCATCATAAATTTATCCAAAAGCTGTCAAAAATATTTTGCCTCCGACTTAATATGAACCATTGGAACGAATTTCAGATGAATTTGATATAAAAGTCTTTCTCTATATTTTGTCTATGATTTCATAAAAAGTTAGTTTGAAATTAGTTTATAATTCAGACAGAATATAGTCCACCCAAAAATCACGTCTAAAATTTACAAATTTCTAGTAGTGCGTCATACTGATATTTTTTATTTTCATGGCTTGCATTTTTAGTTGTGCAGCTATCTTAGCTTTCCAACTATTTTCCTGTTTCACAGAGCACATACCTCTCAAAGCCTTTAATTACCCTCATCAATCACATTCCAATTTACTTTCCCACTGCAAGGATCACTCTAAAGTCTAAAGTCCCTATTATCTTCCTAATTTTCTTCCCTATCCGTTTCAATGTCAACAACTATAGATTTGAGCCCCTCCTTGAGAGGGAAACAAATGCGGATAACACTGCTATGCTTGAAGAAGAAGATATCCAAAAACGCTTGTAGATCTCCAAGAAACGAATTGCTTGAGAAAATTTTCACGGACAAGCTAAATTCTAATCATAAACAACACCATCCAAACGGTTTACATGAAATAATTTGAAAGGACTATACAACTTGAGGAATATACCCAACAGCTTTTCAAATCTTTTCCGATGAGGAGATCAATACGAGAAAGATCCTACACATTAACTGTCACTTGAATTAGGAAGGACGAAGAAGAATACGTCTTGTCAATCCATACACAGAAAACGAGTAAGCAAGTGTCCATCGCTCAGAAAAATTATGTAACTGCTCTTTAATCTTTATTGGCTAGCATGGTTGCAACTTGCAAGACCTCTAAGGGTTTGATGATAAGGGTGGTTTGAATGGATAGGTTGAGTTGAGTATCTTAATTATTTATTTGGATGTTTAAAGCTAGTGAGATAGAGTGGATTAGAATGGTTTAGGACCCATCTTAATCCATCCCACTCCAATTTCTAAACAACTAAATAGGGGATTTGGAATTACTTTATTTTATTTTAGTTAATTTTTACATTTTCTAATTTCTTCACTTGCCCATTCTTTTTAAAAGAGTTAAAATCATAAGGGTGACATTGATTTTTGTTTTTTAACCCATCTCACTCTACTCTACAACATGTCACTCTATTCCACTCTTTTCAAAACTCCTAATCAGAATAGTCCTTTTCTAGCTTTTAAATTTCTTGTTTTCCTTCCAGATTTTTTTTTTGGTTGTGTTTTTTAACGGTTGAAACTGCTCTTTGACTTTACTAATACTTTTTATCCCAGCTATGCGACAAAGTCAACTTCTATCTTGATTTTCTAATGTACTATTTTTATCTCTGTAAAATTGGGAAAAAAAAAAACTTCCAGTTAACAACAATTGAAAGAGGCATCGTGGCTGTATTTATGAGATTTCATGGTCAATTTAATGTTTTTCTCTATTACCATATTTATGTATATAAATATGTATTAAAAAAGTCACATTATTTCAAATAAAATTAAAAAATATAAGCAGTAACCAATTAAAAAGGAAGGATGTCTACAATGATGTCAATGTAACTATGTAAGGGATATGGTCAAAGGAAGCTGTCTTCTGCTCAACAAAGCACATAAAGACTTGCAGATAAAGATATGCCAAACACTTGATCTTGGCCGAAAAGCCTAGAAGGATACATATGCAGTTTCAAGCTTGTGAATATCTCTTTTTATTTTGGTTTTATTTTCTTAAAACAATTATAGTTTTGAAATTGTGTACGTAAATTAATATTGATTGTTCACTAAACACAATTGGCTTATTGAGTAAGATACAAAGATATCAAAGTTTTCAGAGTTATGTATATTAGTGTATACAAAAAGAATAAAACAGAAGTTGAGTTTTATATAAGTTTTTCATCAAATATATAGCTTCCTAGTTTTTTAGATTAAGATATTAATTTTTTTTAATTTCTATATTGATATAGATGACAAAGTAATTGAGTATTCAAATCCAAGATTTTGATTTCAAATATAAAAAATAAGTAATTGTATAAATTATCTCTTTGTATTACTTGTTAGATTACGAATTGGTTGTGTTCATCAATTATTTTTGTGCTCGCATTGTGACCCATGGATATATATATTTCTTTTCTGGATGACTTAAAAAATTAAAGTTAGACCCTAATACCTATGGCTTTTGATATGATAAGTGTGTGCTGATGACTAGTTTCCAGTCAAATCAAAATTGAAGTTAGACGCAATTTTTTTTTTTTTTTGGCGTTCGATTTATAATGTTGTAGGTGACTTAGCTAATTCAGGGATTGTTTTGGATTATTATAGTTTTTGGTTCTAGAACTTTTTGATAGGTGAAGTCGTAAAATTATGTTTAGTTAAATTCTTTTATGATAGTTATTCTAATGCTTTTAAGAGGCACAATGTTTTTTTTTTTTTTTGAGGTTTTAAAAGTAGTCATGATTGTTATAAATTTAGGACCGTTTGATTAGATAAATGTTAGGTATATAAAAAGAAAAAATATATGAAAAGTGAATAGATAAAATATAAAATAATACTCTTATTGGTACTTTTTTTAAAAAATAAGTATTGTTTAATAATAATTATGAAAGTATATATAATAGATATTACGAAGAAGATTATATTATGACGAGTCAACCAAATAACCTCTTAAAGTGTCTAAAATAATCTTTTTGTTTTAACAAAATTTTTAGATATATCCTTATGTATAGCAAATTATTTATATTTTTACATATATATTATTTATTTTTTATCATATTTTAATTAATTTATTTTGTCAAAAAAATTGTCGTTGTCTCTTCAAATACACAAATTCCACATATTTCTTTGATTTTTATCATAAATACATATTTTTTTCAATTTAATTTTTGTTCATAATCATAGCTCCTATCTTGATAAGTAATTATTAACCTTCATCCATATTTATTTTATTTTATTTCAGTTTTGCTTTCAACTAAATATGTAATTTTAATAATTTGATGTAAACCTCTTTGGAGTTTTAGTATATTGGATGAAGAAAAAATTTCTAGCATATATGTACTCGTTATTGTCATTCTAAACATTAATAACAGCAACTTTTTTAATATTATTACAAAACATTTTATCAATCAATTTTCCTTTTAAAGATGACTTTTATAAAATTTTTTCCAAATATTATTTTTACCCTTTCTAAACAGCAGCTTTTTCACAGCAACTTTTAAAAAGCAATAACATTCTAAAATGGTACTATATACCAAAAAAAAAAAAACTAATTAACACATATTGATCTGATAGCTCGCATGCATAGTAACAACTTTACGTTCAAGATTGTTTAAAATAAAATTTATAGGACATTGTAAGATCAGATGGAATCTCTAAATTAGTGATATATGAGGTGTTGAATGTGAAAAGTTGATTTTATCAATTCATACTTTGACTACAAGAGCGGTGCCAATTGAACACAGATTAAATAACGCCGTGTGAATGCTTCTAATCATCAAAAAGATACCCTAATAATTGAACACTGACTCCCCCATAGGGATAAGCATACCACAGAAATGGAGTAACAAACAAGGTTTTCATACTTTATCTAGAGAGGAATGAAACAAAAAGGATCGAACTTATCCCGTTATATATATTCTATATATATAAATATCCTGTTCAGATGAAGATGCTTATTTGGAAATTACTTCTTGAGGAAGAGAAGGATTAATTCAAATATGTTCCGGTTTGAACAACCCAATTATAATAAAGGAACCTGATTCTCCACAACGAAAGGCAAAAGAAACTTTATTTGAGAAAAAAAATATATTCCAACTTCCAAGTGTAGATATATTGGTCCAAGAGTTTCGCTTTTAAGCTTGCATTATGCTGCATCTATAAAAGGGGTGGTTTCTGCTTAGTGCGTAATAATGAACTAGAGCAACGCAAAATTAAAAGGAAAAAAAGCAACCTCATTAGATTGTCATCATATATCCCTGTATTTTCAAGCCATGGCTGAGCTTCAGCAAAAACTCGAATCACGTAAGGGTCTGGTTGGTGTGCGAGGTCATAATGATCATGACGATCAAACTCAGAAATCTGTAGCAACACTAGCTAGTTCGTTTCCTACTCCTCTGCCTGGAAGGAACCGAGCCTTTCCTGCCAAATATAGCTATTTTGGCAGGCAAAGGATACTTGGTCTCGCGAATCAAACAGGACACACCCAAGGCTAATAAAACATTATATATTCTGAAAGAGCACACACGAGAAAACGGTTAACTTCTCTCATCATTAGTTAGTTTAATATTAAGTTAGTTAGTTAAGATATATGAGCTGTAAATAGTTGCTTCCCACGTGTATAAATACTGTACAATGATCAGATAATAAAGCAACTCACTCTTCCATTCTTTCCTTCGTCTCTCTCTCTCTCTCCTGTTTTCTGATGATAGTTCAGTAATATGGTATCAGAGCAATTCTCATTTTCTTGATTGATTCTTGGCTTTCTCTTTTCCCTTTCGCCATGACTGATTCTGGCAGCACTGTAGCTAATTCATCTTCGTCACAGCTTCAAGATGCAACGCAAAATCCAGCCAATCCGTTCTACTTACATCCCAACGAAAATCCTGCGTTGGTGTTGGTCACTCCAGTACTCTCAGGATCCAATTACCATTCATGGTCCAGAGCCATGAAAATGGCTCTTCAATCGAAGAACAAGTTTAGATTTGTTGACCGATCTATCAAGGCTCCCAGCTTCACCGATCCTCTGTTTCCGCAATGGGAGCGTTGCAACACTACGGTAATTACGTGGCTTACTCGATCTTTATCTTCCACAATGGCTCAGAATATATTATGGATTGACAAGGCCTATGATATTTGGGATGACTTAAGGAGTCAATATTCACAAAGTGACATGTTTCGTATCGCTAATTTGCAAGAAGAGCTTCATTCTCTGAAACAAGGAGATTTCTCTGTAAGTGAATATTTTACTAAAATCAAGATTATCTGGGATGAGTTAGCAAATTTGCGTCCTCTTCCTTCTTGTTCTTGTCAAAATCGTTGTTCTTGTGGTGCTTTTGAACGAATGTGTCAGTATCAACAGCAAGACTATGTTATTCATTTTTTAAAAGGGCTTAATGATCGTCATTCTACCATTAAGTCACAAATAATGATATTGGAACCTCTCCCCTCTATGAACAAAGTTTTCTCTCTTGTTCTTCAACAAGAATGAGAGATGGGAATTCTTGATGTGCCCTCCGAATCCAAGATTTTGTTTAGTAAGGCAGGAAGGAATCTAAACTCCTTTTCTGGGCAAGATAGAAGTACCAAACAATGTACTTTTTGTGGAAAACCAAGGCATACAGTGGAGACATGCTATAAGAAACACGGCTTCCCTCCTGGATTCAAGTTCAAACATCAATCTGCCTCAGTCAATAAAATCAGTCAAGAACCTTGAGATACTTCTGCCTCAGTGCTTCAATCTCCGCATTCCACACAGTCAGACTCACTATCAGCCAAACTTGGTCTTACAGCTAAACAATATCAGAAATTCTTAAAATTGGTTCAAAGTGATTCTACTCCACCTACTCATACCATAAACCATGTCTCAACTAGTACAGGTAACCATATTACATTAGCTTCTTTTTCTTTCCGTACCTCCTGGATCATCGATATAGGAGCCACAACACATGTATGTTCTTCTCTTTCCTTGTTTGTCTCTTATACTTCTATAACACCTACTACTGTTCATTTACCTAATAGTTCTTCCCTTATTGCTCACTATTCTGGTACTGTTCGAATTTTCGCTTCTCTTGTTATTGATGATGTCCTTTTCATACCCAAATTTCAATTTCAGATTCTCTCAGTTTCTAAACTTACTAAATCTCTACCTTGTTGGGTCATTTTTCAGAATTATCATTGCCTCATTCTGGACTTGCACTCATGGAAGATGATTGGTTCAGCTGATAAATATGAGGGCCTCTACATCATGCAACATCATACTCCTCAACTGACTTGTCTGGCTTCCCAAGCTGCCATATCATCTGCTCATTCTAAAACCTTTGACCTCTGGCATTGTCATTTAGGACATCTGTCCCCTTCTACTTTACATTGCTTACAACGACAATATTCATATGTCTCCTATAATAAGAATCTTGAGCATTGTGATTCGTGCCATTTTGCTAAGCAAAAAAGACTTCCCTTTCCTGTAAGCTCTTCTCATTCTAATATGATACTTTCTCTATTGCACGTCGATATTTGGGGTCCTTATCATCTTGTTTCTATTGATGGTTATAAGTATTTCATGACCATCGTTGATGATTTTTCCAGATATACCTAGACTATTCTTTTACGCAGCAAAACTGACACACACAAAGCTTTACAGGATTTTATTATTTTTTCTGAAACTCAGTTTTATCATCGTGTTCAAATCATTCGATCAGATAATGGGGTTGAATTTTCTATGTCCGACTTTTTTAAATCCAAAGGAATTCTTCATCAGACAACTTGCATTGAGACTCCCCAACAGAATAGTATCGTTGAACGCAAACATCAGCATCTTTTAAATGTTGCTCGATCCCTTCTTTTTCAATCACACCTTCCAAAAATATATTGGTCTTATGCCATTAAACATGCTACTTACATCATTAATAAGCTGCCAACACCTTTTCTTAATAATCACTCTCCTTATTTTCAAATTTTCCATGAATTACCTGACTTATCTGTTCTACGTGTCTTCAGATGTCTTTGTTTTGCTTCTACTATTTCTCAACAAAGAACCAAGTTTGACCCACGTGCTCGAAAATGCATTTTCCTTGGCTTTAAAAATGGCACTAAAGGCTATCTTTTATTAGACCTCCAATCTCGCTCTATTTTTCTCTCACGTGATATCTATTTCTATGAAAATGTTTTCCCTTTTATAGATGATCAAGCCTCTTTTGACACTTCTGTCATATCTCTGCCACAACCCATTCCCCCTTTGGACTTTCCTGATTCCCTTCCTGCATCTTCTTCATCACCACCTACCCTCGAACCTCAGACTAACACTTCCATATCTTCTGCTCCTTGTCGTTCTACCAGATGGTGTCAACTCCCATCTTACTTGCATGATTATCACCATGCCCTCCTCTCTTCAATTGAACCACCTTCCATTAGTACAGGTACTTTCTCCTCACCTCATTCTATTTCTTCTGTTATCTCTTATGATAATCTCTCTGTTCCCTATAAACGTTTCTGTTTGTCTATTTCTGTCCACTCTGAACCAAAGACATATTCTCAAGCTGTACGACATAAAACTTGGCATAAAGATATGGATGCTAAGATTCAGGCACTAGAACAGAATAACACTTGGATTCTTACTGAGTTACCACCAGGCAAATGTCCAATTAGTTGCAAGTGGGTCTTTAAAGTCAAATACAAAGCGGATGGCACTATCGAAAGGCATAAAGCCCATCTCGTTGCCAAAGGCTATACCCAAACAGAAGGTGTTGATTATATTAACACATTTTCCCCTGTTGCAAAGCTATCTACTGTTTGTCTACTATTGGCTCTAGTTGCGGCTCATAACTGGTACTTACAGCAACTTGACGTTAACAACGCGTTCCTCCATGGTGATTTAGACGAGGAAGTCTATATGGTGTTGCCTCCTGGTTTTACTTCACCTACTCCAAAGCTTGTGTGTCGCCTACAAAAGTCCTTATATGGTCTTAAGCAAGCCAGTCGTCAATGGTATTCTAAGCTTTCTTCTGCTTTGATTTCTTATGGCTATACCCAATCAAAGTCAGATTACTCACTATTTGTTCATAAGACATCTTCATCTTTCACAGCACTACTCGTCTACATTGATGATGTTATCTTGACAGGTGATGATCTTTCTGAGATTCAACGAATCAAGTCTCTCCTTGATAATGCTTTCAAGATCAAAGATCTAGGTGATCTTAAGTTTTTTGTGGGCCTTGAGATTGGCCATTCCAAATGTGGTATTTCCTTACACCAGCGTAAATTTACTCTAGAGATCCTTGAAGATTTTGGTTTCTTGGCATGCAAACCTGTAAAAACCCCAATGGATCGCCATGTCAAACTTTCCAAAGATGATGGCACTATTCTCTGTGATGCCTCTGCTTATCGCACTCTTGTTGGTCGACTACTCTATCTTACCACTACCAGGCCTGATATTGCTTTTGCCGTCCAGCAACTTAACCAATTCATGGCTTCTCTAATTGACAAACACTTAACGGCTGCTCATCGTGTCCTCCGTTATATTAAAAAATGCCCTAGCAAAGGCTTATTCTTCCCTTCCAACTCTAATCTTCGACTGAAAGCCTTCAGCGATTCCGACTGGGCTGGTTACGTTGACTCTCGTCGTTCTATTACAGGATTTTGTATTTTTCTTGATAATGCTCTCATCTCTTGGCGTTCCAAGAAACAGAACACCGTATCCCGATCTTCTTCCGAAGCTGAGTATAGAGCTCTTGCATCCACGACATGTGAAGTGCAATGGCTCCTCTATCTTCTTCGTGATCTTCATATCCCTCACCCTCATCCGGCACTGTTCTATCGTGACTGTCACACCCAAAAATGCGACCGCGCGGCGCCTTTAAAAAGAAATTCGTTCCTTTTCTTTTGGAAAAAGGTAAGAATAAATATAGTACAAATAGATAGGGTTCAGAAAAAATAAGGTTTAGGAGTCGCCACCAAAATTTTATTTTTGAAAAGGCAAAACTTTGGAAAAACCTTTTTAATTTGAAAAATGATCTACGAATCAGAGAATGGATTCAGGAGTCGATTGTGAGTGGGGAAGGTGTTAGGCACCCCACTACACCCGTTTTTAAGAACGGTTACCCTAAGTTAGTTGTACAAAATTATATGGCCTTTAGTTTATTTTAATTCTCCCTAACCAACCACATGCAAAGAACATAAAGAAAAATTTAAGGGAATAAAATTTAAGAGAAAAAAGAAATCTAAAAGCAAAACAAAAAGAAATTCAAAGAATAAAATAAAGAAAAGGGTATAAAATAAAAGAAATTAAGGAAATAAAATTAAGAAAATAAAATTAAGAGAAAATGTTTATTTACAAAGGCGGACTTGACCTAGGATGAGAGCCTAGAGCCTACGTACCCTTCGAAAGGGATCAAAGTCCACGTAGTTCGACTTAAAATTGTGTTAAGGTAAGTTTTTGTTTTTGTTTTTGTTTTCTTTGTTCTTGTTTTCTTCTCTTTTTTTTTTTTTTGCTTTGTTTTCGTTTTTTTTGTTTTGTTTTCGTTTTTTTTTGTTTTTTGTTTTGTTTTCGTTTTTTGTTTTTCTATTTTTTTTTTAATATTTTTGTGTTTGGGTGTTTTTTTTTTCTAAAAAGATGACGAAAATAAATTACTTTTTTTTCTTAAATAAAACAAGTTTTGAAATTAGTTGATATGTTTTAATTCATTAAAAGAAAATTTAATTTTAATTTTCTTACATTTTTTTTAATTTTTTTTATCATTTTTATTTCTTTTTTCATTTTGTTTGTGTGCTTGTTTTATTTGTTATTGTTTTTTTTTAATTTCTTGTTATTATTTTTTTTCTTTTTGTTTTTGCTATTATCTTTTGTTTTCTATCTTTGTTTCTCTTGTTTTTTTTTATTTGTTCTCTTTTTTTTTTGCTAATTTTTATTTTATTTTTCTGCTTTTAGTTCTGTTTGTATGTTATTATTATTTTTTTGTTTTCTTTTAATTGTGCTCTTCTTTTTTTTTTAATTGTTGTTTTTTTTTTTTACATATTTTATTATGTTGTTTTGTTTGGTCTGGTTCTTTTTGCTTTGCCATTTTTCTCTTTTTGCATGTTCTTATTTTAATTTTTCTTATATTTTTATGTTTGTCTTATTTCGTTTTTGTTTTTTCTTTTTGTTGTATATTTTTTTGTTTTTTCTGTTTTTCTATTATTGTGCTTGGTTTTGTTTTAATTAATAATTTTTTTTGTATATTTTTGTTTTTATATTATATTTTTTATTCTTTTATTATATATATATTTTTCCTTGCTTTTGATTCTTTTCTTTCTTTCTTTCTTTTGTATTTTGTTTTATTGCCCTATTATTTAATTTCTGGTTATATTATTATTACGTTTATCGATTATATCCTCCTCTCCTCTTTTGAACATTTGATTCCCTTCACCAGACTTTCCCATTTGCGTGTTTGGTCTCTTTTTTTTTTTTATCTTCTTATTTTCTTATTTTTTCTTGTTCCATGTTGGATTATCATTTTTTTTATTTCACACTTTTTTTTTTGCTTTTTGCTTACTTTATAACCCTTATTTTCTTATTCTACTATTCATTCCATCTTTTCCTTATATTATTTCTTTTATTATCTTTTATTAAAAAAAAAACCAAAGCACAATGTTTTCATTTTTATCAGATAAATTAAAGGGTTTAAGAAGTGTTAAAAATTGATTTCCCACTAATTATTTTATCTTCCTTGTGTTTTGTCATTTTTTTTTTTGAAAATTTTTTTTTTTGCGAAATTCTTTTGTTTGAGGCTTTTGAAGCCCAAAAGATAGAAATGAAAATTCGAAACCCAAAACCTACCAAGGAGGCTTATTGACCACACATGATCTCTTGGTTTAACTAAGTGCCTGGGAGATATAAAATCTCACACGGCAAAATCCTAAAAAAGAGAAAAACAACAATGATAAAAATAAAATGCAGAACGAGAGCGAGACCCGGAAGAAGAAAATAGATATCCATGCTTGTGTGTGCCTGGTGTAGTTCATTAGTCATATTACAGCCTTTGAACAAAACTACAAGAGAACAAATAGAAATGGAAAAGATTTACACTACATAAACTCAGTCTTATCCTTCCTTGCATGCGGCTACACGTTCCATCCCCATATGTTGTGTCAATTAGGGCTCCTCATGCGTTACTCCATGCACCATACGAGCATCAACGCATATAAAAAGAAACCAGTAACAGGGCCAAGCAGAATTTAGTAGCAAATGGGAAGCATTAAAAATAGCATGCATTCTGATTCCAAAATCCTAGACTTTGTGAATCCAAATCATCCTATTCTAATGTCCACGTACAGTTGGGGTATCCTTGATCCTAAATTTCCACCCCAAGTTATATGATAGAAATCAGCTCAAATCCGATTCATGTAATAGTATGGAAAATAACAGCGAGAATCACCAACTAAACCAACCATGTTTTCGTGGAGAATTCATTATGCAAATTCAGGCACAGACGAAATCTAGCAAATATAAACACACCCAGACCAAGGCTTCAGATGCATATCAATGCCAAATAGAGACATACACGAATTTTCTCATCAGGGGCTGATGATTAATAGAGGAATAACGGAAATCCAAATCAGACCACTAGTCTAGATTCCTGTTGTAACCTAACTAATCAACATGAATCTCGGCCTCTATATCCCAGAACAGAATATATCCCAAAATTTTATGAACCCAGGAAACATGATAAACCAGAGACAGTCAGATATCTAAACAATATGACATTTAAGCAATCACCCAGAGTCTCAATCATGGCTTCGCAGTCCCGGGATAAAAGAAAAGTGAGAGAAGCATACCCTTCGAATTTCTCTGGTTCTTGAAGGATTGGATAGAAATGTTTCTTCGATCGAATCCCTCTGCGTCAGAGTCCAGCGTCGCACCAGGATCCGGTTTGATTCCTCGGTTCAGAGTTCTCCTCTTTACTCTTGATTCTCTTTTCCTTATGCCAATCTCTCTCCCTCGACCCAGAGTGAACCCGTTTTCTCCTCTCTTAAAGGGAAACTTTTCCCCGAGAAAACAAAACCTTAGGAGCTCTCCTTCCTCTCTCTGGTTCTCGGACTCTTCACCAACCACCGATTACAAAACCCTAAAAATTGTCGCTGCACTCACTCAGCCTTTCTCCTCCTTTGAAGAGAAATTTCCAAAAACCAAAGAGCCCCCCCGAAAAGATCCCTTCTCCCTCAATCTTTTTGCCTCTCGAGTTCCTTCAATCTGTAAAAGGAACCAAAGAAAAATACCCCCCCCAAAAAGTCCCCCTGCACTCCCTCAGCCTCTCCTATTTATAACGAATCCGAGAGTGGTCTCTACTCTCGCTCGCGTGCCTCGCCCTTCTGCTCTTCGTACAGGTTCATCGCGCCTCTCTGCTCCACCCACTCGCAACACCAACACTTCCCGTACCCTTTCATTCCTTCGCATCTGAAGAGAAGGGATCAGAGCCGAGAGCAAGAAGGAGGGACCAGAGCCGTTTTAGGGTTTTTCCCGTTTTGTCTGAGTTGTCCATATCCTTCCGGTTTTCTTCTGGGTTGGCGAAGCAGGGAGAGGGAGTCCGAGATTTATGGGCTGAGCTAAAAACTTCCATGGGCTCCCATTCTCTTTTTTTTCTTTCTAATTTCAGGCACAATTCTTTCCCTTTCCCATTTTTTTGCTTGCTTTTTTTTTATCTTTTTTTTTTAGTTTTTTTCTTTTCTTTTTTTTTTTTTTTTTTTTGGATTTGATCTTTTTATTATTCCATTGTTTAGATTTTGTTAATCTCTTTTTGTTCTAATTTTAGACTAATGGGCTTTTACCTCCTCTTTTTTTTTAATTTTTTTTTAGGTTTTTTTTTTTTAGGTTAAAAGGGTTTATTTGATTTTCGTTTTTTTTTCATTTATATTTATTTTTTTTCATATTATTATTTTTTAATTTGATTTTGCTCGGACAAAATACGGTGTTCACAGTGACAACCAGTCAGCCCGACACATTGCTGCAAATCTGACCTTCCATGAACGCACAAAACACATTGAACTCGACTGCCACATCATTCGTGAGAAGCTCCAAGCTCATACCATTCACTTATTACCCATCAAGTCCACTGATCAACTTGCTGACATATATACCAAGCCTCTTGATCCTTCTCCCTTCACTTCATTCCTTTCCAAGCTGGGACTGTACGACATACACTCTCCAGCTTGTGGGGGGCTGACAGAGCACACACGAGAAAACGGTTAACTTCTTTCATCATTAGTTAGTTTAATATTAAGTTAGTTAATTAAGATATATGAGCTGTAAATAGTTGATTCCCATATGTATAAATACTGTACAATGATCAGACAATAAAGCAACTCACTCTTCCATTCTTTCCTTCGTCTTTCTCTCTCTCCTGTTTTCCGATGATAGTTCGGTAATATATTCAACTTTGACACATATGTACAAGTCAGTGCGAGTGCAATGACGAAGTCATGATATTATATATATTTCTCTACTGTCGCATTGTATGATTTGCAGCGAAGGGTATGAGTGTGATACTGTTAGAATAAGAACTTGCTTTCCAAATTTACCGTAGTATCTAGGTGGTTTATACTTTTTACGAGGTCTTTCTTTGTTAAGGCATGATACACATTGTTAAGTTCTGGTCTACGTGGCTTGCTCATGTAATCCTAATCATCTCTTTTTAGTTCAGTTTGTTATTATATATCTAGTTGTTAGGATCTTTTGCATTATATAATCTTAGGGAGTATTTGGTTGGGGGTTTTTAGAGGACAAGAGAGGGGAGGGGATGGAGATAAGGTGTTTGGTTGGATAAAATTAGAGGGGAAGGGAGGGGAGGGGTGGAGTATTTTTTAAATTTTAATTTACTTTTTTGCCCCTTTTAATTTTTTAATATTTTAATATATTAATATTTAATAAAATTTAAGATAATTTTTTATCAGAAATTAAGAATAAAAAAGATTGAAATTTATAATTTTTTAAAAAAATTATTGATATAAATAATTTTTTATAAAAAATAAAATTAAAATAATATAAAGGGTAAATTTGTCCAAATATAATTACCTCCCCTCCCCTCCCCTCCTGAACCAAACAATAATATCTTCCTCCCTCTCCTCCCCTCCCTTCCAACCAAACATAACTCATTAAATCCCCTCTCCTCCCCTCCCCTCCATTAACCTCCCCTTCCCTCCCCTTCGTTGAACCAAACGGAGCCTTAGCCTCTTTCTTTCTGTTGTACCTGAAGTTCCTATATATATATATATATATATAGATATATCCCCATGTAAATCTGCAGCTTCAGACAATGCTTCAATAAAAATAAATTTGGTTCAATCATTCTTTAGTTTATATATATATATATATGTGTGTGTGTGTGTGTGTGTGTATAATATCTGTTCTTAGCCCATATTACTTTGCCTGGGATATTGGTAGCCTCGTAGCGCCGGGTATTTAGGCCGTCTACATGCATGCATGAAATCTACAGGTGCAATATGACCTGCTAGAATAGATCTGCTCACATAATTTTCTTTTGCTCCAATGGCTAAAAAATGGATGCCTAAATGGTTTGCCCATATATGGTGGAAGAAGTGTAAGTCAACTTAAAAACTCAGATAAGTGGGTACAATATTGAAATTACTTTTAAAAATATTATATATTTGAAATATTATTTGAACTTGATATCTTTTTTTATCGAGAAAACTTTAATTAGTTCCAAAAAAAATTAAACTTGATTATAGTGTTTTTTATCTATCAGTTTTTTTTCTTTTTCTATTTGAACAAAACTTAATTTGTTATATCTCTCTCTTTTTCTATATTTGAAATTTCAAGAAAAAAAAATCAATCATCAAAATTCACCAAATAGTTTGGTATAAAACTAGTATATAAAACTAAAATTTCTTGCTCATTTTTTCAACTTGCCGTGTTACCTGATAGTGTTTGGCATCCATTATCTCAGTATCAGTCAAATGAATCAAAATAGAAATAGGTCTATAATAATATATATGTTCCAAGATTAAAAGTTTTTACATTTAATTGGTATGACAATTATTAAATTAAAATTTTTTTTCTTTTTTGGTTGTAATGCTTGTGTATCTGGATGGCAAATGTTATAATATTGCATATATGTAAATGAATAAATAAAAGCTGCTTTATTTGTCTCCTATCAAGCATTTAATTTAAATCTTTTTCTTTTTATTTACAGACAGACTTAATCATTAGTGGGCTTTGAGTCATATTTAAAATTAAAGAATCCGAATCAAAGCTAAATTAACAAAATAAAAATAAAAATACATAGATTTAATCGCGAATAATTGAATTACGAGTTCCATTATTTTTCTCAAACTCCAAAAAAATGGAATTTTGAAACTGCATGTATGATGTCTTGATTTTTGACCGTCATGCCAGAAAATGAATTGCAAATTAAACCAGCTTAAAACACTTTATTTCCCTTATAGCAAAACCAGTAGATGAATAAGTAAAGATTTAACATATGAAGCTTTCTTTGCGATATTGATGAGCAAATTATCAGTCCGTACCCTCTTGCAAATTGAAATTGTATAACAAAAAATAATTAATTAAATGGTTTATATACTTCCATAGATATGGAAAATTTCTATCCGCGGAGGGGGGGGGTGTTAAAGGGACAACGAAGATATGAATTTGAATCATATCTCGTAATAAAAAAGATTCATTTAAAGAAAGAAAGAGGAAAGTGAGTAGATTTCAATTAAGTTTAAAATTTAGATGAGTTTCACTTATCTTTCTCTATTCTCTCTAACTAAATTCTCTCCATCACAAGAGAGAATCAGGTTCTAAGGAACATTGGAAGTTTTGGCTCTTTTAGAAAATCCTGGCTCTTAGTTCTCCGAATATAAATATGCAAGTACGCAGGCCCATGCACAATTATACCAGTACGCCACGTTATAGGAAGAACAATGACTAAGTCTGTGGGGGTAGCTTTATTCTTTGTACTTTTTTTTTGGGGACTAATCTTAATTCCTTGATCTTGAACAAGAATACATATGTGTATGTGCGTGTAACCGAAGACTTGCCTTTCAAGATTCATTCATATCTGTTACTGATGTAAGCAACCCACGTCAGAGCACTTGATATAAACCAAATTGACAACTGACAAGCAAAGCAAAATGAAACAATAAAGATATCTGAGCATAATCGCATCCAAGATTTTTCCAGTAATTATGCAATATATATATATATATATCCTTTATTTCAAATCCACTTGAAAGATGCATTATTTCCATCTAAATATCTATAAAGGGGAGACCCGCCGGTTCCCTAAAGCTAAGGCATATCAAACGGAGCTTGACGAAGAAAATCACATAAAGTTTGTCTTTATCTTCAATAGCGGGTTCCCCCATATTGCCAGTCCTGCAGCTGCATCCACCTTCCACCCCCAACTTGCACAACTACTCCCAGCTTTAAAGCCATATTCCCTTGATGACTTTTGTGTGTGTGGAGTTTATTTCTGGTAATGTTAGATCAAAGCTTTTGGGTTTTTTTTTTTTTTTTCAAATTTTGATTTATATCAAACATTTGATTTGTATGATTTTAGAAAATTGGCCAAAATTATAATTTCTAAAAAAATATTGTCTTGGGCCAAAATCATTTTATTGAATCAACCTTGTTGATGGGCTAAATCCGACTTAATATTATATTCTTGTATATTTGATTTTTTTTTGAATGCTTTTAAAAGAGAAATTAAATGTGTCAAATTTTCTATAAGAAAAATTTTTGAATTAAGGGTTACTATAACTTGTGAAATTATGATTTTCCTTCATAAAAAAACTTTTTAATTGATATATTTAAGGAAGGTTTTTCTAAATTTTTATAAGGTAACGTTTAAAGTTGATTTTTACATGACTTGCCAACTAACTCAAATATTTTTAAAGAAAGTTTTTAAATGAAACGACCAAGATATGTATATGAAAAGATTTTTAAATTGACTCGCAGTCTCACACCACTATTCACTAATATTATATATATATATATATATATATATATAGACACACACACACACACTATAAGATTCTCAATAATGGCCAAAGCACATACTATAAAATAATTGCCATAAGGGCCTATTTTGACATAGAGTACTGTAGTTCTTGCGTCTATAAAAGTGATATAATTATCTTATTCATTTTATCCCACCGACCTACAATGCCCTCCAATGTTTTTGGGTTCCGAGTGCTTAAATTATCATAGCATGTGAACACCGTATTTTGTCCGGGCAAACTTCAAAAATAATAAAATAATAATGATGAAATAATAGCAATTAAAAAAAATCCAAGTCCAAAAAATAATAAGGAACCAAAAAAAAATAAAAATAAAGGAAAGAAGAGTACTTAAAAAAAAATCCCTTTCTCCTTTAAATTTTGAAATGCATAATCTAAAAAAAAAAAAAGAGAAAAGAAAAAGAAAAAGATCCCATTAAAAAAAAAAAGAAAGAAGAGTACTTTTTTTTTCAAAAAAAAAAAATCCCTTTCTCTTTTAAATTGTGAAATGCATAATCTAAAAAAAGAAAAAAAGACCCCATCCTTCTTTAGCAAATAGAACGGGCCAAGAAAAACTCAATGCATCTGAACTTCTGGGCCGCCCAATCCAGTTTGGATCCATACAGGTAAACCCTACTCGATTCATTAACCCACCGGTTCCCTTTGACCCACGCACTCACGCACGCCCGAGGAAGAGAGCAGAGGAAAAAGGGGAGAAAGGGATGCATCAGGGAAGAGGGAGCTGATTTCGAGATAAGAAGGCAGGGAGAGATGAAGAAGGGTTTTTTTTTCGGTTTTGGCGAGGAACCGAGGAGAACGAAGAGATGAGAGGGAGGCAACGGAAGAGAAAATCAGAGGGGGAGATGGAGGAGCGATGAGAGAAAAACAGAGGGGATTCGGCGCGAGAAAGTGAGAGAGAGGTATGGGGGATTTCTGGCGAGGAACCGAGGAGAACGAAGAGATGAGAGGGAGGCAACGGAAGAGAAAATCGGAGGGGGAGATGGAAGAGCGATGAGAGAAAAACAGAGGGGATTCGGTGCGAGAAAGTGAGAGAGAGGTATGGGGGATTTCTGGAGAGAACAGAGATGAAGAAGAGATTGGAAGGAAGAAGGGAGGAGAGACCAGAGAGAAGGCTTTGATTCAACGGAGAGAGCCAATCTCATCGAGGTGTCAGCCAGGGTAAGAAAGAGGGAGGCCTCTCTCGTTGACAGGGCTCCAGCCGTGAAAACCGTAGGAAAGCGAGAGTGTATAGCAAAAGAACGAAGGAGGGAGAGACCAAGAGTGAGGAAGGGGGCTTCTGGGTTGATTTCAAGGGGGAAGGAGAGAACGAGCAGAGAAAGAGAGGCAAATGGAGAGAACAGAGCAGGGACAAGGAATTCGGGAGCCAGAGAGAGACGTCATCCTCTCCGTCACCTTACTGGCCGCTGCTGTGCTTCTTCGTTCACACCCATACGAAGGCAAGCTCTCGATTTGACCAAGAGGGAGGAGAATTCAGAGGCAACCAGGAGAAAGGGGGGTTTGAGAGAACCACCGAAAGAAATCAAGACGGAGGTTTGTTCTGGGGATTCAGAGGCCTCAAGAGTGTGTGGGGCGAAAAAGGATTCAGAGGAGAACGTTCCTTTGCTGTGGCATCCACAGGTAAGGTGATATTTTTACATTGAATGGATCTGGATAATGATTGAATAGCCATGCTCTGTACCCGCCATTAGGTGTGCATAGCTAGTGTTCGACAGAATGCTTGAGAGAAACCTAGACGAAATTTTAATATTCGATTATCATGTTGTTGCTGAGTCTATTAAGCCATAGGATATTACTTAGGATTCCCCCGTTGCTATGGTTTTTTTTTTTATGAATGGACGTCTGTTTCGTAGCACAAATGCTTACATGAATGCCTTTAATCCTCAACCTGTTCAATCTGTATTTCGAGTTGATGAAAACAATGATCTTATTAGTGCAAATTCGAACGGGGTTTAATATGGTGTAGGCAATTTGCTGTAGTCTGAATCTAACTCCCTCTCAAGTGTCCTTTGTTGTTCGATATGGATGCTCTTGTTTCAATTTCCATTTCTTGTTTGTTGGTGCTATAAATGGATTTAGTTCTGATTGCCATTGTTTGGTATGTGGTGCTGCTGAAATTCCATATCACAGAGTGTTTACCTTCCTGTCTCTTCTTCTTGGAAGCTAAGTTGCTTACTACCTGTGATCATTGTGGTTTGGATTGAAGATTGATTTTGTAACTATGCCTGGATTGTCCCTAATTCTGCTTGGTTGAGGATAGGAACTAATATTTTGATTTAGAAACTTAACTAAGATTCTTGCTGGTTTTCATTTGTCTTGCATTTCCTTAACCTGAACTGAGAAATCCACACTGACATTATTCTTTGTTGTTTGCATTTGGTTTGAACATGAGCTGATGGCTTGGTTTTATTGATTATCTCAAATAGATGTTAAAATCTTGAGTGAAACCATGCTAGCTATTTTATTGAGCTTGACACGATCGAATTGGTGCTTGCTGTATTAGGACCCAAATGTGTTTTAATCTCATTCTCTAACCTCATTTCGTGCAACAATTTTGAATGGAAATAAGCTTGCTACTTGCTAGGCTAAACATGGTTTGTAGTTAATCTTTTTAACATGATTCAATCTTGATCTGGTTGTATGTTCTCTCTGGTACCATTGATTTTGTTGGTTTTTAACGTGATGTTAACTCGGTTCTTAGCCTGAAATTGAAAAGAAAATCCTGCTCAGAACTCGCATACTATCTTGGTGATTCTTGAACATGAATTAAGCTTGATTTTTGATCTATAAATGAGCACAGACTTTGCTAAAATTTGCTGTCGTATACTGATGTTGTGAGCATAACCCCAACTCTGTTTTAAACTTGTTTTTGCTGCCATCTTACTTTCTCTATGTGAGGACCATGGCTTGGAAGCTTATAACGCGATGATACGTTTAGGGAGACGCGATGAGGGACTTCAACAGATGTGCAGGGAAGGAATTTTCTTCTATTTTATTTCATTTTTATCCATGAATTATAGATGATATGTAAAATGTACTTCAAAAAAAAAATCATAGAATGTACAATGACACACATGCAATCATCAATGAGTGTGGGTCTGTAAGATATATTAGTTTTGTTTTATTTTGTTTTATTTTTATTTTATATTTTATAGTTGCCGTGTGGGATTTTATATCCCCTCAGGCATGTAGGGATCATCCGGTGCCATGTGTGACAATAAGTCTCCTTGGTATTCTATGGTTTTATTTATTATTTATTTTGTTTATTTATCTATGGACGAGTTTGGGGTTCCAATGACCCTATCTAAATAATTTTGTCAAAAAAAAAGGAAAAAAACAAATGAAGTTTAAAATATATATATATATATATATAGTTCTCCCTTAGAAGAATTTTAAAAAAAATAGCAAAAAGGAAACAAAGAAATCTTGTTCAACAATTGATTATTAATTTACAAAAAAAGGGTTTAAGGTTTCTCTCAAAAATAAGGAGCTAGAGTTTCAAAAAAATTACCCTTGTTTTGGAGCATGTATTTTGGAAAAAAGAAGAATAGGATAAAAAAAAAACTATACATGAAAGAAAAAGCAACTAACAAAAATAGAAACTAGGAAAAAAGAAATAAGAAAATTTTTCATACTTATGCAAATTTAGAAAAATTAAAAGTATGAAAAAAAGTGAGAAAGGTAAAAATATAAAAATCAAAAATCAAAATAATGAAAATCAAAAGATCAAAATGAAAGAAAAAATAAAAATAAAATAAAAGAAACACAAAAACAAAAATACAAAAAAAAACTCAAAAATAAAATAAAACAAAACAAAACAAAACAAAACAAGAAAAAAAAATACAAAAACAAACATCAACCAACAAAATTTGCCGGTCGAACTACGTGGACTTTGATCCCTTTGAGGGGTATATAGGCCCTAGGCTTTTATCCTAAGTCAAGTCCGTTCTTGTAAATAAAATTTTCTTTTCTTAATTTCTCTTATTTTGCTTTTCTAATTTTGTGTGTTTAATTTCTTTCTCCCTTTTTATTTTAATTTTATTTCTTTTATTTCCATTTCTTATTTTTGCATATGATTTGTTAGGAGAATTAAAATGAATTAAAGGCCATATTGATTTTGTACAACTAACTTTGGGTAACCGTTCTTAGCAACGGGTGTTGTGGGGTGTCTAACACCTTCCCCACTCACAATTGACTCCCGAACCCATTTTCTGATTCGTATACCATTTTTTCTTATTTCCCAAATAAAAGACTTTTCCAAAGTTTTGCCTTTTCAAAAATTAAAATTTTGGTGGCGACTCTACTATTTATCTTAATTTCGATTTCAGTTTTCATTTTCTCTAAAAATTGAATCGAAATTTCTTCTTTCAAAAAAAAATTTCTTTGTTTAAAGGCGCCATGCGATCGCATTTTCGGGTGTGACATAGCATGTATGCCTTCATATATATACATATGTGTGTATCTATATCTAACTCAGGATAACTTCAAAATAAACTTGTTATGTGTGAAGTATTGAAGTCGCCAAGCTGATTAGGCAACTGAGAGATATTTTATGGTGCTCGACGTCATGAGATCTTGTATACAAGGGTTAGCTGTACTAACTGGCTGTTTGGTGAGATGATATGATTAAAAAGAGAATATAATTTATAAGTAAATAAAATAAAAAATTATTATTATGTTTTTACTTTTAAAAAATAATTTGACAGTTAAAATAATAATTTAATAGATAAAATAATAATTATAAGAACATAATAAATATTATATATAATATACAAATAGAATACATGTGCAAATATTGAACCAAATGAAATATAAATTTATAAACTAGTGAATCTTTCGATTGGTCATACAATTTTCAAAGAAAATTAGGCAACTAATAAAGGAGTTATTCTTCATATCACTTTCTTTGAGTGACCTTAAGAAAAATGCTACCTCCCCGTAGAGGCGACAGATCGATCATATATGGTAATAACTAGTTTGGGAGAGCCACTATAGAGATCTTTACTTGTCTATTGGTGATTCGCAAAGTTCCATTATAGCTTTCATATGAGTCTCTTCCCTGACAAGCAAAATGTAAGGAATCTCTGCAAGAAAGCAATGGTTCATTTCCAAAGGCATAAAGCACACAGCTCGTGTCACATCACAACCATTGAGCTAAACAAGTTATACCTGATTATCATAGATATGTTTGTTAGGACAGCTGATATATAATCAATGAGATAAAATTTGAGTAAAATTTTTAAATATTTACTATATATCTATAGATAATACTTTGATAAAATATGATAAGTAAATACTTTTTTTATAATTTAAGATCATATTATTGGGTCTTTCAAAAAAAATGTCATATTTTATATTTTTATCAATACCTAAGAAAATTTATTTAAATTTTATTCTAATTAATCCCATATGCTTCATTGGCAGCAAATGGTGTAAACGTTAATGATCCGAATTCTCACCATGTTTTGCTTTTTATCTTTTGAAAGGGGAAAACATTATTTCAGATACCATCATCCAACATAATATGTGCGTGTGTGTGCACCCTTCCCAATAATCTCATGCTGTCATACATTCGAATCCATATGGTAAATGGAAAAAAAACATTGAATCAGATTAACAAAGTCAGAATTAATTTGCGTCATAAAAATTGCTCTTAAGCCTTTCGAGTGCTTAATTAATTCCCTTGATTCTCTTCAACTTAGTTTTTGATGTTCTTCCTCCTAAAATAATATAAAAACTTTAAAACAAAGTTTGAGTGTTGAGCCTTTGTGATGGGCATACACATATTTATATTGTACAAAAAAAATATTATTATATGTGTGAATATCTTGGGATTTGATTGATGTGTAAATATTTTGGGATTTGATTAGAGATTTGATTTATACATAGTATATGATTAATTATTTTGTTCAGATTGCATCTTTATCATTGTAATATTTTTTCTTATTTTTTAGGCTGGACTTTCCCCATGTAGGCTTGTCTTTAGAACTCAATGTATATTCACAAATCCTTTAGATCTTTTTCAGTCTTTTTCTTTCTTTACTTGTAACATGGTATTAGATCCCTATTATTAGGGTTTTTAGAAACTAGAAAGTGTTTTTCTCTCCTAAAAAAGATGTATCCTCCTCTGTTTGCCTCCTTGTCAGCAACATTACCCTTATCATTATTTTCACAAGGCTTCAATCTATCAACTGTTCAAATTTCACCAGCATCAGACTCTCCATGTGCCTTCACTTGCTACCTCACTCTTTGCATGTGAAACTCACATGCCACACCCATTGTGATCCATATCTACTTTAAGACCTGTTTGACCTATGCTATGGTGAACCTTACAATTGACATATCACTTACTTAGGTGGCATGCTAATGACATGTCTTGATGAGGTGGCAATGGTGGCAACAAATGTGCTAATGTGGCATGATGACATCACATGCTTGTTATCCCTTCTTGTTGACATGGGCGATTGTGTGCTAATGTGGCAGATAAAACCCTATCTAATTTTTTTTTAGTGAGATCTTTCCATTTTTTATTTCCTTTTTTATTAATTTTGTCCTTGTAACACTGTTTTTAACATATTAAATGAATAAACCCGATGTCACATAGCCTATTTTAGTTATTCATAATGGATTCAATTACCAACACTAACTTGAAACAATGTGTGGCTACTTAAAAGGCTAGAAATTGTGGAGATATATAACAGGAGATATTACATGCCCTAAAAAGAAGGATGGATAAACTAATGAAAAATTTGCCAATAAATTGAAAATTTGAGATAGCAAGAATAATGAGATAATAACCTGGTTTCAAAATACCTTCATCAGAATATTCACTTTTAGTTTGGGTATTATGAGACTGCCAAAAAAAGTATGAGATCACTTTCAAAACCAATATGCCACCTTAGATCTATCTCATTAGTATCAATTATTGAAGGAACTTGATAGTTTGAAGCAAAAACATGGTTGACTTGTTTATCATTTCTTAGCCCAGATGGAGATTATTTGGAATTAGCTAACCCTTTATGAACTGACTTTGAAAAATGCTATTGATTCTAAAACTTATGATGACTACCATAATCTCACCACAATCATCTAGTTCTTGATGGCTCTCGATGATTATGAACCTATTTAAGTTTCCCTATTAGCCCCTTACCTATACTTGAGGATGCACTTTCTTGTCTCAAGTCTAAAGAAACCTGATTGGGTCTTCTCTCACTTAAAACTAATCTTGCTTTTGTAGTTACCTAAAGAAACCTGAAGAAAACTATGTTACTACTGTCATTAGCCTAGGAATCTACCTCTTGATTGTCCTAATATAGAATGCAGAATTTGTAAAAAGAAATGGCATATTGCAACGACTTGTTCCTCTCTAATATGTTGATACTGCAAGAAGCAGAGACATTTGATTGAGCATTGCCCTACTCATGCACCAAGGTTTGATTAGAGTAAGGTCTAATCTCACCCAAGTTCCTCCTTCCAACATGTGTTTGCTATTGCTATTGACAATGAGGCCTATTCTTTTACTTCTTAGATCTTATTTTCTACTAGTGATCTTAAATCCTTCTTAAACAAGTCGTAATACTACTATTGTCTTAGCCACTACACCAGGTAATGATCATTGGTATTTTGATTTTGTTTGCTATAATCATATGATTTCTTCATCCTATGCATTTTCTTCCATATCTTCTAGAGACACTACCTATTTTATTCACATTGCTAATAGTTCTCTAATGAAAGTAAGTCATAAGGCCCTATCTCTTTACCTACTCTCACATTGTTTGATGCCTATTTTTTTTTCATAAATTGAATTTTAATCTCATTTCTATTGGACATTTTGTGACCTTAGCTATATTTTTATCTTCTTCTTTTTCCGCTGGTTGTTCTGTAAACGGTCCTCGATGAGGCAAATCATTGGGAATTGGCATAAAATTGGTGGATTGTTTGAGCTCACTAACTTTCATGTTCCTCAGTTCTTTGTACCACTCCTTTATGTGGCTTTTGCCATCTCTACTTTTTAGTTATAGCATCAACAACTAAGTCATAGTTCCATTAGCAAATTGTGACCACTCATTTCTTAAGACATTTTAGGCTCTATTGGAAAAGAATCTCTTCATTCTATTTCTTGCCAAACAGTTAAACAATATGCTTTGTCTTTTAATAAAAGTAATTTTGTTTCTACTTTTCCCTTTGATCTTGTATATTTTTATGTTTAGGGACTGACTCCCACACCAACTATGGGAGGCTATAGATATTTTTTTATATTTGTTAATGACCACTCTTGTTTTACTTAGATATACTTTATGAAAAATCACTTAAAAATTTTTCATATCTATATTAATTTTGCAACTATGATCAAGACTTAGTTTTCCAAATGCATTAAAGTTTTTAGCCATGATAATGTCATGGAACATCATGATTCTAAACTTATCATATTTCTTGCTAAATAAGGTACTTTTTTTGAATTTTCTTATCATTAATATCTTAACAAAATGGTTGTGCTAAAAGAAAATATCATCATATCCTTGACTCTATCTGAGCTGTACTCATCTCCTCCTCTTATCCTAAATGTACTTGGAATGATGTTGCTCTTACTACTATTTACATCATTAATCGGCTTCCTTCTTTTGTCCTGGGATTTATATCTCCTTTTCAATGTCCCTATCATATCTCTTCGGACTATGCCTCTCTTAAAGTCTTTAGTTGTGCTTACTTTATCCTTATCTAACCTCATGAGTACACCAAACTTGAACCACATGCCTACCTCTATTGCTTTCTTAGTTATGATGTTGAATATAAAGGCTTTTGCTATTAGGGTCCCATTTCTTAGCAAATTTGTATCTCTTGTTATGTCATCTTCTAAGATGAAATCATGTTTTCTTTTGTTTTCCTCCCATTTTTACTCTTTTGTTTACTAATCCTACTATCGATCTATTTTCCTTTGATATCAATATTTTAAGTACTTCATATACAAGTACTACAATTTATGGCTTCCTTAATGACTCTCAAAGTGGACTTCCAACAACTTTTGATATTTCCATTCATTTTGATGATTCTTACTTGCTTATCAATTCTAAATCTGACATTGCTCATTCTTCCATAAGTCTTTCTTTAGTAAGAACTACTCTCACTTATCTCCATGATTACCACTATTTTTTCTACTATGCTTCACGTTCATGAATCACAGTCTCATCAAGAGGCTTATACAAATCTTTGTTGGCAACCAGCTATGCAAAAAGAATTATAGGCTTTAGAGGCCATTGGTACTTGAGACATGGTTAATTTTCTTCCTAGTAAGGCACTTAATACGACGTAGATGGGTCTACAAATTAAATTAAAACTCTATTAGATGGCCCTATTGATCATTACAAAGCTCGCTTGGTGGCCAAAAGATTCACCTAATGGTATTGATTATGAAGAAACATTTGCTGCTATTGCACGTATTACCTCTGTTCTCACCTTTCTTGCTACTGTTAGCACTTGAAAATGGGTCCTTAATAAGATGGATGTCAAGAATACCCTTCTTAATGGAGACTTGGAAGAGGAAGTTTATATGCGTCCACCTTTTGGCTATACTTTTCTACCTAAGTAGGTTTGTCATCTTTGTAAAGTTTTATATGGTTTTAAATAAGCTCCCTAAGCCCGGTTTGCAAATTCAGTTCCACCATTAGTCAGCTTCAGTTCTCATCCAATCCTTATGACTTTGCTCTCTTTATTCATCAGACTATACAAGGTTTTATATTGTTACTTCTTTATGTTGATGATATGATTATTACATGTAATGACATAAATGAGATTGATGACCATAAGGCATTTTTAAGTCAAATTATGAAGTAAGGGATCTTAGTTCTTTTAATTATTTTTTGAGCCTTGAAGTCCTTTCTTCTACATATGGTCTCTTCCTTTCACAAGCTAAGTGCGCTTTCGATCTTATCTCTTGAGCTTGTCTTACTAATAGTCTAGCTAAATCTACTCCTCTCGAACCTAATGCTCGGTTTACACTTATAAATGGTACTTTGCTCAATAACCCCACCTTTTATCAACAATTGGTGGGTAGTGTGATTTATCTCACTTTTACTTGGCCAGAATCTCCTGTAATTCACTTAGTCAGCTAATTCATGTCAGCTCCCCATTCCATTCATTATGTTGCAATTTTCTGTATTATTCGCTATATGAAAGGAACCTTACTTCATGGGCCCTATTTTTCAGTGCACTCCTCTGATTCTATAGACTTAGTCAAATATTAATTCGGGTGGAGATCTCACTGATCACGGCTTTCACCATGAGTTATTATTTTTTTTTTTTTTTGTGATTCTCTTATCCTATGGCACAATAAGAAATATATCTTAACCGTTTGCTTCAACACTAAAGTTGACTATAAAGAACTTATTGACATCACCTCTAAAATCTTTTGGATCTATTGGCTACTTGATAATCTGGGTATCTCCCAATCTTCTCTTATTGATTTTTATTGTGATAATTAAAGTGTCATTCAAATTGCTCATAATGATGTTTTCCACAAATACACCAACCATATTGAAATTGACTATTACTTCATTATACAACACATCACACATGGTGCTCTTTGCCTTATTTTTGTTAGGACTCTTGATTAATCTATTGATTTACTCACCAAACCACATCAACTTGGCCACTTTTTGACCTTAATTACCAAACTTAAGTTGGTTTCTTCTACATCCACATGAGTTTGTGGGGAAATTTGCAAATATCTCGGGATTTGATTGATGTGCAAATATCTCAAGATTTTATTAAAGATTTGATTTATACATAATCTATTTGTTTTAATTGTATATTTATTATTATAATATTTGTTCCTTTTTTTTAGGCTTAGACTCTTGATGACTCTCAATATTTTGTATTACTTATAGTTAATTGGATTTAATTTGGGAGTCATCCATTAGAGTTTTAGTGTGATTTATTCATTATTTGTAAGTAATTTTCTAAAGCAAAAGTGAAAGAGAGAAATGAAGTTAATTGTGAATAATTATAATTGAGTAGATGTTGCATTAATAGAAAATATTTCTTGTTTCAGAATTATATTCAATGAGGATTTAGAAGTTGTTCCTAAGCTTTAGGCAAAGAAGCGATCGCTTTATCTAAAGATGCGGTCACTAAAATCGGCATCAAAACTCTGCGTTTTGATTAATGGGGATACAAAACACAAATTGCAGCTAGGTTTTTGAGCATTCTGTGGTAGAGGAGGCTTCTAAACGTCCAGGAGGCATTTTTGGGAGGTTTTGGAGGTTCTTTAAGCTTGGAGGAGTGAAGGAAGAGGAAGAATCTAAAGGGGAGCTCAATTTTCTGCATATCTCTCATTCCTTTGTTTACTTTCTCTGCTTTTCTTCATCTTCTCCATGTATTTGATTGAGATTCATTGTTAGATTTAGCTATGTGTAGCTAAACTTTTCTTTACCTAGAGTACTATGAACTTGATGTGAACTAAATCTTTGTTTTTCTTGTTAATTGTAATTATTAGAGCTTTGTATATCATTCTCTTGCTTAAAGCTTACTTAGGGATTGGCCACCTCTTGGATTTGATTTGGGTAATTGGAATTAATCTTGAAAAAGAAGTTCTAATTGGACCTAAGAGTTGGATAGATTAAGTTTAGATTTATCTAATTTGTAATTAGGATAGAAATATACCTAATTGCCTTAATTGGTTTGTAGAGGGTTATGGTATTTAATGCACTCTAACCTAATTTTAAGGACATTTAGATTTTAGGGAAGAGTAGGGCTATAATTACATCGACGGACGATTATAACTTCTGAATCTCTTAACTCACAAGGTGATAATTAATTACAATTGAATAAGAAATTAAGTTCAAGTAAGTATTCAGAGAATAGTGACTCTAGGTAACTTCAAAACCTTGGATTTTTGTCTAAATTTTTTTTGCCAACCAAGTTTTACTTAAATTGTTTTGTTTTAAAATTAGTTCTAAATTCATGAATTGCTTAAGTGGTTGCTTAACGTAGTTGAAAGTGGATTGTACATTGCCTAATTGCATTTAAGTCATTCTTCGTGGGAACGATACTCATACTTATCATTGAACTGCTTGATCCGACCCGTGCACTTGCGGAAACACATAAAATTTTTCGTGGTCAAGTTTTCTGTCCCTATACATAAGCTTATCTCTAAAACTCAACGCATATACATAAACCCTTCAGATTTTTTCCCAATCTTCTTCTTTCTTTACTTGTAACATTATACTTAAAATAGAAGCTATACCTTCCTTTTCAATTCGGTGCCTTCCTTTTCCATTTGGCTAGTGGGCATATATATATCTATATATATATATATATATTCGCGGTGAAAATCAGTGCAAATAATAAATCTAATAATTATACTCTTAATGACTTTCTTTCTCCTATGGATTTCAATTGAGGCCTTTTCGGAGAACCTCAGTAAACATTTGTGAGCCACTTTATGATAAAGAAAAAATTAATGCTTTTGCTTTAAGATTTTAAATTCAAGATACTACATGGCTTGCCAAGGGAGGCTTATAGAATATATAGGTCTATATATTTGTATCCTATACACATGACCAAATCAGATTGAACTTCCCAATGGGAAACCGCTACAGTACGATCAAGAGTAGCAATTATCACAAAAATTGGGAGATCCCAGATGCCGTGCAACGTCACCAGTTTGCCGTCGTAACCTGCAGAGACACCAAAGGTGGCAGTGGCGGAAGAGGTACAAGTGGGGATCAGGCTGAAGTTTCTCGACGGCATATGCAATACACTCTTGTTACGAAAAGCTGTGCCTTAGAACTATAGGAAAAAAGAATAAAAAATCGTTTTGAAAACGCACTTCTCATATTTAATGATTCTGCATGCAACTTCACTCACAAGGCAACTATTAAGCCTTATAAATTGTCATCCAAAAAAGGCTTTAAGCATGCCACAAAACAAAATAAATTCAACAAAATCGAAAACAGCCCATGGATTATGACTTGCACTAGATGATTATCGACCTGGGGCAGGTGAGGCTTCTGTACTACCAACATCAGGTGGCTGCGTGAAAAAATACAAAAATTACATTTACTCAAAGCCTTTTTAATATAGTAAAAAAGGGAGGGGGCACAACAGAGGATGCGATATAAACCTCACCACTTATTGATGGGCAAATTGAAAAACAAAGTAAAATTTATAGCCATTCAAACTGAAAAACTGAACATGAGATATTGTGGGCTCTACTACTTCTTTGAGAATCAAAATCACTATAAACTGAGTGATTGAATAGCTAACAGCTTATCAATAAAGAATAAGACATCAAACTTTTTCTTCGTAGTATCCAATAAGGACAAGGATTTTAGAGCAACATACCCATAGCCTACTATAATGATGATGGCAATAATCATAGTGAAAGCGATGGATTTGGAATTAGAGCCCAAAATTCAAAGTTTCAAACTATCATTTCATGCACCCAGCTAGCTCTACCACAGTCAGTCTGCGTGTAACTTCAATCTAATCCGTCAATTTTGGCAAGCTTCAAGTCATGACTAAGATGCCTTCAATGAACACTAGCACTAAATGTGCAGTAAAATGGGTAGGGACAATAAATAGAGCAATGGTGTGTGGTAATGCCTGAAGAATGCCATTAAGAGTGTGAAAGGCCAAACCTGAGATGCAGAAGAAAACAAGACAAAAGAAACGAGGAAAAAGTAAGTCCAACCTTATATCACAGTGCTAATGTAAAATCATCAATCGTGGAGGAGATTAAAGTGATGCAGATTATGAAAATCTGTGATAGATTGACACACATTATGCATTATTAAATTGCATCTTGACGTAAAAAAGTTGATTAAGCATTATAAACGAAACTTCTCAAAAGGAGATGCAAGAAAACTGTTGAGGCACTAGGAGCATTACTGTTTGGCATCATTTGACAAAATAAATTTTCTTAATAAAGTTCAACATGCAGTCCATTTTCCCTGAATTGGAATCGATGAATCTGTAAATCAATAACTTATCATGAGTAACTAAACAAGCAAATTTACTAATTATAAGCTTCTTAACAAAGAAGAAAACAAAAAAGATAATATAATGTAAGTTAAAGTAACAGAGTTTTATAGCTTTAATTGTATGCGAAAAATGAATTCAATTAAATTACATTAATTACTAAATTACAAATTCTCTTCATAACATTGCATGTATAAGTGATTTTTCAACCCCTGATACCAAATTACTAGTCAAATTGCATGACAAACTACTATTTCAATTTTCTATTTATAAAAACTCTTAAGAGAATTAGCCTCTGATGAACCAAATTAATTTTAAAAAAAAGACTCGGCATCTTGTATATTTTTTATAATGCATTAAAAGGAATTTCCAAGGATTGCTACCCTCACCTCAATGCAGGAAAGTAAGAGATAATTGTACCAAAGCCACATGAAATGGAATATAAACATGAAAAGACAACTACTGGCATGACTCCTAATAATGCCTAAATGTAAGGCACTAAGTACATATTAGGGATTTTGTCTTTCTTTGCAGGTAGTCCCTTTCCTTTCAAAATTTGTCTTTAATTCTTTGTGCTTCCCATTTAACCCTCACTTCCATTCTGTTCACTTGCATATATTTTCTTCCCATTCTACGTTGTTATTTTTGTTTCTTATTGAATTTATAGCAGATACAGGTTAGAGAATCATAAATAGGAAATACATGATATGCATTAAAATATATATGCATATATTCAAAAATATAGAAAGCTAAGAATTGTCCAAAACTTGTTGAAAGTTTATCCCTACTTATAAATCAAACATATAACTTTTTTAAAAAATAAAGAAGATGATATTTAGATAAAGAGTTTAATAGAAATATACAAAAAAGATTTTTAATTACATTTTGTAGTAAGTATAGGACTACACACATTTCTGTCTAGTAAATTAGTTCATTTCTGCATATTGCAGCTAATAAGAAGTCATTAAGGCCACAAAGAAGAAACACAGAATATAATACAATTTGAAGGAATTTTCAGCTTAACCATCAAGTTCACTGCCAGCCCAGTTCTCTTCACAATTTGTGAAAAGTATATATATGTGTGTGTGTGTGTGTGTGTGTGTGTGTGTGTGTGTGTGTGTGTGTGTGTGTGTGTGTGTGTGTGTGTGTATGTGTGTGTGTGTGTGTGTGTGTGTCCCTCATAGAGGTCCAAAATGACTGTTTTCACTGAAAAGGTACAGTGATCTTGATCTCCTACAGCATTGGTATTGCATCCTATTTTCAATTTCCCATTCAGCATAATAATGATGTGAAAACAGTGATTATCTACAGTATTTGCCTAGGAAAACACTCTCTAAACACACATCAAGGCGATCATACCACTAAAAATCTTCCTTTCCACATCAGTACCATCTAGTACAGCAAATGAATGCAATAATTAAATAAACCATGATAGAAATCAAAATCCATTTGATATAATCCAACAACTATTCTCCTAATCATGGAAATGAAAAAGAAAAGAAAAAATAATATTAACTTGGCAAATTATGAATATTGAGTTGAGTAGATCATGTACTCACCAGCAAATGGGGACAGAGTGTTTTGTTTGTTGTAAATGTGATGGGTAGCATGAAGATATTTATAAAGAGGCTTTATGTCATGCAACTCTCTGTGCATCCAATAAATACCAAACTCCACTATAATTAGATAAATTGCTATATACACAAGGTAAGCAAGCCAACCAACATGACTTGATCTAGGAAAACACTTTGTCCACCCATTTTCTGTCACGTACTCAGAAAGAGTCGGAAGCAAACTGTACCAAGGCATTGCCTTCATTGCAACATAAATTTGCATGAGCATGGCTTTCCGAGAGGGAATCGCATCTACAATAGAATATTTCAATGGTCAAGCAAAAGATATTAGGAAGAGCCCTATAGATGCCCTACACACAGAAAGAAACAAACACATAGAGACCCCCACACAGAAATAACTTATAAGGGTACTTTAAAAATGACATCAGTTGCCAACAAAAACCCAAAGAAGAGTTTTAATTAGTTGAGATTTTATAGATGCTGACTCAGCAACCTTCTAAGACCCATGAAACATGGATAAAACCAACTCAAGTTTACTTAACGGAGGCTCAAAAATAGATTACTTCATGCTATTGCCAGAGTCCTAACAAAGCTAAGTCGATTGACATCATAGACACAGAAATATAATCATCAGCTTATCTCTAAGTGGTGGATGATAAATTATAACCATGAAGAAAGTGGCCAAGTTATGCTAAGAATAAATTGAAGTCATGTTTCAACAAGTCATCAAATTGCAATGTGTGTAAGTACAATATGAACTCGAGACAGTTCTCTATGGCCAATAAACAATTACTAATTTTAGGAAGAAACATATATAGAATAAGCATAGGATTCGATGAATGAGTCTTTAGTCAATAAATGCAAGGATGAGCAAAAACTCTCATATATTGAACAGTTGAACAATCCTGTGGTGGTATGATGCCTCTTCTATGCTTTCAAACTTTTAGTACCAGATTACAATTTTTAGGTAAGCACCAAGCAGCAAAGAGGAAATAGGACTCAGATTCTCCACAGCTAACAAATAAAAGACCAGAAACATGTAGTTTAGCAGCCTGAGAAAACATCAGTGCAATGACATAAAAATCATCCAGTAATGCATACAGAATACTAACAACATATATATTATGAATCATATTCAGGGGCACAGGCATCATATTTGGTTCTAAAATTTTGCCCTGAACGGGCACAATTGTACCTTATTAGTTGTTGATGTTCAGTAATAGTTAAAAAGAAAAAGAATTAGCATGTCTTGCTCTCAGGCTCAATTGACTCAGGGGAATGAGAAATTTGTTTCATCTAACCCAAATCGGTATATCAAAATTAACTGATTATAGGTTGAACTGTGTATTTAATATAAAATCATAATTAAAATCAAATGTTACATGAATACAAATAGGAAAAACAGGGACCAGTCTGAGTATCTGATTAGATTGCAATATTCCAGGGATTAAATCATTTCAAATGAACAAGACTGATCACTCATATCTTATCGAACAGTCCAGCATTGAAAAAAAAAATGCCAGAACACAGATCCAAGATAAGGAAATATCAAAATGGAGGAGAAAGCCAAGATACGAAACGTAGGTTTTACTAGTTTCATAGACTAGTTAATGGAAAAGAAGGCAGTACAAATTATATTGAGCAATACTCGTAAAAAATCAAATAAATTAAGAGTAAGCGAAGGTTGCTAAGAATTAAAATTAAACATCACGGAAAATACTTAAATCAAGCTCTAATACTGGAACCCATCGAAGAACTCCACTGTATGACTAGCTGCAGCAATCACTGCCTCTGCTAGCATATATATGTACCCATATATCTCAAGAAAGGACTGCTGCTACACGAACACAGGCTCTGTTCTGCTTGGTCAGCCACTGCCCCGCCACAGCAGGTGGGTTGGTTCCTCTGTCGTCGCCGGGGAGCTCTTGGTGAGGAGACCAATGAATAAGTTGCTAAAACAAATGGGAAAGGAGGATCGACCCATTCAGTAGAACTTCGAAGAAAGACTGTTAGGAGCAGGTGCAGACATTTCTTCGATCCCCTTCAAACGAAAATGCAGGCAAGGTTGCGCTTGGTAGAGGGGGTTCGAGAATAGAGCAACAGGAGGAACGAATGCGATGGGATTCTAGGGCTCCTCACTGCAGTTTGAAATTTGTTATTCGCAATAATCCCTTCATCGAATCCTCTTCAACTGGTTCAAAACGGGAATGACAATCACCAAGCATGCCAGGAGCAACATTTAATAAAGTGAGATGAATGGGGTTGGGTTCAAGTAAAAGAAAAGCTGGAACTTCGATTTTCACAGTGAAAGATTTAGAGTTTTGTTGGAAAAGTGGGGGAAGCAACTTGGGATCTAGGGATTTGGGGCTACCAGTGAGCGGGATGAAGTTTTGGTAAAGTAATTGTTTTATTTAATTAACAAATTTTAATAAATACTAATGTCTGTTGAAGGAATTGACGTTAAAATGTTCTAGTTGCACTACCTTAATGTCGGTTGTTGTGATTGACGTTAAAAAACCGACGTTGAATACCCATTTTTTAACAAAAAAAATAAAAATAGTGAAAAATGCCAAAGAAAAAGGAGAGAAAAGAATAACTAAAATAGTTTAGAAATGCAAAAAACAAAAACAAAAACAAAAAATTGGACCCAAAAATAGCCTTAACCTTGGTAGACCAAAAGGCTAAGGTGAAAGCGGGTTTCAATTTCAAAAACTTTTTGTTGATATATAATAAGATCTAAAACTTTTTTTAAATTAAAAGTTTTGAAGTTAGATTGTTTATTTATAATCAATGAATTTTTGAAGTTAGACTTTTGACATTTAGCCTGCTTCATAAAATCATTTATTCTTTTATGTCATTCTTGCTATTTATAACACTCACTTTTATGAGTTTTTTTTTTTTGGGTAACAACTTTTATGAGTTTTTATTGTTTAACTATACAACTTGCTGATATATTATGTCCTTAAAAAGTTTTCAGTGTTCTAAACTAAGAATTAATAAGAATTCACCAAAATAAGTGTGTCATTAGTAATCTAATCATTTTTTTAATTAACAAATTTTTTTTAGCTTATTATACGATTAAATTAGCTGGTATATTGTACATGTAGCTAAGAAGATATAGTTGTTTTGGATCAATTCTAGGCTCAATCCGTCTTCAATGTTATTTTGATATTTTTGTGACAGGTGAGGATTTTGAGATTGAAGTGGCGCGCCCAATGGAACATCCTAGTTGGGATTTGCGCATGGTACTTGTGGAAACCTGTCGTAACCGTGCATGGGTGCCTACTGCGTGAGAACCCAGTGTAAGGGTCCCGGCATAAGTAAACAGTTCACAGAGTTTGTTAATAATCGTCACATCGTGATAGTTTGGAAAATCATTACTGGGAATCAGTATCTCACAGGCCTCATCAATAACACTGGAACTACACGAAGCACCGGCAATGGGACTATCAATGTCAATCGGGGCATCTAAAATCATTTAGAATGGCTTTGTAAAATTTTAATTCTTAGATAATAATAATAATAAAAAACGCATGGGGTTATATTTGACATATTGAACGTTTAATATTATAGTGATTTATATTTGGACGCGTTATTTGATTTATTTTTTATAAAATTATATAATTTAATTTAAATTATGATTAAACTGAATCTTAAATTTTAAATTAGAATTATTTATCTATAAAACATAAATAATATTAATATTAATATTAAATTCTTTACAAAAGTATAGTAAGAATTTCAATTGTGAATAATTAGCTTACTTTTGGATACATAATTATACATAAGTATTTGATCTTGTAGTCAGTTATATGACAAATGTGTGATCCGTCTTGTATGCTTGTACATTTTTATAAATACAACTGGCTTTTACAAAGGGTATATATATGTAGATATAAATGTGTTTGTGCACACGCCGCTGCATGCTGCAGGGGGACAGTAAAATTAATTAAGGACCGCGCGAGCTACGACACCAGTAAAATTGAGGATCACAAATTTTTCCTCTTCATTATATTAATATATGTAGGACTTTCGACAACCTATATAAATATTATCACTAAGAATTACAGTTATTTAAATATCAATATCATAAAATTAAATAGTTTATTAGTTAGCTAGTAAGAAAACATAATATCTTTCTTAACAATTTATATATTTTTTTAGAACTTTTTTTTTTTATTAAAATGCTTAAATACATTATGCTGATGTGAAGTAGTGCATTGTCAACCAACAAAATAGTTTGGACAAATTTCAAAAATATCTAACTATAATAATAATAATAATAATAATAATAGAACTTTATATATTCAGTCTTAAAATTATCTTCTCCTAATTCCATAACCATCATCCTCTCCCCAAGGTAAGAAGTGAAATGAAATTGACAAAAACCTCCTTTCAATTATAATTAACCAGGACTGATCAAGAGTTTGAAATGATGATTATTCCATGCTTAATAATTTGATTCTATATCTAGAATTACAGAAATCACTTTGACCTCAAGAAGTGGGAATCTTAATCATGGTCATGGCTAGCTAGTTGCTGGTTTGTCATTCTCTCTATACACGTACGAATATCCTTTCTTTTATCATTTTCAGTTTTTCTTTGAAAAAAATGCTAAAAACTACTTTAAACTTCAAGTCACAAATAGTTTTTAAATTTTTTAAAAAAAAAAATCATTCAGTACACTCCAAAGAATAAATCGTTTTGTATATTTCACCTCTAACATCATTAATTTCATATATTATTTCAGAATTCAGACTTTTTTTTTCCTTAATACCTTGAATTGGACGTGTTGATATTGAGAACAAATAAAAATTCATCACATTAATTATGAGTGAACCTGAAATAGTATATGTGGTAATGATGTTAAAAGTGAAGTAGATAGGAAGATTTATTTTCTAAATGATTTGAAAATTTTATTTTTCAATTATAAAAATTCAAAAGATTACATAAAATAACAAAGTTTAAAAAAAAGGTCTTTATATTTTTCTCTTTTTCTTTCACATGCACGTTGCAGCCACCGGCGGCATGTCATGCATAAGGATGGCTACACGACGAGCAATATGAATAAATAATTGAATATATAGTGCATGTGTCTGAACCACCATCTAGGTTCACGAATGCCTATGGACAGCTGGTCACTTTTTTCAAAACGGATGACACTAATAACCATTGTATTGATTTAAGTAACGTTGGGCTTTGCTTAATAATTATCTTAGAAGTGTTTGATGAGAAAAAGTTTATAAATTCCGAGGAAAGTATCAGGATTGCATGTCTTATATAAGGGTATGGTGGCAATAATTTTGTATACATGCATGTATAACAATATAAGAATTTGTATTACTTGCATATAATTAGTTGGGTCAAATTTTAAAACATTAATTTAGATCCCCAGGACATACTAGGAGTTATATCCCTCTAAGAAGTCATTGTGTATAATGGCTTTAGCCATGGTTATAATCACGTTTAAGTCATCTAGATACGATTTTGGAATCCATGGCTAAATTATTTGTTAAGATCATTAACCATAGTTTTTAGTAACTATTGGTAAAATCATTATTAGAATGTAATTTTATCACAATTATAATAATAATGGCTAGATCACGTCTTGCCAATGGTTAACAAAAACTAGGGCTATGACATGGCCTAGCCATAGGTTTGTCTTAACTGTAGCTAAATCACATCTAATTCATTATAAAGTGGTGGTTTTAATAGTTTCTTCCAATTCTTTTTTAATTTTAAAATAAACTGTTCTGTCTAAAATTCTTTTCTACAAACTTGTAATAACAAATTTTAACCCAAATATCCAGCATCCAATTCTCATTAAATAATTTTGAGTAACATATCCAATGACAACAACTAACTTTCAATAACAACAACCATAATGCTATCAAAATTGCAAATAAATTCATAATCTATTAATTTACAAATAAGTCAGTACAAATGCAATTATATAAAATCTATCTAAACAATATATCCATTCTTATAATGAATGACTATTACTAGTCGGTTGGTGTTTACTATCCTGATTACTTGGTCCTTAGAATTCAAAAATATTATTAATTAGAAATTAAAAATAAAAATAAAAACATTAATTTGCATGGTTCAACTAAAATAAAAATTTTAAAAATTATCCCTCAAGCTAGTATGATTGCAAGTCTTGGTGGCAATGTACTTTGAAGATTTCAAAGTATATGCAAGTCATAGTTGCTTTCTTTGTTTTGTCATTTGGTAATTGCAGTATTTTCAACCTTTGCCTATTGTTATTGCTTATCTCTTTTAGCCATTTATGCTTTAAGTTGAATGACCTTATTTTGCAATTTTGTATAAAAAGGTCTAAATGCACTCCCATGAGCTCGACATATGAACACTTAGGATGGGCAAACACAAATCCAATTCCTTGGACTCGACTACAATGCTCTTTACTTCCCAAGGCCTTGGCTAATGAATCATCATTCAAAATCTCTCGAGAAGAAGACTCCTCAAACAAAAACATAGTAATCTATTCCTACAAATTCAAATAAAATACAATAAATCAACTGAAAAATAATGGCTTTTAACAAAATCAGAAGTCAACACTTACATCATTCAAACACTTATATGGACTTTTGGTTTTATCATTGACGTAAGATCTATCTCCATGTTTGTGAATTGTAATCCACACGTCTCCTTGTGTGGCTGGATCTCCATACCCAGCTTCTTACAAATTTGAAAAGACATGTGACATATCTCAAATTACATTTAAAATTCAAATGACTTATTTACCAAAATAAACTTACAATCTCAACTTTTTTTCATGCAAAGCTTTTTGATCCACTAATATGTAGTATATTTGACATCTTTTTTTTTTTGGGTAATTTTTTCGTTATTAATAAAAATATTAATATGATCATCCAATAATTGGTACATCTCAAAAAATAAGTATAATTACTTGAGACTTCTTGCTAAAACAACAATTAATAAACGATACCTAATGATCCCTGTCCATGCCATTTGAGACGTCTTCAATTATTTGCTTTTTGGTGTGAGTCCTATCATTTTTATATAATTCGTAGCATGCATGTCTCCACCTAATTTCTAATGACTGTAAGGTTTATTTCTTGTATATGTTATCAACAGCAAACTTAGTCTACAAGATAAAATATAATAGTTGGTAAAGATATAAACTGAAAGTATTAAGAGAAATAAATAATAAATGTGTTATCACATAAATAACAGTGTTATATACATGATCTTTATACTCTTGTAAAATATTCATCCAATCTAGGTAAGTAAATGAAAAAGATTTAAAGTTAGTCCTAATCACACCTAAAAATACATTTAGCAATCCATCAACATCTTCAATCAGTTGGGGGGCGTCGCTCTATAATACTATAACTCTTTATCTAAAAGGAAGGGTTGAAACATCATGCATAGTCATCTGCCTTTGCATCACCTTTGCCTCCAACTAATACACAAATGAGAAATAAACAAAATAGCACTAAAATACTTGTTAATTTACTTATCAATAATCTCAACTAACCAATTTCATCTTTGTGATTGTTACGTGGGCTATGTAGGCTACTCGGTTGCTTTTGGTCACCATATTTAAATAGTTCATCAACATCCAAATTTGGCTAGAAGTCTGGGTATTGGGAACATCTGGAACAAATGACATGGATAAACTAGGTGGATTAATAGGACACAAGTAACTCAGATGTTTACTATCACTAATTATTAGACTCGACGGAGGATTGATAGTGCTAGGCACACTAGCTCTACTTATGTTAATCAATTTAGACTTATTGAAGAACCTATTTATCTTCTAGATTCCTATTAATTGAAATAAAATAACATACAAGCATATATAAAATTAAGGGAAAAAAAAGTATACAAACATACATAAGATTAAGATTAGGGTAATATGCAATCATATATATATATATATATACGAAAACATGGGAAAGGAAAAACTAAAGAACAGTTGATCTAGACAAGCGTCAATATACTTCTAAGTCTGGGAATAACATTTCCAATCATTAAGGTTGGTTATACTCACTCTCATAAATATCTTCATTATCTTTACCTATATTATAGAAGTCATGTAGCTTTAGAGGCATGATAATACTCTAATATTTATCTAACTCATCTTTCATATACTTGTTGAGCTTTTGAGGACTGAATGTATGACTTATCATCTTCATTATTACCAATGTGTATCAACCATGAAAAATCAATAGATGTAAATCCCAATTCATCTTTTTAATGCCTCTCAGATTGGTCATGTTAGCCTATATACATTTGACTAAGATAACCACAAATCAACTATAATAATCTAATTTAATGATATCTAACAATTTTTCATAATACAATACATCATCGTTACTACTTACATAACTTATTGTCCCAAAAGAATTAAAAACTTCATTATTATAACTTATTGTCCCAAAAGAACTAAAAACTCCATTATTTTGAGTTTTCAATCTTTGGTCTTAGTTTAAAGTTCCAAATTTGAACGCTTTGGCATTATAAGCATCATATCACCTTGCTTTATCGAGTGGACCCTTGGCAAGAAAATTTATATAAATTAAGTATGATCTATTGACATCATTTCTTATTTAGAACAAAAAAAATTTGATTGCTTTGTTACTATATTGCTTATAAAGGAAAGAATAACAAAATATATACATGTACTTATGCAGCAAGAAAATTAGGATAAACTCTCTGTGAACCTTCTTACTCATCTCTGATGAAGATTGTGTGTGGTTTCTTTATTGTCTTTTAACATGGTTTCTAAATTTTCTATATGACATACGTAAGGTAATTAATTTATTGTAGTTTTGTAGTTAACATTAAGTCTTATATATAATCCACTTATTGAAGAAAAAGGTTTACTTTTTTACAATTGGTCAACATGTGATGGTGTGCTTGTAATTTCTCTTTAAAACAAAGAATAACGTGTTTAAAACCATTCACTAGTTTTCTAACAAATAGAAACAAGGTGCTGACATTGGATGGTCCAATATTGGATTCATCATCTACACATCCAAGCTAATTAAATACTATCTCAATCTTATCTAAATATGTCGAGCAAAAAGTTAAAACCTCTTGAGCTAGGTAACCTTAAGTTATTTAGCTTTTTGGTTGTGCCTTGTTTTGTATATAAAATTTCAATTTTCCTAAGTACTTGTTAAATACATTACATTAAATGCCATGGATGAAATTAAAATGATTTAAAACAATTATGAAGTATTTAATAAGTATTAATTAGCTTTCAACAAGTTACATGTATTAATTAGCTTTCAATAGGTTACATCTATATATTGATAATAGATTGGGCCTCCAAGTTTATCTTCTTGGATTAAGTGTACAAGCAAGTGGACTATAATGTAGGAATAACATCTCTAGATGACACAATTTGAGAATAACTTTATTTTAAAGTTGATCAAGTTCATTCATATTTAACATTTTATTATATAATTATTTGAAGAATGAGTATAAATCAATCAAAACTGCTAATACTTGCTTGGGAAGTGTTTTTCCCATGGTTAAAGGTAAAAGTTACTTTATAAGAACAAATGAGTTATGACTTTTTAGTCTTTTAATTTTATGTTGTTTCAAATCAATGCATCTATAAATATTACTTGAATAGTGATCTGGCATGGTGATATTTTTTAAACTCTTGAAGAGCACGTCTTTGTTGGCATTAGTCAAAGTGAATATAACTGAGGGATATTTACCATTGTCATCGGATCAAAAATTAAGCCTAATGCCCCTTTATTGTAAGTTTCTTCATGCATTTAAATGGCCTTTTAATCATCCAAAATCATTCAACAAAATAAATAGCATATAAACACGTGATATGATATAACTTCACCAAGAAAGACAATTTTAAGTACTTCCGTAACTTTCAAACAAATTCTGTTGTCCATTCATAATTAACTTATAAAACTCTTTTGCATCATTATTTATCCTTTGGTTTAATCCACTCACTAGACCTTCAACTTCATCTACACTTTTGTTATCATGAACCCTAAATACATCAAGGACCATGTCTTGTATAGATTATCCCTACAAATTTGTTCTTCTCTTATTTACAACCTTGACTTATGTTCTACAATAAGTTCATATCTAAGTGTCTCCCCATGTCTAATCCAAAAAGCATACCATTGTAGAGATGGTTTAAAAATCAAGTGATTTTGCACAATTTCTTTAATTTGTCATTTCTTAAATTGACACTTAGAACATGGGCATATTATTTTGCCTTCCATATACCTATTAGCAAATACAAAGTCTAAGAATTTGTTTAGTTCATATAAGTATTCACAAATACTCTAGGGTTTAATAGTCCAAGACTTGTCCATTTTTTTAACTAAATTATTTTTTTAATTATTTCATATTTAAAAAGGAAATGGCGTATTAGGTAATTAGCTATCACTAAAGATAATAAGATATCATTACTTGACTTAAAGTAATGCAATTAAACTTCACCAAGGCCAAACTATTCATTTCATTGTAATTAAACTTAGCTAGCTATTGAATAGTTTTATAAGATTCTAAACACATATTGTTATTTCCTTTTCAATGTTCTAACATAACCTTACTAATTAGGGCATAACAAACACTTTATAAGGGTAAAATCAATGGCCATTTGAAACATGATAATTGAAAAGGAAGATCTATTAAGAATAATTTTAGGAAAATGCAATACTAATTACAAAAATATAATGAAAAGTTTATCCAAAAGTGCCAATAGACAATGCAAAGAAAAGAAATTAGAATAAGGAGTGTAAATAAGCTCTCAAGCAATCAAATGCTATGATAGGACATCCATAAATTAGGTTTTTTAGCTCCTACCTATGTATAGTTCTTAGAAAAATAACAAAAATATCTCCCAAGAAACTAGCACGAGATGGTATCTCAAATAGAAATCGTAACTAGAAACCATGGTCAAACAAAACAATGGATGCTGAAAATGAAAAAAGATCTTAAACATTAAAAAATAAGAGTTGGCTACTAAATAAGACTACAAAAATATGAACCTAAAAATGCAAAGATTTAATTAGAATTCCTCTACTTACTTAAGCCAATAAAGGAAGGAATATCTCTCATAAAATATAACTAAATTATAAAAAATTTTATTGATAAATTAATTTCAAAGCAGTTTCATGTACTCTTTCTCTGTTTCAATTCTCATCCCCACTAATCAATGGCACTTTGGCTAACAACTCAAATTGAACATTAATACAATTGTATAACATTGTGAAAATAGCATTAATCAAGCTAAACTACATTGTGGCTACCTACGATAGTAATACTAGAAACTACATAAGAGGGTACCTAATTCCCTAAATTATGCATTAAATATGACACAACAAAAAGGTAGGAATAAGTAAGAACAGAAGTGTAGCACCATAACACCACAATAAGACTTGGGCTCATCAAAAACATACATATGATAATTTTTAAAGAGGAAAGCATAAATTAAAGAGGAAAGTGCAGCACCACACACCGAAAAAGAAATTGACAATATCTTAGACTAGGGCTCTACTTATTTATATGATAATCTTGTATAGAAGAGTAATAACATAACAAAACATGCATAATTCTTAAAGAAAAAGTGTAAATTAAATAACACTCATAAGCAGCATTGGGGAAAAATCGAATATGAAAGAACACTCACAAGAAGCGTAATTTTTATGGAAGAGCTAATTTTATGTTTGTGGGGAAGAACTGATTATGGAAGATCTTCATTTAGCTTGTGTTCAAAGCTTCGTGGGTTTGGATCTGCGTTTGGAGCTTCATGGTTTTGCTGCTTCTCATAGATGTGTTGTGGCAAATTTTGGTAAGGAAGAGTGCATGAATTAATGCTACAAAATTTAGGTTAGGCCTTGACCAAACCATGGTTCATTAAAAAACCATGGTTAGATCTATAATTGTCCTAACCACTGTTTTCAAAAACTATGGTTAGGACAAGGCTTACCTATGATTAATTTAACTATGGTTAAACCTTATGTTGTCCTAATCACAATCAATAACCATGGTTAGAACAAGACTTGCCCATGATTAATTTAATCATGGTTAAACTTTCCATTGGCCTTACCACGGTTATTATAAAACCATGGTTAAGGCAAGGTTTAACCATGGTTATTATAAAACCATTATTAGATTTTGTCCTAACCATGGTTTTATAATAACGATAGTTAGGATATTGTCATAAGAACGGTTTGACAAATCATAGTTAGAACTATCATGACCATGATTTTGAAAATCGTGGTTAGGTTACCATCTTTAAAATATTATTATTATTATTATTATTATTATTATTATTATTATTATTATTATTATTATTATTATTATTATTATTATTATTATTATGATGTGCTGATGGTCATTAGTCCAAAGTCATTATGATATGAATTATAAGCCAAATAAAATATATTTTTATTGATAATAAATTTTAAAACGTCAATGTGAATTAGTCCAAAGTTCCATGATGAGTTACAACCCAAATAAAAATTTTCAACTAAAATAGAATATTACTATATCAAAATTGCATTACATCTAAAATAGTTCTAATTAAGAAGTCGATAATGATCCCAGCATGGGCGTATACATAGACCCAAAGATATCGTGGCACGTCTGAGTATGTAAATGAACGGCCAGTAGCCCATTAGCGACATACTCTCAAGTCTCACCACTCAATATCAGATTAAAGATGATAACACAAAAGCAAATGGAGCACTTACAACAAACTTTAGCCAACTGGCATTTATTTTCCACTGATCATTTTCAATAAGACATTTTTATAGTCTTAATTTCTTGCTAAGTTAATTGTGATTTCAAGCCTACCTGACGTTACCTGCAAAGGGGTGGTAGATATAATACGTCGAGCACATATTTAAATAAATCGTTAATTACTTAACCCAAACTCCATACAATTAATTATGCAAATATATTTAAACTTCTTCCGTCTGAATTTTATTTTAGTAGAGCAAATTAAATTTCATTTAATCACATATTCATCAATTAACAAAACTGAAAGAAAAAGAAAGAAGGAGAGACACTCAACGTCGTCTACAGACTTTGGATATTTTCAAAAAGCACAGGTGTGCAAGACTTTCCTATGCGATATCCATGTATCCAAATTTAATTTTGAAAATGTTTTAGAGACATCCCCATCAAGTATAAAAATATCCTAGAGTAAACTAACAAATTGTTCACAAATTCTTAAGTGTGTTTAGCTTCAATCCATGAAATTTGTAAATGTAAAAGTTGATATTTAAAAAAAAAAACTAATTACATTTTAATCCGTTTTGCATCTTTAAAATATTTGAAAAAAGGATTAGTTTGTAATAAATTTGATATTTTTAGAGACTAACAAGTATGTCTCACTAATTTTTGAGAATTAATTAAGATTAAATTAGTTTAATAATTGAGGAACCAAATTATTAATTTATCATGATCATTCTTTAAGAGAAGTCTATAAGTTATTTCTTCCACACAAAAAAAAAACTAATGATTTTCAGCGCTTAAGTAATTTTTTTCTTTTGGTAAGTCAAACTCCTCCATACGTTTTAATTTGTAGTTATATATAACTTCATTTCGTCCACCTAATAAAATTAATTTTAGAATTAGTTCAATTTCAATTAATTATAATTGACTAATTTGAAAAAAATAGAAGCAAAAAGGTAGAAACAGATCATATACAATGTGATAACTCTAGTTTTAAGAACCTTAGAATCAATGTTCTTTCTTACTTTGACAAGAAACATTTTTGTAAAAAGAAAGTAGTATTTTGAGTGAAAGCAAAAATTTCTATCATTATTATCAGATGATGAAGCACAGCAAAAATTTTGGTTTCGACTTGGTGAAGAAAATTCAAAGAATATAGGAAGAAGAACCTTTTTCAAAGGATTTCAGGGACGTAATTGAAAGAAAATAAAATATCCAATGTCAAACGCAATTTTGGAAAATTTGGTGCATCTATCATTTTAGCAAAAAGATTTTCAATCCAATGCTTCAGTTTTACGCATAGTCCGCCATTATTGTTCACCTTTTACGGCCATTTGGTGTCCCTTAATCTTTTCTCTTCCATAACTCAATGCAGCAAAGTTCGGCTTTCTGCTTCAATTTTTTATGAATTCTAAAAAGTTTTACATAACTTCATTTCCGTTAATCGGAATGAAATTTGTCCAAAGTCCCAAGATATGAGTTATAACCTCTATACTTTGACAAGTCCCTGCAGAATAATAGCTAATAATCAAATAAGCAGATGAAAACAAGATCAAAATGCATGTCTACGACGAGAGGATATATATGAATCATTTTCTCCGAGAACAAAACCTGATTACTCAACAAGTGTAGCAAACCCACCTTCACATTTACATGAGAAAATACATAGTACAGGCATGTGATTTATCCACTCAACGATGGGTTAGTTAGTCTAAAATCCATGCTCACAATGCCAGCATCGCATCTATTAAAAAATAAAAAATCCTTTCAAACTAATTGATGACAAGTATATATATACCCCACTAAACCAGGTGTAGCAATTTAATTATGATATTATTATATTAAAATTAGCAACAGCCAGCTCAAAGTGAAACGGGATAACTTCAGAGTTAATCGTCTTTAAAACTGCAGTAATGAACTCAATGATCCTCATTTGAAATTTAGAATAGTTTCATAATAAAAACAAACCCAGAATTTCAAAAAGAAACAAAGATGAATAATAAAAAAGATAATCTGCAGAATGAAACATCAATTATAATTCATACTAACTTTTCCTATGTCCCAGCATATGTGTTATCCGAATCAGTTTAATAAGAAAAATTTGTGGCATTTGTTCCGGAACGTTGGGCTTTAATCACTTAATCCTCTCTTAGATCAACGTGAAAAGGGAGTATTCGTCTAGCAGGCTAGGATTATAATGATTATACCAATCGTATCTTCGTTTTTATTTTTGGTCAAAATATCTCTCTTCTTTTTAGACTCAGATATGATCGCATCTTGAATTATGTTTTCAAAATTATTGTGTGCTCCATATTTACTTCTTACTCATATAAACACATATATTTGTTAGATGAAAACGTGAAAAATAAATAGTAGTTTTTAAATTTTTTGGTAATACAAAATTTCAGCTAGTAATTGAATAAGTTACTTCAACTCCAAAGCCAGGCATATTGTAATAGACAAATACCCATCTAGTTCTTTTGTTAGTGCAAATTTAATATATTTTGTAGTTGTGGCAACTCATAAATTCGTTGTCACTTGAACAGGTAAATTAAGAGCGCACAAGATAAATCACTAACAACAAATTCTTCGCCAACAGCATTTATTTTAGAGTAAACTAATTGTGTTATTTTTAAATTGTTAAGTATATTTAATTTTATCCTTTAAAATTAGTGAACATACAGATAAATATTTGAAAACAACAAATTAATCATAACTCAAGTCATTTTGGCATCTCTAAATTATTTGACTCCAAAATTTATATGCAACGAATTTATTATTTTTATTAACCAGCTCATGTACTTAAAATTAATCTGAAAACAAATTAAAAGTAAATGAGTCTAACAACCAAGGAACAAATTATTTTACTTTTTCATTTTACCATCATCATTCTCTAGTTTTCCCTCAACAATGTAACGATTTTCGGCACTTATATAACTTAAAATTCATGTAATTTTTTTGGGGAAGTCACTTTTTATTATGCAGCTATAATCAAACTTAATTTCATCTACGTAGCTAATAAAATAAACTTTAGTGGAGTTAATTAAATGTCAATTAATAATCAATTAATTAATTAAAAAATTGAAACCAAATGAAAATATTTAAAAATTGTCTCACACCATAAACAAATATATGAAGATACCGCATCTTAAAATTGCTTGGCTCTGTCCATAATTACAAAACGCAATTACGTTTGTTCGACAATTGTTTGTTATCTCCCTAAAATAATGGTGACGCATATTTACCCTATCAAATAATTGGAAAAAAAAATGGACTCAGTGTTCCTAATGGGGTATTACCAGTAATTCTTGTCCCCTTTTCTCTATTGTGTGGGTGGCGCATGCCTGTTAATGGAAATGGAATTTGTCCAAAGTCCCATGATTATGAGTTATAACCCAAATAAAATATTTCGACTAAAATGGAATATTACTATCAAAATTGCATTATAGAATAGCTCTAACGTGATCCAACATATCTTGGCGCGTCTGAATATGTTAATGAATAGCCAATAACATATTAGCTACATAATCTCACTATTCAACAGATAATATTATGACTCACAAGTAAATGATGGGGCACTTAGGACAAGCTTTAGCCAATAGGTTTTATTTTCCCATCATCATTGTTAGTGAGACATTCTATGCATCATTTTGAGGGTTGACCTTTATGCGCAAGCTATATGAAAATTAGGCTCATGAACTATGTTATAAAGTTATGGAAAAAAGTAATTGAGTGAAAATTAAATCAAAAGATTTAAGTTATAAAAAATCAATTTGGTTTTATACCAGAGAAATCGACCATAGAAGCGATATGCTTGTTATGAACATTGATGGAAAGATATTGAAAGAATAAACAAGATTTACACATTATATTCATCGATTTAGAAAAGATATATGATATAATGTTAAGAGAGGTTTTATGGAAAGCTCAAGAAAAAAAAAAAAAGAATTCATATTGCTTATATTCAAATAATTCAAGATATATATGATAGGGTTACAACTAGTATAAAAATAAAAGGTGGGTTCACAAAAGATTTTTCAATAGGTATTGGCCTACATCAGGGGTCAACTTTGAGCCTTTATCTTTTACTTTAATATTGAACATACTCATTGAACATATCAAGAGCTAGTGCCACAATGTATGCTTTCTATAAATGATATAGTTCTAGTTGGAGAGTTAAGAGAGAAAATGAATAAAAAGTTAAATATGTAGAGACTAACTTTAGAAGTACATAGATTTCATTTAAATAGAAGTAAAATAGAATATATAGAATGTAAGTTTAGGAAAAGACATACTAGTTCCAGTGTGACCGTGAAAATTGAAAAACATACTGTACCACAAGTTGTACGATTTAAATATTTTTAGTCCATCATACAACATGACGGAGAAATAGAAAAAGATGTAAAACATAACATTCAAGTGGGATGAATGAATGTTTCAAGCATTATTTATGATAGAAGAATACCACTTAAACTTAAGCATAAATTCTATCACACAGTAATAAAATCTGCAATGTTGTATGGAACTGAATGTTAGGCAATAAAAAACTAACTAGAGACAAAAATGTTGCATTAGATGAGTAGACACACCAAATAAGATAGAATTAGAAACAAATTCATTAAAGAGAAAGTGAAAATCATATCTATTATAAAAAAGATTGTAGAATTATATTTTATATGATTTGAACATATGTGGAGAAGACATATAGAACCCTAGTAAAGAAAGTAGGTATGATGAAGAGTAGTCCAATAATCAAAAATAGAAGAAGACTCAGAAAAATTATAAGAAAAACCATTAAGAGGGATTTAAATATAAATAGGTCTAAAAATATGATTTATGATAAGATTTATGGCGATAATTGATTTATGTAATTGATGCTACTGAGTAAGAAAATGTTTAATTGTTATTGTTATATTGCAATATCTTTGGAATTCATTTGTTGAGCTTTTTATTTACCAAAAAAAAATCCTCTCCATTTCCTTGCGTCAATTTTGCTGTGAAATTTCCCTTGTCATCTGGCCTTTCATTTACGGCTAAGGTCACATTATGTCACGCCTCTTATATCAACTCAATTAAAGGGTGTCAACAGAACCCACATCCTCTGGTGCTTGGGTCCCCCACATCATCATCATCATCTTCTTCTTCTTCACAATCAAAAGTAGCAACTTAGCTTCAAGTTTAAAGTACAGTGGAACAACATTTTTCCATTGAAAAGATGTTTTCAAAGAAGTATAAAAACATTGTAAGCCCCACGTCAGCTGCAATTTTCCCCTAAAATTAAGAATACACATTTTGTATTTTAATTTTGTAAAGAATAATTTTTTAAAATTTCATTCATTAATAATTTTATCTCAAATAATTTAATCTCTTTATTTGTTAAATTGACATAAATTTAATTAAATTACTACACCCAACATAACAAAATAAAGATATTAAATTATTTTTGTTATACTGGGTAATAATTGGACTAAATTTATGTCAATCTAAATAACAAAAAAAAATTAAATTAAGTGAGAAAAAATATTAGAGGATAAAAGTAAAAATTAACACTTAAAAAAATCAAATTAAAAAATGTGTATTCTTAAAGTGCTAGTTGAGCTAAGATTTTTTAATATTTTTATTTATATTTTGATTATATGGTGAAGACTGCAGACTTCACCGGCCTTATATTACCAAGTGCTTATAAGCTACATAGAAGTCATGAGGTGTTTATGCTTATATATATAAATCAAAGTGAACGATGGAGGGAGGGGAGACGATGTCAATTCAATAAAGAAGATTTAGCTGATTGCCGTGGTATTTTCTTCAATGGCGTCTTTCTCAGCTGCAGGAAGCAAAAGATTCTCGATGACTGCTCTACTGCTTCTAATGGGACTCTTGACGGTAAACCTTCGTATGACAGGTCGTCTCTCTCCTCTGAACCATCATTTCTTCCATGTTTATCTTCTCCGAACATATAACACACACAAAGAAGAGTGTCATATTCAATCCTGGCTGGTTTATCAAGTTGTTCAACGCATGCCTTATTACTACCTGCCTTCAAATACATATATTTATATATTGGTTATAATTACTGGGAGAATTAGCATTTTCAATCTTTGTCCTAAATTGTGACTTATTTTAATAAATTAACTTTCACAGTTATTGGATCCGTAATTTATTTGAATCATTGCAAGATATCTCCCTTCTATCTAAACTAAAGGATATGTCTGACTGGGTTAAACATCAAGCAGAGAAAAACTGCCCTTATCCAATCTAATATCTTCTCTTCCAATTAATTAATTAATTAGGAAAGAAATTGTAATTAGAGACAAATTAAGATGATGGTGAGTAAATGCAATTATGATTAAAAATAGTGTTCAATTTAGTGGGCAATGAATTTTTGCAACGAGACACATGAATCATAAAATCAATTACAAAAACCAACTATTAAGGGGAAGGAAATTTGCATTTGTGAAAAATTAACAGGGTGGGTAAGAGCAATTTTCTTACTTATTGCTTCTTCATACATAATCATCCATAGATTGAGATTGATGCTTACAATTTGTCTTTTGGGAGCAGACGCTCAAATAGGCGTGTGTTATGGCATGCTAGGCAGCAACCTCCCAGGCTCCCACCAGCGAACGAGGTCATAAATATTTTCAGATCAAACAACATTCAAAGAATGAGAATCTACGATCCAAACCAAGACACTCTAAACGCACTAAGAAACTCCAACATCGGGCTCATACTAGGTGTCCCAAACTCCGACCTTCAAAACCTCGCAACCAACCCTGAGATCGCACGTCAATGGGTTCAATCAAATGTCCTAAACTTCTTCCCCAGTGTCCGAATCAAATACATAGCAGTTGGTAACGAAGTAAGCCCAGTTGGAACCACCTCATGGTTCGCACAATTTGTTCTTCCCGCAATCCAGAACATATACCAAGCCATAAGATCTAGAAACCTCCATGATCAAATCAAGGTTTCAACTTCTATAGGCATGGACTTAGTAGGAAACTCCTTTCCTCCGTCACAAGGGTCTTTCCGAAGTGATGTGAGGTCATATTTAGACCCCATTGTAGGGTACATGGTGTATGCGAATGCACCTTTGTTGGCTAATGTATACCCTTATTTTAGCTATGTTGGTAGCCCTAGAGATATTTCTCTTGCTTATGCTTTGTTTGAGTCTCCAAATGTTGTGGTTTGGGATGGGAATTATGGGTACCAAAATTTGTTTGATGCTATGTTGGATGCGTTGCATGTGGCTATTGATAATACGAGGATTGGGTTTGTTGAGATTGTTGTGTCTGAGAGCGGATGGCCATCCGATGGTGGGTTTGGGACTTCGTATGATAATGCTCGTATTTACATGGAAAATCTGATTCGTCATGTGAAAGGAGGGACACCGAGAAGGCCTTGGAAACCTATAGATGCTTATTTGTTTGCCATGTTCGATGAGAATGAGAAGAATCCAGAGATTGAGAAGCATTTTGGGCTCTTCTTTCCCAACAAACAAAGGAAATACCCGTTTGAATTTGGTGGATAAAGGAACTTGGAAGTTGCTGCCAATGAGTTCAATAACGGTCGCTTTCCCTCAAGAGTGACATGTGATTAGGGTTTCAGGCTTGCCATGGTTAATTTCGTTAATAAATTAAGAGAGGGAAATCACCAAGCACGTAGATCAGTTGGTTGAGACTGTTTTAATTTAACAAAGAGTCTCGAGTTTGAATTACTGGAAATGCAGTTACGTTTCGGTGGGAGAACATTTCGTCCTTGTGGTCCAACTCGACTCGAATTTGGATTAGTCATGAGTTGAAGAACCTAATAATAGGCTCGTGCTCTACGGATATGGGATAGTTTAGACAAAAAAAAGGAAAGGAAAGAGAGAGAGAATCTCATGTTGGATAACCGGAACTTGCATTTGTACGTCATTTTCTATTGGAAAAACCATCTTGAATGACTATATAATTTTTAGTTTAAATACATTAATTATGACCTTTCTAATTTTAATTTTATGAAAGTTTTAATTTGATCTCTTTAATTTAAAAATAAATAATATTGTCCTATTCTTTTTCAAAATGATACATTTTTTGGGAATCAGTAGCAGAAGAATTGCATGCCCCATATTTTTCCATTGAAAATTTTATCTATGAAATTAATCACCGTAATAGATGTTACAATTATACAAGTAATGTTCTCATATAGAAACATGAATAAATATATAGATGAGACTAGGTGTAATTTTTTATATTTTTATTATTAAAATTTTTAATTAGATATGAGAAATATATGGTGATTTGGTAATCATGATAAATATATAATTTAATAAAAAAATTATACAATTATTACAAAAATCATATATTTATCATATTTTAATTCAAAAATCTGATAATAAAAACATAAAAAACTATATAAAAAATTTTTTCTTGAATATATTAATATGTTAAGTACTTTTAATTAAAAAGTCACTAAATTTTGAGACATTAATACATTAAGTATAAAAGTGCACTTAATTTAACCTTTATGATTCTCTATTACATTTTTATTTTTTGAATTCCTGGATGTACGCAAGCTAGTTAAATCTCTAACATGTGATTACTTTGGCATTTATAATGTCTTGGCCACTCAACTTTATTTATTATTTTGTTCAACATTCAAACCCTAACGGGGTTTGCTGGACCTAGACTTATAGTGTGTTTCGATATCCGTTTGGAGAGGTTAAAATCACGTTTGCTGACTATGATTTTGCAGAAGCAACACACTGTTGCTTTGTACAAAACGTGGTTTGGAGGATGGGAAAGTTTTTCCAAACATGCACTTAGTGATTCTGAAATCTTATGCTGGGCCAGTTTAGCAACGGTGACCCGATCTGTAAAAGGCTACATCATGTGTAGGCCCAACTTTTATTTTATGTTTTTTATGAAGTCCAATCAAATTATATCTTGGACACCATTGTTTGGTACTTACAATGAAAAGAAAATCATTAAAAAAATAATTTTATAAACAAAAAATAATTTTTATACTCTTAGTTTAATTTTATAATAAAAAATAAATATTATTAAACAATAATTATAAGGATATAATAAGTATTATAGATAATTCTTTTTTAAAAAAATTCTTTTCCTTCCTTGCAACTAAACGTTTGAAAACGGTTAATTTAAATTGGTTTAGTTTGACTCAACTTAGGTTTATGATTAATCCACAAGCCAACATGTAATGGACTAAGGGTGTTCAAAGGCTTGGTTTGGTTCGGTTTTGAGCAAAAATCAAACCGAACCAACTTAATCGGTTTAGCATTTTGTTGGACCTTGTCGGTTTTAAATTTTAATCGGTTTGGTTCAGTTTTTGTTCGATTTGGTTCGATTTTGTCCGATTTGGTTCATGTTTTTTTTGTCCAAAAGTAATTTTTTTAAAAAAAAATTTGTTCCTGATAATATATAGAATTTAACTTCTAATATCTTACATATTTTAAAATTTTGACCAATAATAACTTTGGAATAATTTATTATTTATATATATATATATTACCTAAACAAATTTCATACATTCACAAATAAACTTTAAAAAGTGAAAAAAAAAAAATAAGAGTAATATCTTATAATAAATAGTATAAATAATTTGTATATTTCTTGAACCACATAAAGAATGTAGTTTTGATACAAGTTTAATTGACAAAAGATCTTACTAATCTAAAAAGAAACAAAATATTAAATTTTAATTAATTACAATTTTAATGGTTTGGTTTGGTTCGGTTAACCGAATTAAATATGGAGAAAACCGACAACCGAACCGATTTAATCGGTTTTACAATTACAAAAATCAAACCAAACCAATTTTTAATCATTTTTATTCGATTTTTGGCGGTTTGGTTCGGTTTAGTTTAGTTTAATTGGTTTGGTTCGATTTTGTTCACCCCTACAATGGACCACGAAAAAGCCATGTAATGGACTGCATTGAGCTTGAAACCCTAATTATTCAATTCAATTTATTTTTTAAAGTCAAAATTGTATATTAGATTAATACACTAAAATTTTTAAGACTTGGAATATTTAAACTATTAAACTATATGAGATTATGAATATAATTTTATCTTGTAACTTGTGAGTATTTAGTTATTTAGAAGAAGCAACATCTGAAAATAAGATTACCCTTGTTATTCACATACAAGATAAATTCTGATAGTTTGTTAATATGATTTATTTATATAATTCTTTAATTAGTTGCCATAATATATTAGTATTTAATTGATATAAAAATTACATGTAAAATATAACTATTAATAGAATCATTAATTAAAGACGATACGGATAAGTAATACAAATTTTGCTGTATTTAATAGCAACTTATTATTTCATCATCTTTAATAAAAAAATCATAACAAATTCGTCCTTTTCCTGTTCCCATGCGAAGTTTGTACTATCATTCCCTCACAGCTTCCACTCTACAGGGGACACAATTTACCCTCCTTTTCTTTTTGAATTCTTTTTGGAGTTAGTTATCTAACAGAATTTCGCAGCCCCAAGTCAACCTGCTACTATTTATGGTTTCTCTTTATTTGATGTATAATAAAAAATAAAAATTGTGGTGTCTTCCTTTTATGAAACATTATTTTTGAGATTGGATTTAAATATAATTTTTTTATATTTTTATTATAAAATTCTCTAATCAAAATATAATAAATATATATATTAATTAAAACATAATAAATATATAATTTTATGGAGAAACTATACATTTATTTATAAAAAATTATACATTTGTTAAATTATTATTAAAAAATTTATATATTTATTATCTTTGGATTCAAAAATCTGATAATAAAGATATTAAAAAATTTTATATAAATTTTTTCTTTTGTAAAACTCTTTATGAATGAGTGTCTCATTGGCTCTTGATATTTAATTTGCATGGTAAAAAATTTTAATTATTTAATTTTGTTGTATAAAATATGTTTTTTAAAAATAAAGTTACCTAATTATTTTTTACATTAGAATAGAAATAAAATTATAGTTATTTGATGAAACTTGACATCACGCTCAAATTATTTTCGTTAAATATTTTAATAAATAAATAACATATACCGTAAATACAACAAACAATAAAAAAGTAACAATTCTTTAGTAAAAAGAGAATTGTGCTTCATACTCCAAAAATAATTTAAGTTGTGTAAAAATTATTTATTATAAAAAATAAATTATATAAAAAATTTTATAATATATATTAAATATCAAAAACATTATTTTACTTTTAAATAAAAGAGTATAAGTATAATTTAGTTGAACTTCCTCTAAGTGTAATTTGCCTGAGGATAAATGATAGGAGAGATAAAAATATTTTTTTTCTTTTTATTTAATTATAAATTTTGGAGGAAAATTTTCCTACGTGAATCTGGGAGACTTCGAAAATTGTCTCTATTGATTGAAAAAAAAAACAATAGCGGCGCAGAAGATTGAAAAAATCAAAATTAAAAACTTGTAAATTGTAATGGCTGGGAGGCCCAGGAGCGCAAGGGCAGCAGAATTTGCATTTAGGTAAGATTAGGGTACACGTACTACAAAAGTGACGCAGAAACGTAAAGCCTAGAGTAAAATGGACAGTAATGCGACGTCATTTTAAAATATCAGGTTGTTCCCAGTACTTACACGAACCGACTCGCGCGTGGTACACCGTATCAGGAATTTATTTAAGCAATTATTTTAATTAATTTTTGATATATTTTCTTTGCTTAAGCTCCTGCACAGGAAAGAGTGGATGTACCGTAAAGATTTAAAACGCTTCGTTCAATCCCTTCGTTCGTTCTTTCTGTATTTCTCTCTATCTATCTCTCTCCATTCTCTGCCTCCCTGTACACTGAAAAACCAAAGAGGAGAGCCCAGAGGGACGCGAAGAGCTCCCTCCAGGAATCTAAATTAGCAATTTGGGCGTGATTCGCACTCCATATATTGGAAGGAGTACTCTTTTTTCATCCTAATACTGCAAATTTTCGACTTCTTGAGGCCCCATTCCTGTTTTGCAATCCAGGAAGCCGAAGATACGAGAACCAGCCGGAAACCAGTTATTACCATGCAAAGTCAACCCCATTGACGGTAGTTATTGAAAAGAAAAAAGCCTCTTTCAATTTGGAAATTTTCCCTTTCGAGGAATTGCAATTGTTTTGGGCAGTTGTTGAATTTCTGTAATTCGTTTTCTGTCGCCATTTATGTTCTTCTACCTTTTGTCCCTGCAAAGCTCGAAGACATTGAATTTAGGGTTTTTGCCAATGCTACAGAGGAATGTGTCATGGATTCTGCGGAGGGTCAGGGTTTCAGAAGCTTAGAGGAGAGTTCGTGGAGTATTGGAGACTGCTTGTGGGGTTAAATTTGTCACTTATTTCTAAGGTTTTAGTGCTTTATTTTCTGGATCTTTATTTCTTTGGGTGATGAATAGAATTTGATTGTCTTCATGGAGAGTTATTATAGTGTCAATCATGATTTGGAAAACTTTATATGGATTGTTTATTATCCTGATTACTTTCATTTTGTCAATGCATTTGACTAAATGCCACGATATGTATTGCTTGTAGTCCTCTGTTTTTATTAAGCGCTTGCAAAATAAACTTAAGGATTATTTTGTTGCTTTTGTCTAGAAGTGAAATTATAATTTTGGGTACTTAATTGCAAAAATATTCTATTAAGATGAGATCAGTTACTCAATTGCTTTCTTAAGCCCTAAAAATTGACCCAACTACAGTTAATATATTTTATCAAATGATATGTTTTGTTGGACCTTCCTTCCATTTTTCCTTTTCTGGCAGAAAGATGAGATCAGTTACTCAATTGCTTTCTTGACGAGGAGAAAACAATTTAATTGATTTGATTTAAGCCAAAAAGTGTGCCTGGTTGTCTCAGTCAGCATAACGTGTCTTTCTTAATGGTGTGTGTTGAAAGTTCTCATGAACTATGAACCATTGTTGGTTTCTCCGGTTGTGACTGGCTTTGTTTGGATGATGGCATCCCCTTGCACCTTTTTCAAGATAAAAATCATCTTGAATGCTAGGAAATACTGATTGATTGCTAACTGTTTCATCATTTTTTGTCTGGCTCTATCTTCTTTTGAAAATTTGACATAGAGTTGGTTTTAGTGCTTGCTTTTTTGTGGCCTCTTTTGTTAGCTTTATCTCATTGCCCAGATTTATATTACTTTCATTCTTGTGAATTAGAGGATGCCATAATTCACATTAAGCAAAGAATGTCTGCTTAAAACTTGTGAGTTGGGGATATCTAATTGGTTTGTTTTTACACTGCTAGACTTGTTTGTAGAGCAACACCAAGTTGATAGGTGTAATTGCAACCTATCATTTTTTCTCATGGGTTTTATTTTCTCTAGATAGCTTAAAAGCCTTTTTTTTTTTTTCCTTTTGAAAAATTTGCATTTTTTTTTCTTTTTATTACTATGTCATGAAGGGTGCTAATTAGCACTTACACTTTAAGACAAGCATGAGCTTTTAAAGTTTCAGGTCTCATCCCCAGTTGCTTCATTTTGAGATGAATTTAATATTGGAGCATTGTTGGGGTGAGATGTTGGAAATGATAGGGAAGGGCAGTTATTTATCATAATTTTCCATTTTGGAGGATGATTATCATGAGAAAGAAGTAGGTCAAAATGAGAGTTGATTTTGTTTTTGTGTTTATGTACAGATTCAAAATCATAATTTTGGGCGTTGGCTATGTGTAGCTTGTATTCCTAATTATTTCCTTAGTTAGTGTCTTTCAATTTCTATCATGTACATTTTTCTTGTTCTTTAGTTCTAGAAGGATTTGTAGGATAAATGGCTTATTTGTTCCTTTGATGCTTTACAGGAACATGGCGCTGCAGAAATATCTTCCATCTGGTGATGCACCTACTGTGAATATGAAACGTTTGATTTTTTCGAGTAAGGTGCGTGAGAAGGGTCAGCTTGTGGCAGGTCGGAATCATGCTGTGGGCGTGGATATTGACCTTAGAGAAGTTTATTTTCTCATTATGCATTTCCTTTCTGCTGGGCCGTGTCATAGAACTTGTGTACAATTATGGAATGAGCTTCTTGAGCATCAACTCTTGCCTAGAAGGTATCATGCTTGGTATTCAAGAAGTGGGACACATAGCGGAGATGAAGATGATGATGGTCTATCATTCCCTTTAAGTTACAATAAGTTGGTGGAGAGGTATTGAAGATGCTCTCTTAGCCTGTTACTGTTGATGAGATTGTGTTCACTTTGATAGTTTGTCAAGTTTACAGGCACTGGTCAATTTTCTCATTCATGCATATCATAATTTAGTCAGTTGCATTAACAGTTTATGGTACTCCGGTTGCTACCTATATCTTGTTCTTTTATGCTGTAACTGGTGGAAAAAATGAGAATGAAATAATGTGTTTATGTGACTTTTTTCCTGTATGACCTTGTCATTGATGTCATGAGATTATTATTTAGGTATCCTCACATTGAAAAGGATCACTTGGTAAAGCTTTTGAAGCAGTTGATATTAAGCTCAGCTTCCCCGTCATTGGGCATGAGTAGTGGAAATGCTCCAAATGCAGCTGATGTACCTACTCTTCTGGGAATGGGTTCATTTTCACTTCTGAGCTGTAGGTGACCTTTATTTCTGATCTGCATTTTGGAACAAAGATATCTTGCCCTTATTAATCCTGCCTTCAACTGAAAATATTCCCTTCTTTATGTCTATTTATTAGACTCTTTCTCTATTGCAGATGATAGGGACAAAATAAATGATGAAGTCAAACGACCACCACCTCACATGCGCTGGCCTCATATGAAAGCCAATCAAGTTCATGGGCTTAGTTTAAGGGAAATTGGGGGTGGTTTCTCTAGGCACCATCGTGCACCATCTATACGGGCTGCATGCTATGCCATTGCAAAACCTTCTACCATGGTACAGAAGATGCAAAATATCAAGAGGCTAAGAGGACACCGTAATTCTGTTTATTGTGGTAGGTTATTCTGTTTGATACTCAAGTTAAAGTTTGTGGTAGGTTTCTGTATGATACTCATCGTTTAGATCGATCGTATAAATTAGTGGTACTAGTACATTTCAAGAGGTGAGGAGGATACCTACTCCTTTCTCTCTTCCCTCCATTTTGCTGCAGATATTTTGGTTTGAGTATACCTTTTTTCCTCGCATTTATAATCCAGCTGTTATTTAAATTCCAGCAACAAATTTTGTATTTTCCACCACTTCCCAAAGTGTGGATCGTATTTTAGTCCATGTCCATTACATATGAAGCTTTCATGCATCACAGTGTCCATCAGATATCAGGAAAAGCAGTTCAGTGGATGTCTTGTGCAGCAATGGAATCATTTTGTGCTTTTTCGATTTTTTCTGTCTTTGATGAACATTGAGGAGTGAAACAACGAAAAGATATTCTTTAGCAAAGGATGAAATTTTCAACTTTTTTTTTTTTTGGAAGAAACATTGCTTAAGTAATCCTGAGGCTAACTCACTGATTTACATGAATTTGACAAAGTGTGTGTAATGGACAATCCTCCCCCCCTTCCCCCCAAGGGTGGGGCGCACCAAAAAAAAAAAAGTCTGTGATTGGGCAAAATACTGCTTAAGTACACAATAAACTAACATGTTACAAATTATTATTTGGAATGAAATGTCTTATCTGACTTTTATATAATATACTTAATGCACTGGTTGTAATCTCATATATTGGTTTAGGTTTATTCTATGCATCTAATTTATCAGCCATTTTAATCAAACACCTCAATTCGATTATGTCCTTCAATCCTTATGGGATAGATACAAGAATGTTCTTTGTACATTTTTTTTTTCTTTTGGATTGAGGGATTTGTTGCCTAAAGTTTATAGTTTTGTGATTTGGAAAGCAGGATTACTGTATTTTGCAATATTGAAGTTTGATAGCAAGGATGTCAGCTGGTTTTTAGACATTAACTGCCATTATGAGGATTTTGATGCAATGTTCTGGGATTTACACAGCAAATGTTGGGAAGCCGTTGGGGAATTTAGTGACTATCTATGAGGACGGGTATTGTTTAGGTTAGCAGAACAAGAGAAAATATAGAGCTATTTAGTGGTTGTGAATATTAGAAGAAAATAGACAGAATACTATTGAAGACAAAGATTTTGGGTCACAACTCAAGCAGTGTTCTAAAGATCAGATTTGTCACTAATTTGGATGAAAATGCATGGTTAACTGAATTGTAAGAGGTCCATCTAATTCCTGAATCCTGTTATAATTTGATTTAGGAGTGGGATTTGACTTGGATAAACTGACGACCTTAGAAAGCCTAATCTTAAATTAAACCTAACATTAAAAATCCCAGTTTTTGTGTATTAGTGAGCATGTTTGTGTGTCCATGTGTCATATGCCCTTGCTTGTTCATTGGTTTGTTTTGAGATTTGGAAGATATTTGAAATATCTATTTGGAAGATGCAGCCAGAAGCATTGTTCTGATTAGCAAAAGTATTCTCCTTTGGTTTCTCTGGTTCTGTTTCATTAATGCCTTCATTTTAAATAAACATTCCTGTTGGCCACTTCCTATCTGTCTTGAAAAGCCAAGACCATTTTTTTTTTCTTCTCTTTCTTTTCTCTTTGGGCATCAAATTCTTCAGATTTTTGCTATGGTCTGAATCTGGACTCTAGGGTTTTCATATTCTCAGTAGAAGCACATTCTTTTTTTGGGGGTGGGGGGGTGGATAGTTGAGTCTTATTGTAGTTACTGATTCTGTTGCTGCTTCCTTGAATTCCTGTTTTTTCGGAGAGCAGGCTGTTTTTCTCCCTGACATGCAACTGATGATTTACGTTAACATGCATGCAGCTATATTTGACCGGTCTGGGAGATATGTCATTACTGGGTCAGATGATCGACTTGTAAAAATTTGGTCTATGGAAACTGCATATTGTTTGGCTAGTTGCCGTGGGCATGATGTGAGTTTGTTTTGTACAGTAAATATGTTTTCTCCTGCTTGTCTAGATTTGTTTTGCTTTAACATAGTAACATTTGTTAACCATTACATTTAAATATATGATATGCTTGATAGGGTGACATCACTGACTTAGCTGTGAGTTCAAATAATGCCTTAGTTGCATCCTCTTCAAATGACTGTATCATTCGAGTCGTAAGCTTTCTTTGTGACTCAGTTACCAACTTTCTTTCTTGCCTGTCCTTGCTTCTCTCTCTTTTCTGTTGGCTCTTTTGTGATACTCTATGTGTTGTTGATTTTTGTTTTCATAGTGGCGCTTGCCTGATGGCCTACCAATATCAGTTTTGCGGGGACATACAGGAGCTGTCACTGCCATCGCATTTAGTCCTAGACCTAGTGCTGTATACCAACTTCTATCGTAAGTCTTCAGATTAACAAAGAAAGAAAAGGAGTCTATTATGTTGTTTTATGTTTTCCAATTGTTTCAATATATTTTACAAATATCCTCTATAACCTTTAAGGCATCAATATAATTATGAATCATAATTTTTTTTACAACAACATCTCAGTATTTTCTCCAGAAGTAAGCGGAGAGTTTCTAAGCCTTCTTGACTACAAGACAGGCAAAAATGTTGATTGTATATCATTGGGCTATCCTTGCACACATTTATGTCACTAGTTTTCCTGTTTCTATTTTGATCCTGTCAAACTTGTGATGACGTATCTCACCTTTTTTCACCTTTCCTTTCAGCCTACAATATAATTGTTCATGAAATATTTGAGCCAACTTTCAGCAAAAATTCACTAATAACTTGTATTAGTTTTAATAAGAGATGTGATTGGCTGAGCCTGGATTGATGCTTCCATTCATAGATATGGCCCTCTGCTTTCCTTTTCTTATTGATGTTTTGAAGTGTTACTATGTTGCATGATGATATTTGGATAATTTCCCCTTGAGCTTCAGGCTTCATGTTTATGTATTCTTTATCCTTACTTTTACGCCTTCAAGATTTTATGTATATTAATTAAGTTTGTGTAATGCTTCTTACACCTTGCAGGTCATCTGACGATGGAACTTGTAGAATTTGGGATGCAAGGCATTCCCAGTCAAGTCCACGAATATATGTTCCAAGGCCTTCTGATTCTGTTATTGGTTAGTTTGTTCTTTTGCATGCTACAATTTAGTGACTTCTCCCTGGTGAAAAGAACTAACTTGGAATACCTGATTGGCTTTAGGGAGGAGCATTGGCCCATCTGCAAGTAATTTTCCACAGGGCCACCAGATTTTTTGTTGTGCATTTAATGCTAGTGGAACTGTCTTTGTCACTGGTAGTTCAGACAATCTCGCCAGGGTATATATATTGTGCTTACTTGTAGTCCTTAGACATGCATTAAAATTTTTCATTAGTCTTTGTATAAGCTTCCATAGGGATTTCCATTTGTTTTTAGTTCTGCATCTTACATTTGACCCCTCTGGTGTTTGTAATGGTCTTGCAAAAAATAACCTCATAAGAGGCAGAGATGGATTCCACTTGTCTAAGTAGTTGTCTTACTCTTTCTCTTGAAACCTGTTCAGGCCTTGTATAGGGAATAGATATCTGATAAAATCCCACATTGAGTAGTCACAAATAATTCTTGTGATACTTAAGTGGCATAGTTCTTCCCCCTCACAAGTTGGTTTTTAAGGGTAGGTTTCCCATGCTTGCTTAGGGCTTTATCAATTGGTATAAGAGCTAGACCAACTTCCATAAAAAGGGCTTCTTGTGGAGAGTGCGAACTAGTGGCTAGAGTGAGCGCCACAAAGCGCAGCCATTAAGGATGTCAACTCTTTAGGGGCAGTGCTATGATGGAGTCTCACATTGAGTAACTACAAATAATTCTTGTGGTACTTAAGGGGCATGGTTCTTCCCCCTTATGAGCCGGTTTTTAAGGGTGGGTTCCCATGCTTGCGTAGGTCTCCATCAATATCTCTCTTGAATGATCACCACCACCATCTATTGATTAACACTGTTTAATCCCTAGTCACCCTCCATTATTAATTATTTACCTCCATTCAGTTATTCACAAATTTGTAGGTTTTTGCTGGTTGCTGACATCCTTTATCTAGTCACTTGCTTTTTTTATTTTTTCCATTGTCAAATGCAAGTTAGTCAAATGCAAAAGTTCCCTTAAAGCGTTAGACCTCCATAGCACCTCAAGGATATGCTATATGAATAGAAAATAAATAAATATAAACTATTGTGATAACATTTGACATATGGATTATTCAAGCATAATAGTCATATAAAACAGTGAACTATTGAATTCATCAAATACTGATCTCATTTTAAAGTGAATGGCCAATAGCCTAAATAATAATCTTTTAAAGTGAATGAACACTTTGCCATATTACTTATGAGTTATTGGGCTGGGATTTGTGGTTTTTCATATGCTTAAAATACTTACCCTGATAGTTATGAGTTATTGGGTGGGCTTTTAGCTCTGTATATCTATGTAAAATAAACTTAGTGTATGCAAGGCGCTGAGGCGAGTGCCTTGTATCCATTAGAAAGGTGCTATATATCCACTAGGTGTGTGCCTGGATCAAGGCCCCTTCCCTCAACTAGCAAGAGGTGTTGAGACCTCTTGTCTCCTAAGGCACTGAGGCAAGGCCTTTGACTACACTGGTCAAATGATAACCAATGATCCAACAGGTTACTAGATATTATAGTCCTTATCTAATTTTGAGCTCATGTAGAAAACAGTGCAATTATGTTCACTTACTGTGAAATTACTTTGTAAGGAGCTTGGATCTCTTTCAATTTGAGAGACGATCTAGCTGTAATAAGAGATAATGTTATTATCTAAATTTTTGCAGAGTTACTTTTCATCTTCAAATTCAAATATTTTAAACTAAACATAGAATGTCTTGCAGGTCTGGAATGCTTGTAAACCAAGCTTGGATGACTCTGACCAACCCAATTATGAGATAGATGTGCTATCGGGGCATGAAAATGATGTCAATTATGTGCAATTTAGGTTAGTATGTATCGGTATGTTGTAAGCTATGATAGAGAAATTTTTTTCATGCTCATGCTGTCACACCATTCTTTGCAGTGGATGTGCAGTTGCATCTCGATTTTCGACAGCAGATACTTGGAAGGAGGATAATATTCCCAAATTTAAAAATTCCTGGTGTGTGTTTGTCTATATCTTGTGGGAGTAGAAGTAGATTCTTTAATGGTCTAACCCTGGGCCTCCCTCTTCTCTACCCTTCCCCTTTTATGACAAAAAAATGTCTTTGTACCCATTTCCCTCTGGGATGGTAGCATTTGGTGATATTTGACATATCTAAGGCAATATTATATTCCAGGTTCAGTCATGACAATATAGTTACCTGCTCTCGTGATGGGAGTGCTATTATATGGATTTCCAAATCACGTAGATCACATGTAAGTGTTCATCAAATGTAATTTCCTTCTACAAATATTGTTTTCTATTAATTTTTTTTTTTTAGGTGAGAGTTGTCTTCCCTCTTTTATTATATGAATTACAAAGATTAATTTGGCCATTTGATGTTGAGTAGTTTTTCCTTTTTCAATTTGACTTATATTGAATAAATGTAGGGAAAAACTGGTCGCTGGACAAGGGCATATCATCTTAGAGTTCCACCTCCTCCAATGCCTCCTCAACCTCAGAGGGGGGGTCCTCGTCAGCGAATTTTACCAACTCCACGTGGTGTAAATATGATTATTTGGAGCCTAGACAACCGCTTTGTCCTTGCAGCTATTATGGGTAAGTTCTTGTTTCTTTCTCCTGTCTTTTTCTCCTCAATCCATTTTTTCTTGCTTTCTTCCTTATGTCTTCTTGTGACCATTCTGTTTCTTTCACTTTTCCATCTATTGATGACCTTGGGTGATAGGATTTATTTGCTAGCAAGTATTTGACTGAAAAAAAGAAATCAGTTCAGTTAAATGTCACCTGTGACTGGTGGCTTAGGTAGTTGTAAGATAACTCATATCTGTTGCAGCTTGATTCTGTCTAAACCCCCTTGTGTGTTTTGCTTGCTTCAGGGGGAGTGGTTTTTATAGAATGTCTTGGAACTTACAATTTTTTTTTAAGATTTAGAGGCTTTGATGAGTTATGCAAACTTAAAACCACATGCTTCAGAAGACTGTTGTGTATTTCTTTTGGTTTTTGTACTTGGTGGAATTAGCCAGTGGATCTTCATCTTAGCTTCTTACACTAAAATTTTTTTTTTAGTTTTCAAATCGGCATCAAGTTTTGTTGCCTCATCCTTCAAGTAAAATGTCATTTGTTTTGTTAACATCATTAGATTTTTCCCTTAGATTGATAAGCATTTTAAGTACTTCTGAAATGGTCTGGTTGATTGGGTAATGATAGATGTTCTGTAGTTTTCCATGTTTATAGTAGAGGGGCTTCTGTTATAAAGAGCAATTAATGTGAGTATTTTGGCCTTAATTTTCATGTATACTTGTCAGTTAGTTCATCTTGGGTAAGCCACATTTACAACAGGTTATATAGTCAATTCAAGTTTGATTTTACTAGTTTATGCATGCAATATGATGATAATGTAAATTATTTTTTTGGTACCATTTTGTTATTACATAGTCATTTCATGCAAGATGACTGCATTTGTTATCACACCACTCATATGTATGTGTTAGATCACACAGTCATTTTTATTCTTTCATGTCTTTGGAGGTATTAGTTGTTGTTTGATTGCAACATATATTTGCAGATTGCAGAATTTGTGTTTGGAATGCTTCTGATGGCAGCTTAGTGCACTCATTGACTGGACATACTGAATCTGTAAGTGTTTAAATTACACTTTGCACAGACTTTGACAGGGTCTGTGACACCAATCTATTGGACTTGAAACATATATAAATTACTACCCTAGTTGTTTGACTAGCCTTTCACTATGTTAATACACTAGTTGACCTTGAAGTTTAAGCTATTAAGCAAGTGCCCTAGAATGCTTTTAATACAGTTATATTACCTTGAAAGAGGGATTTTATCGAAGTGCTTAATGTTACCTTGATTGCCTTGCATCATTATTGCATATTAATTCACTTTTAAACTGCTTATTTGACTGCTATTTTGTTTGATGTTCACTAATTGCTAAGTTTATTCTCTTGGTTTTATGTTAATTACAGGATGAGAAAGACTTTATCATTTCTTAATGCTTTTGTTCTACTTGATTTAACTTGCTTTTCTACTTTGATGCTTTGCTCATGCTAGACATATGTTCTGGATGTTCATCCATTTAATCCTCGAATAGCTATGAGTGCTGGATATGATGGAAGAACCATTGTGTGGGATGTGAGTTAACAGTTACTTTCATTTCCTTGCAGATTCTTAGGCAGTCTTATATTTTATTAAATTACTCATTATTATATGACTTTAGATATGGGAGGGCATGCCTATCAGGATATACGAGATATCGCGTTTCAAGTTGGTTGATGGAAAGTTTTCACCGTAAGTACACTGAGAGTGCCATCAGAGAACCTTATTTTGAACCATTTTTATCTTGTCCACAAGTTTTTGCTATGTATCATATTATAATTTTTATTTTCTGCTAATCATATTATAGGTCGAAAATGCGTAGCTTGTTTATATTCAGAATGTCATAATTTCCTACCCTTATCATGTTATACTAGTGTTAGAGATTATAATAAAATAACTACTCATCTGCTTTTACTTAACAGCTTAAACTTTTGAGTTGAATTAGTCCTTGACATGTTATTAGAGCCTCTGTGACCGAGTGGTCAAGAGTTCAATTATTGTTGTCTTCCATTCTCTTAATTGAAATTAAGTTTCAGCTCAAAGTATAATAGACTTGCATTTTATCCATACTTAAAGGCCAAAGTGCTTTCATGTGAGGGAGTATGTTAGAGGTTATTATAAACACTATCCATGGGCCTTCACTTAACCATTCAAGCTTGTGAGTGGAAGTGCTCCTTGACAATTAGTATCTTTCTACATTTAGGAGTCATTTGGTACATTGTTATCTTCATCCCATTAACTTAGATGTTAATATGCTTTCAAGATACCAACATGCATAGAATGATACCATTTTGGGTGGTATCTCATACAACCCAAAATAACTTGGGGATCTCACGTCCTTGAATTTTAGCCTCACAAATTTTTATTGAATGCTAAATGTATCGTTTCTTTGACAACTTTCAATTATCACATTCATACCAAACATGGGAATCTGATACCAAAATGTAAGGTATTAGTGTGTCAAACGACTCCTTAGTAGTATATGTGTCTTACTTGAATTCCAAACCTCTCTCATATAAAATTACTTTAGACATGATAAATCAGTATACTTTTTTGCTTGAGGATTTGCCTTGTGTTGTATTTACCTAGGGAACTTTTTTAGTGTTGAAGGAATTTAATAAAGTATTAGGAAAGTTCTTTCATTCTGTATGATTAGAAAAGTAGTTATTCATGAACCCAAAGTAACGCTTTAGATGGTACGAAGTAGAAACAGATGGACCAAAAATCAAACATATTAAAAGGAGAATATACACCAAAGGTCAGTGGAGATGGCTTTTACATTCTAATAACTAAATGATTGATGTTTTGCTTTTGTTGATATTTATTTCTGTTTGCAACGTAGAGATGGGACATCAATTATACTCTCAGACCATGTTGGTCAATTATATATATTAAGCACCGGTCAAGGCGAGTCTCAAAAAGATGCCAAGTATGATCAGGTACATGCATCAGCAACCTATTAGGCTTTTGCTGTTTCCTTTATTTCTGTCTTGGTACCAATATTGTCTGCACATATATGGCAGTTCTTCCTTGGTGATTATCGCCCCCTCATTCAAGATACCCATGGTAGTGTACTTGACCAGGTTAGTTGGTTACATGTGCTTCACTTCCTCCTTTTCAAATTGGAAGACCTTACAATGTCTATCTGGCTTGAGTTATTGGTGTCTTCTGTTGCTGTGCTGCCTAATGTTTGGGGGGAAGGGTAATGTTGAGGTGTAGTAAATTATTTACTCTTGTACAAACTGACAAATGTAATTGATGCATTTTATGATGGGCCATTGACTGCCCCCAGTCCTTTCGATGAGTAATAAATATTTGTGTAGTTTTTTTCCACAGGGGTTTTTTTTTTTTTGTTGTTGGGGCCCGGGGGGGAGAGTCGTATTGAGAAACATAAGTAGCAGTCTTGCTATGTTAACTGTTTTGTTTGAAGTGGCTTCTCTATGGAGCCTTTCTGAAGTTGGGTTGTTTTTAATTCATATTATATCAAGTATCATACTGTGGAAACTTAAAATTTGTCTCAGGAAACTCAGCTTGTTCCATATCGACGGAATTTGCAAGATCTGCTATGCGATTCAGGTTTCTATCTCCTTCTTGGATCTGTCCTTTATATGTATGTATACTCTTTGCTGTATATTATCTATGTTTCTTTCGTCTCTCACTTTCACATGTTGGTTATGTGCTGTCAAACTTTCCAGCAATGATGCCATACCCTGAACCCTATCAAAGTGAATATCAGCAAAGACGATTAGGAGCTTTAGGCATTGAGTGGCGCCCTACATCCCTAAGGCTTGCTGTTGGTCCTGACTTTAGTCTGGACCCAGATTATCAGATGTTTCCATTGGCAGACTTGGATATGCTAGCGGAACCACTGCCTGAATTTATAGATGCTATGGATTGGGAACCAGAAAATGAAGTGCATAGTGATGATACAGATTCAGAGTATAATGTCACTGAAGATTACTCTTCTGGAGGGGAGAAAGGATGTTCAAGTTCCAATGCCTCTGGTGATCCTGGGTGCAGCATAGATGACAGTGAGGGGGAGGGCACTCACATGGATGGCAATCATAGATTGAAACGGAAAAAACAGAAGAATGAAGTAAGTATCTGGGAAGAAAATATCAATTTAGTGCTCTTTATTGACATTGCAATTATTTTGAATTACTCTTGTTTTCTTTTCTTCAGACTGAGATTATGACTTCTTCTGGGAGACGAGTGAAGAGGAGGAATTTGGATGAGTGTGATGATAATGCCTCAAGGAATAACCGAAATAGGAAAGGAAAAAGTGGCCGAAAAACATCAAGGAGGAGATCATCTAAATCAAAATCTTCAAGACCTCAAAGAGCTGCTGCACGCAATGCTTTACATTTATTTTCTAAAATTACAGGTACACCAACAGATGGAGAAGAAGATAGCTTTGACGGTGATTTTTCAGATAGTGAATCATCATTGCAAGAGTCTGAAAGTGATGAATCTGGTAGAGATTTGCAAAATGATCAACAAAAATATTTAAAGGGGAAAGAAGTATCAGTGGATGAATCTGAGGACATGAAATCTCACGAACTTCCTGAGACTTGTATTAATGCAGTGAACAGGAGGAGATTGGTTTTGAAGTTGCCAGTTCGTGATTCTAAACCTGTGGTTGAGACCACTGTGCATAAGTTTGACAATCAGGCTGAGTTGGTTGCCTCATCATCAAAGTCTGCTCAGCTGGCTACTGATGCTAATAAGAACAGATCAAGTTCTAAGAATCCTGTGTATTATTCTGGAAGTATAGATCATCATACAATTGAAAGAGGTGAAGTTAACTTAGATCATTTAGAAGACACTGTAGACTTGTTTGATGGCTATATGAAAGGAGAAATTCGATGGGGAGTGGTTAGAACTCGTACATCTAGGTGTTTGAGAGTAGGAGAAGGTGTGTCATCTGATGCAAATGCCAGATCAGTTATATGTCTTAATGAACTTAAAGAAAAAGAAAATTTTGGCCATGGTCATGAGAAAGAGGACAAGGACTTTGGTACACTGTCCCCTCCTTTGGAAATCCAAAAAGACGAGGAAAAGGTAAATAGTTTGACAGAAGTCAATGACAATTGTGTCACCGCTGCTTCTGAGAATGAAAATAGGCCCCTATCTTCTAGCGATTACAGGGATAAATATGAAGCTCCAACTTCTGCCCGAATGAATGCTCAGCATATGACTACTGCCTCTATCATTCACCGTAGTGGGGCTGATCAACTCTCTGAACCATATATTGGTTTTCCTTCTGTTTCCACAAAGGTAAGATCTAAAAGGAGTTCAAGGGATCATGAAAGTCCAGCCAAGAATGAAACAAAATCTTCAGTGCCAAAGAGTAGTTCATCTGGCACTCTAGTAAATGATTTGAACAAGGAACAGAATATGGTTGTGGCTGCAGATGACAACACTATAGCAAAATCAAATCAAGGAGAAAATGGAGCTCAAGAGATAAATGCTCAGGTTGACAAAAATTTTAGATCATATGATTCACTAGAGCCACAATCGCATAGAGATAAAATGTATAAAGCAGTTTATAGAAGATCAAGGTCACATAGGACTGTGACTAATACAGGTGATGATGGTGGACCCGGAGAATCTACTTCAAATGGGAGTAACATTAATCTCAATGCGGCAGTGGACCTCATCAATGGAACAAAGGAAGCCGTTCATACCACTGGGTCTTCAGAGATGGAACCAGCTACTTCTGACCCAAATAATGGGTGGAATAATCTCAAAGTGCACCAAGGACATGAATATTGTACTATTAGAAGTCCCCAGAATGGTTCCTTGAACAGAGGACAACCTACAGAAGAAGAACAGGGTTCTAGTTCAAAAATGACCGTTGGTTTGAGGTCCACTAGGAATCGGAGGGCTAGTTATCATCATATCCATGAGAGTAGTCCTATAATTAGAAAAAAGTCAATTCAATCAGCTACTAAAGGATCTTGGCTGTTGTTGTCAACACATGAGGAAGGATGCAGATATATCCCTCAACAGGCAGATGAAGTTGTATATCTGAGACAGGTTAGTCATAAGAGATTATAACTGTTGCCTCTGATAATAAGCTTTAACTTTTGCAAATGTTATGATTTTTTATTTTATTAGATTTATCTTTTTTTTTAAAAGGTTGAATTATGATGTACCAGTTGAAAATATTTGTTTCACAGGGGCACCAGGAGTATATAGATTATAGTGGCACAAGAGAACCTGGCCCGTGGACATTACTGAAGGGACAAATAAGAGCGGTAGAATATTGTAGAGTTCAAAGCCTCGAGTATTCTACAGTTCCAGGGTCTGGCGATAGCTGCTGCAAAATGACCCTTCAGTTTATAGATCCTGTTTCAAGTGTGGCTGGCAAATCTTTTAAGTTGGCCCTACCTGAAGTGACTGGTTTTCCAGATTTTCTTGTTGAAAGAACTAGGTTTGATGCTGCGATGCAAAGAAATTGGACACACAGGGATAAATGTAGGGTCTGGTGGAAAAATGAGGGTGACTTCGATGGGAGCTGGTGGGATGGTCGGATTCTGTGTGTTAAGCCCAAGTCTTCTGAATTTCCAGATAGTCCATGGGAGAGGTTTACTATTCGTTACAAGAACGACCCTATAGAAACACATCTGCATAGCCCTTGGGAGCTTTTTGATGCTGATACTGAATGGGAACAACCTCATATTGATGATGAAAGGAGAAACAAGCTTCTATCCGCCGTCAAAAAATTACAGCAGTCAGGCAACACAATTCAGGTATTAAGTTTAAAGTTCTTTAGGGTTTTGATAGCACTGGTGTGCAAGAATGTAATCATTCATCTCTTTGTTATGAATATCCAGGATCGGTATGGGGTTCAAGAATTGAATAAAGTTTCAAATAAGTCAAAATTTATAAACAGGTATTAACCCAGCCTTTTAAAGCCGAACTTTGTCGTTTATCAACATTTGCTCAAAACATTTCTGGAAATTATGCAGGTTTCCTGTTCCTCTCACCCTTGAGTTGATACAGTCAAGGTTGGAGAACAATTACTACCGAACTTTAGAGGCCCTTGAGCACGATATGACAGTTCTTCTGTCTAATGCCTCCTCTTTCTTTGAAAAGGATGCAGAGCTGTCAGCAAAAACAAGACGCCTATCAGAATGGTTCACACGGATATTTTCATCTCTATAGCTCTTAGGTTGCACGGAGGTTGACCAGTGTTGAGGCTGAAGCAGGCCCAGCTGTTGATTTCCTGCATGTATTTTTGTAGATAGATTATTTATCATACCTTCGGATTAGTTTTTTTTCCCCCCTTCTTTTTTTCCCTAGTGTTCACCGAATTCTCTGAAGGTAAAGATAGGGAGCGATATGAGGAAAAAGTGCTGTGGAAAATTTCTGCAGCAAAATTCATTGTTGTACAGAGACATCATTAATTGCAAATGAAAAGTTGACATACAGAAATTCTGGTCCTTCTCTTCGGATTGGGCTAATTTCTAAAGCTTTTTTTTTTTTTATGTTGATAGTTTAGCCCTAACAAAAATAGTAATGATTGCCATGTTATACTATTTATTATATGGCTGAAAGATTTACTCTGGACCCCTAAAATGCATTAGATGATTTGTTTAGTGCATGCTTTTGGTGCTACCTCTGTATTGCAGCACGCTGCAAGTTTCGTTATGAATTGAGCTTGTTATTCTTTGGAATTAGTATCATGGTATGCATCTTGTTAGGGTACATCATGTGATATTAACTCGTGGTGTTCTGTGTAGTTAAAACTTGCCAGATGTAATTAGCTGAGTCAGCATCTTCTTACAATGGAAATTAAATAAATAAAAATAAACCTCAACCATTGAAGTCGCTTTTCATGCTCGTGAGAAAATCTATCATTAGCTATGGTGGCCGAGTGAATGATGCGAAGTATGAAATCTTTGCGCTAATTTTGTTTGCCGTAAACCCAGTATTAACTCATCCCCTGACGTGTCATTATATGTGGCAGCGGGCAAGGTAATCTAGAATGGCCTATTCAACAAAAGGAAAAATAAATGTCTTGGATTTAGGTGAACCAGAAAAGTGAAGGTCCCACAGTACCTTTTATTGAAAAATATCGAAGCCGCGGTATTTATTTCACTCAAGATTGAGTCTCTCTACCGGGTGTTATGCCAGTTGCTTCGAGGGGTATTCACGTTTGGCATATGCTTACTCTTATTGGGATCTTTGGAGATGATTCTGTATTACAATTCGGTGGAGAAAATTTAGGGCACCCTTGTGGAAATGCACCCAGTGCCATAACTCATCAAATAGCTGTAGAAGTATGTGTACAAACTCATAATGAGGGACATGATCTTGCTCATAAGGGTAATGAAACTATTCGTGAAGCTAGCAAATAGAATTCTGAATTAGTTGCTACTTGTGAAATATGGAAGGAGATCAAATTTGAATTCCTAGCAATGAATACTTTGCAACCTAGTAATTACCATTCGTTTTATTAATTGAATTGCAATTAAACTCAGCCCAATCTTATACTAATGCGCTGGTTAAATCCATTGAAGGTCGAGAAGAAATTTCAACTTCTGCACCTCAGTTAATTATGTATGAGGAAAGGAGATTGGGTTTCATAAAACAAAAATATGTTTAAATAGGAGAGATTTGTAAGACACTTGAGAAATTTTAAAAGAGACCAATTTAAACAATCCAATTTCAATTTAATTTCCAATTATCGTCATAAATGTATATTTAAGTTTTTATTTTTATTGAATTATTATTAATTGCTTCATATTTCAGTTTAAAATTTCATTCCTTATCTTGTTATTCAAAAATGTATTTATTATTTTTGAAAATACATAATTGCTTAGTTGAGCCCTAAACCTTAATTAAAATTTTCAAATTAGTTTGTGAGGAAACCATGTGATCTCCAACATAACAAAAACAAACAAACAAACAAACCCCAATAAAACTGACATACTGAAAGGCGCTTGTTACTATACTAGGTGAAGCGCCTCTTGGCCAAGGAATAATTTGGCACATCAATCTTACTCTAATTACTGCCTTATATTTCAAAACTCCATGCCATGTACACTTTATTTATTTATTTTTTTTTTTTTTTTTGAGTATATCCTTGGGTCTCCCAAAAGAAACAAATACTGCTACTTGATCCCACCTTCAAGCTAACGCAGTTACATTATGAAACCAAAATCAGTAGCTGTTAATTCCTTGATTCAACAACACATGATTCTTAGTCTCTCCAACCGTGGCCACAGTTTGGGTTGCAGCAAACAAGAAAAAAGAGTCCCACCTTCTTCCCCTCTGGCTGTTGCCTGCGTACATATTAAAACTTCAAAACACCCTCATGTATTGATTCTAAACATACAGAATGAAGTCGTACTGAATTCCTGGTAAATGAGTGCGTACGAAGACAATAAAGGATAACAATACTACATTTTCTGGTTAGACCAACAATATTTTTCCCAAAAAAAAAAAATAGGTGACTTAAACGTATTGCAGCAATCTACAAAGAACCATGAAAACTACAATAATGCAAACTAGGGCTGGCTTGACAAGCTATGCGAAATGAGAGTCATATTAAAGCTTAACCTTCATAATCAGTTTGAGTACAAGCATAATAGCGCAGTCCAGTGATCCCAACTGCAAATGCTGTTGCTCTAATCCTCAAGCTATGTATAATCTATCATCTATGCAAAGACATCTCACATGTCTTCTAGTATTTGTAGTTGTCAAGACACTTCAACCCATATAGTTCGCATTTTAATTTGATAACTTAAGCACCATAAAGTATAATGTTTCCATATTCCTACATCATATCAAATTGTGAAGACTGTTTTAACATTTTGTATCATACAAAAAGACTATTAGTGTGAAGGAGTCAACATTTTCAAATTATCCCCAAAAAGCAAACGCATGATAGTGCCCAAACTTTTTTATTCCAAAAAATGGTAATGTGGAAAGAACATTTTACTTGTGAGAAACAAAAAGAGAAGTGACATTGTCCACAGGTAGGTTAGGGACTTTGACCTGGAAAAAAACAGCTTCTCCATGATTGCATTGAGTACAACGAACAGACTTTATGCGAGGAAGAGTTGGATCTGCAGCTACATCCTGCAATACTTGAGTTCGCTCTCCAGCAGTGTGATGTATCTCATTTCGATTGACACAGTTGTTACCAGCTATCTCCTGCACAACAGCCAATAACCGGTCATATACTATACTGATGACATGAGAACTCAACGTGGTACTTAGCAGTTGTTTCTTAATAAGAAAGACTGAACGCAATAATATCTACAAAAGTAAAATGAAAAACAAATGTCAAATGTATTTAACTTTCTGTCCTTCATTATCCTATATTCTAAAAAATGATAATAGGGATGCCAACCAAAATTTTTATCATCAAAGCACAAAGCAAGAGCAAGAAATCCAACAAGAATTCAGAAAACTCCTATAATATAAACAAAATAGATATGAGTTCATAAATCTGAACGAAGAATAAACCACCTTTACTTAACATCTTCGGCAAGTGGAGATAACTGAAAGAAGACAAATTTAAACATAAAACCTACAATTCCAGAAATCTTTCTAGTAATGGTTAGCGGAGATGCTCCCAACACGAAATGTGCAACTAACACAGTAGTTAAGGTGAAAGACAACCCGTGAGCTAGTAGTTCCCTTTATCCCCCAAGAGTTACCCCAAAAATGGGCAATCAAAGCAAGCCGCTAGTGCATTAAGAGTTTACACAACTAAATTAAATTTTCATATAATATTATATCCAAATCATACAACTTGTAGAAATTTCAAGGATTTGTCATCAATTTCAAATCCAAAGTAAGAGAAACAAAAGAACCAAAACGATCAAGTAAGACACAGAAGAACCTGCTGATCGCAGTTGCGGCGAGCATAGAGAAGAACCATCTGTCCTTTGTCGTCCTTAGGGTAGAGAATGTTGTTGCTGAATATGACAGCAAAATCAATAAAGAAGGAAACATTCCACAGAAAGAATTATAAAAGAGAAACCAGATCATATAGATGAATGTAAAAGCCGAAGCCAGAATTTCAGTGCGGTGAAAGTAATGTAATGATGATGAGGTGCAGACCACTCACGGCATTCATGGCACTCATTTTGGAAGGGCGATGGAAAAGAAGACAGTGACGTCGTGTACCGGGAGAAGTGAAAAGACCAGAGCTTAGTGGCCAATTAATGTAGAGACCTAGATGCCAAGGGCTCATTTTTTTGCCACAATTTTAGATAATTCAAATTATTTTGTGTATAGGCTCAAGTTATAGAAATTAACTGTATAAATGGAGCAATGGAATATTATATTTGGTTCAGAGGGAGAAGTAAATGTAGGCAGAAAAACTATTACAATGATAATGATTCCAAGTGCAAATTATGTTCAACCATGACGCGATTCAAAATTGTCATATATAAAACGCTATCTTTTTAATATACATTCATATATACAAAAAATATACATTTCATAGACATATAAATAAGTCAACATGCATTTTTCTAAAAGCCTTTTCTTTAACATGCATAGACTTTTAATTCGAAAAGGAACGAAATAGTAATATAATTACCTCAATATGTGAAAGGATTAATTTTATGGAAAAAAGCATCCTTTCAAACTAACCACCTATATATACTCTTGCAAGATTTGACTCTCAATAATGAAAGAGTACTTAAGCGCTTTTAAACTTTCAGTCTGAAATGTAAGGAACGTAATGGAAATAAAATTACTTTACTATACTATGAAAAGGGATTAATTTTATGCGAAAAAGCAACCTTTCCACTTCCAGGTAGAATTTACACACACACACTCACTCACTCACTCTCTCTCTCTCTCTCTCTCTCTCTATATATATATCACACACACACACACACACACTCACTAACTATATTTTTGAAAGATTTGACTCTCAATGATAAAAGAGTACATCGTCCAGTGGTTATCAATATAGGTAATTTGCAAGAAATATTGGATGCAAAACTCAGCTCCGTTATGTAAAATTAAAAAAAGTACATATAAAGCAAGGAAAGCCCTTAGAAATACATGAACCTATTTAAGAGTCAACTTTGCAGCTATACGAATGACGACATTCGAATCTTGCATCACCCGCAACACCCATCCTACTGCTTCAGGATCTCACAAAACAGAAAGCAACCCAAAAAATAAAAAAATTAATGAGAAAGATCCAATCTAGCTTCTGAAAATCTTCAGGATAACATAACTGAATATACTAATACAAGCCAAACATAGAACGAAGCTTATGTTATTTACCCAAACCACAACAAACACAATATTTTTTTTTGTTTTTTTTTTTTTTTGGGGGGGTGACTATAGTCTCTGAGGAGTCAATAAATGATCCGGGCTGTCACCAATGTTATTCCACATATTAACCGTTTTCTTCAGTGCCTTCGATTATGCCTGCGCTTTCTCCGGCTCCTTCTATCATCAGAATCAGAATCAGAGTCTGAAACTGAATCTGAATCAGAAGATTCTGATGACGTGCTGTACCTTCTCCGCCTTCCCCTCTTCTGCAGCTTCTTCTTCCTCCTTCGCCTCTTTTCTTCCTCTGAATCAGATGATGAGCTATAACCCGAGCTGCTTTCTGAAGTATAATCTGACCCCGTAACTGATGATGACTCGCTATCAGTCTCAAAAACTGAATCCTCGCTACCACTACCAGAATCAGAGTCTGACCTATGCTTCCTTTTGCTTTTCTTAGAAGTAGAACTCCTTCCAGCCTTTTCTTCCTTAGTAACAGGATTATCATCCAAATCATAAGTCACAGAAACATTCACCCTCAATTTAGGATTTTTAAGTTGTTGCGTTCGGGATGGTCGTGAGATGTAAACCCGCTCATTTTTGCACTCATATGTCCAGTGTCCACTTTGGAAACACTTTTGGCATTGTGCTGTGCCTCCAATAGTTGACATTGTAGTTTTAAGGTCTTTTCTTTCACCCAATTTAACAGCTTTCTCAGTACTCATCAAATACATTTGCCTCTTTGCTTCCCTTTTCTCCTGCCATCTGCTAGGTCCTTCTTCCTTCTGACCATAAGCATTCACATTTCTGGCCGCTGCAGCTGCTGCACGTTCAGCCTGTGCACGACTAAGACCTTTAGCAGCACTCAAGGCTGCAGCCTTGATTCTTTCAGCTGCAGCCTGAGCTTTCTCTTCCTTCTTACTTGACATCTTCTATGTCCTTATGTGTATCACAATAGACTACTGAACTGCAAACAAGTTGAAATATATTAAAAGCCAATCCTCGATCCAGTGATTTTATATCAGCTCAATCATTCAAATGTACCGATTCTCAAATATCTGATATTGCAAATTAAACAAGATTTAAAAGACAAAACCCCGTGGTGAAGTAATTGAACTACTTGTGTAGACAAGTTTCTTAAAGTTAGTTAATTAATCACATTAATAACACAACTAGAGTTGGCAACATGTATGGAACGAGCCCTAAACCCCTTCGCCAACACCCAACCACCATAAGAATTTTAAAACCTGAACCCTAAATATCGCTAGAGGCAGAGCGTCATATAGTTATTCTAGTCTCTTCTCTAAGCATTTATATAGAGATTATATTTGACAAGGATAATTATATAATTTAGAAATTATATTAATCTTACAAGTTAATTTCCTCCTCAATTTAACTTAATTTATGAAAACAATCAGTTAATGAGATTATAGTGCTATTTTATATTCTCATTTTCATTCCTCCCATATTCAATTACCCTAATTTCTTTCCTGCCAAATTATCCCCCTTATCTTAAATAATTCTAGACAGAGACTTTAAACAGGATATTTCAGATCATTTCCATAAATCAAATGAAAAACAGTTAGAACATCAGGGAACTAAACCAAGTGACCAAAATTCAAACCTATAGCCAATCCAATAGCCCATGACGAACAGATACAAGCATGAAATTCACAACACAATGATCTAATCGGGATTTGAAGACCAAAATTCCAAAACAGGAAATATGTATTAGGTAGGATTTACCCTTCCGTATAGACGTAGACGATGGGGCAAGCGATCCGAAAATTAAAAGATCCACAGAGCCAGCTTTGAGATGTTAGGAGCTTCAAGTAACCCTGTGGGTTTCAAAGTCGGTGGTAGAGAGAGCTCCAAGGAAACCACCAATCGAAGCAAAATTGCATGGGAGTACGGGATCTCAATGGCTATGGCACCGTAGGGTTAAGGAATATCCAAATGGGCTATTTTTGTTTTGGTCACAGCCCAAGGGACTTCAGGCTTCTGCCTCTTAGCCTTGAAACCATTAGTTATAAGGCTTCATTTTTGTAGGTTGGGCCGAATGGACTGTGTTGGATAGAATTGCTATTAATTAAAAATTTTGTAAAAAATTTTTTAACTATAAATAAATAATTTAAATTTAATTATTTTTATTTAAAAATTTTTCTTAAATAATATTATTTTTAAATGAAGAACATTTACATGCATTTTTTATATATCTATTAAAATTTATTTAATAATAATATGATAAATATATAAATTTTGTTTATAAGTATTGGCATGACTTTATGAGAGAGTAAAAGACATGAAGTGATGGGTTCCATTGCAGCCCTGCTAATATTTCTTTTTTTTTTCAATAAATTCTTTCTTAGATAGAACTGTTGGTATGATTTTTACATTTTAATATTATATGATTCAATTTTTAATATATGTTACATTTTTTATTACAAAAATTAATAATAAAAATATAAAAAATATTATTAAGTCCAGTCAATCTTAAATTTGGTGTAAATTATGTTAATTCATCTTAATCATGTCATCTCAACTATGCGCTATGCAATAGTTGAAAAGAAAACAAAAAAAAAACCTGTGGACTTGTGTAGTTAAAAAAAAAAATAATCCCTCAAAAGGAAGCCATAGAGATATGTCTATTAATTGATTTTCAAAGTTTTATCAGGAAAAAACAAAAACAAAAGTAACAGAAGAATTAAGTAGAATTAAGGGTTTAACATTCACATCAAAACCAAGAAAATATTATATCCTGATACCAACCACCACCTCCTTAGCTATTTTGAATTCGTTAGGGGGGAGGAAGAGATACAATTAGCAAAATAAAGCAACGCTTAAATGTAATTTACTAATTTTAATATCTTTACATGCATTGATCCCCTATTTTTTACCTTAAATAATATTGTTCTGTTGGTTATAGAATTAATACCATCAAGTTCATTCTATAGTGAATGAGGTGAATTTAAATGTTTAAATTTGTTAAATGTATGAATTAAATTAACGATATAAAGATAAAGAAAAAATTATTATTAGATATGATTCAGTGATCTAATATTTAGATAATTCATAAGAATTTTATTATCGTAAATCCTCAATTTATAATTTAAAATATTTCGCTAGTCTCCCTAAATCTATAATTCACTATACATGAGTTTATATATATATATATATATATATATATATATATATATATATATGCTATACAAAAGTATTTTTATTAGATCAAATTATATATTTATTAATATATATACTCGTGTAGCAAGTTTAAGAAATTGTTTTAAGAGTAAATTATGGTACATTCTCTAATAGATATTAAAAAAATTAAATGTTCAATATATATTAATAACAAGTTTTCATCATATTGATAACATTTTTTAATATATTTATTAACATCTAATTAATATACTAATAATAATAATTAACATGTATAAGTACCTTAAAAGTTATAATAACATTTTTCATCATGCTAGCTTCTTATTAGTACATTTTAAAAAGAAAAAATTATTGTTAATGATTTTAAATTAAAATTTAAAAGTATTTATATTAAAATATTTTAAAATTTGAAATTATTTTAAAAACTTAAAAATCATAAATTTAAAATAAACCAAAGAAATGATAGTTGCGGATAATATATTAAAGTTTTTTGTTCTTCAATTCTTAAAAATAATTTTAAAATTTAAAATTTTTAATATAAATATTTTTTAATTTAATATTTTAAATGTAATTTTTCTTTTTAAAAATGCTTTTAAGCATATGCGCTGAAAAGTCAAAGCACACTGAACTCATCTTGGCCGCTCTTCTTCTCCCTCGCGTTTTCCGATCTGACTCAACAGTATTCCAACGTAGAGCAGCAAGGATGGAAGGATCTCAGGTCTCGCACAGTCATCCATATGAACCAACGGACTTGCTACTACCTGGTTTTGTTCCTATATTCCTCTCTCAGTTTACCATTCTTGCAGTCTATGGCTTCTCTTCTCTTCTCGTCGCATCTTTCATCTGGATCTTCTCAGGTACCAATATCCAATCTGTAGATTCATTCATTGGGTTCTTTTCTTGGTCCAAAATAATCGACTATATGTTCTTAAGTTTAAATGGAATTTTCCACACTCCAGAGCAGTTATGCTGATTCAGAGTTTTCAATATTAGCTTAAATTCGTCGACTTGTCTGATTACCCACAAGCAAAGGTAGTATAATGCCCGTCTTAAATATGCTTGCTCCAAAGTGTTTTCAATATAAAAATATTTTCTGAGAGAGAAGTTAAAAACGCTGTTTTTTCTTTTTAATTACAAGTTAAAATTTTCTTCTGTTATTGTCCTTCGTCGTTGTTGTTCCGAGTGCACTTGATTATCTTGATTGCGTGTATCATTTTGTACAGTGCTTTACAATACTGAGCGAACATAAAGTTCTTAAGTGAGAGGCTATATGTGTTTCTTTTTTCTTTGTCTAGGAAGATCTGCAAAGGAAAATAGCTCAAGATGGAACTGCAGATAAGAACAACACAGAACTTGCGAAATTTTCCCTTGAATCTTGATTTGCCGTAGTCGAACTCTACAATTAATGGAATTCATGTGGAAATTTTGATTATGCTCTGAAGTCTGAACCTATTCATTCTGCTGTCCATAATGTTATATTTTTCTTCTTGAAATTAAGTGCTTAATTTTACTTTAAATGAGAACCCTGATAAAAATTTAGAACCCAATTAGTAGTTTGTGCACTAAAGCAAACATATCATTTCATTTTCAGTGTCTCAGCTCATTCAATTTGATTAGGAAATCACTCCTTTAAGTGTGCATATTTTCTTACACTAGGGGCATTACCATGCGCACACACGAAATCATATGTTGTGCTTCAAATTTTAGGCGGTCCGCATGGCTTTTCTCATTATCGTTCCAATGCAAATTTCTCCCATCTGCTAAGTGGAAATGATTATAGGATTCCTATTTCTTTTTTTTTGGGTTGACATGACTGTTTGTCTTTTCACAGGACGCCTGCCCAAGAAAACAAAAATTGATCGACTGCTAATGTGCTGGTGGGCCTTCACGGGCCTCACACACGTGATTCTTGAAGGTTATTTTGTTTTCTCACCAGAATTTTACAAGCATAAAACTGCCAACTACCTGGCTGAAGTTTGTGAGTCTTTTAATTGTTCTTTCACTTTGCTCACATCGCATTCTTAGCATTTGGACTTGGAGTACCTTTGAAGAAATTAGCAGTTTTAGTTGATGAAAATCCCATATGAATAAATGACAGGGAAGGAATACAGCAAAGGGGATTCAAGGTATGCTGCAAGGGATGCAGGGGTGGTTACTGTTGAAGGAATCACAGCAGTTCTAGAGGGCCCAGCTAGCCTTCTGGCAGTGTAAGTTAAAAACCAAGATAACTAATGCTATGATGCTACAACAAGTGAATATCTATAAATGCAACGTAGCTCTGGATTATCTTATAATTTGTCATTTTCTTTTCTTTCATTTTCCATTCTGACCTTATGTTTATGCTGCCATTATGGGTTACAGATACGCAATAGCTACTGGAAAACCATACAGCTACATACTTCAGTTTGCCATTTCTTTAGGACAGCTATACGGAACTGCTGTATATTATATTACAGCAATCTTGGAAGGTGATAAGTTTTCTGCTAGCACGTTTTACTATTATGCTTACTACATTGGAGCAAATGCCTCTTGGATTGTGATACCTACACTCATCGCCATTCACTGTTGGAGGAACATCTGTGCAGCCTTCCAGGCCCAAGGCCAGACGAAAAAGGCTAAAGTTCGCTGATGCAGAGTTTCAGATTATCAGGTTTCATAAATGATCTGGTAGTTAATATTGGTGTGTCGGGAGGAGGTTAAGACTGTAGAGAATGTTCTCAATAATCAAGATAGAGTATGGGATGTTTCAAATGTTTGGATTTTGCTACACATTGTGATATTTAATTATCTTAAATTTGCTTATCTTGAGAAGAAAATTTTCTTTATGGCCATGATGGAAGGTCAGAATTACAACTTCCCCATTAATGCTTGGTACTGTGTCATATGTGTTTTTTTTTCCTTTTAATATACAAATGCTTACACAGGTTATTTATATCTCCTCTTGGTCGGAATAAACATATTTTTGAAAATGTGTTCTGTTAAAAGATAGATATTCCTGGCTAGTTTTGGTCGTTTGCAAGTGACATTTTGCGTGGCCCTCTCTGAATACTTCCTTAGGCATGAGAAAACCTTGCAAACAAGTTTATGGAAATCCCAAGGCAAGAAGAGGGAATCTAGGATTTTAAGTCCATATTGGATTGGATTAAAGATGGAGATAGGAAATCTTAGACTTGTCATCTGTCAAACTATTGTCATCCAAAAATACACTTGGAAAAGTTATAATGAGAGGTACACCTCTGCCTTTTTTGATTGCTCTATCTGCTATCTCCTGCTCTTACAGTTCAAAAGGATAAAGAGTTTGGACGCATCAGAAGTCCCTAAGCTAGTAAGGAATCAATCTTTCAAGCCATGATACTTCTATGAAACCAAATAATGCTAGAAAGAAGTAAAACAATGACACATTGTAAAAAAACATGGCAGTTTCACCCGGAAACTAAGCCATGAGTCATCACTAGCTAAACCAAGTGAGAGCAAGTATTAGAAAACATCTTGCTTTACGGCCACCACATCAAAAGAAAATTTAAGTGTCGCACTACCAACATTTGTTGAAAATCGATCTCTATATATATCTCCATATATCCCCTTTGGTCGGAGTGCTGAAGTCCTAGACAAGAAAAAACATGAGAGTAACCTCATATGATTATCATTTTAATTGCTAAATTAATTACAATTTACATCAAAGTCCATATTATTATGATCTCATCAGTTATTTATATTAATACCTCAAAAAATGGGTTTAAATATTATTTGCAGCTTGCGCATTGGCGGGGTTAATATTCTATGGCCTTGAGTAAATGGGCTGTGAATGATTATATTTTTTCAGGTACCAGAAAGGCCATGCAATGACTGCTATGTTCACTTCTGTTGCGGTTATTGTGCTATTTCCCAAGAGTAAAGAGAACTCAAAAACCGTGGGTTTGATCCCTCAATAGTCAAAATTAGTTGAAAGATTATGATTCTTCAAAACTTATAAATTTTTTGAATTGGTCCCTAATGTGATACTAGAGACTCTGTCACCAAGTGGATCAAAAGTTCTATCCTTAGGCATATACTTTGTCTACACTTTCATGTGAGAGGGTATATTAGAGATTATAAAAAAATTATTTATGGTTTTCACCAATATAAGCTTTTGAATTGTATTAGTTGTTGACATTTTTACAGTCTAATCCTTGTAAGTGTCGTGTGTGTGCGCGCGCATAGTTGGACTGGCAGTGATAATAAAATAAACAGAGCCAACCAAGTGCTTTCAAGCGTTGAACTTTGGCATGGCTCGCTAGAAATTTCTCAGGAGCTTGGCTTGGCTCTGTATTGTGATATCGGATTCGACAAGTATTTGATCTGTTTAATTAATTTTTCTGGTTAATTTTCTCATCATATATCTATGAGAATTTTTATATTTTGGTAATTTGGTTAGCTTGTTTAATTCTTAATTTGTATGTAATTCCTTTTGCCTGTTTTGCGTGAAATAACTAATATTTGGTTTATATTCATTTGTAAAATGTACTCTACATACTTCTGATAATGATATGAATGAAGAAATCATAATTATGCATAAATTTTAATGAAAAGTACACCTCTGTCTTTTCTGATTGTCCAATGCTTGCTCTTACACTCCTCAAATGGGACAGAGGTTAAAGGTTTCAAAAGTCCTTAACCTCATAAGGAATCCTTCAACCATTGATATCTGGATTGCCTTAAATTCTATGAAATCAAATAAATTTTCTGCTATACATGGCCTTCACCCCAATGGGGATGACAATTTTTTTTCCATTTGTGAGTATTTTGAAACTGCACTGCATGGGATGGAAATGGGAGAGTTTTTTTTTTTTTTTCATGAAAATGGGAGTAAGAATAAATTTTCTTCTGTCAAGAATATAAAGATAGGAACAAAGACCATAGTTCCGATACATCCACTCTCACTACCATCCCTACAGCTCGGTTTCTTTCAGAGATCCACATTCCTACAGCCAATATTGAGAAAAAGTCAATACTTCTATACCGAGTAGTCATTGCATTGGAATACAACCTTGAAGATTCTCACAAAGGTACTTGTTAGCTAATTGGCCCACTCTTACCTTGGAACCGGTTTCTTTACTGCTCTCGCCATGCTGCTCTGCATGCTAATCCATGATGAGGATATCTTGGCTCTCCAGACATGGGAGTCATACCATTTGAAGATATTTTTTTTAACGAATGAAATTTTGTTGCACAGCAGAAAATCTGTTTTTCTCTTATCTGGCTGACTTGTATCTGTCAAAGCAATGATTAAGGTGTGCTTTCTTAGCCTCCTGGTGACCAGCAGAACAGAGTCAACATTTGATATTTAATTGTGAAGGTTTAAGGAAATGACTTGGCATCACATAGCTCTAGCTTTGACCGGAGCAATTCTATATTTATTCAAACAGATCAATACAATTACCAGCAAACACGATCGAGATGATTCACCCATTTTGTTCCAACGCTTAAGGGGGATATTTGATATTGTCAATCCTGCAAAGCACTACCTTCATAAATTGAACACATTTTAAGTCTCTTGAAGTGCTAAAATATGACAGAATGAACAAAGTTAGAATAATCAAAATTAAGATAGATTTAAGTAATTGTTCCCTTCTAATAATTCATTTTATGATTAAATTATACTTATATCTTGTGAATTTAACTAAATTTTACTTGGTATCCCTCTTATTTTTAAAAGTATTATCCTGATCTTTGATATTAGATATATTTTTTTTATTTTTTAAAATTAACTTCTATATAAGATGCATTTCTTCTAAAAATGAATTTAATTAATTGTTCTTGCTATTATATTAAAGATAAAACTATAGTCCTCATGTTGAAATTTGACGTTATAACTATGCATCATTTTGGTCAGATATTTTAACCAACAAGTAGCACGCGTAAAACCATAGCAACTAATGATGGAAAAAAGTAATAATACTTTGGGAAATGAGATAAAAGCTATGAAGGAACATATTTTGCGCAAGAGGCAAATAATATGAGAGATTTTGTTAGTATATTAAATGTCAAAGGATATGATAATACTTCTAAAATAAGAATGATATCAAATATAATTTAGTTATATTTAAACAGAGATTAGTATCATTTGTTTTTCATTTTATTGTTAGCTTTTCAAACTTATTACATTAATCCAAAAGGCTAACATATTTTTGTAGTAATGCTCATTATTTTAAGTCCACATTTGGCACAGTAGAATGAAATAAAATTAAAATATATATATATATATATATTGAATGAAAAATAATATTTGAGTCTTTATTTAAAAAAGGAATTTGTTAAATAATAATAACAAAATATAATAAATATTTTACACTACTCTCCCTTATCCTCTCGCATATCCTTGGCAAACCAAACATGATCTGACAGTCGCCTGTAATATAATCATTGCGTTTTCATGACCTCCATAACATGCAATATTTTATAGGATTTTTTCTTTAAATGGAGAAATTGTCCTTTTAGAAGGTTGTGTTTTTCATCATTACATATATATATATATATATGTGTGAATCTTAAAATAATTTAACGATAGAAAAACTTAACTTTTTAATAAGTCAGACTCTCTGTAGCATAATTCTATGTTCTCTGTATAAAGAAAGTGCCATTGCAGCTTTATCATGCTCAAATCGTGGCTTTCAGTATCTTTGCCTATACTCTGGCGCCCCAAAAAAAAAATTCCTTATACAGCCAATTAATGCAAGTCATTCGTCCCATAGACAACTATAGCAATGAAGTCAAAGTCAACTCCAAATATTTGTGCAAGATATATATATATATATATATATGTGTGTGTATATTTGGCGAGTGGGATTCCTCATACAAATATTTAAAGTGATCCATGACAGATATTACTCAAAATTTAAAATGATTATGAAATTACTTCCCTTCAAATACTTCATAGCTGTTTACAATGAATTTTGAAGATCAATCTTATAAAATAAACTTCCCAAACATCAAAAGAGGATGCATTAGTTTGCTTTATTACAGACGCTAATGGAATCAATTACTTCCCTGAAAAATGAAACACTTCCACAAAATACACACACGTATAGAAGATAGAATAATTTTTTTTTAATTTGTTGAAATTATACAAATTTTTCTTCTATTTTTAAAAATATATACAAATCATCTCTGAATTTTGTTGAAATTATACAAATTTTTCTTCTTATTTTAAAATATATACAAATGTCTCTTGAAATAAATAGTAAATTATATATACATTCTCTATATTTTCAAAATATATATAAATTTATGCCAAAAATAAAAGGAGGCTTATATAATTTACTTTTTATTTTAATAGAAATTTGTGTATATTTTGAAACTAAAGAAAATGTTTGTAATAAAATTTTAAAAATTTTGTGTAATTTACTCTTTGTTTTAATAAAGGTTTGTATATATTTTTAAAACAAAAAAAATTATGTAATTTCAACAAAATTTTTAAAAAAAAAAATTATATAATTTACTCTAAAAGATATATATCCAATTGAATGGATCTAGAGAAGAGGAAAGAAACTATATATATATATATATATATATGTATATATATAGTTCGTAATCTACACCATGTGCAGTCCAAACTTTGCCTTAGGCAATGGAATTCTGTAGGGCCATCCTTGCACTATGAGTGAAGAAATTGCATATGTTTAAACAAAAAATAAGTCGAAGTCAACCTAGTGAGCTTTGCCAATGCCTATATATACAGTAAAGAATTTTCTTAACAAATCCCTCTTCATATATATCTCATTTCTAGCTCCTTCATCTTCGATCAACTGATCCAAAATGTATAACGGTGGTTCGAGGGCTCATCCTCCTGGACAATGGACCACAGGTTTATGTGGCTACTTCGAAGATCCCGGAAATTGTAAAGCTACCTCTCTTCTATGAACTCAATTAATTATTCATTTCTTAATTTTAGAAATATGTTTTGGTATATTAATTTAAGTGTGTTCTTAAATTGTTTTTGCCTTGTTTTTGCTTTTTTTTTTTTTTTCCATTTTGTTGAAGGCTGCATGACCTGCTGTTGTCCATGCGTTAGCTTTGGTCAGAATGCTGAAGTCATAGACAAAGGAAAAACATGTGAGTAATTAACCTTAATTATAACTGTTAATCATTTTAATATTGTTTTAATCTTCAATTACTCCATATTATTATGTCATCAAATTATTCAAAAATGGGGTTATATATACCTGCAGCTTGTGCATTGGCGGGGTTAATCTTCTATGGTCTTGCGTATTGTGGGTGTGCATGCTTATATTCGTTCACGTACAGAGGCAAACTGAGAGGCCTTTTCTCCTTACCAGAAGAGCCCTGCAATGACTGCTGCATCCACTGCTGGTGCCCTCATTGTGCCATTTGTCAAGAGTACAGGGAGCTCAAAAACCGTGGATTCGATCCCTCCTTAGGTATATTTTGATCTTTCAAAGTTTATCTTCGAATTTTTTATTTCAATCTTAACAAAGGTACTCCATCGTCAATATTATCCTCACGTTAAAGCCTAGTTAACAACATAACGTTAAAAAGATTATTACATAGTTTAATGTAAAATTGATGTAATTGTTAAGTATTTAGTTGTCATTGAAATATAATGTAACAACGCAACATATAGCATACGAAATATCTATAAAACACCATACTACGTATTATTTTAGTTCTCTGTCACTGTATATTTAAGTAACAGCTGAGCACTTAACTAACAAATATACCAGTTTGCAACATGCTACATTATCTATTTTAACTATATGTTCGGACTTATATAACCAAATGTGAATTTGCTTTGGATATAATCAATTAATCACCATGCATGTATAGATTCATTATAACAAAAAGCTCTCTTTTCTTTCACATTATCATCATCACATCAGATCTAATCCCTGTAAGTGATATATATACAGGTTGGACTGGGAATCAGGAAAGAATGAACAGAGCCAACCAAGTGCCTCCAAGCATTGCATCAGGCATGGCACGCTAGAAGTTTCTCGTGGTCTTAGCTTGGCTGCGTTTTTGTTTCGTCCGAGTGTTTGATCTGTTGAATTCTCCGTTCTGGTTTCGATTTTGGTTATATTAATTTAGTTATAATTTGTGTGTGATTCCTTTAGTATGTTTCTCCTTTGTGTGAAGTAACTAGCATTGGATTTGTATTATTATGTTATATCTTTTAATATGAATAAATAAAAACCATGATTTTCAAGCAAGACCGTGGATCAGCCAATGAAAATTATTAAATCAGGGACAATCTTTTCTATATATTTGTTTATTTTTATTTTGCAGGAAGAAAATAGCGATAATTATTTATTGAGTCTACCCAAAACGCCATAATTATTAAGAAAATGACCTTGAATATTTTCTTTAACACATTTCATTATGAATATAAATTAATTTCGATACGGATTTTTTCGAAACTAGTTACATTGATATTAGTCTAAGGTCGTGCTATGTAAGATTCAAATTCTTCAAAAGTTGAACCTTTGGTCATTGGATTGTCTTGAAATTTATATAATTACCTTAAAATTTATAAAAATAATATATTATAATCATACACATATCTTGAAATATAATAAAAGACTTCAGGCTCTTCTCCAAGCATCCCCATATTTACTTTCTTAATTTTTGTCATGGCATCCACCTTTTCGATAGTATTCCAACCATTTATTTTTTTATAATTCTAAAAGAAGCAAAATATAAAATAAAAATAATTTTTCAACTTTTATTATGCAAACAAAATAAGATATTTTAAATAAAAATAATCAAAATATAGCTTAATATTTTTCTGATAAAATTTTAAAAACTGTTTTTATTTTGTATTTTACTTTCTTTAAAATTAATAATAATAACAATAAAAAATAGACAATTAAAATTCCTGTGCAAACTGCAGAGGATGCTTATTCTTGAAGTGAGATTTTCTGTTACTCTACTTGAACAACATAATGTAATGTTTAATTTGGATTATTCACATATCAATTTTTTTAATTTTAATTATCTATTTTTATTTTAATATTTTATTTTATTTTAAACAAATAAAACATAAAATAAAAATAATTTTTCAACTTAGTCAAAGTAGCAAAGAATCTCATTCTTTATTCTTTGTCATGTCTGCAACTTTACTGAAGACTGAATATATATATATATATATGCGATTGATGAGTATTGCTTCTCCAGTCACTATGCATCCAGCAACCATTTTTATGTTTTTTACTTGTCATCACAAACCACATGCCGTACAAAGCTTGTGTATTTACTCACTGCAAATCAATATACATATACAATAGTTTAATCTATCTTTTACTATTTATTTTTTTAATTAACTTGTTTATTGTAGAACCTTTTTTCGTAATTTTATTCCTTTGTATTTTTTTTCTTTATTTTTCTTGTTTTTGATTCTCGTCTGCACAAAGCCCATCTTCTAATTAAGAATATTGTTAAGTACTTCTTGAAAGGTGATTTATGTATAGCAATTTTAGTCTCCAAATGAAACTCCCGATGGTAATTATTTTAGGGCAGTTGTGCTTCCGTAAACACTCATATACTTAAATTAGTGTGATCATAATAAACTTATGACTATATATATGAGAGCGTAAATTATAACTAAAGGTCCTTTAAGTAATTATAGAAGATGAGCTAAGGATAATGATATCTTTTTCCAATATTACTTTGTTATTGATGAACAACCTAAGGAGGTTGGACACATAAGTATGTTTGGTATAATATTATAAATAAAAAAAGATTGTACAAGATGAATAAAATAAATATATGTAAAAAATTATTATTTTTTTATTTTTTTAAAAATAATTTGATAGTTAAAATAATAATTTAATAAATAAAATAAATATTATATAACTATATAAAAAAATTACGTCTGCATTGCACAATACCAAACAAAGCATGTAGTCATGTGATGTGCCCTTAGTGAGATTAGGCCAAGTGTACTAGACTCGGCCCACTTGTAGTGATGTTAGGCTAAGCTAAAAATATTCTTTTTTATGTTTTATTTATTTTATAAACTAAAGATAGTAACTTAGAACTTCACTTATATATATTTGTTCTTCATGTAGGCAAGAACATGTAAACACAATACTAATGCCATCATTCACCTAAAATTATAATTCAAAAGATTGGACCAAACTAAAATATCAATGATATTCTACTTCAAGTGATCTTAGAAACCAATTAGCTGAAAAACTAATCAAAAATCAATTGGTTTGATACCAAATTAGTTTTTAATTTTTTTTAGACCTAAATTAGAGTTTTGAAAATTTATGATATTTAATCAACTCTATCTAATCAATTTCATACAAATTTAGTGTTACATATAAAATATTTTAACTAATATTTATATTTTTGAATATGTATATTTATTTTAAATATTATTTCCTTATATATGTATAAATTTAATTACAAAATATAATATATATTTATACTTTATATATATATATAGAAAATAATTTAATTTAATTTAATTATGATCAAACTATTGAATTATAAACTACTCTTTATTTTAATTCATTTCTTAAAACATTGGCCAAAATAAATGTTCTAATAGCCCTCTTTATCAACCTTATATATTAGATGAAAAGGTAGAGTTTATGGTTCTTTCTTAATTGTGGTCATGTTCAACCATGGTAATGCAATATAATAAATATGGGTTTTGATCAAATCTATATTCAAAAAAGGAAACAGGGTGAGGCTTTTGTTATACATGGAAAACCGAACAAAACCAACTCTCAAAAAAAAGTAAATTATATTGTAATATATAGCCCTATATATGTCAGGTTCTGAGACGAGAGAATAGATTCAAGGTAACTATTATAGTGGGGAAATAGATTAAATGTGGAAGATAAGTTCCCTTTTTTGGTAAAAATGGATGGAATTCCATAAGCATAAGCTCTACAACTTTTCTTTTTTATGCCTTCAAGCCTCCATACAATTGTACATATACCTTAGGGAAGAGAGCATTAGGGTTCTCTTTCACATAGGCCCAAGGGTAATAATTTTATTGCTTCCTCCTAATGGGCCTTGCCTTGATATTTAGCTTTGCCCATACATAACAATCTACTTTGAGAAACCTTGGCCTCGAATTATATGACTATTTTTGGCCCTGTTTGGTTGTGTATAAAGGAGAAAGAATTTATTTTTTAAGCTGTATATAATATTTATTATATTCTTATAATTATTATTTAATAATATTTATTTGTTATTGTTTTTTGAAATAGAGATACAAAAATTATATTTTTAGTTTACTTATCAACTTTTTATATATTACTTTTAATTCTTCAAGCAAACGGGCCTATATAATTGTTTGATGGCACTGCTACCATGGCCGAAGTCAGCCATCTGAAAGCTGAAATTGGTTGTGGTGTATAGAAAGAAGCTTGGCGCAACTACTGCTTGTTTAATATACAGAAAATTAAATATGAAATATAAAAAAATAAATATGAAAATAAAAATTAAAAAAATAATTTTAATATCTTTATTTTTAATAATTGAGTAATAGTTATTATTAAAATAGTTGATAAATAGTGTTTAATAATGATTATAAGAATAAAATAAATATTATACAAATTTTTTCCTTTTTTTTTTCTTTCTCTACCAAAACGAGGCTGTATTAAAGTGACTTGAAAGCTAAAAGTAAAGGAATTTCGTTGATCCAGCTTTGCAACAGGCATGACTCGCTAAGATTCTCTCATAGCTGTAGTCTTGGATTTGCAATTGTTTATTTAGTCAACTATTAATGTGATTTTCCCTTATATTGTTATGAAAAACGTTTCGAATTGCGTGTTCTTAATTTGATGTTTGTTCTTTCTGTTGTTTCTCCCTTCTGGTTGCAATGTTTGTATCAATTTGTAATCTGTATCTGTCTCATAATTTATTTTACTTTCGAAAATGGATGTGAACAAGTACATCACCTTGAACAAGACGATGAAATTTCTTATCATATATAACAACTGGTTTTGGGTGCACTTTGAACATGAACTTGTTTCATTTAAAGTTAGATGGTGCTATTTTTGGGAAGGGGTGATGATATAATACTATACATAAATTTGGAAATAGCATGTATCATGCTTGATAGTTCTTAATAAATTAAATTTATTTTTTTTTGTAATTAATAAACATAATTAAAGTAATAAATCAAATAAAATGAATAAAGTATTGTCATATATTTATTAATATTTAATAATTATTACGTTATAATTAAGCTACATAGTCTTCTCAAATTTATAATATCACAATCGCGTATGTGTGTATGTAAATTATGTACAAAGTTTTGCTTTTAACTTTATGGACATTACAAAGATATATAAACTTAAAGATCCAAGAGTTAAAATTAGATATGACTTCAATCGTGCTCTTCAGACCTGAGATAAAAACACTTGAAATTTTTAAATTAAGTGGTACATCGCCTCTATATTTTATATTAGAATGGTGCTGTGAAGAGTTTGAATTATCTACTCATTATATTTTTTTAAAATATATAATAAATAATATTTTATTAACATCAAGTTTGAGGAAAACTTCAATGGTGGAGCGGCACTACCCTTTGGATTAAACTCCATGAACAGAGTAATGAATGCAAATAGTATTGTACGTTTTCTCCCCCTTTATTTATTTATTTTAATAATACAAATTTTCTATGGGTTTTATAAAAATTATACATAATTTTATTAAAATTACACCTATTTCTCTTATATTTTTAAAATACAAACAAATTTTTTAAAATAAAGAGTAAATTACATGAATTTTTTTAAAAAAATTATATAAATCTCTCTTCTATTTTTAAAATATATAAAAAAAATTTCAAATAAAAGATAAATTATACAAATTTTTTATTTTTAAAATATATAAAAATTTCTTTTAAAAATAAAAAAGAAATATGTATAAATTTTTAAAAAAATTTAAGAGAAGTTGATATAATTTATTTTTTTGAAAAAATTATATATTTTTTAAAATTAAAAAAAACATATAATTTTAATAGAATTTAATAAAGATCTATATAATTTATACATAATTTTATATGGCTAGATGCGTATCGATTCTGATTCTCTGAACGGGGCCCAACTCAGTTTGGGTTGGACCACCATCATCTGGGCCCAATTAACATATCCTCGCCTGACGAGCCTGCTCCCTTCAGAATCCGGCCCCAGCAAAAGGCTACTTGGTTATTGAAATATGAAATATGTTGGCCCCAAAAAACAAAGAGGAACATGAACCAATTATTTTTTTTTCCCTTTGTTTTTTTGATGAATTATGAACTAAATATTGATTTATTCATATTTAATCATGCATATATTAATGAGGTGGGAATAACTAAGGTAGTGTTTGGTTCAATGGAGGGGAGAGGAGGGGAGGGATTTTAATGAAGGGGAGGGGAGGGGAGGGGAGGGGAAGGGAGGGGTTTTAATGATATGTTGTTTGGTTGGTTTGAAGGGGAGGGGAGGGGAGGGGTTTTAATGATATATTGTTTGGTTAAGGAGGGGAGGGGAGGGGAGATAAAATTAAATGGACAATTATACCCTTATGATATTAGAATTTTTAATTTTTTTATTTTTATAAAAAAAAAATTTCTTGCTTTTTATTATTAAAAATAATTTTTTATTTTTATTCAAAAATATTTTTTATTTTTATAAAAAATTATCTTAAACCTAATTTAAAAAATAAGATATATATTATATTTTAAATGAAAATAAAAAGTAGAAGTAATTTTGTCAAGTAAGAATAAAATTTTCTCTCCCCTTCAAAAACCTCCACTTTTGGAGGGGAGGGTTTGGAGGGGAGGGAAGGGGGTATTTTGCCTCCCCTCCCCTCCAAGTTTTTCATACCAAACAAGGGGAGGTACTCCCCTCCCCTCCCCCGAAAACCCTGAACCAAACGGACCCTAAATAAACACCCAATTAGACAAAAGCCGAAAATATTCAGATCCGTCTAACTGATCCTACATTACCGCGCAATGAGTTTTGTTTTGTGAAAGCTGAGAGAAATTCAGTAAATTCAGTCGTCGCTGGTGGAGAATTGATTTCCATTCTGTCTGGTTCGTAAACCCCAAGTGCGGAAATGGAGGCTTCGCAAAGTGGATCCGAGAGAGACAAATCCCATTCTTCCTCGTCTTCACCGATCTCCGCCGTCTCCAGCTTCTGGAAAGGTGCCCAAAATTTGATTCATCTCTTAACATTGTGCTGTTCCTTTTTTTGGGTAGACCTATTGAACTTCAATTACATGTTTTGCTTGATTTATATTGGACCGTTGATTTCATTTAGTTTGTAGTTTTCTTATCATCTGGCATGTATTCTGCCATGTTGTAGTTCAATCGCAATTTTATGACGTCCAGAGTGTACTTCAGTGTTGGTTAATATATGGTTGTTGATGGTTCAGGAACACATGCAGCCTGAATTATAAATTTTGGTTACTTTGTATTGTATCTCTAAGTGGATATTATACCTTTGAGTCTTAGTTTATCGATACAGAACTTTTTGAGATGCTGCTTAGTCAATGAAAACATCGCTCACTTGAAAAAGACGCGATGAGTCTTTTCTTTTCTAATGACCAATGCTATATAAATCTATTTATTGTTATTTTACTACGATAACATTGTTCCCGTCAGGAGGAATAATCAATTTATTAACCCCTTGAAAGAAATCCTAATTTTTTCCCCTTCTTTTTTCTCCTAAGAAGAGTCTGTTATTTCACAGGACTGGATATTTTCTGGCATTTGCCAATATATGGTGTTGATAACCATGCTAGAAGGTCACGAAACTGCACATATCATAATTTAATATTGACTCCTCCCAAGATTGTCTAGATTGAGATCTTATGTTGGATTGGACAAGTGTCAAAATGGATTGAATCGTAAGATTGGATCGAGGATTGTAGGATTCTACCATTTATGACCAAATATATATATATATAGTAACAAAATTTTTCGATAAGCATAAAACTATCAAATTCTCATCATACTTCAATGAAACAAGCAATAAGTTGCAAATCTTATTCATAAAACAGAACCCAAAAGTCACCAGAGTGACAATATTCACTTCACACACAAAATTTCAATATGCAAATGCAACAAACTTCAAACACCTAGGAGCAGCAAAAATTAAACTCGGATAAATCTCAAGCTCTAACAAAAATTTTAAGACACAACAAGAGCAAAACTAAAACTAAATACAGTAGAGACTGGAGACTACATACAAAGAAGAAGAACGAAGGACACTACTGCAGGCTTTAGACGGAAGACCAGAAGCAACCAAAGGCAGCACTACAGAATGAACCAGCAGAGGCAAACGAAGGCAGTAGAATAAAGAAAACATGGGGAATGATTTTTGGGAGATGAATGAATGCCTCTGTGGTTTGGGAGGGTTTTGAAACCCTTAACTGAAATGCACAGTTTTGGGAGGCCTAAATGCACAGTTCTGGTCTCCAAAACTGTGCATTTTGGACTCTTGCAGGTTCAAATGATCTCACGATCTTGCAAGCAATCCTACCATGATCCTAACCATTTTCTATCCTGCATGAGATCAGGATCGTTTTTCGAGGTGCAGGATTGTGAGATCGCACAATCTTACAATCTTACAAACAACCTTGACAACACTGACTCTTCCTCTTATTTTATTCTTTTGATGAGAGTTTTCAACTTGACGTGGTGATATCTATGATATAATGTCATTTTGTTTGAATTAATGCTGCCTAAAAAACCTTCCCATTTTGCACCAAAAGCATAATAGCAAAATTATAAGTGCAATGAGTTTATAGCTTTTGCCCATTGCAGATTTTGACTTAGAGAAGGAGAAATCCATATTGGATGAACAAGGGCTCCGGATTGCAGAAAACCAGGAAAACAGTCAGAAGAATAGGCGAAAGCTTGCAGAGAGCACTAGAGGTATGTTTTTGCTACTGTTTACTGATTATGGTGGAGAGATGGACTTGAAGGTAGGGGGGCAATATGATAAGGTTACAATCTTGTTCGCACCCATTATCATGTTAGTGTAGGAATTTGGAAAATTGGTGGGAGGAAGGGAGGGGGGAATAGTTTCACTGTTCTTTTTCTATAATCTTCAGTGATATTGACTTAATTATGTTTTGGTCAACTGAAACAGAGTCTGATCTCAAAGAGATAACTCACAATTATGCTGCTTACAGATTTTCATTTTGAGCTTTTTTAATTCAAAATTGCAACATAAAATTCACAACTTGTGCTGTTTACAGATTTCAAGAAAGCTTCACCTGAGGAGAAGTTAAGTTTGTTTAATACCTTGCTTAAGGGCTATCAGGAAGAGGTTGATAATCTTACAAAGAGAGCAAAATTTGGAGAAAATGCTTTTCTTAACATCTATCAAAAGCTCTATGAGGCTCCAGATCCTTATCCAGCTCTTGGATCAATTGCTGTGAGTTCCAGCAATTCACTTTGGTGCTCCATGAGATCAAATTGCATCAAAATTATAGCAGCCAGATTTTGCATGAGATGACAATAGTTCTTAGATCTGATATCATTGAAATAATGATGTTTTATTCTACTGAGGGAGCTATAGTGTTCATGCTAGAATTATTTTGCTTATTTATCAAATAAAGATCTTTGTCTCCAGTCAAAAGCATTATCTGTAATCATCCATGGTCATATCTTGTTATCTTAATCTTCCTTGTTTTGTTTGTGTTTCTGACTATTTCATATGCTCAATTATTTGCATATTTCAAATAGATATGTGTTTGTCTATGGTATGAGACTGCAGCATGGGGACAATAGCTTTTCTTTTAAAAAATGAAATGTAGCAGGTACTCTATTATCTATAATGACTCCCTTGTGAGCTGTGTATATTGTGAAAAAGTTTACACTTCCTTACTTAGTCTATTGATGTACTATTTAAAGAAGATTCATGTATATAAAGAGCAAAAAGGAAAAGAAAGGAATTCTGATATTATATCAAGTGATGTAATTGGATAGTTAATGAATGATTTAATAAAGTCAATGGCAGGCCCATTTGTACAAGCTGTAAAGAAAAATTTCATATATCTCTCAACTTGATATTTTGAACAAATGGTCCAAACCATATCAACTCCACCCCACTCCAGTGCAACCATTAGTTGATGACTATGCTGGATTCATCTTTGTCTCTACATGTACCATATAGTAGGGTGATCATCACATTAGCATATAATTATTTTGAGAACCACTGCCTTGCACATTACCATGATGTCTTACTGCAGCTTTTCTGCCACCAACATTGTCATGCCATATCTATAGATTGGGTGCAATTATGTCGACTACTCTTGTAAAGTTCTATAGCTAACTACCAATAATACCTTCATGAGATATGTGATCATCCAAACACTGATAATATGAAATATGTTTCTGAAAAATTAGGATTTCTTGTTCCCAACTGTCAACTGTCTTCTCTTTCTGTCTGTGTTGTCTAAATACTTTTGGTTAATGGCCAGATGTCAGTAGGTTTGCATGAAAATAAACCATAAACTTATGCTTCCATCAATATATTGCTAAGAATTCACAAGTTTTCCTACTTAAATAGTTGTCCTTGCTTTATATGTATTAAAGTTGTGTGCGTCATCTCGCATCATTGTGTGTGTTTGACAAGCCAAGTGCCTAGCTGCTCGTTCTGATATATATATATTTTTGAATAGGAGCAAGATCTCAAGTTGTCTGAGCTAGAATCTGAGAACCGCAAAATGAAACTTGAGCTCGAGGAGTTTAGGACGGAGGCTACTCACTTGAAGAATCAACAGGCTACAATACGAAGACTTGAAGAGCGGAATCGACAATTAGAGCAACAGGTTATAAATGCTTCAGATATTATGATTTGTGAATACTTTGCATAATGACATATTTTCTGTTATTTTGGGAGGAAGATATCTGTTGGTGCCCTTGCTGGTTTTTTTAGTTCTGGTCTTATATGCATGCTCGTGTGTCTACTGCCAGGAGGATGGTATGGCTTAACTGTTTTCATTCTTAGTTTACCTTACCACTGTTCTTTATCCAATTTAAAATTTTAACCCTCTAAGAATGAATAAATTTTAGGTGTAATTGCAAGTACCATAAAGACCTTAGAGGAATATGCTTTGTTATGAAGAATTTTGCTATGACTGCAATATCTATGATCTACTGCTACTGATAACTCTTGGCAAGAAAACTTTGACCCTTTGCAATTGTTCTCCATATCAACTTATTTTCTCCCTTTAAATAATTTTCAACTTGTCCAGTATCATGTTAATGAAGTAATAGCAAATTCCTTTCAATCATTATATTGATGATTCACTGTCTTATGATGCATTTGTCATGTGACTAGAATATTTCTAGATGCTCTACATATTTTAAACTTCATCACAAATCACACCTAGCTGTCTTTGATGGCTTTCTATATGATACTGAACATGTGTATCAGATGGAAGAGAAAGTGAAAGAATTTGTGGAGATTAAGCAACGCAGTCTGGCAGAAGAGAACCAGAAAGCATTGGAAGTTTTAAAAGAAAGGTATCTTCTCGGCTGCTATTACTGGTTGTTTGTTTACTCAGTTCAACATATGCAGCCCCCTGATAGTTGTGTATAAGTTTTTTCCTTTTAGCTCTAAACTTGTAATACTCCTGCCCTATTGGAGCCATCCCTTTTCAGTATTGGCATTGCATACCTAAATTTATGAACCCTTATGTGCAGGGAACAATCATTGCAAGACCAGTTGCGGCAGGCTCAAGAAAGTGTTTCCAATATGCAGAAGATACATGAACTTGCCCAAAACCAGTTATTTGAACTCCGTGCTCAATCTGGTAATCAACTATTTTGCTCCTGGTCATACACTTATTACTTGAATCTATAATATCAATTGTTATGAACCTATGATACAATGGAATCTGCTTTCAGCTCTATGGCTTTTCTTTCTGCGTATTAAAATTATGATTTTATGAAAGATAGTTTTAAATGGGAAAAAAAAAAAACTCGTGTCTTCTCGAAAATTTCAGAGGAAGAGAGGGCAACTAAGCAATCAGAGGTCAATCTTCTGATGGATGAAGTTGAACGGGCACAGATGCGGCTTCTTAGCTTGGAGAGAGAGAAGGTGTCATACCCAAACCTTTATTTGATTTTGAAACATGTGATTTTTTTCCAATCTCTTGTGAGTGTTTAATCGTTATTGTTAATTCTTCAAGTTTTGCTGCTTCCACTTCATTTGTTTCAGTATTTATAATATATTATGATCCACTGTTTTTGCTCTATATTGTCAGCTTTTTTGACTTAAAAGGAAAATTGTCACTGGTATGATTAGATATATACCTATTTAAAGTCAAGTTTTTAAATATAACACACTACAGAGGGGTTCAATCTACTCATGCATGAAATACTCATGAGGGAATACTTCTATGTCAAAGAGAAAAAAGAAATAGAGGACAAATTTTCTGAAACAAAAACCTATCCAACATTGGCAAGTAAAATACTGTCTAGGGAAATTAAGTATTGACTGCTAAGAGGATACTGTCAAAACCCCTATTATACTATTCCTTGTGGAATGAATTTTGTTGCAGTAGTCAAATATTGACCTCGAATCTTATCCCATCGTGAATTTCTCTGTATGTTTTTTGATTGTGTATTTCTCTTTACTTTGTAATAAGCATTCCCCTTGTATGCTCATGATTTCAGGTGATATGTACTCTAAGATTTTATTCATGAAACCCTCACCCATATTGTTTTGGTTTTTCACCGGCAATTGTCTACTTTCCTACTTCACCTATATTCCTAGAATCTAGTGTGTGTTTTTCCCAATAAATGAATGAACAATGTACTTTTATTTGTGTCTCTTGGTTCTTCATGACTTAAGGATACATTTTAAGTTAATATTCAGCTCCTATAATAACAAATCTTCCCACATTAAGTGAAAAAAATCTCATTTCATTCTGTTTTTGCTTTTTTATTATTAACCAGGCTTAGTGTTTTTGTGATCCTTCTTTATGTCTGCAAACAATGCAGGGGGTCCTTCGATCTCAGTTACAATCAGCAAATGAAGATACTGAAATTAAGAAAAGGTATGGTGGTTCTCTTCGTCTGTTTTTTCGGATAAAAGATATTCCATTACCCAGAGTGAATAAAGCAACAACTTGCAGCAATAGCTGTACTCATTTACAGAGACTTTTCTTTCTGAAATGAATAACATCTACTATTTAAATTCTAAATTCTATATAAGAAAATAAAATTTGGAGTTACAGAATTCATTACAACCATACTATCTATCTCTAGAACTCATTTAAATTTGAAACATATTCTCTTCTGCAATTTCTTCAAAAATTTCTGGATTTGTTCCTTCCAAACATGAGAGATGAAAGCACTTCAGTTTAATTTGATAAGATGGCCAGTTGAATTGCCTTTCTCTTTCACCAAGCAAGATAACCAACGTTATTCATGCCATCAATTTCCTGCTATTTTTGGAACCATGTGAAGTTGCAACACACACACATACACACATATATATAAGTATATGTGTGGGTGTGTGTATATGTTATGAATACATATGGAGAGCTGTTCAGTGGTGCACTGCAAAGTTATTTAACCTTTTATCTATTTATCTGTCTATCTATCTATAATTGCTTTGCACTTTCACATGTTAAATGCTGCCCTTGTCCTTCCTTTTTTTTTTTTTCTTTTTCACCCCTTCTGTTTTCTTTTTCCTTTTTCATTGGGCCGTGATCTTCACATTACTGTTGATTTTTGTTGCAGTGACAATTTAGACTCAAATAGCTTGCTTGAGAATTCTTTAAATGCCAAAGAAAAGCTAATCTCTGAATTGAACATGGAACTACACAATCTTGAAACAACCTTATCAAATGAACGAGAAGAACACATGAATGATGTCAAGAAATTGAATACAATGCTTAATGAAAAGGTGATGTTTCAGTAGATTGAAGTTTATAAGTAGTTCCTTCATCAGTAAGCACAATGCCATTACAAGTGATATACCATACTAGTGCCATCATAACTGTGATACAAGTCCGTAAATCCTGTTACCCATTTATCCTGCTTGTACTGCCTTTTGACATTGCTTTGAGCTATAGTTATAATCTCCTGGGAAAGTGTTCAAAATAGTACTTATGAAGCCTGATGTTTATGTGCAAACAGCTTCTTTAGATTCCTTTATTTTATTTATGTATGTAAACACCCCCCCCCCCCCCCAAAAAAAAGAAAGAGAGAGAAGGGGGGATTTAAATCTATTCTTTGCTTATTTGATGCAAGTTCTATAATTTAATTCCTTAGCACCCTATGCTAGTGCCTGTTTCTCAGCCTGCTTTTTTCCTTGTCTTCTGACCCAATAAACTCTCACATTAAGTTATGTTAGAAATTTTCTCACCTAATATTAGATTCAGAGGCTGTTGTGGACGTTGCTAAATTATATTCGATTATTTTATGCTAGGGAGTTGTGGTTTCTCAAAAATTCTCTCATTATGTTATTGGTTGATGGCTATGTTATTAAGTTATCAATGTAATGCATTGTATTTGACTTGAGACAGTCATACACTGTAACTGTCTGCTGCTCAAGAATGGTTGACAGGAGTGCAATTGCCAGTTCTAAAATTGCCATTTTTTACCTGGTGAACAAATTAAATATTGGGAATGCTCGAAGAGTTTGCTCCCATGTTCATGCATGTGCTTAATTTCTCTGCACCTTCGAGATAACCCTCAATCCCCTTTCAAGAATAATGGTTATTTTGCTCTAACTTCTTTTTCATTTCCTTTTCTTATTATAGGAAACTGCTCTTGAGGAGATGAAGAAAGAGCTTCAGTCAAGGCCAACAGCAAAAATGGTTGATGACTTGCATAAGAAAGTGAAGATTTTGCAGGTTTTCTTGTTATCTTTCTTCTCTTATGGTCTTTTAGGTTCCTACATTTAGTTGAATGACTCCTCTTTCCGGATATCTAATAATGTATTATTCATCTTTATGTTTATACATACAGGCAGTGGGTTATAATTCCATTGAGGCTGAAGACTGGGAAGTAGCTACAAGTGGGGGGGAGATGAGCAAGATGGAGTCTCTTCTTCTTGACAAGAACCGGAAAATGGAACATGAACTAACTCAAATGAAGGTATGAACATGGTTTGTTTAGCAATGGGACATGTCATCCAATCCAATCCGATCCTATCCTCTCCCCCCCACCCTCTTTTTTTCTTTTCCCACAACTTTACTGATAAGTAATAATACTAAAAGAAGCAATCCTTTTATCAAAATAATAATAATAAGAGAAGCATTCAGCTCACTCAAAATTGGCTATCTCTAGTCTTTAACCCAAGAAGGCAAGGTGCTATCTTCCATGATATCCATTTCGTTTCTATTCTAAGACTGTTCTCTAAGATGATTTGAGGTGTCACTTGTTGTGCATTTATAAGCACCTCTGTCGTTATTTAGATGTAATTCTACCATTTTCAGGTCAAACTTTCTGAGAAAACTTCTTTACTGGAAACAGCAGAACAGAAGATAGCAGAATTTACCGCGAAAGTTAATGAGCAACAAAAATTGATTCAGAAGTTGGAAGATGATATATTGAAGGTTTGTGTTGTTTACAACTCAAAATTGTATTACAATATGTGCCACCTTAATAGAACCCTTCTGTTTTGCTCTTTTTTTTACATTTATTTAAAGCACCTGGCATGTCCCTTTTGATACAGGGTTATAGCAATTCCAAAGATCGTAAAGGAACTTTTCTTGATGACTGGGATCTTTCAGAGGCTGGTGGGGCTGAGGCATCTGAGGTAAACTCTTATCATGCTTCTATTTTTACTGCATTTTACTTCTTTCTGAAGCTTATTCTTCAGTAGAAACCAAATATCATGAAATCAACTATTGAAAGATGTTATTTCAATTTTGGTTTATTTTTATTGTTGTGTTATAAGGAAACCTAATTAGTTTTAATTGGTGATTTGCTGAGTTGGGTCGTACTTATCAATGGAATACTCTCCCATTGTTTGCTTCTTTAACTAGAAGGAAGTTTTATTGCTGCTCTTTTATGTGCTATATAACTTTTTTTTTTTTTGAGGGGGGGAGGTGTGGTGGAGAAGCTCAGATGGGAACCCAATACAAATATGAAGCAATATGAGCCTATATATCATTCTGATGACAGGATACAATCTATTAGAGATATAACTTAAAACCATTCCTGGGGTTTTTGCCTAACAGCTTATGCTTTTGGCTTAGTTGGTTACATGACATGGTATGGAAGCTTTTTGGACCCAGTGGTCAGGAGTTTGATCTTTCCTACCCCCATTGTCACATTAAATTAAATTTCAGAACAAGGTGGTGATGGGCATGTGCTTCTTTTATACTTAAAGCCCAAAGGGCTCTTGCATGAGGGGCTGTGTGCCCTTCCTGGGCCAGCTTGGGGGACAGTTAATTTCAACAATACCTCTGTAGTGAACGATTAATTTTGCATTGAAAATTTTCTTGTGTTATGTTGCAATTCTGTCTACTTGAATTTTAAGAGTTCTTATTTGCCTCTTCTGTATCAGAATGCAGATCAAAAATACACTTCCTTGGACCAAGATCAGAGCTCTATGCTTAAAGTGATTTGTAATCAGAGAGACCGATTTAGGACACGCCTGCGAGAGACAGAAGAGGTATGTATATTGTCAATATTAACCTTTTTCTTTCTATTCTTTAATATCTGACCTTATTGCAATCAAACTTTTAGATTATGGATGTGACAGCATCACTTAGTTGATCTCTCCACATTTAATAGGAAGTAAGGCAGTTGAAGGAGAAGATTGGGGTATTAACAGTGGAACTGGAGAAGACCAAAGCTGATAATGTCAAACTTTACGGGAAGATTCGTTATGTCCAAGATTACAATCTTGAGAAAGTGGTTTCTAGGGGTTCTAAAAAGGTCTCTAACTGTTTTAACATCATGCTATTACTTTCCTCAAGTTCATATGTCTTTTCCCTAGTTCTGAAATCCCCTCAACTTAATGTGATTTTATGTTCAGTATGCAGAAGATCTTGAAAGTGGTTTATCGTCTGATGTTGAATCTAAATATAAGAAGATATATGAAGATGATATAAATCCTTTTGCAGCATTCTCAAAAAAGGTGACCGTTTCTTTACATCTTTAAGTGAAGCATCATACGTTTCAACCCGCGGCTATTAAGATTGGATTTTATGGCTCATCTTGATTAATATAATGAACGAATGAAGGATGTATTTGTAGAAGCAGAAGAGTCATTTCTGACCATGATAACAAATCCATTCAACAATATCTTCCAAGCAACCATCTTTGTCTTGCTTGATGATATCAAACACAACTTTTCTTCATAAATGCGTGTGTTTGGGAAATAGCTTAGAACCACACTTCCACCTAAAATATGAGATTTCAGTTTTAGGCGTGTTGCTGTTAATGAATTCATTAGATTAGAAAGTGGCATATGTCTAGTCTTCCGCTTCAGGGAATAATGGCTGTCACGTCCTCGATGGAAAGCCTGAACTTCCATTTGCTAACTTTTCGTTTTAATAGTTGCCATTGAAGCTATTGGACACTGGCACGAGGGATTTTTTCAGTTCAGATCACCCTCGCCCATCCCCTCACCTTTCTAGCTAGGACGAAAAACAGGGGCTTGGGGAAGGAGGAAGAATAAGGAGGCAATTTGTTGGCAATGCAAACAAAAGTTGTCTCATTATGTGTTCTTTCTTTTGTATTGTTAAAATAATTCATTTCTAATTATTGATCTGATCTATCTATTCTGCATGTAATTAGGAAAGGGATCAAAGATATAAGGAGCTGGGATTCAGAGACAGGATCACACTTAGCAGTGGACGTTTTCTTCTTGGTAACAAGTATGCTTCTGCCATATTTAGCAAAAGTACAAGGCGTCAAAGGCTCTTTCTTGTTCGCAAATTTTGAATTTATGCATATCCAATGTTATTTTGAACATTTAAAAGCCTAAATATTGAAGTTTCGACAATAAATTTTTGCAGCTCAGCCCCTTTAATTTTTCAATATGATATACTCATTAGTTGGTCAAAGTATTACCGCATGTTGAAAATTGAGGAATTTGGTTGAGCTCAGCGTCACTTGCTTTGTTCAGAAGTTATGAATTATTTTTCTCTGCATGATGCATCCTTCCAAAAGTTTATTTATTTGGAGGTCTTCAAGGAAAATGAAACAGCATGTCTTCTATTTATACCATCCTCAGATCTCCTGAATCTCACCTATGGTGTAAATATGGTCTTCATTGTGTCTTATTTCTTGTGGACATGTTTTACAACTCCGCATCATAGTATTAACTCCTTCAAAGATGTTCTTCTACGTATTATAACTCTACAGAAAAATCTAATAGCAAACACTTATGAATTGCACTGAAATTGTTTTCATATTGCTTTGGGATTTTGTTTCAACTCTGGGACTGTGTCTTGAATACATTAATGTATCATTGACTCGTTCTTTCTTGCTTGTTGTATGTGGATGAAATATTATTTGCATCGCATTATTTGATAAAGAATGCTCTTGCAGGTATGCTCGAACTTTTGCTTTCTTTTATACAATTGGATTACATATTCTGGTCTTCACATGTCTCTATCGAATGTCAGCTCTGAGTTATCTTAGGTAAACATCAAATGATAAATTTCATTATCGCCAACTATTAGATGGATTTCACTGACTCTAGCCCTCTTGTTTCCCTGCAGTAATGGTTCAGAGGAATCCCTGATTGGAGAAAAAATTACTAATCTTCCACGTGCACCGTATGGGTTTAAAACTCATTTTTAGTTGTCATTTCGCCGAGGGAATGAGGATTACATTGTTAATATTTGCCTCTATATAGGATATTCTGTACATAAAAGAGAGGGGTTTTGTTCTACAAGGTAATGCAATGAAGTATAGTGGCGTTCCTTGTTAGTTTTTCTTTGCAGAGGAAAATATTTCCATATGGCCGTGGAGAAATATTTCCCCTTCCTGTTTTTGTTATAAAACTGAATCAAGAAAATACAGCGACCGTTATCCTTAGCAACAACCTTATTCGGGAACGTTTCTTATTAATAAGCATGGAGCAGTGCTTCCGTTGGTACGCGTATAATCCATGTAAGAATCTAAAGTCCCAAACGTAAGGCCTACATATTTTATATTTTTGAATTAGAATCTAATTAAAATTTTAGTACACTAACTATAAAATGTAACAAAACAACATACTTTATATTCTTTTAACAAAGTGCAAAAATCTTTCATATTATATGTGATTAAGAATTTAAATATTTCTATTTTTAAAAAGAGAAAGAATGTATTTTTTAAAATTTTAAAATTAATGTATTAAAGCTTTAATTAAAATTTAATTTAAAAAGATATATATTTTTCATTTAAAGTTTAGGTAATAGCCTGTTGCATCCAATGAGCTCATGGATGAAAATTCTTTCTTAGTTTAAGTAACCAAGACATGTTTTCTATAACACTTCAATTGAAAAAAAAGAAAAAGAAAAGGGGGGGGGGTCAAAGGAAGACTCAAATCAACTTACAAAGGTAGCCATATTAGTTTTTGGAAAAATTCTTAAAATATATATTAATATAGATAGTATGAAAAAGAGAAATTAAAATGTAAATGTATATTAATATAGATAGTATGAAAAAAAGAAATTAAAATGTATATAGGAAGTGGGAAGTTAAATAGCTTTTTATCTTTTATTATTTTAAAAATATAAAAAAATTACTACAATGTAATTTTATATGAAAAATTGCTTAAATTAATTAAAGGAAAATAGAATGCATTTTACTACATATCATGTCATTAGTTACATATATAACCTTTTGCATCCGACAAACTCATGAATGAAAAATCTTTCATAGGTTTAAGTAATTAAGGCATGTTTTGTATAGTGCTCCAACCAGGAAAGGCAAAGTCAATGGGAGTCCTAATCCAATTTACAAAGTAGCCGCATTAGTTTTTCAAAAAATTCTTAAGTGTATATATTAAATAATAAATATATATTAAATAATAAATCAATAAAATTTTATTGAATGAATGTTTTAATCTATTGGTACAGTTTGCATTGATTTCTTGCATCATTTACAAAGTTTACGATCTAATAAAATTTTAGAGGATCTGATGCACACCTTGTCGTTGTAGTATAGTGGTGAGTATTCCCGCCTGTCACGCGGGCGACCCGGGTTCGATCCCCGGCAACGGCGGCTTTAGTATTTTGCTTCCTTTTTTTTTTTTTTTGAATTTTCCGAAAATCCAACTTCGTCATCTTGTAAATTCTAAACCTAGCTTTCTAGGGTTTCCGTCCCTCTTGCCTCGAAATCTAATCTTCTAACCGAAAAACATGAACCTTTGTGCTTCATTATCATCAGCTAGCTTCCCCAACTGGAATCGTTGCTTCCGCTTCTCAAAGCCTCTAATTTCATTCCCTTCTTCGTCTTGTATAATGTCTCTCTTCTGGAGTAAGAATTCTTCGGCCATCGCAGCTTCAATAACCACAGATGCAATAAGCACGGAGCCCATGAAGCCCAAGATTAAGGACCCATGGCTAATTGTTGGCCTTGGCAATCCAGGCAAAAAGTACGCCGGTACCCGCCACAATGTCCGTACACTCCTAGCTTGGCTTTCTCTGTTATGTTCTTCCTCTGGCTTTTCCTCTTTTCAGTGATAATTGTAGAGGCCAGTGCCACGGCCACCACAGTAGTAGCTGATGTGCCTGGGGGAATTGTCTCGTTAAGCAATAGGTGCTTACAAAAGTCACCAACTTTAGATTGTCTCAGCAGAACTGCATCTGTGCTGATGTTTAATTTGTTGCTGTTTTGATCACTAGCACTAAAATTGTAACATCTTCACCACCAATTGAACTTATTTGGTAGCGTTGGGCTAAAAGTTAGATATTGCATGACATCTGAAGATATTAGGTGTGGTCTAATGGTGAGGGGTGTCGGTGTCAGTTAGCAAGGGTTCTTAGATTCAAGTCTCTCCTCCATCATGTGCCAAAAAATTAAAAAAAAGAAAAAGATTTATATGACGTCTTATATATCCATTTGTAATGGATACTCCATGTGTGCTTACTTGTTGTACAAGTTAGGTTTGAACAAATAAGATATCTTTTATGTAGTATCATAGATTACACTCACATACTACTTTTAAGCAACTTACTTCTTTAAAACATACTATTTATACCTTATGACATAGGAGAAAATAATTTACATATTAACATATTTTAGAGTTTTACTAGCAGTTTATGAAGCCTGGCTGCATGATAGGTTGGAACTTGGAACCAATTTCAGTATTTTATCTCTGACTCCATGTTGTAGCTCCATTTCAGGTGGGTTTTGAGATGGTTGATGCTATAGCTGAAGCTGAAGGGATACCTATGAGCAGCGTTTCCTTCAAAGCCCTGTTTGGAAAAGGTTGAAACTTTCTTGTTCTCTCTTATTAATTTGGCAATCATAGAGGCATGGCAGTCAACTTAATGTCTGTTGCTAGTAAATTGTGGCTGCTCTCTCTTTGTTTCCTTAGTTATTTTCATTATGATCATATTTATACTCAAGTAGAATCAAAGAGAAGTTTCATGCCAAACCTGAAACCATCTATATTCTAATTAATGCATTGTACACAATATGGTCCAAAATGCTGTCGTTTTTGTGAGGATATGGCTCTGTAGAATTTTTCAGACAGCCACGTGCTCACTGCCCATATCATTTTAATTGAAATTTCAGAATATTAGGGAGAAAAGCAAAAAGATGGCATTGAAATAGTTGTAAGTAGTTATCCAGTGCCAATATATATTGATGGTATTTGTTTTCTTATTTCAGGTGTTATAGGTGATGTACCAGTTATACTTTCAAAACCACAGACTTTTATGAATTCAAGTGGTGAATCTGTAAGTCTGTTATCCAGAGAATCCTCATATGTAATAATATGGTAGGTCAGCAATGCTGACAGGAGAATACCGGTTTTATGATTGCCAGCATGACGAATCTGAAGGGTAATAGGATCCTATGACATAGCAATGACAATTTTGTTAAGAAAACTTTTTCTGTGTCCTGATTCTATATATGAAAAACGTGTATGGATTTATACTCAAATTCCCAAGCTTTTATGCTTAGGAGTTAGGACCCATTTTGTTATGCAGCAAAACAACTTAATGTGGATTTTATGCTGTGAAAAAGACTTTTAGTGTAAATTACTGACAAAGCAGGTAACTCTATCACATTAAAATTTTTCAACCAAGCAACATAATTGTGGTGGGGGGTAGGGAATATTTGCAGCTTGGATCTTCTCTAGTTAGACTGGAGAGGCTACTATTAGGCTTTTTAACCTTTTTTTTCTTTTTTTAAGTTATAAATTTTAGGTATAAAGATGAAAATTGTAACTATGAGAAAAATTATACTTTAAAAATTTTAACCGTACTTTACAGTTATGATTTTTAAAGTGTAATTTCTCTTAAGATCTTACTTTGACTCTGAAGACTTCGCTCAACCTAATGAGGATGATATAGTCAGATTTGTGAAAGAAGTTTCCTTTAGGTTTATAAAAGGCATTTTTTGAGACTTCTGGAATTATCCAATCATCAAATTATACTTTAAAAATTGTAACTGTACTTTAAAAATTTTAACTGTACTTTACAGTTATGACTTTTAAAGCGTAACTTTTCTTCAAAATTTTTGACCTCACAATTATAATTTTCTTATCATACTTAAAATTTGTAACCAATATTTGGACTAGAAAGCCATGCTGAGAATATAAAATCATGAGAATCCACATGTTTCGACTGTAATTAAGTTAAAGATCCTCCTAGAAATCTCTTTAGAAATTGTGTTCCTAGTAGTTCTTAAGTAAATGATTGTTGTCACAATCCAGAAGCGTTTGTCGTGATTAAAGCTGTTTCCCTGGTGTTTTACACCCCTTAGAGTAGCCTTGTCGATGTGCCTATGTTTTCCTTTATTACTTTTGTTTTGATGCTGACTGATTGGTGGTCAAATCTATTTTTAAGGTTGGGGCCATTGTTTCATATTACAAGATTCCATTGAAGCAAGTACTTGTGGTACAATATCTATGCTATAACTTCTTTTGTTCTTTTTCTTTGGGACCTGCAAAAGTAGATTGGAGTATTTGAAGCGTCATTTGCTACAGTCTTGGGCTAATAAATTTCTTGTACAGATTTTTGATGACCTAGATTTGCCTTTTGCAAAATTGCGGCTCTTGCCAAAGGGTGGACATGGAGGTCATAATGGGTAATTATGATCTTTTCTCTAGCTCGCTTAAAATATTGCTGCATTTGTCTAAGTCTAGTTTGACATCTTATTGAATGTATAAACTACCGTGTCCATTGTGATTTTAATTTCATATACAAGTTTCTTCAACTTTCGATAGTAGAAAATATTGTATTTGTCTTCCTTTTTTATTTCCACAACCATAATTTGGGTGAGAAAATGTCTCTGCTCAACTGGATTAATAGTTAGCAACTACTTGATAAATAGTAAGCAACACAGCCGTTGTCTGTGCTATAAATAGGATCAATTTTTGGAAGTCAAATGGTCATTCTAGGAACAAGCAGAGAAAATTCATGGCTGTGCAGTGCTTGGCTTACATGCCTTATCTTGAATAGAAACTATTGAAGTGAATAGAACGTGGCTAAATTTTCTGCTAGTTGTCTAAGCATGGGCATGATTTACTTTATTCTTTTTCTCTTGGGGCAAGGAGTGCTTAAACAAGATGCTGAACACAGCACGCTGACACTGACAGAGTTGAATAATAATTATCGGAGGTTCAAAAGCATGGGGAAAAAAAAAACACTTTCAATTGCCTGTAAAGCGACATCTTTCTCCTAAAATTATATGTAGTAGAGCAAATTCAAATTCCTTGCCCCATCCTTCAAACCACTAACTAGTATAGGGACCCTGGAAAATTGGCTTCTTTCTGTTAGAATAGCCTGTGTATTTTACTTTAAGTCATGATGTTCAGCTCCTCCCCTTTTATTTTTCCAAAGGCATCTCAAGTTCTGCCATTCTCATCATGGTTAATACGTTGGTCATTTATCTGGGTGATATTACTATTGTTGGCCTTGTTTCTTGCTAAGGGAAAGGAGTGAGGCATTAGTGTTTTTTGTTCTTCCTATCTGGCAGAATGAGGAGTGTTATAAATCATTTTAAAGGGAGTTCTGATTTTCCTCGATTAAGAATCGGTATGTTCTAAGGAGTTAAAAAATGTTATCGTTATTGCATATTTGCATTCCTTTGTGATGTTTATTTCTCATTAAATTAATGACTTTTCTAGGCATTGGACGGCCTCCCGGGAAAATGGATCCTGTAGCATTTGTTCTTCGCCCCTTCACTAGACAAGAAAGAGTAGAGGTATGTTTCTTTGTCGTTTAATTGACAGAATCCTTCAACACATATTTTTGGGTTCTAAAGTAAATGTTAATATAAAATATCTTTCAGTTGAATTTTACATTTCAACAAGGAGTGGAAGCTGTACGGATTCTTTTGCTCGAGGGCTTTAATAAAAGTGCAACATTCGTTAATACTGCCAAGAAAATAGAGCAAATTGGTTGAGTGAATCTTGAATTTGAAGATCCTTTTGGCATTTAAGAACAAACAAGATGACATTTCAGAGACATAGTGTAGAACAAATTCAATATTTTACAGTCATGAATTTTCTACTACTAATTATTAGATAATCTCATATATCTTAGTTGAGATTATTTACGCCGAAAACATACAAATTTTATAAATACTTTGCATCACGCTAGATGAATTTAAAGTAGAAATTCAACCTCTTAACATCACCATCTCAATTTCTAAAATCAAGAACAGAAAGAAGAGAAGAGTAATTGCCTGTATGGTATATTCTTAGAATAGTTTGGGTCACATTATTTTGAAAAGAGAATATTTCAAGGATTAAATTTAAATGTAATTTTTAATATTTTTGTTATCAAATTCTCTATTTAAACATGATAAGTGTATAATTTTTTAATAATACAATGACAAAGTGTATAATTTAATTAGAGAATTATAATTGTTTGTAAAAATTATATACTTGTTATAGTATTATTAGAGATTTACATATTTATTATGTTTTAATTGAGAAATCACAAAGATATGAAGAATTCAATTTTTTCCATATTTCAAATGCAGAACTATTTTGATTATTTTAATTATAATTAATTTCATTAATAAGTGTAATAACAATAAGTGGATTTTTTCTCGTTAGGTAAGTTGGCCACGTGAATCAAACGATGTTATTAAATTTTATAAAAAATTATATATTAAGATGAACTATTTAAATTTAAATTTTTTTTTAATAATTTCGTCTATAATATTTTGTATTCTCCCTTTATCTCTCATTATTGGATTATTCTTTATTTGATTTATTTTTTTTTACTAGAACTTTTATAGGTTTTCTTTACACATGTTTAAACTATTTAAGATGCAATTTTATCATCTTTTTCACAATAGATGCAACTTTAATTTTCTCTCGAATGTATTTATTTTTAATTTTATCTTATTTGGTATGTCTACTTATCCAATACATCATTCTTATCTTTGTAACATTGAACTTATTCTTCTATTAATTTTTTATTATCCCAACATTCAATTCATACAACATTGCTAATCTTATAACTGTGTAGTAAAATTTACTCTTAAGTTTAAGTGATATTTTTTTATCTGTAATAATACTCAAAACATTCTTCTATTTCATCTACCCCGCTTGAATCTTATAGTTTATATCTTTTTCTATTTTCTCATCCAGTTGCATGATGGATTCAAAATATTTAAATCGAATGATTTGTAGTATGATATGTTTTTCAATTTTTACTTCTACGCTAGAATTAGTGCACCTCCTGCTAAATTTACATTTTATATACTCTGTTTTACTTTTATTTAAATGAAATTCATATATTTCTAAAATTAGTATCTACATATTTAAATTTTCATTTATTTCCTCTCTCGATTCCCCAACTAGGACTATACCATTTACAAAAAGCATGTACTGTGACATTAGCTCTTAGATATGTTTAGTAAGTACACAAAAATAAAAAGATAGAGGCTCAAGGTTAATCTTTGATGTTAGCCAATAGTTATCGAAAAATCTTCGACGGACCCACTTTGTGCTCTCATATTAGTTGTAATTTTATCATACATATCTTAAATTATTTGAATATAAGTAATACGAACTTTTTTTTTTCAAAACCTTCTTCAAAACATTTTTTGACACTCTATCATATGCATTTTCTAAATCAATGAAAATCATATACAAGTCTTTTTTATTTGTTCGATATTTCTCTATCGATTTTCGCAACAAGCATATCACTTTTATGATTAACCTATTAAACATAAAATCTAATTGATTCTCTGTAACTTGAGTCTTTTGCTTTAATCTCCACTCAATAACTCTCTTTCGTAATTTCATGATATAGTTTATGAGTTTAATTCTTTTATAATTTGTATAGTTGTGTATGTCTCTCTTATTTTTATAAATAGAAATTAAAGTATTTATCCTTTATTCATTTGACATTATCTTGGGTCTCCTAATCTTATTAAATAATTTTGTGAGTAAACTTATACATTTTACTCCTAAACCCTTCCATATTTTAATAAGTATATTATTTGGTGCTATTGTTCTGTCATTCTCTATCCTCTTAAAAGTTTCTTTTACCTTTGACTTTCAAATTCTATGATAAAAAGTATAATTTTAATATTTCTTCGTGGTATCTAGCCTATCTAAGTGTCATGAGATTTTGCATCTTTCATTAAATAACTTATGAAAATAACATTTTCACTTTTTCTTAATATCCTGCTTCGTAATTACGACTCTCCCTTCTTCATCCTTAATGCATTTCACTTGATCTACGTATCTTGTCTTTATTTTTTTATTTTTAGCAAGTTTATAAATATTTTTTTCCCCATCTTTAGTACTTAAGAATTGATATAATTTATTAAATGCATTAGCTCTCATTTTGTTCACCGCCTACTTAGTATCTTTCTTAGTTACTTTATATATTTTTTTTCAATTTTTTTCACTTTTACATAAAAACCATGCTTTATAATATTTTCTTTTAACTTTAATCTTATCTTGTATGCTTACATCTTACCATCAAGATTCTTTATCTCTAAGTTCAAAACTTTTTTATTCTTTAAATATCTTTTCTGTAACTTTCCTAATTTCTTTAGCCATCTCGTCTTACATATCATTATACTTCTTTGTACCTCCCATGATCCTTTTTTTAAAATCATTTTCTAAAAACTCTTTTTTTATCACCTTTCATTTGCTATTACTTTATCCTTGACACATTCTCTTGGCCATTGCTCTTTGTTTTCTTTTTAATTTGAATATTTATTATTAAGACTTTATATTGTGTAATTAAACTCTTTTTAGGTATAACTTTACAATCCATTCAAAACTTTCTGTTCACTTTCTTTATTAAAAAATTAATTAATTTAAGAGTATGTTCTCCTACTTTTGTATATGATAAGATGTTTTTCACACTTTTTAAAATAAGTGTTAACTATAGTAAAATCAAATACTAATGAAAAGTTTAGAATAGTTTTACCCGTTGCATTTGCTTCGTTTAAATCATATCTCTCATGCAAACTCTCATAACCTATAAATGCACTCCCTATATAACCATTAAGATCTCCTTTTATGGAAATCTTTTCCTCTAAAGGTATTTTATGAATTAGACCTTCTAAATTCTCTCAAAACTTTATCTTAGAATATTTTTTTAATCTTACCTATGGTACATAAGCACTAATAACATTAAAATTTTCTCTTTTTACTACAAATTTTAATATTATAATTCTGCCTATTAATCTTTTTACATCTATTATAATATTTTTTAAATATTTATTCATAATTATACCTATTATATTTTTAGATTTAGTCTTACCAGTATATTAAAACTTGTAACTCTGCTTATGTTATGCTTTAATGTAAATTATTTTCATAATCGATCCCAAACTCAAAAAAAAGATCAGAGTTGTATTAGATCGTCGCCAACAATATAAAATTTTATCAAATCTTTTTGACATGGATCGTTAATAAGTATATTATATTTATTTATCTTAAAATATCCTTCACATGGAAGTTAACTTAAAGACTACGCAGAGTCATTCCAAGCTCTTTTATCACGTTTAGGAGCAGATATGCATCTATTATACATATATAAAAAGTAAAAAGGTGGGTGAATGATTGGCCCTAGGCTTAAAATAGTGTAAATTATTTTAATCTTTTTTAAGAAGTACTCGGATTATAAAACTTTTCATTTCTATTTTAAGAAATTACATTTACTTTTTTTAAAATAAAAAACATATACATTTATTTTTTCTGTAATAAAAGATAAGTAATAATTATAATTATTTTGATCAAAATACATTTATATTTATCACTTACATTAAATAATATGTATTAGATATGTATTTGACTACCATAAAATATTTATCATTCCAAATCTAGCAAATTGTAAATTATTTGATAAAAAATAAATTCGCAAAATAATTTTTTTAAAATTAATAAATTAAGATATAATAATTAATAATATTTAATTTTGACAATAATATATATGTTAAATATATATTAATAAATATAACTGCTGTCATAAATTTGATATAATTTTAAAATAAATTAAGTTTGTAATTTTTAACAAGGAATAAATAAAATCAAAATAATTATTTAAAAATATATTATTTTTAGTGAGTTATATTTTTAATAAAATGTTTAATATTATATCTAAATATATTTTAATTATTTTTTTAATTTTAAGTAAAGCATGTACATATTTGTGTGATAATAACACTGATTATGTAATTTAAACCTCTGAGGAGAGTAATTTATCAGTATTAGTAATAACTAACTTATTTTATTTTTATATGAATCCTAATAATTAATTATGATCTAACAATGACTAATGACTCTTTTCGCTTTCTATAATAAAACTATTTCTTTCTTCCCAAAGATCAATGTTAGATTAAGAAGTCAATTAGTATATGCACGTAATTATTCTCTTCCACAATACATTTATTTTGAGATGTAGAAAAATATTAAGTAAATTGCACATTTTTTTTTCATTTTTAAAATATACACAAAGTTCCCATAAAAATAAAAATAAAAATTGTATAATTTACCCTTTGTTTTATGTAAAATTTGTATATATTTTAAAGTAGATAGAGATAAATGTAATTTCAGTAAAATTTGTGAGAGGTCTATTTATATTTTGTTTTGAAAAAAAAAAACTTATATATTTTTAAAATAAAAAAATTATATAATTTTAGCAAAATTTATAAAGAAAAATTTGTATAATTTATTCAAAAATTTTAATAAAACTGGGTTCGTATACGAAAAAGAAACGGTTCCCAACAAGAAACGGGCGACAAAATGCTCCACAATTTAGGCCTTCATAAACGGCACAGTACGGGAAACATTTTTCCAAGTGAAGTAGATTTTGGAACTTACTTTAGCATTTGTGGTTGACCTACTTTTCGTCTTTCGTCAATGGCGTGATTGAAGGCACCGATGTTAGTGCCAATTTTCCGTGCAAGCACGTGAATTATTCGTCGTTATGCCACACCCAAATATGATATTAGGAAAAACATTGTCTGCGTCACATAATTTATTCATGAGTCGCCAACGATTTAATTGATCTAATTAATATTACTAAAATTTTTTAATTGTATGGGAAAAATAATGTACTCATAAATTTGGATGATGATTACTTTATGCATGTCTCCAAACATCATCTTGATTGTCTTTGTGTCGATATCTCTCTAGGTTGATAACCCAAATTACTTCTAATATATAGCTCAATAAAAAAATTAATCCTAAGATATCTATATTTGATAATAGTTTATTAAAGGATATTTTTCGGTGTGTTATTTGACTGTCCATAAAATTTTTTCATATTATCAATTGGCAAAAATTTACTCTTAATCTCTAAAATTTTTGTCAACTTTCATTTTAATCACAAAAGTTTATTTTGATTTAATAAAATCTTTAAATTTTCAAAAATAATTCAATGTCACCCTTTTCTTTAACCTCTTTAATAATAAAGAAGTGCCCGAAGTGGCATTTGACATGATTTTACGAGCTGATCAAAACGTTTATGTGGCGATTCAAATCTACTTCAGTCCTAATGAATTACACCATTTTACTTCTTCTAACGCATAAAAATTCATCTTTTCGTTAACTTCATCCATGCTTTATTGAACCCTTTTTGTAATAGAAGCTTGAGTTGAATCTTGATTACCACATCAACATTTTATTCAACCTATAAAGGTACATGCGACCATATCAAACCATTTAAAGCTTATATTGAACTAAAATTAACTTATTAGATTAAAATAAAACAGGAGCGAAACTTTAGATGGTAAATATAAACTTTAATTTTACAGATATAATAAATCCAAGACAAAAATTTACTTTTGGTCTATTAATTTTATTCAAATTTTTACTTTTATCTCTTAACTTTATTTAGTTTCAATTTAATTATTTAACTTTACCTTAAATTTTATTTTCATTTCTTAACTTCATTTGATACTAATTTAGTTCTTTAATTTTATTTTAAATTTCACTTTTATTATTTAAATTCATTGAGTTCTAATTTAGTTTATTAATTTTATCTTAAATTTTACTTTCATCTCTTAATTTTATTTTATGTTAGTTGGGCCCATAATTTTAAAAAACCACTCAAATATTTTTTTTTCCCTCTTTAATACCATTAAATTAAAGCGCTTTAAATGATTATGCTTCATATGAATTAAGAAATAAGACTACTAGAAAACAAATTGGGTAAGCAACACCAAAATAAGAAAAGATAAAAATTAAATTCAGTTACCAAGTACCAATTAGTTTACTTTGTAAAAGAATAAGATATATAATTAAACCTCCAAATAGAAATTACTATGTTTGGGGTTTCTCATATTGGTAGACAAATGAAATAATAAAAAATTGAAGGGAAAAAATTTAAGTAATTTTTGAAAATCAAGAGCTAAATTGAAACAAAATAAAATTAAAAAATAAAAATTAAATTAAAACTATATAAAATTAGAGAGTGAAAGTAAAGTCTATAGTAAAATTAATATATTAAATTAAAATTAAATAAAATTAAAGGATAGAAATTAACCTAAAACAAAGTTAATAGACTAAATTAAAATTAAAAGAAGCTAAAATTAAGGTAAAATTTAAAATAAAATTAAATGATCAAAAATATTTTTTTACCTAAAACTAAAGTCATTTAATATGGCACATATTATTTAATCTTTATTGACTTTGTAATTTCGAATTGTTGTGCCAAAAATTTAATACTTATTTCAAACAACCTTAACGCACATACATGGGAATTTAATTTTATCGAAAACTAAGTATTAACACACTCATAATATCAACGTGGTGTACAATCCATGGCTAAGAAGAGATAATTATTTTTTAACATCAGAATTTAATTCTTACTAAAAGAAAATTTTATAAATAAAATTATAAATTGTAAATGAACTAAATCAACATAAGTATGCTTTTAATGTATTAGCTAAAAGGATGTATTAGCTAAAAGGAAATATTAAGTTAGTGTGAATTTAAAATAAATAAATAAATAATAGAAAACATAGACAAACATCCACATCAGATAAAACATTATATCCCAAAGAACAAAGTTAATCAAAGATGTTATAATTTTATTATTAGATTCTTTCATGAAAATGTAATAAATATATAATTTTAACATATACGTATATATTTTTTATAATTTAATATCGTATATTAAATATATATATATATATATTTATTAAAAGTTTAATAAAAATATATAAAATTAGATCTAAATTCTAAACTTATCAGTAAAGGGACGAGATTATTTAGCACAACGAGACACGAGATCCTCTCTGGTCTCTCTTGTCAATATTGTCTCAAATCATTGTTATCGCTGTCGGCCACGAGGCATGCATGCAATCTGGTTTCAGATCCTCTCCATTATTACTCTTTCAATTCCTCTCTAATAAAATCTCAACCATTCACAACTAAATCTGGATGATTTAAATTTTTTTTTTATTTTTTTATGTTAAAATATTATTTTTTAAAAAATTTACAATTAAAAAATTATTTTTATTTTATATTTTATATCTTATAAAATAAATTTTATTTTCAAAACTTTAAAAAAATAATAATAAATGGGAGAGGCCACTGCAGGGGATCCGTTTCAATGCAATCCCTTACAATTTTAACATGACGTGAATTATACAGTTTAGGTACTAGAATGGCCTCCAAGATTCCATAAATTTACCAGCCATGCCACTGAGTCATAAATCTCTTAAAATCTCAAACGTGATATTTCTAATTCATGCCAACCAAAAGACAAAGATTCTTTCTTACCAGTTCAGAATTCGGATACAGTATAATCAAAATCCAGAGCATCCCCTACTTTTTTGGTTTCGCCATTAATAGGCTTTATACGGGGGATACGTAGTTAGACACGCAAATAACTAAATATAATTAATTTAGCATTTATTGGTTGAGAACCCCACTAAAGAGTTCGCGAGATCGAAGCTGACACGTGTCCCTTGTTGCTGCACATTCCCAATGATGGACAAAGACGACGATGACGGAGCAAAAGCGAAGCAGAAAGTCCCTTTTGAGTCCACCGGAATCAAATAGTTCTTCGCCGGCAACGCCAACGACTTCCCACTGCTGAACTGAAACGACACCGTCGGCACTCTCGCTGACTTCAGCGACGACAAGTCGTAGCACGTGTCGAACAGAGCAAATCCGCTAGCGGGTTTCAAATTCCGAGTCAGTTTCACAAACGCGTCACGGACCGAGTTATAAGCCTGAGTCTGTAACCGAGTTACGGCGGTTCCCGAGTCGACGATTATTCCGCCACTTCCTGATTGGTCCAAAGCGAACGTAGACGGAGGGATAGGCACTGTTTTCCCTCCAACGCTCACTCCGATGAGTTCAACGTAGTAAAATGAGCCTAGCTTTCGGTTTTTCCGTAATGGGGTGGTGACTGAGTCATAGGGTCTGGGCGAATTGAACTCAAGAGTCGACGATTTGCCCGAGTCACGGTCAACCAGGCAGTAGGAAAACGACGTCGCTTTGATCTGAGATGTGAGCGACAGAGGTCCAGCGCCAAGCCCAATTAACCCGGCGGCTCCGACAAACAATCCCTCATTGTCATGACCACACCCCATAGCAACCCGATTCGCTGACCCGGTGTTACCAAACGACACGGTTTCCGTCACATACTCCCCAACGGTGAAAGACCCGTCACCGTAGGAAACCTGATAGAGACACTTGCCGTTTCGACAAGCAGACGTTTCGAGATTCTGGCATTGTTGCGAACCGCAGGCAAGAGGGCTGTACGAAGATGAGGCAGTCGGGTCGTAAATCGGGTCGGTTTGCTTGTAACAGTCCGAGCAGGGCTTACATTGAATCCAGTTCACGTCACTCCCGGTGTCGAGAACCATGTAGAAAGGCTTCGGCGGTTGGCCCACGCCGAGTCTGGAGAAGTACTCGCCGCTGCCTAGACTGGTACCAGAGGAAACCGGTGTCGAAAGATCTTCAGGTAGGATCTCGGATTTTGTTGGGTATAGATCGGACCTGTTGATGTGGTTCAGGGCGAGTTGGAGCTTAGTGGTGATCGATTTGACTCGAGCTGAGTCACGGGCGAGTCGGGCCAGGACCAGGCTCTTGTAGTCCAGGTGCTGCGAATTGAGCAGAGAATCTCTTGGGTGTAATTGGAGAGAGAAGGAGGAAGAAGAAGAAGAGAATGTGGGAGAGCTATACGCTTCCTCACGCAATCCGGAATCGAAGGAGAGGACTTGGTTGGCTTGATGGAGAGAGGAAGAGACATCAAGCACAGTAGTAGCAAAATCGATAGTTTCAGATGTTAAGTTGCGAGAAAAAGTTGAGGAAGGAAAAAGAAAAACAAAGAAGGAAGATAGGGTAAAGAAAATATAAACTAAGTTGAGAGCCATTTTTGGCTGAGAGCCCAAGAATTAAAACTTGGAAAGAAGAACCAGATGAAGCGCGGAATGTGATAAGAAGTGGGAGTGGGTGTAGGCTTTTATTAGTCTCAATTTTCAAAAAGGTCACGCGAAGGGGGAGAGAGAGAGAGAGAGAGAGAGAGAGAGAGGGGGGGCGGGGGATGAAGACTGGATTTACCAATGAGGGAAAAGGGTTTAGATTGGATCTGGAAAGGCTGAAGCCTCTGTTTGGTAAAGGACAGTAAAAAATTTTGTGTAACGTTTAATTTATTTTTATGATTATTATTTAATAATAAGTATTAAAATTATTTTTTATTTTTAAAGTCACTTTTTCTCTTTTTATACTTAATTTTTTATATATCAAACAAATCTTAAATTTTTGTGTAGAAAACAGGTCCCAAATTTCATTGCCGTTCTGAAAAGATAAGTTGTTGACCCTACAAAGATTGTGAGTATGGTGAGAAAAAAAAAAAAGAAAAAAAAAAGATTTAAATTCAGTTTTAATTATGAAATAAAATATAATAAATATGTAATTTTTAATTATAATAGGAAATAATATATATTAAATAAAAATTATATAATTATTTTTAAAAATTATATATTTATTATTTTCATTAAAAAATGGTATATTTATTGTATCTTGATTAAAAAATTTTTTAAAAATATAAAATAATTATAATTAGATAATATTGTTTAAGATGAAATTTACAAGATGCTTGATTAGAGTCTAGATTTGAAATTCTCTACTGTGTGATTTTTAGATTGTTCAAATTAAATTTGAATGATTTATTTTTTTAATTTTAATTTTAATTTTTTAAATTAATAACTAAAAATATTTTTATTTTATATCTTATATCTTTTAATATCCAAAATAAATAAAAAATTTATTAGTTTGAATCATTCTAAGTAAACCGCTTGACCCCCGTTGATTCCGGCAGATGTGCTTCCTGACCATTCTTGTCACTATTGGGGATTATTTATCTTTATACAAGAACGGTGCTGGAGGTGGAGAATTGGGTCAGTAAAATTGTGGAGTTATGCAGTAGGATTTCACCAATCAAGTCTTTATTTATTGTTTAGACTTTAGAGTGAAAATAAGCTTAAGATAATTTTAACAGAAAATATAAAATAAAATGATGTCAATATTTTATTTATAATATAAATAAAAAGCTAAGATACACATTTCGTCTTTTACTAAAGTTTTTATTTTATTATTAAAGTTTAATTTGGTTTGATATTGTTTTTAATAGAAACAATGTTTTAGAAAATATTTAAATTATTCTTTTTCTCCTTTTCTATGTGTTCCGTTCTTGGTCAAATGGATTAAATAAAATTTTTCTGATGTTATTATATAGTTTTTATGTTATTTTTTAATATACTTTTTAAAGAATTTAGTTAGTTTCTATTATTTTTTTAAAAGAGTTTAGTTAAGTGCCAACTAGGGAAAGAAAATGATGTGGTAAGAAGTTTTGTAATATTAGGTTACTTCTAACTATCAGTGGCAGAATCATGGCAGATTGGGAGGAGATTTGGCCCCTTTGAGTTTCTAGAAGATTTTCATACATATATAGAATTTGTATATAAACCCCTAAAAATCAATAAAATGTTCATATCATCTTCCAACAAAAAAATGCATATATAACTTTGACATTGGTTTTTTTAAAATGCTTATAATAACATATAATTTTTGTTTACAAACTAAAAATATAATTAAAAATTGAAAAAAAATGAATGACAATATATAATGTATTTTATAGAAGTCTTATAAGCTTAATATTTTCATATGCTTAAAACAATTTAATACACATTGTCAAGGTTCACACAATCAAAGAGAATCACAAAACTTTAAGAGATTAGACAATAGTTGGTATGAATACCTAGCTATATAAAGGACATAAACCTTAAACAACAAGGATAGAATCATTTATTATCCTCGAAAAAATGTCACCATGCCTTAAGCAACATAGCATACACTATTTGCTATAAGTCACCTCTTGATTCTTTTTATAGCTAAAAGAGAAAATTCCTTATATTTTATTTTGACCAAGTAATACAATACGTTTAAGTTAGACTAAGCTTCCTACTCTTTTTTTGTCATACTTTCAACACCAACATCTGGTGCATTATGTTGGGGCTTCGTTTCCTAAAGCTGTTCAAGACCTATGGCTCAAGTGAGAAAAAACTACTCCAACATCCAGAACAATAATCGAAATATTAAAGTTTAAAGTAAGGCACATGTTAAGGATTATTGCTAAGCTATCTCCTTGTCACAATATTATAGGAATGAGCACTATGACGTCTAAAGCCACCCTAACATGCAAGGCTTAAAAAAGAATCACAACAACATGGTTAAAAATAACAATTCAACATTAGTCAACCTATGAGCAAAAACTTATGGCTATTACATGATCGTTGTGCTCACTCCACTGACTTGTCTCCATCCTAGTTCAAAAGGGTGAATCCTCCAAAACTTCAAATCTTGACCATAAGCCCTTGACCTAAGTCTACTTCAAGATCCTCAGGAGGTTTTGGAAGATCTTAACTAAAATATTCAAGCTTGAACTCTAGCCGCCTATCATCCACACTAGCTTGAAATTACTCTTGAGTAATACCTATTATATAGTCTTTATAAAAGAATAGGACACCATTCAAAAAGCTTTCATTATGTAATGAACTGCATCTTTTGCCTCATAAAGGTAAGCAACTAGTAAAAGCTACTATAAAAAATGTTCCTTTTGGCATAAAAAACCCTAATTTCTCAATATTTGCCATTACTTTATTCTCAAACTTTGCAACAACTTTAGCCTTCTTAACATTAAAGGCATTAATCTTCTCAGTAGCTTTAAACTTTTCAATAAGAACAGTGGTAAGTTCCTTTTTAAGTTTTTTTTCCTTATAGGTATGCAACTTCATCGGTTTAAACAATAACTTCCCTTCAAGCAATAGCCAAAGAGGCCTCGAATTGAGCCATTTGCTCTTAAAGTAACTTGATATTTTCCTCTACCTCTTACCTTTTTTAAGCAAGATTGGCATTGTTTGCTCAAAACGCAATGTGAGCTATAGCCTAGGAACATAGGCATAACAAAGTTAGATATAAAAAAAAGCATTGCTAATAGTAAGCAAGGCAAAAAACTATGAAGTAATCCTTTTTACTTTGATAGTAGAATCCAAACTGCGAAGAAGAAGCCACTTCTTAAGTATTTGAAACTTTAGCAATAAAACCCCTTGAAGTTAACTAATTACAAGCTTTAGACAAAGGTAATGCTTTAACAATTCTCTTACAAGGACTATAATAACTACACACCCTAGGGCCCATTCCTCCCAAAATGGCTTTAGGCCAATCGAAAAAACAATTGGATTATCCCTTAAGCTTGCTTAGACTTGAGTGGTTGAAGCAGAGAACCCTTATTATAAACTCATTGTTTGACCATTACTAGCGCTACCTTTATGAGCTACAATAACAACATTGACAATGAGATCATTCCCAATAATGGCAACAACTTTTGGACCACCTTGTGAAAGGGGAATTAGAGGATTCACAACCTTTAGGACAAAGTTACTTACCTTTCTAACAAAGCTAGTCCTCTTAAAACATATTTGACAAGGCTTCCAATGCCTTCCCCATGGTTCTCCTCTTTTGAACTAGCAACACAAGGACATTTTTGTATATCCTTTCCTTAGTCTAATGCTTGCAACCCCTAATTACGTTCCTCAAAGCTTACAGTTTCCTATTCTTAGCTTAAGGAGGAAGAATAGCCTTCAAAACTCCTCACCAAAGAACCTTGACTCTCTTGCAAAGCTATGTATGTGGACACTAGTCATTGAGGACCATGAAAAGGTAAATTAGACATCGATAAGAAAAAAGTAATACTTACTATCCCTAAAGTTGCACAAAAGCTCAAATTTTGTAAAATCCTTAGCAATTCTTATGGACATTAGCATCCTAAGCTCAAATTTATCCAAACAAAAGAGATTTGCAAAAGGGATGACTAAGTCAATCTCATGAATAAGTAGGTGGTGATAAGTAAAATTATTAGCTTGCACAAAACAAAGTTAAAAGATAAGGGTTCAAACAAATTATTTTATAATTCTGCAACTTTTAGAAAATTTAACTCACAACACATTAATAGACGACAATCAATCAACACTTGAAAGATATCATTGGCCATCTAATGAATGTAGAAGTTTCAATTTTAAATGGAAAGGGGCAAAACATGATGCTATTGCATAAAGATGGTGGTATGCCAATGAGGGAGTTGGTTCATTAAAGAAAAGGTATCTACCATTGTTAATATAGCCATGGTTACATAGGGGAGCTTCGTCCCCTTAACCCTTCATTGTTAAGTTTAAGGGATATTGCAATAGAATGTGTAGTATTAAGAAAGAATTGATTCTTTTATCATTTATGCTCAATGAGATTAAAAAGGATATATTTTCACCACTTAAAGATTACAACAATATGAGCTCATTTGGTAATGGTGGTGCTACCAACAAAGTGAGTGAAAAGGAAATTTTTGGACCAATTTGATTCTATTATGATATTTTAAAATGAATGTTTTTTAAAACAAATTTTGAAAATAAAAAAATTTAAAAAATTTATTTGAATCATTAATAAGAAAAATCGTTGTTTTATATTTTTTTATTTTGTAAAATAAAAGTTAACAAAATATCTAATAAATATTTTGATTTTTTATTTTACAAAATATTTTATTAAAAATACATTATCGAACAAGTCTTTTTTATTTTTAAAAATAAAAAATTATTCTAAAAACAAAAAATCAATTAAGGCCCTTTGTCTTTGTTTTTTTTAAGTTAAGAACTTACAAAATGGTGTGTTTTTTTGTTTCTTTTCCCCAGAAAAAAAAAAAAAAGCAAAAACGCAAGAGGAGTTGTATGGACGCATTAAATTGGAAGGATTCCTTTTGGCAAGAGTGATTAAAGAAGTGTGAGATTCACACAAAAATGTTTTATTATAATCTACTTACTCATTTTCTTGAGTTTAGATCCGCCAACGTTGGGACTCTAACATGACGTCATTTCTTTTTAAGATTAAGTACTTCCTCTCCCCCCCTCCAAGGGGAAAAAAACAAAAAAGAAACTTGTGAATGACTAAAGGCTCATATTGGCGCCTGCAGATCTGTAGTCCCACAAGGCCCGCCCGATATGATTTGAGAAGGATAAAATATATTTTCCACTTTAAACAGACGGTGAGGATCGTAAAACGGAACGTAGGACTGGATAACAAATCGTGGCGCTAAACTAGGCTTGCTCCAACATCTATCGTCTCTCACCTATTCGTTTTTCACTGTGATGGCCTCTAACGATTGCTCTTCTTGGCTCAGTGTTCGCTCGCCCACTGCTACCTCAGTGTCGCTCAAGCGCGATTCCTTTCTTTTCTTCGTCTCCTTTAAGAAGGTCACCATTTTCCCAAGCTGCTCCAATGGTTCCATTGATTCATCTTCATCGTCTACTCGCTCTTACACCCGACGATGGTATAATCCCCTAAGACGGAGAAATTTCGTTCCGGCTCCTGAAATTGAACGCCATTGGATTGAAGCCGATCAGCCGCTCGCATCTACAGGTTTTTATCCTCTTACCTTTCCCTTTCTTTCAATGGTTTGGGGAAAATTCTTCACCTAACGACTGTTTTGAATTTCATTTTGTGTTTGTCACTTGAAAGGCATAGGGTGGGAGAAATGTGTTTTTATTCCCAAATAACAAGTTATTTATTTTCTGCTTGGTTTATTCCTCTCGAATAATGTTTCATCTTTGTCAAGCACGGTGCATATAATTGGTAGAAAGCAGAGGCTACGCTTTTTCATGTGTTTAATGTCTTTACTTTTGTTTGGTCTTGATGTTTCTGGGGGAATCTACGTGTTCCAGAAAGATTCACCGTGGCGTCGTATAACATACTGGCGGATAGAAATGCTTATGAACACAGAGATTTATACTTAAACGTTCCTTCTCATTACGTGAAGTGGGATCATCGTAAGAGGGTTATTTGTAAAGAACTCCTTGGGTGGGACCCAGATATTATATGTTTACAGGTAAGATATCGTCATCTTTTTTCCTATTTTCTTTTGTTTTTGAAGAGATTAAATATTTTGTAATTGACTAGGGTCTAAGCTCAGAGTGGCTTATGGTGGGTTGGAATGATTTGTCAGGAGGTGGACAAGTATGTTGAACTCTCAAACATTTTGGTTAAAGCAGGATATACGGGATCTTATAAGGTATAATTTCAACCATGGCAAGGTGATGGTAGTTGCTTTTATAGTTCGCCATCTATGTTGCTTGGTGAGTTTTGTTACATTGATAATAATGTCTCAAATATATAAAACTTCAGTTTGTCGTATGAGTTTTACCAACTATGAACTGCCTGAATATCTTTTGGACTAACTTTTTTGGTTGACCTGATGAGCTAAGATCATCAAAACATGCTGATTTAGAAGGCATGCTTGAGCACTTTATAGTTAGTGATTAGTCTATTTACCAAAGTATCAAGGAGCACAACTAATAACTAGCGAAAATGGGCTGCAGAGACGCACTGGAGACTTAATTGATGGTTGTGCAATGTTCTGGAAAGCTGATACGTAAGAAAATTATGTTTTAGTTTATTAATTGCTAATTTTGCTCGTTATGTGTAATTGATAGATGAAAGTTTACACACAATCAATTTTTCAATCCATTAGGTTCCGGTTATTAGATGCAGAGAGCATTGAATTTAAGGCAGTTGGTCTTCGAGATAATGTTGCTCAACTTTCAGTTTTTGAGGTACTAATTCCTTAATATCAGCAAATTTCTTTTTTCATTTTACATTTTGAATCTTCACTTATGATATGAAGGGTTTTCTTAATTATTTTGTTCTATAAATCTGCGGGCTTCTAATCTCATGTAATTGCATGGGAAACGGCTTCAAAGACAAAAAGGATAAAAGGATTAAAGGAAAGTATCAGAAAACTCTTTTCCCACCCCAAAAAAATGAGAGCAAATATTGGATATTGTTTTGTACTCCAAACCCTGGGGCAAGAAAATTCAAGCATTAGCTCTTAACTTTTAAGCCCCATAAATTAGCCGATTTGAGGGCTGAAAATTTAAGCTAGATGCTTACACGCTCCTTGACAGCAAGCTTCTAAGTCGAGTGCATGTGGTGAAAGAGGCTTTCATCCCAATAGCTGCAGACTTTGGGTGGGTGAATGTCTATGAATCCTGATCTCTCATTGCTGCATGCCATGGCTTGTGAAAACTAAGCAAGTTGTGAGCCTGAGTTACTAGGCCTGCCTGGTCTTGTGGCCTTATGGATCCAAATTCTAATATTAATCAAATTGCATGAATAGAAGTCTCCACCTTCCAGTGCATGATAATTCATTTTAATATCAAGTCGTTGAGAACTTGAGACAGTGGTTATCAGACGTGCTGTAAGAAAATATAGTACACATTTAAATTCTTTATAGAATTTGTTGTTGCTGCAGTGGGATCTGCCTAAATTAGTTGTCTGGATATCTCTTGCTTTATATAATGCAGCATCATAGGATGCTTTGACCTTAATTAGTTGATTATTTTGCAAATAATCTCAATCATTTGTGTCAAGATATAATATAGCTATATTTTTAATGCTTTATTATTGTTTTTATAAATGTGGTTCTAGTGTACATCAAGCAGTCTTTCATCCTTTGTACTTCTAACTTATACTGTACAGGCAGATGTGTAAATCTAACTCAAGAAGACTACTTGTCAGTAACATCCATGTGCTTTATAACCCAAGCAGAGGAGAAGTTAAACTAGGCCAAGTAAGTCTCTTATGTTGCTTTGCAGTTTCTATGTCAGATCATCATTACATTATAATAACTAGATCAAAGGATCAATTTTCTTACCATTTTTTGTGTATAAAACTTCAGAAGTTAACGTTTATGTGGGATTCTTTATTGCATTATACATAATTTTCAGGGGTCATTTTTATTGAATAGTATTCTTAAGATAATCATGTAAGAATTTTTAAAAAAATATATTTTCAAGATTCATTATTGCTTTGTGGAACCTGCTATACTCTATTATTCTCTAAAACTGGAATATTTGGTATTTTCAGATTCGTTCTCTCTTGTCAGCAGCACAGACACTCTCAGAGAAATGGGGTAATGTCCCTGTTGTGCTTGCGGGTGATTTTAATAGTACTCCTCAGGTGCCATATTTCAACATATACACTTCTTTTTGTCTTTGCATTGTGTGTGTGTGTGCTGACTTTTGTTATATTGATTTTGTTTTTCAAATTTCTCATCAACAGAGTGGTATATACAAGTTCTTGTCATCATCAGAGGTGAATACTTTGAAGTTGTTAGTTACATTAACATTTTTTTGGTTTGCAAGTTCATTTTATACTGCAATGAAAACTAGGATTAATCACATAAAGAGTCTCCGATGTAGTCTATGTTCAAGGTTCTTGCTTGAAATTGGTTGTGGTTTTCAATTGCAGTTAAATATCATGTTATATGACAGAAGGGAATTATCTGGACAGAAAAACTGTCACCCTGCTCAAGTTTTAGGCTATAAAAAAGAGACAGTCAATCCATTTATCTTAATGGACAGGTACCTTTCTTTTTTTCTTTTACTTTGGCAATGAATGATATTTTATAAGCTTCTGTGCTGGTTTATATAGTAGAGAATTAGTATTTGGTTTATTCACATGCTTAAGCAGAAGTAGTGCAATTGACTTCATGGTCTAATCGCTTTCTCAGGGATTTGGTAGTTTTGCTTCTTTACCATTTTTCATTCTGCTTCCTTACCAGCTTCTGTGCTGATTTATGCTTAAGCTTCACTCTTACATTTTTCTTTCCATTCATTTTTTTCATACTCTAGTCTGTAAAAAAAATTTTATTCATTACTTATCACTGTTATTAATTTGTTAAGAGTTTCTTATTTCATCAGCATTTTTTTTATAGAAGCTACATGGAAATTCTTTTTCTTATGACGATATTGCAGATTTATATAGGAATTAATGCCCTTCTCAGATATGATTTGACCTGCATTTTCATGACTGATTTGTGTCCTATTCCATATTATATTGTATGATCTATAATTTGTAAAATGAGTGCAATTTGCTTATATCTTCTAATTGGAGAAGGTGAGTTTCTTGAATGTGGCTTAGGCTTTTCTGAGCATTATGTTCACAAGCTATTCTTTCCAGATTGTTTAAGAGCTGGACAGATGAAGAGGTAACAATTGCAACAGGACATTCTGAGCGTCACTTGGTTGTGCATCCATTGAAACTCAACAGTTCTTATGCGACAGTTAAGGTATACAGTCTTTCTTTTGTAACCCGTTATTTTCAAATATGATTTTCCTAAATCCTTCTCCCATGCTCTGGAAAAATCAAATCATCATGTTAATGGAAAGATATTATTATCCTCTGCGTAAAATGGGATTTGGTTTCCACTCCATTCAAATGAATGGTCTATTTTTTCAGGGTTCAACAAGTACTCGGGGTTTCAATGGCGAACCCTTGGCAACTTCCTACCACTCAAAGTTTCTTGGTACTGTAGATTACTTATGGTAACCAACATCTTTTGTATGCCCCATCAATGATTTTGGTTGTGGAAATTATGGTGGTTGTGACCCTAATGACAATGAACAAACAATAAGATTGTTTGCAATTGATGCAGGTACTCTGACAGTATCATACCAACAAAAGTTCTGGATACTGTTCCAATTGATATTCTCCGGAGGACAGGTGGCCTTCCGAGCAAGGTATTAGTACTTGGTTTTTTTTGGCTCACCATTTTAGATTATTACTTAGAGAGCATTTAATTTGACTGAGTGATTAGGTATGCACTTTGAGGGGACTATGGAGGCTTACAAATTGTGATGAAAAATTAGAGAAAAAAAAAATTAGCTGAGTAGATTAAGATTTTAAATTTTTGGAGAGCTCATATCTAACAGATAATTCAGATGCTTGGCGAAATCCTCTCTATACATCAGCACATTTTTCAAGAAGTGTGATTGTCATGCTTGTCTTCGCTCTTTTTTGAGTATCCCAATTGATAGGAAAAGACTGAAATTGGAGGCTGATTCTAAAATCTGTGGGTCATTGGGAAATAGAATGTTTATGCCTTTCCTTACAGGTTAAGCTAGTCTTTTTATTCATGGGTAGTTCTATGGAGAGGTGGTCCTCTGTATCAATTGACATCAGTTTCAGTATACAGTAACATATTAGGTGCCTTGGACCTTTGTTGGGTTCCAAACTCTATCAATTTCGCAATGAATAAAAAATGTCTAAATATTATTTCTCCAAATCTAACCATTCTTTTTCCTGACCAATAGAGAGTGGGAAGCGACCACTTGGCCTTGGTTTCTGAATTTGCCTTCTCACTTACAACCAATGCAACTACGGAGATAGTTGCAGCAGCAGCATCTCCTGCAGTAGAGAACTAAGAACATGACAATCTGCAGTCAGAAGACAGCTCAGGGTTTGCGTTTGGAAACAGTACTTGATTTCAAATTTACTTGGACTAGCCTGGACGATTTGGTCAGCGGCATAGTAAATTGGTAGTACAGAGGAATATAGTAAGGCAAAAGCTTCAATAAAGTTCTTTAGGTGTTTGCTGTTTTTCAATAAAGACATAGCAAGTTGTTGTGAAAAATATCCAAATGTCTTGTTTTCATTAAAGAACTTAATAGCAAATATCTAAAAATTATATTTAAGTTTGTATATATAGTAATTAAAGTATTGATAGCCATGTATTCTTTTGTGTGTCCTTCAGAAGTAATTAATCTGAATTTTCCAGCAATTTTATATAATGTATGTTCCATGTTCTTTTTTTACCCCCTAAAGCCATGAGTGATTGAATTCCAAATCGCGACTGGCCTACTGTCAAATTCTACGTATGCCAGTGGGTGATGATCAAATTTCTTTGTTGTAAAGGAGGTTTTATATTCTTCATGAGAGCTATAGCAGGTATAACTATAAGAACTATTAATACTGTGCTTTGGTGACGCAGAACACAATATTGTTCAAAGTGACTTCTGTCGTAGGGATTGATAGGAGATTTATAATCAAAGAGATTTTTGGGCTTGAATTGTGGATAAATTACAAGTCCATTTAGACTTAGTAATTTTAATTAGTAATATCATGTCATGCACTGCTTATATCTGAAAATCTAAGTTATTAAATGATGATTCATAAACAATTTTATTATAAATTATAATATTAGGTTGACAGTTTTAAAGAATTTCAGCCTAGTGTCGTAGTTGACTTGATTTTAAATAGGTTTTAAAATTAAAGTGTGTTGTTTGAATTGGATTTTGGTTGATCTAATACAAGCATGGCCAGCATGGAGTGGCTTGATTTTATTTTATTCTTTAAATTTATTGTAGAAATTATAATATAAGTAAAATAATTTCATATAAATTCTTGTAAATTATATTTTACCTCTGAAAAAAATTAAAACTTTTATACAAGTTTTCAGAAATTTTTTAATTTTTTAAATTTAAACTGAGCTGGGTTGGGCTATATTGGATCTCAGGGCCAACCCCACCCAATTATATGGCCTTACTTGACTTTGTTTTTGGGCAGTCACCCAATTCAGCTCTAATTTGGCTAAACAAGACTAAATACCCGAGGCCACTGAAGTTGACTAATGTTCATTGAAAACATGAATCGACCATTTCAGAAAACAATCTTCGAGATACGAAAAACTTTGTTTCAAGAAAATCCCAAATTGAAACCGCCAACTTTCATGTTTTTCGTGAAGTATATGTTTCACGAAACAAAAGAAACATTTGGCGAAGTAGACTTGAATTCTATTTTACTGACATGGATTCTGTGATCTCCACGGATCTTATTTCACTTTTGTTGGATAATCCTGAAGGTTGAAAGAGCCTTGAGCTATTTCAGTCAACCTCAGGCTTTTTTTTAAAGGTTTTTTTGGCCAAAAAAAACTTATTTAAGGGTCTTTCAGTAAAAATATAAAATGTATGTGTGTATATATATATATATATATATATATAAATTTAATCTATAATTCTAAATTTATAAAAATTGAAAAACTATAAAAATTATATTTTTATTAAAAAATAATTCAAAAATATAAAAAATATTTTTAAATTTTTATCTTAAAAATAAACCCAAATAGTTCTTAACCGTTATAATTGTTAATAGGAAGCAAATTTAAATAGTCTAAATTTTTTTTAATGTTATAAAAACCAAATATAAGATAAAAACTATTTTCTAAATTAAAAATCGTTTTCATATTATATTTTATTTTTTTAAAATAAAAATAAAAAAATAAAAAATAAAAAGAAAGATTATCTGGCACTCTGAAAGCAGTAGCACAGAACTCGAGTCGCAAATGGGAGGTCTCTTCAAAGCCACGTGTAAGTCACGGTGGGTGGTAGCAAATTCTCTTTAGGGCCTTCTCTCTATCCAACTTCCAATCTGGACCGTTCATCTGCTCCCAAGCGAACTCTCTAACGATTCAGATTTTTCTACATATTCAGGAGAAGATATATATATATATATATATAATCCATGCATTTTTATTGTTTATATATTGTTTTTAACCTTTCATCAGTTTACTGTTTATTTATACTGTTTTTTTCTTTTTGTAAAACCTGCTATTTTCTTTTATTTTTTATTTTTTCCTTTTCTTCTGTGGAGCCACAACAAAAAAATTTAACTCGCTAGCATCTGCAGGGGCCATGCTGGTTCCTAATAATCCCCGATTCTTCACGTTACGTGTAACATAATCCACAACAATATGACTAGACTGCGACACATAGCGACTTGCCCAATCCTAGTCGTCCACGTGGAATTCCAAATTTAACTGGGTTTCCCTCCTTGCGAGGCAAGGATCGTCCGGGCCCTCATCGTCCCTCCTCAGATTACAGGTCCCTAATTTCGAACTCTTTCCCCTTGATTTCCTTTAGCAGATTTGAATTTACGCTTCTATTGCGATTCGATTTTGAGTGCCTCTTTTTTGATTTCGTGTATCTATTCCATTTCTGTCTCATTCTCGAGCGATTTGATTGGAATATAACCTGAAATTTTATAGCGTATGATGCAACGGTTGGTTGACAACGTCCTTGCTGTTACAAAAGAGTAAGGCCATGTTTTTATCAATATGGTTGCGAATCTATATCATGATATTTGATTATATGTACCTTGATTGAATGTCAGTAAAGAGTAAGGCCATGTTTTTATCAATGTGGTTACGAATTTATATCATGATACTTGATGTATCTTAATTGAAATGGGTGTCAGTGTTTGTTTGTCATTGTTATGTAGTTAGGTTACGAGCGTTGCTGCTGAAATGATTCGATGCTTAAAATGTATTTTTTCGTTGTGTCTATATAATTAGTTACTGCCTGATTTTTCTTCTTACGGATCTAGGCAGGACGTGATCAATATATGGCTGTAGTTTGCTTTTTGAATCTGAATTCATGTAATTTTATGGGTTCTGGGCAATGGGTTGTTTAATATTCTTTTGACCGTCCAATGGGTATCAGACGTTTGTTGGATGCAGCTGAATCCTCTTTTCTTTTTTTTCTTTTTTTTTTCTTGGGCGGGTTTTTGTTGATTCGCAGAATGATTTGATGCCATCACAGCAATATCGATGGCTTTATTTATTTATTTATTAGGGGGTAAAAATGCATACCTTTTTGCTATGTATGTCTATCTATGTTGATTTGCTTCAGTAGATATATTATTTGGCTGTAGTGTTTTTTGTTGTTATTTGTTGAGGTGTTATTTCAGTCAGTTATTGACTTGCTGCAGTTTAATAAGAAAGTTGAAAGATATAGGAATATGGTTCTGTATGGTCTCGCTCTTATTCATGGATTTGATGCATCATGTTTTGATTGATAGAACATTTGGTTGCTGATGGTTGAGTATATAATTTCAACCAGTGCTGCCTTTGTAAATTTGAAGCCAATAAAAAGCTTAAGGTTTTACTAAATTGTGACAAGATGTGGTTTTACAATTATAGAAGTTTGAGTTTTGCAGTTTCACTCAGAAATTTGGAAAAAAAAAAATAATAAATTACCCAAATTGGCCTCATACTAAGATCTTGCACCCAGTGTTAAGTGAATGTAGAATTAGGTGTTTTGACTAAGTCATTTAATAGTTTATTTGCTTCAATAGTTGTTTCAATTACGTGTGTATCTCTCCCTAAATTATCAACATTGCAAATACAAATTCTGTTGTGTTGTTGATCAGTTGGTTATACAGTTTCGAGTTGCCAATAATTTGAAAATACTTAGTCTGAAGAAATTTTGGAACATTATACTTTTGGTTTCATCGAAAGTTGCACCATCTATTTATGCATGAATGTTCTAAAGCCATGGACCTTATTTATTTTCTTTGTCAGGGGAAATTCAACTCAAAAGCTTAAGTTGTAAAGTGAAAGCCCATGGATAGTTTAATTCAACTCAAAAGCTTTAGCTATTAAGGCCCATGAATAGTTTTTATTATATACTCTAACAGTCTTCAATTGTATGTGTGGCTGGAGGATGAACATTTGCATTTGATTTTTAGTTCAGGTCAGTGAAGACAGTTACTTATGAGTCTTTGAACAATATTGTGAGGCTGATCAATGGAGTTTCAGCACTTTTGTTGACATTTCTACCAGGGAAAGCAACTATACTTGAAGGTATTCATGGTTGGGAGCTCAGACCAGCTTTCCGTGGACCACGGTTTCCACGTTGGATGGAAAAGTAAGTTTTGCACACTGGCATTAGTAATTTCTGTGGTAATTTTTCTATATAAAAAACTTGCATGGTCTTATGCTAACCTCTAGTTGATTTACGAGGTTGGATTTTTTCCTCTCAGCCTTTGCCTTTACGACAAGTGGAGGGGTAATATGCTATGGTCAAGGAATACCATTGTTTGAAAGTCATTGATTTAGTTATGAGAAGCTTTTTCTTTAATAATTATTCCAGTATTACATTTTTTGTTATGGTTACCATTCTCAATGCCACATGCCACATGCCACATGCTGGTTGTGTGTACAGGTATTGATTCATTTTGGTGCATCTCTGCATGCACTGAGGCTTCATCCCCGAATCTTCCTTTGGTTCTGATGAGGTGCCTTTAAAGTGTATAGCCTTTACCTGCTCACTGTGCCTTTTGGCAAGGTGCAGGGTGCTGTCATGATGCATGGTTGATTGAAAAAAAAAGAAGGTAGAACTGAATTAGACAAAATTGGAAAGAAATCACAATTAGGCCTTCTGGTTTTTTTTTTCAAACTAATAGTGACAGTAAATCTAATGTCATTAAGAAAAAGAAAGAATTAAATGAAGATTAGAGAAATGGTAAATTAGGGGAGATAAGGAACACTAGAGTCTAGAGAGTGAAGTTAAAGTGAACTAGAAAAAAAAAGGCTAGGGATCAATGACTTAGGAAACGAATTGCTTTGACTTAAACATACTAGTGTATTAAATTTATTCCTGTTTTATAGAAATGAATAAGGTCTTATATGTATTTTATACTGTGCATTATATTATTATTTTAGTCTACATTCTTTTAGATTATTGTATTATTTATGTTTGTATTATTCTCTTTTAATTTTTGGAAAATTGCAGTTTAGAATATGCATTTAGATTTTTTTTACAGATGCCTATCATTATATCTTGATGATGTGGCATCTGTAATCTTGAATGCAGCTCTTGACACTATTTTTCTTGCCTTCCCCCCCCCCCCCCCCCCCCAGTGGTGTGTCCTCTTTCAACCGGTTCATTCATGAACTTTCTGTGGATTCTGATACTTCAAGCCTGGACTACTTATCTGGAGAAGAAGATAGTTGTGGATATGAATCTCCTGGATCTCCCTTATCTCAAAGTTCTAGAGCCTCTAGAACTAGTTTTACCAAGTATGGTAGGCATCAGATGGATTGGATCCAGCATATCATGATTTGGGTTTTGTTTCCCATTAAGTTTTTGCTGGGGATTCCAGTTCGTTTTGTTCAGTTGGCTTATTCTAGGGTGTCAAAAACCTCATCTATCTCTGGAAGCCCACATCCTTCATGTTTGCATTCAGCGAAGAGAGTGCAAAGCCTCAAAGACCACGTTATTCACCGTGCAACTGATCGGAGACGTGGGGTCATTGAGGTTGGGCAATAATTGCAATCTGTCAGTTTATTTTGTGTTTTGATGATAATTCTTGAATATATTTTAGATAGATTTTACATGCTTATAATTTGTGTGTTGCTCATCGAATTCTTTTGTCAATCAGGATCTTCATCTGGCCATAGAGATATGTATAGAAGCTGTATTTGATGTTGTTCACAAGGCTGCACACCTTCTTCTTTGCCCCTCAGAAGCTTTTGGGACATTAACCCGGTTGTTTTCATCTCATGAAAGTGGCATTAAGGAAGATCATGATGTTCTGGATGCTTCTGTTTCTGCAGCTGCGCTGGGGGAGAATGATCCAAAACCATCAGAGGGGAATACTGGCTTTAATCAGTCTTTGAATACAGATGCTCGGACATGTCAGGATGTCATAACAGAGCTTGGGTAAAGGCTATTCTGTATCTTCCTTTATCCAATTCTTTTTGTTTTGAAATTTTGTTTGTCTGCTTCATAATTTCTACTCCTTCCTGTGACAGGTATCCATATGAAGCTATCCATGTGATCACCACAGATGGATATGTTCTTCTTTTGGAAAGAATACCTAGGTAAATGGACTCTAGAGGGAAATTTATCCTCTTTGATTATTGAACTGAATTTGACCTTCCAAAGTTGAAATTTAAATGCATGCCGTCTGGTATCCACTGTGCATCACTACAAAAATGCAGACATCATGCATGGTATAATTGACATATGCTGATCTCTCAGCTGTTTTATTAGTGTCAGTTATGAATCACATTGGAAACTTGAAATGGAACTATTATGTTGGGAATAAATCTTTTTTCTGTTAGTCATATGTCTTTTTAAACTGAAGTTATGGTTTATTCCTAACAGATATAGTAATAAAAGGATTGAAACTCTTAAATATCATGTGCAGATGCAGAGAGCACTGAGGAGGCCGGAAGACAATGTTAATGTTTGAATATAGTGAATTATAAAAAAATGGATGACAATATGGGGGAATGGGAAAAATATTCATGTTGAAAAAAATAAGTTTGCTATAATTTCTAGAAGATGGATGTTGTGCTATAAATTTAACATGGTGTCTAGTGTCTAATACTTGTAATCTGGTGTTGCAGGCGAGATGCACGAAAAGCTGTTTATCTTCAGCATGGAATTTTAGATTCATCCATGGGGTGAGTCATATTGTTGTCTCTTTCTTGCTTAGTTCTCATTGATTCTGTAATTAATTTTACTTGTATGAGAAGTTTAAAGAGTTACATGGTCTATTTATGTTTGAAAAGCTCCCATTTTTAAATAAACAGTACTTTTTCTTAAGAGGAGTCATTACTTCAGAACAGTGAAGATGATCATGTTAATGGTGATGCCAGTTTAATGACCATATAAATGCTCATATAGTTGCAGATGCATCCGTGCATGCACAGGTACACACAGTTTGTAAAGTATGTTGGCTAAGTTTTGCTTTATCTGTGTTAGCAGCTTCATGAGTCCTATTATTAATTATTTTAATAGAGTTACAGATTTATATGTGGAGTTGGCTTCGTTTAACAAAGGCTATAGTAGTTTACTCCTCAACCTCAAGAATAGTCTAATGCTAAACTTAGCAACTCGTTAGAAGTATGTTTTGGCTGACCAAACTTTCTCACTATTTGTGAGATTGTAGGGCTACCTTACCATATACAGTAACCAATAAATGAATGGTTTCTTATGGGGGAGGAAATATGTTAGTTAATTGAAAAACATCTGTCCTCGAAGTTCAACAATTAAAGGTTTAGTTTTGCACAAATTTGTTGGAGATAATGATATCTGTTGCCTATGAATTTTATGCTTCAGGTTTTGGATCAAAGTACAAGGAATGGGGATGAGTCTTTGAGGTCTATTGGGTGGGATCATGCTCTGTTATTAGTGTCTTTGTTTGTGTTGAGAAAATAGATACCACAAGTTAAGGAGAACTCAATATGAACGACTTCAATTTGGAAAGTAGTTCCTTCACATTTTGAGATCCAATACAAAGGCAAACCTCTTTTTAATTAAACAAAATAGAACCCGAGTTGCTGATTATTTTTTATTTTTTGATGTGGAGGTTAGGGTTATTAAGTTGGGATTCATGATGGATGATGCGTGTGCTTTAATACCATGTTGAAAAAATAGTAAGAGGAAAGAAAAAGTTAGGAAGAAAAGGAAGGAGGGCCAAAAGAATATGTTATTGAACTCTCAATCACATGGTATAACCATGTATAAAATTGACAGTCACACTCCAATCTCTTTGTGTTACTGTTGATGACCACACAAATACACTTATACTGTTCACTTTGGCTCCCTGTGCACTGCAAGCAATTCTCATTTTATCCTACAAAACCTTTCTAAAATGTTAATACCTTTTAACAGTTTGAAGGGTTGTTTGAGAATACATGGGACCAGCTGGCACTTTGAAGGGCCTGCTAGCACTTATTGTTCTTTATTTCTCTAGTTTTTTTTTTTCCTTTTTCCCTTGGTGAAAGTGATTCTGAGTTGCTTAGAAAATAGTTATATTTGGAATAGGCTTTTGGGATTTTCTGTGAAGAATCCTGGATCTGCTCACTCTAAACAAATTTCTGGTGATTCATTTTAGAGGCTGTGGGTGAATTAAAGAAGTGACACCTTGGTAGTTGTACCACATGTGCTGTCATTTAACTCATTTGGTTGCAGCCTAAAGCGAGTATTTTTAAAGAGGATGCCTAACCCTTATTATGGTATAAAGTTGTTTGTTTGACTTTCTTTTGTTCCTCGATTTTATTGAAGGAGTTTCTTTGTTAGACATGTGTATAGAGTGGTGAGATTCTCTCTCTTTCTCGCTATTTTACTTCCTCCTGGAGGTAGGGGTTAATTCTTGCTATTTTGTTGCATGTTGTCCTTCATCTGTTTGTTGAGGAGGATATTGATAGCTTCTTGTTTAATATTTCGGATAAGAACATTAAAGGGAGAGTAATGAAGATGATGAACAAGGGATGTATATGGCTTCTAATTTAGATATGGATTACTACACTTTGTTATATATTACAAGGCATCACCCATCTCCTATTTATAGGAGTAGGAAACTGGTGGGTGTATCTTTCACAAATAGTGCATCTAAAATATAATATTACAACTTATGATGATATCTATTGCCTATAGCTAGCCTCCCACCTTCAGTAGCATAATTACTTCAATATGTGTTGTATTAGATTTTGTCTTCGATTTAATGCGTCCACTGCCTCTTTGGAATTCTCTTTCATTTACTTCATTGTGAAACTCGTTTATTAATTTTTCTAGATTAATATACTTTAATACTCCCCCCTTAATCTAGAAAAATTTATAACTCCAAACATTTGTCTGAGCTTGATAAATTTCTCTTCGGTAATCGGCTTTCTAAAATTATCTACAAGTTAATTTTCAGTCCTACAAAACTCCACGTTAATTTCTTCTTGTTCCATGAGCTCTCGAATGAGGTGATGTCGAATCTCAATATGCATGGTATAGTTGTGAAAAATAGGAATTTTCTTGTCATGGCAATAATGGGCTTGTTGTCACAATAGATTTTTGTTGGCATCTTGGCACATTGATGTACATTCTCCAAGATCCCTCTGAGCTAAACTGTTTCACATGCTGCACTTGTAGCTGCCATATATTCTGATTTTTCTTATGAAAGTGCGACTAGTATCCTATTATGCTTTTTTTGTTGTCAATGCATCTGCCCAATTGCTATTAGTGTAACTAGTTAAATTGCAATCATCTTTTATTTTGTATAAGATGTCAAAATTCTTTGTACCTTTGACTTATCTCAGAATTCATTTTGCAACTATGAGATAAATCCCCTCTCATGAATTTTGAAACAATGCTGACAACACATACTAGGGGGCTTGGTGTTTGTAAGATAAATCAACAAGCTAACAAGACTTTGGTAGATCATCTCGTCCGCCTTTTCTTTTCTGTTCGCCTTTGATAGTTTCTCATTAGTTTCCATTGGAGTGAATGCTGGCTTGCAGTCTTGCATCTTGAAGTTTTTCAGCAAATCATTAGCATATTTTTCTTGAGAAATAAATATCTATACAAGTTTTTGCTTGACTTGCATTTCAAGAAGGGGTCTCTTAAGGCCAAGAGTGGTTATCTTGTACTCCTTCATCATGGCATGCATAAAGTCTTCAATCATCTTTATGTTGAATCGTCCACAATATAGGCATAGGATGAGGAAACATTCTTCATGCATCTTCACATATAATGATGGCTCATTTGGGCTTTTGATGAAACTGTGATTAAGAAAATACTCATCTATTTTACTATTCCATGCACGTGATGCTTGCCTCAATTTATAGAGTGCTTTCTTATATAAATATTCTTTGTTTTCTTTGCCTCAAACCGCATACCCTTGAGATTGCTCCACATGTACATCTTTTTCAATTTCTCCATTCAGGAACACAAACTCTATGTCTAATTGAACTACTAGTAGTTTTAGTTGGATGGCTAAAGCAATTATCATTCTTATTGTTTCCATGTGTACCACGAGAGAGGTGACTTGTTGAGGTCAATACCTAGTTGTTGAGAATATCTTTTTGCTACAATCTGTGCTATGTATTTCTGGACTGACCTGTCTTCATTGTACTTGATTTTGTAGACCTGTTTCAACCCAATGATATCTCAATCATCTTGATTTCTTTGTCCATGGCTCTTCATTTTTTTTAAGCTTCTTCATATCTTTATGGCTCACATGAAAATAATGCGACATTACAAGTTTGATCAATATTTTGCAATAATTGCATCTTTCTTGGAAGAGATGAATATGGTGACAAGCTTTGTTGTCTTAAAGGTTGACTTGTGCTTGGGTCTAGATCAACTCTTGCATTCCCCTCAGCTTCAAAACATTGAGCTCTTTCAAGTGCTTAATTGCTCTATTTTCAATTTACTTCTTCATGAAAGATGACATCCCTTGAAATAATTAATTGTTTTGTACCAAGATTATAGAGACAATAGCCCTTGGATTTGTCACTGTATCCAATAAGGATACATTTTTCTCTTTTCTTGTCCAGCTTGTCTCTATTCCCTTTTGGAATGTGGGCATAGACAATACAACCAAAGACTCTGAAATGATTAATTTTCAGCGTCTTTTTTTTTAAACCAAGCTTTATACAACATTCTATTTGAAATTGCCTTCGTGGCAGATCAATTGAGAATGTAGATTGCTGTGTTAACAACTTCAGCTCACAAATTTTTGGTAGATTTTTGCCTTGGAGCATAGTGGTGCCATCTCAACAATGGTTCTATTTTTTCTTTTTGCAACACCATTTTGCTGAGGCATATGTGGGACTGTGAGTTCCTTTTTGATGCTGTGCTTCTTGTAGAACTTGATGAATCTTTGATCAATAAATTCTTTGCTATGATTAGTCCTCAAAACTTTAAGAAAATGTCCACTTTGTTTTTCAACAAGGGCTTTAAATTGTGTGAAATAAAAAAATGCATGTGATTTTTGCTCAATAAAATAAAACCATATCATATAGGTATAATCATTGACAACAAGTAGAACATATCTCTTTCCACTAGGAGTGGGGTTTCAGGAAGGAACTCAAATATCCACATGTATCAACTCCAGTGGAGCTTTTACTCTCCAAGGTGATTTGGGGAATGACAATTTATGCATTTTCCAAAAATATATCCTTCACAGACCTTTTTCTCAAAGGGCACAGATGATAGTCCAAGCACCATTTCTTTCTGATTTAGTAATTTAAGGCCATAAAAATTCAAATGGTCATATCTCAAATGCCATGGTGTGGATTCCTTTACATTTTTACATTTTATTGCATATTTTTGCCCAAATGGTATAGTCAAAAGAAAAATTTTATTAGGAGCCATTTTAATAGTAGTTATAAATTGTACTTTATTCTTATCAAATATTATGCATCTATTATCATCAAAAATCAGTTTGTAGCCTTTTTAAATCAATTGGTCAACACATAATAAATTTTGTGTGAAACCCAAAGTGTAATAAGTATCATGAATAAAGTTTTGTTGGTCATTTTTTGTCTTTATGGCTATAATACTTTTGCCTTCAATTTCTTGCATTTTTCATTACCAACTGTAACTTAGAATTTTTTTACTTTCATTTATTTTGACAAAGCAAATTTTGTCGCTTGTCATGTGGTTTGAACGACCACTATCAAGATACCAAACATCTCTTGATTCTTAAAAAGAAAATACAGAATAAAATATTTGATCAAGAGAATGATTTTTTTCAATGAAATTCGCTTTTTCTTTCTGCCAATACTAACAATGTTTTTCAAAATGATTGTGCCTTTTGCACCTTTTGCATTTGTATCGACAATTTTTTGTGTCATGATTATTTTTATTGCATAGGTTATAATAGAAGTTTGACTTATTTTTGCTCCCTTGATTTTTTGCAATTCTTTCTCCCCTTTCCACGGTAATTGGATTATCCTTTGTTTTGAGGATTTTGACCATAGTCATTCTTTTTTATCTCCACTATTTTTGGAGATATTTATTTTTGTTTGAAAAGCTTGCTCTAATGGTGGCTCAAATCTTTACATTCTCTCTTCATAGGCTTGGAAAGATTCCATGAGCTCTACTAGAGTAAGCATTGATAAATCTTTGACTTCTTCAATTGCAACCACCAGATACTTAAATTTTGTTGGAAGGCTTCTTAATAATTTTTAATAATTTTCTTTTATGGTGTTTCCATAAAAAAAAATTTGTATTGATTCACTTTCCTTCATCATTAAAATATCAAAATCTCTCTATAAAGATTAAAATTTGATAGTGATTATCTTATCAGAACCTTTGTACTAATTCTTTAAAATTTCCTATGCCTCCTTTGTAGTGCTGGCATTCATGATATTTGAAAAGATTACATTGCTTACCTTTTGTGAATGAGGAGTAAGGTTTTTGCATATTTTGCTTGTATTCCTTTTGCTTTGCAGCTGTCCATGACACTTGTTCTTTTGGGGTTGGTTCTTGAGATGCTTCTACTACTATTTCTCACAAGTCTTGTGAGATGAATAAGGTTTTCATTTTTATACTCCAAAATTCACAGGCTTCACCTTTAAATATGACAATTGAAGCTTGAGTATAATTGAAGGTAGTTGATTGGAGATGGCTGTGAAGGCTATAGGACTAATAGGAGAGATATAAAAATATGGTATTGAGGTGGCTAGGTATGATTAAATGATTGAAACCAAGGCTTTGATACCACTAATAGCCTCTTGTTTAATATTTCGGATATGAAGATTGAAGGGAGAGTGATAAAGATGATGAACAGGGGACGTATATAGCTTCTGATTTAGCTGTGGATTGCTACACTTTGTTATATATTACAAGGCATCACTCGTGTCCTATTTGTAGGAGTAAGAAGCCGATGGGTGTATCTTTCACAAATAGTGCATCTAAAATATAATATTGCAACATATGATGACATCTATTGCCTACGGCAAGTCGCCCACCTCCCATAGCATAATTACTTTAGCCTGTGTTGTGTCAGATTTTGTCTTCAATTTAATGCATCCACCGCCTCTCTGGAATTCTCTTTCATTTACTTATTGTGAAGCTAGTTTATTAATTTTTCAAGATTAATATACTTTAACAGATATTTATCCTCTGTCAATATATTCCTCTTTCAGTGATAAGATCCCTTTTTTGTTGAAAAAATAACTTTAAAAAAATGATTGAGTTGTCAATTATCTTCATTCCTAGTTGCCTGGCTTTAGAGGTTTCATTTTTTGGCCATGATGCTAGGAACTTGGTTTCAAATTATTCACTTCTTTAGCCACCAAAGGTGGATAGATAATATGGTATGCTAACAAGTGAAATGTTTTTGGTCCAGTTGGGTATCTAATGGGGTTGTTGGCTCTCCAGCTTTTGCAGCCTATGATCAAGGTTTGTTATATTTTTCAAGACGATATGTTCACTTATGAGAACATATATCAGTTTCTAGAATTATTACATGTAGAATTTTGTTTTCTCTGCAGGGTATGATGTATTTCTGGGGAACTTTCGTGGTTTGGTCTCAAGGGAACATGTCAACAAGAAAATCTCATCACATCAGTAAGTTCACAAAGCAAACTCTAATTGATTTGTGTTTTGTCGTCTATATAATCTGGATTTTTATCTAATTTTATTTTATGCATATTTGGGCTGTGATATAAATGATGATACTTTACCTGAATTTTTTAATGCAGATACTGGCAGTACTCCATCAATGAGCATGGGATTGAGGATATTCCTGCTATGATAGAAAAAATCCATCAAGTAAAAACTGCGGAATTGAGGCTTAGTAAACCTGATTATGAAGAAGAAACTAATGATGATCAGCCTTATAAGCTTTGTGCAATTTGCCATAGTCTGGGAGGTGCTGGTATGATTATGTATGTTATTACACGCAGAATTGAAGGAAAGCCTCACAGACTTTCAAGAATGGTTTGTTTATCACCTGCCGGTTTTCATTATGACTCTAACCTGGGTTTTTCTGTGGTGGAGCATCTATTACTTCTGCTGGCTCCTATTTTGTCTCCTTTTTTGCCTGCTTTCTATATACCAACCAGATTTTTTCGTATGCTTCTCAACAAGTTAGCTCGCGACCTGCATAACCTACCAGCAGTTGGAGGATTGGTTCAGACTTTAATGGGTTATGTTGTTGGTGGAGACAGCTCAAACTGGGTTGGAGTATTAGGGTTACCCCATTACAACATGAATGACATGCCTGGAGTATCTTTTCGAGTTGCTATCCATCTCGCACAGATTAAGCGAACTGGAAAATTTAGACTGTTTGATTATGGAAGTGCATCTGCTAATACGGAGGTGTATGGTTCCCCTGAGCCTTTGGACTTGGGTGAATACTACGGGCTCATTGACATTCCTGCCGATCTGGTTGCTGGGCAAAAAGACAAAGTGATAAGACCTTCAATGGTTAGAAGGCACTATAAGTTGATGAAGGATGCTGGTGTTGATGTATCATATAATGAGTTTGAATATGCTCACTTGGACTTCACCTTCTCCCACCACGAAGAACTCTTGTCCTTTGTTACGTCACGCTTGCTTCTTGTGGAGCCTAATTCAAAGCATCTAGTCAATCAGAGGTCCATGAGGTCAAGGAAGAAAGGACGAGTTAGCAACTAGTGATGGAATATGCCAAATTTCAACGTCTTACTGCTAGCTTTTTTTTTGCTATGGCGGGTTTGCAATCTTCAGCGGAGGATCACTGTTTATGATTGAATAATGTTATATATATATATATATATATATATATACCAGTTTAATGATAGAGGGGTTCTGTACATGTGGTCATCTTTCCTTCAAATCTTTATATTTTTTCCCTTTCTGTTTGGAGGAAAAGTAGATCTTGAAAGAAAAAAAAATGATTTCATTTACTTTGTAAAATATTGTACACTATATATCAGAACGACATCAGAGTGAAGCTATATTGAATTATTGATGTTGTTGTTTGTTTGTAATTGTTTACTTTGGAAATGTGGTACTGTTGCGAGAGATTTCCCAGAATTCGCTAATTGGAGCACTTATCAATAATTTTTTTGAAAAAAAATTTATATGTAGTTATTTATCTTTATTATCAATTTTTTTAATTAAAATATGAGAGGTTTATAATTATTTGATAATATCATAAATTATATAATTTTTTAATTAAAATATGCACTTATCATGATATTATTAAAAAATTATATGCTTATTATATTTTAATTAAAAATTTTAATAACAAATATATAAAGAATTATATTTAAATTTAATCTTTTTCCCTCTTCAATTTGCAAGGAGATTAGATTAGGACCCTACTTAAATTCCATTCTAGCTCATATTATCTTAGCTTTGTTCTCAGGTCACTGATGTGTTTTATTTTATGTAGACTAGATTTCTATCATGTTCATACTTCATACTCATTAGATTTGTTTCTGTTAATAATTAATATATTTTATTTTATTTTATTTTTTCATTAGACATGGTTTTACTGCTGACCAATATTTTAAAAAAATCGTTTACTATACAAAAGAGTCACATCCAAGTAATTCTAAATCTAGTCTTATGAAAATTGTATGCCATATTTTATATTTGGACAATATGGTAGGATACATTTCTCATTTATAAATCATTTCTACTTTTAAATTTTATTTTTACAGAGTACATCTTAATTCTGAGGGTGTCGTACCTGTGGCAACTAAACTTGAAAATCTTGTTTAATTCTAGCACAAGATAGAACTCATAAGCAAGAAGATGGACCCAAGTTAAATGACATGTTATAAACAAACTCTGAAATAAGTTAATATTTGTTCGTTTTAAGTTAATTTTGCTAATGACACTAGACATAAAATCCAGAATTATATAAGTTGAAACGAAAGTCATCTCTGATATCTGTCTGTCTGACCAAACTTCTCATCATCAAGAAAATAGAGTTAGCCATAAAGGGAACATTTATGTAAGTTTGTAAATTCTTAAGGTTAATGTGCAAAACTATGCTCTCTCTCTCTCTGTCTCTTTCTCTCCAAGTTCTTTTCATCTGCTTCTACTCGCAAACCCTGTGTCTCCTACTGTTGTAGCTACTTCAGCTTCATGTTGGTTGATCTTAAGAGCAGGCTGTCGTACATGAAATTCCTGGATCATTCATTCATTAATTAATCAAAATGTCAAGATAATTATTGTGAAATATGAAGCATTAGATGTTGAAATATATGGAGTTTTGAAATTTAAATCCTATTTAGAGGTATGAATTAAGATTAACCTGGCTCTAGCTCTCAAAAGCCTTAAGCTTATTAGGGTCAAGTTAAAACAAATTCATTTTGCACAAGGACCAAAAAAATCTAGTTCAACCCACCCATATTAGAGGTGCTGGTTGATCCTATCGGCTCGGCTTAATTAGGGGCTACACTAAATGTTAGCTCTAAAATAAATATGTAAACTATTAATAAATTAATTTTTTAAGAATATATTGTTATCTCCTTAGAGCTAGCCCTTCTCCGGCTTTGCTTAATTATAAATATATTTTCTTTTAAAAAAATGTCGAATCCTAAAAGTTAATTTCACTCGGACAACTGATTAAACCCTTAAATCAAATAAGATCCAGTTAAAAAGTCCTTTAAGAGATAGACTACTATTTTATTAACTCAACCCTATGCTTGCAACATGGATAGTCTGCAGTAATATTCATTACTGTAGACGGTGGAATTGGGGCAAAAATATTTTTTAATTAAAAAATAATGTAAGATATTTAAAATTAGTAATCAGAAGAACAAAAATTGTAATTATAAAAAATTACACTTCAAAAACTTTTACTATATATTATTTTTTTTAATCTCCAAGAAAAACGTGTTTTGCCCTTATACATCGTCATTGTTACTGCAGACAATTCACATTCACTAGTATGGGTGGGTTACTTAGGATTTAATTTAAGACAAAAAGGTAATTAATTGTGGAATAATTATTGATATATATATATATATATATATATGTCTTACCCCTTGGAAAAGTGTTCCAATGAAGTAGTATGGCTGAATGGTAGGAGTTAAGATCAACGTCTGTGAAGGCAGATTAAATCTTGCACACTGAAATCCACAGGCTTGATTGGGGTCAGGAAGATTTAATATGAAGAAAAGTAGACAACTTGCAATATGTGCTAAATAATATAATCACTGTAAGCAACAGAAAATGCACAAGTCGTTGTACTGTTATATATTTGACTTACAAGATTTCTGGTGCTCAGAATTTCGAATAATTGGTACTTCGGCATCAACATTTTGAAAACCAAGTCATTGACCCGATCATTGAGTGTGCTGCATTCAAATGATATATATATATATATATATATATATATAAGCAATCTTCGTATAATTAAGCAATGCTATTTAGTCACAACTCTCAACTGTAAACGATTAATATATGTGAAATGTGAATGTGATTCATCTGAGTTTAAGAAAACAGCAAAGTTGAGGGAGACTATTATTAAAACTCGAATAGAGCCATATGTGGGTCAGTTATGTGCAGTTGTGATTGTATAGTATTGTGTAAGTAGATAGCATTTTCATTAGATTATTACATTATGAATTCGGGTATATTATAAAATTGAATTATGATATAATAATAATTAAATATTATTAAATATAAAATAATATTTTTAATAAAATTGTTATTAAAATTATACTCATTAATTACCCAGAGTCAAATAAATATTGTTAAAAGCTTCTAATTATTAAATAAGTAATATTTTAAACAATTAAACATGAAATATCCAATAAGAGTATTATTTTATATTTAACAATTATTCCTTCATAATTAAAGTTTATAGTGTGTTCCCGTTCATGGTATCACCACTTATAAGCATGGTTATTGAAAACGCGAGTTACATTGTAGAAACGTTTGTGTTCACATTTATATATATATATAAAAGTTGTAACGATTGCTTTCAAACTCGAAAATCAACAAGCATGGAGCAAACTCAGATAAAGATGTAAACTTATAGCAAACTCGCGCATTTTCACTTGTGCATGTACGTTTTCCATCTCAGCAGTAAAAATGATAATGAAGTCATGTGAGTGGATCCAACAGTGTAGCTTCTTTGTTTGGTTTTATTGGCAATGGAGCTATATGAGTGAGTTTTATATGAAGGAAAAGTGAGTCCATTTTAATTTTAGTTTAAGTATTTGAAATTTTTTTCTTAAATATTTGAATTTAAAAATATAAAAATTTTAAAATTCATGTTATATATATCTTAAATAATATATTAAAATATTAATTTATATATATATATATTATGTTTGAATTTTGCATCTATAAATTTTTAAGTAAATTTCATTTGCTAAAAGACTATGCATACTTCATTTTTACTTATTTAATATTATTTAATAGTTTTATTTAAAATAATTCTTGTCCACAAGGATTTGGATAGCTTCAGAGTTTAAAAAAGCAAATATTATTTCCTAATAATTATTTATGTATGAGTTTTGTTGAAATTTTTATATTAAATATTATGGTTTATGGATAATTTTTTTTGAATTAATATAATTTAAATTATATTTAAATTTCTTACTCTATATTATATTTTAACTATTATGTATAATATAATTTAATATTTTAATAATTATTTATGAACAGAGATAAACTTTTATGAATTTACATTATAAATTTACGTTACGAATTTACTTTCCTTTTACAAGTTTATTTAAGGTCATAAATTTGATAATATTACTCATAAGAAAGAGTAGTGATAATATAAACATGAGAGAATACCATCTACTCTAGTTATAACTCACTAATTTTATGTAATAATTATAATTTTATTAATAAATTTAATAAAATAAGCAAAATATTACTATATACTGTTCTACGTTTAATAATAATTATATTATTTTCAAATTTATTGTATGATCAGGCTTAATCATAAGCTACAAATGTCGCACACGTGTGTACAGGGGGGGGGGGGGGTGGAACATGAAGTAAAATACGTAGCCTTCAATGTGGGTCTAATTTGGAATTTTAAAATCACCTGGTACCGTCTAGAACGCTCTGTGCCTTGACATCGCTAATTTGCAGCCATTGAGGCCACGTAGCAGTAAGCCTGCAAATTAAAGGGCCTAAACTCTCAGAGTTGTTTGAATATATATGAAGAGAATTAATTGATAACAGTAAGTATATATGTGAAATTAAATGGAGAAATATGTAAATACACAAATAGAACTAATTTAATTAGCAAATTCTGCTTGCATGGGGCAACAGGTAAATCCACTTACGTTGGGGGTGCTGTTATCTTCCTGTAGGCCTGTTTCAAGAGGAACATATAGAGTCACTAATTTGTAGCTAATTGCTGATTAATTAAAAAATTAACGCTAATATTTTGATCTCATGTAAGGCTTTCTAGGTCAAAAGGATATATATATATATATATGTATTGTTCTACACTAAGTTTGATCCTAACATATATACCTTTGCTCTGCCAAGTAAAATAAGATTCCCTTGATCTCCAGTTGTAGATATCGCTCCCTGGATGCATAGCAAAATTTTTATTGTGAAACAACTATAATTAAAACAATCTCTCTCTCTCTCTCTCTCCCCCCAAGTAAACTCAAAAGTGGAATATATATATCTCTGATCACATACATAATCCTTCAAGTAAAAACGGCATTTTATGAATGAAAACTAGAAGTTTAGCTGTTTTATAAAGTATTCCAATAGCACAAAATTAAAATTATAATTAAGCAAATGAACTATACAATTAATTAACCAAAAAGTGACGTAGGATTAAGTTAATTTGAAAACATAAAGAAATATAGTATATATATTTAAACATGTTTAGGGAAAGAACGTAATATGAAAGAAAATTATTAATTATCGTAATTTAAATACATTATATATTTGTAAAGTTCAAATGTGTCAGTCTTGTTTAAGAAGTACAAACTCAGTTAATATTCAGTTCTGAAAATTTCTATTTGTATTTTTTAATAAAATACTTTAACTATAAAACGGCCAAAAAAATAGACTCTGAATAAGTAAAGATTATAGCATTTGTCAATTCAAATAGAATAAGTTGAACAATGGAACTTCGAGCTCTCATCTATATCTGATTGTTCTTAAGAATTTAAGTATAAGTTATAACAATAATAATAAAATATCGTTCATCACAAGTTTTAAAATGATCAAATAGAATTATATATTTACCTCCCAAGTGTTGACAACGGATGGTTGATTTTGGAGAGATGGGGGAGGCTGTGGCTCTAATATTGGCCCATTTTGTCCTAAGCCAGTAATACTTCTCATAGGTTGCCTTGTTTCTTCTCTTCGTCTTCTACCTGCTCGCTGACCACCATTACTACCAGAATACTCTCGCCTCCGAGATGATGATGATGCACATGCGCCATCTCCATTATTATTATGGAGATGACTATTAATGTTATTATATGCATTAAGAATGTCCTGTTCTGGGGAGATCCAATTCGCTGGTAAGTTCAGCGCTTCATCGATAACACCGTGGGCATGCAGATCAGGGACGATTTCATCGTACGCACTTGGATCTAGTGAAAGCACCAAGCTGCTGGAGGAGAAGCAAGCTTGTGGATTTTGGAGGTCCTAAATTGAAGAAAAAAAGTTGTCTTTAACATCAACAATTGAAAATGAATGACATATATAATCCAAGGCCAATTGTAAGACTATATATATATGTGTGTGTGTAAAATATGCACATATATATATATATATATATGTAAAAGACATATATGTATATATAGATTAAAGTCTTACTGCAGCTGTGGCAGCTTCAGGAGAAATTTGTGTCGCAGGAGTATTTAGCTCACTCGTAGAGGAGAGGATCCATTCGTCTTGTCTTCAAGCAATGAGGGATCTGAGAGGAGAGGAAAATAAAAGAAATTTTAACAATCTGACTTAAATAGGAATAGAATCTGTTATATGCTTTGCCCAACTAAGAGTTAAAATTTTCCTCCTAGCATGAAGGCTCAGATTTATAACTCATTGGCCGACACGTGTAGTTATTCATATATTTGTAATTTACAGCCACACACATAATTTATTGGAGAAGGAAATCAAAGAAGCAGAAAATAGAAAATAAGAATGTCGAGATTCTGTGTAATGAGGCTATGTATGCATGCAGGCAAACCTGATGAGTCTGAAGAAACTGTAAGAATTTCTGTTTTTCCTAGCTCCACACTTTGATTCTCATCCATCTTGACAGAAAATAAACGAAAAGGAAACAAATAAATTATTAACTCTAAAATATACTATAACTGATTATCTTCATTCGTAGGTCTATCAATGGAAACAACTAGCTAGATATTCTACTTCTGTATATCTATATATATATATATATATATATGTATGTATGTATGTGTATATATATAGATGAGTCTTACAGTTAATTCGGCAGCTTTAGCTGGAATATTTCCTTCTTTGGTGTTTTGCTGACTGTTACTGGGTTCGCCAAGCACTGCGCGAGGATTTAGAAAGTTCGTCTCTTCATCTGAAAGGATAAAATGTATGTAGAATGAATTTTAACAAATAGAATAATATACAAAATGGGATTCAATATTATATGTGGTCCAAGAGAGCTGAAATTTTTCCCATATTCACTTCAGAGACTCGATTTAAATTTCCTAATCAAAGAAAGATGGTACTTAATTAACAGCCGTTTGGTATATCTGAGAAAGAGGATTTATTTATAAGAACATTGTGTAATATCTATTATATTTGTATAATTATTATTCAATAATTGTTATCTTTTTAATTTTTTTTAAAAACAGGGACAAGGGAGTGTTGTTCATCTTCAAATTTTTTTTTTTATTTCATTCTTTTCTATTTTGTATAACAAACGAACTCTTATAAATTATAATAATACACATTCTAAAGAAGAAAAGAATGTCACCCTCTTCATTGTCACGACTATATAATGTATCCTTAGTCCCTACTTCATCACTAGTAAACAACTATATTCATATTAGGAGAAATAACATTTTATATCTATTATTATATAAATTTTAAAACATAATTAAAAATACATTTATGTAAACTTTAAAATGTAACAACATACTCTTTGAATACCAAACGCGTACTATTTTAAGAAGATATTTTATTATATTTTAAAGTTTAGAGATGTTATATTACACTTTAAAATTCATTTACCAATTTTGTGATTTCGTCCTCATTAATCATTAATCATCAATCTCTATATATATATATGGAAAAAGGAGAAAGTGGGGGTGTGCAGATAAACCTGGAAAAAAAGGAGAAAAAAATGCATAATTTGTAAAACTCGGTGTGTGATATGGCTCTGGGGTTTGATGTAACGATGATTCCATTTCCATTGTTTCTCGGGGAGTAAGAGCATCACGTGCCTCCCTGTATTGGTCCGATATAAGAACAGTGAAATAGACATTTGCCCTGGTGGAGGCTGGAGGAATATCTGCACTCGCAGTATTATTTCCCTATAGAGAAACGAAAACAAAGTTGTATGTACGTACATACTAAAATATATCCATATTCATGCTTAATTAGATTACTACGCTCGTCTCTCGGCTTTAAGAAAGCTGATAGTTCATTAGGAAATTCCATAAAACTAAGGGTAATTCTTATAGTTATGTAGACATTAAGTAGAAAGAGAACGGGAAAGGGTTTAAATTTTCTCTGATGGTTTGGTTCAGGGATCAATCTTCTTCAATAAGACCTCCTATAGCACCTATGGGCTAGCTGAGCAGCCAGTGGGACAAAAAAAGGTCCTTGAAAGTAATACTTTAAATTAGGTCTTTGTCGTATAGCCATTTTTTGCTATGCAGTTTGCGCGATAATTTTAGCTATTCTTTTAATTCGAACCATTTATCATTTTCTTTATTTTTCTTTTTTTAATCATAAAAAAATAAAATTTAAGATAAAAATAATTTTTTAACTTTTACTGAATAGACGTCAACTTGTATTTTCATTGTTCTAATTTAAAATATCTTTTTTTATCTATTTAATTAAAGTTAAAAGGTTGTCTTTATTGTATATTTTGTTTCTTTTAAAATAATAAAAAAATGATGGTGGGATTAAAAGAAAAAATAATGGATGACTAGGATTATTATACAAGCTCCACATCACAGCCTGCACAACAAAGAATCTTGACCCGTCTTTGTCTGTCTTTTAAAATTTTTATGCATGCTACTGCACTCCGATCGATCAATATTATTGGAATAAACTATACTAAATGTTACTTTTGTCCCCTAAAAAGAAAAGAAAGCTTTTCTATATAAAAGTGTTAATATATATATATATATATGCATACATACATACATACATACACTCATATATACATATATAAAAGAAAGCTTCTCTCTATAAAAGTGTTAGTATATATATAAATATATATCTATATACGCTAATCAAATCTTTCAATTTGAACTCAATTCTCACATTCAACATGTAGTGCTCTATGAGGATCCCATATCAAATGTTACATTATGTCCCAACCCTAGTTCCTATGATTTTGGGTTGGTTGGTTTATATACTTAGAAATGAGCATCACTAGTAGTAACTATCGTAATATAGAGTATTATTATTCTGAGAGGAAGACTTTCATATTACCAGTTGGAATATCTCTCTCCAAGCAGGAAATAGCGTAGGCGATATCACCGAAAGCGACACACCAAGCTGCATTTTGTCTTAATCAATTGCATTAATGGGCTAATATTAGAAAGAAGTATAAGAAAAGTGGCAACATTACCGTAATATAAGACTCAGCAACACCTCTGTACTGGGCCAAGTTACACTCTGTGTGGGATCCATAAATTTGACCAGCACGAATCTTAGGCACATGAACTGGCATGCTCTTAGTAGAGGGTTGAGTCGCAGGCACCACAATACAGTGCCTCTCTCCCTCAAAATACTCTCTTGAAGGATTTCCAATCGGAGGCTTCGGAAACATCTGGTAATACAGATCAAGTTTATTTAAGATAATAATGAAGGTTCGTTTAATTATTAATTAATAGGATGAGTAGTATATATAGAAGGGAGATATGGGTTGAGTGTTCACACACACCACGCGAGCCTCAGCAATTCCATGGGTCATGAAAGCATTATATTTACAATCGATGCCGTTGAAGGTTAAAGTTGATAGCTTTTCCAAGAACTCATCTTCGTTTGTTGTCCAGTGGCTACCCTGGATTGGCCATTCTACATGTATAAGCATTACAAAAGAATCAGCTTCAGGGTTAAACTAAATTAAAAACAAAGTTTCCGAAAGAAATGGTTATTCTCAATTGATTCACACTACAATTACTATATCTTGTATTTCAATCCGATAAAAGGCATAACTGTAGAGTTCATACATATATATATATATATATATATAATTATTGAAGGCGTACCCGCATTGTCAGATCTAACATAGTACATAACAAGCCCGAACTCCACTTTTGCGCATTTCGCCTCCTGATTAGACACAAGTGATGGATGAAATATATATTAGTGTTATATATCTATATATACGTGTGTGTATATGTATGTATGTATGTCCGTACGTATACAAGAACACATATTTAGAGTACAAATGAATAGACAATTCATATAAAGGGTTCAAGATGTAAAAATTACTGGTCGTCTCCACTTGCTGCAGGAGTGCCTGCATAATTAATAAAGGGAAAGTGTTATACAGAGAGAATCAGATTCATTAAACTATGCATAATTACACACGTCAATCTTAATTAGATTCATCGAATTAGGCAATCCAGGTCCCAATCTTGAGAGGCAAGGTTAATCTAGTGGCAGTATGTCAATCTGGCAAGAAAAAACTTACATGACAATTCCCAAATGATTTTGAATTGGATTCAGCATGGAGAGATGGAATGTTGCTTTTTGTCAATTACTGACTACTAGATAGGTTGAGCTGTGTGATAGATATGCAAGTAACAACTACTTAGTGTTTATACACTTGATCGTGAGACGGGTATTAGATTCATTTTGTACACATTCGAACTTTTTATTAAATCGACCAAGTCAAAACCTGAAATCTCGTCCCACACATATATGCCAAATAGCAACTAAGACGAATCACTCTGTTTGAAGTTAATGATTAGCGATTTTAAACTTTCCTTAAACAATTACATACATGGAATGTGTATCCAATGGTGTTTCAAGCCCTTTGTTTACAGTTGACATTAATTTTGTTTTGGGATTTATTACAAAAATAGTTTGATCTTACCCTATCTATCAATGTACACGTGCGTGTGCACACGTTTTCTAACAAGTTTTTACTGTGCTTATGTAAATTTTGCCCTCAAGTTTTCAGACACGTGCATATTTTCTTAAAACATTAAGCATCATCGACACATGCGTATACACACACACACACATATAAACATATAATAATCGAATAAATATAAATCTACCAAGTCAAATGGACAGGAAAAAAAAAACTTTGCTAGGCATATGTACGTCATTGCAGAACGTCAAAATTATCATATATATATATATATATATATATTGTTGTATAAATTTAATGGTACAATACAAATCTTTTATTGTTTCTATTGGAGTAGCAAAGGGTATTGCTTTTAATTTGGGTCGACCCACTTGGATTTAGATGACTCAAATTTTATTATGTTTTAATTTTAATATTGTTTTTTATTTTGAAAGAAATAAAATGTAAAACGAAAATAATCTTCTATCTATTAATTTAAAAAAATAATAATTGATACCAAAAAAAATCTTAACTATCCAGATTTGTAAGAGTAGAGAAGCCACGTCCTTTTAACGCTATTGAACAGTAGAAAATTTATAATAAACATCATTAAAATGTTCTTTGAAATAAAAAAGTAACATATATCATTTAAGATTAGATTTTTGTCTTAAAGAAAGTTACATATAGATTATCATTTATAATGTTGTCTTCGAATCAACCAAAGTAAAGTTGTATGGAAAGCATAATTTTTCTTTTTTGGCATAGTACTAAAAGAAGTTAATCAGTGCTTCGATATTTTGAATCCTACCTCTATTCAAATCCCTACCCATCTCATGAACTTAGTCCAAAGAGTTCTCAAATATCCCTTCTCTGAGATAAGTTTGTTCTAACCGTAAACTTTAGCCAGTCGCTGAATAAATCAAAAGCTGCATCATCTCCTCATACTTATATAAAACTAGTACTAAAAGAGAGAAGGGGGAAAGAAAGAAATATAAAATCAAAGAAAAGAAAAGAAAAAACCCAGATCGAGTTTTTTTTTTCTTTAAATATTTATTTCAACGTTAACATATAGATTGAGGGGGAAAAGGCATTCAGGAAGTCAACACTATTGTCGATAGCAAAAAAGAAAGAGACAAGATTCACAAGAACATGGGATAAAAACTTGAGATGCATATATACGTAGAGGTCAAGATTGTCCAAAATGATGAGAAGCAAGAATTGAGAGAGAGAAAAAGCTATGGACCTCACGATTTTCTTGATGTAATTGGAGAAAATTGTTGGCCAGTGTGGCTCCATGGCTGTGCTGCCATCAACTACGAACATTAACCACTTGTGATTTGCTTCCATTGATCGATGATCGATATCTCTGTGTGTTATCAGATTAATTCAGACCTGAAATTGATGTAAAGATTGAGACCCGAGAGAGAGATTTAAAAGAAGAAGACAGAGATAGAAAGACTAAGTGAGAATAGAGAACTCTTTAATTATTTGTATTGTTTTAATTTATAACTCTCACTATTGCTTTCTTTGAGCATCACGGTGCATGTTATGCTGGGTGGTTAGCTGAGTTTTTGAGACGCATATATCCTCTCCTGTGACTCCCTTTACAATGCCATCGGTTACTAATTACAACTCTTGCCTTCCACGATCCCACAAAAGTATGCTCTTTCTTGCGGGCTTTTGTTTGGAGAGAAGTCAGCGAACAGTAGAAAACAACTAAGCAATTAAGAAACTGAACTACTATTATCTTATTTACATCAATTGAACTGTCACTCAATGGTATTTTGTCAACTTTTTTCATTATGTTGTCCTCATTGTCACAAGTTAATTAAGCCTAAAATGAAATGCATTCATAAAGTTATAAAACAATGTCTGGATTGAATTTTGGAAAAGTAATAATGATAATATAATATAATATTTGTCCCGCTTTGAATTGAAATTTTATGCGTTTCTTCTATATATATTTTGTAACATATATAATATTTCAGAAATAGTTCAGGAAAAATTATATATGGGAGAGAATGATTTTTTAAAAAAGTTTGATAATAATATAGGCTTTTCTCTCTTCCTTCTTACAAAGAATTGAATTTTTTCCAAAATAACATGTAGAATTCCTTCGGCGGAGAAATACTGGTGAAAATTGAACTGCGTAGGAAGTGCATGTAGGGGATTGCAAGAACTGGATGGGAATAAGAGAGTGTATATATATTTAGTTATAGGGATTGTTACAGCAGTGCATCATTTGCTAAAAGATTAGACATATATATATATATATATATATTGTTATACTTTTTGTTATTATATTTTTTTAATTAAAACATAACAATTATATAATTTAATTAAAGGACCATATAATTGTTTGTAAAAATTGTACACTTATGATATTATTATTAAAAAATCACTTGTCATATATTATGATCAAAATTGAGAATCGCTGAGAAATTGAGACGAATGGATGAAGTGATCAAATGCAGATAAAAGAAATCGTGATGTAAATTGTGATTAACTAGGGCCACTTCAATTATAATTCATTGGTTGGTCTAAAAAAATTGAGTTCTTTTACTTTTTTTTATTTTGTAATAAAAAAAACTCAAAGAGACAGAAGGCTTTTGTGTGTGTTTTTTTCATTAAAAAAATGTGCAATGTTAAAATGTGTTTAAGATTTTTTTTCCTTTTTGTTTTTGGAAGATTCTATCTTCATTTTATAAGAATTATGTTTCCAAGAATAATATTTTAAATATATTTTTTTCTCTTGATTTGCTAGAATGAAATACATATCATGTGCAAAATACAAAATAACAATCTTCTACTTCTTTAATTATATTCAAATAAAATTAAAAGTTTTCTTAGAGAAAAAATATATTGTTAAAAAAAAACCCTCTATATATGTATATACGATAGGACACGCCCCCCAAAAAAAAGGTAATTAAAACAATCTGAAATTGAAAGTTTTACATATTTATAAGAGTCTATTTGTGTAAAAGATCTTAGAAATCCGCATTAAATGAATATTTATAGAAATAAATGTTTCATAATTGATGGCAGTCTACATTATATATGTAGAGAAAGAAGATGGGAAAGGGGAGGAAAGACATTTTGAAATTTGAGAATAAGTTCAAGGACAATACTTTCTGGGTAGAAAATGAGTAAAAACAAATATCAGCATCATCAAATTCAATGTGAATTTTCTCGTTTGAATGAAGCTTAAGGGATGGACATACCAATATACATATATGTGTGTGTCTATACTTCAAGTATCATAACTAATTCCATGTACTATCAGAATCCACTACAAAATTAAAATTCATAATTTTGAAGGCACCCCGACGAAAGAAGAGAGTTAAAGATAATAGATGCAGGTATTTGTGGCTTCGTGCTCCAATAGGCTCAGTTGTTCTTCTTCAATATTATATAAGGGGAAAGGAGAGAAGAGGAAATGAGATAATAAATGGCCAAAGTTATTGAAAATGCAGACAAGAAAAATGGGGTTATAACTTGTAATGAAACGGGGCCACTCAAATTTAAATCTGTTCACTTGCCTTTATTTTACTTGTTTCCGACCTAAATTTCTTTTCTAAGCAAAACGAATTGCAATTGATATGTAGAAGGCTTTACCGGATTATTTTACTGAAAAAAACGAGATTTTATATAATTAATCCTTCACTTTACTTTTGGCCATATAAACTTTCACGTTATGATAATAATTTTGGCTATATTTTTGGGAAGCCTTTTTTCCTTTTGAAAAAAATATCAATTCTACAAATACTTGTTACTCCAGTTTGCTAGAGTTAAAGAACTACTTGAAAACGGGCTTCAACCTTGTCTTTATCAATGACGAGATTTATGATCTTCTGCAGAAGGGAAACTACCTGAAATTGAATGTCACATATATAAAGGGCTATCTCATGTAAGAGATCACATATATATGCATCATAAGGTCAAATCTTGAATGTAGTTTGGAATCCATTTAAAAAGTTGGGTCTTTTATATATATATATATATATATGCTATTTTCCAGTTTAACGATCTCAGACATCAAATGTACTATGAATTTCTTTTTTTGAAATAATAATAATAACTTCAAGAATATAAGAAAATTTTTTATGTTTTGAAGTTAGAACAGTTTATTGGGTGAGTAGAGAGAGATATGAGCTCGATGAAGGAAATATGGAAGGCTCAAATGTTTACAATTTGATCTGAATGAAACTATGGTTTATTGTACATCAAATTGATAGATTACCCATTTCGTTTGGGTGGTCACAAAACGCGAAAGAAACATCCCATCAAACTACAAAAGCCATAGCCAATGATAAACCAGCAAGAAAGATACTTTTAGACCAAAAATACATAATTAAAAAAAATTCACGATAAATACCATTTGTGATCCATATGAAAAGAAGCATGTCCGCCTTGTAGAGCTTCTGTTTATGGCTTCTGCGATGTGAATGTGACTTCTTCAATGACACAGAAGACGCTGAAGGATTTGAGAAGATAAAGATTGTCTTCCTAATAAATCATTACCTAACAAAATTATGACCGCTTGCCAATGATGAACATGAGTATATGGACAATATTTATAAGATTATGAGGAAACAAATAAAAGGAAAAATATATTTTAAATATGGAAAGCTTTGGTTCTAAATAATTTCATTAAATGCTTGAGAAGAAGCAAATATTATTGTCTACGAGGGAAAACATAAAAATGGAATACACAGTTCACCAAAAAAACGGTTGGAATACATATTAGACCGCTGTATTTTCAGTCTTTACCATATATAAGATGGTATCTAATAAATTTATGATTTATATTTTAATAATTGAAACGCATTTATTTCATTTAAGTCATAAAATCAAATATAGAAATATGTTAATTAAATGATATTTGAATTCAGGTTCTTAAATCTTCTTTTCTAAATAAGAATCATACTCTCCATTCAGCAGGAGCATTCAAAAAACAATTAACATAAACTTGTGTTATTTATCTCTGAAAGATACTATATATTGTCAACTTATCTTTAAAAGTTTATTGTCACTAATTTAGTCCTAACTCAAATTTTTTATCATTAATTCAGTCTTTATTTTAATTAGAGTTGGGATTAAAATGATGTATTTTTAAAACATTGAGATTAAATTGATAGTAAAAAGCTTTTAAAGATTAAATTGATACCATTAAAATCTTTCAAAAATGAATATTTCATTAATTTACTAACCCTTGTTATTTATTTGTTTATTTTGTACATTCTCATTAACCCATGTTATGGCCAATGAGTTAGAAGGCTTGTTAGTTAAAAATTATGCGTGCAAGTCTAATGAGTTGGTCCACTGGTTAAAGAGACGTGCTATCTACTTTTTAATTCTTATGAGAGGGACGTAGCCAATGTGGCAATGCGTGCTATCTAAGCCACACAATGTGGATTTAGAAAGTAAGATATCTCGATTTGAGGCTTAGTTATTCAGAAATATGGATTCTCTATGCTCTTGTTGGAATAATAGAAAATATCATTCTTATTTGAATATTAAAATTGAATTTAGATCATTCGCATTTTACTTTTTTAATATAAATTTGATAGTTTTAATATCAAAGAAAGCAAAAGATAAAATAAAAATAATCTTTTAATTATCAACTTAAAAAAATAATGATTGATATAAAAAAAAAAAATCCAAACCATATAGATCAAAGTTAAATTTGGATAATTCATATTTCATTTTTTATATAAACTTTGATATTATTTATTTTTTTAAAATAAAATATAAAATAAAGATAATCTTTTAATTTTTAACTTAAAAAATAATAATTGATATTAAAAAATAAAATTTAGACTCCCTAAATCAAATTTAAAAAGTACAACAAAAGCAGCAAAGGATCTCTATTCAGTGTTGAGAATGGCCGATCGAATTTCTCCTCATGCTGCTCGATGGGTTTGGGGGAAACTATTAGACTGAGAGCCTAAGAATAACCTGATTTTAGGGTTAGACAAATTTCAGATAACACGTGAATTAATGGGGTTGGGATGTCATGTTTAATTCATGTGAATGCCTACCATTCAGGTTTTAGACGAAAAAAATAATTAGACGGTCACATTTCGGAATTTAAGAGAACGAAACTGCATATTTAACCAAACTGCTATCTAAGATAACTAAAAAAACTAACTCAATGGAATTGCACATTGAAAACTTATCAGTAAATTCAACTATAATGAAAGCCTAATACAATTTTACTATTTGTTGCTATTTACATAATCATTGTTGAAGTACATAAGAGAAAAGAAGGGGAAAAAGTAAAGATATAAATTAATAAAGCAATTGCATGAACAAAGACCCATTAAATAAATAACAAAAGTTCCAAAAATAATACAATGAGCGCTTATAGAAAGCAGATAAAAATTACTATCTGAATTCAATATATCCAAGTTTCAAATATATTTATTGATATTATAGTATTCTGTCTTGTTGATAAGCATTCCTTAATTAAGTTCTGTTTTGAACTACTTCAATCTAATAATCGATGGACCATAAAAGTAACTAAAAGTGTTATTAATAGTTCTGTTTATATATGTAACTATAAATTAATACATGATGAAAAATGCAAATCAACAGCACTAGCTTGCAGTCATTTTAAGCTCTAGGCACCCTGGAGACTTTCGGGAGCCACATATGTAGCGTCATCTGCAATTTTTTTTTTTTTTCTCCAAATGAATCTTGTGAACGTTAATGCAAATGAATTCAAAATTAAAGTGAAATAAAGAAAGTGAATTAATTATAGAAGTTTAATACATGTACGAGAATACTCAATTAAACCTTTGAGATTGTAAGGACTAAGTTATAAAGATGTAAAAATACATAATTATGTGTAAATAAATTTTTGAGTAAATTAATTAATGATTAGTTTTTAAAAATTATTTTTCTTTTAATTTGGCACTCCAAGCATTTTCTCCCGATCTCTATTAGTCATTCTGTGGACATATGTAGTTATTTAAAACCCTTAAAACAACATCTTTTTTGTATCAAAGTTTGATCTCAGTACATCAATTACAAAGTCACACATGCTTTCCTTAGGAAAGCCATTTTGATTAGAGAAAATATTTGAAAGGGTAAATTAAAAAGTTTTATGAAAGACCAAATTAAAATAAATTAATCTTTTAAGAATTAAATTATTAATTTATTCTATATTAATCTTAAAAATAATTCAAATAAAATATGGAGGAAGCTAAGAGCCAAGAGTGATAGGCTCCATTTGGTAGCCTATTGTAGGGGGGGATAAGGAAAAAAATCCATTTCTACATTTTATTTGATATCTAGATATTGTCCAAATACCGAAAAAGTAGAATGAAATTCCTTTTAAGTGTGCGAATCAAAGATAATTATTATAAAGTATATTGTATCGTTGCTATCATTATTTTTTTAAGTAAGGGAATTTTTATTATTTCTCATTATTCTTTTTCATACCAGCATTATTTTTATCCAATCAAATATATAAATAAAATAATATTATTATTTATTTTTATATTATACTAAATATAATTATTTTATTTTATTTATATCCTCTTTTTCTTTTCCTTTTTCATTTTCATTAACAATAGTAACAAACGGCTTCTCAGCCAAAGCAGTTTAACCCTTCTAGACTTTAGAGTAAGTACCTTTGATATCCTACTCCTCCTCCCTTTCTTTAAGTAGGCTCGTCACTGGAGTTTCCTTATCTGCCTTTTTTTCTTTTTCCCTTTTTGTTAAAAAAATGATAGTTAGAAATAAATTATTCAAGACTATTGGTAACAATATCAATCACATGTTTGAGGTAAATAATAATAATAATAATAATAATAATAAAAGCATAGATGATACATTAAAACCTGAGATAAATTTAAAAAGAAAAATGAAAAGATCACTTGAAGTAACATCTGACTATTGCAAACAATTTACAATGATATTTGATTTTATCAACTATTTAAAAAATTTTATTTAAGGCAGCTATATGATAAATTTTTGTCAAAATTATTTTTGCTGCTTCATAACATGATTAAACGTGCAAGAGCAGAAGAGGAAATTAACCTCTTCCCAACTATATAATGAATTTTTTTTTTCAAAATTATTCTCACTGCTTCGTAAAATCCCCTTTTACCACCACCTTAATGAGAACCAGAGAGCATTCTTTTTACCAAAAGAACAAATTCAAGAAAATTTGTTCGGTTTGTGTTTTCTTTTTTTGGTGGGGGGGGGGGGCGAATTCAAGCATTGGACATATGTATTTGGCAGTTTTTTTTTTTTTTCCTGTTCGATTATTTACCTATCAAACCCCACGCATTCCTTTAAGATTACAAGCTTTAAATTAGTTGGGCCACAGAAAAAGGCCAATTCAAAAAGCCCAGAAGCCCGTGTAGTCTGAACTCTGGCACTGAACGAGTCGGCTCAAGCGGCGGACGGTGAAGGATGAACGAGATTTGGTCTAAAAGTTTCCCAGGAAAGGAAGAGAAAAAGGGAAAGAAAGAGGGAGAAATAGAATCGATGCGGAATCCATCTCAAAAATGGGGATACATACGGATCATCACTGGAACAATCCTCGGAGGGATTCTCGGATTCTACGTTATGCACCGCCTTGAAACTAATTATAAGGTTATCACTCACCTCTTTCTTTCTTTCTTTCTTTCGTCCATGTTACAGCGCGTGACAGAAAGAAAAAGATCTGAGATTGATCGGAATTTTAAGCTACCTGATGGAGCTTAGTAATTTATCTGGAAACCATGTTCTTTTTCTCTGCCAAAATGCCTTATTTTTCTTGCTACGATTCTAATTTATGGGTGACGTGCGGACTTGTGTTGAGAACAGGAGAAAATGAACGAAAAACTAAGAAATTATGAAGCCGAATTAAAGAGGAAGAAGCAGGAGAGACTGAACGAGTTTGAAGAATCGTCCTAGCTTTCCAGTCCAGTGTTAAACTTTCAATGTTGCATTCTCTCTACCCCTGCTTTTGCCCCCCTCTTTGAATTTAGTTCGATGGTGTCTTTCCCTTTTTTTTTTTTTTTGGTGTTTGGTTTCTGAGAAATTTCGAGTACTTGAAAGAGATGCCAATATTCTGTTTTTAATAGTGGATATTATTTTCTGCGTTTGCTGGAGAAACAGTTTTTGTCTTGCCGGCATTATTGTCATGGATAGTAAAGTTATCGTAGTGGAAATGGAGACGGTTGTGGATCAGCGAGCTTTACCCGCGGCATAGACCTTTTATTTATTTTCCAAATAAAACTGTTCACTCGATAGTTGCTTCTATAAAATTTATATATTAGATCGGGCCTTGAATGATAGTAGCTTAGGTGTTTTCACATACTGTCAAAGCTATGAGCACAGTTTATAGTAACTTGATTTGAATTTTTTGTGACAACTTTTAATCAAGAACGGGAAGGAGGAGGCTAGTAACTTGATTTGAAATTTTTTGTGACAACTTTTAATCAAGAAGGGGGAGGAGCAGACCTCGCTGGCACAGGCAAAAGAAAAAACGGTAATGGATAGGAAAACAACAACTTTCATTCTTCCACGTTTCTACGAAAAGTCATGGCCCTTAGATTTCCAATATCACGCGATCCATATTATCATCGAGGTGAGAACACAGCAAGAAACAATCCGGACCAAAAAGAGAAGAAGAACATCTCGTCTGCTTATTTGATTACATCCATCGATTTGGTCCATCACGAGAAGAGTACACTCCCATCCACACATTACAAACTCAACTCACCAAACTCTGGTCCCAAGGGTTCAAAGACAGCTTCAACTTCGTTCTCATCCACTTCCTCCAAACTTGATGGTTTCCATTTGGGGTTCTGCAGGAGAATTACCATAATACTTATTGTAGTAAATATTAAACCACATATTCCAATGATGTAATGAGAAATAAGTTCACAGAGTAAAGATAAAAAGACAATAAGGATTCATTATACTAGTACAATGCAGAGAAATTACTTTCTACTCTAGATACTTGAAGCTTTTGAAGGAGTAGAGGACAGAAAACAGGCATAGTTTTGCATGATTTGACCAATACCTGAAGTAACCCCGCGACATAAATTTTGGTAGCACCCACACTTTTTTTCAGATACGTAAATTGCACCTACACTATCCTAGTTAACTGAACTAATGACGCTACAGTTTCTCTAGCGGATCAAAATTATGGAGTCAAGAGAAGAGGGAACCTGATCCTTGTCCACCAATACAGCTCTAACACCTTCAGCAAAATCATAGCGAAAAGAAGACCTTAAGGCAATGCGATACTCAGTTTTCATTACACCGCGTAGCTGAATTTGCAAACACGTAGGTGGTATACATGTATAAGAAGATTGATAACACGAAAACTATTAAAAGCATGCAAAATATAATGAATTCAACAATTGCATACTCACTGCGGATAATTCATTATCATTTTTTCCTAGTGCAGAGGCCACTACAGAGAAGTGCTTTTGTGTCAAGCAAAGCGAAAAAGGAGCACCTTTTCCTAGACCTTGGAGGGCTTCGTTAGCCCACTCCACAACTAGAAAAGGAAATAGGCAAATGAATATCAGTGACCGGAGAAGTAAGCAACAAAACAAAATACTACTTTGAATACATTTGACGGACACAATATTCAGTGCATATCTGGACATTGCAGTATGACATCGATAAACATTAGGTCAATAAGCATACCAGTGGGATCGTCACTTGCTTGGTGCTTTTTAAGCTCTTCACTTGTCTCGGTAACAGATTTATTTGATCCAAAGCATGAAATTATTTGAGGTAAAAGCAGCTTCAACTGCGCCTCAGACTCAGGGTTAGACTCATATCTGGCTAAAAGTAATATAATGTCCTGATGCGCATCCTCAGAACTGTATAATCAATGAAATTGTTTTAAGATCTTTGTCTTTTAAAATTCATGTGTATAATCACAAATACTGCATTCCAGAATGCAGCTGACAATTTAATACTTTTTCAATAAACATAGAATAAGCTTATTATACCTTGTTAGTGAACCATGTAGACTATGCAGTAAATGACTTATATATTCAAATAAATATTTCTAAGAATTATTATTATTATTACATGGACCTAATCTAATATGAAAAGTTAATATAAAGAAGAGTCTTAAAAATACAATGGATTTCAGAATTCTACAAAGCCCAATAATAAAATCAATGGTTGAGAAACTACCACAGGTATGCAAAACAGAAAATTTATATTTATTGACTTTTTTTCCTCTCTTTTCTTTGGGGAAAATATAAAGTCATAAAAGGTTCATGCTGAGACATACAAGGTAGTTGCCAAAAGGGCCTCCTTGAATAAACCTAACTTTCCAGATGGCACATAATGCGTTCCAAGTCCAACATATATTGCATCTGAAGGAGTAGATATCCTTTTTCCAGTCAATCCAAGATAAGCACCTGCGATTAGAAAATTTTTCAAAATAACCTGTGAATCAGAGATCCCACAAGAAAGTAAGTGGAAGAACCTGTCACTGTGGCATGCCACATCAAGATACTTCTGAATTGTCTCGTCGCGAGTATTTTTAAGGCAAAATTAGGACAAAATAGTGCACAAAAGAAGGTTAAAAAAAAAGGAAGCATACTTTGGCCACCCTTCTGATCCTCATTAGCTTGTCTAATAAATGCAATAAACAAAGAGGAACTCTATTCCAAAATAATAAAAACATACCAACAGATCCTTCTCCTGGACTTTGTGCTGCTATATAAGCAAAACCTACATCTGGGAACAAGCCAATTCCATTTTCTGGCATTGCAAGAAGAGTTCTCTGAAATGTGACATGCAATAAAAATAATTGCAAAAATATCTCAAATTGTCATTTCATGTATATATTATACACATATAATATGACAGAACAAGGCCACTGTCACAAGGTGAGCATACCTCTGTTATGATTCGAAAGCGGCCATGACCAGATAGACCAATTCCAAAACCCATTGTTATACCATCCATGAGACTTATATATGGCTTCTTGTACTCAGAAATTTTGCAAATCAAAGAATACTCAGCAGCAAAGACCTGAAACATGCAGCATAATAGGACATAATTTTCACATAATATCCTAACAGGTAATGCAGTAATGCAAGGTGCAGAAAAACGCACAAATGACATCTTGTTAGCAGCATTTCATGAAAAAACAAAATGTGATACAATTAATACAAAGCAATTATCTGAAATCAACCAAATGGCATGTGCAGCTCTAGCAGGCACATAAAGTAAACCACCCAAAGGAGTTCAATGTCAAGAAACAATAATGCCTGTGTCAAGACAGTAATCATGTAACTACAGATGCAGTTGCAGTTCAACAAAAGAAAAATTCAGCATATACTTAAACTATTTGGTGGGGGAAGGGGCTCAAACTTTAAAAAGTTCTATGCATTTTAGTTGTGGCTGAAATGCCAATAACCTGCTTCAACTTTGGCCCTCTAGCAAATAAATCTTTAGTTTTAATTTGGGCAATAAGCATAATTCTGATTTCAGCAATAGTGCACATAAATTTCCAACATTTGACAAATAGTCACCCTATCCAAGTCACCCTGTATCCTGATATTGAACTAGTATAGCATCAGAAGTAGAGGACGTGGTTGATGGACAACTAAACAACAGTATACACAATGATGCACACATCATTGTTGCAATCAGATGAAGACATTTTAATGCGCCTGAGGAGAAAACAATAATGAAACCTTCTGCACTAGAGGGGTGCTTTTGTCCTTTTGGATTTCAGCAGCAACGCCTTTAATATCCATTCCTGCATAGATAATCAACGGTGACTCTCACAAACTTACCTAACATTCAAAACCAAATAGCATGAAATCTAAAAAAATCTCTGCAAGAGAAGCTAACTTCAATATATATTAAATGACGCGAATAATATACTTAAATAAAACAGTGATTAAAAAAGAAGTTTCTTGATTACTCAATCATAATCATACCTGCAGAAAAGGCACGAGCAGAGCTGCTATCAACCAGAACACATTTGACTCTTGGATCCAATTCCCATTCATCAAGATAACTTTTAAATCTTAAATCCATATCTGCTTCATAAATTGTCCAAGTCAAGGTAAAGATAAATCTTATAGCCGCAGAGAAATACTTGATTTTCATCCTTAAAAAAAAAAAAATAAAATGGAAATTGAGAAGTAAAGAAAGAAACATGCCATATTCCCTGAGGCATAAAATCAACCAGTCCATCTTCAAAATCCCTAAACATCATTCTTCCAAATGTCGATAAAAGAACCCCAAATTATCATACCCTCAATTTCAAGAAACTTATATTATTAATCCCACTTCTACTTTTCAGTAAGTCACAAGCTCCACGTTTTTTTGAATAACAATTGGGTTAAATCAGCAAGAAGCACAGGTCCGAATACGTTTCTCAAGTAAATATTATACGGAATATAAAAGAAACCCTCAAGAACGGGAATAGAACAAAGAGTAAGAGCAAGAACACGATGAAAGAAAGGCTGAAAAAGAAAACCTAGGTTCATAGCGTTGAGGGCTTTGGGGCGATCAAGGGTGATAACAGCTAGGCCGTTTGGATGAACGTTGCCCTTCACAAACTCTTCGGCGGTAGAAGCCATCGTGGCAATGGGTCGGAAGTAAGGCAATGGTTTGGTGAATTTACAGAAAGAAGAGTAGCAGAGTAAACTCACAAGACGTAGAGGAGCTCCACCACCACCAAGTATGCTTCGCATGCTTTTTCTGGTGTTGCGGGAGATTGGTGATTCGATCACCGTAAAAAGGAAAATCTGCCGAGATGGAGGGATATTTTCTTCGCTTTGTTGACGGTTTCACCCCTGCGGTTTAGTTGATATTACGCGGCTGTCCACTTGTTTGCTTTTGTCGTGAAAGGTTAAATTGGACACCAAAATAAAATTAGATTAAAATTAGATACAATTATTTATTTATTTATATTTTTATTATCAAAATTTTTTAATTAAGATATAATAAATATATAATTTTTTAATGATAATATAAAAATATATGATTTAATTAGAGATTTATAGAATTATTTGTAGAAATTATATATTCTCACATTATTATTAGAAATTCATAGAAATTAGGATTTTCTACTCCTCCATGCTTCTTTAAAAGGAAATTTGGATTGTCCATTTAGATTGTGCAAGTTTTAATTTTTTTTCTATTTTTTATTTTATTTTAACTATCTATTTTTTTTAATGAAACAAATACAAGATGTATTTAATAGAAGTTAGAAGGTAATTTTTATTTTGCATTTATTTTTTTAAAAAATTAAAAATAGATGATTAAGATTAAAAAAATAGAATATGAACCGTTTGAATCAAATCTATATTTGCTTTTCTAGAGTAATAAAAGATCCAAATTTGAATCATATACTTGTCATATTTTAATTAAAAAATTTAGTGATAAGAATAAAAAAACTTCTTTTCCAATATAATATATTAGATGTGTCTTTTAATTATGTAATAATAATAAATGTATTAAATTGTTAAGTTATTACAAAAACATTTTCTATTGGAATAGCACAATGATATTCTAGCAAGGATGTGTAAAAAGTAAATAAATAAATAAAAATAAAAATACAACCTCCCATTTGAAGGTCCCCAAAGGGCACCCCTATAGCAGAGAAAGCACACCCCAGGTTATATGTAATTTTGGTATACTTTTATCTATCATATTATGATATGAGATGTTATTGCCGCGGTATATTTTGCTATTTATATTTTGTATGTAATTCATGGTATCTTATATATTAAATATTTAACATACTTATATTTTCTTACACATATTAATTAATATTATTTATTTAATTAAATTTTTAAATATGTATTTTTAAATTTAAATATATCCCTTAATAAATAATTAATTATAAATATTTTTTAAATATTTTTACTACCAATTTTTTTAAGTAAAACATGATAAATGCATAATTTTACAGACAAGTGAAGTATCACATGATTTTTTTTCCAAAAAAAAATTATATATATTATAATTTTATTCAGAAATATAAACAATTGCCTAATTTTAATCAATATTATCTACTTATTATAAAATAAGAGCATATTGGATAGTATAAAGAATAACTATTTTGACAATAATACCCTTTACTTATAAATATATTATATATTCAAAAATTTGTGATGCTATTTTAATTTTTTTAAAAATAAAATTTCTCATATACTAGAAATGAAAAAATTTATGCTCGATATGTACATTCAATAGTCTTTTTTTAAAATTGCGTTTCATATAATTCAACATGACAACAAAATTTTATAAGAATTTATATTATTATCTAGTTTTTAAATGCGTCACATAATATAACAAGTATCTTAATTTTATTTATCAAAGAAAAAAGAAACACTAATAAATTAATTAAGTTTGCAAAAAAGGCCACCATCGCCAAGGTTCTACAAATACCACAAAAGTGTAAATACCACTAAGTTTTAACATCAAGTACCATAAGTTTTAGTTATCTTCAAGCAAATCCTTTACAAATTGAATTCTATGTTCACCTTGAAAGCCCCAAAATAAATGCACTAGGGAGAGGTTTTGCATAAGTAAACGGCCAGCTTTATTGCGTTCTCTAGATGTAAGGTCCTCTAATTTCATCAGTTCATCAGCAATAGCTCGTGAATCATCATAAAAATCTTTCACAACCTTCACACCTTCAGCCATACACTTGACACTTTCAGCCATGACACCCATCCTCTCAGCAGAATTTCCAACAACATCCACAAGCTTATTGGCAAAATTGTCCATACTTTTTGCTAACATATCTTCTCCTCTTAACTTCTTTCTCACCCGTCTACCTTCAGAATGACTTATTTTTGCCTTACTTTTAGTTTCACCTATAGACATTGATTGATTGACATGTTCAATATCATCATCACTTAACCTAATGACTTCTTCTGAAAGTTCAGTAGTGTCATTGTTTTCATTAGTGTGTTTTTCATTATCCAAATCCTCAACTACATCAGCAGGAGCTTCAGCACTTTTTCCAGTAGCACGATCCTTTCCAAAGATGACCAACAAGCGTTCATAGTAAGGAAAAACTTTGGTCCTATAATTCTTCAAGTTTACATCTTTCTGCATATATATAATACAAACATATAATCATATTGTTGTTAAAGAAAAGAAAAGTAAAGGAACATATGACACAATTATTTTAAAAATTTAAAAACCTTATTCGCTTGGATGTAGGCATTCCAAACATCATCACTATCAACTAAAATCTTCTTATGCACATCATCCCATCCAAAGCCACTTGTGTTCAACATGTCATATAAATTACTATACTCTGTTTTAAGCCTCCTCATAATTGACTCAATATGGGGCTTCACCTTTATGCCAGATTCAGGAAATTTTGCCTCCAACTTTTGTTCCAACCATTTGAAAGTACCTGGTTTAAATTGGCCAGCATCAGCTCTTTTGTTTAAGGCAACTGCCTCCTCTAAGAAGCATAGGAATGCCTCAAACTCCTCATCACTCCAACCCCTACGTTCTCCTTTAACTTTGCTAGCTTGTTGAGTACTTTCAGATGCCATACCTATCAAATATATTACAACTTCAACAAAAAATATAAGTAGACCATAAACTTAATAAAATTTAATAACTGAAACTCAAAAAAAATTTAATAAAATTTAACAAAAGTACATTACAACCTTAAACAATCAAAATGGTTATAAAAGTACACCATAAACGTAATCAACTAAAACATAAAAGTGCAAAAGATCTTCAGGGTACAATAACTAAAACTCAAAAGATACAATAACAAGTCTAGGTATAGCCTCGACGAACAATCCATTCATTATACATCTCATTTGCCAATGCATCTCTCCATGCACTCCATGCTTCACTTGGTTCAATGGTTTCTATGGTATCATGTGGTTCTACCTCGATTTCTTCATCAATTGGCATGTTATCCAGCTCTATTTCTAATGGATCTGCACGCATCTCCCTCCTAATCAAATTGTGCAATAGGCAACAAGCAATAATAATTCGATTGTGAGTTTTAACAGGATAATAACTTGGACTCCTAAGAATTGCCCAACGCATCTTCAATAGCCCGAATGTTCTTTCTATCACATTCCTAGCTTGAGCATGTCGCTTATTAAATATTTCTTGAGGAGTTGTTGGGACATGTCCACGTCTCCACTCACTGAGATGGTAACGGGTTCCCCTATAAGGGGCAAGGAACCCTTCTCCATTAGTATATCCAGCATCTACCAAATAGTAGTATCCTATTTCATGAACCAAATATAAAATCAATTTTTTTATTATAATAAGGTTATTAATTTAAAAATAGTTTTAACATTCTTACCAGTTGGAACCTTAAGGCCATTTCTCCTATTAATTGCATCGCGTAATACCCTAGCATCTGAAGCTGAACCCTCCCAACCAGGCAATACATATATAAATTTCATGTCTCGTGAGCATACTCCTAACACATTTGTAGCAATTTCGCCTTTTCGACTTCTATATCTTGGTTTATCAACCTCAGGAACATTAATACTAATATAGGTTCCATCTAAAGCTCCAAGACAACCCTAACAAAGATAAGAAAAAGCCCTGTTACAATGTTAAATAAAAATGAAAAAATTTAAAAAATACGATTCCCTAACATAGTTCATACCTTAAACCATTTCCACCTATCATCAATGCAATCCTCAGGAACTGGCTCTGGTGCCCTAAGTAAATTTCCTTGCAACCTCAACATAGAATTCAACACTAAATTGAAGTATCTACTAATAGTTTCTCCTGAACGTTGGAATTTAAACTTGATTACACGATTTTTAGTGTGGTGAGCTAATATGTGTAAGAACATAGCAACTTGTTCTTCTATTGATACTAACCCATCTTCTTTTAGCCTACCCTCAACACGTAAAAGAGAACACAATATCCGAAATGTATAAGTATCCATTCGAAGTTATTCCACGCATGCAATATCATCATTTATTAACCTTCTTATGAATTCTACCCTTGATTTTTCCTTTTCCTTTGGTATCACCCGTCGCCTTAAGGATAATTTCTCATGTCGTCTTTGAGCCACACGAATGACATGAAGGTACGATATAATACATGCAATTACCATCTCCAAAAAGGTTTGTTCTAACATCAAATACACTGACATAACGTGAAGTAGCTCATTTATATCATTAAGCCATCCATTTGGGTCATTTAGCCATCGATTTGGGTCAAGCTTTTTATTAGGATCCATAACACCTAAAAATTTAAAACTACTCATTAATAAAAATATACATTGTTTTGTAAAACCTGTAATATGAGAAACAAAATTGTAAAATGGTAACTTTCTCATGAATACAATATAAGATATAAAATGAAGACTAAAGAAATGTCACAAATAGAGAATTATTAATATACAAAATAAAATATAAATGTGGGCATATGAATTATTAATATATAACACAAAATATGAATTAAAAATATAGTCCATTAGATGTCCACAAAACTATAACTAATTTTTTGACTAATTTGGTGAAAAGCATTGTGATTGTAACATCTAAAGCCTAACTTGGTCTTGGTCCCACCAAAAATAAAAAATAAAAAAAAAAAGACCACAACTTCTGTGAGTATATTGTGGGTTTTGCACAGCTTCTCTATTAGTGTAGCTTGTATCAGTTTCAATCAATGGAAAATTCATCTAGAAATACAATAAGGGGACCAGCTGTAAATAAAAAGAAAAGGGTTTTTCGGGTGGAGGGAGAGCGATCCTAGTCCTATTCTTATACGTTATCCTTTTGAAAGTCATACTAAGCCTTCACATGCCGGCGAAATCACTCACGTGCAGTTCGTTACTAGACTGTAATCCAGGAACCAAGCTAGGAGGCTAACTGCTAACTGCTCCACTTGCTTATTCAGTTTTCTTAGCCTTAGCCTAGGAGTTAGGAGGAAGAAATAGACCCTAACGTCTAATATAAGCGAGGAGAGGTTAAGTCAGCAGCTAGCCTTTTCAGATGGAAATAGGAATGACCGATGTTCTTGCTCCTGTTCAGTCTTCTTAGGATAAAGCTTTCACTGGAATTTCCTACTCTAAGTTCAGTGACCTGGAACTATTCACCTATTTTTTTAAGTAAAAATATAAATGGAGTGTAACTCTGCTCATCAAAACTGGGATTTTAAGCGAAAGTTTGATATTCCGGTATGCTTTACGATATGTTCAGATCCACCAGGCAGACGGAGCCTCTCCAACACCTATTAATATTAAGCGACATCCTCTAGGCAACTCAGTCACTCTTTCTGAAAGCTTAGCTCCTCGCCCACCTCAAAAGGAAGGCATTTCGGCACTAAAGTACGTGGCTTGGTCCGGTCAAGGGAAAACTCCCCCTTCGGTCGACTTAGCTTGAGCTCTTCGACATTCTATTTTCGGTGCCATTTCCCGTTGAAGAGATAGTTGTGCTTGGATTAGGGCTTTCGCTGTTCCCTTGCCCTCGAGCTGGTCATCTGAATAAGAATTTTTCGAACATAGTTTTTCGAGCTGACAAAGCTTGGAAGCTAATATCTTCACCTTGGTCAGTAGCTTGAGGCATAGAATGATCAGCTGCATCCGTTCCTTCTTTGAATTGAAAAGAGGTGCCCATCGGCCAATTAAGAGATCAGACTTCAAGGCATAGGGCCTTGAGGGCGCAGCCGGGATTGTTTAAGTTAAGGTAATTGTTCAGCCGAGGGAAAGAAGAATTCAATGCTAGGGATCAGGGAGAAAGAAGAAGTTGTTCCCTCGTGCCCTTCATTGATTACCTTGGCTTCGGTATTATGATACAGAGAAGACAGAAGCTGCACTCTTGTCGACCGTTCATGGCATGGCTTCTTTGACCAGCAGCAGATATATCTGTGAGCTGTAAGGAAGACACCTCAGCTCCCATTCATTCACTGGATTGACCGGACCCTACCTAGGCAGTTATAGACGTGTGAGGTCTTTTCCTATCTTTCTCGCCCACCGTTCTTGGTTACGAAACTGCGCTCCCAGGTCGATTGACTCTTGATTCGGCAACTAGACCTACTACCTAACAAGATCTCTCTCTCCCTCTCTTTTTAGGCAAAGGAAACCACTTTGTTTTAGTTTACTGTAGGGATGACAAAAAGAGGGCGCTTAACCTTACTTACGAAGAAGTATTTGGAGCTGGGCTTTGAACTATGAGAGTTTGCTTTTGTTTTATGTTTCTAAGAGCAGTCTGATCCGTTATTTGATTAGACCGCTCCGGGTTCAAATAGCAGAGAATGGAATAGCAGAGAATGGAATGATTCTTCTTCTTGTTCGTGCCAGCAAGAAAACAGATAGATAGAACAGAAGGAATAAATCCAATAATCATTTTTTCACACTATAAATTGAAACCGAAGAATCCAAGATAGGTTTGCTTACCAATAAGAAGATGAGAAGCAAATGTAGTTGCGCGGCTGGGAGGTCTGCGATGCGAACCAGAAACCCGAGAGAAAACGATAACAGAGTGAAACGGGAAAGATGATAGAGCGTAGGGCTGCAAGGGAATAAAAATAAAAGGCTTATACATTGTAATCTAATCAGGGCTTATCCCACCTCCTTAGGCCTGATTAAATTATCCAATGTTTTGATGGATAAAAAAATATGATGGATAAGATAATACAATATGTTAGTTATCCAAACACCTGATAATCTTTTAACGTATTGTATTATCTTATACTATCAGGGCTTATACGTTGCACCAAACAGGCCCTAAGACTCATGTCTGGCCCTGTTTGAACGATAACGTGTTCCAATGGGCTCGGGCCAGGCCTCACCACAGAGGAATTTTAGAGGCAGTTTTGGGCCCAGCCCTTTTGCTTTTTGGATTTTATTCCTTCTTCTTGGGTCTGGATGGGTATGTACCTAATTTTGTGATTTTGTCTCTCATGAAACAACTATGTTGTTCTTTAATGTTTTTTGAATATTGAAAGTTGAAATAGTGTCTATATATATATATATATATACGTATATGTATTATCTGACAATTTTCATCATTTTCTAACACGAATTTAGCTTAATTACTCTTTTTAGCCTCTTAGTTATTTGTGAATTTGACTTTATCCCTTTAATGTCGAATTTTCACATTGTTGCTCTTATGGTTTTCAATATGTTGCAAATTAATCCGTCCATGCACGTGCCACGTTATCTCTGTGCATTGGAAAAGATAATATTTGATCACCGATTTTTAATTTCTTTACCAACGTGGAAACAAAAAGAAATTAATTAGCTTGTTAGCTTAAGAATGAAATTGCGTATATAGTTCGTAAATTTTGTTTTTAAATTTTCTATATGTTATATATGCATAGACATGTGCTTGTGTGTGTATATCATAGTCCCGAATTATCAAATTTTGATATATATTCAAAACCCTGAAATTCAAATAGAAAATTTCTTTCAATTTGGGACTTTACGGGAATGTCATTTTTAATTTGGTTGATCTTTTGACAGAGACGTAGTTCTACTGCATACACAACTCGTTTAGGAGTGACTCCCCAGAAGATGCAGCGAAGTTGGCCGAAAAAAGAAAATGGATTTCTTGCCAATGTGAATAAGGATACGAAACCATATGAAAGTACACATGAATGAACGTAAAGAGATTTATTAAAAAAAAAAGCCAATGATGAGCTAATGGCTATTGGCTACTAGATTCAAAATGCTACATAGACGCACCTGGAAAATACAGAATGCATGTTTTGAAAGAGTGCTCATGTAATGTTTTTGATGGCTAGATTAATTAATAGTTAACGACCACATCTTTTATTCCGTTAGTCTACATTAGATGTCTTGATATTTATTTGTTAATGGATTTGAGGAATATATTAAAACAAAAATAATTTGGTCCATTTGAGATTACTGTAGATTTCTGCCTATTTTGGAAATAGTTTTCTTTTAAGTGGAGTTTCATAGAAAGTATTGTGTGAAAAAAGCAATTTATGTTTGACAAAATTATTTGATAAGCCCTGTGTTTGGAAAATTGTTCAAAAAAAAAAAAGAAGCTTTTTAATATCAAATTACAAAAGGGACATGTATTTAACAAGATAGGTAATTAGTTAAAAAAAGTTAGAGGAAATTATGGTAATTAATAATCTTGAATGAGGATATGAATGTTTTATTGTCTGCTCTTTTTTTTACTAATTTTTTACTTGTGTCTCGTATAAGGAAAACTGTTTTTGCTATTACTTAAAAGTAATTTCCTTTTTTTTTTTAATGAAGTTGGGCCAAACACTCCATTTAACCAAAAATAAGTACTTTAGACAATAAGTAGTCTCTTCTCCTCAAAAAAAAAAAAAAATGGTGAAACAAGTAAGAATGCTTAAATTTTGAAAGATAAAATTGAGGCAAGGAGTTTTTTAAAAGACTCAAAAGTTATTGACTCATAAAGGGCAAAAAAAAAAACACTACAACAAAACAATAAAATGACGATAGATTTATCTATCCCAAAATAATAATCTTCTATCACAAAATATACTTTTACAATAAATATAATTTATTGCATATTTTGTTGCTATCTTTATTATCATTATTATTTGCTACACATATTTTTGTCATAATATTCTTTCATTCTCTCTCCTTTTTTAGACATAGATAAAATAAGAAAAGCTTGCATTACTTTTAAATTTAAAAATCTTTAACAAAATTTAAAATCATAACAATTAATTTAATAAATAAATCAATAAATAAAATAATAAATTAAAAATAATTTATTTAATAATTAATTAATTTATTAATAAATAAATAAAAATGATAATAAATATATTAAAAAAATTGTTGCAATGAAATTGTAGTTGGACATTATCTTATTATAGTTCTATTGTTATCTTTGGTAAGGCATCTTTCTGTCACTATATAACAAATAGTGATAAATATAAATAATATATTAAATAAAAAATAAGTATAAAATATATATTAATAAATATATTATGTTAGTAAAATATTATAGTGGTAGGTCCATCCTTATATAGGGATGGTGGCTCAAATATGATAGAATTAATGTTTTTAAAATCGGACCGATCATTGAACCGATGGAGGTACTGGTTTACGGTTCATTAGTCGAACCGTGGTCGAACCGATAATAATTAAATATATTATTTAAAAAAATTTTATGTATTAAAATTTTAATATAACAAATAAATATTAGTAAATTTTAAATATTTGATTACTAATTTAATATTTCTTAAGATATTACAAAAATTAATGTTTAGTTTAAAATAAAAATTATCTATGATTAAAAATTAAGAATATTTAATATTAAATTTTTAGAATTTCTAAATTATATTAAGATTCTACTTATTATTAAAAAATAAAATAATAAATAATAATTTTACCTAAGTATCTTGATATTTGAGAGAAATGTTATTAGGAAATTGAACATGATAAAAAGTAAGTATAAAAAATAATTAATTATACACATTTTATTTCTCTTATATTCTCTTTTTAAAAAAAATTTATATTTCAACTCCCTCATTTTTTTATTACTTTTTATTTTTAATTTGTCAAAATTATTTAAAATGAATTATTCTGTTATATAAAAAAATTAAAAAAAAAAAAAAGAAAATTGCTTCAGACCGGTTTTTCCAGTCTGGTTTTTATTAATTTTCACCGGTTCTTGACCAGTTTTCCAACTCAACCGAATCGGACCAAAGACTAGTTCCCGGTCGAACCGGTCCGATTTTGAGAACATGAGATAGAACTATCCTACCACATCTCTCTTACATAAACAAAAAAAGATTGTAATTATATAGATATTTTTTAATTAATAATAACTATAATTATAATTAATTAAGTAATATTATTATGACAATTTTATTTATATATTGTGATGATAATAATAATTTATGTTTTAAATAATTATTTAAAATTACAAGTTATTATTAAAATATTATAACATTGAATTTTTATTTTAGATTTAATTATTGTTTATATATTTTTATTAAGAAGTTTTATTAGACTTAATTCTTTATATAAATATATTATTTGCTCTTTTTTTTAATTATCATCCAAAGGATTCTAAAAAAAGACTACAAATATAATTTTTATCTATAAAAAAGGAAAATAAATATATTTGTACATGCAAAAATAATGAAATATGAAGAAAAAGAAATTGGTAAAGGAAAATAATAGAGAAAATATTCAGAAAAAAAAAGCAAGTAACTTGCATTGTCATGGTCTTTTATGATCATTCTTCAATTATTGAGAATTGGATATGATAAATGAATTCATATTGTATAATAATCTCCTATCGATAATGAATATGAGAAAAAAAAATAAATGAATTAGAGATGGAAAAGGATAAATGAATTGGAAAAGAGAAAAGAAAAATGAACTTATCCTGTTTATCATCATCTTCTAGCATCATGTTGTATGGAAAAATTTTTTTTAAAAAAAGTTGTGTATAAAATACAAAATGTAAGATCTAGAGAGGAAGTTATAAAAGAAAAAATAAAATGAAAAAACAAAGATGAAAAGACCAAACTTTAAAATACTGGAAATAGAGATAGAGAAGAGATGAAGCTATATAGAATATGAAGAGATCAAACTTTGAAATATTGGAAATAAAAATAAAAAAGAGACAAAGCTATATATTTATAAGGAGAAAAGAAGCAAAAATTTTTAAATTTTGTATTTTGTGCTAGTGGGTAAGTATGCGTGAGAGTTTAATTTTTCTTTTAATTGTTATCACGAGAGCATGTCTAGAGCGAATATTTAATATTTTTTCCCAATTCTAGCATTTTAAAGTGGAGGTTTTTTTTTTTTCATACATCAATGACTTATTTCTTGTATGTATGAATATATATATATATATGTGTGTGTGTGTGTGTGTGTGTGTGTGTGTGTGTGTGTGTGTGTGTGCATAACTAAATTTATAGTTAATTATATAATGTATCACCAAAATATTAAATTTAAATAAAATATGAAATTATAATATAAAAAACAATCACATAAAATAAAATATATTAAATTTTAATTAAAAATAGATTAAACTTTTTCCAACAATTACTCACTCTCTCTTTCTATATTATTATTCTCATCTTCCATGTCATTATCTTGATCTTAAAGCATAGACATTTTTGGCCTATATACCGAACTTGAGTCAATTTTATTATCATGCCATTGTAAGTATCATTGAAAAAATTTTTTATATTGAGTTGATTCAACTTCAATTTTCTCAATATATCTCTATTGTTCATAAAGCAAGGTGTTACCATGATCCTTTATAAAAGCTATACATTCATTTCTTGTAACTTTTTAAATATAGGCAGAATAATTGTCGATTGGATCTTATAACTCAACAAATCTAATAGTTGGATTTTCATATATATTATTAGACGTGTTCTCTAAATCATATACTAATCTTTTCATTTTTCCTCCAACAACTTGCTTTATAAAGCTAGCTCTAATATATTCTCTTCCTTACTCTCTACCTTAAGCTTTCATTGAAGAAACTTATTCTAAAATGTAAATAAAAGAGCCCAATTTTTTTTTTAAAAAAGCCTGAATTAGAAATATACTATTGAACAAACTCATTCTAAAAATAGCCAAAATCATAAAGATGTTATTGCATATATAACAATAAATATAAAATGGCATTTACATATATATTTTTTGATTTTTTGTTAACCCAAGTGTCATTATTTTTATGGATTCTAAAGTAGAATTCAGAATACTTAGGTGATCTTCCCAATTATTGTTTTTTAAGAATAAAATATTGTTAATTAGAAATAATTTAAAATAACAATTACTAATAGTTAAAAATATAATGGAAATAGTAATTTAATAGTTAAAAAAATAGTTGCCAAATTTCTAGTATGTTTGAGTATAGAAATAAAATCTTTTGTATGTTGGTGTGACGACCCTAGATTCTAATATCAGTGATTATAGCTAAATACACAGTTAATAGATAATGATCAAGGTTTGGAGTCATCGCAATTAATTACATTATGAAAATATAGGGGAAATTTAAACCTTGATACTACTAGGATCATCAACTAACAACCATAACGGGATCATGCATAAGAAAGGTTTATACCATCATTAAAGGTTTATGATTTATCCATTGATCAATTTCAACCTACAAAAACATCCCACCAATGTATTCATATCATTCCCTAGCATTAGCCTTACTGAAATTAGGGTTTCTAGGTCAAATATAGGAGTTTGGGGACCTGCGCCGCGACTTGGAACTTTCCTGCCGCGGCTAAGTTAGGTTCTGGAGCTCAAAACCCACATTTTTAAACTGGCGCCGCGGCCTGGAACTCTTGCGCCGCGGCCCAGTTACTCTCTGGAATTTTCTTGACGCCGCGGCGAGTTGGACCTGCGCCGCGGCCAAACTATGTGGCGCCGCGGCGAGTTTTGCTACTGTAACCTCCCAAATTAATTTTCTCGACTTGCGCCGCGGCGAGGTTACGTTCTGTCACCCCCTGGGCGATTATTTTCACTCCGCGCCGCGGCGTCCCTCGCCACTGTCACTCCCTAGGCCGCGGCGAAAATTTTCCCTATATTTCGCCTCCTACACTCCATTTCTCTTCTTAGGGACACTCTAAGGTCACTTCCCCTCATTTTATGTGGCTCTAATGACACTTATTAACCCTTTTTACTTAGCCATGCTTCCATTACCAATTCAAAACTTATATGCCCATTTTCTACCTCTAATTACCTTCTATTAGCAAGTTTATAAAATAACAACAACAGATTATACATGAACTACCAACATCTATCCTTAATTAATCATCCAATGGGGGCTCCATACATTAGGGGTTCATATCCATATCACAAGGGTCACATTTCCATCAATGAGCAATGTTATAAGTCACATCAATTACAGCGGAAATAATGAGTCCATACATCAAATACTAAGTCAAGAGGGGGTCTAACCCTTTAGTACATACAGTCTCAATAAATCAAATATTCAAGCCTACACTTGGCAATGCAGATACATGTTGATGCTATACATTAAGGAATACAAAATTAGCATCTATACTAGCTAAGTCAGCCCAAGTGTAGCCATCTCCCCATAGGTTGAAGCTTATGGATTTTCATCCACTTGCTTACCCTTATCCTTACCCGAGGAACTTTCACCTGAAATATTAATCCCACAACACGGGGTGAGATATAAATCTCAGTAACCAAAGCAATTCCACCATATAATCCAGTTTAATCAACATATATGCATACATCAAAACCCATATCAGAATCATATCAGTCATTTCAGCAAATGAAACAATTAGGCTATCATGATTACTATCCCATACTAGCAATCATATAATCAACATGTTAAAGGCCATTAACACCGGGAGAGGCCCGTCCACGGCACCTACTCCCCATTGAGCACAACCAGGGCTCAGTGCATCTGGGGTTGATCATACCCGGTGCCCGATCGTGGCACATGCACGGGTGGCAGCCGCACCACAGCTCCACCATGGACTCACAAGGTCCAATCATAATATAACAGATAGCCAACCAATTCATTCAACATTTCAAATCATTCATATATAGCAAATATGAAATTAAAATAGATACATGCATGGAATTACTGTAAACCCCGGTTACCTCACTTGCAGATAATTGCAACAGCCACCAAAAATTCCAAATTCGGATTCAAGTATCTCCCACCAGAATTCTCAATGTTTCACCCAAAATCCTAAGCAAATTCGTATAAAATTAGTACCCATGATATAAATCAGCTATGGGGGTCTCAAACCAACAAGGAAAGCATCAAAATGGAGGTTTAAACTCATCTAATATCAGCCCTAACCTCAACCTACGAATTTCATCAAGAAAATCCCCAAATAACCACATTTCAGATTTTGGGTAAAGTGAAAATCCTCTAAATGAAAAACTAATCGGACCAAATTAAAGAGAAAGATGAGGGGGTTAAGTTCTATAACTATTACCTTGGCCAAATCTTGCTCTAAGTGTGTGGAAATGCAGAATCTTTGCCCCAAACCCTAGCCTCCTTCTCAACCTCCGAATTTGCCTCTTGAGTTTCAGAAAAATGAAAGTGTGGCTGAAGCATTATGGTTTAGATGGGTTTAAGTTGGGTCAAAGGGCTGGGTCATGGGTTGCTCCAAGTCCAAACCCAATTGGGTTTCAGATTTTGATTATTGGGCCAGTTTTTAAGTGTTGGGCTGCATAATTCTGTTGGGCCAGTTTTCACTTATTGGGTTGCTGAAGTTTAATAGGTTTTGGGCCTAATTTGAAGGGCTCAAGGGCTTGGGTCTGCACAAGGGTAATTGGGCCACTTAATTGAGCCTATACAAGATAAATCTTGGGCCTCTATCTCATTAAATTAGTTTGGGTTTACCTCTAATTCATTGGGCCTCCATTAGCCTCTTATCATGATTTAATTAATTTGGGCTTAGATGTAAATCTCCATCCTAAATAAATTCTCAACCCATATTAACAATTTATCTCTCTAGAATACCTATTCACTAACTTGCCCAATTATGCTCTATTAATTATCCTTAATTAATCTTAATCCATAATTAACCCCTTAATTAATTTCGGGGTGTTACAGTTGGGATAAGCCATAATCAAAAGAAGAGGCTTAATTTTTTTTGCATTTTCTCGTATAAAATTTAGTATCGTGGAGTACCCTATTTATCACAAAATTGATTCCAAATTAAATCTCTAGTCCATCCAGTTTTTTTTCTCAATTTTCCTTGCTTTCCAAATATTATCTCTTAGTTGCCTAATTATTTTATTTTGCCAACTTTGTTTAATTTGGTTGTGATTCTCAAGTGACCAATAACAATATTTTTAAATAAAATAAAGGTTTTAATCATAAAAAGCATGATAATATAATTATAAAAAATTAATTAAAAACATACAAAAAATTTTTAAAATCATAAATATTTATATTCTTGTATAACATCTTTCCAACTACTATAGGGTCTTTAATATTTACTTTTTAAAAATATTAATGATACAAATATAAATTGTAACTCTGCCTATGACGAACTTTGATGTAAATTATTTTTTATAGCCGGTCCCAAGCCCAGAAAAAAGAGGAGGATTGTATTAGGTAGTCGATAGCCAACGTAAAACTTTGTCGAATCTCTATGATATGGATAATCAATATATCAGATGTAAGGCTAGGTCGTTGCCCATAAGTAACGCGTTGTATAACTCGAGTACAGTGATAAGTGAGCAAGAGCCGCTGCATCAACGCCCGGGTGTAATGAAAAATAAGCAAGGGCTCCCACATTTTCGTGAACGAATGTGGCTAAAGAAGCTAGTTCATGAGAGTAGGATTCGTTTTGGAACTTGGAATATAGGTACATTTACAGGTAAGTCTATGGAAATAGTAGATACTATGATTAGGAGGAGGATTAATTTTATGTGTTTACAAGAAACTAAATGGGTAGGAGAAAAAGCGAAAGAATTAGATACTTCAAGTTTTAAACTTTGGTACACTGGTAAATCTAAATTTAGAAATGGGGTAGGTATAATTATAAATAAGTGTTGAAAAAATGTTGTAGTGGATGTCAAAAGGTTAGGAGATAGAATCATTGCATTAAAGTTTGTAGTAGAAAAAGAAATCTTTAATATTATTAGTGTTTATACACCACAAGTAGGGTTAGAATAATATCATAAGGTAAAGTTCTGAAAATATTTAGAATGTTTAGTTCAGGAAATACCATTAGGAGAAAAGATTCTTTTAGGAGGAGATCTAAATGGCCATGTGGGAAGTGTATCTTCAGGTTACGAGGGTGTTCATGGAAGACATAGTATAGGAGAAGTAAATACAGAGGGTAAAACTATTTTAGACTTTTCATTAGCGTTCAATCTTATATTAGCTAACACTTATTTTAGAAAGCGTGAGAAATATCTTATCACGTACAAAAGTGGAAGGGCATGTTCTCAAATTGATTTCTTTCTTATAAAGAAATCAGATAGAAAATTTTGCATGGATTGCAAAGTTATATTGGGAGAGAGTTTAACTACTCAGCATAGAGTTTTGATTATGGATGTAAGAGTTAAGAGGAGAGTAAAAAACAAAGGTGAAAATAGAATGTTAAGGACTAAGTGGTGGCAACTAAAAAGGGATAAAGAAAAGAATTTACAGAGACAGATTGTGGGAAAAGGACCTTGGGAAATACAAAGAAGTGCTAACGATATATGGAATGAAATGGCTAAAGAGATTAGGAAGGTGGCAAAGGAAATATTAGGTGAATCAAAAGGTTTTGAACCTAAGGATAAAAAATCTTGATGGTAGGATGCAAGCATGCAAGATAAGGTTAAAGTTAAAAGAAAATGTTATAAAGTGTGGTCATTATGTAAGAGTAATAAAAATTGAGAAAAATATAAGGTAGTTAAAAAAGATACTAAAAAGGCAGTGAGCGAAACGAGAGGGAGGACATTTGATGGGTTATACCAATCTTTAGGTACTAAAGTTGGAGAAAGAAGTATTTACAAGTTAGCTAAAAGTAGGGAAAGAAAGACAAGAGACGTGGATCAAGTGAAATGCATTAAGAATGAAGAAGGGAAAGTGTTGGTCACGAAACGAGATATTAGAGAACGATGGAAGGGTCATTTTCATAGGCTTTTTAATGAAGGGCACGAGATTTTATTGCAATCGGATAGGCTAGATACTAAAGAAGAAGATCAAAATTATACTTTTTATCGTATGATTTGTGAGGTAGAGGTAAAAGAAGCATTAAAGTGAATGGAGAATGGCAGAGTAGTTAGACCGGATAATATACCCATTGAAGTATGGAAGGGTTTGAGAATGAAAGGTATAAGTTAGCTCACAAAGTTATTTAATGAAATTATGAGATCTAAGAGGATGCGAGATGAATGGAGGAAAAGTACTTTAATCCCTATTTATAAGAGTAAATGGGATATTCAAAATTGTGAAAATTATAGAGGAATTAAACTTAAGAGCCACACTATGAAATTATAGGAAAGAGTAATTGAGCGAAGGTTAAGGAAAGAGAGTTAAGTTACGAAGAATCAATTTGGTTTTATGCCGGGAAGGTCAACTATGGAAGCAATATACTTGTTACAAATATTAATTGAGAGATATAAAGAGAATCAAAGAGATTTACACATGGTGTTTATTGATTTAGAAAACGCATATGATAGAGTGCCAAGAGAAGTTCTATGGAAGGTTTTGGAGAAAAAAGGAGTTCATATATCTTATATTCGAGCAATCCAAGACATGTATGATAAGGTTACAACTAGCGTAGTAACAAAAAGTGGACTTACAAAAGATTTTTTAATAACTATTGGTCTACATCAATGGTCAACTCTGAGCCCTTATCTTTTTACTTTAGTCTTGGATGTGCTTACTGAACATATCCAAGAGCCGGTGCTACAGTGCATGCTTTTTGCAGATGATATTGTCCTAGTTGGAGAATCGAGAGAGGAAATGAATGAGAAGTTGGAGAGGTGGAGACTAACTTTGGAAGCTCATGAATTTCGTTTAAGTAGAAGTAAAACGGAGTATATGGAGTGTAAGTTTAGTAAGAGGCACATCCCTTCTAGCGTAGAAGTAAAAATTGGAGAACATACCCTACCACAAGTCACACGATTTAAGTATCTTGGATCCATCATACAACATAACGGGGAAATAGAAGAAGATGTAAAGCATAGGATTCAAGCAGGGTGGATGAAATGGATGAGTGCTTCGAGTGTTATTTGTGATGGAAGAGTACCACTCAAACTTAAGGGTAAATTCTACTGCACAGTTATAAGACCTGCAATGTTGTATGGAACTGAGTGTTGGCCAATAAAAAGTCAACAAGAAAATAAGTTTAATGTTGCAGATATGAGAATGTTGCGGTGGATGAGTGGACACACTAGACGAGATAGGATTAGAAATGAATGTATTAGAGAGAAGGTGAAAGTTGCACCTATTGTAGAAAAGATTGTAGAATCAAGACTTAAGTGGTTTGGTCATGTAAGGAGGAGACCTATAGAAGCCCCAGTTATGAGAGTAGATGAGATGGAGAATAGTCCAATAATTAGAGGTAGAGGAAGACCAAGAAAAATTATAGGAGAAATTATTAAGAGAGATTTAGATTTAAATAGTTTAGCTAAAAATATGATTTATGATAGGGATTTATGGCGTCGATTGATCCATGTAGCCAACCCCACTTAGTGGGAAAAAAGCTTTGTTGTTATTGTTGTTACAAATATAAACTGTATCATTATTTGGTTTAAATTTACATAAAATAAATATTACAAATAAGTACAAAAAATTAAAATTCATAGTAAGAATGAAATAATTAAAAAAAAAGTGTATAATAGCTTGTTATCGCCTATAGGTATAATAAATTATTTATGAACAATGTCAAAGGAGTGAAGTTATCTTGCTAAGAAGTAAAAGTGAAATGATTTTATGATTGCTCTCTTCTTGATATTGATCTGTATCAAGACATCTAAGTAAAATAATGATAAGAAATAAAAAAGTTATATCAACTAAAATTTTATATGTACACAATAATAATAATAATAATAATAATAATAATAATAATAATAATAATAATTTGGATATATTTATACTTATATGTGATAGGAGAAAATAAAAATTTGTAAATGAGAACCAAAGTCAAGATCGAAGGAGTAGAAAGGTATGTGCAATGAGATGCAATGAAAATAAGATATATATATATATATATATATATGTAAATAATACCTTTGATTGACTTTATCTACATATAGTTTCATGTACTAAAGTTTATAGTGTCATGTAAGTGTACCAATATCTAAAGTTATAAGTAGCATATATAATAACATCAAGTATAGTAATATAATAAAAGATTTGACATTTGTTTCTTATGACAAGTCACATTTCCTTCTTATATATTTTTCTCATTGTTTCTTATTATAAGTAACATTTAGATTTGTCACACTCTCCATTACATCATTTCATATAATAAATGGGAAAATAATTAAAAATTATATTTCAATAGAAGACAAAAATTCAATATAAGCCAAATTAATTTGTTGATTATTTTTATTATTGACTCTCCTAAAAACTCTTATATATATTAACTTAGTTTTGTAGAGCTTATATAGTCTTATTATTTTCTTGAAATTGCTAGGTTTGAAAGTTTGCAATGCATTTAAGGTCTGGATGTAATACGCTTCCAGGAAATATTGCCATACACATACTTGGATAACTATGATGATTAAGGACATCTTTATATCTATAGCTAGAGGTAGGATGTCTCATTATCAGATATGAAATAGTTCCAATACCATAGATCATCCTTTTTACCTTTCTTCCCCATAGATCATTCTTTTTACCTTTCTTCCTCCTGCTACTTGTATCTGGAGCTTTATCTCTTTAGATAATCGTTTCAATGGTAATTTTTATGGTGCAAGACTAGTCCCACCTTTAAGTTTGATATATATTCTGAATAGAAGACAAAACATATGAACCCAATTACAATGATAGATACAAGTTAAATATAAGAGTAATCAACTAAGATATACTTACATAGGCAGCTTTTAACTTTTTTATCAATCTAATGACTATTATCAAAATGCATAACTTAGTAAAGTTCAATTGGTGTTAGCTCTTTGCCAAATTTATTTTTCAAAGTCTCCTAATAAAATTATGTTAGATTAAAGCCTGTAATAGAAATGGAGTCAGAATTAAATGCTTTATTTTTCTTGTTCATTTTCTTCTTTGTTAGAATTATGAATTATTCTAACTAGTATACAATGAGTTCCAAACATATTCTTTCATCCAGATTGGTCTTTTTTTTCCCTCTCGTGTATACCCTATCATGCCTTCCAACTTATTCCTCGCTTGGTGTAAAAAAATTTTATAAATTGAATTGTGTACATTTGCAACCTAATAATAATATTATTTATGGAAAAAATATTTTACAAAATTATAATATACGTAATACTAAAGTTGTAACAAAAATTTTTCATAAAAAATTAATGATTATAGTAACCATGATAATCTAAGTTCTTGTGAAGCTTCCTTCAAAGAATTGTATCGACCATCAAAATTATTTTGAATGATGGCAAGAATGCATTCACCCACAATATTACCATTTGATACAAATCTAATTAATGAATTAAATATATTCATAAAATTTAATTTATAAATAATTACATATATGATGAGTAAATAGTGTAAGTATAAATATTACCTTATGTGTAATAGGTAAATAAGTTTTTGTTCAATTGATAAACTTTGACAAATTTCATAATAGAGTTTTACATCTTGTATTTGTCTTGACATCTATAAAAAATAAAAGAAATATGTTAAAATTAGTAATGTATTTTATACCTTACTAATAATAACAATAACTTCATTATCACTTCATATAGATACATAGTTCTTTATATTAATTGAAGCACCTAGTGTATTTCTCTATCCTGCTTGCCAAAAAACGAAAGGAATCCAAATAAAAAAAAATCTCTTTGATTCACATGAACCAAAGATAAAAACTAAAGATAAATAATTTAGTTTACATGACATAATATCTAAGCCTTCGTCTTAACATTTAATAAAGTATTTAATAAAATATTTATTAAATTCATTTATTATTTATATTATATATTTAAATATTAATTAATTATTAAAATTATTACAAATAACAAATAAAACTATAATTAACATAAAAAATATTATTTAAAATAAAAAAGATATTAAAATAATTTCTTATATTTATATTTATATTTACAATAAAAAATAAATTAATTATTAACAAACTTTGATTCATGAATTAAAATCTTGACATAACTTTTGGTTCACATAAATTGACAAAAACTTTGAATTATGTAAATCAAAACTAAATAATTGCTAAATAGTTGGTAATTTATGTAAAGGCTGACATCAACCTTCACATCAACATTTAATATTTATCATTTCAAAAATATTAAAAAGTAAAGTAAAATAAAATAATAAACAATATTATACCAAAAGTGAATAATTGCTAAATAGTTGGTAATTTACGTAAAGGCTGACATCAACCTTCATATGAATATTTAATATTTATCATTTCAAAAATATTAAAAAGTAAAATAAAATAGTAAACAATATCATAAATAAATTATTTATTATAATATATAAATAAAGATAAATATTACAATAAATAAAATAAAAATAAAAACTTAAAAAATAAAATAAATGATTACAAATCATCAAAGTAAAAATTTTAAAAATAAAATATCAATGTGATAAGTATTATTATTAAAAACTTAATAATAATAATAATAATAATAATAATAATTTTTATTATTAAAAAATAAAACAAATTATTATTCATCATCATCTTCGACTTCATTACCATTGTCATTTTTGTCAGCGTCTTCATCATCCTTATCCTCATCTTCATCTTCATCTTTCTTTTTACCATTGTCATCATCTCAATCTTCTTCTTCCTCGTCTTACATATCTATATAAAAATTTATATCTTAAACTTGCAAATGGATATAAAGATCCACCTTTTCCTTTTCCCTTTCATCACATGAGGTATTAAATGATATCTCATTATATATTGTTCTTACATAAGCCTTGTCACCTTGATAAGCAGCATTTAATAAATTATTATTATCCATCACACTCATTGCTTTAGTTTTTATGGCAACTCGCCAATCACCTTCTTCTCGAGTCCTCACAGGATACAACATATAATAGATTTAAACACAATGTTTTGCAAATATAAATGGATCAAATTGTCTATACCGCTTACTATGTTTTATTTTCAATAATTCTGTAGTCATTATGTATTTTTATCTCTTGATTTATAACAAGATTAAACTAATTACAAAGAAATAATAATATTTTTTTTTGCAGGTTCTCCTATATATTATAATTGAATTACTTTTTTAAGGATACCAAAATAGTCATTATCTCTATCTTCTCCCATTCCTTTAACACATACTTCATTATTTATTGTCTTTTGACCAATACTCTAATTATTAGTGTGAAACTTATATCCATTTACAAAATATTTTAGTCATGCTTGTACCTCTTTAAGTAGTCTCCAAGCTAAGTCCTTTAAATATTTGGTGTCATTAAATCCAGATTGATTAGGAATCTATTTGAAAAGAAAATTAGGTTAATATCATGTAAGTCAATAAATAAAGAAATGTATAAATAAATAAATAAATAATGATGGCACTACATACATAAGATTTAAACGATTGTACAAATTTATGCTCAATTTTGTTGTCAATTTCTCATGAGCCCATGTATGGATTCAACATTCATAACTCTTGCTTAAAAATCCTACAATGTAATTGAAGTGTTAGAATATTAACGAATGATGAATTATCAGTGTGATAAGTTTTAATCTTACTCAATATAAGGCTTAATTTCATCACAATTTAACAGAATGTGAAGATGAGTAGTAGCTATTTCTCTATCATTTAAATAATAAGTTAAGCACTTTCCAAGTGACGGTTTAACTTTAGTAAAAACTAATAAAGTTGGTTCATTTGTCTCTTCTTCATCTCCACACTTATTTCGATGAACTCTTGTTCATATCGAAGATACCTATGACTTAAAATAATATGAACAAAAGTGTGATATTTCTTGTGACAAGTATGCCTCACAAATAGAACCTTCTACATAAGGTTTATTTTTAATTGTGCATTTTAATCTATTTAAAAATTTGCATAATCAAATAATAAGTAGTGAGAGACAATAATATATTGTTTCAAGCCAATAATATTTAGATATAGATAGAACTTAAGTATCCATTAGTTTTTAAAGGGATATACCCATCAATATTGGATTGGGCCACCAACCCTAACTTCAAATGGCAAATAGACTGGTAAAAGTGCCATAGAATCAAAGAAACCTGATGAAAATATTCTTTCTAATTTGCAAAAAATGATAAGAATGTTGCATTCCATTTGCATTAAGTCATCCATCTTCAATGTTGTTGAATATAATTCCTTAAAAAATAGACTCAACTCGATTATGGGCTTCCATATTTGCTTAGGAAGTGCACTGAAAGTAATTGACAACAAGTGTTCTATAAAAATGTGACAATCATGACTTTTAAGACCAACTAACTTCCTTCTGTTAAATCTACACATCTTGACAAATTTAAGGAATACCTATTGGGCCATTTTCAATCCTTTTATCCATTGATAAATTGCTTTTTTTGGAGTGTGAGAATGAACTTAACTTCTAGTTTCATCACTCTTTCATTAGCTAATTCTTATAATTTTAAGTCTTTTTGCCTACAATATTCTTTTAAACCCATTCTAAGTTTTATGTTGTCCTTAATCTTTCCTTTTACGTCCATAATAGTATTAAAAATATTGTTAAATACATTTCTTTTTATACACATAACATCTAAATTATGTTAAATAAATAGATACTTCTAATATGGAAGTTCCTATGATATACTCTATTTCGTTCAGTTGTGATATTGTCCATAGTTTGGTAATATAAAAACGTTTTGATTAACTACTCTTGGATGGATTTTCACATATTGCCATAAATTTTCCTTATCCAATATTAGTAAAGAGGGGTTGTTTTCAACTCTTTTTTTTTTTTTGAAAGCACATTTATTTCTTCTAAACATGGTTCATGGGTAGAAACTATCGATGACAATCAAATTAGGAGTTCTTTCCCTTATACTTCAGGGTAAAAGCTTTTAAGTTTTTCATACAATAAAGACAAGCTAATTTTTTAATAATACTCCATCCTACAATATCTCATATACTAGAAAGTCATTTACTATCCACATCAATGATGCTCATATATGAGAGTTCTGGTTCTTTGAGACATCATATGTGGATGCTCCTTTTTTCCATAACAATTTTAACTCATCAATCAATGGTTGTAAAAATATATCAAATTTGATTTTGAGATTTTATGGTCTGAGAATGATTATTGTTAAAAATAAGTAAAAAGCAGTCATGCAAACTTCAAGAGGGAAATTATAAGGAGTAATTATTATAGGTCAACTTGAATATGATGAAGCAGTTTGATTGTAAAGAGTGAAATCATCTGTGCAAAAACCAAGATGAACATTTCTTAGCTCCATAGCAAAATTAGTATATATTCTATTAAAATGTTGCCATGCTTCTTCATCATATGGATGACACAAGTACACTTCCATGCTTTCTCTTACTCCAATACCATTGCATAAACTTAGTAGATTTTATTGAAGCATAAAGCCTTTGTAATTTAAGGATAGTTGGTAAATAATGCATTTTTTTAACAGAATCTCTTTTGAACTTTGTTTGTAACTAGCTCAACTAATTTTATATCAATGTGCTTTGCAGAATTTACACATTATCTCATCTATATCATCTTTATAATACAACATACATCAATGGATGCAAACATCAATTTTTTGTGCAAATAGACTAAAATTTGATACTATATTCTTTATTTAATACCAATTATCAGGTACAATATTATTAGGGGGACAACTATCTCTCAAAAGATTTTTAAATAAGTTAAAACTATATTGTGACATATTATTATCAACTTTAATACTAAACATTTCTACTGCAATGGACAATTCAGACTGATTATTACATTTTGGCTAAAGTAGTTGCTAATACGTATTTAGTAGATCAAAAAATTGTTGGGCTTCCAAATTTGGTGATTTTTTAACATAATTATCATCATTATCTCTTTCAACATAACTGTCAACAATAAATTCAAAACAAGCTACTTCAAATATTATTCTTTCATATTTATTATTATCATCATAATTCACTAATCATGATAAACTAGATGTTTCACTAGATGTTCGAACATATCTAATACTAATATTGAGTTTAAAGCCCTTTTTTATAAAGATCAATTTTTACTTAATTAGTAGTAATATATACTATATTTTTATGCATAGAATAAGGGTATCTAATTTTTCCTCTTTTTAATCTCAGTCCTTTTTAACATGCAAAAATAATAAATTTTCTTACTCCTTATAAAAATTTATCAGTATATCCTTTACATCTAATATTAAATCTATTATATATCCACTTTCAATTGCTAAGAATTTTTATTTTTTGTTATAATAAACAATTTAAATATTACTTTACAAATTTTGATAACAAATCTATCTTCTACACGTTATCAAATAAATATAACGCTTCATTGAATACAAACATTATCACTAGACTTTTATATATTAATTTATCAATGTTACCTAGATATCTTTCTCCACTATATTATTATATTTCAAAAGAACTAATCAAAAGTTATCTATAATCAATAAATCATTAAAAAAATAATATATTTATATATTTCATAGAAATATTGTTATATAATTATTTGTACTTACTTCTTGATATCAAACAAGTCGAAATGAACCAAATCTCTATTTGAACCAATTCTTCACTTGAATTGGATGGCGAAATTCTAGAAATTTGAAAGAGAAAATAGGATGGTGAAATTTAAAAAATTTGAGTAAAAAAATGGGAATAGAATTCATAAACGAAAACGAGAACGAGAGTATATGAAAAGAGAATAAGAGGTAGAAATAATCCCACAAAGTTTATATTAGTAATACATCCAATAATTTTTTCAACAATTAATTTTTTCTCAATTGCTATCAACAATTCTTTTATTTTATTTACCAAGTTATTGTATAAAAAAATATATTTATGTGGCTTAAGTAGGAATCACTTTTTTATATATAAAATACAAAAAATTTCAAAACATTTATTATCTCTAATAATCATTTTATTCACTTATTATATTTTTTATATTTATTTGCATATTTATTAAAATTATAATAATTATAATATTTGAATGTATTAATAATATTTATATATTTTTTATACAATATTTTTGCACCCAAAGTGATAGAACGATGATTGGACATTAGCTTTGGGTGACAATACTAACTTCTTTAACTATTTTTTTGTTTTATAATAAATATCATTAATATAAATTATAATATAATATAAATTATAATATAATTAATTAATATTACTTATATTTAAATAAATAAAATAATTAATAATATTTGAATATATTAATTAATAATATTTACATAATTTCATTCAATATTTATATATTTTTATGCAATATTTCAATTATAATAATATTTATCTAAATAATATTTTCATATCCAAGACAACAAAATAATAGTTGGATACTATCTAACTATTGTTCTGTCATCTTGGATAACAATATTAGCTTCTTTAACATCTTTTTTTTTTATTTGATAATAAATATCATTAATACAAATTATAATATAATTTATATAATTATACTTTAAATTAAATCAGAATTTATAATATATTTATAATATATTCTCTGTACTATATTATATTTAAAAAATATATATTCTTATTTATCTAAATTTAAAATTAATATTGCTTTTATTTATTTTTTATATAATATTATTTTCATTGAATAAGTTAATTTTTTATAAATTTTTTATCACCATAATGGCCGGGTGACATTTAACTATTTTTTTTGTATTTGATAGCAAAAGTCATTAATATAAATTATAATATAATTTATATAATTATACTCTAAATTAAATCAGAATTTATATTATATTTATAGTATATTCTTAGTAAATTATATATATTTAATATATGTCTAAATTAAAAATTAATATTATTTATAGTTATTTTTATATAATATTTTTATCATCGTATTTATAAATTTTTTATCGCTTTGGCAATAGAACAATGGTTGGATTGCCATTTGTGATGACAGAGTTGTGGTTGGATTATCCAACCATGAATATGTCGCTAATCCATTTGTTTAATAAATAATTAAATTTATCGACGTTTGTTGCTGCTTTCTGTTGTAAAATATATACATATTTACAATGAAAGAGAGATATGAGCGAGTACGAGGGACTGGTTACCACAAACAAATTTTTTCTTCACTCAACACAGTAATACAAACAGATAGAACTAACTCGACGAAAAGGAAAGATCTGGAATTGAAAAAGAACAACGTACTCACCACACAGCACACACAGAGAGAGCCTATGCTAATGCAGCCTTTATGACCTCAACAAGCTTAAGGTGTGCAGTTAGCTGAGGGAAATGGCCAGGAGTGTCTATGATCTCCAAGTTACATTTGCCTTTAATTTTCTTGGCTAAGTATAGAGCTACGCTCTGTGGGGCGACCATATCGTAAGAGGGCTGGACGATTGTGCATGGGATCTCAACCTTTTCAAGCCATTCTCTATAGTCACTGTAAAACACCCTCTTGGCTAATGGGAGTGCTACTTCAGCTCCCATTTTTAGTAAGCTCTTTTGGAACTTGTCCCTTGAAACGGCATCACTTGGATCTATTGCCACTGAAGAGAAGCCTTGAACCCAGTTCTCATAGTTCGACTCCATGGATGACAGTAACTGCTCAATATCTGAGTTCGTAAGCCCACCTTCGTACCCATCTGTGTTTAAATACCTAAATATAATGTAACGCCAAACAAAGTATACAAGAGTTAATTCGAGAGGGTGTTTGGTAGGTAACTATCCTAATTGTCTATACGTACTATTTAGAAATATTTATATATAAAATGTGAGTATGCAATATATTAACAGTTGAATATTTCTTTATTATTTTGAACTACTATAGTATAATGATGCTTCGGGTATAAGATGATCATTTTTCAGAAATGATGAATGAACCTGCTCTTATAATTTAGGGTTTATGATTTGTGCCAGTTATTGTTAAGTTTCCTTGGGTTACATATAGTTTCTATAATTGTATAGGTTTTGATAATGTTGATTGAATTGTTTCAAGTTTATAAGAATATTGGTTCACTAAAGCTCTCATAATATTAAACACCACTAATAAAGCTTTTTCATTATGAAATCGGATTGGCCAGCAAACTAAACGGTGGTTAAAATGGAGCCATAAAAGGAGAAAAACTTCCAAAATAGAATTGCCAAAAAGTATATACCAAATTCAAGTAAGCAAAGTAGGAGAGAGGGGAATGGTGACCTTGTGTGGCTTCACTCTCATATGCGATATCATTTGTCTGCATATTCTTTGTATTTTGTGGATAGAAGCACCATTTGCAAGTTGCTACTAATCCATCACGCCAATAATGAAATTGAGAGCACAAGATTCCAAGAAGGATAGTCTCAGCCAATCCCTTTGAGACAACATGTATTGATTGGTTCATTTTAATATGCATAGAGGGATTTTCATCTATCCTAATTTAATTTCTTTGAGTCTCTACAGTCAATTTTTTGGCCCAGTGGATTAGGTGCGTTTCCACTTCCCAGAGTGGCCTCTTTTTCACTATTAAAACTATTGATTCCTTGCAGTTTAGTCCTATAGAGAATTTTTGGGAGATGATCTATTATTCTTCCAAGCCAAAACAGAAACAAAAACAACAAAATTGACTACTATACTCCACAGTTTTAAACTCTTAGTTGCATTAAAGAGACAAAGTAAAAACAACGAGAATGTTAATTTAAGCATAACTCCAATGAGCAAGCAGGGAAGGAATTATGGATACAAATACATGATGATAATGGATTGAAGGTTAAAATTTTGGCTTTGTTTGCTATCTGAACTTTTAAATAAGAAAATATTAAGTTATTATCTTCATTTTTATAATTTAACTCAATTTCAAATTTAGTTTTTATGCTTTAAAATTTATTATTGATTCTTTATAGTTTCAAATTTTGAAATTTAGTTCATATCATTTAACTTGCTGTTAAATTTTACTAACGTAGTCAATTCACGTGCAATTTTATTTATGTGAATATATAAAATTTATGTGAGCAAAAAAAAAAAGGTAAAAATCAAATAATAAAGTGAAACGTATCCACGTAGCTATTATGTAATGTACCATGTATTAAGTTTGGCTGAGTTGACTTGAATTGTGTAGGGATTAAAATTTTTTAACAAAATATGAGAACATAATTACAAATTTTTATATTATAAGAACTAAAATAAAAAATGAAACAAAATTATGGTGAGAAAACAAATAGTTGGACCAAAAAAAGAAGAAGAATTATAGAGGGTGAAAAAATATAATGAAATGGTAAAAGTCAGAGGAACGGAGGCGGAAAGAGAAGTAAACCAACAAAAACTGACTATGCATTAGGTGGCATAAAGAAGTCATTAATGCAAACAGAGGAGGCTGAACGATTTCTTCAAGCAACTTAAGGATTTCAGATGAATTAACCCAGTAATCACTCACGATAATATGTGTGTGTGTGTGTGTGTGTGTGTGTAGGTTTCTGGAGAGAAGAGGAAGAAATTTAAAGAGAAATAATACCTTGGGGAACCACAAATGAGAATGAGCCTCTTAAAAAGATGAGGCTTTTTAACGGAGGCAATGCAACCGATCATAGCAGACATGGAGTGACCAGCAAAAGTGGTAGCTTTGAGGTCCATCTCTCCCATGAGATCGATCAAATCATCAGCAAAAGCTTCAAAGGACTCATACTTTGCTGGGTCATACAGGCTTCGATCCTCAACGGCTCCAGAGAAAGGCCAATCGAAAAGAACGAGACGATACTGTTGGGTTAACAAAGGAAGGATTTTTTCCCAGATAGACTGGTCTGTTCCTAAGCCATGAGCCAGAACTATGGTCTCCGAGCCCGAGCCTACGGTTCTAGCATTCAAAGCCCTCGAAAGGCCCCTTTCTGTTGTCACCATGTTCGATAAATTGAGATTGGAGAAGCAGGAAGAGAGTTCAAAGCAGACGAACCAGAGAGGGTGAGACAGCTACTTCCGGCAGAATGTGTGGCTTTGGTTGTTGTTGGCCAGGTCTCTATTTATAGCCCCACAACCGTGGTTCATTGGTAAATACAAGAGATAAAATTACTTCTCAGCCTTCTCCTTTTATGAAAATTTCATTTTTTTTTTATATGTCACACGATTGGTATAAAATTTAACACTGAACCTAAATATCTATTGACTTAGACGTATTTATTCGGCGTCATTATTTTACACTTAAATATAAAAGCGTGCCTCCTAAGGAAAATTAATTAACTTAAGAGTATCATTCAAAGATTCATGAATTTGACGAATACATGACTTTCTCAAAAGCGACGGAAAATATATAATGACAAAGCATTCTTTTTATTTAGGGGTTAAAAAAATTAATTTAGAAAATTTAAGAACAATGACACTTATGCAACTTTTGTGCAGAAATGCACAAGTGCTTGTCAGTTACAAGTGTTTGCATATGAGTTTTAAGAAATAGATCAATAGTTCTTTGAGATAAATTTGTAGTAAAAATTTGGTCGTCGATACTATTTGCAAGTCAAAAATTTGTGCTGGTGACATGGGAGACAAAATGGTCAAACTACGCTTTTCTTACATTTTTGAAGCTTCTGCTGTGAATCCCCCGCGTTCGAACGTTTTTCATATTAGCCATGTGTATTGAAATAAAATATTATTTACTATGAATTTTAGAAAAAATTAATAATAAAAAACTTGAATTCTCTATAACACTATTTAGGTTTAATTTTTTTTCTCTTTAAATTTATAAAAATTTTAATTTAGTCTCCCTAATTCTCAATCAAGTTATTTTATTCTATAATTTTTTTTTGGAAATAATTCAAGTTTACATCTCTTTCATATTTTTATCTGTCATATATATATATATATATATATATATATATATATATATATATATATGCCCTCTTCTTCTTCTTCTCCTTCTTTTGGTTCCTTTCCCTGGTATATATCCTTTATTATCCCATTTGCTAAAGGTAGATGTAAATTGTCTATAAGCTTTAACTCAGTAACACTTTCTTTATACTTGTTGTGAGATCTTAATTCATGCGAGTTCAGTCCTTGCCTCACCTTTTTTTTTTTTTAATCAGGATGATAAATGTGCTAACTTTGAATTGGACAACAGAAAAGTTTTTTATCTTTAAAATTGTTTATTAACTAATACAAGGAAATTAATTATAAAAAAATAATAGATCAAATTTATCATAAACAAATACTTAAATGTGTCAAGTATATATATATATATATTTTAAAGATACTATAACAATAGTATTTTGGAGCTTTGTCAAAACTAAACTCTTTCTTTAAATAATTCATTCTCTTACGTCAATCTAGTACTATAATTTTACCTAATACATTATATATCTATCCAGAATTAATTTTAATCAACATATAAGAAAAATGTCTGGTTATCCACCGAAAGCTTATTTTGGATGTTGTGAGGGAGCCAATCTCGCTTTGCTATCAGGGGCCACTAACTCTTTAAAGATTGGCAGAACCTACAAAGACAGAACGCTTTTGAATTGATGATGGTGAATATGTTTTGATGGTCGGAGCAATTTATGAAGTTTCACAATTTTTGAGGTGTGAATCAATATTGCTGCGGATCGATGTCCCCAGTTTAGTAGGCTACCCCGATAATATTGCATCATAAGAAGATTGTGTTCAAACAGCTTTTTCTAATTATTTCCATGTTTTCATTGCTTAGAATTTTCAGAGTGCAGATTTTTTTTATTTGGTACGAATAGGATCCTATTCTATTGAAGAAAAAGAAAAAAAAATGAATGAAAAAAAAAAGAAAGTAAATCTTATATCTGCTTTCATTCATTTATATTAATTATTTATTTCTCTTTAATAAAATAATATACGAACAAGAAAAGATCCAAATTAAAATTTTCCATTGCAATTCTTGTTGATTGACTGCTACTCTTCAAATTTTCCACTTCTACTTGTTATTATTATTTTTTAAATGATACTATATTCTTAATTTCTTTAAATATGTGTGGTTCCCTTATTCCATGTGAAACATTATTCTTTATTTCCACTTAAACAGAACTTTCAAAATTGTGTTCCATATGGTTATATTATTACACACTTAACGATTTAATCCTCTAGCCTAAGACAAAAAATTCTTTTGGTGGCTAGGTCATCAGAATTTATTTATTTTTATATCTTTTTCAAGTAATTTAATAAACATCATTCACGTCAATTTTGTATAGAAATGAGAATAAATTTTTTTATTTAATATTAGTGGTGGGAGAGGCTGTGATGGTGGGAGTGGAACCGGATGCGAAGGAAGCAAAGCAGTGTACACAATGAAGAGAGAGAAAGAGAGGAGGAGTGGGAAGGCTTTAATTATGTTAATTTATATATATGGTATTATTAAGATAATAATAATCTGAAACAAAAAAAAAAAAGGGTCAATCGTGGAGGGTTAAGAGACAAAAAGGATCGAATTGTCGTGTAGTGGTGAAGGCGGCATGACAATAGGAGCATGGATAAGTCCAAGACCGACCTTTTTCCGCCATGAAAGCTGTCATACCCCACCACTCCAACCACTCCCTTAGCACCTACGTCCACCCATCACTATTTAATTATTTATCACTCTTGATATATTACAAGCGTTTATATTTAATGCCAACCAATTCTCTAATTTTCTTTTCATACAAATCAAAAGTCATCCCATGCATTCATATTAAAAGGAAAATTTGTGCCAGTTTATCAAAATATTGCCCCAAAATTTATAGGCTAAAATGCTTGTGAAATTTCATTGTAAATAGCCTCTGTTGAGATTCAGAAAACACAATTATTATGAAGTGAAGATTAAGTACGATTAGAAATGGCATTTTGCTATTAAATGAACAAAATAACGTGTTTAGTTGAGTCAAGAAATAAATTACCCTTTTCAATTCTCTTATTTTTTTAATTAAATATAAATAAATAAATAAATATTAAGATTAAAATATACGTAATCTCTTTAATTTAAGAGCTCTGCAATTTTTTTTTTAACTTTAAAAATTGATCATAAATTTTTTAGACATTCAATTTTGTATAACTTAACTATTCTAATAACTTTTTGGTCCAAAATTTTAATCTGTCCATGCGAACTAAAAAGCAACAAAATGCATCTAATTAGTTATTTCAAGTGACAAACAACAATTTTTTATTTAAAAAAAATTCCTTTAAGTCCTTTTTAGTCTCATACAAAATAAACAAGTAGTTTTTTCCTTCACTTTCTCTTAATTTAAAAGGAGGAATTTTTTTTATTTTATCCTTTTAGTAAAAAAATTGTTCTAAACAAAATTGAAGTATTTTATTGTTTTCTTTCCGATTTTTCCTATATTCAAATCTCCTCATCTAAACATGTTAAAATATATAAATTAACTGACAATAGTTTAGTGCCGTCATCTCTTCTGTTTGATGTGTCCTCTGAACTTTAGAAATATATAAATTAACTGACAATAGTTTAGTGCCGTCATCTCTTCTGTTTGATGTGTCCTCTGAACTTTAGTCCTAGTTTTGCCATCAGAAATTTAAGCATGGAAGAGAGGCACAATTAATCAAGGAAATAGTATGCACATGAGATGTCATAGAAGATATTTAAATAACAATTTGACATAATTAATTAACTAAACTAAAAGTATCACCCTATACCATAATCTCATTACGAACCGTCATATTGTTAAAATTAGTGTATTTCTTTTTTCAAATTAAATTTAACAAAAAGGACCCCAAAAAAAAAAAAGAAAACTTGCAGAGTCAAACAACTAAATGAAGCAAACTGGTTTATGACTTTTGGGGTTTCATGGAAGATGATAGTTGCTCATATATAAAAGAATGTGACATGTCTTTATAGTGTAGTTAATGATTTTTAATAATAGTATTTTTTACACAAACTCACACATCATAAAATTCAGCACAAGACTAAATCTTACATTTATTTATCAACTCAAGTAATCTAAGGTTCAATGAAAGCTTTTGTATTTTGTTTGCTAAAAACAAATAATTAAATGATGTGAGGAACAACCCATTGTTAATTAGTATGAACTAGAAATCATACATATTTGTCTGCGCATTATTAAGTTTTATACGAGGTGTCCTTTTTCTATACAAGAGAACAAAACCATCCAATATATTTTAAAAAGAGAAATATGACCAGCCAACTGCATATATACATGTTAAGAGTCAATAGTATAGTAACTGGTTTAGGGGTTGTGCTTCAAACATATATAAAGACCTGGATCTACCGGCCGTCCCTTTTGTTTGATACATTTGGAATCAAGTAGGAATGGAAATAGCCAAACTCTAGAATGCCCAATACTTTAGCAACACCCTACATTTATTTTTCATTCTTATTGTAACCAATAATTTTCATATTAATTTGCGCACCTCAATTAATTTACTCTTTTAAGCTAATCAAAGGAGTAACTTATCCATATCAAGATTAAGAGATGATGGCTATAGATATATCCGAACTTGGTTGTGCTAAATCCTTTTTCCCAGTATTAAGAATGCATTCTTTCACATTGACTTGATACATTTAGAATATTGCTTTTAGAGTACTCAAAATCCTAAAGTGAGTCCATATTAAGAGAAAAAAATATTTTCTCTTTTTATCCCAATTGAACTAATTTCTTTTTGTTGAAGCTGTAAGGGATTTTTTAAAAAACCTGTAAACAGAAATTGACTCAGTTAATAAGATCAAACTATATCTTGACCTAATGTTCATGATGATGAGTTAAGATTCAAATTTATGGCAATACTTCAAATTATACATTATATTCTCGTCTTCACTATTAGGCCTTTTTGTGCTACAATTTTTAAAGATTTAATAGTCAACACTTTGAGTTATGCATTAATCGAAACTAAATTATTGCTATTTAGATAATCTTAAAAGCACACCCCTTACATTAATCTCAATACATTTAAGATAATAAATTTTTTTAGATATTGGCCAAGGTTTGAACCAAAATATTCAAAACAAAAAGTACACTTTCTTAACTATTAGACCAACCCCAAAATATCTATTCAGAATTTTAACAAAGATGGAAAGAACTAAAAGGACATCAATTAGCTTTCAACTGACTAAAACGTGATTTGTTTTGGACGAAAAAGATAAAACTTGTTTTGTTATCAGGAGGGTAACCTCCCTTGATTTTTTTTTTTTTTTTTTGGGGTGCTCAATTCAGGACCTTACTGTTGGATCTGTGATATTTTATAACAGAAAATTGAAGATTCTTCAATTATTAATAAAAGACTTAAAAAGGTGCATATTAAAACAACAAACGACATAGAAAAGTACATATAATACAACAATAGACAAGTGGAATTTTTCAGACTTACCATATTGTAGGAATCTTTCATGATGAATGCTACCTTAAAAATAAAAGAAATTGGTAACAGCCCTCTTCCATAAAAAAAAAAAAAAAAAGATATTTTGAACACATGCAATTGTCTCCCTCCACTTGAAGGCCTCACCACCACTCAACTTGAATCTTATGGGGCCTTTGTTTTCTCTGTGCACCTCCATAAGAGACAGTATTTCATTTCTTTGATTTAACGATTTGTAACTATCATTTATACTTTATTCTATATATTTTTTTAATTTCATCTATAGAATTATATAATTGAAAATATTGTTTAATACGCAAAAGTTGCAACTTCTATTTTCAAAAATGAAGAAATTACGTGTTAGAGGTGAGACAAAACCTTTGAAAAACGCTCCCAACTTTTCTATAGGATCAAAATAGTGTCACTTGAATGCTAAAATATATCCTTTTATTTTTTGGGGTTAATTAGACTTCAACTAGAATTTGAACTCAGATTTTTTTAGAGTATTCTAATATTACTTAACCAAAGCTCATTAATTATATATATACTTTTATATTTGCAGAAAGAATATTTGTGCTATTTTTTTTATTAAAAACTACTTAAACTTTAATTGAACTTCTATTAAATTCATCTTAGAGGTCATAAAGCGCAGCAGGCAATAATGATCCTTCACAGCAATTATATACTGTATAATTATTGGAAGAAAGAGATAGAGTTGACCCGATAGAAGTGGGGTTCACAGTCCAATTTTTTTAACTCTCCTACTGCGCAACATTATACAGAATAAAAAAAAAATTCTGGAGCAACGAATGAATAGTCAACACTGAGTTCCATAGGTAATAGGGCTCCCATGCCATAATAAAAGCTAAAAGGCAATCTGAGTTAGAGAACCTATAGCTACAGCCTACAGATATAAAAGATCTTAATAGGACTAAAGGCTTTAAAAGTAGAGAATTGACCGGTGGGAGCAGAAAGTTTGTTTGAAGAATTAAAGCCATAAAACGGGAAAATGCCATTGCCGAGGGCAGATTTCTGAATTGAATGCGAAAAGGTAACAGCTACCCCCATGAGAACATTCAATGTTTTCTTGTGGACCCTCTAAATATCTTCAACTTTCTTCGTTTCATTAATAGGGCGGTTCCTAATTTTGTTAATTCAGACAGGATTCACCAATGTGTTTTTAATACAACCACCCAGTCTGATATATGTTACGTGTTTATCTGTCTAACAAATTTTCTCGTAAATTAATTATAAACAGATGTATAAATATATTGAATTTATTTTTCAGTTAAAACTTACTTTCAATATGTTTAGATATATTTTAATATTTGGTTTCATTTAACTATTTTTCGTAGACTGAAATTATCTAACAGTTACTCTCTTTGACCGAACTTGCCAGACAGTTAATGTCTGAAAGCTGTGATGAACCAGGTATGTTCAGAGTGCTTCGGTGACTGCACTATGGCTGTAACTTGCTTTGCATACCAATGACAGTTGCATATCACACTATCCACTTCACACTCATGTAACGCGACACAGTACCCAATACCCATTTCTAACTACCGTCATTTCAAAGGTAAATAAGCTTGATATGTGATGAAAGTTAATTTTTTTTTAATAAGACTAATGATGCAATATTGAGTTGTAAAATATCTCTATATGTTATATTTTTATTGAAAAATTTAATATAAATACTTAACAAAATTTTACGTTTGAATTTGTATTTGATTCTTTCTGCAACAAATAAATACCTCTGTCAATGGCATCTGTTTGTAAAGTGTGTTTACACCCGTTGTGAATTTGTGATGATGTGAGAATACAAAAATGAAGGGGCAGTACTATTTTTCTGTTATCTTTCTTTCCTTTCAAGTTCTCATTTGAGTTAGGTGGGTCAATAGCACCTCATGCATCGGTCACAATCAGTTGTAAAGGTTAAACTGTCAAAAAGCATGTACCCAGAAACAAATTTCAACAAGCGTGAGCATGTAATCATTATATGAACACTACGATAACTTTCAAGTTTTAATCCAAACATGATGGTTTTCTTCTTTTCCTGCCCGTCTTCATCATCCAGTTAATTTTCCTTGGCAAGCAAAACTGGAAAAAGAGAACAACATACTAATACCCGGTTTTTGTGAGTTTTATATATTTAATAGGTGAATTCTGCGTTATCATGAGTGCACCGCAGTAGGTCAAGTGTGATCCAGTGACGAGAGATTTGGCCTATTAAGACTTTGGAATCCACTATTATTGTATTTTGGCATTGTCACGTGTGTAGGTACACTTTATAAAATGATACTGCATAAGTTAACAGGAACTATTTGACTCATCCAAGCATGATAAGTGTGATGCATATCTTTTTTACTGATAGAATTGGTATACAAAGATTGACAGTAGACAAGTAAACGCTCACTCAAAGAAACAAAAGAAAGTAAAGCAAAAGTTTACAGTATACTCTATCAAACTCATCTCTACTAATTTATATATGAGAAATCTACAAATTGAAGGAGAATATATAAGCCCTTTTGTAGCTATACATATCATTCATGCTTGTGCAGTTAGCTGATCAAGAGTGTCATAAGGAGCAATCTGAATCGTATGGTAGATTCAAATGATAACTACGGATCACAATTCTTTAACATTCGACAAATTGAATGCAAGAATATTAAATGAGTGAACTGACCCAGTATGTATCGATTTATTCTTTCTCTGGAGGCCTTAGTCAAATAAGTCCATTAAATTAGTTGCTTGTGTAAAGCAAAGTGCTCAAGTCATAAAGCAACAAGCTTGTAGAGATTGCATCCTTTAAGGCATGTTTGGATTGAAGGAGAACTGAGGGGAAGGCAAGGGAAGCGAAAGTTTAATTTTTGGCATGTTCTTTGATATTGAATTTAAATTTAGCATTTTTCCCCCTTATTATATGTTTGGATTACGAAGAATGGATGAGGAGGGAAGAAAAAAATGTTTTTTTGAATCTAATAATCAAAGAAAATATCAACATTAAAATTTCTCTCTTTTTTTTTTTCCCTTTTCATTCTCTTCAATCTAAACATACATTAAAAATATAGCGAGAAAGATATTTGCATCTAGTTCAACTGTAAATACTGTATGTCAAAAGGTACAAGTTACAAATAGTGAATCTGATCGATACCACCATTTTTGGTTTATATTATATTCACATCTGCTTGGTTGCTAGCTAGAGCCTTGTTTCCCACAATTACTGATAGCATCCAATGCTAATGACTCAGACAAGAACTAAGCGCTTCAAAATTCTCAAACCTATCAGAAAAATATTGTCATAGTTGCCTAATGTGATGTTTGCCATTAATTATCAATGGGAAAGTTGTTAGGTTTTATTGGCTAAAATTCCCACTTAAGGTCACTGTCGAAGCCTCTAGCTAAGAATTATTGAAATGTTGATAATCTATGACTTTAGCGTTTGGAAAATATTACATCCCACTTGCCATATGATGTCACCTGACTAAATCCATCAGGCCAAGTTATTGAAGCACATAGTTTCCTATAGGCTGATATTTCTTCAGGTTCAATGTCTTCTGGAACATCAGCATTATGCATACAAGAATGAAGTTTAACCAAACATGGATGACCAGTCAAGGTGCAAAATTTTCTTATCATAAAGTAGCATTTTGTTTTATAGCATAGCTATAGGCATTCAAAGTGTTTGGTATGGACTTTCTGTCACAACTATCCAATCCCAGAAATCAGTCTCTTTTATCTTTTCAACATCCATCCCCAAAGTTCTCCATGATCTTTGAAAAGAGAAAAAGACTTGATTGAGATTCTAGTTCTCTCTGTGCAAGGAAGAGACTTCTGTAGTTAAAGATTTTCCTTGACAAAAGCACAACAATGAAAAGTCAAAATGATATATGAATGTGCAACAATTTTCTAGTATCACTAGTCTTGTAAATAGTATGAACATTGGACTTTTTGCCTTTAATATCTCAACTCCCTGTGATCTTTCAAAAGAGAAAGAGACTTGATTGAGATTTTAGTTCTCTTTATTCAATGAAGAGACTTTTGTAGTTAAAGATTTTTCTTGGCAAAAGCACAACAATGAAGAGTTAAAATGATATATGAAGTTGCAACAATTTTCTAGTCTCATCAGTTTTGTGAATAGTATGATCATTTGACAGTTCACCTTTAATATCAGTTTTGTGAATAGTATGAACATTTGACAGTTCACCTTTAATATCTTAACTAGAAAGTTGCCCATGATCTTTCAAAAAAGAAAAAGACTTAATTGAGATTCTAGTTCTTTCTATGCAAGGAAGAGACTTCTGTAGCTAAAGATTTTCCTCAACAAAAGCATAATAATGAAGAGTCAAAATGATATATAAATGTGTAACAATATTCTAGTCTCACCAATCTTGTGAATAATATGGACATTAGACTGGTCACCTTTAATATCATAACTAGAAAGTTGCCCATGCATCATGGGTAGCTAAAAAAGTTAGTGGGGTCCATAAAAATTAATAGAAAAAAGAAAAAGGAAGAGAAAAAAGAACACGCTGTAGTAATGAATAGTAAAAAACAATGACTCACCTACAACTCATGTATATAAATATAAAAGATTAAATTAGATTAAATTGGTAATTTTCCATGTAATAACCTTCAAATATATCCTTTTATTTTTATCTTCATATTTTCTTTTCAACAAAATCTTGTCAAGCACACTCAACAAATTTTCTAATATAAGAAGAGGCATAGAAATTTAGGAAGCAATTTATAATTTTTGAAGTATCACAAAATATTTTAACTTGTCATGTGTTGGATTTTGAACTGCCCATGATGGATTAACCTAATCTATTAATTAAAAGGCCCAGAGGTGAAAATTAATTTAATTAATTAACTATTATTTAAAGTAATTAATTGGTTATTTTTTATTACTTTTTATTTTTAAAATTTTCTAATTACTTGATAAGTGGGGATCAATTAACCTAATTGTAAGTTAGTATGTGTAACCTATTTACTCCTTTTTTAAAAAAATAAAATAAAATAACACAAAAGCTAGGAATTCTCTTTTAAAAAACACAAAGACAACAACTTAATCAAAATTGGTGAATTTGCTTTAACTTCTTAATTAGAGTCCGAATTTGTAACCAAATCAACCATGTGGAGTAATCAATCAATAGAGTTTTTTGTAGCAAATAACATCCCTTATCTAAAAACCTTTGCTTCTTACTAAATGGTGCTTTCTTACCAAGGTTGCTACCAGCTACCACCTCACCACCCCTTTTTTTCTATCCTAAACTTCTTTAAACTCTATTATTGGTATCAAAGCAGAGTTAGAAAACTCAACTAATTACTTTCCCACCGTCTAAATATATCATATGATTTATCTGTGAAGTATTTGGTGTTTTAGTTACATGAAATATTGTGTTTTTATTTTTGAAATCAATATAAAATACCATTAACGGGAGATCTATTTTGAGACATTTTTAGGGCTTAGACAAAATATAGGTCATATATAGGTAAACTTATGATATACATATGGCAAGAAACCATGACTCAAATAGAGATAAATTTGAACTTGAAGTTGAATTTTAAACATAGTCAAATAGTAAGTTTTTGAGACTTGTCATTCTTCACACACTACACACCAGGTTGCAAGCCTTACACAATAAGAAAGCTTGTTCAAAGAGCTTTCCAACGACACCATGAACACCCAAATCGGACTTAAGATGAGTAAGATATGAGTATTTAAAATTGGAGGTTCAAATATATTTTTTTCAAAAAATATGACCAAATAGTCAACTTTCAAGGTTTTTTTCTCACTTCACACTAAATGATAGGATGAAAAATTGGTATGTTTAGAAAGCCTAGAAAACAAACTTTCCAATAAGGTATGAGTTGCCTCAATCGAAATTAAAATGAGTAAGATATGAATAATCAAAATAAGCATCATAAAAAACAAATTCTAAAAAATAATTGTAGAAAAAATAGATGAGAGGAACATCTTCAACTACTGTTAAGGGTGGTGCATGAAGGCCACCCTTCCTACAACTGGCCTAAACTTTAAACCAATAGAAAGAGGAAGCCAATTGTGTGATCGTCATCGTTGGAAGAGACATGTGTCACCTCAGGGGTATGAATAACCTTTTTTTTCCTTTCTTTTTGAATTTTTTTTAACAAAGGGAGAAATTGAGGGGTATAAGGGCTCGTACAAGGTCATATGAAGCTGATTTTTTGCTTTAAAATATTTCTTATTTCGAAAGTTTCATTTTGACATATAAGTTGCATATGTTTGAAATATGATTAGGCATTTTTCTTTAATTTTTTTCCTTTAATTGTCAATTTTATGCCTTTTAAAATCCATAAAAGTTTTTATTATTAATTAATAATTTTTTTCTTATCTTACTAGGTCAAAGTGAACCAAGAAACTTGCATGAACTACAAATTAGATCTAGAAACCTTTATGAATTATAAAATTGATCATAACAATAGTATCCAATGTTATTCATATGTAATGAGAGGTCATTGGTTTGATGCAAAAGGGCATTTCATCCTAAATTATAGGAGAATTTCCTACTCCAAGTTAGTTTTAGAATTCATTAACTCACTTATAAATGACAATTTTTAGATTCTTGTGAAAGCAAAATTAAGAGGAAAGTGTAAGCCTAATAATAAAATAGGTTGAAAAGATTTAAATTTTTATCAATGTATTATTGAGATAGAACTCGCAGAATAATGATGCCCTATTGTAAATGTTAGGCTATCAATTTTGCTCATATAATTCCCAAATGTGAGAGGTGCACGAAAATTTGAGTACATTGCATATGAGAAAGGAATTCATTTAAAGGGAGTGATTAAATATATTAAATCAAAATTTAAATTACTGAATAATCTCATCAACAATTATAAGGATTATATCAACTACAAAAAAGATAAGATAACCTCTAATAAGATAAAAAATCTTTAAAACCTTTATTTATATTTAAATTATTGTTAGTAAAAACAATTTATATTGGTGTATCAAAGATTGTGTGTTTCTTGATAAATTAAACACAATTCATATTTTTTTATATTTATTGCATATTTTTATCATAAATGCTATATATGAAAAATGCCTGTTTGAGTGGGAGTTCTTAAATTAGTTAGCTTGGGATCATCTAAAAACTATAATTAGAAAAGATTTGCAAATAAATTCAATAGGAAAAATGATGATACTTTCTTCAATACATGAGATGAAAATAAGAAAAATGCTAACTTTCAATCATGAACTTAAAAATATCATTATTAGTCTAATCGAAGTTTATTAAAAATAATAATATTGTGTATATATTTATAATTTTATGCTATGTCTATATAGATATCCAAATTAGTGAATATGGCCACTAAAAATATAATAGCTGAGCTTAACAAAGGTAAGAAACAAAACTGTGATAATTGAAAAATTTGGCATTGTAAAATTTTCTACATCCTTAAAATTCAAGATGACGAGGAGCTAATAAATAATGTCATGCTAGAGCCTAAACATAGAAACCTAGCTTAATAAAGAAGGGATCTTGATGTTTTTCAAGCTTGGAAAAGGAAAGATAGCATAGCTCACATCACAATGCTAAGCCATTTGGTTGACGACTTAATGTGCAAATTTGAATCATATTCAACCAAACAAGCTATGTGGATAGTTTTGAAAGACAATTCTAGTAATACTTCTACCACAAAGTTGATAATGCTAACTATCATGTTTAACACTTATAAGTTATGCCCTAATAACTCCATGAAGTAGCATTTGAGAAAAATGTTAGACACGATATAAAAGTTGAAGTTGGCTAGTCATATCCTTACAGATGAAAAATAAGTTCAAATTATTATAAGGTCTCTCTTTGCTATTTAAGAGCATGTGAAGGTGAATTTGACCTATAGCAAGAACATTATTGCTTTTGATGATGTTGCTCACCACTTAGAGTTTGAAGATAAACACCTAGAGACTGCTAGATCCATTAATCATGCTTACATGATTGAGATTGCTTGAAAATGGGATATTTTACTCATAATTGCATTAAGCAAAATAAGGTAATACTATACAATAATTTTTAACATTTTATTAATGTTTCAAGTATTGTTTTAATGGTTAAGTTCCATCCTTTATGGATTGTAGACTTACGAGACACAGACTATATAGCCAAGGGTCAAGGATCCTTTATAAAAAAAATCAGCTACAATTTGGAAGTAGATGACTTTGTGTAAAAAATAATGCAAAAGTGGAGCTAAAGGGAATTGGAACATACAAACTATTTCTTGCGTGGTGGAAGAACCCTGATCCTACATGGTATCTTATTTGTACTAGAAATATGGCAGAGTTTGGTTTTTATTGTTTCTTTTTTAAAGTTTTATTTTACTATTAATTTTTATGGCTTTGGTTTTTTATTTAATAGTTTTATTGTATTAGATACAATTTATGATAATATTTGCAATTTGAATAAACATGATTGTTTTACCACTTTTTTTGCTTCCAATTCAAATTTAGATATAAATGTTTGGCATGCTAGGCTAGGCCATATAGGCTAGAAATGTATAAGTAAACTAGCAAAAGAAGGAATGCTGGGAACAATCTTTAATTTAAAGATACCTTTATGTAAGCATTGTTTAATAGGTAAAACAACAACAACAAAAACCCCATTTGATAAAGAAACTAGAGCTAAATTTTTATTATAATTAATTTATTCAGATATATGTGGCTCGATGGGTGTAAGGGTAAGACACAAAGCATGGTATTTTATTATGTTCATTGACAACTATTTACAATATGATTATATTTATTTGATTTCCCATAAGTCAGAAGCACTAAAATGCTTTAAATGTTACATGCGTATTAATTAGACAAGAAAATTAAAACTCTAAGAAATAACTAAGGACATGAATATCTATCTAAATGATTTAAAAAACTCTATGAAGAAAAAAGTATAATAAGGCAGTTAATAATTCATGGCACTCCTTGATAAAATGAAGTTGTTGAAAGAAGAAATAGGACGTTACTTGAAATGATTAGGTTAATAATGGTGCAAGCAAATTTACCCATTTCATAATAGGGTGATGCATTGATAATTACTACCTTTATACCTAACTTAATGCCTTCTAAATCAATTACTTCTACATCTTACAAATTATGAATGAATCGTAAATTGAATTTAAGCATTTTGAGATCATAGTGGTCAGCTACTTACATTCATGATTCTTCTTATAAGTATAGGAAATTAGGCCTAAGAGAAAAAATATATATCTTTATAAGACTCTCAAAGCAATCTAAAAGGTATGTCTTCATTGGTGAATAAAAGGACAAGACTATAACTAAAATAAAATCTAAAGACGTCACATTTACAAAAAATGAGTTTCCTAGCAGGGGTAAGGTTGATAGATGTGTGTCTTTCTATAAGACACCTAAAGAAAAAAATGATTGTACCTCAATCTATCAATTTGAATGAAAGTTTTATGCAACAATGTAAAGAAGATCAAAGAGAAAGCATTGCACTAGCTACCCCCACTATGTAAGAGTAACTAAGAAAATGTGTTTAAACATCAATATGAGATTGAAAGAGTAGTAGTTATAGTTACTCCACATGATGATGAAAAGCCAAACTCAATTAAAAAGCTTTGTCATGTCCTTTTAAAGAAGAATGGAAAAGAACAATGGAAGAAAAAATAGATTCCATAAAGACAAATAAAGTTTGGGGCTTAGTCATTTTACCATTTGGCTGAAAGGCAAATTGGAGACAAATGTGTTCTTAAAATAAAAAGGAAAGTAGATGAGTCTATAGAGAGATATAAGGCTCGCCTAGTAGTTAAAGGGTATACATAATAGAAAGATATAGATTACAAAGATACATTCTCACTTGTTATGCATCTTAATTAGATTAGATTAATTTTAGCCATGGTTGCAAGTTTAAACTTGGAATTACATCAAATAAATGTTGAAACTGCATTCTTAAATAGTGAACTGGATAAAAAAAAATTATATGAAACAACCTTTAGATTTAATTTAAAAAAGAATGAAATACAAGGTTTGTAAACTCTAAAGGTCATCTATGGACTAAAACAGTCATCTAAACAATGATACTTAAAATTTCATCAAGTGATAATTTTTTATGAATTTCAAATGATTGATGAAGACTACTGTATTTATATCAAGAGATTTAATGAAAATGTAGTAATATTATCTCTTTACATAGATGATAGATTATTGGTAGGAAATAATTTAAATTCAATTTTGGCTATTAAAAAATGACTATCCTTAAATTTTGAGATGAAAAATATGGGTGAAGTACAATACATTTTTGGAGTTAAAATTCAAAGAAATTGTTCAAAAAAATTACTTTCTCTTTTTTAAGAGAATTATATCAAGAAAATTTTTGAATAATTTAATATGAAAGACTGTAAACCCATAGACACTCCTATCGGAAGAGGCAAAAGTCTAAGTCGTGAGATATGTCCTTAAACTAAATTTGAAAAAAGAGTTATAGAAAGGGTCCTTTGCTCTGGTGCTATTAACAACTTAATATATGTAATGATGTGTATAAGACCAAATACATAAACGCTCTTGTAGTAAGAGATGAGAGTCTAAGTTGTAAGATATGCCCTCAAACTGAATTTGAAAAGAGAGATATGGAAGGAGTCTTTTACTCTAGTGCTATTAGTAGCTTGATATATGCAATAATGTATACAAGATTGGATATTTATTATATGGTTAGCCTTGTAATTTAGTACTAATCAAATCTAGGCCAGAAACATTGAAAAGCTATCAAGAGGATTTTGAAATACTTGAAGGTTATTACTAATTATGCATTATGTTATCAAGGAAATGATTTGCACTTAGTAGGATCTCCGATGCTGATTTAGGTGAAGATCTAGATAAGCGAAAGTTAACTTTTGGATACATGTTCTTGCTGAATAATCGAACTATATCATGGAGCACAAGAAGCAAACATGTATCACATTATCAACAATGGAAGTAAAGTTTATAAGATGTTTTGCAGCAGTACAAGAGGCTATATGGCTAAGGAGATTCATAGAGCATTTAGGAATTATTGGTGGGACGACGAGCCTAATATTAGTAAATTATGATAGTGAAGCAACCATAATGTATACAAAAAATCTCAAGTATCACAGTAAAACAAAACACATAGACTTAAAGCACAACTTTGTTAGGGAAGTTATAGCACAAAAAAGTGTTACCATACAATATATTTTTATACGTAAAATGTTGGTAGATCCCTTAACAAATCTAATACCTAAAGATGTATATGTAAGGCATGTGAAATTTCTTGGTATACAGAGGATATAAAGTAACACAAAATAATGTAAGATTTGTTTATTGAATGAATATAATGGGTTTATTTCATTCTTAAATATAATTTCATATCTATAAATAATGTACACAAAAATGCAATAATATGTCCTATATGTTGATAAGGTTGACTCCCCCATACAAACAATTGCTTTTGGCAATCTTAAAAAGTGAACAAAGATAAGACATTTATGTTCCTATTGTGAGGTAATAGAAGTGCTAAAATGGCAAGAGGGAGGAACATAAAATATAAATATGTCATCTCAACAAAAGAGAAAAAAAATGTCAAGATGAGATCCAGATACATGTATATGTGGATTAAAATTATGAATTCCCATAATCCATAATACCTATAACCAGATATGAATTCTCTTCAAGAATGCCTTGAGAAGCTGGAAAGGAATGGTAAAATTCAAGTTAGATATTGTGTATGTCTAAACTAATATCTATATGGTGTTAATAAATAAAGCAAATCAACATACACTCTTAAAAGGTAAGAGAAATACTATAACATACAATTCATATTATGTATGCTTAAGAATTACAATTAGGAACTAAGTAAATAGATCTCTGCTTCCTACTTCATTGTTGTCTAAGTCCTAGAAAGGAATAAATCCTTTTATAAATGCCCTTATAATTTTGACAATATTACAAGAAGATGAGTTAGTATTTGCTATTTTAGTATACATCTTATGATCATGATAGATTTGATCTAAAAAGTAAATGCTAAAAAAGTAACTAATTCAAATCTAAGTGATATATGGATAAAAGCAAAATCACTTGGAATATACATGTCAATATTAGTGTCTAAGACATGTCTAATATGAAATTAATTTGATAATTTCATAAGCATAGGTCCATGTATGTAAGAAAAAAGACAATTTAAGTAATGCTAAAACTTAGAAAAGATTAGATTTGCCATTAGTGAAATGTATATAGGTGAATTTAGGACAATCGAGGCACAAAGTGCATGATATATATCTAAGAATTATAGTTTCTTATGCTGGTCCTATAATAAAATTCTTAATGTAGGAGCTCTCTAATACTGTGCCCATACAATCACAATAGAGCACCTAGTATGAAATATTAAGAGGAGTAGAAAATTTTATTTTTCATCTTATCATATGCGAGTGGGAGATATTAGATTTTAGATTGCTCATGATATGTTGACTTGATCCATTAATTAAAAGACTTAAAGAAAAATTTAATTCAATTAATTAATTATTATTTAAACTATTAATTATTTTTTATTGCTTTTTATTTTTAAATTTTAATTTTTGAAAGTCAAAATTCAAATCACCTAATAAGTGGAGATTAGTTAAAATAATCGTGTTGTGTGTGCAACACACTTACTCCATCTCAAAAAAAAAAAAAAAGGAAAAAAGAAACTAACATAGAAGCTAGGAATTCTCTCTAAGAAAGATAAGAACATAGCTTACTACTCAATCAAAATTGGTGAATCTGCTCTGACTTCTTAATTAAGGTTCGAATGTAGGGTAATCAATTAATAGAATTTTCCACTACAAGTAAGTTTTCTAATCCAAGTTTCTTTAATTTTTGTCAATATGGTTTGGAAAAATTTGGCTGACAATTATAACAAGGAACGATAAAATGAGATCACTTCAAATTCCAAAGATTAGGTGACAATTTTGGCATTCATTTTTCCTTTATTAAATGTCTTTGATTTAGAAGAACCCTAGTCCTATTATGTGAAATTTTATCCTGAAAAGTTATTATAAAATTACACCTATGGTGAGAATGAGGAAGATAAAAATTTATAATTTTTAGCATTCCATTTCTTAATAAATTTTTACAATCTCTATTAACACAAGCAAGCATGGATGGTAAACATCCTTTTGTAATACTTTAATTTTATTAAATTAATTATTCTAGCTAATATTGTTAATTTTGTACAGTTATTAATCTTTTTTAAGGACAAGAAGAAATATATAACCTTATGATTCATACTATATTACCAAATGTCAACCTCTACTCATCTTAGTTCTGATCGTTTATCTAACCCTCTAAGATTTGCTAGTAGTTATAAGAACTCTTTACTTTTGAGAGTATGTTTCAGTGAAAATAATAGAAGAGAAATAAAGAATTCAACCTTGTTTCAAAGTTTATAATAAGGATGGAAAGTTAATGAAGAATTTTTAATTGAGCTTTTAAAATGTACCTTAGTTATATTTTTAAATTCTTTTAATTTAAAAAGTTTTGAAGCAAAAGTTTGTAAAACAAAAGCATAGAAAATTATCAATTAATCATACATTTTTCTTTCTATTCTCTTGTTTTGTTTCCTTTAAATTTCTCTTCTTTCCTTACATTATCTTTTATCCAAACATTCTCTTAGGGCATTTTTAGTAAGGAGATTCTTTTAGGTTTCTTAAGAAATTATAGTTGCAAAATTTATGTTTGGCATAATTAAGATTTTTTAATTAAGTTTTTGGGAATCTTAATTTTCTTAATAAATCAATCGCCCATGTAAGTTGGGTAATCTAGTTCTAGATATTATATCACTTTTTATTTCTCATTTTATTTTCTTGATATTTAATTCTTTTAATAAACCAAAATACCCTTATCACTTTTAACTTCATTTTAGTTTTTTAAGCACACTTTTAACATGTCAAACTTTAATAAATATAAAATACACACATGATATGATATTAAATACACACATTTACAAACACACATCAAACAACACAATGCACAAGTAAAAAAATACATGAAACACAACATTGCATATGCCTATAGACACATGATTTTATACATGTACATGTGTGTGCAAATACATACACTATTTGACACCAAACACATGTGACATAATATTAAATGTGTGTGATATGCACCCATAAATACAATATAACATTTCACATATGCATTCTGTTATGCACAAGTACACACATATACATACAATTTATATAGCATCTCTCCTTCTCTCATATATGCACACACACATATATTCACACATGACAACACACCATAAATATGTGCACACATATACACATAATACAACAACACACACATACGTGTTCTCATACACATACACATACATGTGTGTCATTTCCTTGTTATCACACAATTTCATACTGTCAAAAACCAAAAATTGTGATAATTTAAAATAAAAAAGATAAATATGTTTTGGACAATACACATAATTGTTAATTACATTTTCTTACCTACCAAACATCTTTTTTATTAATTATGTGAGTAATTAATATCTAGATTTTAGTTGCATTGGTATTTAATTCTATGAAGTACAAATTCAAAATTTTCATACCAAAAACACCCTTTAAAGTTGATCAAGCATTGGATACACATAAAAACAGAATATGATCATCTTCCATAATCGAAAGAATCTTGTAAAAAAAAAAAAGAAGAAAGAGAATATATGAATTTACTTAAGTAAAAAGAAAAAAGAGAATATATGAACTTACTTAGGTGAGTTCCACTCCTCTCTCTTAATTATTTCATTTCTCTCTCCTAAATTGACTTTTCCAATTTACTAACTAAATTGAGAGAAGCCATTAACACAAAACTAAGAAACATAGGTGCTGTTGTGAAGGGAAAACAAAATTGCAATCAAAGTTAGTATAGATTGAAACTATACTTTAATAATAATGCCAATAACACGCTTCATTGCCTATGAACATATGATTTTAGAATATTAATGAATTTGTTCATTTCTTAACTACCATGGTTAGCTTTAATTTACACCAAACATAATATGAATAAAGGATTTGAATCAAAATAACATGTTAACTGCTGACTATGTAACATTCCTCGTACTTGTACCCCAACAATCCTCCATTTATGTTTGGAACGACTTGTAGTTTTCTCTGATCTCAAGTTCTCTTGTCAATGTCAACAATTATCGAAGATTATTTACTTATTTGATTCTATTCTGGTTTTAATATTTTTAAAACATATATTTTTTAGAACAAATTTTGAAAACAAAAAAGTTAAAAATTTGTTTGAATCATTATTCTAAAAATTAGATCTAAGAACAAAAAAATTTAAAAACTCGGTTGGAGAAATTATTCTCAAAATAAGTTTTGAAATAAAAAAAATTTGTTTGATTAACTTTTTTTATTTAACTAATATTGACATTATTTTTTTTATAATTATTTAATATCATATTGTATTGATGAACTAACAAAATGATAAAATTTGAATAGAATGACCAATAAATAATATAAAAATAATTTTTTTTTACCAACAAAAATAACATAGTTAAATGTCAAAACGACAATGTTCTAAGCAAAGTTTCAACCATGACATTTATATAAGTAGCACAAGGTTAAATTTAATTAGTAGAATTGTTATAATGAAACCACAACCTAACTACAATACGATCATGTTTTACTACCATCCCTGCTGCACTTTTATTAGATAATCTTGATTATAACTTGTACCTTCCACACTTATGTTTCCATTCATGCCTTCTACTACTGAACTTATGTTTCCAGTTAAATCCTCCACTTGTGCAAGATTCATATTCTCCCATTCCATAAACAGCATATCACGTTGGCTCCACTTGTGTATATAATTGTGAATTGCATAACATGCCACCACTATTAGACATTGTCTTGAAAGCTTATATAGTAGCATTAACTTTAGAATTGGAAATCGAGCCTTCAATCTCAATTATCATTCTTAATAAAGAATGGCTAAAATTAAAAAGCTCTCTAGAACATGTAGCTTGGCGGCCTTTATCTCAATATTCTTGTGCATGATATCTTTCCCTTCTGTATGGTGGAAAAAACCATCAATGCAAGGATATTCAGAACCCACAAGATAAATTAATCCTAAGACAATAACAAAACATTGATTCAGAAGATAACCAATGACATATAATAAACATTTTATTTAAAATTATACCTCTAGAAGGCCAAGGAAAATTTGATTCAAGATTAGTAATTGTATCTAACAAAACCTTTGCATCATGGGCACTACCTTCCCAACCTCAATAAATGTAAGTGAATATCATGTTGAAGTCATATATATACATAACATTTTGTGTAATAATTGTTTTTTGTCCTCTACTTGGTGCTTACTTTTCAAAAGGTGCCCAAATACTTATATGTGTACCATCAATTGCACCTATGCAATTATGATAAAAATAATGATAACAATAATTACATATCATTAATATCAATAATTAAGACTTACCCTAAACCAAACAAAATACATTGGGTTATTTCTAACATGTTTAGGCAACTCTGTCGTCTCTTATTTTATGAGCTCTCTTCCCAATCAATATACTCCTCTTAACAATTCCTTAAAATAGTATAAGACAATTTGGATAGAATGTTGAAAACAATTTGCAACTACTCCTTGTTTAACATTGTGACCTACGATATATAAAAACATTACAACTTTCTCCTCTAACTTCAAATCTCTTAAATCTTTTAAATAATTTTTGCTCCTTAACTCATTGCATAAACTAATAAAACATACTTTTTCCATTCATAATAATTCATAACAAGTAGTTTTTGATCCTTTAAGGAGCTCATTAACAAATTCTCGACTTATTAGTACAGATGTATGAACTAGAATCTTATTTAGAAACTTACTTTCATGCTCACATATCATATCAATAAACATTAGTTCTTCTATATCATTGTCTTCTTCACTTGACCCTAATAAAGATATATATCCCTCAGCTGATGAGTTATCATCTACGTCCATTGTGCATACAAATCAATGAACTATATAATCGAAAACATGGAAAAAAAATAAGAATAAAAATTGCATAACCCACTTTGCATTATAATAAACAGTCATATCACATTGTTTGAAAACATTAATCATCATAAAATATATAAGTATTTATGGCATTCATTGTTCACTAAAAGTTAACATAAAAATCATTACAAGACATAGTTCATGAAATTAACATAAAAACTACTACCAAACATAGTTTAGAACAAAAAGTGAGTCACCACCTAACATAAAAACTACCAACTCATATAAAACACTTCAACCTATCCAACCATACCTTCCTCCTTTCTAAAGGCACAACTATAAATAATTCCCTATAAATGGCTTCAGTAAATTTATCCTTTGCCTTGACATAAATATCATTAGGGACATCATCAATCTCATTAAGAGCAGCGATATAACGGGTAACAGAATGGTCAAATGATGTGGTTCTAGCACTACTAACTTCGACGCTCCTTGCCTTTTATCTCTCAGCCTTAGCAAGTTAAGCTTCCGTCCTTGCCTTAGATGCCTCAGCCCATGCCTAAATTGCTTCCCCAATTTGAGTAGACCTATGTTCTTTCTTTTTCTCTCTATTAGAGACTTCAACAATGTACTTTCTACTATGAGTCACACACCCAATTGTGTCTTGGGAAAAGTCATCATCATTATCAAGGTCTACATGAACTCCACCATTAACATATTTATTTTCAAGCTGAAACTCATCTGAAGAATTAGGTGGATCTTGGGTAGATGCATGATAAAGCGCATCTATGGCAGTGCTTCTATTAAAAATTATGCCTAACAATTTGTAATATTCCAACCCATGCTTCTTGTATTATGCAACTTCAAGATATGCCTTCAAAAATATATACAATAAATAATCAAAAAATATATACACTATCCAAGTTAAATAAAATTAAAATGGTTACATGCCACAATATGGTTCCTTTAAACCTCCTCATCAACTATAACTGTGTTGGTTTTGACATCCCACACAAATCTAGTGTGTTGTAGCAATTGAGAAAATTCTCTATACTTTGCCCACAACCTATTGAACTTTTGCTTGATTTGTTTTAAATTAAAAGAGCGACTGCACTTAGCATTCAACATTTTTAACAAACTTTTCTACACTTTCAGTGTAAACACACCATTGTTTATATTTCTTTTGGTAACTTTTTCAACCATGATATCAATGTAGCATTTAACAACACTTTGGCCAAATTAAACTTTCTAAATGTTCTATTATTCTACTAGTTGCCATCTATAATATACATAGTATATTAGCAAAGAAAAAAAATCATAATAAATTCAGTTATGATAATTTAAAGGAGACAACACTTGCTAATAAAACCACTTCAACAATTTAAATAATTTATAATCTATTAAAAAATATTATAAATGTTTCCTTCTTTATGTCTAAATAAGACTTTTAGCAGAGTTATAGGCAAATCAAATGATATCCCATTTAATTTGAAAATGAGAAAATAATGCCAAAAAAAAAAAGTTTCAAGGCTAGTCAAAGATAGGGGGTGAAGAAAATTTTTTGATGAAAAAGTCCATACAAAATTCATGTACATATGCCAAAAATTGGATTCTTAATGCCTCATATATGATATATATATATATAATATTTAAATTTATATAAGAAATTATTAATAAACTATCAGCACCTCATTTAAAATATCACTTCAAATGATGAAAAGCTATTGGCAAAAAGGTTCTTTAGCATCAAACAAAACTTCTAATACACAACTTTGAATCATTAAGAGGTTGAAGAGTAGTAGAACCATTCCCAATGTAGGAAACGCAAGTTTCAATAAAGTATTACATAGATTTGATCAATTAATTTCTTTAACATGCAATGTACATAATATTTCAAGATACTAAAATTTGTAATTTCTAAATGAAGCGGTAACTGAGTTTTTTGAAAAAAAAACCTTTTCTAATTCTCAAACACCAAAAAAAGCCACTCAAACAAAATAACAGTGAAGTAAATGGGATGTAGCACATCTACAAAAATAATGTCCGAGGGATATAAAAGGCAATGATGATTTAATCAAATAAATTATAATACCTGAGAAAGTATTGCTTTAAATAAATTAATTACATAAAAAAAGTGAAACACATAGAATTTGTGTAAATGCACTATCCCAATAACAACTTTTTTTAATTTCATATTATTTTTAATATATAGAAATATGTTTATAATTAATATAATTAGTATATTAACATAATATTATTATATTATCAAAAGCCAAAAATTATTAGAAACTAATCTAAATGATAAAAAAAAGCTTTAAATTTGCAAGTTTAGTGTCAGAGGCATATTTCATTTCTTTAAATAAGATATTAACCCCCTTAGGAACCCTGACTTTGGTTTCCACGTGTTCAGATTCCCTGCTTGGCAGGCTGTGAAGCACGTTGTGCTTGTAGATAAAACGGCGTCGTTTCCACTTATAAAGAGATGATCTCAACCATTCAATCTCCTGCAATCTCAGTCGTCCCCTTCGAAGCAGCTGAAACCCAGCTTTTTGTGTGGGAAAGTCATAGCTTCAAGGCCCAGTTTTGTTGTCTTTTGCTTCATTATATTGTGGTGCTCCATTTGCGTGGGAATAGTGACATTACTGCTCCATTTGTGCTTCTTCACATTGCTTCTTCACATTGCACGCAATCTGCGCTATTGTTTGTTGGGTGAGGCTTACATTTTTATCATTTATGTATTTTGATAGATAAACCACAAATTTAAATGATGGAAGCCATATTTTTATCATCGACGCCATTCATTCTCCTTCAAGGCTAATTTTCTTTTTTTCTGAAACAGATGAAAAAAAAGTTTTATATTTTTATTTATTTATGTGAAATAATTTATTTATTTATTTGCATTTTCAATGTTTATTATTTATTTTTTTCATCTTTTGGGGTAGTCAAATATTCATAAAAAAGCTTTCCACCCTTCATTCCTTTTACTCATAGTCATGTCAGGCTAAAGATCCTCTGATATCTTTTTTACTATAAAAAAGCATGATAAAAAATGCCAAAGTTTTTTTAATAGTTATTGTGCTTTAGAGGGGTGAAATCTAAATCATTGGGACATATATTGAATTTGGGGTAGTCAATCATGTTGCTCTTGCTGCTGATATTGCATTTTTGGTCTGTTTATTGTTAAAAAAATTTGTATTTTGAAAAGTAAAAGTTTGGTCAAGTGCAAGGTAATATTAAGATTATGTGAGATTAATTTTGTATCATTGCAAAGATTAATTTTGTATCATTCTTTATTTGATCTATTTATTTGGTTCACTTAATTATATTTTTTAAATCAAGAACTAAATTAACTTTGCCTTTATTTATTTTTCTAAGAATCAATCTATTGAGGATGATTTCACCCTTAGATTGGGTAAGGAATTTGATAGCTTAGAAGAAGCATAGAAATTTAGGGTTACTTATGCTGGAAAAATTGGTTTCGGTGCAAGGAAACATACTTTACCAAGAGTAGGAAAAATGGTTCTATCATTTCATATAAATATGTCTGCTGCAAAGAAGGTTGGCGGAAAAAAGACAAAAGGGACATTATGACAATCAATCCTTAGCCTGAAACTAGGATAGGTTGTAAAGTAAAAATGGGAGTCACACGTGTGGATGGCAAATAAAATTGATGTCTTTATTGAGGAACATAACCACTCGTTGCATCTTCCAGAAACAGTTCACATGTTGCCTTCACAACGTAAGTTAACCGATATTCAAGCCTATCAGATAGATTTGGCAGAGGATGCTGGGATCTAACAAAAATCTTCATTTGAGCTGATGAGTAGACACGCTGGAGGAAGAGCTAATCTTGGTTATACCCGGTTAGATGCTAAAAACTATCTAAATTCCAAAAGGCAGAGAAGCATAATTTATGGAGAAGCTGGATGTCTATTACAGTATTTTTAGAAACAATACTCAAAGAATCCATCATTCTACCATGCATACCAAATGGATAGTGAAGAGAAAATAATAAATGTCTTCTAAGCTGATGCACGCATATTAATTGATTATACATATTTTGGTGAGGTGGTATCAATGAACACAACATATAGCACCAATCGCGATCATAGACCACTCGTAATATTTTCAAGTTTTCAAGTTTTGATCACTATAGAGGAGTCGTCAGTTTTGGTGTAGCATTACTATATGATGAAACAACTGAATCATTTAAGTGGCTATTAAAAACTTTCTTGAAGGCATACAAGAAAAAAAAAAAAGCCTCTTACGGTCTTTACTGATCTGGATCAAGCAATGGCAAGAGCTTTGTATGAGGTCCTTCCAGAGACAAAGCATGGGTTATGCACATGGCACTTAAAACAAAATGGCATCAAGCATCTTGGAAATTTGATGAAGCATGGATCACATTTTTTGTCTGATTTCTCAAAGTGCATGCATGAGTATGTAGATGAGGCACAATTTAAGACTGCATGAAACCGCTTGCTAGACACTTACAATATGCAAGATAACAAATGGCTCAAGTCAGTTTACAACATAAAAGAGAAATGGGCAAAGTGTCATATGAAGAAGGTTGTCGCATTGGGGATGCAAAGTACACAATTATCTGAGAGTTTGAATGCTGACATAAAGAGTTGCACAAAACCAGACTTGGATATCAATTAGTTTTTCAAACAATTCAAACACGTTGTAGAGAAAAAAGGTATAGCAAATTAATCCATAAGTTTGAATCACGACAGAAAATGCCCTAATTGATTATCCAGAGTTCACCCATGCTTCGGCAGCTTGCTCAAATTTACATGGCCCCTTATCTTTGAGTTGTTCCAAGAACAATAGAATCTATTTGCAGCTGCTTGTATAACTCACAAAAATGAAATAGGTCCAATATTTGAATACGTTGTTAATATGGTTGATGAAGAGGAAAAATGGATTGTTCATTTTGATCCTACCAATGAATCAATTTTATGCAGTTGTCAGAAGTTTGAAACTTGAGAGATATTATGCTGTCACGTGTTAAAGGTAAATGATGTAAAGGATGTAAAAAAGCTTCCTGAACAATATGTCATAAGAGATTGACCAAAGAAACAAGGAGCGGTATAATATATGATATCAGGGGAAATAAGGTGCAAGTGGATCCTAGGCATGAAAGCACACAATGATATAGGCAACTTTGTCCCATTATGATTAGATTAGCTTCTGAGGCATCTGACTATCCAGAAGCTTTTTCATTGGTGCATAAGGCTATAATAGAATTGAGCAAGCAAGTGGCAGAGTTACGTTGTAGTCTAAAGAGTCCAAATAATATTGGCAGTATGGGTACAACACCTCTAGTAGATGACGTTGCGCAACCAAAGGGATTTAAGAAAAGAGATGGCATTAAAAGGAAGAATAGACTAAAGAGTTGGCTAGAGAAACTATTAAAAAGAAGAAGAAGATCTACTTATACACTTGATAATTCACAAAATCACCCAGCCACAATATGGGCATATACATTTATATCCATTTTATGACCAGTGTTCAACTAATATTAATGAAACTTTTTTTCTTTCAGGACAATTAAATGCAAGGAAGTACCTCTAGCACCACCCTTTAACACAATATGAAATAATGACTTCTGCACCTCCAACATCAAAAGAATTTACTTTTACTCAAATGTTGATGGGTAGTGTAGATCAAATTTTTAGAAAATTAAATAGTTATGTTGGATATTTAGTGTCAATGATGTGATATATCTTCATTTTCTTTATAGGCACCACTGGATTGTCCCATACCATCATTAGAGGCATTGGAGTTTAGTGAAGATATTTTAAGAGGTGCATAATAATAAAAAAAACTTTAAGTAATCATATCTTTGATAGACACATTAGAAATTATTCAACTTTATTGAAACAAATGATGATTACAAGAAATTTGACTTCATTGTGGATTGCTACAATCTATAATAAAAAAATTACTATGAGATATACAACATGTCCTTATCACAATTTTTTCCATTTACAATACATCTTACTAAACCACGATTGTTTTCTTGCACAATTGGCCTCATGCGACATTATTTGTCCTCTATGCAAATGTAGGTTTAACAAGCTTTTTGGCAGGAGAAGCAAGTCATGTCCAAGCTCATGTCAACACCACAGAAGCTTCTAACAGTTTAATGCAAAGTCAAGCACTGTCACAGGACACACACTTCTACAAGAGCTAACAATTAGCTTCATGCATTATCTTAACTATTCAGTTGTTCTTTTGGTTACAATTGTATATGCAATTGTTATTTTGGTTCTTAATTGTACATGCAGCTCCTTTTGGTTTCCAAGATTGATGCATTAGGAAAGCACAAGTAGCCCTGCATTGGCATAAATGAAAGTTATATGTCATATGTAACAAATTTCCATGCATTACATTCTAAAAGAGAACTACAGACAAATTAAATGGACACTTCTTTGTATTTTCAACCATACTAGTTGGAATGGTGGAAGCACTATTGGTTATCAACTCATGGAACATACTTGGTTTCCTACTACTAAGCTTCCTGCAACAGATTCATATCCATTTGCCATACAATGGCATCTCAGCACAATGTAAGTTTTGAATTTCTGCTCAACCCATGCTTTCAAAACAAATGATAGCAACATGTCAGAGCACATTTCAGAACAAAATAATAATTATTGAGGTATTTCAATGTCTAAAATCTGAGGTCTTCTAATGTCTAAAATTTGTGATTCAATGACAAATTTTTGTCTCAAATTTTCAAACAATCTATCCAAAAGATTGACAAAATTTAAACATTGACAAATTTTAAACAGTCTTATATACACACACGTTCAGGATACAAGTTGCAATGTAGAGATAGTTAGCTGCAGTTATATATAGAATCAACGAATGATGTAATTTAACCCCTGTATTGGCATCAGCAATTGATATAATTCAACCTAGTTAACTCAATTAACTAATTAATTAAGCTTCTTAAGTCAATCCAGAAACAGTCCAATATACACATTCAGCATCCAAACACCAGTGCATAGACAGTTAGCAATTAGCAACAATTGTACATAAATAGTCTATTATTTTCAAGAACAAAGATGTAGTGCAAGAAGAAAAATGCAGTGCAGTATTGATTCAACTTTCAGCAATTCATTCGGGTTTGCACAACGGCTCAAAGCCAAGATGAGTTCGTCGCCACGTTCCTCTTCCTCTACATCACCATCTTCACTGTTATGGGTGTCAGTCGTCCTCAATCCAAGTGTTTTATCATAACCTGTTGGAATGCAATAGATCAAGGATATATATGGGGTAAAAGAATCGCTTGGGCTTTCGGTGAAAGGTTTAGGATTTGTCAACAAATACGGCTAATAATAGAATAAATAAAATACAAAGTCGCCACCAAAATTTTATTTTTTAAAAAGCAAAACTTTGAAAAAACCTTTTTTATTTGAAAAATGGTCTATCAACCATGAGAGCAGAGGTTGATGGAAGAATCAAATTCATGGACAATGAAGAGGTTGAGAGTAAAAAGTGGCGACACACCCGTCTAAAGAGCTCACTTGATACATGAAAAAATCATTAATACTATAAATGTTTCCTTAACAAATGGAGATATTTCGCCAAGCTTGACAAATTGATTTGAGAAAGAAGAAAAGAGAAGGGTTAAAACAGAGCACGCTTCTATAGGGTACATTTTGTAGGGTTCAGGAGTCGCCACCAAAATTTTATTTTTTGCACAGTTATGCAAAATCAATATGGCTTCGATTCTTATTTTAATTCTCCCTAACCAATCACATGCAAAGAGTAGAAGGAAAAATTTACGGGAATAAAATTTAAGAGAAGAAAAAAAACTGGCATCTTGACCTAGGATCATCAAAAGTCCACGTAGTTCAGCAAAAGAACCATATTGATTGGTTGGTGTATATTTTTTCTTTATTTTATGTTTTTGGTTTCTCCCTTTTTTTTTTTTTTGCAAAAGGACAAAGGAAATAAAAATTACTTTTTCCTTTAACAAATAAAACGAATTTTGAAATTGATTGATGTGTTTTGATTTGTTAAAGGTAAATTCAATTTTGCTTTCCTTGCACTTTCAATTTTTTCTCTTTTTTCTTCATCATTTTATTTTTTCCTTGATTTTCTCCATTGTTTTGTTTAATTTTTGTTTTGTTTTATCATTATTTATTTTATTTTTATTTTTTACCTCTATTTTATTTTATTTTTTTGAGTTCTATTTTATTCTTTTTCTTTTTCTTTTTGTTTTGTTTTTGTTTTTATTCTTTGCCTTTGTTTTTGTTTTTATTTTGTGTTGTGTTTTTGTTGTGTTCTTTATTTTTTAATTAATTAATTTTTTTTATTTAATTTTTTTTGGTTTAGGTATTATTTTTTTGCGAAAAGACAAAGAAAATAAATTACTTTTTCCTTTAACAAATAAAACAAGTTTTGAAATTGGTTGATGTGTTTTAATTTGAAAAAGAAAAATTTTGTAATTATTTTTTTGCTTTTCATTCATTTTCATTTCATTTTTCGTTGTTTTTATTACCCCTTTTTTTTTTTGTTTTTTTTGTTACTTTTTTTTGTTTTCTATTTTTTCTATTTTCATTCCTTTTTGGTTTTGTTAGTTCTATTTGTTTTTGTTTTTGTTTTTTTGTTTTCATTTTTGTTTTTGTTCTTGTCTTTTCTCTTTTTGTCTTTTTTTTTTTGTGTTTGTTCTTTATTTTAAAATTTTTTCTTATATTTAATTTTGTTGTTTGGATTTTTTTTTTTGCTAAAAGACAAAGAAAATAAATTACTTTTTCCTTTAACAAATAAAACAAGTTTTGAAATTGGTTGATATGTTTTTTATTTGCTAAAGAAAAATTTAATTTAATTTTTCTTGCATTTTCATTTTTTTTTCTTACTTATCATTTTTTTTTGGTTCATTCATTTTTCCTTGATTTATGCCCCTTTTTTTTCGACACTATTTTTTGTTTTCCATATAGCCACTTCAATTTGATGGACATCGCGGATCTCAGTAATTGATTTAGGTTTTAGCTTTCCCACAGCCATCGCATTCGAAAGACTGAGCAACGAATGGCTTCGGGTGCTAGATGGAGACACCTCATAGGTTTGGACGTTGAAGGAAGCTCGAGTGCAGATGCATAAGACCCGATGGAAGCTTGGATTCCTACTACTGCAAAAGCACATTTAAGGGAAATAGAATGGACGGCTGAGATTGCAGGAGATTGAATGACTGAAATCATCTCTTTATAAGTGGAAACGGGGTCGTTTTATCTATAAGCACATTGTGCTTCACAGCCTGCCAAGCAGCGAATCTAGACACAGTTTTCACACATACAGAGCAAAGAAACTCTTAGTCCTTAACAGACATGGTAAATCAGTAATCAAATTCGAATGTCCAAAAAAAAACAGGGATAGATGCACAAGAAACATAAATGAACATTTTGGGATAATATTTGGGGTAAAACCCAAATACCCAAACGTCAAAACAATCCCAACAAGCCATAAAAAAAAAAATCAATGTAAATCTGAACAAAAAAAATGCAAGCAAACATGCCTTCTAATAACCAATCTAGAATAGAAAAGAAAAGAGAATGGGGGGACAATTCTAAGTAAATAGTCCAAGGAATACAGAACTGAATCAAAGAAAACAATACAGTAAATGAAGGATATATATGGGGTAAAAGCAAATAAGGTAGATAATTCTGGAATCATAATATGGATCCACAAACTAAGCATATAGGGATAAGTTGAAAGGTTTAGGATTTGTCAACAAATACGGCTAATATTGTTGATGGAAGGAATCAAATTCATGGACAATGAGCAGAGGTTGAGAGTAAAAAGTGGCGACACACCCGTCTAAAGAGCTCACTTGATACATGAAAAAATCATTAATACTATAAATGTTTCCTTAACAAATGGAGATATTTCACTCCAAGTTCATAAAATTTGTGGATCTGTATCCCAATCAAGCTTGACAAATTGATTTGAGAAAGAAGAAAAGAGAAGGGTTAAAACAGAGCACACTACCTTAAGGACCAACACAGTAAAACAAACGAACGAAAGACATCAACAAAGCTAACTAGGTCATGGTAGATCACGGAGGCGCAGCAGGTTGTGGCTTGTGAGTTGCAACTGGTTTGCTGAAAGAGATGGCCGAATGAAAAAATGCAAGAGGAGGAATGAAAAAGTCAAATGACTAGGGTTGCTTTTGGTTTGCTTTATTTACAATATTGTCATTAATAAAAATCGTTTTTCTTTATTTTTGTCCTAATTTTACAGAATAAAAATTAACAAAATATTTTAAAGATGTTCTAATTTTTTTATTCCTTAAAATATAATTCTATTTTTATATTTTACAAAATATTTTATTAAAAATACATTATCAAACAATTTTTTCATTTTTTTGTTTTTAAAAACAAAAAAATTTCTTTGGTTTGTGATAAAATTTTTATTTAATCCCTTAAAAAAAGTCAACTTGACTTGTCTAATTTCTTTTTGGCAACCTCACATAAATAGAAGAGGTATATACTTGGTCATGAAACTCATGATTTAAACCCTAACTTTATGCCTTCAAATTCAAAGCACATCACAAAGCCTAACTTGTGCTGTACTTCTATGAAGTGAAGGGTTTTTAAATTGAAGGGGAGCTCCAAAAAGAGAAGTGAAAATCTGTGAGATTGCTGTTTGGCAGTTTGAGAATATACCGATTTAAACGAAAAAAGGCCACCCAAATTTTAGATTGCAATTTCTTTTATTTTACTGGTAAAATTTACGATTGTGATCATTTTCACTTTTCAAATTATGACTGCTAATTAGAAAGTTAAAACATTTTTTTATTAAAAATGATAACACGAAAGTTTGAACCTATGGGTTCGGAATAAGAGTGATTCAAATTCATCCTTAGAATGTAGTGCAGTGGGTTCAGAAACTTATCTGTAAATTCTCTCAGATGCAAGATTTCATTTAGATGATCTGTTGCATTGTATGGGCCATCTGGTATGTGAGAAATCTAGTAATGTTCAAGGGATATTGTGCTAATCCTGAAATGGTGCTTCAAATTGCTTATAGGGGTATGGATGATTTTGTCAAGAATATGAAGGAAGAAAAAGAGAAGATTTACCCTTCAGTCGAGGCAACTTAGAATTGTAGGTTGGTCAGTATTTAAGGAAAATATTATCCTAGATTGGAGGATTTTTAAGAGAACAAATTGCAGATGCATACAGATTGTGGCTTGCTCTATTACTGACCCGAGTTTCAGAATGAAATTTACCGAGGTAGGACAATTCAGGAAGGATACAAAAGTATTTGATTTTATTCAGAAATTGCTGCTGACTCTTACCCAGAAAAACATCGAAGAAGTTCAACTTTTGGGGACGCATAATTCCTTCTTGAACCAGATTCTGGATGCAAAGCATGTGTACAATCATCTCTATGCTTTTAAATTTGACATCATTATTCTGGTGAATAGGTTCAGGCTTTCTAGTTTCTAATTTTCCTCTCTGTTTTTCATCCCAATGTCGGGGGATGGTTGTTTTTCTAATCCTTTCTGTACTGCTTTTTCAAATTAAAAATGTGACAAAAAATTGAAGCTAGAATCTAGCGCAAAGCTACCTAAACTCACCAATAAATCACGGGTTTAGGAAACTACTCATTCTATAAGCATCCACAAAACATGTAATATAGTATCTTTATCTAGCCAGGTAATTATTTACAATTCAGGGTGACTTAAGATCTTCAATACCTTGTGAGGGCAATCACATTAATCAGCAGAGTCAAACTGGGTTGCGTCGGCTGTAGGTTATAAACGCACAGAAAACCATAGTAGAAGCATCAGTGCTCTACTCAGCGGATGAGGCAGAGCATTTTCATTTGCCTGTTCATAGCGAGTGGAGAAACAGCAATGACAAGATATGAATAAAATCTGTCATGCCAATTAGTTTACAGCTTGCTTAATACCATTTTTCATTATTAAAATTGAGGTGAATATAATGTCAAGGGCTAGGCCACCCTTTTTCGTTTCCCTACTCCCAAAATCTTATGCTTTCTTTGTAGCAAAAACTATCCAAAAAAAAAGGAGAAAAAAAAAGGAGTGATCATTTCAAGTTCCTTCAAATGAAACTAATAAAAAGTATGAACATTAGAATCTTCCATGACTCAATTCATAGCTGAATACAACTGCAGTAACTTAGAAAACAGCAAAATGCCTACTACATCCTGAAACTCCTCGTCCGGAGACCCTCCTTCCCAGTAAAAATGAGTTACTGCAATCATTGATGCAAGTCCTTTTAGCCAGACAAAATTTGTCTGCAATAAAAATGAACCACTTTCAAAGGTGATCAATAAAAAATGCCTGTACAAGGAAGGCAATAGCTATCAGACGGTGATTTGAGGCTGTAAAAAGCAAATAGCACTCTTGTATAACAGGACTCCAAGGCCTTAATCTAATGCCACAGCTTACTACACAATCCATTTCTAGGCCTCTTGTTGGATATAATATCAGAAAATGAGTCAACCAGTTGTCCTGCCAAACTACCTGGATCATCAAGCAGAGTTTGAATGAAGGTATTGACTACCCTGCGTTCCTGCTCTGTCGACCTCAAACTAAACCATGTTAGCAACTTCAACCGAAATTCCTGTTTGATGTGACCCTCACATTCTAGCCACCGAATTACTTTCACACAGTACTCATAATTTTCATCCAGGGAGCATGTACCATCAGATATGCCTAAAGGAGAGCCATTTGCCAAAGTGCTATTGCAATCATGTGTCTCTTCATTGGTGCTAGCTACCCTTTTCCGACATGCATCTATGCGGGAGTCAACAGCTGGAACTTCTGTGGTTGGCCCATTCATCCAGGTTTGGGAGTCGCCACTACCATGAGATTTTGCTAAACCGTTTTTCCGTGCATCATGAGAAGCAGCATCATCGTCTGCCTCAACAGCCTTCTGCAAAGTGCAGCCATTATCTTCATCCCTGGAAGACTCAAAAGGGGGGACTAGTTCTTCATTTAGATCAGGAACTGAAATAACATTTAAATCAAGGCCCCGTGAAATGGCAGGCAACTGCTTTTCTGAAATTTTAGGCTTGATCATTTCAGTTTCTCTGCAGCAATTTTTTGTATCAGCACTGCAAAACCCTTCCAAGTGACTTTGTTCTTGAGCCCAAGCTAGACACACAACTTTCCCAAGGTCTCGAACCTTAAATCCTGAATCTGCCACTGTGGGATTGGGCTCTGTTTTGGAGCCAGAAGAACTGCCTCCAATTTCAAGGTTCTCTTTCTTACGACTCAAATCAATTAACAAAGAGGGGCCCTTTTTAACAAGATCAATACTCTTGGTGAAACACTTGGCCTCAGAATAACCCAGCTCACCCATTTCTGTATAAGATATAATCCGAAAAGTATATTGTGTGCAAGGCTGGAGGTTGGATAACAGAATCCTCTTCTGATCTTTTGGAATCTCACAAACAGGATCTTTTGCGAGCAATTCCTCCCTACTCTTGTAGTACCAGAGCTTGTAGCCCTTAATGTCCTTAGAAGATGCAGGGGACACATCAATTAAAATGATTTTGACTGAGGAAGCTGTTACCTCTTCGAAAACAAACTTGCAGGCAGCAGGAAGTGAACCCTCTGAGTTTTTTTTCAAAAAAAGGGTACAAAAAATATCATATACCATATAAATAAAACTTGCTCGTCAAACAAGAAGAATAAAAGAAATTAAAAAGAATTAGTTCCAACCTATGGAATCTGGATTCACACCGGCAAGCCACCCATCAGCTTTCTCAATAGCAAGAGAGCAAAGTTTCTGCACCTCACTGGCAATGGAGAGTCGGCTGACAATGCCTCGCACCATCTTAGCAGAAATCCCATTGACTGGACCAACTTCTGTTTCTAGTTTAGCCTTTGCCTCTAGTACCATTTCATGCAATTCTTTAAACCTCGAAGTCCCATCCAGGAGCTTGTAGCTCAAATATAACCTATAACAGAGTACATCTACACGCCGAGCATCTTTTGCTATATTTAGCTGCTTCTTCCAACATCTGCCATTGTTAAACATGTCATCAACATAGCGCTGAAAATTTAGTTAACAACATACACTTTGCAAATGATGAAATCATGTCTCAATTATCCGTTTCACTATCAAATTGAAGGTACTGAGCAGAGCCATATTGGGACTCATTGCTTAGCGAAAAGGTACATCAAGGATAGCAAAAACTGCGGCTGTTGCATACTTTTTGAACTGCTGCAAGAACATCTAAGTTCAGTGAATGATGGAGAGAGTAGGGGCAGGAAATATGAGCAAAAAATTTCTTTTATTCTTTTATTCTTTTATTCAATTATATATCAGAATATAGGTCAAGAAGCATTTCGTTGCTGCAACTTAAAGCTTGGTAATGATTCACCAAAATCCTCCCTAAATCAACAAAGCTTTTAAAGTGGTAGGAGGGAGTGCATATATCATTTAGAACTTGGTTTAAAAAAAAAAATACATACCCAAGTATCCCTGTAACTTTACCACAGGATACACAACAATAGCCACCATCTAGTTGCATCAGTTGCCCATGATCAACAACTCCCACATTTTCATGTTGAAGGGCACACTCAATATGGCAAGACAACCCACAGGAGTCCCCATCAGCAGATTCAGATGAGCATACCAACCAAAGACTAGGATCCTTGTTACCATCAAAATGGTGACAAATACAGCAAGAGCACCTTCTACAAAATTTGTCATCTAGAGATAGAACAGCTCTACAAGCAGAGTTTTTACAGATCCAGGAGTTTGAATGTCCAAAATCAGAAGGCTGGTCAGGAACTGGCTTGAGCCTTGTAGGGTTTTTGCTCTTCCTGTGTTGCTTCCTAGAGGGCTGGTTGCTGAGACTAGAAACTTTTTTGTTGTCCTGTTTCTTGATTATCTTACTGGTTGACTTAGTTTCTGGCATCTTCCTTTTCGATGAAATGTTCTTTCTGTCCTTATAAAAGCAAGTTCGAAGAAGTTCCTTCTTTGGACCAGATTTCAAGAACTCTTGAAGGAGTTCAGGACTTCTTGAAGCATCATCTGAATGACCATTTTTTTCTGGAGTGCTTTGCACACTGGAAGAAAGGCTTTGAACACCAGAAACTGAACACCAATGACAACCAACTGCAAAATAAGTCTCCAGTGGAAATAGAAGGAAAATTGAACTAAAAAAATGAAACCAAGAGTCACAGACAGATGGCTGAATCAACTGAACAGAAATAACAAAGACAGCAGATTACTTCAAGTATCAACAATGCATGCAATAAATGATAAGATTAAGTTCAGGTCCCCCCATGAAAATTGCATAGAAACTTTCAACCTCTGACCAAACTTCATGTTTCCATTTTTTTTTTTTGGGGTTAAAAGAAGATATGTTACTAGAAAGAGTGAGAGAAAGATACATGAGATGAGGATAAGATATCCTCATAGGCTTGAACATGTGACAAAGCTGCCCACTCCCTTCTGCATATCTGACAGGGATATTCCCTCACAAAAAGCATGCACAGAACAGAGAGACTGCTACATCCACATCCCATTAAGAATTCTGAAGGCAAGGAAACACCCTCAAATATCCAGACATTTGCTCAAGCTAAATACATCAAAGCACAGCAAGGACTGCAGATTGTTGCAATGCTTTGTCATCCTGTTTCCCTCCAAGATTTTAAACCATAGGAAGAGAAACTGCTCTGAGATTCGGAGGGTGCAACCAAATCTCACCAAGGACCCCAAACAATTTAATGATTTATTCAGCTAATTCCATAGGAAGCAACATGTCATTACTTAGCAACTAGGGAAGCGCATAACACAGAAGAAAGAGCTCTTTGGGTCTGCAAATCTGCAACATGTCATTAATATTAGTCCTATTGAGTATTGTTGTCCAAACAAATTAATTGACCTCTATGGGAGCTTTAGATTTCTAAATGGCCTTCTGAGAAAAATAGTCTCCAACAAGAGAATAAGATGGTGAAAATAAGACTTACAAGCACGACTGAAGAATCAGGAACTCTCCTATCCAAAACAGGAGGGATAAAGTAACTCTAAAGATTAGATACAACAGAGCCAATTTACTTTCCTTCAATAAATGAAACCATGATTTTAATTTTTTCATATTTGATATAAAATCTGAACTCACTTTGCCACTCTTGGCATACTCTCTCTCTCTGTGTCTAATAGACATTACTTACCCTACCCAGATTCCAGAGCATTCATAAGCCTCAGATTACCGCATCATATATAGACCTATGAGCTGGGTTAGCTGAGAATCCAACAACTGGAGCTAACTATGGCAGGTCATTCATCTGCCTAGGCTTTATGTATGCAACAAGCAGCAGTTGCTACAGCACTAGCACTAGATCTATGCATATAATAGAGAAAGCTAGCCCCACTCTCCATTAAGGACATTTTGCAGCAAAAAGTGGGTAATTGATCAATAAGTCAATAAGAATCTATACAAATTCTTAAAAGCTAAAACAATTTCATTATAAAGCCTCATATTAACACAAGGAGCTGAATCAAAAGAAGGATATGTGGAGCAAGCCTATGCATAGTTGAGATGAAAGGGGACACTAGGAAAAGCTTCTGTAACCACGTTTTGAGTGCCTTACTTGCTTCATTGATGACTGAAGGACCAAGTAGGGGAACCCCGCATAAAATACATTGAAATGCCCCTATTATGCTATCAGATACATCAAAATGCAGACTATCCCATCTCATATCCCTCCTTTCCCCAGGAATGAAAATAAATTATAGAATAGTGTTGTAAAAATGAAAACTGAGAATGAAATGAGAGAAGATATAATAGGATTAAACATAAAATTAATGTTGGACAGAACCTTTAACAAATAATCAATGTGCAAGCTCCAGAAGAACTAGAACATTTGCACATGTTATCTGAATACTGTTGCATAAATCTGCTTTGACATTTTGTAGTGTAAATCAATACCATTTGATTAAGAATCAACATTTTTCTGTCAAAGTCCTAATTAGAGGACAATGATTGTTTTTTAAAACACTATTCATCATATTAAAAGCAACAATGTACATCAATCATACTTCTGATTAAATAGTGAAATTTCCAAACATGAGCAACTGCATCAAGCAAAATCATTAGAGGGAAACAATGACAACAACATATGTAAATCAATTATGGTAGTATTGAATGAACAACTACAATGGAAAGGCCTGAAATCAAGGTCCTCTGGTACAATTGCACAAGTCTTGAAAAAAGAAAAAAAAAACAGCCAGATTATAAGTTATCCAAGAATAGGAGGCATACTAATCACAAACCATCTTGGGTTGTTAGGGTTATATCTAAAATGATCTTCTTTACAAAACATTCCAAACAATAAAAGATCAAATCTTCTCCAAAGAGAGAGAGAGAGCATTCACACCATGGCTAGTGTAGACTGATGAAGCAGCAAACAAACATAACAGCAAGTGTTCTGAAATAATTCTAATACCCAGAAGATTAAATTGTGGAAAGATTGCTGAGAAAATTGAGATTGGGAAAATCAATACCTCATAAACACCAGACCATCCTTACCAAAGAGGAGATATCTTGAAAGATTTGACACTAGGGGAGCATCTTCTTAGCAGACAATGTAGTGACTCCTAGAGCAGCCAAGGCCAATGTGAGGCTACTAGGGTTAGGCAAAACCATTTATATATACTAGGATCTACGCGCGCATGGGAGCACGCGCTAAAGCTTCTTTTCATAATTTATTATATATCTCAATTGATGCAGTATAAAACCTTACACAGTTACACAGTTCAATAACTTCTTAAGGAATGCAATTTTCATCAATCCAACTACTGAATTATAAGAAATCATCATCTTGATCTTTCATGCCAAATTTGGAATAATAAAAAATGGATGTCAATAAGTATTTAATTAAAAATTGGTTTTCTCTTATGATTGAAAAGCATATTGTATACTATTTTTAATATATAATGAGTAAAAACCATTTTCACTTTAGTATGGCACTTTATGGACATGATCAACATAATGATAATTAAAAATCCAAGGGAGGACTATCTAAGAAATTTTTCCAATTAAATTTTAACCAATTTGTGGCTACAAGGTTGCATCAACAAAAATATGATCTGGCCATGTTAATGGTACGCAAGGTAAACTAGCTGCCAACACAACTGGATACTTATTTTATCTGATAACCTCAAATCCAATACCCCATTTCAATGAGAACAAGATCTGCTGACAGGCCTACTCAATTGATGCATCCCCATTGACAGCTGGTGGGATGATATACCTTTCTTTCATCCTGTATAAATTCTTACCCAGATTACACAAAATTGTAAGGAAAACTTTGGCATTATCTTTATATATAATCACTGGCTTATATTGGCAGTTCAACCAAAATCTGGCACCACTAGATTCAACAGTCAGTCAAGCCACCCCCTCAGCATTTATAACACCAATCAAATTCTATGACATATACTCCAATTGGGAGGATATATGTCCTTTAATTCTTTATAATTAAACTCTATCCATAATAGAAGAACACATTAATGCATTAATGTTCCATATAATTAAAAAGGAACATTATTGATTGGTCGAAATTTATATCACTGTGCTTGGAGGGAGAAAAAAATGAATGGATTAACTCTGCTATCTCAAACATTAATAAGCAAATATTATGCACAGTATAATCTTTTGCAAGCAATATATAGTGAACAGAAAATATCAACAAATATCCTCTTGATGAAAAACTCTCAGATAGGTTTTGTAGACTATCTTCTTCAGCTTCAATCAGTTCGTTGTTAAAAAGAAATTGAATATAGAAGCTCTCATGCCACATAATTTGTCATTATTTCCCTCAGAGGTACCATATAGGTTGCACAAAACAAAACACTTCCATATAAAATAAACAAACTAAATTTTACTATGTAGTACAATATAATTTCAAGAATAAAAAGAATAACAGGGAAGGCAGCCAGATGTTATCCTCATGAAGCCATAAGCACAATTACCTTCCAAAACTCCACCAAAATGAGGGGACAATAGAACAATACAAAATAATTATTGTACGTGATCAGTATATATTACAAACTCACAAGCTTATTCTGATATTATTGATTCTTGACTGCAAGGAATTAGTCATATAACAGATTTAATTTCAAGTGTCTATACTTACGAGGTATATCAATCAAGTCATTGTATAATTCTACTTTAGCACATAATTACAAAATTTTTCATCATCTGGGCCAAAGCAATTTCACTTTTGGGCCCACAAAAAGGATTATCAATACAGTAGATGCAGCTAAAAGTCCTTTGAATTAGTATACTTAATCAAATTTTAATTCATAGGAAAGAAAGCTCCAGATTTTTCATCTTGCACAAAAAGTTCAAAGGCAAATCACCTGACTATAAAGAAATTATGATGGTATAACCACTTTTCAATATTTATATTACACAGAGGACTGAAGTCATAAATAGTGGATATTAAAGACAATGAAGAAGAAACTACATCACGTGACATATTTTGAAATGAGTAGCAGCATGTTTGCCACTGGTAAAATAACACATTCATTAGACGCAAATCATCTGGTGACAAGAGACGTATAAAATCAGCTATTCATCTTTCCCAAAGTCCAATTTCATCTATGTTCTAAACCACGCTTCACTGATTAAAAAGATCAATATCATATACATAATAAGACTACGATAGTTAACACAGACTCAACATTACATATACAACAAATGAGAAAAAATTTACTGTAATTATTGAAAGAAAAAACTCAATAAGAAGCTAAACTCCATACCTCTAACAAGGAACTTTTCTTCTAAATCCATTTGAAAGTGCTAAACGCTATAACTGAATGGCCCTCATCTAACAAAGAGAGAAATAGTGTCATCAGCATCATAGTAGTCAAATCATGATACGTCTCACAAATTAAAAATTATATTTTTGAATCGTAAATCGTAAAACATATTGAATTGTAAAATTAATAACAAATAAAAATAGCTTGAAATATAAGATAAGACATATGCATATCCTTATAATATACATAACATACTCAAGATAACAAATCTAACCCTAAAAGTTAAGAAAAATACTTAAACATAAGTCATAAATAAGCTCATTAATCATATAATTTGCTAGTTATTAATTCTTCAAATAATTTCAAGTAATGTCCTTCTTTGCATTTTTTATAAGAGACATAAACAATACTTAACAACAATACAATACAGTCATGTCAACTCATTGTTTTCACACATATCTAAATCACAAAATTGGTGCTATTCTAAAATATTGGCTTGGGTTGCACAATTCATGACCACTTCAGCCATTGATTCATACTATTAGCTTTCTAACTCACTACAAATCGTAAGATTCAAATTGTGAATTGTATGATTCAAGACTACTTCCAATTTAATCATTTGGCCTTGTGAATTGTTACGAATCATAAGATTCAAATCATGAATCATACAATTTTGATTACTATGATCACGTGTTTCCATAAGAGGGAAGATAAAATCAGTGCCATGAACAAATGTTTTTTAAATGTAAAATGCCATTTACGAATCATGAAACAATTGGATTCTCAAAACAATGGAAAAGGTAAACTTATAAGTAAAATCAGATAGTATTACACTAAGAAAGTAAAAGAACAATAATTAACCGATTTTAGCATAACTACTATATTTATCAAATTAAAATTTCAAAGATTAAGAAAAACTTCCAGCAATATATATACGCGGAAAATTTGTTTTGGATCTCTCAACCCTGTTTTTCCTTCAACAAACAAAGAGCTATGATTGTTCAAGGCTGCACTGATGATTCAAATGCTCAAATGCCAGAATGTGGCTTATGAATTGCACACCATAAGCCAAAAGCATATGAAACTAAAATGCGGGATAGGGATATTAATGTAAATAATTTAAATTATAACATATTCTTAAATTATTTAATACATAAATCAAACTCCACTACTACAATATTTTCTACCCCTTTTTAAGCAATCCGCAACGTCTGAGGCGAATTGTTGAAACAAACAAAAAGATAATTTAAAAAATAAAAATCTTCCCACAAAATCCAAAAGGCACAATTGTGACAAATGATGATAATAATAATAAGTTGTTTTTTTTTTTCATAAATACCAGCAATGCTTTTAAAAACGGAAAATTTAACAATATAGAGATATATATGACACAAATTTGACGTAAAGAGACGAGTGAAAGCATAACAAAGGCGCAAATATAGTGAATGACAACTCTTCCTATATGCATTGTGCGCATTAACAAGAAGGAAATCAAGAGCGCTTCCTGAAAACAAACAATTCCAATATGGAAATATGAATGAAAAAAATCATATATTTTTATAAAATTACGATACGAAAAGAACCAAAATCTGAAAATACAAATAAATACTGGGAAGAAAACAAAACAAGGTAAAAGAACGACGAATCTGCAGGGAGAACGAGTTCAAAAAACGAAAATAGCAAGTATATTTCAGAAGAGCTAAAGGACTTGGAAGAGAATCTGCACGAAGTAGTCGTAATAGTACCTTGGAAGAATGGGGACGAATCAAGGGTTTTGATGGAGCAAAACCCAGAAATTTGCTCCGCAAGAGCATAAATCCAAACAGAAACTTCTTCGTTGTTAGTTGGTCTGAGGTAGAGGGGGACTGGTACGAGTTGTGAACAGAGAGCAATAAAAAACTCACTCTCTGACGGAGCGCGTCGAGGACTTGTGTTAGTTTGAAAGCGTGGCGGACCTTGGTATATACGAGTGTGGTCATTTAAAATATAAAATCAAACTCAAATTTCATCTCAAACCTAAATTAGTGAGAGTATATTATATATATATATATATATATATTGAATTTTGTTAACATCACATATATATTTTTTATTTTTAAAACATATGTAAATCCTTTTGAAAGTAAAAAATTATTCTGCATTTTAGTTTAATTTTAAATTTTATGATCAAAATACTCTTCATTTAAAAAATTTTTAATTAAAAATATCTATAATTAGTTTGATGAAGTATATATTGTTAAAAAAAATTAAATTGAACTAAAGTATAGGATCATTTCATTTTAAGGGAAATATATATATATATATATATATATATATATATATATATATATATATATATATATATATATATATATATATATATATATATATATATGTTGAAAATGGAAGAAAAATCAGTATAATTTCAAAATTAACTTAATTTACTCGCCTACTCTATTCTCTTTTACAAATATTTAAACTATGTGATTTAAAAAAAAATTACATTTTTATTTTTGGTAATTAAAATATATGTTATTTTAATCATTTTTACAATAAAAAAGTTACATTTATATTCATTTTAATCAATATTGCCTTATATTTATTACTTATATAATATAACAAGCATTAAATATGTATTGATCAATATAAAATAGTCACTTTCTAAAATTTAAAATAAATAATGCTAATTAAAATTTTAAGAAGTATACTTTTTAATAAGTTATAATTTTTAATTGAAGAAATTAATATTATTCTTAAAGATATTTTGGTACTCTTTTAGCTTAAAGAAAATTTTTTTATAAATTTGTATAATGAAAAAGTATATAATTTGAGCATCTCTTAAAGAAATTACTCTTAATAAAATGAGTCAAATTTGAGCAAATCACTTATTTCCATTAAAAAAAAAAGTCATACTTGATCATGAATTTCACCTGGAGTTTGAGTTTGGTTTTAGTCAATTTTTATAGAATTTGAAGTTTAAATTCGAATTGTGATGAATTTTTATGTAAAATAAGATTTATAAGTCAATTGATCACCCTTTGTAAGTGTATATAACAAATTTAATATAATATTAAAATTAGTTTAATGAAAAATTCAACTAAATTTAATGTCACTTGCAAATCTAATATATAATTAACTTTTTAGTAGATAAAATAAATTCAATGTTTTGATAAAGTTGTCCATAGAGAAGAAATGAGAAGCAAATCCATCTTAGAAGAAGAAGGGACAAGGAAAATTTGTTCTACTTCTTGAAGGGCAATTATGTCCATTCATAATTTTAGCGAATAGAGATTAATTAAAAAGAAAAAGTTTGATGAATCATGAATGGCGAATAGCGATGGCCTGTAGCTTAGGTGCCGCCCCCGCAGGTCGCAGGGAAAGTACATGAAACAGTGATTCGTTGTGCCATTGGTACGTGTTTAAGTAATCTATGCATTGCGCGTGAGAGTAGCATTATCCAAAAATTCTTAGTTATGAATATTATATACTTATTTCCATCATCCATTCATTATCATATTTTGCTGGAGACCAAAAAGCGGTGTCAGGAGCGTTTGGTACGTACTTGGTATTGAGATATCCAAAGCCACAAATACATACATAAAAAGTTTCTTTTTTTTTCACTATCATATTGATTTTATTTAGGGCTTTTGTATTTTTTTATTTTTTATTAATAATTTTATATATAATTTTTTATATCTTTATTATCAAAATTTTTAGTAATAATATAATAAATATATAATTTTTCTATATAAATATTTTTTTTAATTAAACTACACATGTATCATGTTTTTATCAAAAACTTTTATAATTATTATATTTTAATTAAAGCCCATAAAAATAAAAATATCAAAAAATTTATATCTAAATCTAATCCACTTTTTTTTATTAATTTTCTTGCATAGCAAATAGCTTTACCGAATTCTCAATAATCAAATTTTTAAGATTTGGAAACACAATATTATTTTTAAATAGCATAATTTTACTCTTAATATGATGTCAAAGGCAACTAAATAATTTTATTTTAGAAACAATGTATATTTTGCAAATTAACTTCATTGATAAAAAATAGGTTGGATGAAAGATTTTTGCAATATATGTCAAATGTCAATAATGCAAAGTTATATTTTTGAAACGAATGATTTTGATGATATAAAAGAAATACATTCATGAACAAAATATAAAGGAAAACTGTTTGTGAAGAAAATGAAAAAAAAATAATTTTAAGGATGAAAATAATCTTTGTATCTTTACTTTAAAAAATAATAAAAATATTAAATAATAATAACGAAAAAAAAAACATTGCATAAAAATGATGTAAAGAAATTACATCATTGGAGACAAACTACATGAACTATAAATTCATCTAATCAAATTTAAAAAATATATTATTATAAGTTATTTAATTTTTAAAATTTAGCATATAACATCTAATATTTGAGAACATGAAAATCCCAACACGTCAAAATCAACCTTTAAGTCTGTCTAACGTGTGATGCTGTCCTAACTGTTGATATTACACTACATATGTACAATTACACGTGAATTAATTATATACTTGGTGGTTTTAAATTATACACAATTACATATTTATTTTTCTAAATTGTAAATTTGTATAATTATATATAACTCAATACTTATGTGACAATATAATAAAATTTTTGTATGACTTAGTTTTTAGAATTTTGGCAAACTAAATTAATGCAAAACAGTAAAATGTTAATTGACATTAGCACTCAATTGTTTCCATTATTTATAGAAAAACATGTATGAATTCTCTACTGTTATAATGTTTTTGTGCTATTAGTAGAGAGATAAATGAGAAAATGAATTTATTTTAAAATTAAATAATAATAATAATAATAATAATAATAATAAGACACACTCTATTCTATGTTAATAGCATAACAGCAAAAAGCATATTACAGCAAAAGATCCATTTGCATAGAAAAAATTAATAGATAAAATGTGGGGGGAAGATGAATCAAGTTTCATATGACTAATTTGAAGACAGAAAATGATGCAAAGTAATTAACGACTGGTCAATATTTAAGAGATTAATTAGATTATAATTTACACGTTATGATCAAAGAGTCAAAAACACGATTAGAAGAATGTTGATTATATAAAATATTTATTATATTTTTATAATTATTATTTAATAATATTTTTTATTTTTTATTTTTTAAAATAAAAATGTGAGAATTATTTATATTATGAAAATATATATTTTTATTTAAAAAAATTATTTTTTTATTATATGTTCTAAAGAAGCCTCAAGTGGGAAACATTAACTAGATCCTCGCATTAAAAGAGCTTTTAAGTTATTGAATTAAGAAAATGCTAAATAGCTCAAGAGCTGAGTTTCTTTGTTTATAACAAAAAAGGATTATTTATAAATAATTATATAAATATATTATACCGACTTCTGACAAGACTAATTTCTACTAAATTAATATATTTAATATATGATTCACGGCAGCCGTCTTAGCAGCGTTATTGGAGGGCGCGTGTGATTTGACAAATCTCAACTACTCAACCTTGCCCCTCCGAATTCAGCTTTCCTCAAATTCAAATTAACTATTTAAGGTACGGCGTAATAATATTATGAACAAAATTTAAATACATAATTTAAGAGTTTAATAATTTTTTTATAGAAATATAAGTGAAATTTTTATAAATCAACATTATATAATTAAGTTTTTAAAATTATATATTATAATATTTATTAGAAAATTTAATAATAACTTGTTAAATAAATTTTATCTACTAAATGGACATGTGTTACTCATTCACATATTTATTTATGAATGACTGAAATTTGGAGTTCATCTTACGTTTCGCTATCCTAGTGCTCTCCCTTACCCATATTCATATTATGGGCTTTAGATCAGAAGTAAAAAAAAAAAAAAAAGGTGTAAATGGTATTAGAGCCATATATTTGAATAAAATATAATAAGGAAGAAAGTAGGAAATAAACATCTTATTTCATGAAATTTCAGAAAGAGCATGTTAGATTATTCTTTTCTCTCTGTTTATCCCTCCATTTTGTATAAAAATCCTTTCTTATAAAATAGATAATTTCGTATAAAACTTATTTTTTGGAAACTTCTCCTCCTATACCTAACTCTTACAGACTTCAACATAGAAATAAATGTCTCCAATTCTATTATAACCCTTGTCTCTACTAAAAGGCCACCTATAAAAGCATAATTAGGTTTTTTTTTTATTTTGTATATTGTTTTTTATTAACAAGTTTAATAATAAATTTTTAAATAAATTTTATCTATTAAATGGACATTTGTTATTCATTCACATATTTATTGAGGAGTGAGTGAAATTTAATAATCAAATTATAACTATAATATGATTAAATTATTTTTAAATTATAAAGTGTATTATTTATCAACCTCTTTACATTTGTTGTCTATATAAAAAATAAAGAAAATAATCTAAGAATCATAACTTGATAAAGATTTTATTCAAGAACTTTAACACACTAAAATTTTAAATAAATGAGTTATTATTGGTACATTCTAAAGTTATTATCATAGTTTTTAAAATTAAAACGACCAAACACTAAAATACAGTTCAATAAGTCTAAAAAATTAGTTAGCCAAAGAATCGACCAAACCAATAAAAAGCCAGTTAAAACTGCCCCAAACTAGATGGATCAAAAACAGTTTCAACTAGTCTGTGTAAACTTTTTTTAAAGATTTTTTTTATATAATAGAATAATTTATTCCAAATAAGTTTGATAAATTAAAAATAAAAAGTAATAAAAAAAGAAAGAGTTGAAATATAAAAAAAAATTATAAAAAAAGAGAGAATATAAAAAATAAAATAAAATGTGCATACTTGACTATTTTTTATACTTGCTCTCTATCATGTTTATATTATATTTCTTAGTAACATGTCTTTCAAATATCAAGATATTTAACCAAAATTACTATTTACTATTTACTTTTTGTTTTTATTTTTTAATGATAAGTAGAATCTTAATATAATTTTAAAACTTTAAATAATTTTTGTAATATCTTAAAAAATATTGAATTAAAAGCATTTGTTATTACTCATATTTTATAAAGTTATAACTTAATCTTCTTGATACTATAAGGATATTTTTATCTAGATAATAAAAAATCTAAAATATATTTGTAATATCAAAAATATTAGATTATAACTATAGAGGGTATTAATAATAATTTTAGAAAATTCTAATTGTAACTTATTCTTTTAATTTTTTTAAAGAAATTTTAGTTTTTAAAGTCTTTAGGTAAAATTTTTGTCAAGTTATAATTTTTTTTGGGAATTTTTTTTCTAAAAAATATCAAATGAAAATTATAATTAAACACGTGCTTCTCAAGTGTCAACCATGGTAAAAAAGAAAAAAATCCCCAATTACCAACCAAAAACACCTTCGAGAAACACCAACTTCCCAGAAAAAACTGTGATTTATGGTTATAAACCATTAAAGGCGGAGCCAGAGAGTTGCTATTGTATAATCTGTAATAAAATTGAGTGATTTTGTAGATTCCAAATTCGCCGGGTAAAGAATCACGTATCTTGTTAGTGGATAAAGAGAAAGTGAAAGTGAATTGAGGGCATGTCAAGGACATGGTGTCATACTCGTGTATGTAGCAGGTGAATTAAAAAAATGGCAATGACTTGTTGCTATCACCCTCCTCATCTTTCATTCGTACGAATACTATTAATTTATCCCTCACCACACGCGTCAAACCACAATTGGGAATTGGGAATTGGGAATATCACTCATCATTTTCAATTTCTTTTGCTCTCAACACAGTGCTACTATTAATTACTCACTTTTATGAAATCCCATTCATCAACTTGCTCAGCTAAAGGTACCCAAGAGGTTTTTCTTTTTCAATCAATTAAAAATAAATGTAAATAATTAATTATAAAATACATAGACAGGTTAAAAAATTAAAATTTATTAAAAAAATAATCATAACATGTTTGCAAGTATTTTAGAATGAAATTAATTAATGTATTCATCATTTATAAATTCAACTTATTTAAAAGGTTTTAATGATCTAAAATTTTAGTTGTTGGAAGCAAAGAAATGGATACAAGTACAGCTCGCATACTTATCTTCTCTTCACAAATGCTTTGCTTGACATGATGGAAAGAAAAAGAAAAAGAAAAAAAATGAGACAATGGCAGAAAAAGGAAAGAAAAGGAGAAAGAAAGTAAAATTATTTTTCATTTTGTTTGATATGATAAAAAATAAATAAATGAACATTTTTCTTCCTTTATTTAATTTCATCTGAAAAAAAGGAATATATGCAAATAAAATATTAAATTATTTTATTATTCTTCATCTAATTAACTATATTTACCATATATATAACATATCTTATCTCCATTCATTTATATTAATATAAGTATGTATTTATTTATCTTAATTTTTATATTTTATATTTTAATTATATCTAATTTTTATTTTTAAAAATAATTTCATATAATTTTCAATTATTTAGTCCAAACACTACATTTTTTTAAATTTTTATGATTGGTGAGTGATAATATAATAGCAAGTAAGAATTAATAACACTGGATGGGAAGGAGAAAAGCGATGGAAAAGAAAAATGAGAAAAAAATATTTTCTCTTTATATGTTTAAATCGATGGAAAGAGAATGTAAAGAAAAGAAAAGTTGTTAATTTGATATAATAATAATAATGTTATTGTTATATAATATTAATAATTTTCGTTAATAAATGGGATATTTAAAAAAAATTATGTTTTAACTATAAATTAACTATTATAAATATATATATATATATATATATATATTTATTAAAAGAAAACTAAGAATAATAAAAAAGGAAAACCAATTTAGAAAAATATTCAAATAATAAAAAAATTATTTTTGAATAGAACAAAAAAAATTATTAAAAAAACACATATTGAAAATTTAAAAAATATTTAACAAAATGCATTTTTAAATTAATTAAATTTTATTTTTAAAAAATTATTTATAAATTATTATTTTAATATAATAAGTATGATTGTTTATTTAAAATTTTGTAAATAATATTTTAATATAAATTAATTAATTTAGATATAATATTTATAAATAATTTTTAATTATATTTTATATATTAATATATAAATATTATATATTTATAAATATAAAATGCATTGCTTGATGACAATGCATTATATATATATATATAATGCGACTGAATGATCGTCAAAATATATATCTAATTGTCATTTGATCACAAGAATGTAGTTGAAAGTTTTTTTTAATTAATTATATATATATATATATATATTATTGATTTTAATATTAAAAAATATGTTATTATTTTGTAAAATATATTTATTATTAATTAATTTTATAATAAAATTTTAAATAAATAATTATAACATTAATTATTTAACTAATAGATTAAAATGTTAAAAAATTTTGTTAAATACATATTTTTTTATTATTCTTGTCAATGAATTATTTATATGTTCTGATAAATGACAATCAAATGTTTTTTTTATAATATATATATATTGTTGATTTTAATATTAAAAAATATGTTATTATTTCGTAAAATATATTTATTATTAATTAATTTTATAATAAAATTTTAAATGAATAATTAGAGCATTCATTAATTAATTAATGGATTAAAATATTAAAAAATTTTATCATTGGAATTCCAAATCATGTTACAAAAATTTTTCTCTCAAAATTTCTCCATTTAAAAGAAAATTTTGGTAAGACTCACACTCATTTTCATTCCAACTTTTCTCTCTTCTCACATTTTTTTTTTACATCCAAATGGAATAAAATTTACTTTTTCTTTTCTTTTCCTCTCAACTTTTTTCCTTTTCCTATTTTTCACCCAATCCAAACATACCGAAGAAATCTTTTCTCTCCGTTCTCTTCATTCCCATTACTTAATGGACGGATAATGAATAGTGCACAAATGGTGTAACGTTCCCCCCCCCCCCCTTTTTTTTTCTCATCCCTTTCCTTTCTTTCCTATTTATGCAAACCAAACAGAGAAAAAATTCTCTCCACCTATCATTTCCTTTTTTTTTTTTTTTTGGGTCATTTTTTTCTTATCAGGCAAGCCTTCTAAGTTCTAAACACAGAGGATTTGAGTCCAAAATTTGCGGACGACACTAGCTGCTAGAGTACACTCCACCTTACATAGGATAGTAGGATGCGAGTAGCGTCACTAGCCTAGGTCTATAATCTATATGCTCTACCATATATGGCATACTAGCAGAGATAAAGTCAACTAGCATTGATTCTCGTTCTAGTTAGTACTTGAAATTTGAAAGCAACCTGATTCAAGCGTGAACTTAAAATTAGAAATATGAAAGAAAATTTTTAAATAAAGAAAACAGATGTTGGAAACAAAAGCAAGACGTAAAATTCATATCAAACTACCTTCTCTCAAGGAAAGAAAAAAGTGCATCAAACTATACGTTCCATAGATATTTTTCACCAGGGACATCTGAATAAGTTCTCTTCCTGGATTGAGATCACATTGCACAAAGTAAAAGCAAAGCTAACATTTTGAAGTTAAATTCAGCTTATCTTTCATTGTCTAATGAGCGAAATTGAGCTGTGATAACATTGGAACGAGAACTACAATGACCCAAACCAGAAGAAACGAAACTCAGCAACTTCAGAGCTTACACAAACGAAGCCCCAAATACTGTAATATTAACAATACTTGGCAGGGGATGCATGGCGCTATCAAATACTGTGATGGTGGAAATAGTATCCGAAAAATATGTTAGCTAAGCAAACGCAAAAAATCAGAAGCAATCATGCAATTGTAAAAGTAATTAGACAGCTAATTCAGTAATCCTTACTCTCAAGAAAGGAAGAAACAACTTAGATGATGAACTAGGATTGATTAATAAGCAGTTTGCAAATAAGTTGTCTAAAAGTATCCCTCTAAACACCCCCCCCCCAACAAAAAAAGGAAGGGAAACTGCAGCGCTATAACGTAACGGATATCTATTTTTAATATAGCGTCTATTAAAAAAGTAACACAACTGGGTGTTTGAAATTTGAATGCAAAAGTACACAACTTCCCTGCGTTCATGAAAAACCAACTTTGTTAGAATATGAAAATATAGAAACCAAAGTAGTCTCTTGAGACTAAAATAAATTAAGGTTAATTAGAAACGTTGGCTAAAAATCGAGCATTTTATAGAATTAAAATCCACATTGTCGTACATTCAATACGGTACAAGAAACTTCAAGTAGGTATACTGAATATACAAGATCTTGTGGATGACAGCGGTTCGAAGAAATTTTGAATTATTTCAAAGTCTAATATCAAGTATCAAATAATACATAAATTATATAAACTTTCAAGTGAAAATGATGATGGTACCAATAAACAATATAGTTTTAGTTAAAGGCCATGGCATAATTTTGCAAGGAAATAACACGTAATGGAAGAACACAAGTAGAAAATGGAAAAGAATGACCAGCTATAGACCTCTCCTCGTCATTCTAACCTAACCCTTTTTCGTTTTTTGGTGAATGACAAAGGATTGAACTTAGACCTTCTCGCCACTAAACAACGCAAACCCCACTGAATCATGATTATGGCTTTGTCTTTTACCTATTTAATGCTATCTATTCATGTACATGATATTAGTAAAAGGCCTTATCATTCTATTAGTATTTGAAATTTCTTTAAGTTCGATTAAATTAAATTAAATTACACTTAATATTCTTCTTTTCAAAAAATTATTTAACTTTTTTAACATTTAACATATATTATAAAAACTTATCATTTAATTTATTTTTTGTCAATAAAATCAATTTTCTATATAACACAATGAATGCTTAATATGACAATCAAGATTATGATTTTAATGATAGATAGACAATTTTATTTTTTAAATAAACACATATTATATACAAAGTTAATTTCATTCACGATAAACAAATTGATAATGGAAAAATTTTATAATATATATTACATGTGAAATAATATTTTAAAAACAAGATAAAGTATACTTTAGTCAAAACTTAATTTACTTTAATATTTAATAGGCCACAGGTTGATTTTTTTTTTCCGAAAAATATCGTCACCAAAATAGCCACTGTAGAACGGGGGATAAAGTTCAGGCCGAAACAAAAAGAATAAGGGATAGCAGAAGAAGATTATGATTCGAAAACAAATTGGCAGATGCTCACGCCATGCAGAATATCCAGGTATTATATCAAATTATCAATCGCGGATGGAACATAAATTAGAAGCAGAGATGACAGCATGCAATTAAAAATCATACAGGAAATGTAATTTTGTGGATAGATGCCTCGATCAAGTATTTGGTTCAGAACCCCACCGCCATGTGATTTGGCCTAAGGGTGTGTATTTTTGGAAGGAAGGAGAAGGGGAGGGGAGATAGAATATTTGTTTGAAAAAGTTGGATGGTTTAGAGGAGAGAAAATTTTTTTAATTATTTATTTATTTCATTGTCTTTCCATATTTTTAATATTTTAATTTTTTTATTAACATTTAATAGAAATTAAGATAATTTTTTTATCAGGAATTAAAAATAAAAAAAAAAAGATTATAATTTATAATTTTTTTTTAAAATATTGATATAACTATCCTTTTATATAAAAAAATTAAAATAACATAAAAATAAATTTATTCAAATATAATTATCAGTCTTCCCCTCTCTTCTTAAACCAAATAATAATCTCTCATCTTTTTTTTAATCAAATAAAAACTTATTAAAATTTCCCTCTCTTCCTTTTTCTATTAATCTTTCATTTCTTCTCATCTGTTTCGTAGCCTGAATGTTCTAAGACCTCACAAATAGTAAATACAAAATTTTCAAGAATAAATCAAAGACCAAATAATTGAGTCACGTGACTTTCGTCAAAATCAAAACTCCACTTTTTCATACCTTCCAAAAGGTCACACCCCGAGGAAACATAAGCATGAGCAATATTCAATAACAACGGCAACAAGATTCCTTTATTTATTTATTTTTAAACTACCTCCCAGAAGGTCACAACTAACGAAAACATAAGCATGGACAATATTTACCCCATGTTTCGTTTAAAGGGAGGGTAAAGGAGGTCCCTCCCCTTGTTTCGTATGCATTTTTAAATGGGAGGTGATGAAATTTTTTCTCCCCTCTCCATCTTTCTTTTTCCTTTAATTTAAGAAAGTTAAGAGAGAAAGTTATAAAAAAAAATTTAAAATAAAATATTTTTATTTTTATCACTAATTTCATATATATATTTTTTGATTTAATTTTATAACTATACTTTTTTTTTATTCATCTATAAATATAAAGTTTTTACAAGTATAATTAAAAAAAAAATTTAACATATTAATTAATATGGATATATTGTCATATTAAAAAATAAATAAATATACTAATATTTATTTAATTAGTTTTATTTGTTTATAAATTTTTTTAAATAATTATAATTATAAATAATTTTTTATATTTATTTAATTTAATAATAAAAATAAAAAAATAATTAATTATATTATCATTATATTTAAAATATATAAAAATAAAATACTTGGCCGCAAGCTGGGCTATCATCGAAATTCATCGAGGGATGCTTAGCTGCAAGCGATTCCCAGTGATAGACCACCGGTTGAAGAAGGCCCAAACGCTTATTTGATCGAGCTCCGCGATTCGACCCTTGACAATTTTTCCGGCGATTCTCTTGAAGTAGATGGCCACGTAGTTATCAGGTGGTAGCGTGATCTGGCACGCGCCGCCAAGGTTGACGGAGAAGTCGCTGGAGGTCTGATTGACAGCGTAACCTAAAATTGTGGTTGCAGGTAAAGGCGATGGAGTCGAATTCGAGGATTTGGGGTTAGGGTTTTGGGACGAACAGGATATCAGAAACAGAGGAAGAAAAGAAACATGAAGAGGATTTTGGTATTCATTGTTGAGAAAATTTGCATTTTTCTGAATGCAAATTGCAGTTTTGTCGCCTGATTTTTTTCGTTTTTCTGCTTAATTTGTCAACGTATCTTTATTCATGAAGGTGAAAGTGGATAAGGAATTGATTGTGTCAAGAACAATAACGGAAAACTGAACTGTGTCAAGAACTATAACGGAAAAACTGATTCCGTTTTGACTTTCGAGATTCATTCATAAGCCCATGGACTGAGGTCGAGAAATTCTGGCCCAGCTCAGATCCATCGCCTGGAGTGTTATTTTAAGAAGGAAAAAGTTTGTGAGTACGCTAATTACATCTTTATGCTATTAAATTTTTAATTAAAATATAATAAATATATAATTTTACATGTAAATTTATAATTTTTTTTATATTATATACTTATTATATTATTATTTAAAAATTGTATATTTATTATGTTTTAATTGAAGAATTTAATAATAAAAATATAAATTTAAGTTTAGAATATAAATTTAAGTTTAGTCTTTTAAAAAAATTTTATTTTCAGTCCAAAGAATTTTTTTACAAATAATAAATAAAATAAATAAGGTAAAAATGCATTTTTGGCCCCTTAATACCTTATTTGGTATGTAAGTAGGTATGTAAGTAACTTTATTGTTTATTGAGGAATGGAAATAGAATTCCATCAAAGTACATATTTGGTTGTAAGGTTCAATTTTTATTTCATTTTGCATAGTAAATAATTTGGATTTCTTCAAAAATTTGATGGAATGGTAAAGCAATTGAAGAAATGGGATGAGAATTTACATCATTGTCCTTTCAACTTCAATGTTCCATGTATCATGTTTTATTTTTTAAAAAAATTAATATTTTAAGAATATTAAAATATTTAAAAATATTTTAATGTATTTTAAAAAAATTCAGTAGAAAAAAATAAAATGAATGAATATTTTAAATACATTTTGCACTAATAATATTATGATCATTTGTTTATATTTCTTTTTTATTGTTACATTATTTTCATTCAACCAAACACAAATAGAATAGAATGTCTCTCCCTTTACATAAGCATATAAGCATAATTATTCCATTCCATCCAAATTTATCAAAACATAATACATGGCCTGACAAACAACACGTCTTTTGTTTTTTTTTTTTGTTTTTTTTTTTTTGATGATATGTGAAAATTTGTGTTTTGGCCTTTAAAATTTTTAAATCATTTTAGTTGAGTTTTTACAGTATGTCAAATAAGTCTTTCTCTTCATTTCTTTTTTTTTGATACACTCGGAAGTCTTTCTCTTCATTTCTATTGTCACTAATTTATTTGCAAATGTTTTCTATTCATAACTAATTTATTTTGCATTGACAAGCATTATTCCTAATCCTATACTTTATTTATTATTTAAGATACATAAAACTATTTAAGATATATCCATTGTTAAAGAAAATAAAGAAAATCTTTCAAAATTCTATGTGTAGTAAACTACTAGCGTGCCTAGTAAACTATTATGATATATATTTTATTATTTTATTGTCTTCTAGGTTGTATTTTCCTTTTGAAGTAACAAGGTAAGAAATACACTTTGAATTTTTTTTTAGTTAGTTTTATCTATAAAAAATTAAATGAATTTCTTATTATATTTATTAATATTCAAATTCATAGATTAAAAGTATATGAAAATTTTTAAAATAAAAAATTAGTTCATAAATAATAATAATTAGGACATATCATCCATTTAAAAAAAAAATAGAATGCGTCCTTTAAAACCAAGAAAAAAAAAAAAGATGCAACGTTTGGGGCAAATAAAATTGTCAGTTCCAGATTTTATTTATTTTCTTTATAGTAATAGGTTTAATGGAAAAGTGATGTTGCAATGATTTGGCATAGAATTTTATAAATTAGCATTTTTCGTTAATCAAACTAATGGTGTTAGGAGTGATAAAGTTTTTAAATTGTTTCATAAGTTAAATGACTAAAGTGAAAAATAAAAATGAAACTTAAAATTAAATTGAAGGACCATAGATGTACTGTTGTCAATAAATAAATTAAATAAATTATAAAAAGCATATAAACATTTTAAGTATATTTTTGTTTAACAAACTTCGCTCAGGTTACATATTTTTTTATAAACACCTTAGCCTTTTCTGTATGTTTATCTTAAATTAGTTAATTTTTATCTATGACTTATAAATATATTAGTTGTAACTCTACATAATTCATTAACAAGAAAATTTTTTGAACAGTCTTCGCATATTTGCTTGTGATTCACTAAATCTTCTTAAAATCGAGACTCGAGTGCATTAGCTTAAAGTTACTGGACAAACTCATAGATTAGACGGTGAATGATTTAATTTTAATTGATATGTAACTTGATTGGAAAATATTCTTATCTTGCCAAAATAACAAGAAAGATTATTTGCTAGCTGAAGTTATAAGTGAGGTATTTAGTATACCACTGTCTTTAAAACTCTATATACATTTTATAATAAAAAAAAAACTAGAATAGTCCTCTTAAACATGGTAGAAAAGATTTAAATAATTTGTAATAAGCCTTGGATTCAAAAGCCATTTGTACTAATAAATAATATTGCTATCCTGCAAGAGAATTGCAGAAACTAGACAAGGGTTAATATACACGCTGTATATTTAACAACAAAACGACAGAGATAAAATAAACATTCTTCGTTGTGCTCCAACTTATCTTAGTTGAATATGCAGAAAATGGATGGTGCCTGCAAACTTTTTTTGCTCACGAGCATTGAGAATTCCAAAGCTCTGCATTTTTAACCTTAGATACACTCTCCAACACTTCCAAGGGAAGAATGTCTCCAATAACGACTAACATTTTGTTTTCCAGATCTACCTGGTACGAGCTCACTCCTGTTGAGAGAGGCTCACGAAGGCATCCATTAGAAACCACCGTAGAAATAGATATAAAACAAACAAACTAGTACCATACCACATACAGAAAATAAACAATAATTATGTTGACTTATTTGCAGATGAGACAGCTTTTGTCAGATCAGAAGAAGGGCTATAATAATTTCTCCTCCTTTGTGTGAATAGTTGGACAACCTCACTAGTTCTTACTGTTTTCAACAGTCATACTGAATTTATTTTAGCATATGATGTATGGTTGAAACTTGAAAAAAACAGGCATAAGCACAAATGAGAAAGTTCAAGAAGAATAGAGCCAAGGCTAGCTAGCAGCTTAGCAGAAATAATTTTTCAGATTGTTATTTTAAACCTTCCGGAGTCATGCTAATACAGTATGAATTAAGCTCTTGAAGGCTATCCTTTGATCTGAAGTATAACTATAAAAGTGAAAATTCATGTATAATTTTATTATAACGTTTAACATGTTTTTTTTTGCCTTTGAAGTCTGAAGAAAGCAAGAAATATGTCGAAGACAATTTTATCTAGAAGTTTAAGCTACAAAGTAAAATTTCACTGATAATTTTATGATGGTTTCTAAGAGCGTGCTCACCATCCAACTTGGACACATGTTTCTCGACTTTTCTTGCACAGCCATCGCAATGCATGGAAACCTTCAATATCACTATCTGCGTAATTTTACCAAACAAAAAGAGATCGCTATGTAATGCCAAACATGCTACAGTATTATCTTCTTCCTTTTGCAAAGAAAGAGAAAAGGGATTGGTGGGGCAATATGCAGAAACTTCATTGCAGAAAATTAAAGAGAAGAAGAAAAGATCCTCATCACCTTGGGTTTCAATTGAAAAGCCAATGTCTGCTTTCCAGCAACTACATCCTTCAATCTTAGTTTCTGGTCACTTTCACTTTCACCAGCAACCAAGGGCTTCTTCTCAATCTCATCTTCAAACTCCATGGAATTCACACAGAAGCAAGAGCTTGAGCCTGAGGAGAGACAAAATGTGTTTAGAATGCGACCAAGTTTTCCCATTTCACCTTCTTAATACTCTCAGTCAGTGAGGTTGTTCAGAGCTTAAAAATGTTCACTGTTCTTGTTCTCTCAACTATAACAGGTCAACCAACTGCTTCAACTTGAATGATGCAAAATCCAAAGCAGTCTAGTTAAAATATCTTATATTTAGGAGAAGGGTAGGGGGAGAGCCTCAGAAGCATAAGGTCAAATTTTCTTGGGAAGGCCAAAAGATGCACAGAACCGAATAAATTTTATCAAGGACAGTATATTTAGAGATTGTCATACGAACCACTAAAAACATGGAAAAATTATAATAAAAAATAAAAAAATAATTTTTCAAGACCTTTTTTTTTATAATAATTATCATTAAATTTAATAATAAATAGTTAAATCTAATAATAATAAATTAATTTTTTTATTTCTTAATTCTTAAACATAATTTTTCTAAAAAAAATTTGATCAAAATAAAACAAACCCATTAAAGACAGTTTTAATCCTTAAAAACTTTATAAAATGAGAAATAGTGTAGTGTGAAAAGTGTGTTGGCCCTCTTTCGGAACATCTAATTTCAAAGGTTAAGTTTTTTTTAATTTAAAAACAGAACAAAAAGAATAAATAGATGTACATGTCTGGATGGAGCAAGAAAACTGAAGAGAAGTCGTAGGCGTGAAAGGTATCTCTTTTTAGTCATGGGGGAAACAACTAAAGAAGAGTAGAAAGTGTTGTTCCTTACAATATAATTTAAATTTGATTTTTTTTATTTTAATTATTATTTTTGGAGTTAATATTTAAAAATTATTTTTATTTTACATTTCATATTCTTTAAACAAAAAAAAATTAAAATACAAAGAAAAAAATTAATCTGGACCATTCAAATATCTAGAAGATTTTTGTGGGAAGTAGCACCTTCTATTCATTTATGAGTAAGGAAAGAAGAAACAAAGTTCTCAGGGTAGAAAATGGGAACGGCAAACTTTATATGCAAATATGACGTGTTGAGGCTTAATCCAAGCTGGAAAAAAGGAATATGTATATAGATGCATGTAGATAAGCTTAACAATAACACCTAAATTCATTAATTATAAGCATGGAAAATAAGTCAAATATAAAGGAACAAAATCAAGGCATATATATTTGGTAATACAGAACATGAGTTCCTTTAGACGGTTATACATTACTAACTATTGTCATAAAATAATAGGGCAAGGTGATTAGTTGACATCAATATTGAATTGACCAAAATATGCTCTACATTGTGAATTTTATACATTAGAAAACATGATTGATTGAAATAGAAAAGTAATAGTGTGAGCCAGTGAGAGTTGAAGCTGTTGACGTTTTTGTTTTTGCCCTGGATATAATAGTGCAAAATGGGACATGAGGCCTTGCATTATTGGAGGCCCATGGCACCACAGGCGTTTTAAAATTATTGAATCATTGAATAATTGTGCTCTGAAAAAAGGGTCTCTTATCTAGAGGTTCATTCATGTGATCGATAAGGAACAATGTTTTTAAAACCGGACCGGTCATTGAACCGGTGGAGGTACTGGTTCACGGTTCATTGGTCGAACCGTGGTCGAACCGGTAATAATTAAATATATTATTTAAAAAAATTTTATGTATTAAAATTTTAATATAACAAATAAATATTAATAAATTTTAAATATTTGATTACTAATTTAATATTTCTTAAGATATTACAAAAATTAATGTTTAGTTTAAAATAAAAATTATCTATAATTAAAAGTTAAGAATATTTAATATTAAACTTTTAGAATTTCTAAATTATATTAAGATTCTACTTCTTATTAAATAATAAAATAATAAATCATAATTTTAGCTAAGTATCTTAATATTTGAGAGAAATGTTATTAGGAAATTGAATATAATAAAAAGTAAGTATAAAAAATAATTAATTATGCATATTTTATTTCTCTTATATTCTCTTTCTTTTTTTTTTAAAAAAAATTATATTTTAACTCCCTCATCTTTTTTATTATTTTCTATTTTTAATTTGTCAAATTTATTTAAAATGAATTATTCTATTATATAAGAAAAAATTAAAAAAAAAAAGAAAATTGCTTCAAACCGGTTCAAACCGATTTTTTCAGTCCGGTTTTCACCGATTTTCACCGGTTTTTGACCGGTTTGACCGGTTCTTGGCCGGTTCTTTGACTACCACGGTTTTCCACGTCACCCGGACCGGACCAGGGACCGGTTTCCGGTCGAACCGGCCGGTCCGGTCCGGTTTTCTAAACAATGATAAGGAACTTTTCAGACTTCAGTTCAATGGAATCAGAAGAAGAATAGGCTTTGAAATAGCTCAGGGTCGTGTCAGTCACCTGAGTTCTGGTTCTGAAAGGATAAAAGTTGGGTACGGACTATGGAGGTTTCTTGGGGTGCTTTATTTAGAAGATTAGACTGTCCGCACCAAACGAAGAAGGGCAGCACTTGTGTCGGTCTTTGTTGGGTAAGAACCGACGTTCACCAGTAAACTAACAGCTCAGCTCTCCATGGAGCACCTTGAAATGGGAAGTTCTGAGCTTTTCATCCTATTTTGATTTTAATATTTATAAAATAATTTTTAAAAATAAAAAATTATTTAAATTATTATTTTAAAAAATTATTATTTTTTTATTTTTTTTTCTGATTCAACAGAATAAAAATTAATAAAATATTTTAAAAATATGTTAATTTTTTTATTTTCAAAAATACAGTTCTCTTTTTATATTTTACAAAATATTTTATTAAAAATACATTATCAAACAATTTTTTTTATTTTTTATTGTTAAAAACAAAAAATTAAACAGAGCCATTAGTCTTGGATCCATATTAGAGAAAATTACACCCCTTATTTGAAATATGCTCAAATTACATAATTTTTTCTTATTACAATATTTTAAAAATCAAACAACTCATTGAATTAAAAAACAATAGTTTAATAGCGTGGGATCGTAATTGAACCAATTGAATTAATTTATTTTAAATAAGCATTTTAAAATAGATTAAATAAAATTTTTCATAGAATTTAAATTAATAAATGTTAAAAATATAACTGTAAATTATATATATATATATATATATTAATTTAGTTACTTAGAAGGCTTTTATAAGTAATACTTTGTACTATTATATCAAACAAGCAATGATAGGATGGTAAGGTGGACGAAAGGCTTTAACATTGTTGTTGGTTTGAAGGTTTAATTATCTTTTAATTTCAAAAGAAAAAAGTGTAAATTTCTTAAAATAAAAAAAAATCATCCAATTTAAACATCTAAAAGGATATAATTAAACCTAAATATTATAGTCATGAACCAATGGTATAGAATTGAATGTCAATGACTGAGAGTCAAACTCATGTTGGTACAATTGCGTGTACTATAACTAATTTACTTCTTTAATCTAATAAAAAAACGGATTATTTATGTAAGAATTAAAAAATTTACAAAAAATAACATAATTAAAATTCAAAGCTATGATACTACTCCATTTGATTTTAGGTTATAACCTACATAAAAGGTCCCAACGATAAAAAGCCGACATCACATGATAATTTTCTCGAAATGACAGAAAATTAGAGAATTCTATATAAAGACGGCAGTATTATAGTGCGTCATACGACATAAAGTAATTGGTTAGTTCACAAGGAGAGGATGGTAGACGCCGAGTAAGATAACTCCTCTATGCTCAAGTTTCCTCGGTTGGAGCTACATTGCCAAGTCCAAATCGCTTATTTATTCTAAAAGATAAATATGTATTTTTTAATAAATATATATTTTAATTTATATTAATTAAGTTTGATTTGAATAGTTTATAATTAATAATTAATAATTAATATTCATTTTTATTTTTAATTTAAATTTTTGTTTTTTTGAAGTTAGTAGTTAAAAATTATTTTAATGTTGTATTTTGTACCTTTTAAATAAAAATTAAAAATTAAAAATATCAAATTTTAACTATCAAAATTTGACCTAAATAACTTAAGTTAAAAGAAAACTTTGCCTAGAGGTAATATGCGGGTATGGGAATAACGAAACAACAATAGGGGAAAAAGTTAATATCAAGAGATAATAAAATGATGAAATTCGGATGAATTAGGCATTTTTTATTTTTATTTTTAATTTCATAGAATTTGGATTGGTGGCATCCGGATTCCCTTCTTCTATTTTTATTTTTGTTTTACTTTGTTATATAATAAGATAAGTAATGAATAAATTAAGGAGGAGACTTATTTGTTTAAACACTATTAACTATTAAAATACTAATAAATACTCCCTCCGGTCCTTTTTATAAAGAAATCTAAAGAGTTTTTTTGGTTTTAAAATATAAGAAATATGGTATATTTTTTATTTTATTAAATAATAAATTTCTTTTTTTATCTTTCATTTATTATTACACCCAATACACTTAACAATGCATAACGTTTTCTCATGCAAAATGAAAATAGGTAAAATAGGAAAGAATTATCAAATTTGAACCTAATCAATGAGTTAAACTAATATTAACTATTTTTCTTAATACTAGTAAAATAGTTTTTTGTTTCTAATAAAAAGGACCAGAGGGAGTTTATAATAATAATCATAAAAAATTAAGGAAGAGATGTATGCAAATTATTGAACAAAGAGTAATAAACATTTAAATTCAAATTAGGTGGCACTAAACTACATTCGACATATTTTTCTTTAATTCAAAAGGGAATTCGGATTGTTTCAATCCAAATTTCATTTAATATTTTTATTTAAATTGAATTTAATAAGATAAAATATTTATCCTTATTGTTAAATTCATTTTATTTAAATAAGATAAGATATTTTAATCCAAATCCTTATTAAGATAAAGTTTATTATATTTTTTAATTTTATTTCAATTTTTATTTAATATATTTCATTAAATATTTGTTTTATTAAAATAACATAATATTTGTTGCCATAAATATTTTTATTAAATATTTGTTTGATTAAATATTTGTTTCATGGAATTAACTTAATATGTACGTAGTATTTTTTAAATTTCATTTAAAAATTTTTAATGTAAGAAAAATTAAATAAAAAGACCAATAAATAAAAATTATATAAGATTTGATAAAAAATTATACCAATGTAAATATTGTAAACATATTTATAATAAATGACTTTCCATGCCACAATGAGATCTTTTCCTTTCATGACATGGTAATTGTTACTCTAATTCTTTTAGTTTTTATTACTCCTATGTTATGAGATTTGTATGTAAATCTAAGAATGCGAACTGAACTAAAGAAATCAGTTGATGCAATGTCATAAATCCTTATTATCATGATCCTCCAACCTCAAAAGAGCAATTAGTGTACATGGCATTAAACACTGATGTATTAAACAAAAACTTCACAAATGATCCAAAAGAGCTATATGAAGGTGAGAGTTGCATATAAGAAGAAGGACCTACTCCACTAACGTTGTCAAACTGTCTTACCAATATAGGATAAGATAGACCAGGCGCCCCCATATCCTACTGCATTGGAGTCAGAATGTACAGAGATACACCAGAAATATTGATGCCAATATCTTGTTGCACTGGCCCCTTTTGTTGTAAGCTATTTCTTCTGATAGTGGACTATTAGATAACTTTGATGTCTCTTTTTCAAATGACCTTTTTAGAATCTGGAGTCTAAGAAGATCAAGTGCCTGGTTAGCCAGCTGGGAAAATAGTGAAAACAACTATTTACCTATAGTACGTAGTATATTGCTATAGTCTCAGCCAATAATATCACAAAAATTTATATGCAAAAGATTATGTGAGTGCATCTTATAAAGCCCTTTTACTAAATTAACCTAAAAAAAGAAAAGAAGTAAAATAATGACATTCAATAAATTAAGAAAATAATAATGATAAAAGTTGATAAGCTATAGAAAATTATATCGCATATCCAATAATAACGCTTGACCTTTAAATCCATCAACGAGTGCATTGTCAATACTATGGCATGTATTCAGATGAACGATCAAATAACTCCTCAATGATAGGAGATTGTGATATAGTATCTCACCATCCATACCATTATTGGAGGAAAATAATATGCTTAAATACCCAATTTGTTTGAATTCTTCTTCGAAACTGTAAATTATAGAGGAAGTCCAATTTGACTAACTATTGAGGAATTGGTTGGTGGCTACCAAATTATCATAAGATGTGATCTAAATGGTACCATTCTATGAATCAAAAACATACAAGTGGTACTAATATAATCCAAAAGTTTGGGAAAGTCAAACAGTACTTTGAAATCAACTTTTACATCGCCTGTGGCTTGTATGAGCGTCGTATAATCTATGGAAGACATAAGATAAAGCAGTAAGTAAATATTAAATAGAAAAAAAATGATGTACATTATGCATTAAAATCGAGTATATACCTCATTATCCCTCATTACATTTGGCAAAGTTCTGTATAGTTAGAAGGCTCTAACACTTAAGCGTAGAGGTTGTCCAATATTCTTTTATCTGTTATAATGAATAAACAAGTTAGGAAAGTATTAGGTAATAGATAGAGTTAACATGAATAAATTAAACATGTAAAAATTTTAATGATATTTCATACTTGAAATGAAGAAGTGAAAATATAAAGTATTCCTCAATGCGAGAGTTAGAGGTGGGTGGTATTTAGGATGCGAGTATAGAAAATCGATCCCATACCCATAAATGGAACAACATCAAGCATTCAATGATATCACAATTATTCTTATAAGTTGCATTGCAAAGCTCATGATAAATATAAGGCAATACTATTGATCACTAACTACAACAGTTAATTTATTCAAAGTTGTCTAATAATGGTAAATATATCAATTAAACTCTATAACTGAATCTATCTGACATCAACCACCTCCTAATCATACGAAGAATATAGGCATAGGTGAATTGATGTACTACCTCATTATCCATGTCATTCGGTAGATGTACAAAGTTTTATGTCAACCAAACAATGGAAAGTTAATGTCCATTAATCTAATCAGTTGGTGGCGTAATTCTTATAAGCTACTAACATACCTCTAGCTAGTTGAAACCTATCCTGCACACAATAAGGTCTCTCTCAATTCATAGGTCTAACTGCACTGTTATGTCCTTTAAGGTGATTACACACTCTTCTCGAGTGGTGTGAAATCTATGTGTTTCAAGACATCACTGTTATATTGGTGCACTCCCCAGCAATATATCATACTCGAATAATTTGACTTATACAATGTCATAAAAACCAGACTACTTCAGATAATTGATAATAGCTAATGGCGGATTGCCTAAATGATCATCATGTAAAATTTGTCGTGGATGAAGTACTCGATCATCTTACAAATAATGATAAATCATATAATGAAGTAATTAAATGAAACAAGAAATAGCAATAAACATTTTATCCTATCTCGCCATCCCAGATAGTCTATGATATATGCTACTCTTGTAAGTATAAAAGTGAAGGGTCTTTTGGACTTGGATGAATAGGCTGCCCGACTTTGGTCATAACATTTATGGGCAAAATAACACAATGAATTAATATTCATTTAAAATAGATATAAACAAATTATAAAGAATAATATATTATACAAAAGTTAATAATGAATTATTATCTTTTTTAGAGTTACTAACATGAATGTTATATAATACTTTGTTAATTTACAAATATAGAGAATAAGTAATATAATTTATTTATAAACATTTACAACTTTTATCAATATACTACTGATGGATAGAATTTCCATGTAGACAAGAGGCACGATTACACTCGATTTGTCTGCAAAGGTTGCATCTACTTGATTATGATGAAATCCTTGAATCCATTTTATTTTGATAACAGGTCGAACGAAGTTGACCTCGCTCATGGAACATTGATGGATTAAAGATCACCTTTGAATTATCTGATTGTGGCCAATATTATTGTCTTCCAATGGGTTGGAATATATTACTGTATGTATTACGCATTGTTTCTAAGCGAAATACGAAATCCATAAACTGAAATGGCTTAAGGGTCGCTGTTGTGCACGTTGTGAAAGCATGCTTGCATGGATACTTCTTCATTTAAAATTCATCATAATCACATATGTATTCGGTTAAGTTAATCCTGCAGCTCCTTGACCTTGAACAATGCAACTTTCTAATTGAACATCTACACAACATATAAATGAAAACATTATCCATAGCAAGAGTCATCCCTCGCCATAGCGAGATCGGCCTCTGAAACATATAGCTTTGATTTGAGAGCTAAAAAGTGCAAGAGAAAGCTAGGGCTTCGTCATTCAGCAAACAGGAGGCATTCTGGTCGACTGGGAGAGTGAGAAAAAGCACAAGAGGTGTTAGGGAAGCTTCATAATAAGTGGGAAATCATTGATTCTGTCCAATATTCTTTCAATTAGGTATTTCTACTCCATCTTCTCTTCAAGTTGATATATTTGCTGATATGTTTGTTGAGTTTGTCTGTGGATTTCAAGCCATGAGTGGCTAATTTTGTAATCCTTAGAGATTCTATGAATCTTTGAGCTTTGGACATATTTCCCTTTTGATTATGTTAGATTATTGAACGAAGTTAACCTCGCTCACGGAACATTGATGGATCAAAGATCACCTTTGGATTATCTGGTTGTGGCCAATATTATTGTCTTCTAATGGGTTGGAGTATATTACTGTATATATTACGCATTGTGTCTAAGCGAAATACGAAATCCATAAACTGAAATAGCTTAAGGGTCGCTATTGTGCACGTTGTGAAAGCATACTTGCATGGATACTTCTTCATTTAAAATTCATTATAATTGTGAATACCGTATTTTGTTCGGACTAATTACAAATCAAATTAGCAAAAATACAAACAAAAAAATAAATAATAAAAGAAAGAAAATAGAAAATTAGGAGAAAGTGAAAAAATGATGAAAAAAAAATTAAATTAAAAGCTTTAGAAAATAATAAAAATTTTGAAAAAAAAAAAGAAGAAAAAGACAAATAAGTAAAAAAAAAAACTAGAGAAAGAAAGAAAAACAAAACAAAACAAAAGTAAAAAAATTTTCAGAAAATAATAAATAAATAAATAAATAAATAAAGAAAAAAGAAAAGAAAATAGGGGCAATCTGAAGCTCAAATCCCCTTCCTCAGGTGTAGGCCCATTTTACCAAACCGTAACCTAATTCCCTTTTCTCTGGCATGGCTTTGGCAGAAAGGGGGTAGCATACAGAAGGCTGAAGGCTGAAAAGGAAAAAAGAAAAAAGAGTAAAACTAATTAAAAAATAAAATAAAATAAAAGCTACTCATTACAGCCCAACTCATTCAAGCCCTTCAGTATTACCCCTTTCTCAAGCCCATTAATCTCAATAAAAAAAATATAAGCAAATCAAAAAAAATACCTTCAGCCTAAATTAAAAGAAAAATGGCCCAAATTAAAAAAAAAAAAGAATTGTAACCCAATCTTTCTAGATCTAGCCCATTGACTCAGAAATAAAAAAAAATAAAAAAAATAAAACAATAATAATAATAAAATATAAAAACAAAAAAAAAAAAGAGCTGCCCTCCATGTCACACTCTGCCCAGCGAAAAAGCAGACCACTCACCAACAAAAAGAAAACGCAGACACAGGAAGAGAAAAAAGGTAAGACGGGAGGCGAGAAGCAGAGAGGCAAGGAGAGACAGAGAAGCACAAAAAAGGGAAGGCAACAGGCAGCAGGCTGGCAGCGAGGGGGCTCAAGGAGTTGACTCCCTCCTCATGTCGCCTTCATCCATTGAAGCCGGAGAAAGGGGAAGAGGGGTTTTTTTTGGGTTTTGGGAAAGAAGGCAGAGAGAGGGAGGAGAGGGGGAGGTTCCGGCTGTAACACCCTGAAATTTATTAAGGTGTTAATTATGGATTAAGATTAATCAAGGATAATTAATAGAGCATAATTGGGTAAGTTAGTGAATAGGTATTATAGGGAGATAAATTGTTTATATGGGTTAAGGATTTATGTAGGATAGAGATTTACATCTAGGCCCAAATTAATTAAATCATGATAAGAGACTAATGGAGGCCCAATGAACTAGAGGTAGACCCAAATTAATTAAATCATGATAAGAGGCTAATGGAGGCCCAATGAACTAGAGGTAGACCCAAATTAATTTAATGAGATAGAGGCCCAAGATTTATCTTGTGTAGGCTCAATTAAGTGGCCCAATTACCCTTGTGCAGACCCAAGCCCTTGAGCACTTCAAATTAGGCCCAAAACCTATTAAACTTCAGCAACCCAATAAGTGAAAACTGGCCCAACAGAATTATGCAGCCCAACACTTAAAAACTGGCCCAATAAGCAAAATCTGAAACCCAATTGGGTTTGGACTTGGAGCAACCCATGACCCAGCCTTTTGACCCAACTTAAACCCATCTAAACCCTAATGCTTCAGCCACACTTTCATTTTTCTGAAACTCAAGAGGCAAATTCGGAGGTTGAGAAGGAGGCTAGGGTTTGGAGCAAAGATTCTGCATTTCCACACACTTAGAGCAAGATTTGGCCAAGGTAATAGTTATAGAACTTAACCCCCTCATCTTTCTCTTTAATTTGGTCCGATTAGTTTTTCATTTAGAGGATTTTCACTTTACCCAAAATCTGAAATGTGGTTGTTTGGGGATTTTCTTGATGAAATTCGTAGGTTGAGGTTAGGGCTGATATTAGATGAGTTTAAACCCTCATTTTGATGCTTTCTTTTAAGGTTTGAGACCCCCATAGCTTATTTATATTATGGGCATTAATTTTGTACGAATTTGCTTAGGATTTTGGGTGACACATTGAAAATTCTGATGGGAGATACTTAAATCCGAATTTGAGATTTGTGGTGGCTGTTGCAATTGTCTGCAAGTGAGGTAACCGGGGTTTACATTAATTCCATGCATGTATCTGCTTTAATTTCATATTTGCTATATATGAATGATTTGAAATGTTGAATGAATTGGTTGGCTATCTGTTGTATCATGATTGGACCTTGTGAGTCCATGGTGGAGCTGTGGTGCGGCTGCCACCCGTGCATGTGCTACGATCGAGCACCGGGTATGATCAACCCCAGATGCACTGAGCCCTGGTTGTGCTCAATGGGGAGTAGGTGCCGTGGACGGGCCTCTCCCGGTGTTAATAGCCTTTAACATGTTAAATATATGATTGCTAGTATGGGATAGTAATCATGATAGCCTAATTGTTTCATTTGCTGAAATGACTGATATGATTCTGATATGGATTTTGATTTACGCATATATGTTGATTAAACTGGATTATATGATGGAATTGTTTTAGTTACTGAGATTTATATCTCACCCCGTGTTATGGGATCAATATTTCAGGTGAAAGTTCCTCGGGTAAGGATAAGGGTAAGCAAGTGGATGAAAATCCATAAGCTTCAACCTATGGGGAGATGGCTACACTTGGGCTGACTTAGCTAGGATAGATGCTAATTTTGTATTCCTTAATGTATAGCATCATCATGTATCTGCATTGCCAAGTGTAGGCTTGAACTTTTAATTTATTGAGAATGTATGTACTAAAGGGTTAGACCCCCTCTTGACTTAGTATTTGATGTATGGATTCATATGATCTGCTGTAAACTTTGTTGACCTATAATATGGTTGTCAATGGAAATGTAACTCTTGAGATATTGGTATGAACCCCCATTGTATGAAACCCCTATTGATTGAGTATTAAAGGATAGTAGCTGGTAATTCATGTATATTCTGTTGTTGCTATTTTATAAACTTGCTAATAGAGGGTGATTAGAGGACGGAAATGGGCGTATAAGTTTTGAATTGGTAAAGGAAGAATAGCTAAGTAAATAAGGTAGATAAATGCCATTAGAGCTATATAAAATGAGGGGAAGTGACCTTAGAGTGTCCCTAAGAAGAGAAATGGAGTGTAGGAGGCGAAATATAGTGAAATTAGTGACAGAAGGGAATCACGCCGCGGCCTAGGGAGTGATAGTGGCGAGGGACGCCGCGGCTTGAGAAATCTCGCCGCGGCGCGGAGTGAAAATAATCGCTCAGGAGGTGACAGGACGTAACCTCGCCGCGGCGCAAGAAGTCTCGCCGCGGCGCGAGTCGAGAAAATTAATTAGGGAGGTTACAGTAGCAAAACTCGCCGCGGCGCCACATAGGTTGGCCGCGGTGCAGGTCCAACTCGCCGCGGCGTCAAGAAAATTCCAGAGAATAACTGGGCCGCGGCGCAAGTTTAAAAATGTGATTTTTGAGCCCCAGAACCTAACTTAGCCGCGGCGGGAAAGTTCCAAGTCGCGGCGCAGGTCCCCAAACTCCTATATTTGACCTAGAAACCCTAATTTCAGTAAGGCTAATGTTAGGGAATGGTATGAGTACATTGGTGGGATGTTTTGTCGGTTGAAATTGATTAATGGATGAATCATAAACCTTTAATGATGGTATAAACCCTTCTTATGCATGATCCCGTTATGATTGTTAGTTGATGATCCTAGTAGTATCAAGGTTTAAATTTTCCCTATATTTCTGCAAAGTAATTGATTGTAGCAACCCCAAACCTTGATCATTAATTATTAATAGCATGTTTAACCTTAATTATTGAGATTAGAAACTAGGGTCGTCACAGTTGGTATCAGAGCAATGGTTCAGGAAAATGTGTTGATTTATATCTTTGTTGTTAGAAAACTTGGCAATCATGATGCATGCATGATAGGAATAGGAACATTGTGGCCTGATGATAACTCTCATACCTATATATCTATGTATCTGCCATGGGTGGAGTGTGTTTTGTTTGCCTTGGGCTGTAGCTTAATGGGGAATGCTTGTGGTTGTGCTTGTAGCTTTGAAGAGTTAAATGGCTACTCGTAGAGAAACCACTGAGATGTTAAGAGAGATGCAAGAGGCCATGGCTGCCATGGCCAACCGAATGAAGGAACAAGCTGAGGCCTATGAAACTACAGTGAGGGCAATGACTGATCGGCTTCAAGAGCAAGCCGTGGCCCATGCAGCGACTGTGCAAGTGCTGCAACAACTTCATGAGAATATGAGTAAGCAAAACCAAGAGGTGCCAGTGAGAAATCGTGTGGGGGCTGGTCAAAACCCTGGTGTGGGAGAGGATGGTGACCTCTCCGTGGTGTTGTCTAAGTTCCAAAAGGCTAATCCTCCATCATTTTTTGGGGAGTTAGACACTGAGAAGGCCGAGAAGTGGCTAATGCAAATAGAGAAGATCTTCGGGGTTATGACTTGCACCACCGAACAAAAAGCAAAGCTGGCCATCTATAAGTTGGAAGGTGAGGCGGAGCACTGGTGGAAGAGTGCCTCTAGATTATTGGTTGCAAGGGAGATACCCTTGACTTGGGAGAGCTTTCAAACAGCATTTGAAAGCAAATATTTTCCCCCATCAGTGAGGGCCGACAAGGAAGCTGAGTTTAACTTCCTTGAGCAAGGGGATATGAATGTAGACCAGTATGCGGCCAAATTTATTCAGTTGTCCCGCTTCTCTTCCTACCTGAAAAGGTTTGATGATGAGCCCTGGAAAGCTGAGAAATTTGAGAGAGGCCTGAGACCGGAGATCAAGGATAAGATTGTATCCTTACAAATCCGTAATTTTGATGAACTAGTGGAGAAGTGCAGGGTGACAGAGAGGGCCATGATGGAGACTGAGGCCAAGAGAAAGAAGACCCTGGAAGGAAAACGGGACCGGGGCATGGAGCCCTTTAGGGGCGTGAGCAAGAAAGGAACCCATAGTGGGAGTGGCTCTTGGGGAAGGAGACCACCCCCAAGGCATGTCCCTCAAAGAAGAAGTATGGGACCACCGAGAATTGCAATGAGTGCCCCACCCATTTGTGCCAAATGTGGGAAGAACCATGGGAACGGGCCTTGTCCCGTGTGTTACAATTGTGGAAAGCCGGGACACTATGCGCGAACTTGCACAGTGTCACGTGAATCGACCTCATCAGTTAAGCCGCCTATCCAAGGAAGGGTATTTGCCATTACGCAGCAAGAGGCTAGTAGATCCCCTAGCCTAATCCGAGGTACATTGCTTGTCCATAATCATGTCGTAGATGCATTGTTTGATTCGGGTGCGACCCACTCATTCATCTCATATGACTGTGTTAAGCGTCTGGGTCTTAAAATTAGCCTGTTGCCATTTGAATTGTCTGTGTCCACCCCTACTGGATATTCTATGATTACATCTGATGTATGCTTAAATTGTACTGTACAATTGGATAGCCGTTGTACTACCTTTGACTTGATTTGTATCCCTTTGTGTGATTTTGATGTAATCATTGGTATGGACTGGTTGTCTGCTAATAATGTTATACTTGACTGCAACCGTAAGACTGTTTCCTTACCCGCAAACATACCTGAAACTTGTCTTGTGACTGAGCTTACCTGTGTGTCTGCCCCCCAAGCCGGGAGGTACCTTAGGCGTGGATGCCAAGGGTTTCTAGTGTTCTTTTCATTGCATGTTGAAGTTGAGGATGGGTTAGAGGATATACCGGTGATTAGTGAGTTCCCTGAGGTTTTCCCTAAGGAGTTTAGTGGACTACCTCCAGAGAGAGAGCTAGAGTTTTTTGTTGATTTGGTACCCGGTACTGGTCCAATCTCTAAGGCCTCGTATAGAATGGCGCCTGCTGAGTTGGTTGAGTTAAAGAGTCAATTAGAAGAGTTACTTGAGAAAGGGTTTATTAGGCCAAGTGTGTCTCCATGGGGAGCACCAGTCCTATTTGTCAAGAAGAAGAATAGTAGCCTTAGACTTTGCATTGACTATAGGCAACTGAACCAAGCGACTGTCAAGAATAAATACCCTTTACCCCGAATTGATGACTTGCTTGACCAATTAGCTGGAGCATCGGTCTTTTCAAAGATTGACCTTAGATCTGGATATCACCAACTTAGGGTCAAGGCTGAGGATGTACCTAAAACAGCCTTTAGGACTCGATATGGCCATTATGAATTCCTAGTTATGCCTTTTGGGTTAACCAATGCCCCCGCCATTTTCATGGATTACATGAATAGGATTTTTAGGCCTTATCTTGACCGGTTTGTGGTGGTGTTCATTGATGACATCCTCATCTACTCTAAAAGAGCATGAAGAGCATGAAGAGCATCTTAGGATAGTTCTTCAGACCTTGAGAGAGCATCAGTTGTATGCTAAGTTGAGCAAATGTGAGTTTTGGTTACGGGAGGTCAAATTCCTAGGTCATGTGATATCAGAACAAGGGGTAGCGGTAGATCCTAGCAAGGTAGAGGCGGTACTGAATTGGGAGAGACCCAAAACGGTGACCGAAATCCGTAGCTTCTTAGGTCTAGCCGGCTACTACAGAAGATTCATTAAGGGATTTTCTCAGTTAGCCATGCCTTTGACCAAACTGACTAGGAAGGATCAACCTTTTGTGTGGGATGCTAAGTGTGAGAATGCCTTTCAAGAGCTTAAGGATAGACTTACCACCGCACCTGTGTTAGTGATACCTAATCCAAAAGAGACATTCACAGTCTATAGTGATGCTTCTAAGAAGGGATTAGGGTGTGTCTTAATGCAACAAGGTAGAGTGATAGCCTATGCTTCTAGACAACTTAACCCCATGAAGAGAATTACCCTACCCATGACCTAGAGCTAGCGGCTGTAGTTTTTGCCCTTAAGATTTGGAGGCACTATCTCTATGGTGCCCAATTTGAGGTGTATAGTGATCATAAAAGTTTGAAGTACTTGTTTGACCAAAAGGAGTTGAACATGAGGCAAAGGAGGTGGATGGAATTCCTTAAGGACTATGATTTTTCTTTGAAGTATCATCCAGGGAAGGCGAATGTGGTCGCCGATGCCTTGAGTAGGAAATCTATTCACATGGCAATGATGATGCTTAGAGAGCAAAGGTTGATTGAGGAGATGAGAGATTTGAATTTATCAATTTCAATGAACCCTAGTAGTCTTCTTTTGGGAGAATTGAGGATAGAAAATGACCTTAGAAAAAGGATTAAAGAAGCCCAAGAGTTAGATGCCTATTGGGGAGGAATTAGAGAGCAACTGGGCAGTGGTGAGGTCAAGGATTTTGACCTATCAGAAGATGGTTTGGCGAGGTACCAAGGTAGAGTATGCATACCTAAGGATGAGGAGTTGAGGAACATAGTGTTATCAGAAGCTCATAAGAGTCGGTACACCATTCATCCGGGCACCACTAAGATGTATAGGGATTTAAAGAAGAGCTTTTGGTGGCCTGGAATGAAGTCAGACATAGCAGAGTTTGTGGCTAGGTGTCTAATTTGTCAGAGGGTTAAGATTGAGCACCAAAGACCCGCAGGTTTGTTACAGCCTTTAGAGATTCCGGAATGGAAATGGGATAGTATATCCATGGATTTTGTGATGGGTTTACCTAGAACCTCATCGGGTTATGATGCTATTTGGGTGATTGTGGATAGATTGACAAAATCTGCCCACTTTCTACCTATTAGAGCTACTTATCCTCTAGATAGACTAGCTCAACTATATATTCGTGAGATTGTAAGGTTACATGGTATTCCTAATAGCATTGTGTCAAACAGAGACCCAAGATTCACATCAAAATTTTGGCGGTCTCTACAAGAAGCTTTAGGTACTAGTCTTAACTTTAGCACTGCCTATCATCCTCAGTCTGATGGACAGACTGGGAGGACCATTTAAACCCTTGAGGATATGCTGAGAGCTAGTGTGCTAGAATTGAAAGAGAGTTGGGATGTGTACTTGCCTTTAGCTGAGTTTGCTTATAATAATAGTTACCATTCCAGTATCCAGATGGCACCATTTGAGGCACTTTATGGGAGGAAGTGTCGGTCACCCTTGTGTTGGGTAGAGTTGGGTGAGAGGAGTCTCTTGGGTCCAGACATAGTGGACCAAACCACCCACCAGATAGAACTCATCAGAAAGAAATTGTTGGCTGCCCAGAGTAGGCAAAAGAGTTATGCAGATAAGAGAAGGAGACCCTTAGAATTTGAGGTAGGAGACCATGTGTTCCTTAAGGCTACTCCGGTGACGGGTGTGGGACAGTCTATCAGGACAAGAAAGCTCAGTCCTCGTTATCTTGGTCCTTTCCAAATCCTTGAAAGGATAGGACCAGTGGCCTATAGAGTTGCTTTACCTCCAAACCTGGCCAGATTGCATGATGTATTCCATGTGTCTCAACTGAAAAAGTACCACCCGGACCCTTTGCATGTCATTGAGCATGAGAATGTGCATCTACAAGATGATTTGTCATATGTGGTTGAACTGGAAAGGATTGTGGACTCAAAAGTCAAACAGCTGCGTAATAAGGACATCCTCCTGGTAAAGGTAGTATGGAAGGGACTTACTCTGGATGAAGCAACTTGGGAAACAGAAGAAGCAATGAGGAAGGATTTTCCTGCATTATTTGAGTAAGGTATGTCTAATTTTGAGGACAAAATTTCTAAAAGGAGGGGAGAATGTAACACCCCGAAATTTATTAAGGTGTTAATTATGGATTAAGATTAATCAAGGATAATTAATAGAGCATAATTGGGCAAGTTAGTGAATAGGTATTCTAGGGAGATAAATTGTTGATATGGGTTAAGGATTTATGTAGGATAGAGATTTACATCTAGGCCCAAATTAATTAAATCATGATAAGAGGCTAATGGAGGCCCAATGAACTAGAGGTAGACCCAAATTAATTAAATCATGATAAGAGGCTAATGGAGGCCCAATGAACTAGAGGTAGACCAAAATTAATTTAATGAGATAGAGGCCCAAGATTTATCTTGTGTAGGCTCAATTAAGTGGCCCAATTACCCTTGTGCAGACCCAAGCCCTTGAGCACTTCAAATTAGGCCCAAAACCTATTAAACTTCAGCAACCCAATAAGTGAAAACTGGCCCAACAGAATTATACAGCCCAACACTTAAAAACTGGCCCAATAAGCAAAATCTGAAACCCAATTGGGTTTGGACTTGGAGCAACCCATGACCCAGCCTTTTGACCCAACTTAAACCCATCTAAACCCTAATGCTTCAGCCACACTTTCATTTTTCTGAAACTCAAGAGGCAAATTCGGAGGTTGAGAAGGAGGCTAGGGTTTGGGGCAAAGATTCTGCATTTCCACACACTTAGAGCAAGATTTGGCCAAGGTAATAGTTATAGAACTTAACCCCCTCATCTTTCTCTTTAATTTGGTCTGATTAGTTTTTCATTTAGAGGATTTTCACTTTACCCAAAATCTGAAATGTGGTTGTTTGGGGATTTTCTTGATGAAATTCGTAGGTTGAGGTTAGGGCTGATATTAGATGAGTTTAAACCCTCATTTTGATGCTTTCTTTTAAGGTTTGAGACCCCCATAGCTTATTTATATTATGGGCATTAATTTTGTACGAATTTGCTTAGGATTTTGGGTGACACATTGAAAATTCTGATGGGAGATACTTAAATCCGAATTTGAGATTTGTGGTGGCTGTTGCAATTGTCTGCAAGTGAGGTAACCGGGGTTTACATTAATTCCATGCATGTATCTGCTTTAATTTCATATTTGCTATATATGAATGATTTGAAATGTTGAATGAATTGGTTGGCTATCTGTTGTATCATGATTGGACCTTGTGAGTCCATGGTGGAGCTGTGGTGCGGCTGCCACCCGTGCATGTGCTACGATCGAGCACCGGGTATGATCAACCCCAGATGCACTGAGCCCTGGTTGTGCTCAATGGGGAGTAGGTGCCGTGGACGGGCCTCTCCCGGTGTTAATAGCCTTTAACATGTTAAATATATGATTGCTAGTATGGGATAGTAATCATGATAGCCTAATTGTTTCATTTGCTGAAATGACTGATATGATTCTGATATGGATTTTGATTTACGCATATATGTTGATTAAACTGGATTATATGATGGAATTGTTTTAGTTACTGAGATTTATATCTCACCCCGTGTTATGGGATCAATATTTCAGGTGAAAGTTCCTCGGGTAAGGATAAGGGTAAGCAAGTGGATGAAAATCCATAAGCTTCAACCTATGGGGAGATGGCTACACTTGGGCTGACTTAGCTAGGATAGATGCTAATTTTGTATTCCTTAATGTATAGCATCATCATGTATCTGCATTGCCAAGTGTAGGCTTGAACTTTTAATTTATTGAGAATGTATGTACTAAAGGGTTAGACCCCCTCTTGACTTAGTATTTGATGTATGGATTCATATGATCTGCTGTAAACTTTGTTGACCTATAATATGGTTGTCAATGGAAATGTAACTCTTGAGATATTGGTATGAACCCCCATTGTATGAAACCCCTATTGATTGAGTATTAAAGGATAGTAGCTGGTAATTCATGTATATTCTGTTGTTGCTATTTTATAAACTTGCTAATAGAGGGTGATTAGAGGACGGAAATGGGCGTATAAGTTTTGAATTGGTAAAGGAAGAATAACTAAGTAAATAAGGTAGATAAATGCCATTAGAGCTATATAAAATGAGGGGAAGTGACCTTAGAGTGTCCCTAAGAAGAGAAATGGAGTGTAGGAGGCGAAATATAGTGAAATTAGTGACAGAAGGGAATCACGCCGCGGCCAGGAAGGCTTCGCCGCGGCCTAGGGAGTGACAGTGGCGAGGGACGCTGCGGCTTGAGAAATCTCGCCGCGGCGCGGAGTGAAAATAATCGCCCAGGAGGTGACAGGACGTAACCTTGCCGCGGCGCGAGTCGAGAAAATTAATTAGGGAGGTTACAGTAGCAAAACTCGCCGCGGCGCCACATAGGTTGGCCGCGGCGCAGGTCCAACTCGCCGCGGCGTCAAGAAAATTCCAGAGAGTAACTGGGCCGCGGCGCAAGTTTAAAAATGTGGTTTTTGAGCCCCAGAACCTAACTTAGCCGCGACGGGAAAGTTCCAAGTCGCGGCGCAGGTCCCCAAACTCCTATATTTGACCTAGAAACCCTAATTTCAGTAAGGCTAATGTTAAGGAATGGTATGAGTACATTGGTGGGATGTTTTGTGGGTTGAAATTGATCAATGGATGAATCATAAACCTTTAATGATGGTATAAACCCTTCTTATGCATGATCCCGTTATGATTGTTAGTTGATGATCCTAGTAGTATCAAGGTTTAAATTTTCCCTATATTTCTGCAAAGTAATTGATTGTAGCAACCCCAAACCTTGATCATTAATTATTAATAGCATGTTTAATCTTAATTATTGAGATTAGAAACTAGGGTCGTCACACCGGCGATTTAAGGGAGAATCGAGAAAAAAATGAGAAAAGGAGGGTGAAGCGGAGATTCGAGAGAGAAAAGCAGAGAGCGAGAGAGAGGGACTGAGAGCACGAGAGGGATTCGAGAGGCCGAGAGAGGATCACCGAGGGAGAAGGGAGCAAGGGAGGAAGATCGTTTTCTCCGATTTGAATCGAGGAGAACCGAAAAATTGGGAGGCAGAGGGGATTAGAGAGGCAGGGGATCGGATTCGAAAATGGAGAGATAGAGGAAAGATTTAAAAAAAAGGGAATCGAAGGGAGACTGGAGGATGAGAAATTGGAAAATCAGAGAATCAAAAATCGAGAGATAGAGAGGAGATTCGAAAACATCGAGAGGCCGAGAGAAAGAGACAAAACCGAGGGGGAACAGAGAGCGAAAAAAGAGTTTCGAAATTAAAAGGGGGGCTGGAGAATCAGAGGTCTAGCCTTCCCTGCTCAGAGGATTAGGTCTCTTCAACACCACCCTGAAGCAACCCAGGCGCAGTAGGAGAACAGCAAACCTTTTCTTCTTCGTGGTCATGACTCCTGCAGGTAAGGTTCTTCATCCGTTTACAGTAGCTTAAATGTGAGGTCGCTGTACTGGTTTATACTCTGTGAGAGGGCTGCTGACCATTCTAGATTACTGCATTCTGTATTTGTTTTAAAAAGCGCCCAGCATGTATTCGATGAAATGCCGGAGAAAAGTCTGAAGTAGCTGTAGGTATTTGACTATTATCTTTTCGTTAATGAAAGCTGCTGTGTTAATGATTTGAGTCTTGGAAGGCTGCTGTATGAATGATTTAGGTCATGAAATCCACGAGGGCCACACTAATGTGACTTCGTTTCTCTTTCTGTTGTTATGGGCATGTGTTTCAAGTTGTTATTTTCTATGAAAGCTTCGGTGTGATTTCCTTTTAGCTAAAGCCTAGTGGACTGTATAGTAATATGATTTCTACATTGTTCGAAATATGGTATCATTAGAAGGCTTCCTCATTTGAGATGGGTTTGGTCCATTAGGTCCTTGCTTTTGTATGCTGAGTTCTATACGAGCTGCTCCATAAGACTCTGGATTTTGTTGTTGTAAAGTCCCCAGTTCTAGTCCTGCGCCTTGTGTAGGGGGCTGTGTCTTGTTGCTGTACAATATTGGGTCCCCCTTTGAATCATTAGAATGTAGGCACAGAAATGTAATCCTGATCCTCTTCGTGTTCAATAAGGGAATCTGACATGGGGGGTTTAAAATGGTCTGTATAGCATATTTAGGTTGGACATGCAATGAGGAATTAGACCATGTTCAATCAATTTTGTTAAATCATTTATTTCCTTCAATGATGCTCTGTACAATTCTACCCTATCATTCCCTTTTTCTGGTCGTGGAAAGTGGCTGATTCATGTTGAGGGGTTTAGCTCCTATTCTTGCTTCAGTTTGGTGTGTTAGAATAATGATTCAATTCGCTGTCAATGGTATCTTTTGTGTGATTCAATGTATGAACGCTAGCTATCCATGTGATTTGAACACCCCTCTTTGGTTACGCTAGTATAAATTGGCCACTAATGAATCCTAGTTTTGAGAATGAATTCTATCAACAAATCTTGCACCAGTTTCATGATGGGAATTTTGCTGGCTGACATTTCAAATGAGCTTATCTTTTTAGGGATGGTAGCTTTGTTTAAACTCTTTGGTGGTTGTGGATTTGTTTGCTACGGAAACTAATGTGAATTTTACCCTTTCTGTGCGAGGATTATGGCGCATGGCTCGTGACATCCGAGACGAGATTGTATCGGGGAGATGCATTAAGGACCTCAACGGATGAGTATGGAAGAAATGTTTATTCTATTCTTTTTATCTGAGGAAGTATACTCCAGAAAATGATAGAATGTAAAAATGGCACGCACGCACTCATTCATTACTTTGTGTCCACAACATATGTTATTATTTTATTTTATTTTATTTTTTAGAGTTGTCGCGTGTAATCTAGTATCTCCTCAGGCGTTTAGGAATGACCAAGTGCTGTGTGTGACAATAAGTCCCCTCAGTCATCTGGTTGGGTCGTCAAATGATTTTTATATTAATTTTGAGTTTCAATAATTAATTTAAAAATAAGGCATTTTAGAATGAAATAAAATGAATTGTTTTAAAGCAACTTGTACCCTTTTTAAAAAAAAAAAAAAAGAGTTCAAGAGTTCATGAAAATATATAATCTTTGAAAATCAAATAATTTTTACAAATAAAATAAAAAAAAAAGGGAAAGAAAAAGTAGAATAAAGAGAAATTAAATTTCAAAAGTCAAAGAAAAGAATAAGAAAAAGAGAAACTAGATGTTTAAAAAACTCCCTCTTTCTAAAAAAAGGGACTTATCAAAAATCACTTTGAATTTCAAAGATTTATCCTTTTGAAGGTTTCTTGCTAAAAATCAAAAGTGATAAAACAAAACAAAAACACAAGGAAAAATTAATTAAAATAAAAAAAACAAAAAAACAAAAAAAAAGATGAAAAAAGAGAAAATGAAAATGCAAAGAAAGTAAAATTAGATTGATCTTTAGCAAATCAAAACACATCAACCAATCTTAAAAATCATTTTATTTGTTTAAGGAAAAATTATTTTCATTGTCTTTGTCTTTTCACTAAAAAGGGAGTGAAAATAACATAAAAAAATTAAAAAAAAAGGGAAAAGAAAAGAAAAACAAGGAACAAAAACAAAACAAAAAATAATTAAAAAAATCATTCGAATGAGTGAAGAATCAAGAGAAAAATGAAAATAAAAATGACAATAATAATTAAGGAAAAAGAGGAGAAATTAGAAAAATGGGGAAAGGATAAAGAAATGAGATAAATTCTATCTTTAGCTGATTAAAACATTTCAACCAATGTTAAGCTCGTTTTATTTGCTAAGGTAAAAATGATTTTTATTATCTTTCTTTTTTCACCACCAAAAAAACAAAATGTGACAAAACAAAACAAAAAAAAATAAAAATAAAAATAAAAACCAATAAAAGGCACAAAAAAATCCTAAAAAAAATAAGAATAAAAATAAAAAAATCAAACAAAAGCCAAATAAAAGAAAAAAAATCAACAAAAAAATCAACAAAAAATAAAAATAAAACCCAACCAAAACATATTTTTCAACCGGTCGAACTACGTGGACTTTGATCCCTTTGAGAGGTACGTAAACCCTAGGCTTTCATTCTATGTCAAGTCCGTTCTTATAAATAAAATTTTCTTTTCTTAATTTCTCTTATTTTGCTTTTCTAATTTTGTGTGTTTAATTTCTTTCTCCTTTTTTATTTTAATTTTATTTCTTTTATTTCTATTTCTTATTTTTGTATATGATTTGTTAGGAGAATTAAAATGAATTAAATGCCATATTGATTTTGTACAACTAACTTAGGGTAACCGTTCTTAGTAACGGGTGTAGTGGGGTGCCTAACACCTTCCCCACTCACTACTGACTCCCGAACCTATTTTCTGATTCGTAGACCATTTTTTCTTATTTCTCAAATAAAAGGCTTTTCCAAAGTTTTGCCTTTTCAAAAACTAAAATTTTGATGGCGACTCTACTACTTATTCTTAATTCTGATTTCAGTTTTCATTCTCTTTGGAAATGAAATCAAAAATTTCTTTTCAAGAATTTTTCTTTGTTTAAGCGTCATGCGATCGCATTTTCGGGTGTGACAATAATCACATATGTATTCGGTTAAGTTAATCCTGCAGCTCCTTGACCTTGAACAATGCAACTTTCTAATTGAACATCTACACAACATATGAATGAAAACATTATCCATAGCAAGAGTCATCCCTCGCCATAGCGAGATCGGCCTCTGAAACACATAGCTTTGATTTGCGAGCTAAAAAGTGCGAGAGAAAGCTAGGGCTTCGTCATTCAGCAAACAGGAGGCGTTCTGATCGACTGGGAGAGTGAGAAAACACACAAGAGGTGTTAGGGAAGCTTTATAATAATTGGGAAATCATTGATTCTGTCCAATATACTTCCAATTAGGTGTTTCTACTCCATCTTCTCTTTAAGTTGATGTATTTGCTGATATGTTTGCTGAGTTTGTCTGTGGATTTCAAGCCATGAGTGGCTAATTTTGTAATCCTTAGGGATTCTATGAACCTTTGAACTTTGGACATATTTCCCTTTTGATTATGTTGGATTATTGAAGATTTTAGTGGTTAATTTGAATTATAGTTTCATTCTATTGATTGGCCACCTATAGTTTGATTATGAGTTTTATAGTTAGCCTTTGAAAGAAGGAAATTACTTATAGACCATTGATTAAGCAACTTAAGATTAGACATAGTCTAATTTATACTTGAGATAGAAATATACTTAAGGGCCCTAGGTAGTCTAGATAAGGTCTGAGCTTAATTGTATGTTAACTTTTCATTTGAGATATCAAAGAGTTGAGTTGATATATGTGTTTAAATGGATCAAAAGACATTTTTACCTAATTAGACCTTGGACTTTAAAATTAACATTAAACCAATTAATTGAAAAAGAGAAATGATTGACATTATGTAAAAAAGTGATTAGAATTCCTAGGGTATCTTTAATTGCTTATTTCCTTTTAGAACCATTTTTATTACTATTAATTGTACTTGAATTAATTTTCATAAAAATTCAATCACAACTTGATCTGCTTAACTAAAATGAATATGAGAAATCTAATGCCTACTCATTAATTGTATTGATTCTCTAAGCGAATGACCTTGACTCATTACTTATTATTCTTACAACCCGTACACTTGCGGTGTCATTATTCTGGTGAACATCAATAATCAAAGTCAAGTTCTACTTCATACTCATCTTTATTTTCAAATTCTTCCAATACATTTTCTTTTGAGCTTGATGGAACAAAATGTTCATCAAACCCAATTGCTAGACGAGAGGAACTTGGGTGCGAACTACTCTCTATTGGCACTATTTGATAATATTGAGTATAAGTTGGTGATTGATGGAATGGATTAGGTAAAGACAGCACTTCATTCATCAGGTCTGATTGAAATTCAATGCTCAAATGTGGATCAATACTTTAGATATTTACATATATCTCAACTGCATTTAATTGTGATAGGAAACGTGAGTGTAATTGCCACATCCTCTATACATCACAACCACTTTCTAACATAATCGCTTGGTACTATATTGGATTTATTGTCGTCGGGAGTTTATATATCAAATCAGATACAATCTAGTTGGTTGGAAAGCATAGCATTTAATTAACTATTTGTTTTAACTCTTTCAAAATGATGTCAGTACTAATTGTTATGTATCTCAACATTACACACTGAAATATTGCATCTTACTTTCATAAATTCTTCTATTTGCATAAATGCAAACAATCTCATTTCCCTTGCCCATTTCGTTCCCTTTAAATATTCTAATCACAATTGTGTTCTAAATAGTTATACTTGTAATATATTTCATCTTTCTAAATTTTTGCATTAATCTTTCACAATTGTAAATTCTTTTCACCTAATTCATTATTTCACATTTTTGTTCATTATTTTTTTAAAATAATGCATACTTCTAATTTTTAAAATTATTTTCACTTATTTTTTATATCTATATTTTACTATTTCTAACTTGTCTAGTTACTTATCCATTTCACATTTTCATTAATTATTATTCTATCTTTAAATACTTTTAATTTACACATATCTAATATATATAAATTTATTTCCTTTGACCCTATTATTCCCAATATTTAATATAAAATATATTTCTTTATCAACTATAAAAATTTATTTCTTGCATTCTTAAAGGTAAAAATATTTTAGAATTATTTTTCAACTATATAACTTGTTTCTTTTACCATAATTTTTTTAGTTTATATCACTTTATTTCTTTTACTATTAATATAATAAAATTTAAATTTATTTTTTCAACTATTTAAATTCTTTTATTCTAACATTATTTTTACACTTATTAATATATAATATATAATAAAAATTTTCACAATTATTAATATACCATATATCTATTCTTCATTCATTATATCAATTTATTTCTTTCACTATTAATATTAAAAATTTTGTACTTATTTTTTTTCCAAGTCGATTTCTTTTCTTTTAATATTATTTTTGTTATTATAAATATAAAATACATATAATAAAATTTTTTCTAATAGTTAATAAAGCATATATTTCTATTTTTCACCAACTATTAATACAAAATATTTCACAATTATTTTTCAATTATTTAAATTATTTCCTTCTTCTTTTATTGTTGTAATTATTAAAAGAAAATATATTTCTTTTACATTTATATAAATTTATTTTTTTCTTACTAATATAAAATATTTCTATTTATTTTTCAACTATATAAAGTTATCTTTTCTTTCTCATTTAATTTATTTTAACTAATTTTCATTTCATATTTTTTTCTCTAGCTAATTTTTTAGTTCTAACAATTACTTCCAATTTTCTTAAACATATTATTTCTTTTCTTCTCCTAACCTAATTTTTAATATCTTTTAAATTATAAATATACATATTTTATAATTTTCTTTTCCATTTTTACTTTCTTATTTCATACTTTTTTTCTTCTATTCTTTTTTCCTATGACTATTTTTCATTATCTAACATATAAATCTAAAATAACAACAATAATAAAAAAAAAATTCAACAAGCAAACAACTATATACATACAGTTAAACTTTATGACACAAAAAACCAATAAAAATCCATATATTTCCCTCTTAATAATAGAAAAATGCTATATTGAAAATTAAATTACAAATATATTTTAGTTGTTATATCTAACTTACTTTAGATTTTTTTTTGCAAACTACAACTTTACTGAAAAAATTTATAGTACTTTCTTCTTAATATGTAATAGAGCTTAAAGTGAAAAGGTAAAACAATATAATTTTGGTAGGAAGTTTTTAGATACTCTCTTAAGCGACAAAGGTAAATGTGAATGAAATTTTAATTTATAGGCAAATCACAAGTATACTTTTGTAAATTTACTGTAACGTTATCTATTATTTTATTTTTCAACCAATCAAATGTTGCCACATGTCTCATGCACAGTTAATTTCCTTTTTTATTTTGGTAACGTTTCTCGTGATCGGTCAATGAAAGGTCACGTTAAAATCTTAGGCTAGCCTGCAACTTTTCCTAAATTCGAACCCTTGGGATCTGAATTTAGAGGTGAATTCAGAACCTTAGGTTCCAAATTCTTGCGTCGATCAACAAGGCTAAGGCATTAATATCTTATTGACTGAGGCATTTACTCTAACATAATATCTACGTAAATTCGATGTCTCACCTCTCAAATTCCAATTTTTATTACCTCTAGGAGAAATATTTTTCCTTATGTTATTTCTAGTGATTTTTTTTATTACTTCTTTGACAATTCTCGTAAGTCACAACGAATGAAGGATAAATTAGGAGAAGATAAATGGGGAATCTAATTTCCTTCATTGCCTAAGTTAGTTCCCCTAACATCGATGATACCTAATAAAATAGTGGCCGGTCATGGTAGTTAATTGCTTTTGGTACTTTAATGGTTAAATTAAAAGGTATAGTAGTGTTACACATGCACTTTAAAAAATGATAATGTTCTTTGCAATATTTTTAAATAATGGATGGCTTGTGATGTTAAATTTGCTCTTTCATGAGCAATTGATTTTAAATAGGTATTCCTTATCTACATAAAGAAACCCTAAAAGAAACCAAGTTCAAACTAATACAAGAGTTTAGAGTTTAGAGCCAATGATGATATCAAAATAGAGCATCTAATATAAAATTTAATGAAATAGATTAATTTTTAAACAAGTTTAGAATAAAATTAAAATAAGTACTTGATTTTAAATAATCATAACTTTTAATTTAAGAGTCTAGAGTCTTATTATGTATTTATAAAAAGTTCTTTTAGAATCAACAGTCATTCCAATTCAGATTTATCCAGTTAATGTCATTTTCAAATTCCTTTGTTTTCATGCATTTTGATACTATTTTAGTTTCTTTTTTGTGTATTTTCCATTATTTGTTTTTTCAAAAATTAATTAGGACAATATACAAGTATCTTTTTATTTAGTTTTGCAACAATTTTCATGAATAAAATTAAATAAATTATATAAATATTTTTAAAATTTTGTTAAAAATTATATAAACCTTTCTCTATTTTAAAAATATACAGAAACTTCCTTTACAACAAAAAATTACTTTACATTTTAGTTTAATTTTAAAATTTTTAACTAAAATATTCTCTATTAATCTAAATACATATTTTTTTACAATTAAAAATAAATAAATAGATAGAAAGAAATTTTGTTTAAAATTTAAATTAGACTAAAATATAAATGTGTAGGATAATTTTTATTTTAAAAGAAATTTATGTATATTTTAAAAATAGAAATGTCATTTATATAATTTTAACAAAATTTTTGAAGAATATTTATAATTTATTCTAAATTTTTGAATTTATTCTTTCATTTTTTTTTTAATTTTTGCATATTTTCACTATGTCAAAAACATCAGAATTGATCAAAAAGGCAAGAGCTAGAGTTGAGATTCCACAAAGGAACTTGCACATGCAACTGGAGCAACTGGACTTAGGATGAATAACCCAGGAGGAATAGGATACTCAAGATAGGCATGATCTTCACTGTAGCCTATTACATAGGTTACATCATCCGGGCCCGAAGTTGTCACGGGATCCAATTGGTCTGTGTCTATTTTATCCAAGTTTTCCCTCGCAGCCAAATTGCTTTGCTTCTTCCTCTATCGTTAATGTGACTCTTACATGTCATTTGGTACACACAAAAATTAAGAATAAGAATAAAAAATAATAATTTTATAAATAAAAATAAATTTTATATCTCTATTTTCAAATAATAAAAAATAAATATTATTAAATAATAATTTTAAGAATATAATAAATATTATATATATATATTTGTTTTCCATTGAGATAGGGCCTTAAAGAATACTTTTATCCTGAAATTTTGTCTAAGGCGTGAAGTGATCATCACATATTCATAGTTCACCAGTCGAATTTTTTGAAATCATCACCACTTGTAGGCAATCAAGTGTCAGAAAATGCATAGTTAGTATTTAGCTCCAACAGAATTTCAAACGAAGAGAATTTAAAAAAAGCTTAAAATACGTTAATAAGTATTGACAAAGACCAAGGCAAGCAAATATCAAGTTAGAAAATGTTTGCCATGAAAATATTTATAATTAAAAGGTAAATGCGTAATGAGTTGATTTATTACTTATAATTTTATGGGTTTGGTGATCTTACCCGTAGTTTCTTTAAGGTGTGAATTATATTAAATAGTAATAAAAATATAGATAAATTACTCTTTCCATTTTAAGAGTTGTTTAAATTACACAATCTTTTTTTGTTATAAAAAATTACACTTTTTTTTTTAAATCAAAATATACACTACATTAATTTTTTCTTACCACAAAAAAAGTTACACCCACACTTATTTTGATAAAAATACTTTTATATTTATTAGTTATATAATATAAAATATATTAAATATGTATCTTACTAATATAAAATATTATTTTTAAAAAAATTAAAATAAAATAAATTTATGATTTTTAATGCAAAATAAATAATATTAAAATTAAAAATTAAAAATATTTGTATTTGTAATAAAAGAAATTAATATTATTTATGTAGATATTTTAATTATTTTTTATTTTAAGATAAATTTATATGTATATTTTTATCACAAAATTAAATATTATATAATTTTAAAATGCAAGAGAGTAATTGCCAATGGAATGAAATAAACATATATTTGACCAAAATAACAGTATTTCTATTATGATTATTATTTGTAAATACATAGTTTAAGGGTAGATCATGTGACTTATGTTACATCTCCATGATTATCCTATGAGGACGATAGTGATAGTCTGGCTAAACGACAAAATAGTTCTTCCCCGCTCTTTGCGACAAGACGGAAAACGACTGATTGGATTTCTAGACTTGTTCCAAAAGATTTTAGAATACAATATTATCATCCGCAGCCACTGATGAGCAATGATATTGGAGTCCTCTCCAAGTAATAGATCTGAATTCAAACTTCAATCAGGGTTAATTTTTCTTTTTTTAATACAAGCTCAATTCAACCATGGAAATAGGCTCTAAACCCAAAAAAACAGGTATATATATTCAAATTTTACAACTTTTTTATAAGAAAGATATACATGACATTTTTAAAAATTTAAAAATAATTAAAATATCTTTAAAGATAATATCAATTTTTCATCAAAATACAAATTACTAAAAAAAATATGTTTCTTAATTTTTTTAATATTATTTGTTTTATGATAAAAATTGTAAATTTAATTCATACTATAATTTACAAAATAATTATTTTATATTAATTAAATACATATTTAATATTAATTATATTATATAAGCATTAAAAATAAATATATTTCAATCAAAATATATGTAATTGCATCTTTTATCATAAAGACATCGGTATAATGCATATTTTGATTCTAAGAATGAGAGTATAATTTTTCAAAATAAAAAATCATATAATTTAAGTACCTCTATACAAATAACTAAAAAATGTCAACTAATTCAGTTAGTAACTTAATTTCCTGCAAATGGAAGTTCTCAAAACAAGGAAAAACTAAGAAAATATTAAGTATAAGTTGGAATTTGGTTCTAAAAATTAAATTACAAAATTAATTTAATGATAAAAAAGAATATGTCGCCTAGATTCACTGTTATTGAGTCTCTAACTAGTTTTTTAATCTTTGCAATGCACGAAGCATTTGACAAATGTATTATTTGATTTGAGACGGCAATTTATATGTATATATAAAATTATGTACATATGTGTCTAGAGAAATTTGTGGACATAAATAGATACATAATTATATGTGGTTGATGAGGAAAATACGTTAAATTTATCGGTGGAAATTAAACGGTAAAATATGTTCCGTAAAATAATTGTTGCGTAATTAACAAAGTAGAAAGAAATAACACCGGATGAAGATATATGTACATTAATAGTCGGACGAGCAAAGCAATTCAGATTTACTTAATGTTCATGGTGCAATTATGGTATTTATTTTAACATTGAAGACAAAATGTGAGATGCAAAAATAAGCAGGATGATAATATTAAGTTTCATATTAGTACAGCCATTAGAAAAAAATATAAAGACATAAGGGAGTTTCCAAATTCTCGATGTTTCTAGAAATTCAAAATCGTTATGGTCAAGCCATCTGATTTGATATTGAGGACTAGACTAAAGGACAGACTAGACCATGGACCGTTACCGTAAGTTCAACGAATAGATCACGCCAATAAAAAAAAGCCACGTCATCCTCACAGGATCATAACACCGTGAAAGTATGACACAGAATTTCCGCCTCCTTTTCTCTCTCTCTCTCTCTCTCTCTCTCTATCTCCTCTTTTTATTACATTTATAGAGAGAGAGGAAAGGAGAAGCAAGAGTTTGGCTAAACCCCTCTCTCTCTCTCTCTCTGAACCGTACAAAGATCTGCTATTTTCTCTCTCTTTCTTTCTCTTTCTGTGTGCTGTGGCCGTGGATCCCTTGGACACCGCCTTCAGCTCATGAAAAAGCTGCAGAAGTTGAAGTATTTCTTCGTCTGCAGCTAAATTAAGGTCAGTTCTATTTTTACTTCATCTCGTCAACCCCCCCCTTCTTCAGGGTACTATAGAGCGAGTCCACCTTCTGTTCTTCTAGTCTAGTGTTTCATTTTCGGATTTTATTTTATTTTATTTTTGTTTCTGTGTTGTTTGCAATTGAGCATTGTTCTTTAAGAAAAGGAGTACGAGATTTTTTTAATTTCTATATGCATTATAATTGGACATCAATGAACTTACTGTGAGTCCTATGGAGCTGAGGGCTTGACGCCACTATAATGGTTTACTTAAATGTAGTGCATGAAGGATAACGAGTTTAGAAGCAAGGACATTTTACTTAGTTCGCTTATTTTACTTTTCGAGCAAGCTAATGGAGTTTGATGATCATTTTCGGTAATTAAAAAAAAAAAGAAGAAATTTGTTTACATGAGTGTTTATGGATTTTTCTGTTGTAAGACAATCGTTTCATTTTGACAGAAGTGGAGATGGCAAATCGACTGAAGGAAGATGAGAAAAATGAACGAATAATTCGAGGTCTTCTCAAACTTCCTGCGAATCGCAGATGTATCAACTGCGGCAGTCTGGTAAAATAACTCTCATGTGCTTCGTCCATGATTTTAGGAGTCAAAAGTCATATATGTGATATTTCCTTTTTGCATCACTTTCGAATTTATGAGATTATATATGAAATTGGTCAGAAGTTGCTATATTGAGCTAGACTTTGTAATTATGTAAATTATCTTCCAATGTATTGCTACTGAATATAAACAAAATGGTGGAACAGAAGTAATACGTTGCTTCAAGTCATTAAAGTTATGCAGTTTTTTCTTTCTTATATTAAAATATGCTATAATGGGCAGCATAAACACTGACAGAGGGGTGTGGCTAGTTAGCAGGAGGTTTAAACCTATGCCCCAACATACACCAAAAAAACACTGACAGAGGCAAAATATGTTCATAAAATTTCTTTTGTGGGTTTTCCTTCTTTAGGAGTTCCAAATAACTCACCACCTTCCACTCCGTCACATTCTTCTGGTGGACATATTTCCAATCATTTTGTAGACTTCCGTTTAAGTATTAATTTCTAACCAGCTTCTTCTATAATATGTGTACCCAAGAAAGTTTCTTCTAGAAATAGCATTGTGACAGCTCCATTGCACTAATACTTTTCGTTTTTCCTTTTGATCCAAGCAGGGACCACAATATGTGTGCACAAATTTCTGGACGTTTGTTTGCACAAACTGTAGTGGGATACAGTAAGCCTTTACAATCTTTTTTGCTTTCTGTGTTATTGAAATTCCCACCAATGGCTTTCATGATTTTCGAATAGTACATGTTTCTATGGTGCATGGAGGCCTGCTGTACTGGCCAGTATTACTCATCGTAATGGACTTTTTGGCCATGTGCCTATGGTTTGCATGCTTTCCATGTGTTTTGCTCTTGAGCTTCTACTTACATAAAAACTGAAGCATTAAACATCTTTATACTGCATGAGTTTTATACTTTCTGTATATAAAATGTGCTTTAGAAAGTATCATTAATTAATACTTCAGTTACGTCTAATCATGGCATTCTGTCCTCTGCTGTGTGAATGAGAAGTATATTTTGTTTAAGATATAATCTCCTGTACTGGAGACGTGAAGATGGTGTTTCCTTTCTATTGCATGAACTGTACATGACAGCCAACTGCTTTTTGTGTGCCAATTTCCAGCCGAGAATTTACACATAGAGTAAAATCAATTTCAATGGCCAAATTCACTTCACAAGAAGTTAGTGCACTTCAGGAAGGAGGAAATCAGGTATATAGGTTTGTTTGTACTTAAAAGCTATGCTGGATATTCTTTCAGTCTCGGGGATTCTGTGTTTCTTGGGTTGATTTTGGCTGTATCTAATTCTTGCAGCGTGCAAAAGAAGTTTATTTTAAAGAATGGGATCCACAAAGTTATTCTCTCCCTGATAGCAGGTAACTACTCGCAAGTAATCTGTTGTAATTGCTGGATGCATTGTTCTGATTGGCATGTTTGGTTCCAGTAATGTTGACAGGCTCCGCAACTTTATTAAGCATGTTTATGTGGATAGAAGATTCACTGGTGAGAGGACCTATGACAAATCAAAGAGAGTGAATGCAGTAAAGTCTCATTTGTCCCCAATTTATATTCACTATTTTTGGAAGAGATAAAACATTTTGTTTAAAATTCAGTCTTAACTAGTACACTATTTTACTTTATAAATAGTTGGGTCTTTCAGCTATATTTATATCTCCTCTCTTGCATTGCATGTTGCACAGGGTGACAAGGATAATTTCTATGAAAACCGGAGAGTTGACCCATATCAGGGAGCTCCTAAAAGCCCACCATATGAGGATACATATGAACATCGTTATAATGACAGGTCTAGTCCTGGGGGAAGAAGCACTGGGTATGATCAAGAAAGTAGGCAATACAGTAATGATAAGAGAAGTCCTGGTCATCCTCCAATTATCAATGATTGGCATCGTGAAGATAGATTTAGAGACGGAAGGAGGTTTGAAGATCGTAGAATATCTGATGGAGATTATAAGCTAGAAGGCCAATTACCTGAGCAAGCCAACAATCTGGATTCTTCCAGTCCACCTGTGGTTCGGCCTGTTAGAGATATTTTGGGAGAAAATGTAGTACCTCTTCGTATAAGTGAACCCCCTAAAACAAATAGTACAAAAGCTAATGATGGCTCAGCTCTCACACAGGTAAAATTATTATCTATGATGTTCCATATGGTCAACCATTTGGACCATCTTTCTGCAAGATGTACTATTGCTGTGGAGTTTGTTAAGTGTTTATCAGTGCTAAGTTGCTGCCTATGATATGGTAGTCTATCAAAGCTGGTCATTAGCTTTCAGTATCTTATTATGCTTTATGTTTACTCATTTCTCTGCTTTTAACCTTTTGGTTAGACTATACAGAAGTCTATATTCTATGAGATAAAGAGCTGAGAATTTCTGATGCAAACATCTTGTCCAAGGATTTTGTAGTTTTTTTTTTTTTCCTTTTTAATTGGGAGTGAAGTTGTAGCCAATATAGATAGCTGATTGATTAGTGTTTAAAAAGGATGAGGTTCTGCTGCATTTAAAATGGATTTTGTACTGCATGTAAAGTAGATCTGCGTTTATGTGCATCCATACAGGAGGTGTGATGCTTTTGGTTTACCATGTTCACCATTTGTAATGTATGTGTCCAAATATTATATTTTAGTTTTAAAGACTAAACTTGTAAGTATCACCCAACTGGTTACACACCCAAACTTGAGGCAGTTCCTTTACAATACATGCCGTTATTTCTACAGATTTGTTTTAAAAAAAATTATTTATTTTATATCCTGTTGGTTGCTAGTGGATTTATTATAATCCCTGTATGTTTTGATCTTTTCTTTATGCATCTGGTCAAAAACTGGAATTACCAATTAGCATGAACACTAACTTGCCCCTCATTCGTAGTACTTTTTCAGTATGATGCGGTTCAGTTTTACTTCCTTTAGCATGAAATATTTGACCTCTCACTTTCTAATGCTCCCCAATTTTTTGTAAGCTGCTCAATATTGATTTTAAATTATGAATTATATAACCATAACTGACTGCTTATAAATGCAGAGGATTGTATCTTCCAGTAGCTTGGCATCCAGCAATGGAAACCCTGCAGAAGTTAAGGTTGAGACTACTAAGAGCCTTATTGATTTTGATGCTGAGCCTGAACCTTCTGTAGCTGCAACAATTTCTCACATCCAACAAACTACTGCTGCTCAATCCATTGTCGAGCAACCAAATTCCAGCGATGACAACAATTGGGCCTCTTTTGATGTGGCCTTGGAGGCAAAAGCAACTCAAGCTCCTTCAAATGTAAATACACTTGAATCCATGCTTTCCCAATTGTCAGTATCAGCATCATTACCAGCTCTTGTTCCTCGAGTCCAAGGTAATTCCAGTGTCGTAACACCTATTCCTGGAGGCAGCGTGACATTACCAAAAACTGGGAACTTATCTGTTTCCCCTGCTGGGCATGTGCCAGCATCATCTCTTACTGCTACTGCTGCTGGAGTTGCAACTGCTAGCAGCTTCTCGACTTTTCCATCTGGTGGTGCTTCAGTAGCAGCCCCTGGACTGACAACAGTATTGCAGCAGCAGCAACCTATGTTCCCTCCTACTGTTGGTCAGTCTTCTACTCATCAGTTTACTCCACCAGTAGTAGGAGCTTTGAATAATCAGGCAGGGCTTATGGAAAAGTCTTCTCAAACATTCTGTCTATTTAGTTGTAGTCTTTGTTCACCCTCTTATTTCATGGAAATGTCTTGCAGTCATGGAATGTACCTCCTGCACCGACAGTACAAGGCCATCTGAGCATATCAATGCCGCATGCGTCCCATCTTGTCTCTAAGCCTGTCAGTGAGACTAGCTCTGGCATTGTTTCACAACCATATGTAGAAGTAAAACCAAGCGGAAGAAGAGAACTTCCTGAGGTACTCTGCACTTTATTTCACTTCAAAAAGCATCTACTTTGTGCACCTGCATGCACGTGTGTACTGTACAGTGTTACTTACAGTAGCTTTTAAATATCTGCAGGATCTTTTTACCTTAAAGTATTCCTTCCCCACTCCAGTTCCAGGGTGGCAAATGGGTCCTCCTCATGGCATGGGTATCTCAATGCCATATAATACTGCGGTAATACTATTACAATAGCATACAAGTTTATTATCTTAATCTGTGACTTGTACAACTGTGTGATGCATCTCTCATATGAATGCCTGCCCTCTGTTGCAGCCCATGCCAAGTTTTCAGCAACTATCAAAATTAACAAATCCATTTGATATTGGCTGTGAACCACCTCCAGTTCAAACCCCCACTGTACGTGACTTCCATTAATTTAAAATGATAGTGTGAGCTGTCAACTATTTGAACCTTATTTAAATCTAAGCATTGTGTTATACATGACTTTTTAAAAGACCTTTGAAAACTTCATATTCTTGTCAATGGTTGGTAGGTCTTATATGAGATTTGAAGTAAACCACTGAGATTGCTGACTGGTGATTTGCCTCTTTTAGAGTGTCTGGTATGCTTTACAGAGGATAGTGGTTTTGAATAACCATTGATGGAAGATCAGTGGTCGGTTTGGATTTTGTCCACCATCGAGGCATTGTGCTATAAGCTATTTATTCATCTTTGGTTTCTTGTGGACATTACTCTCTTGCGTGCATCTTGCACTTGGGAGGAGCATATCTAATAATAGTATGGCGAATATTTGGTGAATGCTGGAAAATTATTGTGTTTTCTTTATGATCATCTTGCATCTACAAAGCTGGAACAAGTTTGACGTGCCGACTTTCTAATACGTCAGTCAGTGGATGACATGGAAAAACTGCAGTGAATTTACACTTAGTATACCCTGTCTGTTTATGGTGGAAAACTATATTATATGTAATCAGCTTAATTTTATCGGTATATAAAAATTTTCCGTAATGATTTTGTGGTTGGTGTTCCCTGGATGTAGTTTCCTTTGATATCATCCTTGCAAGGCGCACTTCCAAGGGCATCAACTTCAGGTGTAATGCATCCTTCTAGCGTTGGTAATCCATCAGCCATGTGGAATCCACCCCAGTCATCATCATATGGATCAGTGATGCCCCTACAAATACAACCTCATTCATCAGCAATGGCACCAAGTATATTAATCCATTTACCATTCTGCTATTGATTATTTCATAATTTATGTCAAGGCTATTCCACTTTTTTTTTTTTAAGTTTTCCTTGTATGCTGAGTTGTGTTTTGACAACCCCAGGGCCTTACGTGGGGCAACAAATGCAAATGAACACGGCAATGCCAAGGTAACTACTCTCTGGTTAGGATAATATTTACTTTTCGCACAGTCTGTTTTGGTTAGGCTGTTTCTTTTCTCTTGAAAGCTTGCCTATACAAACAGTTAAATTTTACAGTGGGATGCTAATCTGTTAGGTGTGCTTATTGAGAGTTTTGGAGTTTTTATTTGTCCTAGTGATGTAGGACAAGAGGAGAAGGAAGTAGATATAGAAAAAAGGAGGAGGTGTAAAGAGAGGGAAGGAGAAGAAGTGAGGGAGAGATACAATTGATAAATCTAGATAATTTTATTAATAATTAATTAGAAGTTGCTTAACCCTGATTGCTATGGGTTTTACAGGGAGTCTAAAAGAAAACTCTTAATAATTTACAGTGAAGATAATGTTAAATTATAATCCTAACAAGAAGATAATTATTAAAGCTTAACAAAAAGATAACTAAAGATAACAAAGTAACTAATAAAATAAAATAATTTAAATATTTGTTCTCATATTAATTCTAATAAAATATTATTTCTAATATTTATTTTTTATCTATAATTTAAAAATAATTAATAATATTTTTTCCATTCTCTTTCCGTCCTCTATTATTCTCTCATTGTTGGAGAAAACTCGAGTTTTAAAATAAAGAAGTATTGGAATAAGCCATCTTGAAATCTCAGGTGAGACAAATATTACTATTTTAAGATATAATAACCAAAATAGTTTTGAATTCAACAATACATTAGAGCGACAAAATCGATCACTTGAAGCAGTTGAAGTAGTTGAATTTGAACACAACATTCTACATCTTGTGGTTGGACTTCAAATTGCTGGTTAAAGTTGATTTTTTCATATTCCAAATTTACGTCCAACTGTTTTTCAAACCTTATAATGCAACTATTATCATCAATATTTGATAGGCAATCAAAAAGTTCTACAATAATAACATCAAACTCAATCGAGATAACTTCTTCTAATGCTTTGGACTCTTGAAGACATTCTTCTTCTGTCTCTAGTTCTTTTAAGTTTTTGTTAATAACTTGTATACAAAGTTGTGTAATTGCACTCCTAAATTTATCAAAATAATGGTTTACATTTTTTTTTTGAAGTCATCCATACTAGTTTGGATAGTTTAGATATTTGTACCGTTATAAACCTTAACATAGCAATTTAAAGAGCTAAAATTAGTGGTACTACCCTTATAATACTATCAAATAATGAATTTTGCAATCTGAGAATAAAAGAGAATGGAAAAAAATGGCTGGAAAACGAAGAAAAACGAAGCTTTCAGCATTTGGGGTGTGCAGCAAGTGGGACGTGTTAGGCCCATGCACAGAAGCCTTATTCGGTGCGTGCAGTGGCAGCCTGCGACAAGTTTCAGTGATCTTGCTGGTTTTCTTGTTCTGGTTTTAATGGTATGGTAGCTAGCTTGTTCCATTGGTTGGGGGTGGAAGATCTAATATAGAACAGTGGTAGGTTTGGTTTCCATGCTTTTTTTGGGAGGAAGAGAAGAAAGTACGGAGAGATACAATTAATAAATCCAAATAATTTTATTAATAATCAATTAGGAGTTGCTTAGCTTTAATTGTCAAGGGCATTATACGGAGTCCAAAAGAAAATTCTTAATAATTTAAAATAAAGATAATATTAAATTTTGATCTTAACAAAAAGATAATTATAAAAGTTTAATAAAAAAATAATTAAAGATAATAAAGTAACTAATAAAATAAAATAATTTAAATATTAGTTCTTATTCTAAATATTATTTTTTATATTTATTTTTAATTCATATTTTACAAATAATTAATAATAATTTTCCCAATCTTTTCCCATTTACTATTACCTGGTCTATGAAGTAAATCATGCGAGGATCAATTAAGTTGATGATTATTGGCGATAGTTTTGCAATTCCTATTATGCCACTTAGAGATTTTCAACTTTTCATGTGTAGGCATCAGGAAATTGGGAGTTTTGGTGCTGAGGGAGTTGCTTTTGGCTTCTCAAATTTAGATCGGCAGCTGACTGGTACATTCACAGCCCCTGCTTCCTCAAATCTCTCTTCTACAGGAGGGAATCCATTTGGATGATGCGAAGAATTATTCTGCCTCGCCGGTTCTCAAGTCAAGCATCATCTTGTTGCTCTCTGTACAAATTATCATTGAAGTTTTGGCTTCTATCTTCTATTCTGTCATCGTTGGGGTCAAAGTACAATATTCTCCCTTGGCCACGTAAATTGTTTCTTTCTATAGAAAAAGGAGCAGAATCTAGTTTCTTCATGGAGAGAAGTGATGTAGGAAAGAGACAATGAGCTCAATGCAATCAATGGGGTAAATTTACCCCTTGTAGAGATTTTTTTTTCTTTTGGGTGCAGCCATGTATTACATTCGCAATTGTAGCGTCGATTGTGCCCCTGCAGTTGTTTCAGGTTGCTATATTGTATGATTTTGTAGTCTCGAAAGTTTGGCAAGATCTCTATCTTAATTGCTGTTAAATTATAATCAAATTCCAATTTCTATACCGCTAAAAGTACCCTCAGTCCATTTCTGTGGATAAAATACATAGCAGATCTTGGAAATTCACTTTTTATTGTAAAATCGCCTATCTGATGAATGCTCCTAGGTGGCATATGCTGCACACTAACAACATAATTGAATTTCATGGACTTCATAATAACATCCCTTCTCAGCTTGAGACACCCAAACAGGCATCTTCTTTTTTGCAGCAGAGAAACTTCATGTCAAATTATGATTGGACCATCCATTAGTCTCAGGAGTACATACATGTACAAGTTAAGAAGCATTTGTCTAAAAAGTGTATTTTCTTTTCTGTCCCTTGGATGGAGTGAGAAGAAGACTATGTCTTCATATGTCTTCACGTGGAAATAAATCGAATCCTATCAGTGTATGTGCATTGGTGCCAGATCCATTGCTTCTGACGGAGAATTTCCTATCTGGCAGAGCTGGAGGAGTCCACTGCATTTTCTAGCAGATACATGGGGCAATTTGAACAACCAAATCCTCAACCAAGAAAAAACTCAACTAGCTTGAATGGGTATGTTAGGAAAATTTTCATGTAGAGTCAGTATGTCGGCTCTTCCATATGACTGGTGCCACCAGCATCCATACTGTTAAAAATATGAAGCTACTTTAATTATGTGCCTTGGTTATTCAAAAATCATACAGAATAAGGTACATTAAATCTCTCTCTGCGAATTTAAAATTTCAAAAATACTTACAGTAAACAGAGACTGCCAACCATTCATTTACTATTCTGACCCAGGTGCTGGTCCAGCCTACATCAATTGTCCATCTGCAGAAGAGTAAAGGTATTGAATGTAAATTTTTTATCCTTTATGAATGCTCTGAAGAGACTTCAAATAAGTGTAACATAAAATGGTTAGGTACATTTATTTCAGTGGCACTATTGATGGCTATTTTAGCTTGGTTAAGTACTGGGATCCTGAACAATATTTATTTTCCAAATAACATATTCAAAACTTTATGGAAACTACATTTACTGGGTACAGTCGCAACTAAAGTTCATATGATCATTTGATAATTACCAGTTGGAAATGCTTATTTTCCATTATGTTTCCCTTGTTTTGTTTCAGAGAGCAAAAACGAAATAAGATAGCCTTAGTAAGATGCGCATTAAATGAGTGGTAATTAACAGACCAACCATAAGAAGGGACCATACTTTCTCATTACATGATGACTATTCCATCCAATCAATAGCATTGCAAAGTACATAGCTCCTGTGGCAAACACAAAGTGGAAGAAGCCATAACCATATGGAACATCATCTTCTGCTGGTGTATCATCCTTCCTGAACTGCACGGTTCTGTCAGATATGTACTGGAGAACCTAATTCAAATTCAAGTCCAATTCAAATTCTGTAACTAACCTGAAAGCATTTGGAATCGATGCCTGTCGAAAATGTTGCAATAACGATTGCCAGTATAGCAACAATAAAGCTCTGTCAACAAGAATCATTTTCTCAGGTCAACGGACAAAGAAGTATGAGATCACGTACTGGAAAGCCTTAGAAATTAGCATTACCAAGCCTCCATAAAGAATACAACCAAAGTAACAGAAAGATCAATTTGTCATGTCTTCAAGCTCGTTTGAAGGTTTGAAAATAGACATGAAATAATGCTAATATTTCTTTCTTGCAACAGGGTCGTTTTTTCCTTGTGCTTTTAAAATGGAGAGGTGTACATGAAACTGGTAGCGAGCATATATCCAGAGTTCTAGACTGGAAACCCAAGATTAGCAGATTATATAAAATTGGGGGGAAAGCGGAAAAATTATCAAGCACCAAGAGACTCAAATACATAATTTACACATACTTTTCTAAGCTCACAGCTATAAAATGCTAGAAGTACTAAGTTTAAATATCGTTTAAGCATGAATTAACATATTACAATGATGCTTAACCAGTCTGTTTTGGTTCCAGAGTCTGACTTCCTGATGCAGTTTTCTCCTGCTGGCTCGCTGCAGGCACAAATATGACCAAAATCTCAAATTCAACAGAAATGAAGATGCAAATATAAGACGGATTATCTAAGCAATAATATAACAGAAATAAAAAATACACCTATTTCACTCAAATCAGGTGGCTTTCTTTATGAATTTTCCAGCATGGAGAGGGATTATTACTAGGTAAGACAGGGCTGCCTGTTTTTTTGGACAGTGATATCTATAAAAGTTCAAAATTATAGCAAAAAAGTAGTAGCCATGCCTTCTAATTGCACACCAGCAGAGGAATACAACATAAAGCCCCATCAACCCAGGAGTTAGAATGCCAGCACTCACCTGTAGCAGGGAAATTAGAAATTCCCGTCAAATTATGGTGTAAGATGAATAGAGCCAGCAACAACATTGTCAAAAGTAGAACTTACTTTTGGGTGCAGAGACACATTTGTCATTAGTTGGAGAAGCACTAGGGTCCAAGTAATGAAGAAAATGTTGAGGAGGCAAGATGGTTGTGGTGCATACCAAATGTACATCAAAATGATCCCCACCAAGCAGACAACATACGCAGTAGTTGCAAATAATATCACATGGATCTGGCTGCATAATTTTTATGAATTAAGGCATCTTATTAATGATAATATCCTAAATTTATCAACTCGTATTTTTGTGTCAACCTATACAAATAATGGACGAGACAACAAATGCACAACAGACATGATTTTTTTTTGGTTCTCCTATCCTTAAAAATTAATATTTGTTCTCCTATTGCTTGCCACGTAAGTAGAGCTTAGTGCTTAAATAACCTCTGACTAGCATCAACCACAATAATTAGTTAACCCACTCTAGACTGTTGAGAGCTTCCAACGTCTTTCTATTAGTTCATTAACCGACAAACTCTTACCATCTTTCCGCATATTTTTCAGACACACAGCAATCATTCAGCCACGTAATGAAGCTGATTATGCTTATTAGTTGAATTAGGAGGAAAACCCTGAAAAAGAAAAAGAGAAATCTTTTATAAAATCACTGATCAGTTCAAGATATGATATGAGGAAAATCATTTATACAAGGTACAAACTTACCCGGCACCAAAATGAGCAATCTCCCCTGTTAACAAAATTGTATCAGAAGAATGACAAAGGTTATATTAGCGACCTTTAATATCACAGAGGATCCAAAACTACTAAGAAGTTTATTGAAAAGATACTATTTACCAACCGTAGAGCTGAATAAACCCAGACGGAAGTAAAAAAGGAAAGATTGTCATGGCGACCCAGAGAACAAGCTTGACTGACCACCACCCAGAGTGCCATGAATCCCTGGGTTCATTCAATTTAGAAGTGCCAGCAGTTGAGAAAAACATTGTGATATAAAAAATCTGATCTTGGATTAAGGAGGTTCACTATGAAGATTTTAAGACTAAAGATTGAGCTAAGATAATTGAACACTTTGACTAAAGAGCATAAATGATTTTGTATTCACCAAGTATAAATGGATATAAATTACTGATTAATTATGATGCACCAATATGAGAATATGGTACTAAAAAAATAACAAGGAAGCGTATGGTATGGTATTGTCAACAATATTATTAATATTGTTGTTATATATATATATATATATATATGAAAAATAAATATATTGTAGTTATATATATATATATGAAAAATAAATATTGTATTTAAACATTGAAATTTTTACTTTAAAGTTTTCTTGTGTGTGTTTCGATGCATTTTATTAAATTTCAAAGCATTTTAAAGACTTCGCTGAAAAGAAAACATTTTAAAGACAACAAGACCTTATTGCTTTCTTTTATTTCTACGAGACTCACGGAAAGTCTTCATCTACTAGATTTCTTGCTTAACTGAGTAGGATACAAAGCAACCAAAACTCACACGCAAAACACCTTCTGCACCCAAACAGTCTCTCCCACCATCGCATCCTTTCAACCCTGCAATATATATATGTTAGATTTTGAGCTATTGGCATTATAAGAAAGCAAAAGGTTAGCTTTAGATTGGAGTGAAAATTTTATTACCTTTAAAAAAACCCAACTTACTAATTTTGAAGACAATGCTGTTCAGAATTTTACAAACACAAATACTTCCTTTACCACCTTGGTGATCAACCAATGTATCTTAATGAAAATAAATCAACATGTTCATTAATTGTGAACTCCTAAGTGTTAATTGCATTATTTGATTCATAGATAATCGGCTCTAAAATAATGCACGCATGGAGAAGAGATGTCAGAATTGCAGGCTAAGATTCACCATCTCATGATGAAAAATGTTTCTATTTATATAATTAAGTTACTAATGGCATATTCGAGCATGAGAACTGATCCTGCAAGAAGCTGCCGAAAACTAGATGTTATGGTGATACCGTGATAGGTAGTGAAAGTTAAACACCTAAAGGTTTGGGCAATCTTACTCTCCATCTCTGTTAAAGCACCACGACCATAATCACGGGCCGCCCATGCCAACAGATTTACGACTAGAAAAATCAAGCCATAGGCATATCTTGCCATCCAAGGATTCGATGCATTGCGAAATTGACTGCACCATGAAAAGTCCTTGGATATGGCCGTACACCTCGCATTGCTAGTACTGCTGCTTGCACCACTTTCCATCTCTTCTTCAATATCAAAAGGCACAAGTGGAGCATGAGAGAAACAAGGTTCTCATTCCAACAAGATCTTCTGTTACCCTGCAGAAATAGACTTTTCTTAATCACAGGAGATACATTACTGTTTGAGCCTAGCATCAATTGAAACCAAAGATTATAATAAACAACTTTAACTTTTAATGTGTCTTCACGTAACTGACGGAATAATACTTATTTCATCAAGTCCTAACAGTCGTAGAATTTTTTGGCCAAGTATTACCCGTCATTATAGACTAAATTCTAATTTCGACACTTTTAACCGTTTCTCTTACGGAATCATTCTCTTTGCTTTAGCCCTAATTTCCAATAGCAAAGTGGCCCGCTGTACTTAAAAATAATAACTCGCCTTGTTTGTTTTGAGGGAAATAATAATTCATAATCAACGACGGCACAACCAAATCAACGACGGTACCAAATAAATATGTTTTTAGAAAAACGTTTCCCATGAAATCCCCACGAAATAAGTCGATAAAACATTCCTTAGTTTAACAAAGTCTTACCCATAGAACACCGATTTCTTAACCTCCACTTCTCAGGAGAAGATGGTATATCTTACCAAAACATTCTTTTCTCTGAGGCTCAAATGGAAATGGTACTTTAAACTTCCCTTTTTTTCATTTCAAACAATTGATAAAACATAATACACAACCAATAAATTTAAAGACGAAGGCAAAATCAGAACTCAATTACCAGTTCTAGAATTTCATTTGAAAGAGTTGAGTGTAGTGGAGTAATTCGTTTCCTTTAACACGAAGCAAGTGTTCAAATTATCGTTTGTTTACTCTTTCTAATTTTCTCGGCAAACATACGTCCAAGGCATTGATCGTGTATACTGTATAGGCATTAGGCAGTTCTATTAATGTATTTTTTGGGAAAAAAAAGAAGAAGAAGCGCTGCTCTACAACTTATAATCCACAGAATATGAAATGTGAGGATGAAAATCAACAAAATGAAACAGATCATCCAGCAGAAAAGCCATCAGAACAGAGACAATAAATCTGCGACCAGTTTTTCTTTCTTAGAGAACGAATTTATAAAATATTTCTATGAAACATTGATTGAATGCTAAGCATTAAACTCCTCAGCAATTCATACGTAAATGCTGAATCAAATAATCAGAACTAGGAGCAACTGAAAATACAAAACAAAAAGGAAAGAGAAAACTAACAGAAATTCAAGCCTTGCGATGGAGCTCAGAACTAATGATCGATCAGGCCATAGAAAAGCGATTAATCCTAAAAAATCAAGAAAAGGAAGTACCAGAGAGATGAAGATCAATGCCGGTATGAAGAAGCCGAAGACATAAGCGAACACTGAATCATTATTTCTGGAAGAGGCTTGCTTCGCTTTTCCATCACTATCTCTCTCTCCTTTCTTTTGAAAGCAAACAAACAAAGAGAGAGCGAGAGAGATTATGGATTTTGTTTATGCTTTTGGCTCTTTTAATAATGATTAAACAGAGTGTGTGCATATGTGAGGCATTGCTTTTTGGTGGTTTTTTATTTGCCTTGTAAGCCTTTTTTATTTATTTTTTATTTTTTTCCCGCCGTAAGCTTCCTGTGCTTCCTTTCAAAGCTCCCTGCCCAAATTACCCAGTTCATCAAGTTTTTTGATTATTTTTACCCTTTATTTTCACTCTGTCACTATATGATTTATTTTTTTTTACATGTACTTTTAATTATTAATTTGATATTTCATAAACTTTGTAATGTCACTTTTACACTCAAGTGATAAATTGATTTAAGCAATTATTTAAAAGTTTTGTTAGCATGAACCTCTGATAGGAGTATGTCGACCTATTAAAATTCTCTCAATTAATTAGATAATAAATGCTTATCCAGTTAAAAAAAGTGATACAATAAAATTTATTTTTATTGAAGTTCATGTATAGTCTTTAAATGAGATGCTGTGCATTCTATCTTAATATTTTCGCCTAAGGATTGAAAAGTTGTGCGCTTGACTATTCATTACTTAAATTTTCACACAACTATAATGTTTGAGCTACTTTTTTCTTTAAAAAAAAAAAATGGATACTATCCTCATATGTCTCTCATGATTATTTATTTTTAATAAGTTGATCTTATTTTTAGTGTCTGATCCAAAGTGTAGGAACTCATTCAAATAATAAAGGAATATTTCATAATAATTTTATTACGAATGGGTATTATATATAAGCGGAGGGAAAAGGTAGCTCATATACTGGATGGAGTGGTTGGTAATTTGAGTGGCATAATTATGCCACTAAAGATTTTGTTGTTTCACGCCAAAGTTTGCCCCATGTTTATTATGATTATGTTTTCCGTAATAATAATGGGGCACCGTGTTATTATTATATGCATGCATATAGCCAGCCTCGTTGCATTATAGCTATTGAAGTTCGCATGGATTGTAAGTGAGTTGTTATTTTATTAAGAAATGTGTGATAAATTAGGGTGTTATTTGTATAAAATATAAAATTTAAAATGCTCATTTAATTACATATATTAATTTTTTATTAATAAAGTACTAAATTTATTAAAATGAACAATTTTAAGAGTTTCTTAATAATTTTCAAAAGTTAGATATTTATTTGTTTATGACTTAAAATTTTAAAAAAAAAATTATGCATTTTGATATATTTTTAATTTCAATCCATGCACAAAATATAAAAATGTTTATGTCTATTTAATTAGATATATTATTATTATTTTTGTTAATAAATTACTAAATTTATTAATGACAAAATTATTTACACAAAATTAAAAATTTAAGAAATTTATCATCATGTTTAAAAATAAAAAATTTATCTATATATAACTAAAAACTCAAAAGAATTCTATACGTCTAGCTCTTTTTTAATCTCAATCCATGTTTTTATCCTTGGCAAGAATATATACCAAAATTGAAATCTATTGACCTATTGCAAGTAATTTTTTTTTTTTTTTCAGAACGGTAAATCTAAAATAATTTTTATTGAAATCCCTTAGAATCTTAAGTATGAGCTTAGGGCTTTTGAATAAAGTTTGTACGCTACAAGATGATCCACAAGTTCATGAGGTGTTAGAGGATTATTGTGAACCGCAATTTTTCTCTACATGACAAGAAAATATACGAGATAATCAGCACTAACAGAAAATGGAAAATTGAGGTGCTTTACGCAACTTAGGCAGTGTCCCATGTTCTCCAGAAAATGGTCCCTTCATGGATTTCTGAATTGAAACCATTCTGCTCCACCCACCATGGTTCTTAAAGGAAGATTGATTTGCTGTTTCACTGAATAAACTCTGCAAGTCACTATCGTTTTGTTTAATACGCAAGCATACACATCACACATATACATATATATATATATACATATATGCTTGTTCTCAACGCTCCAATACAGGCCATAGGAAGTTGGAGGGTGTAGGGAGAGAAAAATTACAGCCAAGAATTCGATAAAGCTGATGTTCTGGAAAATGACTAGTTTGATTACATAAAAATTCCCAATAATAGGTTCTTATTCATCAGGTTCCATGATAAAAATATAGTCAGTTTTGTTCCCTTTTTTTTATTTATTTAAAAGAAAATTTGTTCTAAAATTAATTGATTTTAGAAAAGTTTGTTGTTCATATCATCTTTTATGATTTTTCAATAATTTTATAGGGAAAAACCAACTTGTGCCTATTGTGAATCACGGAGATGATAATTCATTTAACGCTTAAGCTGATAAAAAGTGTGAATAATTAACAAAAGACTTTAAATTTAAATCTTTTTTTTATTATTAATTTGTACCATAAAAAGAATGCAAACCGACAGTAAATTTATCTGTTTAAGATGTTGAGAAGCAATATTACCATCTTAAAATTTAAGAGTTTTTGTTATATTTAATATTCAATCAATCATTTGGGTTGAACTCAAATAGCGTATGAGACACTTTATCACAAAGCTTTTATTTATACTATATTTGGTATATTGAATTATTTTTATGGGAATAAAATAGTAAATAGGAATGGAAATGTGCCATGTGAAATTAAATTTTTGATTTATAATTATGTTTAATATGATATAAAAAAGAATAAAAATATATTTTTTGTTCTTATGTTTGATTAAATAAAACAATATAGAAATAGAAAGGAAAGTTGCACAAATGAACAAAATATCCCTCAGATAAAAAACTAATAAAATAATTGTATTTTTTTGTAATTTATAGAAAATAATTTTAAATATTCTTGACTTAAAAATATTGAAATATTTATTTTTTATTTTTTAACTCCAAAAAAAGTTTTTTAGTTACTAATAACAAGAAAAAAATATCAACTATTCAAATTTAATTTTTTAATCAAAAAAATGCCCATCAAAATTTATTTGGTCATAGAAAAAAGGACATTAAAAGATCTTGATATAGAATTCCATAGACCAATTTGATCAAAATTATAATAGAACGCCTATTTCCTTTTTACAAGACACTATGAGATTCCAAGGTTTATAGGGCGTTTTCTCTCTCTTTTTTTTAATTATATATATATATATATATATATACATATTTTAGTTTAAGAGCTTTGGAGAAATGGGAACACAGAAGTTTGTGAGGTTGAACTTTCATTGCTTCACGTACATTGTTACATTTGAGCTTTTGCGTTTCCTTTTCTAGAAATGAAGAGAATATAGTCTGTCCAATTTGAAGAAAAACAAATAACGATAAGGATACAGTGAACCTCAATTACGAAGTCGTCAATCAAGGAACCATTGGTTCCCAAAATAAATTGGTTTCACTTTTTATGGGGAAATTCATTTGGACCATTTGCTCTTTTGAATTTGTATAATGTTAGATAATAGTATCTTGCGGGTCAATAAATTCCTTTTGATTCAGGAAAGAATCTTATGAGAGAAATAAAAAGATATGCAAGTAGACTCATATCTCTTTCTCTCTCTAACAAATTATCTTTTGAAAAGAAAAAAAAAATCTTGATTCCTCATGCAGACAACATGAGTTAGGCTGACAGTTTTTGCTATTTAAATTGCTAAATATAATTATGTGGATGTTGTGTGGGAATAACAAAATAGATGGAGCAAGAATATAAATAATGTTAAGGGTTTAAAAATTATATATAGAGAGAGTATAATATAAGAACAATTAATTGATATCAATATAAGAATTGACATATTTACATTTCATTGATTCAGTCATTAAAGTAGAAACATTTATTATATTGATCTTATAACTATAATTCTTATAACTTTGTGAATATGACCTTTATAATTAGGATTTTTAATCTGACATTGGATTTATTAAGAAACACATCCTATGAAAAATTACTAATGGTATAGGACTGATTTACATACACAAATATATACACATGAGAAGAAATCAATTGATATTAGTGTAAGAATGAACACTTATATATTTTATTATAAGAATTAATTTTTATTTATCCAATTATTGAATTAATTTACATACACAAATATATTTTATTATAAGAATCAATTTACATACACTAATGGTATAGGACTGATTTACATACACAAATATATTTTATTATAAGAATTAATTTTTATTTATCCAATTATTGAATTAAATAATAATTATTATATCCATCATATATATTAAATTTCAGAACAAATTGACAACAACAAGTATGTAATCAAACAGTTAATAATTTTTTTATATTTGAAAAATATATTGTACAGTAATTCACTAATGTGTTGACAAATGAATTGATGTAAAATTTTATGAATATAATCTTCAAGATTAAAACTTTAATCCAATGGTGAAATTTGTTAAAAAAAATCATTATATAAACCTCTTTATTAAAACCTTTATTGGAGTGTTTTGGGAGAAAGTGTATGGGCTTGACAATATCCTTGAGACCATAACAAATAATGAAAAAGGAAAAAAGAAAAGACAGATAATAATAATTGAAAATTGGAAGTTCTCCAATGATACAAGGGTTTTACGGTACTGCTATAGTGGGCCCTTTCCAGTTTCTATACTATGAAACATATTTATTGAAAACCAATTGGCTAAACCAAGACATACGACCAAATGACTAATATTCTATTTGATTTTGCGGTGGAAAAGCTAAAATTTTGTTTGTTCAACCATAGTACGTAAAAACAATAATTTATTACTTTGTTTAAAATGTGATTTAAGAAATGTCATCGCTCATCTAAAAACACACTAAACAAACTTAAAAAAACAAATACTTAAGTAATCAAACCCACACTCATGGAGAATCAAGAGAAAGGTAAAGGAGCAACACGCTCCTAAGACCGAATATGGTTAAAATTCAAAGTACGATGCAAGTTGAGATAAAAAGCCAAGCTCAGATTCTTTTCGAGGAAAATCTTGTCAGAGAAAGAGAAAGAAAAAGATAAACGAGATGGGGCTTATACAGGTAGAGACCAGTGTCTTTCTCTAACAGATCCTAGAAGAGGATCTGCTGGCTAAAAGGCTTGAGATCCATTGGTAGAGTCAAGCTTAGCTATGGCGTAAAACCCATCATTCCTAACATGGACGGAACCCATTAGGGGGCATGATCACATATCTTCTAAAAAGGAAAAGCCTCCAAAGGATGCTATGGGCTTAAGAGCAAGCCCATCACTGAAATACACTCTGTGCCTCTCTACTCAATTGGCCCTTTGTTCCCCCAATGTAGGCCAGACAGGCTGATGCCCCTGATTTGGTCCTAATGGTTTGGGTTGATTTAAAATTTCAAGTTTAATTTATAATTTAATCAATGAACTATTAAAATAATATTTTCAAAATGCATCTAATGATAATTGATAAACAGTTCAACTTTTACAACTGTTTAGAAGTGAGTGAGCGCGATTGAAATTTTATGCGTGTGATGTTAAATCAAAATCAAAACAAGGATAAACAAGGATGGGTTTAATAACATCATTTTCAGGTTTTTTGTTTGTGCGTTTGTTTTTCAAGACATTTTTTTTTTTTATGCAATCTAGACATCATTTTCAAGTTTCTGGCAAACAAAAAACGATAGCATGGTAACTTAATTGTGTCATTCTCTTATGGACCCATCCATTCAGGCAAAATTGGTTAATATCATAATTGTCCTTTTCTTCTTCTTTGTAAATTGCTGCTATGTTTTAAACACTGACAATTATGCTTTTTTTTTTTTTTCATTTATGCTCAATTATTGGATTAGGAAAAACATGCAAATATAGAAAAAGATAGCTCAAATAATATAGTTCACACCTCCTTAAACTAGTATGAAAAATCCCATTGGTCAGCTTTGGCACTACAGACTATATAGAGTGTAGTATAGACCCTTTTGCACCTTCCTCACCATTAGTTGGACTGCCTAGGCCCTTAGAAGAGATAATTCACCTTGCTGCCTCCCATTGTTTTTGCCTTTCTTAAGGAAAATAAATAAATATTTGTATTTTATTTCTAAAGAAAAATATTATTTTTTAAAAAATACATTCATTGACAAATAAATTATAATTAAAATCTTTGCCCATGATCAATAATTTTCCACATGGCCTTGGAGGGTGAGGTAACATTCTAACCCAAATTATATGAAATTGTAAACTATTATATGTAGAATCATTTAACTAATGAAATTGTAATAAGAACCAAACAAAGCGAGAGCATATTGTTACAGAAGTTTTAAAATGATGGGGGAATCTTTAAAGGTAAGGGTAATCTCAGTTAATTTTTGAAATTTATCACTTTTTTGATAATTTAAATGGGCAGTATATTTTCTTTCTTGAAAGAGAGACTTGTCTGTTCTTTTTATTGTGTAGGAAAGAGGTCAATATCATGAGCACCTCTTTATGAAATGCCATCAATATGCTTGACCTAATCACAGGCTGTCCCTAGAGACCCTAAATAAATGATAGTTATGCCCTTGTTGAGGTAATAGAACAAGTCAACTAACTTCCTAATATATATATATATTTCATTTGTGTGTTGGATATGAAAAGCCCTAACAGGCCACGTGAATATTATCCTTGGAGGCCCCATTTCATTAAGGTCATTGTCCCTTTTTCGTGGTGGTTTATGCCTTCTTTTGCATCTTTTCCCATTTTCCATTCATCAGTGGCTAGAAAAGGACAAGTGGTGAAGGTCTATACTTTCCTTCTTTTCTCTTTTCTTTCCCATCCGTAATGGGTAGTTGAATTACTTGACATGGTAGTTTTGTAGAATTCCATCTAATATAAATCGAAATGGCCCCCAAAAAATAAATACATAAATTCATAAGTTCATCTGTTAATGTTTGTTACACATTTAAAAACAATTTATTTTATTAAGATTATAATTTTTTTACTAATAAATTCACACTCATTTTAAATAGAAGTTTATAAATAGCGTAACGAACTAAGAATGTAAAAAAAAAAAAAATCCTTAATTGGAAGGCCAAACGCAGCACTGTATTTTCGTGCTCTTGCGGTAGTTGCCATTGTTGAGAAAATGACCTACACTTCATTCCGTCCCTGATTTGGAACCAGAAGCTTCTTGAAAGTGCAGGACACTAAGTATAAAGTACCCTAATTGGGGTAAAAATTCTTTCAAGCTAAGTGTTGGTCACCTTGAACTTCATGTTTGAGCGAGATACGAGTTTCATTGACTATGGAAACGGGCAGAAAGTGAACGGTTCATCAATATTCTTGCCTATGTTTCAAGTTTTGAATGAGGTCAATACCCGAAAGAGGAAGCAGAGTACTGAAACGAGTAAGAATTCTTGTGAATTGTGAAGCGGAAAAGCAGAATGAAAAGAGGCATAATGTGAAGAAAACTGCTGAGCTTTAAGCTTCTTCTCACAAGGATAACAGTACCTATGTTCATAATTGCAATGGAGAAAAGGTGATAGCGCCAAGTAAACCGATTTGAATTCAAAATATCAAAAGATAAGTTTGCACATGGAGAGAGTAATCTCAAATTATATTAAATCAAAAGAAAAAGAGGCTTCATTGAGAATATTTAATCTAGCAGGCCCCCCCCCCCTTTTCTTTTTCAATGGTTCTTGCCTTCATGGGACGGCCATTCAGGTCCCACCAAGGTCTGGAAAGGGGCCCGAAAACTTTGGTTGTGGCCTCTGATTCCCGGAATGAACACCGTTTCAAACCGCAAGCATAATATTCGACAACATAATTGCAGGCCTAAATTAATTATTTAGAACATTAATCAAGATATCTAATTGATGATTCCCATCCTTTCCATGTTAAGCTTCATTTGCAAGCAAAGGATTAGAGAATTTAGAAAACAGATCCTTGCAAAGAGTGTGGATGAACACATCCCTCTCTTTTGCCACTAATCTATCCATCATCCCGAAAATCACAAGCAGTCAGCTATGTGTAATTCTTCAAAGATAAGGATTCATGGACTCAAATAAAGCATTCAATCTTTGCAGAAACAGATTGGGACCGATCAGAGAAGGGAATGATATCAATTCGGAGAATCAATACAAGTAAAATGTTCACAATTATACTATAAATTCGAAAGCAAAAGAAACAAAAGTAAAAGTATGATATAAGAGAGACATTAACAATAAACCCCACAAACAAGCAGCAGCAGTAGAAAGTGCTACTCTCTTTGCAGCCCTGAAATTATGGTCTCCAATTCATCCCTATGGAACCTACTCTTTCTCTGCCATTTTTCTTTATTTCACAACTCAAATATTCATAACAATTCAAATCAATATGGAGAGACTTTCTCCTCTTACCTCACTCATAACTACTCTGACCTCTTCTCTGTTTTTCCTTTTATGACTGACTATTCATGACATTCGAATAAGAACAATGCTGATGACTATGACTAAATTCTGCGGTGTACCAACCATTCTCATTCTGTTGATTATTTTTCCTCCATGAGCGACGAGAGTCGCGTTGTAAAAGAGAGCATAGTTGATGAGGTACAGGAAGAGGGGTATAGAGGATATGGCCGACAATGTATAAATTTTTTTGTTGTTGATGGAGGGAAGGATAGAGGAGAAAAGTTCTCAAAAGAATCAATAGAAGGGTGGCGGAGGTGGAGATGCGTACGATACTCCAAAGACAGGTGGCAAAGGCCCTTCATATACAGGAGCAGGTGGAGGGCTTCCATATATAACCGGAGGAGGTGGAGACGGAGAAGGCGGAGTTTCACACGGAGGCGGTGATGGTGGCGGAGGAGAATGGTATACTGGTGGTGGTGGTGAAGTGTAATGAACAGGCGGTGGTGGTGAACCATAGTGAACAGGAGGGGGCGGTGGAGGAGAATTATAGTGAACAGGGGGAGGTGGTGGGGAGGCATATACAGGTGGTGGAGGGGGAGAGGGGGATGGGGGTGGTAAATAGGGTGTGGGGAGAGGGGGCGGTGGTGAATGCTCTTCACAAGGTGGTGGAGAAGGAGGTGGAGGTGGTTCTATACAAGGTGGGGGAGACGGTGGGGGTGGTGAATGGACAGGGGGAGGAGGAGAATGGACCGGAGGAGGAGGTGGCGGTGATAAGTAGGGATAAACAGGCGGCGGGGGCGAGTGAGGAGGCGGTGGAGGTGAATGATGAGGTGGCGGAGGCGAACTGTAAAAATAAGTCGGCGGTGGGGGGGGAGAATACGGGAGTCGGTGGTGGTGGTGAATTTGGTGGCGGTGGCGGTGGCGGTGGAGATCGGGTACAATATGGTGGCGTTGGAGTTGGTGAAGGTGGTGGAGGAGATGGCGGGGGAGGTGATGGTGGAGGAGGCGACACAGAAGGTGGGGGAGGTGAAGGTGGGGGCGGAGGTGGAGGCGGAGAATAGACTGGCGGGGGTGGTGGCGGAGAATAGATCGGAGGAGGAGGAGGAGGTGGAGAATAGACCGGCGGAGGTGGTGGTGGGGAATAAACCGGCGGAGGCGGTGGTGGTGGAGGAGGTGGGGGTGAATACACCGGAGGTGGCGGTGGAGGCGGAGATTGGGGAGTGTAAACAGGTGATGGAGGAGGGGGTGAGGGAACAGGTTGGGGAGGGGAAGGTTGGGGAGGGGAAGGAACAAATGGTTTACATCTAAACGAATTACAATCCACAGGCCGAGACAAGAACGACTTACATTGTGCCGCTGACCTCTGTAATGGCCTCGCCGGCAAGCAGTTTCTCCGATCATCGAAGGACGGCAAGCTCAGGCACACCGGCGGCTCCCCAGTGAAAAAGTTATATGAATACGTAAAGTTCTTGAGATTTGGGAGCATACAAATGCTCGCTGGAATTTTTCCAGAAAGCAAATTGTGAGCTACATCCAACTGCTCAAGGCTCACCATGCCTCCAATGGTGTCTGGTAAGGGACCCAAGAGCTGATTGAAGCTCACATCGAACACTGTCAAGTTCTTCAGCAAACCAATCTCTGAAGGCAAGCACGAACGGAAGGCATTGTTCATCAGAATGATCTCGTTCAGGTTCGACATGTTGCCCAAGCTCGCCGGGATGCAGCCATGGAACTTGTTGTTGGCGAGAACAATGACCGACACCGGAGAGTTCCCAAAATTGTCTGGAAGATCGAACACAAAACGATTGTGGTTTATAAAGATCGCGTCCAGATCCTTGTCGAAAAGCTCTTTAGGCACTGTCCCTTCAAACTCATTGAATCTCAGATCCAAGAACTTGAGAGTGGGAAGCCTCAAAACCACCTCCGGGAACTTCCCGGCAAACCTATTGTTACTGAGATCCAGTTCAAACAGCAGTTTCAGTCTATCAAACTTGTCGGGAACAGTACCACAGAACCTGTTGGAGTTGATATGGAAGAGAGCAAGATCCACGAGTAGTCCAAGCTCTTCCGGCAAATACCCAGCAATGTCACCGTGGTTGAGATCAATGCCGGCGACGGTACGAATCTTGGGGTTGTCCAGCGCACGAGTACAGTAAACCCCAGTATAGTTACAAACATTAGGTCCAACCCAATTGGCAGTGAGATTTAGCGGATCGGAAAGAATGGCTTGCTTCCAAGCTTGTAAAGCTATATAAGCATTTCTAATGCGATTGTTCTCGAAAACCAGAGATGGGTCAACAGTGACATCTTCTCCTCTGTCGCCGAACTCGTCTCTATAGTAAAGAAGCTGACGTTGCCTGATGTACATGACTTCAGCGTCGGTGAGAGCTCCATGGTTGGAAATGGGGACATCGGTGGAGGCAGAGAGAGAGAGAGTGCCTAGGAGGAAGGCAATGAGAAGAGGAAGATAGACCTTCTTCTTCATCTCACATCCGGCATATGAGAAACCAAATGCCACACTTTCTTCAAGCTCTCTTCAGCTACCACTTCCTCTTTCTCTGTGATTTTCAGGCGAGACTGGAAGTGGATTTTGCAGAAGCGTCGACCTTGAGATCTGAGGAAAATGCAGGTGTAGAGAGAGAGAGAGAAAGAGAGAGACTTGGGTGAAGAAGGAGGAAGAAAGAGGGTTTGTTCTAGGGATTTTGGAGCTGTGTGAGTATATGAACGAGTGAAGAGCAGGAGAGTGGGCCAGAAATAATTCATCTCACGACAGCTAAATCACAGCTCAACTCAACTCTCAAAAGCCCACAGTATTCTCTCTCTTCTTTTTTTTTTTTTGGCTCTTTTTAATTCATGAAATAATTATGTTATTATTGGTTTTTTGTGTGTGTCGCTTTTGGATTTTTCATATTAAAAAAGAAAACACCACCTGACGCAGTTTAAATTGAGCTCCTGCCTTTAACGTTTGGAATAAATTCGTAGACGCGGAACCGCACCACCCAATTTCAACTCATATTTATCTATTAATAATTCATTGTTTCAATTGTGACTCATAATTTTAAATGATTTGCAGCTTGTAACAACCTCATTGGTTTGACAATAATCATTTTTTTATAGAAAAAAGAAAGCTGTTAGCATGATTGTAAAGTTTAATGGAGAGGTCGATGGTGCCGAATTTCGGCGAGTTGACCGGCTAAACCCGTTAGTCGAGTATCTTATTTCATTTATAATTACGTACAAACTTATTTTACATAATTTTTACTTATTAAAAAATTAAAAACAGACATACGCGGAGCTACTGTAGCACAAACTGGCAGATATGGGCAATAAGGAGGAAATGTTGATTAAATAATTATTTAACCTAGAAAAGAGAGATTCCCCTAATTGAATTATTATATGTAATAATTGTTAAAATTGTAAAACATTTAATTGTGCTGTAAAGAATGTGCGTTTACTCCTTGGTTCGTCGTTTAAATAGAACCCAACGGCCATCCATCCTATGCGGAAACGACAACTTTAGATCCCATTCCAATTTTTCAAACCCTAGGCAGTTCGGTGTTGCGCGTCCGCATCACCGTTGTGCCAGGTCAGCCGGTGGTGCCTCAGTGGGGTCCACCACCATACTCCTCAGATAAATAAACACGTCCATTGCGATACGGAAATTGAAAAGAGACAAGGAAGCGCAAGTGCTTTGATTGGGACCCACGCGTCACGTCGTGCCCGGCTGGATCGTCGGCGCTGAGGGTCGTGGGCCCCACCTCTTCCACTGCATTGTTGTGCACCGCGTCCGCATGCGCGTAAACGCGCACCGCATCCTCATTATTCTCCACTGTGGCTTAGCCTTTTTTTGGTATCCTTAATTGACTAAATCATCCTCCACCCAATTTAAATTGCGTAATGGCCGTTCAACGCGGTTTGCTTTGGCTACAGTTTGAGGTGTAACATTGAATACAGCGGAGGATTTTCTTTTTCTTAAGGAAATTACTAATTTAATTTCTTACAAAATTTTTTTAATTAATAAATGAGAATTAACACAATGATTAACTTATAATTTAAACTTGTTTAAATGATATTTTCTTCTAAAATAATATTATTTAGGAAAATCATACAAAGTTAAGTGATTCGGCTTCTTTTCGAATAAAATTTGCTTAAATAATATTGTTCTAGTAGATATTGTAATATAGATAGATTAATAATTACTGAGCTTTCATTTAATAATTGAAAAAAGTTTATGTAATGGGGGAGTATATTGATTAAAAAAATCAGAGACTAAATAAAAGAAATTATCTATGAATGATTAAATTAAAAAAAAAAAAAGTCATCTTTCATACATTAAATTATTATTATTTTTGTGGCCTGAGATAGAGTGGCGGATGAGAACAGATAAACAAAGGAAGGTTCCATATGTAAATTGCGTTTGTGGTTTTGGTTAGTTGGATTGGCAGTGCTGTAGTGCAATTTAACTGGAATCAAAAGTACTTTCTTATAATGGAACCATTTTGTTTTTCGCCAATAGTAGTAATGGAACTTAATTTGTAAGAATTATGACTAATAGGCTTTTATGTTTAAAAGAAAATAACATGAAGGATTTTCAATAATATTAAGGATTCTAACTTTATAAAATTGATATAAAAAATTTAAAAATTAAAATTCTTCTTAAGAATTAAAAGATAGTAATAATTCCATCAGTCATTTGTAATTTTGAGATCCTTAGATAATAATTTTGGTTGTTGATAAAAAAAAAAAGATAATAATTTTGTTTTTTAAAAGAAATCAATTTTAAAAATTTGTTAATACTAATTTTATAAAATTAAAATCCTTAAACATCATTTTCGGTGTATTCTAATGCTGTGATGGGCTATTTTATTGTTTCGCTTCGCATCATTTCATCCCAAAAAAAAAAAAAAAACCCTTTAAGTAGGGGACTTCAATATTGACTTCTTTTGCTTTTATGAAAACAGCACTTGACATCCGGGACATATATATATATTTTTATAATACACTACAATATTTTTTTTTTCAATATCTCACAATTCTTTTGATTTATAGGTTTCACTATAATCTTTTTCTAATTATTGTTTAAAAGAAAAAAAAATTCCAAAATCAAGCAACACAGTTCTTTGTCAATATATGTCGATAGAAATAATTTAGTATAATTATATGCATCTAGTGTAATTGAATCTAAGTTTAATATAAAAATCACAAAAAAATTATTGACAAAGGGCTTACATACAAATAAAATTAATTCATGTGTAAAACTGATATTATTTTTATTTCACTTAATTTTTTTAAAATTACTCATCTCGTCCTTATTATAATTTTATTTAATCTTTATTTTAGTTTTTATAGTCAACAAATTTATTATTGGGTCCCTTATGTTTCAACATAGCTAATTATGTACCACATTAACACTTTAAATATATATAATTTAAGCTAATTCATATGTGCTGCTTAGTATAAATTGCATTACTTACCATATATATGAGTAAATTTTACTTTATTATTTACTTTTATCTAATTCTTTGACATAAAATTATATAAATTCAAAATTTAAATGTATAATTAACTATATGAGTAAAATTAATGACACATTAACAAAAATTTAATAACAACAATTAGATCAAATTTTTTTAAAACTGTGAAATTTTGATTACAAAATTTTAAACTATTTGAATGACGCATCCAATAGAATAATTTGACTTAATTTTTTCATCTAATCCAAACTCAATCAGTTTGTAAGGAATCCCACATATCCAGCAACAACAAATAAAAAAAATGTAACGATTATATAACATAAATGTTAGTTTTATTAGTGCAGGTTCATTGACAAATTAATGAATGTTATTGACTTGTTGTAACTTGTTTAACAAAATTAATAATTTTTAATGTAATGTATAATAAACAATAAGGAATATAATTGTAACAAACAAATTTACCCAAGTTATGATTTGTTTGACAAGGCAAACCAATTCTAAGGTACAATAAATTAATATTGATTAGTAATAACATATAATAATTGGTTAAGGTCAGAGAACAAGTTTTGTAAACAAGGATCAACCACTCCCATTTAGTATGCTTTTATTTTAAATGGAGTTATCAAATGGTATCCAATCATAAGAACAATCTGAATTATTGTTTTATACTCACTCAGATCAGCACTCACTATCACTAAGTAATTAAAATAGTATTAGTTTTAGTTATAGTTTTTGGTTTTTGCTAAGTATTAAATAAAATAGCATTTGTTGGAGAAAGGAAAAGAACGTAGAAGATTGAGGATAAAGAAAAATGGGAGATGCTTACGTGGCAGTACTTGCCACGTATAAGGACAAAATTGCCAGCCAGCGAGGAAGACGTTGAGGTTTTAGGGACACGTGTCAGGAATTGGACGGTCCATGTCTTCATAGAAGATAATATTATTTGGAGAAACAATAGGCATGGCGTTGGAATGGGACCCACGTGGGGGCTGACTCCTTCGTCACCTCAGATATTGTTGACTTGGAATTGTTCTTAATCAAATTTACCACTTTTCTATTTTTCTTTTAATGCAAATAATTTTGTTTTTTTAAATGCAAATCAAAAGCCACACGTTACATTCGAACAGAGCTTGATTGATATACTCATCCCTTACAAGGGGATAGGAATGGAAAACTTGCTCTGATACAAAATCTTCTGTCAGTTTGCAGAAATCCTGTCCCAAGATTTGCACTTGCAAAACATAAATAAGATTAGAAATGACATCTTACTATTGAACAAACACAATTGTACGGATTGTTGAGTCAAAAAATAAAAAGATGCATTTCAAATTGATCTTTGTCAAATTTGCCATCCTTGTATATGTTTGTAAATTTTTACAACAACAGTCTGAGGAAAAAAGAAGGGAGAAAAGAGAAAATAAAATTATCATTAAAAAAATACAAATATATAAAACATTTTTATATTATTTAGATAAATATAATTCTTAAATTCAAATTTTTTTTGAATATATTATGTGTATATATTTTTATCATTTAAAATTAAAATTTATAAATACCAACTATAAAAAGTTGCTATTAATAAAAAAAGATTAAATTAGTATGTTAGTTTCTTAACTTTATTTAATGTTTCACATTGGTTTATTAACTTTAAAGTATTTTAAAATAGTCCTTTAAATTTATTTAATATTTTATATTAATTATTTAATTTTAAAATATTTTAAATTAGTCATTTAATTTTAAAATATTTTAAATTGGTCCTTTAATTTTAAAAGTTAAGGGATCAATTTAAAATTTTTTAAAAATATTTTAATTTAAAATATTTTTTTAATATAAAATATTTAAAGCAAATAATTTAGAAATATATAAAAGTTTTTTTTACTAATAAAATTATTAAAAAGTCATGTAAAAGCATTTTTTTTTAGTTTAATCACTTAGAAAAAAAAAACACTTATCATAAAATTTTACAAACTAAAAATACTTCAAAAATTCACTAAAATAAAATATTTTTAAAAAATAATATTTATTTTGATATGAATTATATATAAAAATAATATTAAGGATAGATTTTTATATTAAAATAAATATTATTTCTTAAAGTATTTTATTTTAGTGAACTTTTAAAGCATTTTCTAATTTTTAAAATTTTATAATAAATATTTTTTTATTTAAGTGATTAAACTAAAAAAGTATGTCTATATGATTTTTTTTAATTTTATCTGTAATTTTTTTTATATATTTTCAAATTACTTGCTTTTAATATTTCATATTAAAATAAATATTTTAAATTCAAAATTTTTTGAATTGGTCTCTTAACTTTTAAAATTAAAGAACCAATTTGAAACATTAAATAAAATAAAATTTTAAAAGTTAAGGGACTAATTTAAAACATTTCAAAATTGAAGAACTAATTTGAAATATTAAATAAAGTTAAGAGACTATTTTGAAATATTTCACAATTAGGGACTAATTTAGAATATTAAATAAAATTATGAGATTATTTTAAAATACTTTATAATTAAGGGACTAATTTAAAATACTAAATAAAGTTAAGGGACCATATACTAATTTAACCTAAAAGAAATAATTTTGGGATGTAACCAAAATTACAATTTTTTTTTTTAAATACTCTCACACATCATTTGTACAATTGTAATTAAAGGTCAACCCAACCCACCTAACTACATTAAACCAGCTACATTAAACTTGCTTAGGATTAGGTTAGACTAAGTCAAACCAAAAAAAAAAAATTAAAGGATGAGATCACCTTGTTAATCAATTTAACTCAATTTGATTTTATTATTAATATATATTAGAGATTTATACAAACATTTTTATTTTTTAAGGATACAATTTTATAATAATTTATATACAAATTTTATTTTATTTTTGTGTCATTTTATAATTTTTACTATTTGTTTTGAGATCTAACCAACCTAACCCACGTATTTCGATGTTTGTTCAACCCTCATTATAACTATATTGATTTGGAATTTAGATGGAATTCAGAGGAATAATACCACAGCCAAGCATGTCCTCATTGGACTCACAAGGAACAAGAAGGAACTTATAAAACAACAAAGAAAGAAAGATGTCTTGCCATTTAAGACTTCACCATTTTCATTTTTAAGCACCCTAAAGCGTTGTAAATGGAATAAAGAAAAAGCAAGTGTTGCTTTCATCTCTCCCTAAGCAAAGTGGAGGAACAATCAATGTGAACGAAAATGAAATTCAAATATTTGAAGGGAAGATAAAAAGGAAACGCTGACCCATTCCCCTTTCTCTTTTTTCTTTTTTTAATTTCATTCTTTTAATTTGTTTTCTTGCATATATTAAAATAAAAAAAAAAGAAAAAAAGAAAACGTGTGACAAAAGAGAGCCAGCATGTTTTGAAGTTGTTAACATTAATTTAAGCATTTTTTAATTAGATTCATTTTGTTCACTTCAGTTAAAACTAAAAGCATTAAAAACTAATAATAATAATAATAATAATAAAAGGAAAGGAAGGCATCGAGGAGAGGCATAAAGAGAGAAAAAGACGCGGCAACACCAATTACGGAGAGATTCAAGAAGTCAAAGCTTGACTCTTGGACATGCTTCTCCTCCGGAAAATGATGTGCCCACATGCAAAATATATTTTAAAAGAATACATTTTAAAATGAAAAAATAGTAGGGAGAACATAATTACAAGTTTAAATTATTATAAAATATGAGTAATTAAATAATCAAGTTTGAATATGTAAAATTTATTTTTATTTTTAATTAACAATTAATCACATATTTTTTAAATATAATTTAAAATTTAAATGAGCTAATCCTTCCATCCACCGCTACTTTTATTTTCTTATCAACTTCTTTAGTTATTTATTTACATTAGCCTCCTCATTATTTTTCATGTAAATTTCAAATTTGCTGATGCTAGAGACGTGGTTTGCTGTCTGCACAACATGTTTAGACTTTAGGCTACGTTTAAGTTAAGAGGAAAGATTTTCATGGGGATGGAAATAAAAATTGAAATTTTAAATTATAATTGGCATGATATAAAAATAAATAAAAATATTTTTTATTTATATATTTAGTAGAGTAAAAATATTAAAGAAATAAAAAATTGTACATGTGACTATAATATCTATAGTATACAAAAATTAAAATATTTATTTTTATTTACCAATAATAAAAAATGATATATATATATATATATATTTTTTAATAGTGTTTAAAATATTAAAATCAAACGTTTATTTGGGTGTTCCTGCTGCAACTTTTATTTGGGGTAAATAAGACTTTTTACTATGCTTTGAGTGTGTACATTTACTTTCTATCCAAATATGGATGGAAAGCACAGCGACTCAGTAATGTGACAACGGCTTTCATAAAAGAGAGCAAATTAAGTCTACCAAATGTGAATGGCTAATTGTTCTTTTCCATTGCAGTTTCCTTTTCACTGTTTGCACTGCTACCAAACGCGACCATAGGGTTTGGACCCAAGAATCTTAAGGAATGAGCTTGAGAACATATTTTTTTTTTAATACGATATAATAATTAGTATATATTATTAAATTTATTATTATAATAATTATATTCATTAATTACATAAAAATATATTAATTCTTTAAGGATTATTAATTATTAAATTAGTTTATCTTTTAAGTAACTATTTAATAAAATCTTATTTTATATTTAATAATTATTTCATCCTTATTGTTGGATGTATCAACGCTCTTCTTAAAATAGGCAAACTGATTGGAAAAAAAAAAAGCCTACTGACCTGATGGTATGGAATATATAAATGTTATTATCTTCTCATCTGATTTTTTTTTTAATTTTATGTAATTTTATGACGATTTGAATATTAAAAGTTATTGTAAATTGTATTAAACTCAAGTCTTGTTAAGAGAAAGGTTTTTTTTTTTTAAATTAACATGTAATATTATATCGTTATAATTATTATTTAATAATATTTATTTATTTATTATTTTTTAAAGTGTGGATATTAAAGTTATTTTTATTTATAAAATTAATTTTTTTATTTTTTTTATTCTGTATATCAAATAATAATGTTTCATTCAGTTTTTTTGGGTATGGTCAAAATTACATTTATAATCTCAAGTTACATGTCAGGGGTGAAATGTGTGGCGCCTTCGTCTTACTTCTTACATCACGAGAATAATTATGGCATCCATCACTTGTATAGGTCAGTGTATTATAATTTATTTACTTTTTGGTAGAAGGAGATTAAAGGAAAAGGAAAAGGAAAATGAATTTATTAAATAATTCTGTATGATGTATATTTTGTAGAATTAAAAAAGAATTTATTTCTATTTTATAAGCATATGAATCAAGACTAATTATTATGCTTGATTTATGTTGGATTTATTGTGCTCTTATTATTATTTTTTTATTTTAATATTATTTTTAAATAAAGACATGAAAGTCATTTTTTCGTTATTTTTTTGTTTTTATTTATTTTAAAATACTAACAAAATGATATTTTTATTTATTTTTATATCTTATTAAATATAATCACTCCATTCTATTTGCATTATTATCTTCTTTTCATTTTTATATCTAATAATTTTATATATCAAAACGGCCAATTAATTTTTGGGAGCCAACTGTGGTAAATGGGAGAAGTATCATGAAGTCTATTCAAAGATGAGAAAAAGAATTTTCACAAAGTACGTTCTACGCTCTCTTCGTGCAACCCACTCTAAGGTCGTTTTCTTCTTCGACTTGTTCTTCTTCTTTTTTTTTTTTTGGTTGTGTAGAATTTTCACACAATTTATAATATTAACGTATGGTCTTCTACTTTTTGAATAATTATTATTACCTTGACCTTTCGTGTGTGTCTTTTTCTCTCCATATAGAGAGTTATGTGAATTGTGAACAAAGTCAAGGCTTCAATTTGCACGAAATCAAAACTGAAAATTTTCAAGACAATTATAATGGAAGTAAGGGTTCACATGCTGCTCATCTATTCCGTCCCAAAAATTTATTTTATTAACATTCTTCACGGAAGGCCTGCTTTTAAAATAATTACACTATTTACATTCTTCATTTGTGTTGTGTATGGATCTCATCAATTTTCTTATCTAATTATACCAAGTGTCTATCTCTGTGTCTGTCTTCTTCCCTCGGGTCCTCTTGGCTTTATATATCAAATGTTACACTGAATGAAGTGGACAAGACAATAATAATAACCTACGCCTGTTATAAAGAAACTTCAAATTGTTTCTGCTTGCTTGTTTCTTCCGAGGCAATTGTCATCGAACCAGTTGACTGAATAAAGATAGCTTGGTCAGGAACAAACTACCACCACCACCGGTTCAAACGTCTAAGCCATAGCGTCTATAAACCAGAGTTTTGTGGTAGATATGGCAAAGAATAATTTTATTGATATCTCAATATTATTTTTTTCTGTAAATTGAGTCTAGAAAGAGATACACACACACAACCTTTTATTATTATAAGATTGTGCCTAGGTCCAAATTAATAATGATCTTTTATTATTCTAAGATTTTAGGGATAATAAGAGAACCTCTTAGACTTTCCTCTCTAGATCTAAATTTTTCTCTTATTCTCACTCACTATAGAGTTTCTTTTATCTTATAATTATGTAAATACCCAGCAGGGTAGAACCCCTTAGAAAATTTCCTAAATCAAAATACAAAATTAATTCACGTGACACTTTGCTCCCTGATTCTTTTGCACCATGCAGAATTTATATGTCAGCGCGGCAGTACTGAACACCTTGTTAAGCTGGTATGCCTTTTTGCTATCCCTAGATAGTTTTCTCTGATCTTAACCCATATATTGCAACAATAAATAGATCAAATTAAGTATAAAATACATATAAACATGTCTTTAGACTTTTTAGTAAAACTGAGATTATTTATCTTTATTTATAATTAATTTAATCTATTAAGCAAAATTAATAAAGTCTATGGGGGTCTTAACTCTGAATTTTGAGATATATACTATAGGAATTTCTTTTGGATATGTTTTCTTACTTTTCACTTGTTCTTTCATTAAAACCAGTAGTATGAATGCTTTAAGGGACGTTTTGTGAGAATGGGCACCCTGATTTGTTAATAACGTTGGCACCATTAGCTCGTGGCTATGAATGCCTTGCAAGTTAGGGCTACCTTCGTCTCTCTAAAGACAATAACACTGAAGATAATTTTCGTACCGTGTAAAACGGATATAAATGGTAAGGGATGGGAAGCAGATCAAGATACAAAAACTTAAGATTGTCCCTTATCAGGAACTTCCCGTGTGGTGCCATGTGCTTGGTTCTCATCCTATCATTATCAGGGACCTAGTGCCCCAAGAAGATAAGAGTGCCCCAAGAAGATAAGATAGTGTCTTTCCCCCTTCATAAAGGGACCAAGGTTTTCCATGGTTTGTGGCATTGGTCTCTCTCATCCGGCAAAATCAACACCATATTTACTGTATCTTATTACCCTATACATACTTATATTGACATTCCCTAGCTACCTTTGTTATTTCCATTGAAGACTACAAATTAACTCTCATTTGACAAAGGAAATGCATTTTTTTAACGTTAAATTGTATAAAATTCTTTTAAATTTTGAATCATATATAAATAATTTCTTTTATTTTTAAAACCTAACAAATCTTTCTAAATTTTTTAATTTGTACAAATAACCCTCTATCATTAGTTAATTTATTATTTCACTAACGAAATGTAATACATTAATAACAATAATCACGTTAAACTTTATTTTTTTGGTACAAATAAAATTTTTAAACTTTAGATTTAGATTGTGTACAAATACTTTCATAAACTTTAAATTATGTGCAAATAACTCTTTTAATATATCATACTCTATTAGTAAAATAACAAACTAATTAATAATAAAAAATTATCTACACAAATTTAAAAGTTTAAAGGGATTTATTGTTAAATTTTAAAAGTTAATAAATTATCTGCACATGACCTAAAGTTCATAAGGGTTATGTGTAATTTAACTACTTTTTAATCTTGAAAGATACATCAAATTGAATTCTTTGTTCCTTCTTTTAGAGCCAAACTATCTAGATCCCATTTGAATACTCTATATTTCAATTTTTTTAAATTCTTAATCATCTAATTATTATTTCTTATTTTAAAGAAATAAAAATATAAAATGAAAACAACCTTCTAACTTTCATTACACAGACAATCCTTCCTAATAAAAGTTTATTTTCAATTTGCATTTGCCTTTTTCAAAATTATAAAAAATAATCAAAATAAAAAAAATTTGAAATTTAAACCATCCAAATCTATCCCATTGGAGCAATAGAAAATTTGAGTTATGTATACTTATCTCAACTACTTTATTCTTGAATTTTAAAAATACACAATTTAGTATTTGAAAATTTTTCTCTCGTTACTCATTAATTCCCTGTCAATAAAAAACGAGACAAAAATAGGCAAATTTACAGGTTTCAAGGCTAATGAGTAGTAAATCAAGAACTTTTGAGAGATTGGATGATATATTCCTAAGATTAAGAGACCAAATATCTTTTTGAGGACTAAAATTACGTTTCCTCTATTAAATACCCAAGAGGCCAAGTAGATATGAATTTGCATAATAATCAATGTATTTGGCATATAATCCATGGGCCACATATAGAAGGAAAAAGAAAAACCAACGAGGTGAAATGAGATTATATTATACGATGATCAATCATTTGAGGATTATATAACAAATTGCAGGCTGAAGTGTTAATTTAACCTTGAAGATCTTTTCAGAGAGAGTGGAGAATCAGGAAGTGGGCAAGCAAGCTCAAAACTCAACTGTAGTTATCACCTGAACATGAGATCCACTTACTCCCACTTTACCTTTTCCCCCATTTTTAATGCTCTGTTCTTATCTCATGTGAACTTAGATAGAGAAAGCGACAGAGATACTTGGAAGAGGCTAAAACTATGCATTTCCCCCCCAACCCATGAACTTGTCGGCACGTTAGAACAAACAACTTGAGTTGTTGTGTTGATCAAACTAACCGTGACAAATTTGATTAGTTGCAAAACGCGTATTCGGAGAAACCCCACATCCTCAGGGAATACGCAACCTTTTAAATGCCAGCTCAGTTCGCATATCTGATAGAAGAGAGTAAGCTAAAATACATATAAATGCAAAAGACGCTTGTGATTCTTTTAAAAATTAATCTGCGTTTAGCTTAGCACATTTTTAGTAGGATTCTGGTCCTTTAAGTCTCCGACCACCTTTGTGTTTCCCGAAATAATGCTAATCCAAAGGTAACCGTATGACTGGCCATGATTGGGACATTCTTCAAAGATTATGGGCTTAGATTGATTAAGAATGTGAAAAGGTATTTAACTAGGCAAAAAGAAAAAAAAAGGGAGACAAGCGGACAAAAACAGGCAAGGCAGATTATAACTAACATACTAGTGCTAAACTGCAATTATTGTAACATAATACTATGTATTATATTGATTCATTTTTGCTACCGAAAAAAAAAAAGGAAAGAAAGAAAAAGAAAACACACCATCTGAGGCACCTGGTCCCCTGGGGTTACCTGTTTCTGGCCCACTGCCAACCTGCTACAAGTTGTAAAGCATATTGAAAGAAGAATCCGATCGAGCGACATATGCATGAGATCTCCAAAAGCACTCCTCCTCATTTTTCCCATTCATTTCTGTATGCCCTTCTGGCTCTGTAAAAGCGAAATGGTGTCACACGAATAATTACTCATATAAGGAACTGAAGAGGCACTCTGGAAGGAAATAGCAAAGATCACCCTGCAATTGGTAGAAAATACATGAATCTAAAGCTGGGGGCCAAAAACTAGGATACGGGCCAAGAAAAATGCTGACAAAGCAACAATCACTTGCCATAACACAAATCAGCATCTGCATTGCTTCAGTGGTTAGATACGTGGGCGCACTACACTAGCATAAAATTGTCCGTGGACTAGAATTTTAATTAACCAGAACCCTACCTAGCAATTGGATAAGTGAATGCGATGTTACTCTAAAGCATTCATGACGATTGTATATTGCAATAACAGAATCTTGGCATTTGGTTAGCGATAGCATATAAAGTTCAACTTTTATTATTCCCTTTATGCTGAAGGCGAAGATAGAGATGGGGAAGCAGGCAAACAGAAAGAAAGGGAAAATTACATGATCATGATGATCTTCCTAAAGTTATTGCGGGTGTTAGGCACAATCTAACAAGTTTATCATATTAACTAAAAATGCTCCACAGAAAAATATTAAATCTATATGTTATTAAACGAATTGTACACATAATTCAATTTATATAAAAAGAAAACTTAAGTACAATTTTAAGTATTTACTATCAAGTTTTTTAATAAAATTATGACATGTTGGTCAACTTTTTTGAAAGAACCAATAATGTGGTTGAGTTATTTTTTTTTTAAAAAAATTTCACATGTTATATTTTTATTAGATAACCTGATGGTAAACACTTAGAAAATTTTACCCAAAATTTTGTCCTTTATACGCAAAAAAAGGTTCAGAATAGAAGATTCCAGAGATTGGATCCCATGTATCTGATAAATTCGTCATTGCTTCTTACTGAAGAAAAACTTGGCCTAAAGAAATTTCAAAAAGCTTTGTTTTTGACCTTTTCAAGTCAGCAACAAAAAATGCAGATCAAATGTTCAGCTTGAGCTACGCAAATGCAAAAAGAAACTATATCATAAATGTTAATTATTTATGAGGATAGAAGTAAATAGACTTGTGAAGAAATGTAATTACAAAAACTATGCTGACATGGAAACACCTGTTCGGGCCTGAACATGTAGTGTATTACAGCTGGATCAAGCTTAATATTACCTATTGAAGTGGCGCAAGCATTGCCATCTCAAACATAAAAAAGAAGCAAAAATGATATAGGTATCAACAAATCAACACCATATGACTACTGATATAGAAAGAAAGTCATCGAATTTGCCCTTAATTACCTATTTGTTTGCTTCCTCCCAATTTTCCCAGTACAACTGTTCAACAATTGACCAAAGATTCCACTAAAGGAAAATAGAGTAAATTTTAAGTGCATAAAGGCATGTAACTCCTATATGAAAATTATAATGAAACTCAGGTTTTAATTCTTGAATAGGTATATACTGATTTTCTGAGTAAGAAGTACTGTATTTCTCTGAGAACTGCAAGAAACAAGAATCCTAACCTTTTTAATTTTGAAATGAATGTTCAGATGGGACGCAGCAATTTAGGACAAATTAATGCAACGTTTTGATCTTTTACATGCTAGATTCCATGCATAGTTGTGCTGTAAAATTTATTTTTAAATTTAAGTTGTACTCTTTTAACTGTAATAATACCCAAAATACTCTTCCATTTTATCCATCCCACTTGAATCTTATGGTTTATATCTTCTTCTATTTCCACGTCCTCTTCCATTTTATCCATCCCACTTGAATCTTATGGTTTATATCTTCTTCTATTTCCACGTCCTGATAAATCCAAGATAAGTATGGTGTGTTATTACAGATAGAAGAGTACCGCTTAAACTTAAGGACAAGTTTTACCACACAATTTTAAGAGCAACAATGTTGTATTGGCTTGAGTGTTGGCCAATAAAAAGCTAATAGGTGAATAAGTTTAATGTTGTAGAGATAAAAATGTTGCAATGGATAAGTGGACATACCAAATATGATAGAATTAGAAATGAATACATTAGAGAGAAAGTTGGGGTTGCATCTATTATAGAAAAGATTGTAGAATGGTATCTTAGATAATTTGGACATATGTGGCGAAGACCTATAAAAGTCTCAGGAAGAAGGGTAGATAAGATGAAGAGTAGTCCAACAATTAAAGGTAAAGAAAAATCACGAAAAACTATAGGCGAATCTATTAAGAAAGTTTAGACTTAAATAGTTTATCTAAAAATATGATTTATAATAAAACTTAATGGCGTCGTTTGATCCATGTGACTAATCTCACTTAGTGGGAAAAGGCCTATTGTTGTTGTTGTTGATTCCATGGATAGTTGAAATGGCCGTGATTTGGCCATTTCATAGGGTAGCCACATCAGACAGCTGATGTTTTCTTTAAGTTTAATCACAGTATTAGAGGATAAAAAATGCATTTTTATCTTCTTTTTTTTTAAGGGAAAGGGGCCAAGGGGGGTCCAAAACAAAGCAATCCTGTTTATGTTTGAATCTTTGACACATCAAAAGGAAAGCCCTGCAATGAGTGTCAATTTTTTTTTTTGGTTGACCAATAGATTGTCAAATATCTTGCAGAAGTAGCCTTATGTAGAGAATATCTAAACATCTCATAATATAAGTGACGGATAAATAACCCAGTAATTTGAAGTAGCAATACAAGACATAATATTTAGCACCATAGATACGATAAATTGATAATGGTTTAGGAAGAATACCAAGTACGTTCAAGATTACCAATAGACAAAGCACTTGATAGAGGCCTCAAAAGGTACGGTCAAGGTCAGGTCTAATAAATCATAAAATGGGGTTATTTCATTGTCTGGTAAAATGGCAGCCAAAAAGAAATATAAAAATTTAGAGCAATAATATATGAAAAAGCCATTATATTTTATTAATTAGATGGTGATAAGAAGACCAAAGGGAGATTATTCTACGATAACAGAAACAAAAAGGACTAGTGCAAATAAACTAACCAGTGTGAATAAATCTCAGAATTTCGACCAGATCAACAGTGATTTAAGGCGACAATGCTCTCGTCATCGGTATCCCACTTTTCTTCACCTTCATTGTTATTTATGACCACACACCCTTAACTGAATCAGCATCCTTGTCTATGGCCTTGTCTTCGCTCTTATTCTCCCTATTTGCATTTATCTCCTAAAAAAATAGCCGTAGAACACTTTTAGGACATTATTCATGAGACAGAAACTAAACCAAGTCAACATCAATATTAAGAGATGCTAACAAAAAATATTTTACAAAGTGACAGCATGTGGCAGACAGACATTCATTTAATAAAAAGCAAACGAAAAAAGTTTGCAGGGCAATTGGTTCACCCCTGTGGTAATTTCAAAGAATTGATTCTTTCACTACTTAATAAGCATTGTCCACAAAAATTAAAAATATTTTCCTGAAGCTTCCTACGCTCTCCAAATAAAGGGAAAAATGGTAGAAGAGCATCAACTTCAACCATCCATAACAATCCCTAGCACTTCAGAAGCAGCGTGCATATCATTAAGGCGATGTCATAAGAAATGGCTTTGTGCTATAAAGTACTTCATCCATGACGAGGAGTAAACTTGGAAATGGCCAGCATTCTTATGTAACAATCTTGTTACCAAATTTGTGGAAAAGATGAGCAAGGCATGCTCAACAGTCTTTTACAAGGATTATGTACTGTATACAATTTTTTTAGTGCTGAAGCAAGAGTTACAAGTTCACAAGTTCATACCTTGAGATCTAGACCCCCATTTTTGGCAGGCGCTCCATCGAATTGCATTTTCTTGAACTTTTCCACAAGGTTGGCACATGATTGTTCAGCACAGGTTAAGTAATGTTCAGCAGGAGGGTAGATGCCCCTATAAAAGATATAGGTAAAACAATAAACATATTGGACATATACACAAAACAATATACAAGGTAGGATCAGAGATTACATTTGTTAATCTTACACAACTTAAACAATTTAGGGTTTAAATTTTCTAAAACCCATAATTGGCTTTAAGGCTTGGACTGATCATACGAGATTGTTTTGATAATATCATATTCCTAAGTACTATTTAATACCTCAGAACTTCACTACGTGCCAATTTTTAATAGAATTGAAACAGATCCCTAATCCAATTGTGAGTTACAGATATACTTTCTACATTCTACAAAGAAGTTATTCATTAGCAAAAAGTTGATTTTGGTTTTAAACTAGTGCCATTTGATTCACACCCATATATTTGTGTCCAGGGAGGGGATGGCTAGCATTGTCGTCTCCGTAGTTAAAGGGGGAATGAAAATGACATGGAAACATTTTACATAAATTCAGAGAAGTAAAATGAAAAACAGAAGAGTCAAGTTGGCAAAGCCAAAAAGAGATATACCGCTTTTCTGCTACTTTTGATTCAATGTCTAGAGCAATCTGCCAGTCCTCAAAGAGGTTAGGGTACTCCTTAGGATCAGCCAAAGCTTCTGCAGCTCTTTTGCTTACCTACAAGAAAATTGACATACAAATTGGTGAAAATGTATGCAATGTTTTACTCCGATTTTTTCTATAAATCACTATATATATGTATATATACACACACAAAAACATACACACATATATATTCCATCAATCAAGATATAAGAACAAGATACGTCTATAAATCTGAGTTAAAAATCAACCTTGTTTAGGTTATTTCTCCAAACTGTTACCATCTCTGAAACCTTGCTTGGAAGGTAAGATCGTGCCATGAGGGCAGCTTCAGATATCCTGTCACTGCCAAGGGAATATATTGAAGTTAACTAGATGGAAATCATAAGAAAATGGAAACATGAGTTTACTATCTTAACTATGAAAAATAAATATTCTACCTTTCAACCAGTAACTGGATACATTCTTCCAATTTTCCAAGCATAAATAAACACATGAAGGCAACATTGTGCTTCCCTTGATCTTTGGCAAGTGAAGCAAGATTTGATATTCCTCCAGCATCTCCTAGAGAAGAATAAAGGAGTAACAAACCGCTTAAGTCCATTCCATGGAGGAGACATTGCTCAGCCATTTGGAACTACAAAAGACATTTTAAGAGTCATAGATAAGAATTCAGCATAAAGATGCTTTTGTTTAAGAAAATCTCAAAAGGTTTAATTCTATTTAACAAGTTATGAACTGATTTCTCTTGCATATGCACCATAGTTGTGTTTCTTTGTGGAAGCATTTGGGCTTTTCTTTGGCAAGTACTTGCACTAGAAAACATAAATGGCACTCAGAATACCTTCCCAGCAGACAAAGCTAATTCTCCTAGTTGCTTCCATTTGGAGTGACTTTGAGCCTCAATAGCAATTTCCTGCAAGCAAAGAAAGCAAATTTGACCAACACAAGTCATTTTAAGTAAATAAAACTCTTGCAAAGGATTGAACTATCTGCTCCTGTACTGAAATTTGGAACCTAATGTACCCTTTCTAATGTAATAGCAAGGATAATATACCTCTGCAATGTCTAGTTTGTTAAGCTGCAAAGCAAGATCAAATCTGTAGTCAGGATCTTTGGCCACTGTCAGTGCATGTTCCAACATTCCCCGAGACTCCAAAAATCGAGCTACACTGGCAAGCACAACAAAGTTTTCTCAAATTTCTAAACTACAAGAACATAGAAGAAGTTCAAATTGCTGTGCAAAGTAATATTCCTTGCAGATAGTTAAAATGTCATAAAGTAAACTATTAATTTCTACTTTGTAAAAATAGAGGTGCTACAATACAAACAAGAAGACAGGATAAGCTCTAAAAATAAGCAACTTTCGATTAATGATGAACTCATTTTAATTCCTCCCTCCTATCTCCTGTGTCTTTCTGACTATGTAGATTGGCCATAACTTCAAATCATGGTCAATTCACCAGATTGGCATAATATCTAGTTTCAGAGATGAAATCAGGGACTAGAGAGAAGCAGAAACTAATGAAATAAATCAAAATAATTTATAAAATGATTAGAAAGATCAATGACACCACTTTAGAAGAGTTAAGCTATTAGTTAAGCAGAACTTCATATGAAAGATGTTGGTGAGTGTGGTCATCATGGTTTCCTATTCTTATCTTTAGTATTATTATATTTAGTGTAGAAAACCCAGAAAATTCATGATCTTTAATCTGATATTATTCAACTGGAACAGCATTATGTAAATAGGGAACAACTCAATAAAGGTGACAATTGGGTTCAAAGCACTGAGCGCACAAAATGGGAAGGAAAATAATTACAATGAGTGCTAAAACAGAAAGAGGAAAGAACAGGGAAATAAAACACAATAAAGAGGGAAATAAAGGATAATAAAATGTTGACATTCTCGGTAGCTAGAAAAGGAAATAGTCATTTAGGAACAGCTATGATTATCAACACTCTAACTCAAACTGGGTAGAAGATGTTAAGCATCTCAAGGTTGCATCCAAGTTCTTCAAATCTAACCCTAATCAACACCTTAGATAGGACATTTGCAACCTGTACCTTTGTAAAGGTATAGGATAGATCAAGAACCCTTGAATCCACGTTTTCTTTGATAAAATGTCAATTAAACTCAATGTGTTTTGTTCGGTCACGTTGAACAGGGTTCTTGGCAATATCGATAGGAGCCATATTATCACACAACACATTTATAGAATCTTGACATTTGACTCTAAATTCAATGAGAAGGCATTTTAACTATAACCTTTTACAAATGTCTTGAGCCAAGGCTAGATACTCAACTTTTGCACTGCTCCTAGCCATAACTAATTGCTTCTTACTCCCCTATGTTGCAAAGTTTTCCCACACATAGGTATAATAACCAGATGTAGTCCTTTTATATATGATGGACCCAACACAACTTGCATTACAATAAATTTCTATCTTGTGACAAGTACCTTTTAGGGAAAAAATTCCTTTCCTTAAGTCTATTTTGAAATTTCTTAGTATTCTATAGGCAGCTTTAAAATGAACTTTCTAAGACTTGTTCATAAATTGACTAATGACACCAATTGGGAAGTAGATATCTGGTCTTGTATGAGATAGGTAAATAAGCTTACCTACTAATCTTTGAAAACTCTCATGTCAACAGGTTGGCTATTTTGAGCAAATTTGAGTTTGTAATATGCTTTCATAGGCATATTTGCAGGTTTGCACCCTAGCATCCTAATTTTCTACAAGTAAATCAATTGTATATTTCCTTTGGGATATTGGTGGAACTCGATATATTCTAGAAGATGTTTGTTGGTCATGGGGGTGGTCTTAGGGAGGGTCTAGTGATATAGTGATAAGGAGTCTCAGAGTGAGGTGCCCCAAGCCTAACTAACTCTCACATGCTTCATGGGGAGAGTGAGGAGGAGATTGTAGAGAGAGAAATGATTAGCACAATATATAAGGGCTGGGATTAAGTAAAGAAGGAGGGAGGAGGAAGATTTTGTCTTGTTTGTGGAGGAGACCCAAGCCTCTTGAAAGCCTGAGAACTAGTTTATTTTACATTTCTATCATTTTGCTTTATCACACACCTCTAAAATTTCTTTAGGTTTGTAACTACCCTCTTATTCACTACTTGAAAGGGATTTGTGACCCATATTTCATATAGATAAAATCAGAATTACTTGAGGTTCCATCAAATATAAGAATGCCCTGGCTAGATCTAACAACTTCCATACCCAAGAAATACTTTAAGGGTCCAAGATCCTTAATCTCAAATTCTTTAGCCAATGCTCTCATGAGGTTGTTTATCTTAGCTTCATATCTACTAGTGACAATTATGTCATCCACATAAATAATCAAGACCGCAATCTCACCTTTAAGAGAGAATTTTATGAACATGGTGTGATAATCTTGGCCTTGGGAATATCCTTGCATTTTGATAGCCTTGGTAAACCTCTCAAACCAGGCTTTAGGTGATTGCTTGAGCCCATCGAGAATGGTTATTTATCATAAGAGACAAAATTTCTAATAGAAAGCTGAGCGCACAACCTTGTATCCTTCCACAGTGCAATGGGAAAATCTAAACACTAAGTTATCATCCACACCTACACTTAGGTTAGAGGAGGTGGTTGGGTTCTGCCTAAGAGTTGGTTCAGTTGCTACCTCATGGGTTTTCTTCCTCCTCGAATAAACTTGAAGCTCCTGCTGGTCATTGTTCTGGCGTTGGCCATTTTCCCTTGCTCCTTGACTTGCTTCACCATTACTTCCAAGTTTAGAAGCAGCATTCATCTCAGGTTCAACAAAACCAGGTGCTCGTGGCAGGTTTGCAGTCTCGGATTCAATGCTACATTGAGTATCATCCTATTGAGTTTTCTCCTCCTGAATGGACGTTCTTGGAAAATAAGGTTTTCTTTCAAAAAACAGTAACATCCATTAAAATTCAAGGGGGAAAAAAAAACTTTTCAGAATTGGAAAGTAGCAAATATAACCCCTTTGAAAGGAGGAGTATCCAACAAGTATGCACTTTGTGGCCTTGGGTTCAAGTTTATTGGTGTGATGAAGGTGGACAAAGACAGTGCACCCAAACATCTTAATGGATATGTTGGAAACCATCTAAGTGGTAGGATAAGTTTGGAGGAGATAACTACAAGGAGTTTGAAACCCACAAACACTTGAGGGCATCCTATTTATAAGACATGCTAAAGTAATGACAACTTCAACCCAAAAAATTTTAGGAACATTCATTGTGAACGTGAGAGACCTAACCACCTCTAAGATATGTTTATTCTTTCTTTTGGCCACTCCATTTTGCTAAGAGATATGGATGCAAGAACTTTGGTGGTGGATCCTTTTTTTAGCAAGATAGGTACTTAGAGATGAGTTTATGTACTCCCCCCCATTGTCACTACTCAAAACTTTGATGTGGCTTTGAAACTGAGTTTGAATGAGCTAGCGAAAGTTTATGAAAATTGATGACACTTTAGATTGCTATCATGAACACTAAGGTAACTCTAATGTGATCATCAATAAAAGTTATAAACCACCTTGAACATGAGACTCTTAACCTTAGAAGGATTCCAAACATCACTATGAATTAGAAAAAAAAGGTTGAGAAGGTTTGTGGATATGTGCATGGTAATTAGCTTTGGTGTGTTTAGAAAGTTAGCAAGTCTCAGCATAAAATAGAACTAGAATCTTTACAAAATAAATTGGGATACATCCTCTTCATATATTGGAAATGAGGATGTCTTAGTCTATTGTGCCAAAGTAGAATATCCGAATCACTTGTAGCAATAAGACTACACTTATTTGAGCTTGTATTACCCATGAGATAGAGCCCGTCCACTTCCTTAGTATTGCCAATCATTCTCTCAGATGTCAAGTCTTAAAATTCACAACCAACATCAAAGAAACTAGCCATGCTGTTGTTGTTTTCCACAAGCTTGCTAATTGATAACAAATTACAAGAAAGTTTTGGAACCAGCAGCACATTTTTTAGTATGAGATTTTCAAGTATTATGATTGTACCAATACCAGTCATTAGGTCAAAGTCCCATACGCAGTTTTAACCTTCAAAAGTGATTTGCAAGGGTGAAATTCATCAAGTATAGTAGAGTTATAGGTCATATGGTCCGAAGTTCCAAAATCTATTACCCATTGTTGTTTTTCCATGATTTGGGAGTTGAGGGCAATTAAGAAATTACTCAACTGGACAATATTTCCAGTCCCTACCATACGCTTATTCTCACTGGTCAGTATACTTTGCTGGCCAAACATTTTATACAGGAGGTTCAGTTGCTCTTGGGTGAAAAGTGATGACTCAGAACTGGTTGTGGGCTCCTCAGTGCTGGTATTATAGCTTCTTGCTTCTCCTTTTAGTTTAGGCTTCCAATTTGAAGGCTTTCCATGGATTTTCCAATAGTTGCTGTTGGTGTGTCCACTCTTGTGACAATGGTTACACCATATTTTCGTTGATTTCTTTTGTTTGTTCTCACCACCTTGACTTGGTGGGCCACAGGCAGCAAGACTAGAAGTTTCATTAGGGTTGGAGTTTTTATTTATGCCTTGCATAGCTTTCCTTCTAACTTCCTCACGTTTAACCTTAGAAAAGACTGCTTTGAGTGTGAGAAGAGGTTTTATTGCTAGAATTCTCCCCTTTATGTCATCATAGCAGCTATTTAGGTCCACGAGGAATTTGCAAATCCTCCTCTTTTCCACAATTTTCTTGTAATTGGCTGCATTTGCAGTACCGCTCTAGGTGTGGGTCTCTAAGGTGTCCAGCTGCTGCCAATGCTTTGAAAGAGCATTGAGGTATTGATTAACAGCCATATCTCTTAATTCATGGATGGTGCTTTCAATTTCAAATACTTCTACAGCACCCTCTCGAGTTAAGTAGGCTTCACGAACCAGTTCCCATGTTTCATGGGCTGTCTCATGGAAATGTAGGTCTCTCCAATGACAGTCTCCATGGAGTTGACAAGCCAAGCTATGACCTAATTATTGTCAACCCTTCAAACCATTTATTTTGAATCACTCTGCTCAAGTTGGGTAGCATCTCGACCAAGGTAACCTTCCTTCCCTTTTGCATAGATAAACATAACGGATATGCTCTAGCGTGGGTAATTATACCCTTTCAATTTGTGACCAGTGATGCAAACTGGTGAGTTATCATTTAGGCCATTGTTAAGCTGAGATGCCATCTCAATTGTTGCCTCCACCTTGTCTTTGTTCAAGGTTGAAGGGAAACCATATTTTGGCATGGATTTTGATCAGGCTAGTGGGGCTCCGATACCATGGAGAAAACATATAAGATGCATACTCTAGATCTCACATTATTTGAATAAAACAGCATTACATAAATAGGGAACAACTCAGTGAAAGTGGCAATGAGGTCTGAAGCACCAAGGACCCAAAAACAGAAGGAAAATAATTGCAATGGATGCTAAAACAGAAAAAGGAAAGAATAGGGAAATAAAAGACAATAAAGCGTTGATATAGGCTGAGTTTTAATTACAACCTAGTCTCTTACATTATCACCAACTAGTTCAGATATTTTCTCACATATCTCCATCATTACCATCTTGATCGGTGTCATTTCTTCCTTCATCTCTTGATGAACCCCGTAGTCTTGGAGGTAGAATTTATGGGAGAAGGAAGAAGGCTAATGAGACCCTTAATTGGGAAAGGTTTGTGTTAGAAAGAAAAGAGATGCAAGCTCAAAGGGTGAGGTGGCAATTGATGGACAAAAAATGAATTAGTTCCAGGGTAACTAACTCTGTCGTTAGTGTGAGTGGAAAGAGAGAGGATGCTGGTGTGTGTAAGTTGGTTATAAGGAAGTTGGTGGTGTTAGGAAAGGGGGAAATTTTTTAGGAACATGTGAGAAGATAGAAGAGATGATTTGGTCTCTTAAAAACCAGATAGCCATTTAGCATTATTTATTTTTCTCTTTACTTCCCATTTTTCACTACTCTATAATTTTGTCAAGCTTCCTTTCTCCTTTGTTCAGTTGGAGAAGAAGCCATATTTCAGTTAATATATAAATAATATAGAATTGGGTTTCATCAATTGGTATCGAAGCGGTTGCATCTAGGGTATGGTTAACACTAGAATGGATAATCAAATGGGTTTGCTAGAAAAAAATGTTGGTTTGTTGCAGAAAGAACAGAAGGAGATGAAAGAAGAACTAACAGCTATGAGAGCATCGGTGATGGAGCTACGTGATCAATTAGGTGAGATGATTAATGATTTTAAGAAAGGCAAAACAGTTATTCAAACTCGTTACACAATACAATTAGAGAAGGCAAGAAACATTGATATAAAGAATTCTTTTGGCAGAGATAAGAAGGTAGGGGGCAAAGTTCAGAAAAATGATAAGGAAAGAAATTGAAAAAGAACAGCAAATGCCGATGAACGAACTTGAAGAACAGGTAAAGTCAAAAGTGACTAGAGTTTTGGGGCCTCTGAAGTTAATCCCAATATACATTAAGAGAGTGGAGAAAAACTAGTTTCCTTCACAGCGCTCCAAGCACACCAACGGACTGGACCGAAATGGAGGAAGAGCAAAACCTTTAGGTGGTTGAACTTGGGAAAGAACAAAATTCAGAAGAAGGTGTCCTTATTGGAATTGATGTTGCAAGTACATGGGAGAACAAACCAAAAGCATTGATGGGGTTAGTAATCCTTGGTAGTTTTGAGTCTTTGAAGATCAGATCAACTCTTACCTTCTTAACATCCAAGAAAGCACAACAAGAGAGATTGGAGAGGAATCACAGAGAAAGGAAGCTTGACAAAATTACGGAGTAGTGAAAAATGGAAAGTAGAGAAAAATAAGAAATGTTAAATGGCCATCTAGTTTTTAAGAGACCAGATCCTCTCCTCCATCTTCTCACATGTTCCTCAAAAATTCCCCCCCCTCTCCTAACACCACCCACTCCCTTATAACCAACTCACACATACCAACACCCTCTCTCTCTCTCTCTCTCTCCACTCACGCTAATGGCAGAGTTAGTTACCTTGGAGCTAGTTTCCTTTTTGTCAATCACTTGCCACCTCACCCCTTGGGCTTGCATCCCTTTTCCTTTTAACACAAATCTTTCCCAATTATGGGTCTCATTAGCCTTCTTCCTTCTCTCATAAATTTTGCCTCCAAAGACTATGGGGTTCATCATTTCAAATAGTGGGAAGATATGGGTCACACCCGACTTAGAACATCAAGGCTAAGGAAGGATTAGGCCCAAAAAGGACACAAAAAGCTTGGACTCTTGAAAGGGCTAGAAAAATTAAATGTGGTAGAAGGCCTAAAGAGTTCTGGGAAGGCAAGCTTAATCCAAGAGTGATTGGGTTCAGCATGAACTTATGCTGCTAACCCAAACCCGCAACCTATATAGAGACAATTTGGGTCATTAGGTTCAAAGTTTAGCAAGCCACATGCACCCAGCTTATGCATTTGTGAACTACCTAATTGCTACATTTGTGAAAAAGGCCAAGCGTGTGCAACTTTTATCTAGAACAGATGTAACGAATTTCAAGAAGTGGAATTTGGGCAAGGAAAGCACGAATCCCACATCTTTTGGCATGAGTTCGGTAATGTGGGTGCAACTCCCGTATGGTGCAAGGGCAACAAGAAGGAAGGAATAGGAGTTCTACTGGCTCAAAGAGGAAAAATTCGATACACACCATGATAATAGGAGTCATGGATTTCATATTCTATCAATGGCCAATAATGGAGACGTTGATGACAAGGAGGACAAAGTTTTTAATTAGAAGATACAAGAAGAGGAATCAACACTGCATCCGAATCCAAGCACAGTTCAAAAGGTTTTGAATCCTTTGTTGTTTCGTGATATTCGAGATCAAGAGGGTATATATGCACTTGTAGTGGTTCTCTTTGATGGGCCTGATCGAATTGAACCTGCTCTGAGGTGGTCTAGGGAATTTGATGAAGTAACTGAAATAGGCATTTTGGATAATGGAATTGTAAATGCTACTTGCTAGGTTCGTGAACAGTAACTTGCACCTTCATTTTTGTTGATTGATATCCACAACAAGGGGGGCGATTATGTCTGTGAATTGAAACTCAAGGCTGAGAAAGTGGTAGGTTGGACAAGAAATCATTATTGGTCATCTTACTCACTTCCTTCTTTTAAGGGAGAAGAATTATGCCTATCTTGTGAAAGTTTTAAAATTGCAATATTGAGATTGAAGAAGCAAGGTACTATACTGAGGAAGTTTTCCCCCTGTCGAAAGAATCTTGCAAAGAATGAGTATGAGAGCACTTTCATCTCAGTTGTTGTGTCTCCTGGTAAAAGTGGGGTTGAGCTTGATGGCATAGGTGTTCTTGAAGATGTCATAAAGGCATCAAGTAAACTTGTCATTCTTCACATAAAAAGGGCTAGAGCTTTTACTCTGTGGAAGCTTGTTGTGGCGTTGCAGAGATATATTTCTTTTTGGTCCTCCTAGAATGGGAAAAACTCTTCTAATAAGGGCACTTGCAATAGAAGTTGGAGCAAATTTTATTAGCATAACTGGTTTAACTCTTACACTGAAGTGCGGTGGAAGTGCTGAAGAACTCACCATAGCCCTCTTCTCCTTGGCCAGCAAGTTTGCTCCTATCATTGTAATTGTTGATGAAGTTGATAGTTTGTCAGGTGTTTGAGGTGGTGTTTTTGAGGATGAGGCCGTTAGAAGAATGGGGAACAAGTCTATGGCAACTTGGGATGGACTAAGGTCAAAAGAGAGCCAAAGAATCTTGACATATGTGAATTTACCTATTGTCGAGAATCAAATGAAGATTAATATTTCTTGCTCAAGAAAATGTAGATCCTAGACTTCAGTTTGACAAATTTGCTTTTACACGCACTCCAGAACTAGTTGGGGAGCAACCAAGCATCGTGAAGCTGTCTACATTCTTGGACTGCTCTTGCCTATGAGGGATGAAATTCCACTCCAGCAAAGAGTGATGGAAGCTGCCTTGTTGGGGCAGCTTGTTAACCAAAGAATGCATGGATCAACAGAGCCAACACAAACTTCCCAAGAACACATGCATCTCAGCAATTTGCATGTCCTACATAAATTAGCAACTAGGACCTCATGTGTTGAAGCCATGGCAGCAACAAGCGAAGGAACATCTCAGGTGGTTCCTTTAATGATGAAAACTATAGGGTGGCGAGGTGGTAGAATGTTAGCTCTTAAGACCCTAAAACACGGGGTGACTACTGTCTTTCTCAAGGCCACCTTGAAGCTTAAAAGATTTGTCATCTTTGATTGGCAAGATATTGACAAGATCACAAGACCACTTGATTCAATCCACTCATACCCTGTCCAGATCACCATCAAGGCTAGCATTGATGTGGTGATGGTCCCACACCAACACTTGGAGTTTATTTGGGATTCTCCACCCACGTTCAAGGACAATATCAATCCAATGGAGTGCACCAATGAGGCTGTAAAGGGAATTTTTTTTTCTGCAGTTCGCTAGGAATTGGAAGAGGTCACTAGGAATTGGAGATTCTTGGGAAAAATATGAAGTTATTAAGGTGCAGCTTTCTATTTTCCACCTTCAAGACAAGGTGAGGCTTGATGAGGAGGGAAATGATGAACCCCATAGTCTTGGAGGCAGAATTTATGAGAGAAGGAAGAAGGCTAATGAGACCAATAATTGGGAAAGGTTTATGTTAGAAAGAAAAGGGATGCAAGCCCAAGGGGTGAGGTAGCAACTGATGGACCAAAAAGGAATTAGCTTCAGGGTAACTAACCCAGTTGTTAGTGTGAGTGGAGAGAGAGATGATACTGGTGTGTGTGAGTTGGTTATAAGGGATTGGGTGGTGTTGGGAGAGGGGGGAATTTCTGAGGAACATGTGAGAAGATAGAGGAGAGGATCTGGTCTCTTGAAAACTAGATAGCCATTTAACATTTCTTACTTTTCTCTTTACTTCCCATTTTTCACTACCCGTAATTTTATCAAGCTTCCTTTCTCCTCTGTTCAGCTGGAGAAGAAGCCATATTTCAGTTAATATATAAATAATACAGAGTTGGGTTTCATCACTCTGCAAATACTCTCACCAAGCCTTCAATTATGTTTTCCATTCCCTCAGAGTCATACCATTCTGATGCCAAATTGATGGGAATCACTGAAATACTCATATTATTTATATAAAGACATCTGCAATTCCTATCCAACAATGAATGGAAGGGGAAAATGTAGAACCGTTGCTTACAAGAAGACAAACGAAAACAAAAAGAAAGAAAAGGAATTCTCAAATGTTTAGAGACTAGAGGCTCTCCTAAGCCAAATGATTTTCTGCCTGCCCTTTCCTCACAACTTCCCAGCACATATAATAGCCTCCCCTTATGAAATTCCCTCTCCCCTACCCATGTATGCTGTGATAAGGTAGCTATGCATGGGACACATCATCTCCCCCCCCCCTTTTTTTTTCTCCATCTATTTTCTTTTTGTTCTTTCAGTTATACACCCCATTAGGCCATGGCCCAATGGGCATGGATCCATCAGCATCTATCTCACATGCTTTTGTATCTCCCGCATACAAATAAAACACAGTCAGAGAACAATGTTTCTTCTCTGACCTAATTCAGAAAAATTACAAAAGAATAATTTACAAACAGAAAAATGTAAATCATATTACATACCTATTATGGTGTTCTTGAGGAATTGTTGAAAAAATTTGACTTGCATGCTCAAAATCTCCACGCATGATGTGAGTTTTATACCCAATCAAGCTCAGAAGTAGGGTGTATCCCATGACACTGCATAGATAGTTCTTGGTTTAGTGAAAACTAATTGGTTCTTTCATATTGAAGCTTGTAAGCAACAACTCACTTAAATTCCTCATCAATGAGATATACACGGCTTTGATTGGCAAGATATCCTAATAAGTACATAGGCCGGTCCAAGTGAAACATGGTGGTTACCTGAAAATATTAAATAAAGAATTAGAATATGCATATGTTGTAACATTAGGCATGCAATACAAGCTGTCAAATTGATTACTTCTTATACCTCACCACCAATGCAGTAGTTGAGTTTCAACGAAGAGTTATTGTGAATAAAACAGTCACCAACCCATATTCCAGTTCTGACTCGCTCATTTCTTTCATGAAGTAGTTCAAATGCATCCTCAACACCTTGCTCATCAATAGGCCTTCCACAATCAAGATATCTTGACACAACATCATGCTGCAAAAAAATATGCTAGCTCAGTTAATTGTGAAAAGACTAGATCATGTGCTTAAAAGAAGTAGGTCGGTTAAGGCAATAATTTTCCACATATACAGGATTGGAATAGCAGAGTCAAGGGGAAGCATTTTACATTGTATTTTAGAATGTAAAATGATGAATCACTAGCAATTGCCACCAAGTCACCACTGTCAGCCCAGTAGACATTCTGGAGAAGTCAAAGCAGCCAACAATTACAAAATATTAGAAAACTACTAAGACAAGAAAGATGTGAGTTGTAGTCATATCAGAACATACTTTGACATTAACATCAATTCTCCGTATAACCTGAACTCATTCCAGTCATAAAAACAAATGAAGTCATTTGAGCCTATTGCCAACAAGGTCCCTCCGTAGATATGTTCAGCAGAATATGTTGGCCGAATATTCTTCTTTTCCTGAAAAGTATCATCTCTTTTAAACTATATCCACTGTTTTCCAGGAACAAATATGTTTGAAGAATGTTGAAAACAACTAAAACAATTTTGCCAAAGAAGTAAGAAGTGGCACAAAACATTGTCTGCTTTTTCCAATACTATACTCCCTCATTCTTGATGGAGGACAAAATGTTCAATATGAGTCAAACATTTGAGTGTCCAAAATTTACCTAAGAATTTCTGAAGCTTATAACTTAAACGATATAAACACAGTGCTTTCTCCCAACATAGTTTAGCAACCGACCAGATAAGACCATGAAGGAAACTGACGCATGTGGTGCAGGACGGAAGACAATAACCCACTACGTAGAAACTACAGATTTCCAGGAAACAAGGAAAGTTTTTGGAATAAAAGTCTTAACTGGAAATATAAGTTGTTCCTTGTTTAACACATATAGCCAGCACTTTAATAAGCATGAAACTTTATTGACAAGCATATAATATCTTAAAACTTTCCTAATCAATTTAAGAACCTAATAGAACTCTACTATAATCACCTTCAAATTATGTATAAATGAATAAATAAATTATAATTTACCCCCTTTGTCCTGCATCAGAAACATTGGTGACGAGGGATCGCAAGCAGCAGCTCCAAATATAAAAGAATATATCAGCAGCTCTTAGAGGAATGGGAAAAACCTGAAACGTTTTGCTATAAATTTTGATCCATAAAGTACTTTCCCGGACAGCATATTCTCCTTCAGAAGACCAAACAAATTCCAATGCTGACCCAAAAGATCTGTTTCTCCAAGCTAGAGCTGTGTAAATTATGTACTCACCAGCCCCACAAACCACAACAAACCTCCCATTAGGATTGTGCTTTAAACTCTGACATAAAACACATTAAAATTAATATGTTATCACTATTAATATAAATGACTGAAGAGATTTAATACAGACTTTTGAACAAAACATTACTTAAATTTCCCAAGGATGAATGAACTTTTTAACAAATTCCAGCACTGAAGTCAATAAGCCAGCCAATAGTGAGTTGCTAGCAAATGAGACAGAATACTTAATATGCTCATTCAAGCAAAAGATCAATGAACTTTAAAAGGACCTGAAAATATTTTTTCACTCCTTCAAGTACAACAATGATAAAATTGTACCCAACATGCAAATTCATAAAATGAGGGGGAAAATAAAGATATAGAAAGAGTCAGTTACTCATAAAATTTAAAGATCATAATCAGAAGTCTAAATTTGGGTTTTGTAAGAGGTTACAATTTTTAATCATAAGTTATGCACCATGCTGCAAATGGACAGTCAAAGTACAAATTTTGAATTTTTGGGTTTCCAAAGTGTCCTTTACATACATATCTCTTGAGGGTCATAGGATCAACAACAGAGCTGGTCTAAAAGAATAAGATTCAAATGGAATTTCGAAATGTTTGCCCTTAATATTTGGTGTTGCACTGCTATTAGGAATGTTTTAGCTTCACCAAGTACTGTTAATTTAGTCATTTTGCAATATAGTTGTTAACAAACTACATAAATATATATATATTGAAAAGAATTTGCATCTGAGGCCTAAAAAAAGGGGGGGTCTTTATGCTTCTTATGGACAGAGAACCAAACTTCAACTCAATAAAAATGGTGCAGAATTTTGATCCTATATCTTCTTCCTTTCAGATCCTCATGATTTTGAAGAAATTACTGTTAGTTACAACATTCTAGGATATTGCGTTAGGTCCCCTAGGAATTTTGCATAAATTACACTTACTTGAGGATAAAGATCGCAGGTACCCAACTCTTTCTCCGCTAAAGGTAGTCTTTCTCCATCAGCAACCTGTTCTAAAAGGTTAAAAAAGTTATCACATGAAATATATTGATGCTTTCAGTTTTACATTTATCTCAAGCAAGGAACAAAACATTTAGCAAGCAGGAATATCATACCTCATGATCTACCCCAATACTTTTTATATTAACTGCTCGGACCTCATTTTGCTTAGCCCAAATAATCTTTCCACTATTATCCATGCTAACAACTGGTTCCTCTCGACCAATTTTCACCATAATAGTTCCTTCATCGTAACCAATGACAATCCTGTGAACAGAAAAGTAGAAACATGTGAAATTATACAACAGTCACCAACTTAAAGGATTAACACACTCAAATACCTCTCAAACCATGATGACTAATCCATTGACTACGACAAGAAACAAACTTTTGAAACATGTTACAAATTCAAATTATATTACTTTGTTAATCTCATATTTCCTTCAACAATACAAATGAGCAATCCCCTAATACTTCCAATTTAAAAACAATAAAGAAAGTCAGCAAGAATGCTTACCGACAAGAACCTTTCCTGTAACCAATGGCCCAAACTCTTTCAAGTCCATAATTCAGTGTGTTTTCAAGCCTGAAAGTTGAAAGAGTAAAGTATCTAAATATTGAATTACTTTATATAGAACAAGATGCTATCGTATGAACAAGCATGTCCATATAGGTTAAGTGCAGTTGATGGCACCATTACACCCATTATCACTTATCAGTATGTGTGTGTGTCAAATCTAAAACTACAAATTATTAACCATAGATGAAACAAGAACCATTAGAAAGATGAGAGAGACACATACACACATACACACACAAATATGCACAAACAAGCATAGTTGAATTTTCCAGTCCAAGTAGATCCGTATATTTATAACAGCAGTTTAACATGACTTCTAAAAGCAATCTAACTGACATATGAATTTAGCATAATAAGTTTATTAGAGATATCACTATCCAATATAATGAGTACCTATAAGTTGTTGCATGCCACATTCGAACTGTCCCATCCTCAGAACCAGTAATTATTATGGGAAGTTCAGGATGAAAACATACTGCAGATACGTTATGTGTGTGTCCTTCAAGTGTCTGAATGCAACTTCTGGCTTGGTAGTCCCACACCTGTTCAATAGAAGGTTACGCCCGTCTAAAAGTTGTGTCTATACCAAAAATATATGGAATATTCAGGCTGATTACTTTAGCTGTATGATCATCAGATCCAGTAATTAGATAAGGCTTATCCCCACCAGTAAAGTAATCAACACAATTGACCCCTTTTGAGTGCCCATCCAATGTAAAATTAGGGTCGGGAAAACTGAGATTCCAAACCTGTAAACAGAATGACAAGAATCATCATACATGATGAAACCATATAACTGGCCCAAGGTAGTTTTCTTTTCTTGAAAAAAAAAGGGAAATCAGCAGGTCACAAGCATCCATAGCAACATATCTGGTCAGACTCACACCTTTACTGTACGATCAAGGGAGGCACTTGCAAAAGTATTGGTATCCTTGGGATTGAAAGTTATTTGCATCACATAGTGAGAATGCCCCTCAAATATTTGTTTACACATCCACCCCTTCTCCCAGTCCCATGATTTAATAAGCATATCATCAGAAGATGACAGAACATATGGAAGACTTGGATGGACGGCCACGCATCGTATGTAATCAGTATGTGCTTCAAAGAGCTTAATTTTGTCCATCGTATTGTAATTATATACACGGATAAACATGTCATCAGCACCAGCAACCATCCATTGCTTACGTGCAATAAATTTTGCCGAGCGGACTGTTAAACAGGAATCAGATATTAAGAAGACATACAGAGAACCAATTAAGAATCAAGAACTAAGAAAATCAAGGCTGTCAGTGTTAGGTACCTGGTAATTCAGAAACTTCAAAAGACTTTGCCATTGTCTGAAGCAGGAATGTTTCAGTTAGGATTGCTCTATTCAATAACGTACATACGACCTCTTTAAGAAAATTGAAATCAAGAAACCAGTTTACTAAAAGTGGACATCCCCACAACAGAAACACCAATGGAAAATATTGCAAACATATTTCCACAAAAGTAAATAAGAACTAGCAATTTTAAACCTGCACACACTCATCAAGGGCCCTGCAAGACTAATCCAATTATTAAATATTGTATCCTTGACCATACCTTGCACCTCTCACAGAGCACCTCTCCAACATTTCTAGATTTTTTCCCCCTAATAGGATTCAAGCAAATGTACCAATAGAGTGTAGTAAGCTGATCATATATCTATACCTACAGCCTACATAAGTTTGATGAGTTTTATCCTTATAGAAAGTTTTAAAAATAAATTCCCTTCCTTACTGGTTCCTTCAAACTCACTACAATTAAAGTCAGCAAAACAGAAACATATCTAAGGCAAAATCATAGTCCATATAAATTTGATACAGGTTTTTAGCAGCGTGAGTTATATAACAAGAAAAATTTAAAGTAAAATGGCATTTTTTTCCCTGTTTTTTTTTTTTTTTAAAGAAATGATCTCTAATTCCCATATCACCACTATTCATTAGTCAATACTCAATACCCAATATTGCAAGACATTAAACATAGGACCAACTCCAAGGACATGGTGATGAGAGAAATAAGGATAGTTCTAAACCAGGTTTGATCTACCTTAAGGGTTATAAGGAAGTGAAACAGCTGAAGCTAACACTTAATTACAAATTCAACTGGCCATAACATATACTGACTCCTTGTTGCCTGGCTTTTATACATGATGTATTAACAGAGGTGCCACACCACATGTAATGTGGAACTCAAAATCAAAGTTGTTTTATGCCCCCCCACCACCACAAAAAAAAAAAAAAAAGAAGGTTATTTTTACTAGCAGGTGAAATTAAGTGCAAGGAACCTAAGTGTCGTATTTAATTGGTAAGTAATACATACATAGACTAAGCAGGTGTAAAAATCTCAGGTTTCACACCTTCTCCTCCCTAAAAAACATCCTCCTTTTTCTTTAGTTATTCCTAGAAGAAAAGAAGCCAACAGACCCCAAGGTCATTGGACAAAAGATTTTATTTATTCCTTTTTCTTTTCCCCCACTGTGAAAAGCAAAAGATTGTTATGTAGTCAATTGCTGTATTTGAACTTCAAAAAGAATACAATGTGATGAAGCACACTCGCCTGTGATTGGTAGTTCAAGATATAGACAGTCCCTGAGTAAAGACTGACAAGAATCCTGTGCATATGCCACAAAAACGAATATCAGATAGAGGAATTGGAAATGGAAAGGAGTAATACCACAACACAGATACAACATATATAGCTTCAGAACACCAATAGCAGCTATAAGTGTAATGTTAGATGAAATGAAAGTACCATGGTTCAGTTGGATGCAGATCCACTGATTTTACTCTCTCTGACCTTTGTGCGAATTCCCTCTGATCAGCAGGTACTCATTGTTATCAGATAAATTTGAATTTATTCTAATTGGAGCAAAAATGAACAGCATAAGCATCAATATAAATGGTCTGAAAATACGTACCTTGATTTCAAGCCTGAGAGGCTGCAGAATTACCATAAAATTTCCAAAACATAAAGAGAAATGATCAGCTCAATCTCAACAGAAAAAAATAAATGGTACAAAGCATTAAAAAATCAAACTAGTAACTAGCTAAATGAAACTTAAAATTCATGACTAACATCTGTTTTCGTTTCCCGAAGACCTAGTCCTAAGGTTGGCGTTTCTACATGAGCTGTGAAAGTAGTGAAAATTTTAAGCGCCAAAAAACAATGGAAATCGTTGAAGAAGTATATGGTTTGTTCTCTAAAGCTTCTAAGCAACCAAGCGAAGCAAAAATGGAAAGAAATAAAGGAATTGAACACAAAGAAGAGCTGAATTGGAATAGAACAAGTTACCATTTCCAGGAATTGGAGAAGAAAGTTGGTACGGAAAGAAAGGGTTGAGACCCTTGTAATTGAACTTAAGCTGTAGCTATCCGTGTGATCAGATGAACAAGCAGTGAGTAATTATGATAATTGATCAGCATCCATTTTGAAGTCCGTTCTTCTGCAGCAAAGGTCACTCCTGAGAAAGAAATCCATTTTTATTTTTAAATAATTTGTGATAAAAAAATACTCATAGAAATGTTGAAATTATATATTTATATTATATTATATTATATTTATATATATTATTTTAAATATATATTTTAATTTAACTTTAAAATTTTTAACTGAAATAGCTTTTATAAAAAATATATATAAGAATATTTTAATTACAATATATATATTATTAGAAAATATTATAACCAAGTAACATAACATTTTATTTTAAAAAAATTATACATATTTTAAAAAATAAAGAAGAAATTTATGTAATTTTAATAAAACTTAAAAAAAAATTGTGTAATTTATTCAAAGAAATTAAAATGAAAAAAAAAGTAAGTTAGTGAAATGAAATTAGGAGAGAGTGAGTGTTAGTGATTATGAGAGAAGAAAGAAAAATATGAAAACAAAAGTTTAATAAATATCTATAAAATTCATTAGTTGAATTTAACCATGTAAAATAGTACATTTTAAATATTTAAAAATGACTAAATTTAGTGATAATATTATTTATATATTTCCTATTAAGTTTACCAATTAAAACATGATAAAAATATAATTTTTTTAATAATTTCATAATAAATATATAATTTAATAAAAATATATATAATTATTTGTAAAAATTATATACTTGTTATGTTATTATTAGAAACTAATATATTTGTCCCATTTTTATTAAAAATTTTGATGAAAAAGATTAAAAAAATTACATATAAATTTGTTTTATTTACAAAATTATAGACCTTATCCTTTAATTTAAATTAGAACAAAACAAGGAAATTTTGTCCCAATATATTCTTTTTCCACATTCAATATTATACATTTTGTGAGAAAAAAAATTATTAAAAAATAATTCTATAACAAAATCTTCACTAAATATATTTGATTGAATAATATAAAAGAGAAAGGAATGTAAAATGTAAATAAATGAGATAAAAAATAATTTTTATATTTTCACTTTTAAAAAGTAATTTGATAAATAAAATGAATATATAATAAGTATTAACGTATTCATCTTCCAATGAACCAAATGGAACATTATATTTCAAGTAAAAGGCAATCTAGCACTATGGGCTCAAAGCCGAAGTTGATTTCTAGAGATTAACGGCCAATGATCATGCTTTGGGCCTCATGAAACTGAAGAAGACAAAAAAGGGCAGAAAATCCATGTGCTAATTCTTAATTCTTAATTCTTATATTTTTAATTTTTGAGACATTTAGGACTTGACCCATACCATTGCATGTTAATTGAAAGTTTAATAAAGGATTAAAATTAAATATAATTTTTTATATATTTAATATTAGATTCTTTAACAAAAATATATAAAATGTAATTTTTTAAAAAACACAATTATATAATAATGAGTTATATACTTGTTATGTTTTATTAAAAAACTTAATAACAAAAATATAAAAATTATACTTAAACTTTTTCCCTTTAATAAAATACTATTCTTATCTTTTATGTTAAAATTACTCTTTTGAAATATATTCTAGCTTTTAAAAATTAATTGCTGAATTAAAAGATTTAAGTTAGGTTTTTCTCATTAAATCTTTGAGTAAAAAACAGTTAATATAGGCTACGCAATCAATTTGGTCTATTATAACAAAAACTAATACCATTTCTTTTTTTTTTTTCTACACAAGAAAGCTCTTTGTGTAATTTAAAATGAGAAAGTAAGAGCACAATTGAAATTGTGGTGGCCAGAACATCGTTAGCCCAAATACTAAAAGAAGTTACAATGATAATATTTTTGCAATCATGTTAAATTTATAATTATAGCTTCTAACAACAGTATTATTTACATTTTGTCATATCTTTTAAGGTTTTTTTTTTTTTTTGCCATCAAAAGTACATATATATTTCATATTGAAAACCAAAGTGAGGAATTAGCCTACTCCTTATCTTATGGTGTCATAATTTAAAAAAAAAAAAAGGAATTGATAAAAGAGGGAATGAAAGATAAGAAACTCAGCCAAAAAGGTACTTTTCTTTGTCATACTTAAACCCTATTTAGTATGATATATAAAATAAGGCTCGATAGTAAAGGATCTAATAAGATAAGACTTGATAAAATTTTAAGATTATACAATATTTTATATAATATTATATAAGATAATACTATTATTTATTTGGTAATGTACTATATAACATTAGGTAAGATAAAAATCAACAATTTTGACAAAAATATCCTTTACTTAAAAAATATATTATATTTATCTAAATTTATTATATTTTATTAATTTTTTTAAAAAAAGTATAGATGAATAGAGCTACACATAATACATGACGACCTAGGCTGCCTGATCCCGTCTAATTACATTAGGCTGAATAGTTAAAAAATAATTTGGATAGACTAAGTCGACTTGGTCATATTAGCTAATTTTAACCAATTCGACTGGATCTTATAAATTTTTTTACAAAAATATTTATTTTATAGGGACTTATATAATTTTTTTTAAGACAAAATATAATTTTATAAAGACTTATATGGAGTTTTTATTTTTTAGGAGCTAATTTATAATTTTTACTAAATATTAAACAAAAAAAAGTAACTTAGCTAACTCGAAAAACTAATATAGCCTAACCTTATACTAAACTAATTAAATCGAGTTTGATATTAAATCAATTTTTGTATAGTTCATCCTAATCTTATTTAAAAAAAATTATTTTATGGGAATTTAGATAAAAAAAAATTTTAGTGGTAAAATGTAATTTTATAAAGACTTATATAAAATTTTTATTTTTTTAAGGTCATTTATAATTTTTATCAAAAATTTAAAAATAATTCAATTAATCTAATCTCAACTAGTATTAATTAAATCCAACCAAGTCTAGGCATTAAGCCTAGAAAATGAAACCTAATTTAAAATTGAGTTGAATATTCAACTACTCTAATATACGATTTATGATTAGCTCTATCAAGTTAGGTTAAAACCCGGCCCAACTTAACTAATAAATATTCTCATGGGTGAGAGTTAAAACCAAAAAATATTAATAAGACTTTATACATCAAAACTTAATTAGGCATAATCTTATTTCCCAAAATTAAGTTATATATTATTTTGATATATAAAAAAATATAATGTATAAATTTATACAATCTATTACTTGCACCAAACAAGTAATAAATTAATAATATTTTATATTAGTTTATACTATTAAATTTTATACAATATTTCAAATAGGCCCTTAGTAAAATAGTTAACAGTTTTGTTGACAGATCTTGGAATCCACCTAAAGAAAAAAAAAATTATGAGAAATCTTTGCTTGTATACATTATATCCTCCACAGTGGACTCTCCTTTCCAATAATTTAAACAATCCGACAAAGCTTCATAAGCGGCTATTTCCCTAAAGCCCTATGTATATGCAAGCTTTGGAAATCTGTGTAAATTTGCAAGAAAGAAAAGTAAAATTTTGTGAAGTTTTTACTGTCTTCTTTTTTAAAAAAAGAAAAAAAAATTCTTTGAGCCTAGATTTTGATTTATCTAACTAAGAGAGAGTTTTAAATTGATTTGCTTGAAGTCTCTCATTAATAAAGGTTCCTATAATTTATCATAAGTCTCTAATTTATCACAATTGTTCTACCATTTTAAATAATTTATTATATGAATATTGAGTTTATTTGATCTTTTTGTATATAAATTTGATAAATTTTAGTTAAATTAATATTTAATAAAATTGAATTTTAATTTTTTTTTAATTTTGAGTTAATTTTTGTTTTAGTTGAGTATAAGCTGTGTTTTAGTATTTTTATTTATATTTTTAGTTTGTAAGTTGTTTAATATTTATTATTATATTATAAATAATAATTATATAGGTTGTTATGTTTTTGAATAATGAAAAAAAAAAAAACAAAGCCTTAACGATGCGGGGTATGCAACAACATCAGATGAAAACGGTTGCTAAAAAAGGTTACAAATTGTTACCAGAAGCTAAAACCATTGCTAAAAGTAGAAAGCAATGTGTGATTTTAGAGTTAAAGCACCTAAATCTCAACAAGTTATAATGGATGAGGCAGCATGCTCCAGCGCTGTGACTAGAAAATATTAGGTTGCAATGCCACACCAAAAGTCCAAAATGAAGTATTTTTGGCCCAATTTTGCTACTATAGCAAGGGAATTGCATGGGTTTTTTTGAGGAGGAGGGAGTTTTGGCCAAATTTGGAACTTGAAGGCCAGGTTTTAGAGCTTCAAAAGCAAAGAGTAAGTTTAGATTTTAAGAAAATTTATTAATTAATTCAGTTTTTCTTCTCTTCATTTGCTTCTCTTTATATTTTTATACCGATTTGATATATGTTCTATGTTTGAATGTTGACTTTTGTTATTATTATGAGTTGAACTTGTTGATTTATGATTGTAATGTTATTATATAATAGATTATAATTATTCTTTTTATTTGTAAATAATGATATGATTTGTTTATTCAATCTTATTCTTAATGCTTCGAAGTGTATAGAAACTATTATATAATTTGGATAATCTAAATGAATTTGAAAAATGATTTTGGAATTAAATCATTGATTGGATAGTGTGAATTCATAACATTTATAATATTAATATATTAATTTGCTTGTAAGATAAAAATATACTTATTGGCTTCATGTACCTCTATTGTAGGATTCATTTTTAATGATGTCTCTTAATTAATTGTACAAGGAATTATGAATTGATTTAAGGAGAATGCCTATAGGTAATTGAAATATATTTGTAGATAAATTAAAATCCTAAACTAACGAAGATCATCATTAAAAGTAAGATAAAAAGAGATTAATCAGTTTTTTTATAAAATATTAGGAGGAATTATAGTCTTATGACTTTTACTTCCTAATTTAGTCTAGAATTTCATCTTTCTTTATTTTGTTATTTTTTATAAATTTAATTTAGTTTTATTTCTATTTTTATTTATTATTTGCTTGATTTAGATTAGAGAGTAAATCTTAGTTCCTAGCAACTATTATAATGACAGATTTTTGTGAAAACAATATTCTATTCATTATTATATTAATTGTGTGATACATAACCATGCACGTATGATTTTGTAGCACAATATTAAGTTTTGACTAAGCTTATATAAAACCCTAATTCTATGAGTTTTAAGTCAGCTTGTATAAAAGTCTTGTATAAGAATAATTTGAGGCGAGTTATAAATCTTATGTCGTTAGTGAACATTTAAAACCTATCTTGTTGTGCATCGCTGTAAAGTTATTGTTAAAAAAAATTCTTTGAAGTTCAATAAAGCTGGATGTAAGCTATTTAGACTGAACCAATATAAATATTGGTGTTTTCTTTTCTTTTGTCCCTGCTCTCTTTTTACTATCGTAAGTTTCAGTTGACTAATTCTATTTGTAGTAAAATAATTATTATTGTATCTTTTTTACTACTTTAAGTTTGAATTAATTTGTTTGTTTCATATCAACCATATCCTAAAACTTTATTTGCTTTGCAAATTTCTAAACTACTCCTCTACATCATCCCCGCATTGTTTAATTACCGACAACTTGCAAATTCATCTCTGGTTTCTTCAAGAAGTTTGAAACTTAGTTTTTTTTTTTTACATACATTTTTTTTTTAACATAAACACTCACCTTATAGGTGTATTCTTTAAGTACAGTCGAAATTTGAGACATCGACCTTATGCAGTGACTATATAATCACAAGTTTAATAACAACTATGCTTTTGTTATATATGGACTATATAGCTATTTAATTTCCTGATCCGATCATTTGTCAGCATCATTTGTCTTCAATGTACGAAGCTGATATTGACTTGCTGCCACTGCATCATCCAGACTCAAAAAGAACGACTCCTTCCCAACCTTCTCAACAAATTTTGATGCTATTAGCTTCTCCATTACCTCCATTCTTGGGTTTACTATTGACATCTGTATAATTTAAACAGCACAATTATATACATTATATAAACTTCTTTTTTGTTAGTAGATATACGATCACAATAATGGATCTTTGTTGTGTACAGAGTGTGTGCATACTACAGTGCTGTGCACATAATTTTTTTAAAAAAATTCTGTCAAATTTCTATACGAGTAAAATCTGCAATGTTTCATATATATATATATATATATATATATATATATTGTTTGATTGGTAAGAAAAATAGACAATAATAGCAATTCTTATTAACACTTCTATTTTAAATTATTTTTCTTTGTAAATAATATGAGGATTTGACAACATTTAAAGAAAAAGAAAAAATTTTAAAAATTAGATAATTTAGACAAAAAGATGCATCAACCATCTTATTATCATAATATTAATATTACCAACTATTATCATAATATATTATGATAATAGGATCCATCCTCATAGGATCACATTTTCAATATGAATTCAGAACTGTAATTCATGTTATACCTGCTTTCCATTTTTTCCCAAGATTTTACGTGTCTCCAGTAATCCTTCAATAGCAGTTACATCGATGGATGTCACTCCTGCCCATGTATAGATGTTATGCCATTATATAGTTATACTGAGTAAAACATTTATTTTCCCGATATGCATTACAGTATACAAAATGAGTATAAAAGAGTAAAACATTTATCTTCCCGATATGCATTACATTATAAAAAATGAGTATAAAAACCACATAGAAAATTCACTTAAACATAATTTAACAAAGTTTTACCTGATAAATCGAGTATGATCTGCTCTACAGCATCTCTGGTACAAGAGCTCTCCTCACTTTGAATATACCTCATGATTCTGTTCCATAGTTTTAAAATTTAAAAAAGTTAATTACTTGGGCTGTATTAAAATATTGTCTACAACTATAAATAAATGTAAAAGTACATAGTCTATATATATCTTTTAAGATATGGTTTAGGGTCTGTTTGGGATTGCAATGCATTTCTTTGAATTTTTCTTTCCCAAATAGAGTTTCAAAAAAGACATGGTAAAAAAGAAATAATTTGTATTTGGCAAAAATATTTTATAAAAACTCTTATTATGTTTAGAAAATCTTTTAAAAAAAGTATTTTAATTGTCAAATTACTAAAAAGAACATGTAACTTTGCAATTAATATTATTTCTATGGATAAATGCTTCTAAATATTTATTATGGTAAATTTTAATCAAGTTTCCAATTTCTATTTAGTTAAAATATGGAAAATAAAATATCAATATACATATATTAATCAAAATAAATACACATAATATATCGGCCAAAAAAATACACATAATATATAGAATTAAAATAAATATATTAAAATAAGTGTATAAAGGTAAGAGAAGAAACAAAAATGAAAATAAAAAAAGATGAGACTATAGGTATAATATAATAATTAATGATTTTGAATAAGGATATTTTTGTTTTTAAAAATAATTTCCAGATTCTATTTTAAAGGAGGAGCAATAAATTCATGCTTCCTTTCTACAATAAAAAAAAAAAATGTTTTTGCTATTACTTAATTAATAGCTGGTTTAGAAAGTTACCAAACACTAAAAAAGTTAAAAGTAAGTACCTTTTTGGCCCCAAAAATAAATAAATACCATTTAGAAAAACTATTTGTTTTGCAAAATAAGTAATGCTAAATAACCCCTTAAAATTATTTAGTCTTTTACGTGTGATTATTATGATTTGCTATGTTATTATTTGAATTAATGTCATCCTTGCTAATCTCAGCCATAAGCCTATGACCTTACAGGATTATAAAACCATTTAAAATATCAGTGGAATATAATTAATTTTAACAATAAAATTTTATTTATCATTTTAATATTTACATGATTATTACTAATAAAAATCAGATCGAAAATAACACATGATAGGTTGAAGTACGGAAAGATAAACTGTAAGTTGCCTGATGCAAAATTTACCTGTCTTTGATGTAGGAAGAGTTTGCAAAGTAGAGAGGAGAACCAAGTTGAATGATTAGAACACCTGGGAATATGATTGAAGTTGGATATTGCTCCATGTCTCGATATAGAGATGAGTCAGGTATATTTCCAAGCCTACATGGGGCTGGTCTAGCCACGTACAATAGTACTCTAAGCACACCAAGTCCAATCTTGAATCACACATGCATATATATATGCAAATGATTAATTAATTAATTAAATTAAGATCAAAATTTGTGAAAATAAAACACAATTAATTGAATACTCACAGATAAGAAGAGGCCAACATCCATGCTAATGAAGCTGACTCCTAAGAAGCAGGACATGCAAATCACAAAATCAAACTTGTCGACCTTGAAGAGATGGATAGCCTCTTCATAGTCAATAAGTCCCAACATCGCAGATATTATAATTGCAGAAAGGGCCACAAGAGGAGTGTAACCAAATAAAGGAGCCAAAAATAGGAGTGTAAGTGCCATTAACAATGCTTGCACTACATTTGACATGGCTGTCTTACACCCTGCGTTGTAATTTACAGCGCTTTTTGAAAATGGTCCTACAAAATTCATTAGATTCAAACGCCAAATATATTAGCATAATGTTGCCTTAATTAATTAAACAAAATTTAAAAAATTGAAAAATTTTAGTGGGTGCATAAATAAAAATATGTACCACTAGTCAAGTAGCATGAAGTGAAAGAGCCACAAATATTCATTAAACCAAATGCGATCATCTCCTTGTTCCCATCATGAGGGGTATTTTCAGCCACAGCAAAGCTTCTTCCTATTGCTATCCCTTCCTGCATATAAAGAAAATAAAATAAAATTAGCTACAATAATAAAAGAAGTAAAACTAATTTGAAATTATGTTACTAATTAAAAACTCTTACCGCCAATGACAAAATGCCTGTGATAAGGCCAGCTTTCAAGATTGCTGGTAAATATTTATGATCAAAGTTCAATAAATGGATGGATAGATGATTTAAACCTCTATCTAGGTGACCCACCTATAGTAAATTAACATCATATATAAGAATAAATTAAAGAAAAATTCCCAAAAAAGAAAAGGGAACAAAAGAAAAATAAGGTATTTAATAATTCATAATTTAAGGCAAGTAATTAACAACTCACAATTTGAATTCCATGATTTTGGCCTCTGACAAGGTACGTGAAAATAGCACCAATTATCACTGTTGTTATTGGAGCTATAGCAGATACCCAAAAGAGCTTTGGATTTTTCTTCTTCTGCAAAATTCCAAGAAATTAATGAATAGCTAACTTGACCTTGGTGCGCTTCTTGAAACTTAAATATCAACTTTAGTGGGTGAAGCTATAGAAGGAACATAAGGGGAATTTGGCTGCTACAGTGGTCCTAAAAGTTTAAATAGTGGCGCAATAAGGACTTGTTAGCATGGAAGAAAATGGATGGTAGGAAAGAAAAGAGAAGTGAAATAGTTATTTTAGTATTTTTATTCAAATTTGATTTTTTTTCACTTCTTATTCATTTCTCATAATTTAAATATATTTAAAAATGTTAGATTTAAATCTAAATAAAAGAAAATGTTAAATTATTCTTTTAATCCCTATAATTTCACTTAATTTTAATTTAGTCTCTACTTATTAAAAATTTGTAATTGAATCATTGTAGTTTTGTAAATTTTTAATTCAGTTTGTGTTATAAAACTTTTGACAATGTACCTGCTAATTAAATTTTGGTGACATAGTCATCATGTATTATTTTATTAATTGAATATGTATGATTAAGAGGAAAAAAAGAATAAAAATAAATAATAAAATAAATTAACTCATATATATAAGTTGTGATATAACACAGAAGCTATTTAGGTGAATTAAGTTAATTTATATATATTTAGAGTATCAAAATAATATATGATTAATTATATTAGTAAAATTTGACAAAATACTAATAAAATTTTAATGACAAAACTAATTAAATAAAAAAATTTAAAACTATAAATATTTAATTATAAATTAAAAAAAAATAGAAACTAAATAAAAAATTAAGTGAAAGTATAGAGATTAAAAGAGTAATTTTCTTCTCCTAATTAAAAGAAAATATCAAATAAAAATTTCATTTTTTTCTTCTACTCCATCCAATTATAGCCTAATTAAATATTGTCTTCTCATATGTCAGTAGTATTACTCTTATTAACTGAATAAATGTGATCAAAGCACCCAGAAAAAAAATGAAAGCGATCATATTTTACATCTTTCATATATAAAGAAAAAGTATAGAAACGATATTGTTGGAGCAATATATTCGCTACTGTCCTTTAAGTTGAGAATTGCTATAAATACAAAAGATCACTTACCAGGTACCTAGTGAACATCAAGAAAGCAAGGAAGATGACACCCATGACTGTGGTCTCCCACCTTATCTGTTTTAAAAAGAATAAAACGCATTCTGTTAATTTGTTTCCGAAAGAGAACAATAAATAATTTCTTTTTCATTTTTATGATATTCTGCTGAATAAATATAACTTCTAAAATTACACATATAATCATTTATTATAATATTGAACTTTTGATCTTCTTTCATGAAAATTAGGCAAGGGTTTAAATTTTAAAATTTGCTTTTCCCTTTTAGCATCTAAAGAAAAAAGAGAAGAAAAGAGTATATTGAATTCGGTCAAACGGCAGAAAGATTATATATAGTAAAAGAGTCGTGCACAATATGTATTAAATAGACTAATCCTTTTCATCTTCAAAAGTAATACCATTAACAAGCAGGCACAAACTAATATGGGGTTATGATGTCATTTTCATAATAGGGGCGCAATCCTTATATGTAATAATTTGACATCAAACGGCAAGCAAGCCAAGCTTTTCTGGGTTTGAATTTGCTATATACGAACCTCTTTTCTATTGGTCCAGATGGCCTCCACCACTGCCACGACACTCGTTTTGGTGGTGAAATCTTTCAATCCAAAAATGCCCTTCAGTTGTTGAAGGCACAGAATTATCGCTGTCCCTCCCATAAAGCCAGTGATGGTAGAATGAGAAAAGAAATCCACCAAAATCCCCAGCCTGTTAAAACACAAATTAATTAAACTCACTTCTCAGCACCCAACAATCACCACCAATAAAATCGGAAAATAATAATAATAATAATAATGATAATAATAATAATTGGATTGCGTTATCTAACTATGCTTTCTTTATTCTTTTTTCAGACTGTTTGATGTAACAAGTCTAAGTAACATGCCATCAGCATATATATGAGAGAAGACTATGAAAAATTTAGTTGAGAAAATTATATTTTATACTTTTAAATTAATATTTAATTATAAATTTAATATGTAAATTTCAATATATAATAATAAATTTTTTAAAATTTGAATTAAAATAAAAACATTAAATATAGTTAAAAATAATTATAAAAAATTGCTTTTTCGCTTGGATATTGTTGACAAACTAGTACCGTATTTGGGTAAAAATACAAAATTAATTATATTTTAATTCAAAATTCATGAACGTGTTTATTTTATTAGATTTTGAATTTTATATATCAATTTCATAATTAAACTCAGAATAAATATATATAGTTTCTCCACTTTTATATCTAATTATCATTTTGTCTTTATTCTCACCTTAGAATACCTAAAGCAGCCTGGAATACCCCGGTGATGAAGGTAGTCGTGAATATCAAATGAAGATACAACACAGGATCGTCTTCAGGCTTCACCACGCTTGAAACCGTCTGGTATATAAGCAATGATGCTGCCGCAATCGTCCCCACCGCCATGTGCCTTGAACTCCCCAAAATCGCATACACCAGTGGTGGCACAAAACTGCTATCTGTTATCATAAAAATGCACACAATTTGATGATCAATACCTATTCTTGTTCACCTGAAAAACCAATAAAGAAGAAGAAGAAGAATAAAAACTTAATTCGAAACTAAAACAGAACTTACAGAGTCCAACGATGGGAGGAATGTCCGCGAGTTTAGCGTAGCTAATGCCTTGAGGGATAGCAAGGCTGGTGATGGTGAGGCCGGCGACGAGGTCAGAGCAGAAGAGGCGGAGATTGTAAGTGGGAAGCCATTCGAACATTGGGACGAAGTACTGTACTCCTTTCACCAATCTATCCTTTGCCTTCTCTTCATTCTTGAACTGCCTGAAAGGGTCGTCTGGGAAAAGCGTTTCTTTCACTCCCGACTTCAGTTTCGTCAGAAACCCTCTCGGCGCAGCGAAGCTCACCGAGTGGCGCCCGTCCACGGTGGCGCTGACGTTGGGGTTAATGGAATCGCTGACGGAACCCATGACGTGGCCACACAAAAGGGTTCACACGCGAAGAGAGAAGGAAACACTAACTAAAATTTCACTATATAGAGAAGGGGATTTTGTTATGTAGCGAAGCATGCGTTTATATAGGCGTCATATTAACAACCGCTTAGAGTCTCGAGTGGGTGATTGTTGACTGGTAAATAGGATTTCGTTCGCGGTACAGTGCTTAAACCTATATTTAGTAGATTATATATTGGCCTTTTGATTTGGGATAAGAGGGAGTTTATTTATTTATATGGAAATTATTGATTTAGTAAGATTATTTCTTTTTCAATTTCTTTTTTTTAAAGATAAAAATTTTTAAGTTAATTCTTTAATTTTTTTTAATAAATCAAAACGGACCTATTAAGAATTATTTGTGACTTTTTTATGTAATAAAATGTAAATGTTCCGAAGGTTGAAGGTGCCTAAACAATTTAATATTAATAGTTAACGGTCATATGAAATTAGGTTTTTGTCTAATAGAGAAATTGTTTTGATTATAAAAAAACATTTGAAAAACTAAAATAAGAAATTTATTTTTTGTGGACCAAATTAAAACAAGAAACATCTATTCAAAATTAAATTGCGAGGCTTTCAAACTAAAAAAATAATTTTTAAGAGACTAAATCATTAAAATATGTTTCTCGCTTATTTTCAAGAGTTAGGATCTACTTTGGCGTTGCTTCTTGCACATGTGAAATTATCACATCACTAGCCGACTTTTTGTCTGCAAAATTCAACTCAGATTACGATCCTTCCACTTAACACCTGGGATTATTAAACACGCCATCGACAGCTAGCCTCGTTGAAACAAGCTGCAAATAATGACTGGAATAGATGAAGGTTTCTCCTTTTCTTGGCCTGTTTATACGTTTCCTTTAAATAAAAATTTTATTTTTATGACGATAAATTTGAACATAAAGTTTATTTTTTGTGTCCAATGCAAAGCATGATCATCGAGTGATTTATATACGTTGGAGATAAAACAAAATTTAAACAAATGATAAAAGAAAAATTAAAGTACTTCATGTATGAACTATATTGAGAGATTTGGATTTACCCCGAGAGATTATGAGGATATATATACAAATGTCAGTTTAAATTAATTATTTAATCTGCTTATTAAGGTTCTTTGGTGTCGGGTTTGAATTGAGAATTAATAAAAGCTCTTAGGATTAAATTGTGGTTATGGAATTCCCAAATTAGTGCACAAAAATTATGCATGGATTGAGAATTGAATTGTGATTATATGGAATCCTCAATTAGTGCACAAAACTTACTTGATTTTTTTAATTATACTGTTAGAATATTTTAAACTAATTAACTGCCTGTCAAATCGTCAATTGAAATTAAGGGTTGTTTGATTTTTTATTTTCAAAATAATTTTTTATTTTTAAGAACAAAAAAATAAAAAAAACTTATTTGATAATATATTTTTAATGAATTGTTTTATAAAATAAAAAAATAAAATTTTATTTTCTGAAATAGAAAAATTAAAACATTTTTTAGATATTCTGTAATTTTTATTCTGAAGAATAAAAAAACAGATATTTTTTAGAATAATAATTCAAATGAATTTTTTTAATTTTTTTATTCTCAAAATTTGTTCTAAAAAACATCTATTTTAAAAACATTAAAACAAAAATATAATCAAACAAGCCCTAAGTTTTTTCTAGAACAATTTTAAGGTTTATCTCCCTTATTAATTTGATACACTTTAAGAAAATAAGTTCTCTTAATATTGATTCTAAAATTTGAATCCAAATACTTAAAAACAAGTAACAAACTTTTTTAACTGCTAAACAAACCCTTTTGAATTCTTATTTGTATGAACATATTAGCGACGAGGTGGATCTGATCATATTCCTGTCCAAACAGAATCTCGGTAAATTAATACATTCATTATGCCCGTTCATGATAGTTTGGGGACTCATGAGTCTCAAAACTATTTTCCACAAGCGTTCGGTCATCAAATTGTAGTTAACCCCGCTTGTGTGTGTGTGTATATATATATATATATATATATATATATATATATAATATTCCTCATCATCACCAAAACCGTAACCTCTGAAATCTCGTTGGGCTATTTTCTTTTCGGTGTTGTCTAGACATGGGCAGAATATAAATTAAGAAATTGATATATAAAGTCTAAAATTGTCACTGTGTTTTTCACTCATCTATTAGTTGTTCGTCTTCCCAAAGTTCTCTTTCTATATGTTTTTTAAAATTTTCTTTAAGTCAAAATTGTACCTATATATATATATATATATATAGTAAAAATATTTTGAAGTCAGTTTGCTCGTTGATCTAAATTAGATTCCTTCTCCAACACTTTTAAAAATACAATCCCGCACGGACAAGATATATATTGACCAAAGTTTAAGCCAAAAATAGATGAGATAGCGATATACCTCTTTGATTATTAGATAATTCTTTAAAATTGTTCATAGTTAGGTTTGAAATCACTGTCAAGAGAAGGGAATGGGGTTAAATGTTACTATAGAATTTTACTTTCAGAAACATGATATGATTACATGTTTACATTGTTAATAATTAATATGTTCAATCACATTATTCGCAGTCGCCGCTGCATCCCTCGTTAAAAACAAATTCATCCTTAGACGGGTTCAAACATCACAAAAAAGGCCGAAACCCTTTGTTAGACAATAGAAGAGGTCAACGAGTCAGCACACACGTTTACTTCCTTGCAAATGTGATTCCCCCAACTACCATTCCATCCTTAACCACTCGAAGAGAAATATCTTAGTTACTGTTGAGTTTGATCGAAACTGTAAGTAGGAAGCTATGTGCTGTCTTTAATTACGGGTCACATACATATTTAAATTAAGCTCAAACTCCTTCGATATAATTTGACAGAATTATAAACATAAATCTATATTTTCTTCTAGAATCAGTTAGCAAATGTTCATTGTCTCGCCCTGAAATAAATTAGCAAAACATTTTGGTAAACATGATGCACTTTAAGAAATAAGAAATCTTATACATAAATTGATTGTTGATTTTTTTTTTTATATTTTCAAATTTGGATCCAATTAATTATTTATCTTAAAATAATTCGCGTCGATTGAGAATTCATACGAGCACGTAGATTTAACTTGTGACAGGGAATTCCCAATGCACAAAAATTACTTGTTTTTATATAAATCAACTAATTAACCATGAGATGAATATAATATTCCTATCTAAACAGAATCTTAGTAAATTAATACATTCATCATTCGCATCCGTTGCAGTCTAGAGACTTTTGAGTTATAATCAACTACAATAATTCTACGAGCATTCACGTATCGCCGCTTGAAATCTTCAACTAGCAAAAGGATTCTGTCTTACATTGATGTCGAATTAATTTAGTAAACCAACAATAACATTGTATTTCTTTGAGTTTTGGTGGTTACCTTATTTATCATTCCTGTAATTAAACTATTATAGAATAAAAATATTATATGATATAGAAAGGAATGGAAATATCATTCTATTTATATATTTAGTTAAATAAAAATGTTACAGGAATTAAAAAAAAATCACTGTGTCCTTACTTAAAAATAATATTTAAATAAAAATAATGATAATAATAATATAATAGACTTTGTATAAACTAAATATAATAATTACTTTTAATTCGTGTATTTATAGAATGGAAATAGATTTTTCATTTAATCTGACAAAATTTATACCAAACAAAATTATTTAATGGTCATTTTCCTTCTATTTCCTCCTATCAAATGAGATATAATTATCTAACTAGCAACACTATCACAACACATTGAAATTATCTCTCTCTCTTTTTTTTGGCTTTCATCGGTTAGGTGAACTGCATGGTTTTTTTTTTAAAAAACCATTTTGTTAGGGACAACTACAACATAACGTGTGCAATATCAAGTATATATTGACTCTTTGTAGTGACTATTGATTACAATGCAAGGAGAATAGAGATAAGTTACCATGCCCTTTCAATCCTCTGAGTTTCCATTTGACTTATTTATGTCTTGATAGCAATGTTCTCTTTCTGAAAAATGTTTTTTTTTTAAACTCAATTGTTCAAAGAAAATAACATTTAAAACAAAGAAGATACTGTTAATATAACACTTTATTTTGAGAAACACATGATGTGATATTGATAAATCATTAATAGTTCAATCACATTTTGATAGTATTTTTTTATTGGCAATTACATTTAAATGGTAATCAATATGATGGATTCATAGGATTTGGAATCTTACTTGCATGGCTAGCTCCTTATTGTCGAGTTTGATATAGTGTTATGTGAACATGGAGTTTGAACTTAGGAGATACAAAGTAATAAATGAACGGTATATAAGTTAGTAGGATGCTTTAGTATGCAAAAAAGTGAAGCACTCTAAACAAATGCTTAAATAAGATGAAAGTTTAACTATGACTTTAACTCTCTCCATGAAAGTGTCTTAGAACTTAAAAGCTGAAAACAAAGTCTTTTAATAAACATAGCCCTATTCTTACTAATAAGTTGAAAGGCTTATGGGAAAAGTGTTTAAGTTCATAAAGAATCATTAGGAATCCCAATGTAAGCCTATCAATATAAAAAAGGGTGTAAAGGTCTCCCTAGTGACTAAGAAGGTCGGGCTCTATTTATAATGAGGGATTTAAGTTGACAATTAAGGCAATGAGAGGCATTACTTGCATGTTTAATGGAGGTAGTGGGCTAGAAAGAAAGGTAAAGCTATAGGAGATGTGAGATCACAGTTGGTTCATGCATGTGGAACAAGTGCATGTGTGATTATCGATGTAATGATTAGCAGAATGTATCTAAATGGACTAGGTTATAGCATTAGGTGTTACCTTCTTAAGAAAGCTGGGGAGAAGGGGAATGAGCTTAGGTATAACAACTATTTTATTTATAAGTATTGAACTTTTACTTAGCTTACCTAAAGTTATCCATCATGTTTAGCACAAAGACTATCTTCACTTAAATCCCATTAAGCCATCTTTAAGATAGTTTTTGGGAAAAAGAGTATATATGATAATCATTCCTTTATGGCACTTATAACCTTATCTAAGTTGAATATTGCAAGTGACATAGAATGTCTAACAAATTATTTAATGGGATGGGTTGAGTGTCAAAAGTTCAAAAGAAAAACTTACTGATCATAAAACGAGTATCTTATAGCTTCAAATGCCATAACTTTTAATTCAAGAGAAGTTTTTGATCTTATTACATTTCAACATAAAGCTTTCATTGAGTTTATCTTTAAGCCCAAAATCCTTCATTTAAGCACATTTTAAGGCTATTTTAATATTTTTTCTTATTATCTATATTTTTCACAATTTTTTATTTTCTTTATGAATTAAGGTTAATTACCTATAAATAACTATTGTTTAATTGTGATTGTAATAGTTGAATAAAATTTCTAAATCTGATTTCTCAAAGCTTGCATTTTTTTTTAAATTTAAAAATTCACGCAAATTCGTTGTGTCAATAGGTGGCACATGACCTACACCAAGTCCCTTTTTAGAACATGGCTTTCTCATAAAGTCAAAAGCAACCTTGAGTTGATACTTTTTAGACCAATATTGTGTTGACTCTAAAAGAAGAAATGACCTCATCATAGTTTACTTCACCTCAAGCTTCTTAAGAAAGTGAGAGTGAGATAACTTAACTATCTAAAAGACAAATTGTAAAGGATTTATCATTAGAAATTTCATTAGGACTAGATGCTATGAATGTTTGGGTGTTGAGGTAGCTAAGGCTAGTGCAAGGAAGCTTGCGCAAGGCCAATTTTAGAGCAAAAGGAAGCTTTGTTCTAGTCTAAAGCTAATATTATGTGCTGAGCATCCATAAAATTTTATTTATATTTACTATCTAAGGGACAAATTTTAAAAGTATTTTTGAAAAGAAAGGACATGACCTCTTTATTTGATTGGCCTTTCTCAACTAGCTAAAAGCACAATGAGCTAAGTAGTCATCATCTCCTCCTAGTAGAAAATATCCACTAAGTATTGTTAAGTAATGATAATAAGGGTATAATTAACATTTTCTTTTTACTTTTTTTTATGAACATTACCATTCCTATCAAAGTGGAGTCCTTAGCACCAAACATTATTAAAAAAGGTGTGTTTGGCTATGGTGGCTTAATGCGGCCAAATCACATCTTAACTACTGTTAAAGTCACCATAATTAAGACTAATGTATTAACATCAATTTTTAACAAAACTACAATTAAGACTACATCCTAGTCATGGTTTTATTACACTGTGATTAAGACTAAGTTCCTAATTGTGATTTAGTAAAACCCCCAATTAGGACAAATGATGTCATAACTACGAACTTTTAGACTCGTAGTTAGGACTTTAAAAAAGTTTCCCTAAATCCATCATCCTCTCCATTATGATGCATGACCCACTTCTTACCATTTTGAAAAACAGGCACCCTAAGCCTCTCCAAAACTCCATTAGCCACTACTTACAACATTGCCATTTGTCAAGCAGCATAAAACAAGCCAACCAGTCCCTAGTTGACAACTCCCATTGCTACTGAGCTTTATTGTCTAATAAATAGTCCATTCACACTCTCCTTCCCTTATCTTTCTATTAGCCCATGTAGTTCAAAAGCTTCATATGTTCTATGTCCTATTCTCCATCATGATTTAGGCCTAACCTTTCTTAGAAGATTTCAACTTCAATTAAGTTTGTAAGTCTTCTATGTGTTCTTTTTTGGCTCAATTGTGTCATTTGTTCTTTGCACATTTTAACATTAGTTCAAGTCACAAGGTTTCAAATATTATTTTTTGGTTTGATTTTAACTATGTGATGTTGACAAATTATTTTGATATGTCTTCCTTTGAGCTATTTTGTACTAAAAAAAAAAATTCTAACTTTCATTAGACAAAAAGGTTCCATCACTGTAGTGTTTTCATCTTTATGCTATTTTTGGGTTTCTCAATGACACATTGCCAAGCCCTATAATTCTAGAAGCCCCAATTAATCACTTTTTCAAATAGATTTTAGACACCTAATTCTTCTTCAATCCAAACCCTGAATAACTTTTTTGAAAATAAATGAATAGAAATGAACCCATATTCCTTTTGGATCTAAAAGACCTAAGAATTCATCGTAATTAGTCAAAGAATCTCCGTTTAGATTCAATGACGTGTCTAAATTAATTAATCCTTAGCTCCATCAATAGTGAATATTTGTAGGGTAGGGGCTATAGATCTGGGACCATCAATATCGAGCCCTCTCTTTCCATCAGAGCTAATAATCTCTTAAGCAATGGAACAACAGACGTGCAGATGTGTAGATCAATGGTGGAGCTTGATCTCCTATGCTAATCATCCCCTAAGTAAAGGAAGAATAGATTTGCAAGTGAATCCAAAGCATAAGGGCAAAAAAGGAATCTCACCATTTTGGCTTTAAAACACCTCCACCTTCTCGCCCAATAGTAGTGGAGTGAATTTTACAATAAAGATTGCGATACAATCAATTGTCTTTAACTATATATGATCTATTAACAAATTGTGTTGCCTTTTCCTTTTTACCCCATGAACCAAATAAGGCGTAAGGAGATGGGAAAGATGACCACTCTAAAATACCTATATGTTGTTGAACTTAAGTTTTTCTCATTTTATTTATTTTTTGAACATATACTGATTGAAGTTCAACTATAAAACTTTATGTTTATGTCTTTATTTTTCTTGTGACATATGTTACTACATGGTTCTAAAAGCTTTAGTTATATAGGTTTCTGTGCATTATTTTCCCTTTACCAAGTTAGAAATCAACATTAATATTTTAGTATATATTATTTTTATTTTTAGTGTGGCTATCTTTGTTTTTTTTTTTTTACTTTAAATGATCCTTTGTGGCAATTGTTTAAACTTGAGGATTTGGATAATTTTAGGGACCTTTTTCTGGTTTCAAGTAGGGGTTTTATTATATAATTTACTCTCATTTTGTAAAAGATAAATTTAAACAATTGTTACCAAATTTTAAAAGCCTTGATTTAACTATAATTTTAAAATTGTAGTGGCCTAGCTAGGATATAAAACCAAGGCTAAGCTAGATGGCCTAGCCAAGATTAGTTGTGATTACAAAATTGTGGCTAGGCTAAAAGGTAACTATGATTAAGCTTGTCATTGCAAATGGCGCGGTTAATTCTACTAACCATAGTAAGAATTGAGGCTAGGACTAGAAAAAAAAATTAAAAAAAAAATTATCACTAGAATTTTGTTTTTTTGACAGTGAAACATGCCCTAATTATAACAAATCTAATAAGAGAAATACATTAATGGTAAGTATAGTAGGAGATATCTCTCCCCAATGAGTGGGAACACCTTTTCTAACTAGGTGGAGAATCTATTACCAGTTGGAAGCACCCTTTCTTTTATTAAGTGGAGGCACATTTTCTTATCAAACTAGAGATATCTCTTTTTAATTAAGTACCCTCTCTTCTTATACTTAGATTACTATAATTTTTAATTAAATAAATTAAAAATTATATAAAAAAAGATAATACCTGCAAGTTTGACTACTCTTATGGAGTCAAAGGTCATACAAATTTAATTTGACAAAATTTTTAATTATTTTTTTTATTCTTTCTCTTCTTTTTTTTTTTCCTTCTTAATTAGATTTGTATAATGGATGTTGATATTGCACAGTATGATACTACACAATACCAAATCTATTCTATTTCTCTTTTCTATGAAAAATAATTTTTTTTATTTTTTAATTAATTAATTAATTAATTATTTACATAAAGGAGATAAGAACATCATTTTCCGTTAGAATACATTGTCACAAAAAGGGTACATAATTGCCTAGTGGGGTGAATGCAGTCAGCACTCGTCAACGCCTTCAACTACCTCGATTAATGCTGTCCACAAAATTAACCTTTCCTCGAAAGCATATTACATAAAGTACTAATATGCGGATGTTAAGAAAGTAACATATAATACCGTTTGGATAATTCTTTAAAAAACTTATATATGTAACCAAAGGAAGCTGCCTTCCCCAGGCATGCATTGCCTTGGAACTTCCCTCAACAAAAATTAGACTATAAAAAATATATAGATAAATTCCGTTAATTAATATGCCAGACATACTTTTTAATTAAAATGCTTTTAATATATTTACTTTAATTCATGATTGAGTTCGTTTATATTTGAGTAATATTAGGGTTAGATTACTCTTTTGATCCTTAATAGTAATTTTACTCAATTTTTTAGTTTAGTTTTTATAATTTAAAAATTAATAATTGAGTCTCTATGATTTAAATTTTTTAAATTTAATCCTTATCATTAAATCTTCACTAATGTGTCATTGAATTTTATTGAGATAATCAATCATATACTATTTTGATATTTTAAATATACAAAATTTAAATTAATTTACTTTAGTTACTTTAACATAAATTTCATTACACATACACACCCATATATATGAGTTGATTTTATTTTATTATCTACTCTTATCATTTTTGTCGGTAAAAATCATAAATACTTGAAGTATCAAAATAACACATGATTGGTCACATAAAAAAAATTTAACAACACACAAGTGATGGAAGTTTAATTAGAATAACTAAATTAAAAATTTGTAAAACTATATAAAGATTCAATTACGATTTTTAAAGTATAATAACTAAATTTGAAAATCAGTAAAATTATAGGGATTTAAAATTGAGCATTATATAGTTTTTGTACAATTAAGGACTCATTGAATTCGTACATGCTGAGGGTCATCTATAAATACAATATGAGCCCTTGCATATACGAACACTACAAGGCACATGAGAGTTTTTCTTACCCCTGACAAATCTGTGTCTACTAAAAAATTTATATTTTAATTCCCTGATAACTTTTCATTTAAATAATTAAATTAAAGCTGTTGATGAAAATAGCACCTTTTCATATAAAATTTACAATAATCTTTGCAAGTCGTTAAATTATGACTAAATTACAATCTACTCCCATGATTTGGTTCAAAATTATTATTATTATTTTATATAGTTTAAAGTGTGTTATTCAATATCCCTGTATTTAGTTATCATTTTATTACCTTATAATTTGTTACATCTAAATTTTAGCAAAAAATAAGTACGTGAATATGAAAACTATGAATATTTGATTTTTAAATCTCTATTTCACTAGGTAATGAAGATTTTCGTAGTGTACACGGTTATTATTAGAATCAACTGTAAAGTTTCGCCTTCAAAATTTTCTTAAATTTTGGTACCTTTGTTAAATTTAACAGTACTGACTTTAATGATCTACATAAAATATGAGTTGTCTTCGGCTACTTCATTACACTTGTTAAACACAAAAACTAAATTACTCTCTTTGATCCAAAATATAAGTTACTTAAAGAAAAAAAATCTTAGTTTAAAATGTAAATCACCAGGTAATGATTATTATTATTTTTCTCATAATACCATTTATTTAATGGCAATAGCTACATTAAAAATTCTTTATTTAATGGCAATAGCTATGCTAATAAGAATAAGACTGAAAAGATATGATAATATTTAAAAAATTTTAAAATATAATTAATTTTTTTAAGATGTCTGAATATGTTAAAAGTAACTTATATTTTAGACTGGAGGAAGTAATTTATATAATTATGGAATGAGTTGGATTTTGTTGAGATCTCAAATTTAGTTAATTAATAGGAATTAACAAATGTGGAATAATGCCAAGGGAGTTGATACGGATATCTAAAATCAGTATAACCAACAAGTGGGATGTTGCAAAATAGAAAGCAGAGTAATAATTGGGACTAGACTTTTATGGTGTGTGTTTAAAGAAGCAAATAAACCTCCCTCAGTTGGCCATTGATATTATTGAATGCATTAAAGGTGTCAGCTCACCCAACTCAAGTTTGAAGATGAGTTGCACCTGTATGTATATATAGCCGAACGCCGAAAGTTAAAAAATTATTATTTAATTTGGTGGGATAATTAAGAATAAGGAAAGTTTACATTGAAAATTATAAAGCGAATGTCGATCGGTGCTATAGCTAGGTAGCTCAAAAATGGGCCTAGTTAGTTGTGTAACGCAAGTCCTGAGATAGAGCTATATGGAGTTTTGAGATAGTTCCAAAGAGTTGCAGGTTTGTAGCTCTTTTATACAATATACGTTTAGAAGAAAAAATGGTATAAAAGAGTGAAAAAATATATATAATTTATTTTTTAATTCAATTATATATATTTTTAGAATATATATTACGTATTTACTTGCGAAATTAGAACATCTAAATCCCTAATATTAACGAATAATTAAATGTTACAGCATTTAAAAAATTAGGCAAAGTATTAAAATTTGTTGAGAAGAGAATTTAATTTCAAGCAAAATTTAAAGGCACTTTTAATTATAATAATAAAAAATATTAGATTTAGATATAATTTCTTTTATTTTTGTTATTAAATTATCCCACAAATATATCATGTGTATAATTTTTTTAAAACACTCATGTAATATTTGGTTATAAAAATTATATATTTGTATATAAAAATCATATATTTAATATATTTTTATATATATAATTTTAAAAAAATTAGAATTAAACACCTGAAGTTAAAAATATTTATTATGAAGGACTTGTTGTTATTAGATTTAAAAAATTTTATTTAAAGTTAATGATAATCTATCTTAAAATAATAATAATAATAAATTTTTTAAAATAAATATTTTTAATTTTAAATTCTAAACTCTAATTTTTAAAGGTATTACGTGTAAAGTATTAGGTTGTCGGTACTCATCCATTATTCCATGTGGACACTTTTTGACAAATCACTCCCATAAAATTGTCAAGATCTGAGCAAAGGCAACGAAAACAATTGACTAGCTGGGAATTCTTTCTGGATCGTAGAAGATAGATGAGTCAAATTAATTATGGGGATTGAATCGAGTACACGTGGTATCCATTGTCATGGTGACAAAGATTGCGTGATCCATTACGGTGATGTGGTGAGAAAGATCCGGTCTCTATTTATCGACCACAACGAACAGAATGATCTCATTTTCAACTAGGATTTTGATACGAAGATGTTTCTGCAGTATCGAAACGGATTGTCATTTTATTAGAAAAAAAAAAATAGATCTGAAATATGAGATTTAACACTAAAAAAATAAAATAAGAATTTATGGGATTCACGCTCTTTATTTTATCTCTTTCAAATAAAATAATATTTTATTTATGTGCTACCAAAAAAATCCAAATTAGTTCATTATTGGATTATTTCAAGTGTGAATAATGATAAAAAAAATTTTATATAAATTTTAAAAAATTAGCAACAAAAAATTGGAGTCGAGCTTTTTTAAAACAATTTTTTGAATTAAACAATTCTAATTATTTTTTTCTATGGAATTGCTAGAGGTGACTAACTTTTTGAAAATAGAGGGCTTTTTATTAAAGAAATCAATCTAATTACTAATAAAAAAATGAATCTAATAAATGGCCTAATTAAGTGTATCTTCATATATTATCATAATCACCACCTAACACAATCACCACCTAACCTTAATTTTACAACATCTTATTGAGAAGACCTTTTTTTTTTTTTGATTTGTTGTTAAAATTGAGGAAGCCAATTTGAAACACCCTCACATATATATCTGGCCTTTGGGTGAGTAGTCTTCGTTTGACTCTTGGCGATACCAAAAGCTCCAAAATGAACTGTAACTTAACCTCCGAATTAATATTAATTAATATATATGGGTTGTAATACTGTAATCTCATTATTAGTCGTACCTTTTGGCTAATTAATTAAGGCAGACGTTTTTGCGTATGAGCTTCTCAAACCCTTTTCTCTTCTCTCTAGTTTGTAAAATGAGCGATGTTGATTTATGAAGTTGATATTGTTCATGTATATAATCATTTAATTGTTTATAAAGAGAAAGAGAAAACTATATCAAAATAATATATTTAATTAGCATCAGCAAAGCATTTGATGCAAATAGAGTTTTGGTTAATGCGTAAATTAATTCAAAGATATTCTAATTATAAAAAAGAATTGATGTAATATGTAATATATAAATAAATAAAATTCAACCCCCAAAAGGATAGCATTGATATATATATATATATATATATATATATATAAAAGAAAGGATAAACATTGAATTTTAGTGGCCCCTTCTGAAAATAACCTCAGCGATGAGTCTTAATTTTCTACAAACAGATACGAATGCCACCGCATATGACCTACACACCAAGGCAGGTATAGAAAATGAGCAGCCAAGATGAATGACATGTTTGCTTTATTTAATTATATGCATTTTGACCCATAAAAGGCACGATAGTACTATGGCATTTTGGAAACGACTATGTTTCTTCCAAATTTATTTGTTTAGAAGTTTAGGAGAATGCGCACTATGAAACACGGAAAACTCGTGGGCTTAAGCACTTTTGCTCTACTATCATTTAAAAAAAAATAAAAAAGAGGGAAACATGAATGAAAGAATTAAGGACACGCTTGGTGTTAAATTGGAAGAAGAAATGAAGTAAAAAAATTTTAAGTAATACTTATTATATTTTTTGAATTATTACTTAACAACATTTATATTTTTTTATTATTTTTTTAAAGTAGAAATCCGAGAATTATTTCCTACTCACAAAATCCTTTTTTTTTATCTTTTCATTTTTTATTTTATTCTTAATTTTTTATATACCAAACAACTTTTATTAAATATAATCTAAATAGTATGAGACAAATAGAGGGTAAAATTATTCAAAAGGTTATTTTTCTACAATTGATCTTAGCCAGACTACTTTAAGCAAAGCACCAAATGAAATTGTTGAAGATACAGTCAAAAAGCATATGGAGATGAGTTTGTATTCTATGGAGTCTTTTATTATAGAGTTTTCATAAAATTTAGAGAGAGAATAAAGAAAACTCACAGTAGGAGCAAAAGAGAAAATATGTTTCATACATATCTCTACTTTTTGTATCATCCTCTCTCAAAATTTTACAAAATTTTTACAATAAAAAATTTTTTTAAAAAATTCTTACACGGCAAGTAAACTTTGTTCGTGTTGGGTGTGATGACTTTTTTCAGTCTATGTTTTCTGTTTCTTGTTTGTTCTTGTATCAATAATAATAAGGTGGACTTATACATAATTATATATACATAAATTAATATAATCATTTTTCTTATCAATTATATCCAAGAAGAATGGATTTAGGTTCATAAAGTTAATGACAGTTGTTCCTTCTAAAAAATATTATAAGTATTATATATGTATATAATTTTATTGTCCTCTTTAAAATTTCTAATATACTCCCTTTAATTTTTTTTGAAATATCCAATACATATTCTTAGGGATGTAATTACTTTTAATATTGACCCTAAAAATAAATTTTACATGACAAATAAAGCCTTTATAAAAGTTTTATCTAATAGTCAAATAAAAAGACATCTTACTGAGCCATAGTCATTAACTAGGCCAAATTCTTTGCAAATCTAGGGGTGTACACATTGTGCTGTGCTAAACCCAATTTGAATTGTCCAAATTTAATTTTGATGGTCTAGACTTCATAAATATTTTTTTTATATGAAATATCATTTTCTTATAGTTATCAATTATAAAATTATTTTCATTTTACATTTTGTATCCTATAAAATGAATATATATATATATATATATATATATATATATATATATATATATATATATATATATATAATATATATATATATATATATATATATATATATATATATATATATAATTTGAACGATTCAAACAAAGCTTCTTTAACCATTGCGTAACCATTGTATAAAAACTTTAACCATTTGTCAAATAAAATGATGTTAGCTTCTATTAAATCATACTCTCTCTCTCTCTCTCTCTCTCCTATGGAACGAAGTATGCGAAAGACTTTAGAGAATAGTAGGCAAAAATTACATACTCCATCACTCTTAACATGCGTTTTTTATATATTAAGATGGTTATATTTATTTTTAGTGTTATTATACTTCTTTAATCTTTTTAACTATTTTATGTTTCTGATTTTCAATTTTAATAAATTTTATTATTATATTAAGGAGTAACCCATTACCTTCTGGATGGAATTGCCACAACATGGGCGATTAGCTGTCCCTCTCAGGTTGGATAATAAGGGTCGGAGAAGGGCAATCACTCATTTTATATATATATATATATATATATATATATATATATATACGAGGTCAAAGCCAGAACAGAAACTAACAAGAAGAGACAGACAGGATGGGGTGCAGGGGCCCCTAAAATATCAGGTAAAAGCAAAGAATCTAAACTAGTAGGAGTGCGACTACACACGTACATAAGCTAATGATAAATCCACATGAGGCATACAAGACAGAATATGTAATTTATATCATTTATGATGAAATCACGAGAGATTCTTGGCATCACTTGCACAATTTTCAAACATTGCCACAATCATTAATTATAACAATAAAAGATACAATTGTTTTATAACTGAGAGTATCCAAACTAACAACATGGTCCATGGATTTATGTTGTAGTAACAGAGCATTAATAGAAAAGATAACAAATTAACGCACACATGCTTTAGCACTTAATTCACATGATAAGGTTTGAACTCCCTAACATAATTTCAAGGTTTATTTGCATTGCCATTTTTGAAAGTAGTTCCACCTATGGCACCTCCAAAACCTCCTCCGGATCCATATCCCTTGCTTTCGTAACCTCCACCTCCACCGCCGCCGCCGCCACCATCAACTCCATATCCGTATCCGGCCCCTCCACCATAGCCACCACCATTATCACCATATCCTCCACCTCCATATCCTCTCCCTTTCATTCCTCCACTTCCACCACCAGAGTAACCACTTCCTCTTCCATATCCTTTTCCTCCGCCACCATAATTACCACCTGATCCTCCTCCTCTGCCACCACCATCAGTGCATCCTCCACCTCCAACAGCGACGGCACCAAACCACACTCGAGGGATTCTATCGAAGAGCCACTCTGGCTGTTTCAAGTCTAACTCTTTTCCCTTAAGATTTCTTCCATCTACATTTCCTAGGGCTAAGCAAAGCCCCAGAAGAATCACACAAATGAATTTCCTCTCCATCACAATGTTATAAAACTAGCTAGCTCAGGCAAGCGAGTGGTTAGAGATGTTGTCCTAAGTGGCTAGTCTCCTTTATGGGTTCCCTGTCAACCAAAAAAAAACAAAAAAAAGCTAGCTAGCTACCTGGCGCACACAATTCGCTTACAGGATGAGAGGCTGCCATTTGACCATGCATGCATGAGTTTTAAATAGTATTGCAGGACATGCAATATTAAATGTAAACTTTAACGTAAAACAAAATTAAATAATTAATGTACAGTTGGAGGGTTAGGAGAAACGTTTTATTGCCCTCGTACAATACAAGCTACGTCGTTCACAGTAATGGACCACTAAGTAATTAATTATACGGGATGAGATGTTACCTTCGTATTCATGCCATTGCCATGTGCAGCGGTCATTTATGTGAGTGCCTGCTGCCTTTTGATGGGTCCCTCTACCTTCACTAGCAGTCCGTCATTGTTTTTTGGACTTTAGAATAGATTACGTTAAAAAAAAAAAAATTAAGTTGGGTTAAATTCCATATGATATTTTTTCTTTGTTTCAAAAATTAGCCTCATTTTCTTTCAATTCTTTTTTATTAATAAAATTAAGTTTTTATATAATATATGTTTCTTTTAAAAATAAAATTATTTAACTATTCTTATTATCATATTAATAATAAAAATATGTGCAACAAATTATTTTTTATTAAAAATAAATTGGAAGGAGATTTTTATAATATATATATATATATATATATATATATATATATATATATATATATATGTATGAAAATATCACAAGAGCCATTATAATATTTTAAACAAAAGTAATATCAAATATAATTTAATTAAACTTTAAGAAAAGTCAATATAATTTAACTCTATCCATTATATCTGTGTGTATGTGTATGTCACACGTGCGTGGCAAGTTCTCTAGTTAGTGGATGCATTTAAGTGCATGTTATATTTTAAAATATTTTTAAATGAATTATTTAAATAAAAATTCATGCTGTAATGACATATTTAATATTTAAAAAACAAAATTAGAAATTGAAAGTTAATTAACTTTTTTTTTACTTCTTGGAATTATTTAACACAAAATTGTTAGATATGAAAATGTAAATAAAATAAATGACAAATATCCCTTATATCTTTACATAAAAAAATAATATAAAAAACAAACACTTTTGAATAATCATAATAAAAGCATAGTAAACATCACAAAAAAAATCACCCTTGCCTCTTCCTCTTCGTGCAACCAAACAACCTCTCTATATCAATAACTATTATTTCTTTGAAAAAAAAAAAACTATCTCATGTAGCACCTAAATTTTTTATTTTATTTTACCTAATATATGAATTTTGGGTCAAAAGATACCTAAACGTCCCAAAATCATATATATATAAATATATATATATATATATATATATCCCAAAATCATATATATATATATATATAAATGGGGCAGTGGCATCAGGGAGGGGGCAAGTTGGTGTGGGATATGTGGTACCTACTTTACAGGTGGCGAATGATGATGGCTTAATAATTGACCTTTTGGGTAGGTTACGACTGAGTCAGACTTCGAAAAGTCTTTCATACTCAAAAACGTAGCCGTACGATTTTTAGCTAATAACTTAATTTTGTTATTAATCCTTGAAATAAATTTAAATTTTTTAAATTTAATGATTAACAAGAGCACAAATGATTTGAATAGGGACGATATCGTGATATAATTTTTTTTAATTGGAGATTCTCGGAGAATTGCGTTAAAATCTTAAAATTTTGCAAATTTGAGATTTTGTGTAAATCCTCGCACACTTGTACATGATAGAGTGCTTTAAAATATTATAGAGAACGAAACAAGAAAACTTAGTTTCCATGCTATAAAAAAAAATGATAAGAAGAATTCAAGTTTAAATTTTGTTATCATTGAATGGTTTTTTAAATTTATGTATAATAATAAGATAAATTTGGAGTTAATTTAATAGTTAAACATTAGATTTCAAAGAGATAGGGCGAGCTCCCTTGAAAACAGAAGAGACAAAGAAAGCGAGGTCCATCTGAAGGTTTGAGGATCAGTAAGCTAGTTAGGTGCATTATTGCATTTAATTAAAACAAAAGATATATGGTAGAATATTCCACTGTACGGGTCATGCTAAAGGGGTATGTTGCGTCATTGGTTGTTCTTTTGTGATCCGTTTGGTTGGTGAACGGAAACGAAAATGAAAAATAGAATGGAAGAGACAGAAAATGTATAAAAAAGGAGAAATTTTAATTTATAAAATAATTATTATATTTTTGTTATTATTATTTAATAATATTTATTTGTATCATTTTTTAAATAAAGATATGAAAATGATTTTCTATCCATTTCACTCACATCATTATTTTCTTATACTTAATAATTTTGTATATCACACGGCTTTTTAGGTTAAGTTTAATATGTTTATCCATATGAGATTCATAATGAATTATTTGAAGTTAATATAAAGTTATATATTATCACAATGTTTTAGGGTCCATTTAGAGTGTTATTTTTGTTTTTTATGACGTTTATTATACTTTTGTTGTCATATTTTAAAAGAATTTATTTATTATTATTTTTAAAGGTAGTCATTTTTTTATCAATTTTATTCATTTTTTTATATTTTTATTTTCAGATCTAAAATCCCTCAAAATCTTTGTCCATGTAAAAGGTTTTTTGTTGATATAATTAGCAATTTGGTTTCTACTAAAAATTCAAAGCCAAAATACCTCATAAGCTGAAAAGAGCATTTGTTCAATGGGACGGTAACAGAATTGTGTTTAGAAAACAGGTAATAATAATAATAATAATAATAATAATACTAATAATATAAAAGTTCACCTAAGTGTGGATTCATCACAGCTGGATCCATTTCTGTTATGTTATTGTTTTGCTGCAATTTTTTTTTTAAATTTGAAATATATATCTTTAACTTTAAGACATTCATAATTTTTTTTTAATTTTAAGAGATAAAAAATTTAGCCCCTTCAAAGTTTGTTTTTCAACATTTACAATCATATATTTCTCTATTAGCCAAATGTCATTTCACACTCTTTTTTCTCATCACATAATATGTCTTTTATGAGTGTGTTTGGTTAAAGGTTTTTGGAGGAGAGGAAAAGAGGATAAGGTATTTAGTTGGACAAAATTGGAGGGGAGACGAAGGGAGGGAGGGAAGTGTATAATTCTTTATATTTTTATTATCAAATTTTTTAATTAAAATATGACAAGTGTATAATTATTTAATTAAAATATAATAAGTATATGACTTTTACAAATATAATCTTTTAATTAATGTATATACTTGTTATATTTTTATTTAAAAAATTACAATATATTTTTATATTTTAATTAAAAATATAATAATAAGAATATTAAAAATCTAATTGATGATTGAGATAGATGAGGCCCATGTGTGTCTGGTTTCATAACCAGGCCTTCTTGGGTCCATTTGGGCTCACTCTGCAACATCGTTCGGCCCATCCCATGCCCCAAATCTCTCAATCGCACGATCTCTCTCCCAGGCCTGGTTGAAGTCGCGCTCTATTCAAATTTCAACTTCTTCAAAATTCTTTTCTTCTTCGAATTCTGAACTTTGCTTAACGAGTTAGTTGGATTTGGATCCTCTCCCATGCTCTCTTCCTTGCTCTCTCCAATGTCAGATCTGGACCGTCCAAATTAATTTGGATGGTCCAGATCTAATTTTTTTTTTGTATGTTTAAAAAAATAATTATTTTAAAAAAAATAAAATATAAAATAAAATCATTTTTTTAACTATAAATTTTTAAAAAAAGATTGTTTAAACTTAAAAAAATTAAAAAAAAAATTTTGAACCGTTCAGATTAAAATCTGAACGGTCCAGATCTTATAAGACAAGTAAAAAAAAAAGAGGCATGGGAGAGGATCTTTTTCCGAGTTAGTTTGTAATATTGAGGTCCTTAATTTCTTTTTTTCTTTTTTCAATTGTCAGAGAGTATTAAATTGCAATTCTTTAAAATCGCTTCGAGTTTGGGCTACATCCATATGTGGACGATCTTGTGGAAGATGACACAAGGTACCCTCGAAAGCCCGATGCTTCGGACCGTCCTAACCCTTCTGATCGCCAGGAACATTTGATTCGAGCTACCCCTTATCATCGCCTAGTGATCGTCGATACAAGGAAGACGATGAAGATGAAGAAATGGATGAGTTTGATGTAGAAAATGACCTAGAGGACGACGATGGTGATGAGGAAAATGGCTCTGGTATGAATTTCGAAGGTGATGACGAGTTTGAGGGAAACCGAAGAAGAGGAAATTACGGAATTCGTCTGTTTCGAACTATGAGTTAGTACCTCGTGTGAAACTTTCATACGAAAATCGAAGTTTAACAGATGAATGGACCGAGCACGCGACGTTTGTGCTGTTAGAGGTTTTTGGGGACAAGTTTCTTTAACTTGGGAGGAAGAGTTTAGGGCATGAGGATTGGCGTGATGTGGCCGAGAAGGTTTCAGAGGAGATGAAGATGAAAAGGACGGTGGCATAGTGTAGGAACACGTTGGATAAATTGAAAAAGAAGGTGCAAGAAAGAAAAGGCAAAAATCGAGGAAATGGGTTGAATTCTAACAAATGGGCTTATTTTAAGAAGATAGACATGTTAATGGCCTCATCAGCGAGGCAAGCATATGGGCTTGCCTGTGGGATTGATTCTGGGGAGTATGTGTTCATGAATACAAGGGTTTATTTAGATCGGTCGAATGAGCTTGATAAGATGAGAGATAGCCCTGGGGAGTCAGAGATGTCTGAAGAGAATGATTCGGATGGGCTTCCGCCGAGGAGGAGGATTGAAGGCAATGACGATGGGGACCAGTTTTCCTTCAGGGAGTTGGCGGATTCTATTCGGAAGTTTGGTGAAATATATGAGAAAATTGAGAATCGTAAGAGGCGGCAGATGATGGAGTTCGAGAAGATGAGACTGGATTTTAATAGGGAGTTAGAGCTGTAGAAGAAGCAGATTTTGGAGAGGGCACAGGCTAAAATTGAAAACTTGCAGGAAGGTGACGAAATGGAATCAAACGGCTAAGAGTAGGCACCAAAACAGTACATTTTCTTGTTGCTCGTGATTCATTATGCTGACCAGTGTTAGCGTATACTTACTAGGGGTACATTATTTTGTCTTTCTGGGAAAAATGCGAAATGAGAAAGATTATTGAATCTGATTTTTTCCTTCTTTCATTTCAAGTACTTAAAACTGAGAACCTGATTGTGTGACCTTCTGGCACACTTTTATTATTACATGTTTAATCTTTGAATCCCTACTTCAACTGTGGTGCACAAAGAATCTGCTTAAAATCATAAAGATGAGTTTGGAGATGTTAATGCTGGTGAGACTGAAGTCATCTCAGTCCTCCTCTGTCTTGTCACTGCTATCCTTATGGTTGGTGTAAATGGTCTTTATAGTTAATTTGATTTACTGCTTTCAGTAGATTGTCGGAAGTTTTATTAGAAATGAGTTATGAATTGGCAATTTGACATTTTTAGCATCTGATTTAGTAAATAATATGTGCAATTGATACAGGAAGTTTACTTGGGTGAGTGGTTAGGATGATGAGATGGTTCTATATTCGCAATTTGGAATGGCAAACAACTTCACAGAACGAGACTGGTCTTGTTGACCAAAAAAAGGTTTAAGACTCCTCAAAAGGGGACTTTCCTAACATTGTAAGTTGGATAATGTAACCTTCTTACATTGATTAGGATATGTAAAATATTCTTTTGAAAGACTAAATTCAAGAGACGGCATTCGGATTGTATGTACTTCTTCACGCTGACTTTAAGGAAGGGCCTTTCCTTACCATAATAATTTGGTTTTCTAAAATGTGAAAGAATCTTGTTATGGGTAAATTTGTCCCTCGGAGAGTTTGCACTTTACACTACTTCATCAGCCCTATACATCACAATAGGGGGTGGTTGGCTAACAATACCTCAAAGGGAGACATCTATGCCTTATTTCGAGTCTGTGCATCTTTTATTTCCTGTTTATCAACATTTTATACTCCTTGTTTGGATTAAAGGGTGAGCCTTTTTTCTTGACTACATACATGTGTGATTTCTAATTGTAAATGGTGCAAGATATATGATTGTTCAATACCATATTAAATTAAAATGACATTGATTTACAGGTATTTTCTTCATTTTACATTGTCTTAGGAGTTGGGAGATATATGTTAATTGCAACATTTTTGGAGGAAAGACGGTCTACAAGTGAAAATTGGCGGCTGACAAGGTTTAAACCGTATTTATGTATTCCAACAATAAGGAAATTGTTTTAAGAGTATAATATTTTTGTACGATTAATCTGCTATAAGTAACGGTGTAGCTCGTTTCTTTTAGTCATATGTTGCCATTGCTGTTACCCATTTCATTCAGATGCTGGGTTTCATTCTTTCATCAAGAAATTGGTAGCTTAATGCTGATACTTTGCCAAAATTTACATTTACATGCATCTTCACTGAATTTTGATATACAACCACCTTGATTTCTCCATTTAGAATTGTTTCCCGTTGATCTGCTGGAAGGGCAGACCTCCCTCTACACTATGTTGCTTATTCTTCACCTCTTTGGCAATATAATTAGAGCAGTAACTCTTAAAGAGTAGCTGTTCAATAAAATGCTTTTATTATTATTATTAGTATGGATCTTACACTTATATAATTCTAGAAGTCACATCTTCCACAATCATTCTATCCTTATACTCTCAGAAAGGGAGAAGCTAGTTATGATCTGCTTAATTTGTACGCCAAGTGCTACTGAGTCTGGTTTAAAATCTTATCTATAACCTCTAACAAATACCATTTTACAATAGCATCGGCTCATTTGAAAATCACCTTTTAAATTCGCAGCAAGTCTTTCAATCTGGACGGTGCTTATAGTAACTAAAACCAGAGGGGGACCATGCTAGTAGCTACAGTTCAATAATGCTAGCATATTCATTTTTATTTCCATATCCCTAATTATTTGTGGTGTGAATGAGAAGAAAGCAATAATCCCGCCAAGCTTTTTTTTTTTCTTCCTCCCCTACTAGACACAATATTCCCCCTAAAAATTGATTATTTCCTTCTCATTTCTTGTGATCTTGATAACATCCTAAAGGAGCCATACAATACTAAGATGCTGTATGGATTTTAGAATGCAAAATATTTAATTTTTCAAACATTTATAAAATTGAGTAAGACAAACATAAAATACTCATAATTTATGAGTCCAATGTTTTAAATAATAAAAAGATATTAGTTTTTATTATATATCTTGCACTCAAGACTCTAATATTATTAATTGATTTTTTAAGTCCTTGAAACAAAAAAAGTCACATAACAAATGCTACCAAAACTTTCTGTGTTTATACCGCCTGTTAATGCCAAAGCCAATTGCTAGCCCTACCAGAGCCATTTCTTTGACACATGACAAAAGTCCAGTAAGGGTCGTCATCATGTACACCGACAGCTTTTGGGCTTTTCAGAAGAGGAGAGTAAGAAGAACGAAAGTATCACGCATTAATGTACAGTACAAGAATATAGATATAATGGTGCTTTATCTATGGTTCTACTCTTGCCATATCTCAAGCCATCTCATTTCAGACAGCCTTAAGGGAAGCGGCCTTTGCTTTCTTTAAAATTAAAATAAATGTGCTCATCACTTAAAACGCTTTAATATTACATGCAGCCCTATAGATTCTTAACTACACCTAACCCGCTCCTCATCCCTTGTTTCCTGATCTAAACGAAGTCTTTAGCTCATACCACATACAAAACAACGTATCAAAAGCATCTTCATCGAAAGTTTTACAATCTTCTATTCGTGAGATAGACACTAAGGTCTTCAACCACTCCTCGTGAAGAGTTGAGAACTCCGATCTCTGTTCACTTGACCTAAAACTTTTCCCAATTGATTTTTTAATCTTTTGGCTAGCCTTTGAAGCAACATTTACTGTATTTTCTGGGATCCCAGCCATGAGAGCCACCTGCAACCCATAGCTCTCTGGACATGCTCCAGAGGCAAGCCGATACAGGAAGACTAGCTCCTTTTCACGATTGGAATAGCCATCAGATTCTGACTTGAAAGCACAGGCCATGTGTTGCAGCGTAACATGTGGATGAGAGGTAAACTCTTTTGTGAGTGGATGGTAGTGCGTGGCAAATAGTAAGCGACAGTTGACCTTCTCGATCAGATGTCGGAATACCTGGTTATGAATATTGATTGATTATCAAGTCATGCATTAAAGTCACAATAATAACAATAAAACCTTTAACCGGGCCTGAAGCTCAAAGAACATGATAACAGGAAAATCTTGACCTATTTATATGTTAAGTTCATTTTCTTCAAGTAATTTTATAGAAACCCCGATCTCTCAGGAGGTCGAGTGTTTGGACCATCAGATTAATTTCCAGCTCCTTACTTTATTAATAAAAAATTCAAAAAATTTTAAAATAGATATTATGATTAAAACACTCAACTTCCTAAAAGATCAAACTTTTTATAAAATTATTATTTTTTTTTTCCTCTTTGGTGGACGCTATTGCTATTGTCTACGATGCAAATATGATACCATTTCATGGTTACGTTGCTTTTCTTTCTTTCACTTTCACTGAGCAGTTAGTGTTTTAATAGTTAACCTCCCCAGTCAAATAGTACCAGGTATACATCTCAAGTGCAAATTCACTATTCTTTAACTATTATTTCTTCTGTTTGTTTGGAGGTGGAGGGGAGGGGGACATAAAGTTCTGAGCATGTCCACTAGAACAAGTAAACACAGAACAGCAACACTTAGGCTCCGTTTGGTTTAACGGAGAGGAAGGGAGGGGAGGTTAATGGAGGGGAGGGAAGGGGAGGGATTTAATGAGTTATGTTTGGTTGGAAGAGGAGGGGAGGGAGGAAGGAGAAATTATTGTTTGGTTCAGAGGAGGGGAGGGAGGGAGGGAGGTAATTATATTTCTAACAAATTTACCCTTTATATTATTTTAATTTTATTTTTTATAAAAAAAATTATTTATATCAATAATTTTTTAAAAAAATTATAAATTTTAATCTTTTTTTATTTTTAATTTCTGATAAAAAAATTATCTTAATTTTTAATAAATATTAATATATTAAAATATTAAAAAACTAAAAAAAGCAAAAAAATAAATTAACATTAAAAAAATACCCCACAAAACCCCTCAATTTGGAGGGGAGACAAATTTGCCTCATTCCCCCTCCCCTCCCCTCCCCTCCTCTCTAATTTTATCCAACCAAACACCTTATCCCCCTCCCCTCCAAAAACCCCCAACCAAACACTCCCTTAAAGAATAGAACCAAAGATATCAGCGAAAGAAAAGGCAGAAAAGGAAGGTAGTTAAAAGAAGCATCTCACTGAATATGCAATTGCGTAGCCATCAAAAGTGCTAGTTCCCCGGCCCAATTCGTCAAGAATGACCAGAGAATCTTGAGTAGCATTCTGAAGAACTGATGCAGTTTCTGTGCACTCAATAAAGAAGGTACCTGCAAACAAAAGCGAAACTTTTGTTATCGGCAATCCATTAAGTCCAGAGGCAAACAGTAGCTGTGCACATGCCAGCGTCTAAATACCAGATTTCAAAAATTTCCAAGTCATGAATGGTTCAATACATTTAGGCATCAAGTTTACTGAACTTCGATGTGTCTAGGAAGGCAGTACCCTCTTACATGTCATCTACATGCATGCCATGCAACCGTATCCATGCCTGCCTTTGATGCTTGTGTGAACATGTCATGACAGTTGCTCAAATTTGCTTAAAAATAACTTGATCATAAGAAATTACAATTTTCCCTTCTAACTGATGTTCACTGGACTCTTCATGGTCATTTTTTTATGAGTAAATTATACAAGCCATACCTTAGTTTTGTTAAAATTATATAAACCTCTCTTTTATTTTCAAAACATAAACTTCAATCTAATTTTAAATTTTTTGACCAAAGTACCCTCTATAAAAAATATGTATTTGGGATAATGAAAGATATTTTAGTCAAAAAAATTTAAATTGAACTAAAGTATAATGCAACTTGTGGTTTCAGAAGAAATTCATATATATTTAAAAAAAAAAAAGATTCATATAATTTCTACAAAATTCAAAAAAGATCTACGTAATTTACTCTTTTTATATTTTAGATTCTACTTGAGAAGCATTGGAGCTCATTCCTTTCAATGTTAAACTATTTAAGTTTTATTCACGAGCTTCCAACATTATATATTTGGAGATAGCAAGTCCGATAGCAAGCCCCCAATGCATGAAAATTGACAATGGTATTCCCCTAGAAATGACACCTTAGGTCTGCTACTCCAATAACGCTACCAGCTAATTATTATTATTGGGTATTCCTTTCCAAGAGCCAATGTTATGTGTTAGAAATATCAGGCCTTAGGGAACATGTTGGCAATTTTTCACTGCAATAAAGCAACTTGTAATTCATAATAGCAATGATCACTTTATTGACAAAGCACACTTTTTTTGTTAAGGAGTACATACTCTCGCCGGTCATGATTCTATCAGTGGCTCCAAGCCGTGTGAAGATGATATCCACAACTGAGAGATCGCAATTTTCACAAGGCACATAACATCCTAGCTGCAAAGACATCAGAGACATGCATATTGTAAAAAGGGAACAGACTGGTCATCTTAACAAGTCTGACAGTACAAGACGGTAAATGAAGGAAATGTAACATATGTTTCCCTCAAGGTTTGATCATACCAATCAACAACCTGAAATCTGTTAAAAGGCAATGACCATACTGTTTAAAATTTTGTGTTCACCTTCAATCAGGGGAAAAGTATGTTAAATTTCTGTCCTTCATATCCATCACTTGGATTAAGCGAGACTAACATGATCTCCATAAATCCAAGCAGCCATCCATGATGCCTAATTTAATTGAGAGGATAAAGTGAAGATAGGAAACCTGGGCCATAATAACAGCTAGACAGGTGGCTCGCAAAAGTGTTGATTTTCCACCCATGTTTGGTCCAGTCAGCAGTAATGTGCGAGGATGATGGGCATCTGTATTCTCACCAAGAACTATGTCATTTGGGACAGGCAAACTTCCATTCTCTCCAAGGGCGAATGGATGCCATAGCCCCTTCATTTTAAGCACAGGTCCTACACAATCTTGACTTGTACTTTTTGATTGAGACACTAAGACAGGCCTAGACATGGTTCCACATGACATGCTGGAAGTGACTGCAAAAGATCTTAGTACATCGATGCAATTGATGGCATGAACAACTTCAAACCATTCGGCAGCTTTCTCCATAAACAATTCAATAAGTATAGAAAGTGTTTCAGCATCTGCATCTGTTACGTTATGATTCTGGCACCAAATATAAGATTAGACATTCACACATGTTAGCAGAACATTCTACACTATTGATTGCCCTTAAAAAAAAAAAAAATTACAAGAACATGCATAACTGCAGAGTATACATTAATTAAAATCCACATTTGCGTTACATCCACTTAGTCAATATTGTCAACTCCATACAGAAGAGACAAAACAATTCAAATCATTTATGAGATGAAAATGTATGAAGAATATAATATATGTGGAGGAAGTTCCTGTCCGTACTAACTGATATTGAATGAGGAAGAAAAATACCTGGTAATTTGGGAAGTCACTGTCTATAGCAGCTTCAAACTGAGTAAGAAATTGATCAAGCCCACAACTACCAATCAGACCTGGAACTTTAAAAACTTTGGTAAAGGATAACATTAGAGGCCCCTCATCCTGTAGAAGCAATAACAAACTCAAACCAGTCCGAAGGCCTTTCACAAGTGACCCAAACACTCTCACCTGTAACACATTTCACAATCATTAATGAGCACTAAATAACAGAAAAACAATACAGATTCTATATTACAGACATTCTACTTATTACAAATTATGGTCTGAAAATCAAGGTAGATGAAATTATAATAAGATCTTGTCAACACATCAATATGTTTAGTCAAAAACATCATAGCAAAGCAGAAAGAGGCACCTGCCATAAAGAAATGAGACCATAGAAGCAAGAGGTAACAAATCTTATCTTAATATAGCACTGATGTCTAAGTTCAACAGTATGCAAATGAAAGGGCAAAGAGGTATAGCCTGACATGTGTGTGATGAAAAGTCATTCAGACTTCAGAGTAAGAAATATTTTAACATACAAAACACAGTAGCAGAACTGACCCTCTGCTTCAATACTTTCTGGCGAAACAGTGGCAGTAAGAGAGGACCTGATGACTGAAGGGTAATCTTGATTCGGCCAAGCAATCGTTCCAAATCCGGCAGCTTGCGAAGATGTTGAGCAATAAGCGACACAATCTCAGGGTGTGCCACTAGACCATCAACAACATCTAGCCTGTTATTAATTCTGTCTACATCTTTTAGAGGATGGCAGATCCAATTCCTTAGAACCCGCTTTCCAGACGAGGTAACACAACTATCAAGATATTTGTATAATGTACCTGAAATTCAAGCAGAATAAACTTTAGGATTACATACTGAGTTTCCAACAAAAATATGTACAATTTTTGAGTCCTCATTAAAGATAGAAATGCTAGCACTTGCCTAATTGACCACCGTCAGCATTATTACTGAAAATCTCTAGGTTGACCAATGTCTGTCCGTCCATTTTGAGGCAGCCCCTATAAACTTGGTATGGATATATATCCCCATTCCATAGGGCATCTTCTGACTGTAAGAAAAGTAAAACTGATTTATCATTATAAACAGCATATCTGTAGATTCTTTTAGTACACATCTCTCTAAATGGGCATAATATCAAGCATACCATCAATCTAGCCAGATGATTAATCAGTCCACCAAGAGCACACATGGTGGTTTCACGATGAATCACTTTGTTCAGTGCATGATCCAGTGAATTAGATGACCTCTTGAAGTATCCCTTCAAGCGAACTAAATCACTAACTTCAGAGGTTAAGTCAGTGAGTGATTGCACTGGAGTCAATTGTAGTGTTGTGGAACCTACAAGGGAAACAAAACCTGTTAACAAAATGCAACTGATATTTTTAAAATTGATAAACAAACTTAGCATGGTAACATAAACATTTTGAACACCTTGTGCTTAAAAAAATTTGGTATAATGCTAATAACATTGTGCTCTATATACATATAGAGCTATCATATGGAAAAAAACTATCCCCAAAAGCTAAAATATTAGGAGGCCAAGGAATGAATCATACTAATATCTCCAATGTATTTCTTACATGAAAGCCCTTTAAGTTTAAAGCATGGACAAAACACAATTTTGTTGAAATTTTTATTTCAATTTAAAAGGTGAAGCAACAAGGATTGAACTCTTAACCACTTAGTCAAGAGATTTGGATACTATTCCAAAGAACCAACAATCTAAAAAGTTTAAGCTATTAGGTATCAGCCTGCTAATGAATCATATTAGAATCTCTAGCACATAGTACAAGCATTGACTTTGTAGGTTGTCCAAAATGTACACATCTCTCAACCCAAGTTTCTGAGTGTAAACAGTAAAACCACTGGTCAACTCAAAATAAAAGCACAGTTAATTGCAGCTACGAATAACATATTCGCATTGACAAATGCAAGATGTTTTTGTTACTATGAAAAATCATGCATAAAAGATCATTCTTCCAAGTCAAGTAGCATTGTATATCACATACAACTTCCAGGGAATGCAAAGAATTGAAACAACCCCATTTAGAAATTTCATGTCTGTAAACCCAAAAATGCTTTCCGTATCATGTTAGTGTATCTCTAAACCATCAATGCAAAGATCATATCTCACCATTTAATGAGTATTTTTTAAGTGCTTTCTGAGCTTCTTTGGACAACCCTGCAAAAAATCATATTTCAACATTAAATCACTGTTTCATCAATTTCGGAATTGAAGCTAATTCAAGCCAAGTGAGGAAGGGGATAAAACTGTTCACCTCTGCTTTCATATATAACTTCCCTAGGTGACACCTAAAATCCAACTCCCACAAACAAATTAGCTAATTATACAAAGTTAAATTACCGTTCACTGAAACTAAGTAGGAAGAATAGGTAGAGGAATTGGTATATGAACATACTTGCAACAATAAAGCCCCCAAAGCAGAACACGATGCATCGTCATCAATAGAACCAACCCAAAACCTAAGAGCAGCACAATCAACAAAAGCAAAGCCATACACAACTGAACCATCATCCAGGTTGTTGTTTCCCTGTGGAAAAATTTCGGTGCAACAAAATGTCAGTAACTTGCAATATTCACAAGATAATTTACCAGGAGGGGACAAGCAAGTTAGAAACATATGAGGACAAGTGACTAAAAGATAATTATGCACTTGGTTCATTAATTTGTAATCAGGGCAAAAAGAGAACAGAGCACAAGTTCAATGAATATAGGCCATGGAGAAAAGAAATCAAGAACTTATCAAGTTGTCACTTTTCTCTAATGTTTGACATTTTTTAAATGTCAGGAGTGCTTCTTTCTACCACTATGGGTGAACATAAGTCTTTGATGACTAAGAAAAAAACGCTTCAAGCCAAGTTTCAATTTCTGAAGCATATAAACAAAAACCCAAGAAATCCTTTCACCTAGTTTCCAGGTCATAATGTAAGAAATAAGCATTTATGGAGAAACACACTGAATTGAAGGTGAAAAATGTTCATCAAACACACAAGATAAATAAACAAGTAAAAATAAAATATCTATGAATTACAAATATAAGTAATCTGTCGACTACATTTAAAAAAAAAAAACTCAGCAGCAGTGTGAACCTCTTTTATTGCAAGAAGATGAACAGCATCGGGGCCAATATTATTATCCACTGTGGTTGATGGGGTGACAACCTGAACTAATTTTCTTGGAATAACCTGCAACCAAATGGTGAGAGACATACCATGCAAAAGGAAATCCAAGTCCAAGCAGTCACATTGGAGAACTTAAATGAATCCAAAAGCATCAAGGATACTTTAAAATGTAATGTCAGATCTGATTTCAGCTCCAAGAATTAAAATAACTGGAATAGCAATATTTTTCAAAGGATAATAGCAAGTTGAAGTGCAACTACTGTATTTGAATAAATTCACACATAAGAACTTCAGAATGTAAGAAGAATAGATACAGACCTGACATAATCTCCAAGTCATAAGTATACAGTAAAAATAAAAATGAAACATTTTATTGGAGCACAGTTTATCATGCACAACTAATTTACAAAAAATTTACATGAATTTATTTAAGACAATACAATTACAAGCCAAAGCAAAACTCACAGAGTTAACGCCCCTGGCTTTTGCTTCTTCAGATGTCTCCAACTGCTCCACTCTTCCAACCTTATATCTTCACAATGAGAAAAGAAAAAGCACAGTAAATCTACAATAAATTAACTAGGAAATTCACATCTAAAATAATTGTCAAGATTAAATTTGTGTACTATAATCTGTCTGGAATTAGGTGAGCTAACAAGAGGTAGCCATAGTGTGATCTCTTTCTCTTCCCCCACCCCACTTTATACATATATTGTCTCTATTGAGTCATAGTTAAACATCCTCAGGAAAAGAATCACAGCAGCTTTGATCATCCATATGCCACACAAAATGTCCACCGTGTCACTTTAGTAACTAATTATATTTGTATATAATACAGCTTTATATTGTCTCAATGGCATTAAACAGCAACAATAAACAAAGATCTGGCAATAAAATTCCGACTCCAGCCTTACCCACGAGCCACCAATTTCTGAACAGCATCATCAATACCACTTTCAGAGATACCAACCTGAAGAAACAATTAGAAACCACTTGCTTTAAGAGATGGACGAATAACCAAAAATGATCAAGAAAAAAGCAACCATTAAGTTAAAACCACCTGCCGACATTTTCCCACGCCACTTAATGTTATTTTCCAGTCAAGTTCCTTATGGCCAATTTCAGCGTCCATTTCATAAAGCTCATAAAATTTTCCCTGCAGATGACCACAATTTATGTCAGAATATAATTTCAAAGAACTAATTAAGTATCAAAACAGATAAATTAAGAAAACTTCATGGTTTAAATGCTGATATTCAAAGTACTGAACTGACTAACCACTTTAAAGAATAGCACAACATCCATATATTTACATTTCACACTCCAATACTGTTTCTGAGATGCTGACATTTTTTTCAAAACTTCTGGAGGTATATAAAGCGTCGTCCTGTCATATAGAGGATTATCGGGCCTTCTTCCATTAGCATCTCTGATACGAGACGCATCCAGCCATTCAAACTTGCTAGCCATATCTACTTCCTTTTTCGTCATGTTCAGGGATGTTAAATCCTCAAGAAATTTGACTCGTTTGCCAGAATCTAGCAACGAACCAAACTTGGAACCATCCTCTCGACTTCGCTTTGCACGAGAAACAAGAGGCTGCATCCCTGGGGTTTCTGGTCCAGGAATATCATCGTCAACTTCAACAGGGACAATGTATTCCTGATCAGCCTTCTTGGAAGTTGCAACATTATCCCTTTTGATAGGTTGAAAAGCTGCTTCTTGTTTGGAAAGCTCTTTATGGTTAGTATTTGTACATCTTCCAGACGTTGGTGACGTTAAGATGTCATTGGATGATTGGCTCCTGCAAAAATTTGCACATGACATTGTTTTAGTACAATGTGGCAAAACAAATGCGATGTGACACGGAAGTATAACAACTAACTGCATATTTTTCTAACCTGCTTAAAAATGGAAGTCAGTAAATACACACACACACACACACATATATATGAAAATCCATTACTGTGCTAGTGTGCTTCAATTTAATCTACGTTGATATATCAATTTATTTAAGTGTCCGCGACTATTGGTCACTGTCAACATGGACTTCTCACAAATTTTGAATAACCGAAGAAAGTGTAATTTCCATAATATCATCCTTGAAAAAGGATAGCGCAATCATGTCTCCTTTTGGATGCCAATTAAGATGAAAGCTGTAGAATAAATCTTTTCAATCTTATAATTACCACTTTTGTTGAATGAATAAAACATGAATGCAATTCGGCTTTTAAGTTTCCAAAAACATGTCTAAGCATTTCTGCTTCACCGGAGATAGTGTGCACGCAGAAATAAAAAATGAGACGATAAACGAGGATCAAATTACATTTCGCATTCTTCCAATTTTTCCGTTCCAGGAAAGAAAGCCCTACCGGAAATGATTTCAAGATAAAAACACAAATTATATATACCTCTGAGTAGCTTTTCCGCCATCATCGACTTTTACAAATTTATGCATAATACTTGAAAACGTTAAAGGACCATTGTTTTTCTCATTTGCGGTGAAGGTCGCCGGTAAAATCTGACGAGGCACCTTCTCCGGCGGCGTGTCAGTTCCCCTGACTTCAGCAGATGTATCATCTGCGGTAAGTAACGCCGGTTGATTGAAGCCATTCGGAACGCTATGCTTTGCTTCCTTAACCGACAAATCGGGAGCTCCACGGTCGCCGCCCAAGTGTCCAGGGCCGGAATCATGGTTTGCCGATGAAGATTTCTGGAAAAAGGAAAGTATAGACCTCTGGCGATTCATCTTCGGTGAGCCAGAGAGAAAGAGTGACCTGACGACGAATAAGACGTAGAAATTGTAATTCGCGAGTGAAATTTTGGCGCCAAAAAGATTAGCGCGCTAAACCCATTGAATAGGAGCATTGAATGGGAAATTGGCGAACTAGCTCCCCTTCCCTCTTCAGTCTTCCCCTACTCAGCATCGAGACAGATTTCACCTTACCTTCTGCCAAATTTACATGTAATTTTTTTAAATATTTATTGGCAAGCTTTTAAATAAAATAATAATAATAATGGGAGAAACTTGTTAATTTAATCTCGCATTGTTTATTTACTAATTACAAAAAATTTTTAGATCAAATTTTATTTATTGTGAAGATCATGAAAATGTATTTTTGATGTTCGAGTGTACTGGTACAGTTTATTTCTATTCAGTGAAAGAAATAAAAATTACTCTAATGCTAATTTGAATAATTTAAGATAAGATAATGTATTTTTGTTTAGAAAAAAATTATAACTTATTAAATTCAAGAAAAGTTAAAAAAATTATCTCAATGATTATATAATTTACTTTTATTTTAAAATGATATTTTTATCAACATGACTAATTTTTTCTGCTATAAAGTCTAATGCAATTGAATACTAAACACGTGATAGTATAAGGTAATAGGTTCATATGTCTTATACGGTGATGCACCAAGCATTGCGATATATAAAATTTTTTGAGTTAAGTTTAGATATAATTCTTTATATTATTATTATTAATTTTATGATTAAAATATACTAAATATATAATTTTTCAATAATCACATAATAAATCATTTATTTGCTTATAAAAATTATATACTGATCATGATTTATTTAAAAAAACTTACAAATCTTTATACATGAAATTTTATTGTATTTATTCTTGTCCTATATAATAATATCTTATGAACAAAATATATATGATATATATATATATATATAAGTCTTTATATTCTTATTATTAAATTCTCTAGGATTATTTAATTAAAATATGATAAATGTATGATTTTTACAAATAATTGTATGATTTTTTAAGTAAATCATATATTTGTTATATTTTTATTAAAACTATATATCTATTATATTTTTATTAAAAATTTGATAATAAAAATATATAATACTATAGATAAATTGATTCATACGAACAATTTTAAAAATAAAAAAATTTAAATCGATAACCACTAAATTTATTTCTTAATATATATAACTTTTTTTTTAATAAAATGCAGAGTAAGCTTCTCTACATTTCGTCAATTTTTTTTAATCCCTAAGTGTAGAGTTAATAGCTCTGCATTCAATTATTTTTTTTAAAGAATTTAATTGAATGAAAAAAAAACCCATGCATTTAATTAAATTTACAAGGAAAAAAAAAAAAGCAATCCACATTTCAATGGTTTGCTAAACTCAAGACATCTACACTAGTTTAAAAAATGAACGTGAACGTCATTACAAATAAATTAATTCTTAATTAACAGCACTGGAATATTAATTATGAAGAGTTGATGAATAAGTTTAAATAAAAAAAAATCCAAGTGTAGAGCAAAACGATAAGTCCGTTATCAAAATCTGAACATTAAATTAAATTCATATTATTAATTATAAAATTCAAAACTGATATTGGCCAATCAATTTTTGCATCCAATTAGAGGAAGGTAGATATAAAGTGTGGAATCAATATTTTAATAAGTAATTTTTTTAAATTTAGAAACAATTTTTGATATTAAAAGCTTTTAATTTTTTTTAATTACATATGGAGCAATATTGGACATTTATCTCTCCTTAACTAGTCAAAGATTATATATATATAATATTAAATTATGATATTATATCTTTGTGTATCTTGAAATTTTGAACTCAGACCTACACATTTATATAACTCTCATATGATCTGGTTATTTAATTTTTTATTATTATTTAACATCTTATGTTCAACTCAATGAACTAAAATATGTATTATATATATAATTCTCATATAAAAAATCTTTATTATAATTTTTTTCTCTTTTCCTTCTCCTTTCTTCTTTTATTTTATTTTTCTCTTTTTCCTATTTTAAAATAAAAAACAATTATGATGTGTCATCTTCAACGGTTTGATTAGTTTTCAAAATATAATTAGTTTCTTAACACTATGACTAGACAAGATTATGGGCTTCACTAGTACATTACACGCAGTTTGACCCCCAAAAAAAAAAGTGGATAATGGTAAGATTTTGTTTAAAATAAAGGTAATGAATGCGCCATTCTTCCGCATTTCAATGGTGGTTTTAACAATAATAATAATTGAATGCACGGGGCTTTCCTTGGTGTTGTATTAAATTAAAAAAAAAATTAATTGAATGTGGAGCTATGACTTTATGTTTAGTAAATTTTTTAAATAAATTTTGACAAAACGCAAAATAATTAACTCTACGTTCTGTTTTTAAAAAAATAATTATATATATCAAGAAATAATTTTAACAGTTATTTATTTTTGGTTGTATACAGAAATCAATTTGTCAGAAATTATGCTTACTTTGAGTCTATATCTTCTGTTGGTAGCTTATCTATTGCTCAAATTTGTACGGCACAGCCAGCCCTCCAAACAACGGAGCTGGTACTTTTAATTGATCTGCTTTGTAATTCATGTTCAGAGTATATCTTATTACAAATTAGGCGTGTTAAAAAAAAAATAAAAAATAAGGTTGAAACCCATGTTGGTATTATTCATTACAATTCAAACTCAGACTTGAACCCAAAAATTTGAATTTAATATTTCGATTAAAAAAAGGATATTGCATAATATTAATTCAAAGTCTATTTTTTATAAAATATTAATTTAAAATCTATTTTTTATAAAACATTTCAATTTTCTTGTATTATATAATATATTTTTTTGTTAATTTATTTTTATTCAAATATTAATAATTTTATCATATAATATTATAATTTATTTTTTTTATATTATACATTTCTAATTCAATATTTAAAAGTAAAAGGAATAGTAAAAAATTAAAAGAGTAAAAAAAAATGTAAATTAATAATATAAATTTAAAAAAAGTAAAGCTTCATATCAAATTAAAAAAAATGAGTTTGACCCATATTTTATTTTCACACTTTTTAAAATAAATCCACTTTTTTTTTTTTTCCGAAATCATATCTAGTCCAAAGGCATTTATATAGTGTCCCGTCGCTCGGATTCATTTGCTGAATCAGAATCCACGCAAGCTTCGTCCCTGATAGGATGGATGCCATGTAATCAGCGTCCTCCATCCTATTACAAATGTTTCATTTGATGGAAATACCCCGACCCCATGAAAAATAGTACGCTCTTGAACTTTCCAGATAGAATCCGGATCAAAATATCAAATGGTCCCTAGAACGTTCGAGATACACATCCCCTATATAACAGCCTCCCTTTCCATCCTCTTCGAGCTTCGTTCTCTGTTTTACCACCCTCTTAGTTAGCACACTCATCCTGAGCTCTCTCTTTCTGAATTTTGATACGTGTTTTGAGAAGATGCCCAGCCGATCAACAGGAACCATAACCCAAGACTGGGAACCGGTGGTCCTCCACAAGACTAAACCTAAGGCCCAGGACCTGCGCAAGCCGGAGGCCGTGAATCAGGCACTCCGCTCCGGGGGGGAGGTCCAGACGTTCAAGAAGTCGGACGCTGGTTCGAATAAGAAAACCGCTCCGGTTGTCAACGCGAGGAAGCTGGATGAAGGAACTGAACCCGTGGCTCTGGAGAAGGTACCGACGGCGGTGAGGTCAGCCATACAGAAGGCTAGATTGGAGAAGAAGATGAGTCAAGCGGAGCTTGCGAAGCAGATTAACGAGCGGCCACAGGTGGTGCAGGAATACGAGAACGGGAAAGCGGTGCCGAATCAGGCCGTACTGGCGAAGATGGAAAGAGTCCTGGGCGTGAAACTCAGAGGAAAGACAGGCGGCAAGTAAGGATTGAGGATTCGTAGCGTGATCTACCACCATTTGGTTCTGTTTAGTTGGTGTCGATGGCAAAAACAGAGAGGAACAAAATCATAATGATCGACGTTAATGAAACATGTAATATATTTTGTAACAGATTGTGTGGAAACTGTAGTTTTAATTTATCTGTAATGAAGCCTCAGTGTAGATACTGCTTCTACTGACTACTCTGGTGTTGAGTCTGGGATAAAACAATTGGCAAGCGAGTAGGCCCAACGCTATTGAATGAAACTCTCTTTAATTTATAAACTGAATAAAGATAAGTTCATCCGTGATTGGTTTTAATAGGTTTAAATGTCATTCATCTCTGTCAAATAAAATTTTATAATGAGATACAAAAGTCTAAGCAAGACAAGAAGATTTCCAACCAATACATTAGGATTCAAAACTTGTTCAAGCTCACGCTACTTTAAGGAGACGAATTCAAAGCCAAGGAGAATTGTAAATGGGAGTAACAACAGATTTAACTTGGAGGTACTTGTGAAGAGCTTCCAATCCAAACTCTCTTCCAAATCCGCTCATCTTGTACCCTCCATAGGGACAGTCAAGGCTAAATATAAGGCAGCAGTTTATCCAAATGGTCCCCGCCCGGATCGACCTTGACACAGTGTTTGCTGTGTCCAAGTTCTTCGTCACAATGCCCGCTGCTAGGCCATATCTGGTATTGTTTGCCCTCCTTATTGCTTCCTCAATGCTTCTGGGTTTGAGAACGCAAGACCCGGATAATAGGACAAAATAATAGAGGAGATGAGGAGAATCGGCCAAAAAAAAAAGCTAGATGGTATGAAAAATAATACTTGTTTTTATTTAAAAAATAAAAAATAAAAAATAGATATTATTAAATAATAATAATATAATAATAGAAAATTTTCATTTTTTTTATAATTAATAAACAACGCCAATCTTATTGTACCAAACCTATCCTAAAAAGTAATGGACATAAAAATTAACACGCACACACTCTAAGATGGCGGACATCTTTTATTAATTGTAACAAATGAAAGATACTAGGCAGTTACTTAAGAACTACACCAGAAACACACGCAAATACTTCTGTAATATTCTTTTTCCGGGTGTATGACTCTACACTAACACAAGTAATATCATGTCCTTTATTTGTCATCGTGAATAAATTCCAAACCACATTTTTAAGACAGTGAATATGAACAAAACTTAGAACTTACTTGAACTTCATTAGTGACATGACAGGTCCGAAAATTTCATCTTGTGCTATAAGCATGTCCTCCTGCACAGATTTTCATAAAGAGAATAGAAAAATGAGAAAAGAATGCTAACAAATTCAAAACACTGATACACTAAATTTGATGTCTCTGTGATGTTGGAATTTAGTGAATTTACCTTGACATTGGTGAAAATTGTAGGTTCGATGTAGTAGCCCTTATTGCCTAATGGCTTACCCCCTGTCAAAAGAGTGGCTCCTTCTCTTTTTCCATGCTCAATATATGAAAGAACTTTATCAAATTGTTTCTTATCAACCTGCAACACAACACAAAATTATAAGCATTCTAATGGAAATATAATATTATTGGAATAAGGCTGTATATGTTGCCCAGCAAATCTGGTCTCGTTCAGTTCTATTGGGCTAGGTAACAAAAAAGATAAGACATGCTGAATTGGGCTAGTTAGTTGGGGTGGGGTAAGCATTGGATCTGCTAATATTAATTAGTTTGGCCCAATTTGATTCAGTCTTATTAATTTTTTCAAATTATTTTATAAGGATTTGAATGAAAATTTTATTATTTTAGTGGTATAATATAATTTTACAATGATTTATATAAAAATTTTATTTTTTTCAAAGGTTTTTTTATAATTTTAATCAAATTTTAAAAAAATAACATAATTAACTTGAGAAACTAATTTAATCAAATAGTAAATTGAATTGAATTAGATCAAGCTCAAATACTAAGACAAAAAAAAAAAAAGAAGCCTAATGTAAAACTAAATTATATATTGGGCAAGACTAATATGTAACATGACTTGATCCATGAAAACTTTTATATTGGATGCTTTAATGCTTTGGAAAAAAGACGTTGTTTTTTCAATTACTTGGGGTCCTTGTTGCACTTTGGGATCAAAAGGGTCTCCAACTACCCAAGCTTTTGCCTTTTCCACCAATTTTTTCTCAAATTCATCGTAAATCTTTTCCTGAACATATACACGAGAACCAGCAACACAGATTTCTCCCTGAAATCACAAAGTAAGAAAACAAAATGGTAATTAGAAGTATGATTTCTTGTTGTTCAAAAGGAGCACAGGAGGAGTTAGGAAAAGTAGTTTCTTTCACCTTGTTAAACATGATGCCCACGAGAGCAAGCTCAGCAGCTTTGTCTACGTCAGCATCATCAAATATTATGAGTGATGACTTTCCTCCTAATTCAAGTGAAATTGGTTTCAAATTACTCATAGCTGCAGCTTTCATGATTCCACGCCCTACCTCTGTCGAACCAGTAAAACTCACCTAGACATATAAAATCGAGGCAAATTTAGCATTTGGTTTATATCAAATGCAAAGCTCTCAATATATTAGTGCTATAAAAGTGATCAAAAAGTTTTAGTTACACTCAGTTTATAGAAGGAAGGTAAGTTCGTCAATTATGAATAGACATAAAACATGTTTGATATAATTTTAGGTGTTATTCATCTTTATTTATATATTACTTTGTGAATGAATCTGTTAAGGTTTAGATATATAAATTACCACATCAATGTCCATGTGAGAGCTTATTGCAGCACCAGCAGTAGGGCCATATCCAGGTATTACATTAAGCACTCCATCTGGGATTCCAGCCTTTATAAAATAAAAAACAAGAAAAACTTGAGCTTAAAATAAAAGAGAGATTCTTAAGTGGACTCAGTCTATAAAAGAAACTAACAGTTTGTAACACGTAGCATATGTACCAGCTTAGCAAGATGAGCAAAGAACAAAGCAGAGAGAGGAGTTTGTTCAGCAGGCTTGAGGACCATAGTGCAGCCAGCAGCTAAGGAAGGGCTGACCTTGGAGAAGAACATGAAGGTAGGGAAATTCCAGGGAATAATGTGTCCCACTACACCAATTGGTTCAAGCAGTGTGTATGCTTGGAACTCTCTTGACATTTTTAATACATCTCCATGAATCTTATCAGCAGCACCAGCATAGTATCGTAGTGCAGCCACTACTTGGGGGATTTCAGCAGCCTTACACCAATTGTATAGCTTACCACAATCAATGGCATCTAATGCTGCTATTTCTTCTTTGTTCTCTTCAATTAGGTCTGCCCATTTCATCATTATTTTTGCCCTTTCCTGATTATCATGCCATCACAAAATATGTTAAAAGGAGGGAATTAAGTTTACTAAATTCAATGATGTATGTGCAGTTAATATTATTTGTAAAAGAGTTTCATATTTGAGTGTAACTTGAAAATATCTTTAACTATGCTACTTAAAAAAAATTTATATGTTCTATCAATATTGTTAAATCGAGTACTTTCCACTAAGTCAAAAGTTATAATTATTAGTCATGGTGTAACCACACCAATTTAAACATTATGTTTTGATTTAATTTTTATTTTTTATTAAGTTTTATCAATATAAGATGTTGACCATATTAACAATTTATCGTCTGACACATGTTTTTTGTAAATTTTTTTCTTTTTGAGAAATAAAACCCATAACCATGATTCTGATGTCAGTTATTAGATTACGTATTTATTATTAAACTACAAATTACAACTGTTAGTGAAGACACAATGTTAATCATACTAGCAAATATTGGATTTAATCCCATCTCTATCAGGAAATTCTCAGCCATACAGTTCTCTCTATGTATAAGAAACTTTCCATTCCTATTCTCTTAATGTTCTTCTGAAGTTCACTGGCCTCCAGTAGTACCTCCAGCATAACAGAAATCAGCAAACCATTACTTCCCTTATTTTCCTCACCATAGACCACATCTCATTTCTATTCAACCAGAAACTCCAACAAGCCAATCCAAAATTGATTTTCCCACTGATCTCTCTTCTCCTATCCACCCCCTATTGCAAATTAAAATCAATCCACTCGTGGGCAGTGAAAGGAAAGCATTCCAATGTTTCGGTGGACTAATTGCATCCAAATACCAGATGTTCTACTGCAATCTCTCACAGCATAGATAGGAGATTCACAAATACCAGTACATTTCAAGCATTTATCAGAATCACACAGCTTCCTTCTCTACCTCTGTTTAGTGGTTAAGAGTCTAATCTATCTTTAGCCAAGAGCCAATTGAAAGTTCTGATCTTCCACACCCTCTTCCAGAAAGACCCATTGCCATTCTCAACCCTCTCAAAAATAGACCTGTAAGCGGATTTTACTGAAAATACTTCATCATTAGTAAAGTCCCAAGCAATTATTCAGCAGATGTGCTCAGGTGAAATCTCTAACATTTCTTAATCTATCCCAGCTCCCATCTTGCTTGACAAACTTGTTCACAGTCTCATCTTTATTAATTACAGCCCCATTATTTCCAAAGCCCAGTCATTCATAGTCCCGATTCCTCAATCCCATATGTCAGTCATTAAAAGCTTGTTTTCGAGCTTTGTTGTGCGGTTCTGTTGCTTTTCTCTGTTGTTTTGGCGTTTGTTGGGTGTTACATATACTATCATATTTTTATTTGAGGATTTAATAACAAAAACATAAAGACTTGTACTTAAGTATAATAAAAAATATACTTAGAAAAAAAAAAAGAAAAGGATAACGTACAGCGCCGGACATGCGCGGCCATGGACCGAAATCAAAGGCGTCACGAGCGGCCTTTACAGCAAGATCAACGTCTTCTTTAGTTCCCTCTGCAATCCTAGCAATCACCTCTTCCGTTCTTGGATCTATGGTCTCAAACGTCAATCCTGTTTTTTTTTTTTTTTAATATCAACAATTTAAAATTAAATTTTTTTAAAAAAATTCATTCTGATAAAAATATAGATATGGCCTTTAATACTCTAAATTAATATTGGTAAAAATAAAAATATGTCAAAAATAAAATTTGCAATAAAAAGTATTTTAATATATTTATTAAAACTCTTGAATTATATTTAGTAAATAGAAATTGATGAACTTAAGATTATGGATAAAAAAATTAGATTAAATTGACTAATTCAACTGAAAATTTGGTAGTCCACCACGTCAGTCCACTTAATCTCTCAAATCCATTTGTCAAAAAACCAATTAAATTGGTTAAAAACTAATAAAATTGATCAAAATGTGGTGTTTTATCTTTCTATTTAAATTAAAAATTTGATATTCTATAATAAATATTTATGATATTTAATAAATTCTATCTAATTTATTTCACATAAATTTATTTTGACTAATTTATATATTTTTAAACATTGGTATATATATACATATTTATATTTTTTTAAAAAAATATTATTTTACAATATATATTAATATAATTGTTAAATATTATATATATTTATATTTTATACATATATGTATTTAAAAAATAATTTAACCCCAATTTAACCGAAATCAAATGATTGAACAATAAATTTCTCATTAAATATTGAATTGGTTTTGAAACAATTACTTATGATAGTCGTAGTATAGTTCAAATTACACTAGAATGTTTCTCTTCAATATAGATTTTTCGTATACCTTTGATCTCTTGAATTCTATGAAATATGTACCAAAAAAGTTAATAACAAAATGAAGACAGCCAGATAATAGAGGAAAATAAAGGGAATCAGAGGAAGATAAGAAAGCAACCTGAAATGGAATCAACAAACTGTCCATTGATGAAGAGCTTTGTGAACTTGATGGTGGGAATCTCAGCAAAAGACTTAGCGTTGCCATTGGAGAGACTAGCCATCTCTCTCTCTCTCTCTCTCTGTGTTTCGGGTAAAGGGATGTGTATGTGTGTACATAGAAAAGTGAAAAAGATGATTTATATAGGGCCAGAATAATGAGTTACTAAGGCATAAAAAGCATGGAAATTTGGAATCTTCTGAGACTCGTAATGAATTTAAAAATTGACCATTTCGTAAATGAAAGAAAATTTAATCTGGTTAGTTGTCAAGTGTGGTAAATTTGAGATTTAACTATCGGTGAGAATAATCATTGTTTTAAAAGGTACAATGAAATTAATACCATGTTGATTAAGATAGCTTGTGTCTAGTCACTTTTCAGAATGTTTTATAATTTATAATAATTATAATATTTCTCATGCATCGCATGGTGCTCGATCATTAGTTTTTAATTCAAGTGTAGGTCCACTCAACTTGGCCACATTGTCCAATCTGGAAAAATTTGAACCCTCCCATGAATAATATAACTAGACGGTTTCTTCCATTCATTATGTGGTGCTGGTAATCAAGGGTGTTAGAACTTCTAGTATTGAAAGAAACGATATAATGTAAAGACGAAACTAAATTTCACTATTGAAAGAACTTCTAGGTTTTTCAAAATAAATATTTTCAGATCCGTTTTTCTACGATAGATATAATAAATAATTATTTATATGCTTGTTTTGTTGACAAATCTATCCTTCTTTGTCTTTATCTAGGCTTTTAATATGTTGTTTATGGTGAATTTAAAAATTCTTTCCCTCTTCTTTTTGTCTTATTGGCAGATGTGAGAGTCTTCATGTCTCCATTTTAGAGTTTGGTCCTCGATTTATTTGGACGTTTGCGTACTTGATCCATTACGAAGACCATGACTCATTGACATTATTGTGGAATTTTATGGATTTTCTATGTAAAGTAAACAATAGTAATCATCTTGTTGCAACATTGAGTACAGTAACAAAGTTTAATGCAAGACATAATAGAGAAATAGAACTTTCATATGTAATTTAGTTGAACAAGAAAATTATCGATGTGTATCTTTCATTATTAGATTTGAAATTTTTGCAAATGTGTAAATGCTGTTGGCCTTTATCTTTGTAAAGAAAAATCTACAGGGTTTGTGCTTTTTTTATCAAATAATAAAAATAAAAATAAAAGTTATGTGATACCTTGTATTTTTCTTTTCAATTCTTTTTTCATAATTTAAAGTATTTCATGACAATTGCATAATTTTTAGAAGTTAATTTTTAAAGTAAAATACACAAACTTTCTTTAAATTTTATTGAAACTACATAAATTTTTCTTATATTTTACTAAAATTATACAGACAAACTTATTCAAAGTTTTTATTAATTTACACAATCTTTCTTTCTATTTTTAAGAAAAGTCTATATATTTTTAGAGTAGGTCTATATAATTTTAATAAGATCCCAAAAAGATATGTATTTGTTTTAAAAATAGACAGGAAATCCATTTAATTTCAACAAAATTTACAAGATGTTTATGTAATTTTTGAAAATAAAAAGATAATTTGCATAATTTTAATAAAAATCAAGTAAAGTTCGAATATCTTACTCTAATTTTTATTAACATATAACAATTTTATTTTCCATATGATAATTTAAGAGAATAAAAAGTTAGGATTTAAAAATCCTATTGATTTATATGTATATAAATATATCAAGGAGTAGAAACCTTATTGTTGGCAATGGTTTCCAAAGATCCAATCCAAAGAAGACATATGAATAGTTCAAAGCCAAGGGGAATTGTAAAGGGGAGTAACAACAGATTTAACTTGGAGGTACTTGTGAAGGGCTTCCATTCCATAATCCCTTCCAAATCCACTCATCTTATACCCTCCAAAAGGAACATTACAGTCTAACACAAGGTAGCAATTTATCCAAACAATGCCTGCTCGAACACTTCTTAACACTGTGTTTGCTGTATCCAAATTCTTCGTCACTATCCCTGCTGCTAGACCATATCTCGTATTGTTGGCTTTCTTAATCGCTTCCTCAATGTTCCTGTTGTAGGTTCATATATTTTAGAAATTGGATCCAAGAGTCCGAAAAGGAATTCAAATTATAACTTACTTAAACTTCATCAACGCCATTACAGGCCCAAATATTTCATCTTTTGCTATAAGCATGTCATCCTGAGCAAGTTATAAACAAGAAAGTTAGATTTTTATATTATGCTAAGAATGATTATAATTTGATGTCTTTCTGAAGTTGAAATTGACCTTAACATTGGCAAAAATTGTAGGCTCAATGTAGTATCCCTTGTTGCCCACTGGCTTGCCACCGGTCAACAGGGTGGCTCCTTCTCTCTTTCCATGCTCAATATATGAAAGAATCTTATCAAATTGCTTCTTATCCACCTGCAATAGAAAATCATAAACACTCTTGAAATTGAATGAATGGTTCCCAAGTAATTGACCATAAGATATGTTTGTTTCCTTTATTACCTGGGGTCCTTGTTGAACTTTAGGATCGAAAGGGTCCCCAACTACCCAAGATTTTGCCTTTTGTACTAATTTTTTCTCAAATTCATCATAAATACCTTTCTGAACATATACACGAGAACCAGCAACACAGACTTCTCCCTGAAATCACAAAGCAAGAAAACAGAGTGTTAATGGAAGTATGATTTGTTGTTGTTTAAAAGGAGGAGGAGATAGTGAAAAGCAGACCTTGTTATATAGGATGCCCACGAGAGCAAGCTCAGCAGCTTTGTCTACATCAGCATCATCAAATATTATGAGTGGTGACTTTCCTCCTAATTCAAGTGAAACTGGTTTCAAATTACTCATAGCTGCAGCTTTCATGATTTCACGCCCTACTTCAGTTGAACCAGTAAAACTCACCTGTGAAAAAGACAATTAAGTTTAGCTTTTAGTATCAAATGGAAAGCTCTCACTTTATTAATTCTAAACTTTTTAAGGCATAAAATACCGCGTCAATGTGCATGTGGGAGCTGATTGCAGCACCAGCAATGGAGCCAAATCCAGGCACAACATTGAGCACTCCATCTGGGATTCCAGCCTTGAAAAACCCAAAGAGCAAATTTGGCTCAAAAGGATTAACGGGAAGTAATTAGGTAAACCATTAAATTTGTGGGCATGAGCATATATACCAGCTTAGCAAGATGAGCATAAAAGAGAGCAGAGAGAGGGGTTTGTTCAGCAGGCTTGAGGACTACAGTGCAGCCAGCAGCTAAGGAGGGGCTGACCTTGGAGAAGAACAAAGAGCTTGGGAAATTCCAAGGAATAATATGTCCCACTACACCAATTGGTTCAAGCAGTGTGTATGCTTGGAACTCTCTTGACATTTTTAATACATCTCCATGAATCTTATCAGCAGCACCAGCATAGTAACGTAGGGTATTAGCTACTCGAGGGATCTCAGCCTTACATGCATGGTATAGCTTACCGGCGTCAATGGCGTCCAATGCAGCTACCTCTGCTATGTTTTCATCTATCAGCTCTGCCCATTTCATCATTATTTTTGCTCTTTCCTGGTCCCAACAAGAGTTTCAAATTCACTACGTTATCAGAATGGATTTATATCACACACACACACACACACACACACACAAAATTTCCTTACCAAAACTTAAAATAAAATGTATCATTACATATCGATAATCAAATTTCATCTATTTTGGGACTTGGGATGTATCAAATGTCTTATTGATTTGCATTAAGTAAAAAAAAAACGTAGCACAAGTTCAAATATTTTCAGTATACTATAGATACAAGGTTATCTTTGCATTTTTAAGAAGACGCCTTATCGTTATGCCATATATCATTAAGAGCCCAAAGAGGACACCTTATCATTAGGGATGTCGCCAAATAGCGTCTCTTTTCTTATACCCTCTTTGGCCAAAGCATGTGAAGGAGAGAAGTCGCTTATTTTTCACAAGAAGTACTTGTGTTTGATATATTGTAGCCTTTGGAATTTGGCCAAATTGCTTCCAAAAAAATAAACTTTTTTCTAGTGGTAGCAGGATAATTTGTTTTTTTCAGTGAAAAGAAAATACAAAAGTGGAGCGCAAAAAACAATTAAAAAGACAATAAAAATAATTCATTATCATAGTTATCTTTAACTTTTTTTTTTTTAACTTATCCTCTTGAATATGTGTCTTTTTAAGTATTTTGACTGCAAAAAATATTTTTTTTTTAAAGATTTGTCAAATACAAACTACTTCTCAAATAATAATAGAAACACTTATCAAACGATTTTATCAAACAAATTATTTATTTTTCATAATCCTTCTTGTAAAACTTCATTTTAAAAAATTACAAAAGTAAAATATACACAACAATGTCCTTAATTTCTTAGCGACAGGTGCAGCTGAGATTAAGTTTAAAAAATAGATAAGCCATTTAGTTTAGCAGTAAAAAAAAAAAGATAATTTGTTAGTTTTTGAACTAGACACACTTTAAAAAAAAAAAAAAAGCCTCTATTGCAATGATAGAATAAAAAATTCATCTGATTATTGCGGACAACAATCATCACCGCTGATATCAGTCTATTACGATAATATAATATATTGGAAGATTTTATTTGTTTAATCTAAAAAAAGAGAAAGGAAAAGGATGGCATACCACGCCAGGCATACGTGGCCAAGGACCGAAATCAAAAGCCTCGCGTGCCGCTTTCACCGCAAGATCAACGTCTTCTTCAGTACCCTCTGCGATCATCGCAATCACTTCCCCTGTTCTTGGATCTCTTGTCTCAAACGTTTTCCCTGTTTCCTCATCATGATATCAACACAGAAAAACGCAAATCTTCAACAAAATTATCAATACAACTTTGGCCTTGAAAATTGAAACCTATACAACTCGCATATTTCATCCTGATATATTCATGTGGAAAGTACAGAAGCATTCACTACTTGTCAAGACAAGGAATAGAATGAGGAGGTAGAGAGGAAAGTAAGAACCTGAGACGGAATCAACAAAATGGCCATTGATGAAGAGTTTGGTAAACTTAATGGTGGGGATCTCAGGTTGGCCATTGAAGAGACCAGCCATCTCAACCAAAGAAGATGAAGATGGATAGCAAGTTGAGGTGCTTTGTGGTTTGTACAAAAGAAGATGGGGTTTTATATAGGAAGTTAGACAGTGAACAAAGAGGCTTTGAGGCGTAGAACTATCAAGTATGTGCTTATTACAAAGGATACCATACGAGGGGACCTAGAGCTTTCTATAATATATGTACTTCTTTATTTTTTTAATCAAAATATAAATTTTTTTTTATTTCATTCATTTTTTTAATTCTTATTTTTATATGTAATATTCTGCGTATAAATTTATATTTGGCAATTGGCATTTTGTGATGGGAGAATTATATTTAAAGACCAAAAAATAAAAAAAAATATTTTTAAAGATTTGTTATTATTAGGTTTAATTATTTATTATTAAAATTAGTGATAATTATTTTAAAACAAATGATAATGAATCTTTAAAAATAAATATTTTTATTTATAAGTCCTTTTGTCATGGGGGTAGGCTGTGACTTCTGCAAGAACCACGCTGTACCTGTCCATAGTCTATTCTATTCTCTTTATGGTAAGAATATTTTAAAGTTAGTTTATGATTTAATTAATATTAATTTGTTTTTAAATAATTTTAAAGACATACTCTCAATATTGACATGACAGGGTTGGAAAAAGGATTAAAGTATACTTTTTATATTTTTTAATCAAATTTTTTTAATAAAATTATAATATATAAAAAAATTTTATAAAAAAATTTCAATAGTACAATATTAAGTTATAACAATTATATATTTATTAGTAAAAACATTACACTATTATATTTTAATTAGAATACTTAACAATAAAAATATAAAAATTGTAATATAATTATTTTGGAAAAATTACAAATTATGTTAACCTTAAAATTTGAATTCAAATAATTGAAATAAGATTACACGTTTTTTAACTTAGTCAACATTCTCTGCGCACCCGTGGGTAGCCGAGGTTAAGGTCCATCATACTACCTTATCTTTGAAGCAATGGCATTCCAATGTTGCCTTTTGTGAATTAGAAAACATGGTTTCAACTTTCAATTATTTCAGAAGTTGTTTGGAATTTGGATCCCGAAGGATGAGCACGAAGTGATTTTTCAATTTAGACTATTTAAATTAAATTTAAATGATTTAAATTTAATTTTGTATATTTAATTTTTTTGTTTTAAAATATATAAAATATAAAATAAAAATATTTTTTAATATTAATTAAAAATAATAATTTTGATTGAAAATAAAAAACATATATTAAATCTTAACTATTTAAATTAAATTTAAACGACTCAAATTTAAAAAACTTGTGATCTCAATCCTTGTTTTAGGTTCTATCATCAATTTTTCTGATTTTTTTAATATATCTGCTTCTTTATAATTGAGTTCATTAGTTGTCAGGTGTGTTTTTCAACTTCATTCCTCTCTTCTCTTCAGTTGTTGAGATCATTAGTTGTCAGGTGTAATTTAATGCACTATTGAGATCATCAATTGTCAGGTGTATTTTTTAAAATAAATTATATAATTATTTCTTTTTTTAAAATTATATAAATTATTTTTTTTATTTTTAAAAGATACATATACATATTTCAGATAAAAATTATTTTATATTTTAATTTAATTTTAAATTTTTTGGTCAAAATAGTCTTTTAAAATAATTTTAAAATTTAAAATCTTTCAATATAAATATTTTTTATTTAAAAACTGAAATATAATTTTTTTCAATAAAAAACAAATAAATATATATACATATAAAAGAATATGAAAATAATAAATACTTTATCGGAAGAGACAATGGGAGTTAGTGAGGCTCACCCACTTCCCATGATCATCGATAACGAGGCCTAATTTGGTAGATGAATCGACACAAATTTGATGTAAAAGTTCTGAGTTTAATGATGTCAAAATATTCTTTATAGAATGTATATACTTAATATAATCCTCGTGGTACACACATATAAATAATAATCATTTCATAAAAAATAAGTAAAAGAAATATATAAATGCTACTGAACATCTTAGATGCTAAGATGAAAATAACTTCATATTATCAGGCTCTTTTTCTTTTTCATTATATTGTACTATTGATATATATATATATATATATATATATATATATATATATATATGGAACTATTCCAACTCTTTGAAAGATTCCAATAAAATTATACTTTTTTGTCCTCATTTTCTTTCACACATTTTTTGATGTCTATAAAAAGAAGACATTAGTGTTCACCGAATTGTACTATGCTTATTCTACAAATTCAATGAATTTTTGTGCGAAAAGTAGGGTTAAATAAATATTATAATAAAATTATTTAAATATTTAATAAATAATTTAAACTTTTTGCATCAAGATAATTTTTTATACTAATTGATTGATGAGAGAAGTTTCGCATGACTGAATTTTTTGTACACAGTAACAAACGTCTAATTTATACTCCGTACCTATAAAAACGTGAAACGTGAATCACCATCGATTTTTCCTGCAAACTCGCGTTTTTCAGATTTTGGTTAGATTCTTTGTATTGCCCATAAATTCATACTCCCAAATGGCGCTCGAAGAGCAGCAAGAAACATCACATGGGGGAGAAACCAAGAATGCTTCGTTCGTATCCCCACGCACTTTTTTATTGGAAATTTGGCCACCTTTCACCGTAAATGTAAGAGTAAATTATATACATTTTTTAAAATTTTGTTAAAATTATGTAAATTTTTTATTTATTTTTAAGACATACATCAATTTTTTTCGAAACAAATGTTATCGTACACAGACCTCCATTTAAATGAGGATATTTTGATTAAAAATTTTAAAATTAAATTAACGTATTATATAATTTTTATTTAAAAAATTGTGATTTTAACAAAATTTACCAAAAAAAAAGTATTTATGTGTAATAATAAGCATGATGCAAGCAAACCCGTGATATTTCTATGACTATCTCTCACTTTCTCTCTCTGTGTATAGACAATAAGGGTGTTCATTGATCCAGTTGGCTCTAGGGGCCCGTCTTAGGCCGGCTTAATCGAGTCGAGTTAAAAATATAAATGAATAGAAATTTAAACAAAATTATATCGGGTCGAATCGGGCCACGGGCAAAAACATTCTGCCCAACTTGCCCTAATATTTTTTTTAACTATTAATATCTTGTCATCTTATATATATATATATATATATATATGTTTATTTTATTTAATTCTCTTTACATATTATAACTTTCATTATCTATTTAAACTCTCTCTATTTCTTAATTATTTTTATTATTGATGTATATACTTACTGATATTTCTTTTATTGAATAATGAAAATACACTATTTACCTAAAGCTAATTATATTAGTATAGCTTATATTTTGTTTGATAATACTAAATTATTTTTTTATTATTGATAACAACATAAAAGTTTCAAAAGCTTATTATTTTGAAGTATATGCCTATGAGTCTACAAAAAAATATTTTTATATTAAGTATCAATTTATAAAAAAAAATTTGGGCGGCCCTAAACCGCTCTAACTTGCCATAAAATTGAGTTTATTTTGGGCCGAGTCGAGCCACGGGCATAAAAACAAGTCCAATATCTTAATCAAGTTAAATATCGAATATATTAAATATCCGACTCAACCTTACCCGTAAACACCCCTAATAGACAATCATCTTTCCCTCGTGTTACTCATTTCTTTCCTGATACCTATGTAGTAGTTAGCAGAGATAACAGAAACGAGGGAGAAGTGGCAAGTCTATCAAATGTCCACTCTGATTCCTCCGTCAAGATTCCAACCATAAAGTTCACCAAGCTTTTCATCAATGGACAATTCGTTGATTCCATTTCAGGTTCTACTTTGTTTTTCTTTTTCTCTCTTCTTCTTCTTCTCCTTGTAAAGAATACATTTTATTTGAGAAATACAAATTTTGTTCTAATCGAGATTATAAAATATTGATACTTTAAAAAAAAAATACATAATTACATTATATATCTCTTACATATGTTAAACATCAACATTAAATATAATACAATACCTTATTATATGTAAACATTATATATGTTATTGTGCCACAACATTAATAGCTAGGTTGGAAAGTGTGCAAAATATTAATTTTCTTTGTTAAAGTTTAAGAATAAACTATTATCGACAGTATTCAATTTACTATTTAAAAATTTATTGTTAACCTTAAAAGTTTATTATTATTATTATTATTATTATTATTATTATTATTATTATTATTAATTTAGTTATAATAAATTTAAGGTTAAGATTATAATAATATATTTCTTTAAAACATTAAAACCAAATTGAAGATAATAAATTTTAATGACTAAATTAATGCAATTAAACTTTTTTTAAGGGTAAATATGATAGATACCCTTAAAGTTAATTATTTAACTTGCCATATATTATGAATTATGCTATTCCTAGTCAATTTTTTTGTTAAAAAAATTATATTTTTAAATTGTTATAATTTTACTCATTTTTTTTTATAAAAGATAATTTTACTCAATTTTTAATTTAGTACTTATAGTTCAAAAATTTATAATTAAGGCATTATTATTTAAATAATTTGTAATTTAATTCTTGTTATTATAACTTTTTTAATATTTTGTCATATATACGAAGTTAATCTTACCTTCTTATTTATAGTATAAATTATATATATTTAGAATGTCAAAACAAATATATAATTAGTTATATTAATAAATAATATTGATAAAATTTTAACTGTATATATTAAATTAAAAAATTTATAAATTGTAAAAATTTAATTATAAGTTTTTAAATTATAAGAATTAAATTAAAATTTTAATGAAATTATAAGAAGTAAAGATATAATTTTTCAAAAAAGACTATTAAACGTTTCATGTAATTTGGATTTTTTGAAAATTAAAAATAGGAAAAACATTTGAGACTGTGGACCCAAGAACAGGGCAAGTGATCCCGGAGATAGCAGAGGGGACTGAACAAGACGTTGATCTCGCTGGGAAGCCGACACGCGACGCTTTCGATTCTGGTCCATGGCCACGGATGACCGGCTCTGTACGTTTACATCTTCGCCTTCTCTTTCTTCTTTTGATACTTACAATTCTCACCAGAATCTCAAAATCAACCTACAAAAAATATTTTCACAAGAACCCCATCCTCAAAAGAAATCTTATCCCAATCTTAACAACTAGCAATCGAAATGGGTATAAGATAGAAGTTATTACTGAAGTAGTAGCGAGTAGCATGTTAAATGTTCGATGAAATGCGGAGCAGGAGAGGGCGAAGATAATGATGAGGTGGGCAGATCTAATTGAAGAAAACACGGAGGAGGTAGCTGCATTGGACCCCATTGATGGGGGTAAGCTATACTGGTGGTGTAAGGCAGTGGATATTCCTCATGTAGCTGGTCTTCTTCGTTACTATGAGGGTGCTGCAGATAAGATTCATGGAGAGGTGTTGAAAACGTCAAGGAATCTTCGCTCGTATACTTTGATGGAACCCCTTGGTGTTGTTGGTCACATTATCCCCTGGAATATCCCTACCAACTTGTTCTTCGCCTAAGTGAGCCCTGCCTTGGCTGCTGGCTGCACCATGGTCCTTAAACGTGCTGAGCAAACTCCTCTCTCTGCTGTCTTCTGTGCTACCCTTCTAAGCTGGTATGGTTCATCAAGTTCAATAAATTTGGTTCATTGATATCCTTATTCTAATATATGTATTTAGGTGTGGAATTTAAGTTAAGCGCCCATTATTAAGGTCAGGTAGTAATCAAGCCTATGGAGAAAGCTTGGGCTTGGTCTATGCTTATTTGAATACACTGACAGTTTCGTTTAAATTCAAGAAAGAAAAAGTTTATGTATAGATCTTTAGGTATTTGTTATTAAACTATTTAATGAAAGCGCGAATATTTTTTACAACTTAACCCTATATAATTATATTTTTTTTGAAAGAAATTTTCACATATTCTATTTTCATTCTAAAGATTGTTGACAAAATTTAAAGAATTTTATATAATTTTTTTTCCATCTCAGAAATGAACTTATTTAAGTAAATTTGATAATTTATAATCAATTTTGAGTCACTTCCATAAGTGAGGGCAATTTTACGTGCGTAGTCGGTTTTTGTTACGTTTGATCCATGAAATTAAATCTTTTACATTTAAAAATTTGTAATTTTTATTATTTATATATTATTTGCCCTTTTTTATTCGCTCGTGTGACCTAAAGTTTTTTTTTTTTCCCCTCTGTGGGGCTCATAGCAAAAATTTTGAATCCCCTTGCAAGACATAAAGTAAAATATGCAAAATGAGACATAATAAATAAAAATAGAAATAATTTTAACAAATAATATGTATAATATAAAATTTTGAATTTGAATAAATTAATATATTATATTATATTATATTACTGGAAGTGCTCAAACTAAGCACATTAAAGTTTGAAGTTATATAGGCCTTGTACACAACTTAAATTTAAATTTAAGCTCATTTGACTTGTTGGACCCAATAAATTAGGCCTAATATGAAAATGGACCGACCTAGTTGATGAACAACATCTTTAGGTTCATACTATTTCTTTAAGAATATGCTTAATTGGGTTTTTCTTTGTGAAGGTTGGAATCTCAGACAAGGCGCTCAATGTGGTACCTGGGTTTGGCCAATTGGTTGGTGCTGCAATAAGCTCTTATATATGAATGTTGATGTGGTAATTTGCATGTGTGTCAAGTCTTTAGGAGTTTCATAGCCTTTAGGTTAAAGATTATTTTTCATTTGGGACCTACGAAAGCTAATAAAGTTATCTGGATTACGTATTTGAAAGCGAGTTTTACTAGTTCAACAAAAACGGGTTGTCAAGTAATGCAAGCAGCAACAAGGAGTAATTTGAAACTAGTTTTACTAGAATTAGGAGGCAAGTCAGCTCTCATAATTTTCAATGATGTTGACGTTGACAAGGCTATTGACCTTGCCCTCTTTGGCATCCTAAGCAACAAGGTAAAATTGCTTTTTTAGAATGCCTAGTTACTTTACAAAAACAAGGAGTTACACCTTTAGTGGCTTATATTCTTGCATAGGTGTTTTCAGGAAAAGTTTTGTGTTGCACGTTCTTGGGTTTTTGTTCAGAAAGGGATTTTTGAGAAATTTGAGGAAAAAGGTGTTGGGGAGGGCAAAAGCTTGGGTAATAGGGACCCTTTTGATTCTAAAGTTCAGCAAGGACCCCAAGTAGGGACAGTTTAAATTTGCATAACTATTTTTAAACTATGGTTACATAGAAAATATCAACAAAATTCTCCACTACTTGTAAAATTATTGTAGGTTGACAAGAAGCAAGTTGATAAAATTCTTTCATATATTGAGCATGGAAAGAGAGAAGGAGCCACCTTGTTGACCTGGGGTAGGCCAGTGGGCAATAAGGGATACTATATTGAACCTACAATTTTCACCAACGTTAAGGACTCAAAAAATCATGGAATTGGCTGCCTTTAATATAAATAGAAAATTAACCATGGTAATAGCGCAAGATGAAATATTTGGGCCTGTGATGATACTCTTTAAGTTCGAGTAAGTTCATAATTCTGCATTCCTTTTAACTAGAATTTGTATGGTTGAATGTTGAAAAAAGCATGAAATATGAACAATAGGATCGTTGAGGAAGCAATAAGGAGTGCCAACAATACCAGATATGGCCTAGCAGCTAGGACTGTGATGAAGACCTTAGATATAGCAAACACAATGTCAAGGTACATTCGTGCAAGCGTTTTTTGGATCAGATGCTATTTTGCCTCTGATAATGACTTCCCTTGTGGAGGGTACAAGTTGTGGAGAGTACAAGATGAGCGGATTTGAAGAGAATACGGACTCCATGCCCTTCACAAATATTTTCAAGTCAAATCTCTTGTAACTCCTATCTACAATTCTCCTTGGCTTTGAATTTGTCTCCTCTTTGGTCCCAAAAAAACGAAAAGAAAAAAAAAAAGAATTTGTCTCCTTTGAGTCTGATAATCTACTGTAAGCAATAAAGGATTTTGCTTAGATTTTCGATGTCTAAATGGTATATTTAGTCAATTAGTAGAGAATAAATTAATTATTTAGTTTTTAAAAGATGGCTTGTATATCAATTTTATACTTCAATCTTTTTTTACATTACCTAAACTAAATTGGCATTTTTATATAAAAACACACCCTTCCGTCACATTGTTAGGCTTTATTTAACATGTCTGAAGTGTCTTTAATCTTTAGGATTTTACCAAGTGATAGAAAAGCTAACTTAATATACAAATGACAATTTGTATATTCGATTGATGTAAAAAATTAGGAACCAAACTAATATACAAATTATCTTTTAGAGATGACTTAAAACTCACTAATAAACTACTTAATGAACCAAAAAAGAAAAAAAACTTTAATTGTGGCAATTATGGTACAAAAAAACTAACTATTTTTTTTTTAACTAAACCATGATAATTATATCTTACATTCTCTGTGAGTCATGATTATTACTTTTTCAACTTAGAGCTTATTGACAAGATTAATTAAAAGATCGAGGGTCATAGATAATTGCTTCCATTCTTACAAGAAGAATTTTATTCCCTAAAATCCACAAAATTAGTCTTTCTCTATTCTAATCCCACCCTCTTTGTCTAAAGATAAAAATGAATGAATGCAAATTTGAAGATATTTCAACTAGGGATAGAGGAGAAAGGAGAAAGAGATGCAGAATTTAGCATTCTAATCAGGGACATTAAGTACACAAATTTTCTAAGTCTTAGCTTGAAAAAGCCCTTTGTTTTCAAATACTCTAGAAGGATCAGCAAACCGAACAGAAAAAGATCTTGAGAGGCAGTCTGGTTCATCCATTGAAGACCCTTGATCAAAATTCTGAGAGTAAGTATATAAATCATAAGGGACATGCAGGGGTTATGCAGATTGTAAGAGCTTCTTTTCTTTCTTGAGCTTCATCCACAAAATTTTCCACCTCAACTTACTTGATCCCTTGACTAATATCAAGTTTCTGATAGCCATTGCTGCACTAGAATTAGAAAGCTTCAGCTGGTTGAACTCGGGATGCTTGTGTTTATAAGGGCTGTACGAAGTGAGAACATTACATGGTATTGGGATTGAAATAATAGAATGGTTTAGTTCACTTGCTAAAGTAAAACCTAAACGGCTAACATCAACTGAACAACTCTACTCCTCTTTTTTAATTTAAACTCGCCACCAAATATGCTTTGTCATATATTAATGCACGTTCCAAACTGGGAGCCTACTTATTTGGTCTTTCTTCATCTGGAGATACAGGGATACATGACAGCCCAGGACACAATTTGCTAGACATTTTCTAAGGAAGGCATTTGATGTACTTCTCGACATCATTTTGTTATCACATCCCAATAAAAATAACAGTATTTGATGATATAAGAAATTTGTAAATATTTCACAGATAAGAATAAGTGATGCGAAGCTTCTTTTTTTTTTTAATAGTTAATCGATTTTGCCTATGTATAAGAATTAAAAAATAATAATAACAATCATTAATATATAGAATCAAACATAAATGTATTATATTTTTGAACATGTTAAATAATGTCGCTTCTCATATTAAATATGAACATTTGAAATATCCTAAGATCATATATCTTTATAATTTTCAAGATATCAAAAAGATATGATATCAATATACCCATTTTGATGGATTTACACGGTTAAGTGTGGACTGCTTTATGAAATGCATTTATGCAGGCTCATTAAAAGATTCTTAGAATCCCAGAACATTCAAAGTTGTACAACTTGACCAGGTGTGTGCGCATGTTAATGTGTTCAATGTCTCCTCGCTTCCTCCCTCGTCATTTTAGCAGGGGAAAAAAAACAGAAATTATATCTAGAAACATTGCAGAGAAAAGGCAAAAACAAGAACACAAAAGCGAAGCAATGAAGAAACAAATCATTCAGTAGCGTAGCAAAGTTTGGTAAAGCGTCAGATTAAAGAATAATAATTTTATTGATAATTACATTGCAAAAATATTGGAATTTCCTGGAATATATATGGACAGAAAATACAAAAAACGAATCTGGGGATCAATATTATCCGAAATCAATGGAGCAAGTATGTGATTCCCAGCGCCACCAACATGAGAATGTAGGCAATTCCTTGATCAATGGCAGTGCCTGTATCACAACCCCAAAATACAGAAACAGAAAAACCCAAATTTAGTAACTTGGGAAAATCGATGAGAAAAAGTGGAAAAAGAAAATAGATTGCTATGAATTTAGAATTATACTGACCGTCACTAGAAGGAGGAGGTGCTGGAGAAAGAGCCAAGTCCTGTGCTTGGCCAAGATGAGAGACTGCCATGAGCAGATAACAGACAATTGGGAAAGCGAAGAGTCTGAATGCTCTCATTTTCAAAAGAAAAAAAAAATCCCAGAAAATAGAACAACAAATGGAGCGAAGAATAATGGGGAAAATGAGAAATTTTCAGAAGTAAAAGGTGTGATGAGAGAGAAGGATGGAGAAGTGGTATTTATAGGTAGAGAGAAGAGGGATTCGAGTAAATTCAAAGAAATTTGTGATGGTCAGCGAATTGGAATGAGTTGGCGGCTCGTCGACTGGAGTAGGATGCCCACAGACGGAAAAGACGAAATTTTGTTAATGAATCTAGAACATAAAATACTTAAAAAATTAATAGGTAGGATTAAATTTATACAAATAGATTCTTGTATAATATAGATAAAATTTATTTATAAAATAAATATTAATTATTGGGTATATAAATAATATGAGACATCAAATAATACGTAAAAATTGCTCGGCTAAAGACTAATACGAAAAGCAGAGAAGGTGAATTGTCGACAAATGCGTGAATTGTCGACCGTTTTATAACACGTGTTGTGTAAGTTCCTATTAAAAAAATTTATATGTGAGTATTTATATTTATATTATTAAATTTTTTATTAAAATATATTAAATATATAATTTTTTATAACATCATAACAAGTATGATTATTAGAGATAATTATTTATTTTTAATTAAATTATATACTTATGATATTATTATAGAATTCTATATTTATTATATTTTAATTGAAAACTTTAATAATAAAAATATAAAAAGTTATACATCATTTTAATATGAACAAAAATATATTTTTTATTTTTTAATTTTATTTAAAATTTTATTTTTACTTGTTAATTTTATTTGGACCTAATTTAATTTTTTTAACTTTATTTTAAAATTTTGTTTTATCTTTTAATTTTATTTGGTTTTAATTTTATTTTTAGCCTTTAATTTGATTTTGTTTATACTTGAATATTTTAAATTTAAAAAAATTACTTAAATATTTTTTATATAAATATTGTCAAATTAAAATACGTAATAAAGAATTTTTATGTAACTTATTAATGACTTAATTTTAATAAATTTTTATCAAATGGTGGTAGTGTTAGATAGAAAAAAAAATTAGTTTATTTTTGTAAGTTAAAAGAGTAAAATTAAATAAAATAATAAAATATAATAAAGTAAAATTTTAAGATAAAGTTAAGAAAATATATTAAAATAAAATAAAAGTAAAAATTGAAATAAAATGAAAAGACAATAACAAAAATAAAGTTAAGAATGAAAACAGCATTTTAGCCGTTCACATTCTAACGACCTTCAATATTTAACAGTCAACACCAAGTTCTAGAAGTAAAGGGCAGCATACATATACGCGATTATTGAACGGTAGTCGTCAAAGTTGACGGGCAATACGGGTCAAACTCAAACTTTAATATTCAAAAGCTGTTATAAAGTTTGAGAATAATAAATAATATGCAATGAGTAATTGAGTGTTCATATTTTTATATTTACAAAATTATGATTGCTGCCACTATAAATGTTAGATCCAAGAGTCAATCAAAACAAGAAACTTGTGGGCTTAAGGCTCTGGGCGGGCCTATACTGGGCCCAGGCCCAACACACATCTTCTTTTACTTCCTTTCGTGATGGGATATACATCCAGTATTTTAAAGGATAAAGCATAGGGAAGGGATGTTATGTCATAATTTGTGCCACGTAGGCTTTGTTTTGGGTTGGATATAAACCCAGTAACCACGTGGTAGCATCAAACTAGAACACAAATTAGTGGTGGGCTCCACTCAAATTTGGTGAGCCTTACTATTTTTTTTAAATGTATATATCACATCAATTACAACTTAAAAATAATATTAAAAAATTTTACTAGATTGATATTGATGGTTCGAAAGAGATCCGTGGAGCCACACTAGTCGGGAAATTCTGTTCCCGCAACTATTCTAACTGTATTATGAAAATTGGCCGAAAACCAAAAAAATAAAATACATTGTTTGAAGAAACGCAGGACAGTGATGAAATCTTGTGGCAAAATAATAAAAAAAAATTATAATTTTTTTTATTATATTTCAATTTAGACTAAATTATACTAAACTTGTTAAATGTTTATTATTAAATTTTATGATAAAAACATGTTATGTAAAAAAAAATTATAAGTATTACTTGTTATATTTTTATTGAGATAATAAAAATATAAAATTGATTCTATTACAATTTTATTTACAAATAACTAAAATTTAAAAATTAATTCAACTAAAATACTATGAGTAATTAATTTCTTTTAACAAAAGAGTAACGAGACAATAATATTTTAAATTCAAATATCTTTGTTGATAATGATGCTAATAAATTATTATAATTATATAATTATTTCAAATAATAAAATAAATAAATTACTCTATTTCTTCTTAAGCCTTAATTAACCTTCGTTACAAAGCGATGGAGAATAATGATGAGGAATAATTGTTATTTCTTTCATTATTTTATGATATAATATTTTTTATATTTATATATTTTTAATTAATTGTTAAAATTTTTTTTATCGTCTATAAATAAATCTCTAATTGGTTCCAGATTATTGTAGAGTTATGAGAATACTTTTGTGTTTCATTCGTCCTGCATCAGAGAGACTTCCGTACACTCAAGAACACGCAACTCCTGAACCTCGAAGAGGAATCTTTCATGAAATAAAGGCGTTTATCCCAAACAACGAAGCCTTTTCTCATCCACCACCTTTTCCCTCTCCTCTTCTTCTTCTTCTTCTTCTAAAATTAACGACTTAACTTCCATATTCTTTTCTTTCTTTTTCAGACTTTAAACCCAGAAAGCACGCCATATATATACATATACCCATTAATTAAACGAGGCAAAGAAGAATTAATGTGTCACCCAGGGTTTCTTCTTGCAAGCCACGATAAAGGCGTGCTGGATCTTGGACGATGGCTTGTATTCCAGGCACCACAGAGGCCTGTGGTAGCGGAGCCTCACGGCGGCGGCGGCGGCAGAAGCTCCGGCGAGGGCGGTTCAATAAAGCAATATTGTGCGTGCTCACCCACGCGGCATCCAGGGTCTTTCCGGTGTCGGAAACATCGCGCCGAGTATGTGTGGCGTGGCAGAACAGTTAAGTAGTATTAATTCAATTAATTAGATGCATCATGCAAGTGTACAAAAGTAGCAACAATTCAATCTTATCGATGCGATTAGAAGATTTGTCACCGGAAGCATCAATCTTACTGATTTGCTATCTTTTAGCTCAAGTTTTTTAGGAGTCTCATAGAATAATTTGATTAAAGAGAAAAATTTAAATACCTATTGTTTATATTTTATTTATCAAATTTTTTTTATTAAAATGAGATGAATATATGATTTTTATAAATAATTATATAATTTTTATAATTTAAGTGATTAAGTTTTTTAAAGAACTTTGTTGTACATGATATAATTTTATGGTCAAAACGTATAAAAGTTATTTAAAATTTAAGGTATATACAAATAACTTTTACTGATAAGAAACTCTTATACTTCTAATTTTATACACATAACCTGAGCTCTCATAGATTTCGCTAAAGGGGAGGGTGCTTCCCCCGCCATTGGGAGGCATGTTATTAAACCAATATTCATTTTATGTACATGCATGCTAATTGTTTTTAATTTTTGTTTTCTAATAATTTAATCCCACATTTATCATTGATCATAGTAAATTTATTACTTTACTAATAAAAGAGTAATATGTCTTATTAAATAGATCTTCTAAACTTTATTTTTGAATAAATAAATTTTTAAAATTTTGAATTATATGCAAATAATATTTTGACATATCTTACTTTCATTAATAAAATAACAAACTCACTCATAATAAAAGATTATGTATACATAATCTTAAGTTTAAATATTTATTATTAAGTTATAAAAATAAAAAAGTTATTCATGATTTAAAATTTAAAATATCTTTTATATTTGACCTAATTTTATTAAAAATTTTGATTAAAAAGACATAAAGATATACCTAAATCTAACTCTCGTTCTTTAAATCTAATCCTTTGATTAATATATAAGGCAACTTTGCTTCAATTTCCATTTAGAAATTGTTTTCTTCTTAAGCAATGCATTCATCGCAAGATTGGAACTATCCAACTACAATATTCCTTTAGACAATTAAGCAACTTTTATGTCCCCTCTGTATCTGTCTCTATCTCTCTGGCAAGGGTAATAGGGCCATTACCTAGCAGGACTAAAGAGGGAGAAAAACTGTACTTTTTGTTTTAGATATTATGTTATTTGACATGAAAAGAAATTATCGGTTGATCATTGAGGAGTTCGTTAGCGAGTTTTTCAATAAATTTATTATGTGCGAAAACATTTTTCTTGACACAACTAATAATGTGATGCTTAGTTAAAAATATATTCATATATTAAATAATTTAATGATAAATATTACAGAAAAAATATTTTTTAATAAAAATATGACATTAATTTTTTAAGTAACTTAACACCATACTATTTATTTATTTAATAAAAGCTGTCGACATTTTGGAATTTTATAAAAAATTTGATAACACTTATGTCTACATTTCTAGACCCATGAAAGTAACGCGAGGAGACTCAGAACTCGGAGTTGTCCACCATCTACCACTACGCTAGTGGTGCAGGAACTTTATCATCTGCCCATAAGGAGAATAGGGATAAAGTAAAACTGAAGAATTTGAAGGATTATGATCCTGTTAATGAACGAAAGAGACAGTAACCAGTTCATTCCTATTCTTGGATTCGTTAATTTAGACCCTTCGTTTATATCCTTTCCCTTCTGTTCTCGCACATTTGCCACTTCCTAACCATCACACACACAAGCTTTTATCTTTTTCTTTTTTCTCACCAGAACCAAGTGAGAACAGATAGGTTATAAAACAGCAAGAACCCCAGCCTCCTTAATATTTTATACTATACCCGACAGTGACGGATGAACCACACAAGACGCTGACATTACACCGTGAGGTAGAAATTAAAAATTAGAGAAACTTTTAAATTAAGTAATTCAAATTCCTCCAAAAATTACTTTTCCCTTTACCTCATCGAGTCAATCTTAGAAATTCCACTACTGTTTTTATACTCTCGAGTAGACTGCAGCCTGCCTTTCCAGAGTTCAATTCCTCGACTTTTAAATGCAGGAGACTCATTTTTGTTTCTCAACCACAAAACCTACAGACTCCCAGGTGTCACTTTCATTAGTTTTATTTCTATTACCTCGTTCGAACGTTGTATAAAAGATGCGGGAGGTTCTTGGTCAACTAAATTACATCAATAAGAATTTACAAGTGTTTGATTCATATTTGATATATAGCACACTATAAGTAACCAATAGGTTACACCGCTATGTAAAGGATGCTATACATCGATAATAAACAAGTAACTCCAGCTCCAATATTTGCGCTCTGCTCCAGTGTACTATCAGGCCGTAGTGTGTATCCGTTATCTTCAACCCAATGACTGAAGCAGATGAATTTTGGATTAGCATTTTCTCTTTTAAGTCGTAGGCACAATATGCATCGAAAGGGGCCTAATATGCTAAAGAGGTTGCATAACTAGCCATCAATAGAGAAGGACAGGGGACACAACAAATAATATCAATTAAGCTTTAAATTTTGAAACCTATAGAAATTCCAAAGAACAACCCTATTGATAGCAAGAAAACGTCATAGCTGATATAGAGTATAAATTCTTCGAGAAACTCAATTCTCTTGAGCAGAGTATATTGGGATTTAGAAAACATACAGATAATGGTTATCGCCAACAACCCCCTGCTTAGGGATGGACAATTGGCTTCTAGGCTGACAATAATTGACTGAGATTCATTTCCCCAAATAAGAAGAGTCAAAAGACTAACTTCAAATGTTATGTCAATCACCAAAATCAATTTCTTTCAAGCCTGGTATGCAAGCATTTCTTAGAAGTAGAGGAACATGATGGGAAAATCAAAAAGAAAGTATTATGAGAATGCTTCTCCAGTTCTAGCACAGTCAGAAAATGCTTCCATGAACCTCTCACGTAAGCATGGAAAAAGTATTAGATGGGTAACCAACTTTAACGGTAATGCATGCTAGTTAAAGTAGTATTTGAGTGGTTACTCAAACATCCTGGTTTTGTTAGTAAACAATAAGTTAAGCATAATATTTAATCCACAAAGCTTTCTATGGTAAGGCATGCTCTCTGAAGATGTGTAATTGCTATCTATATGGTTTGAATTTTTTCAATTTTTCACACAAAATCGATCAATGAGAATTTTACAGAAAAATTCCATACCTCGCTCCTTTATAAGTTACACTGCAGCTAATGAGCTTGCAGTTTCAAATTTCAAGCAAATAAAAAGACTCTTACAGGTTTAAGCAGTTACAATGCATAATAATATAAAAGCAAGCAATACTACCTCCTCCAATTCCACTTGGATTTAACGCTATCCACAAGATGGGGATGACTTAATTAACATATTAGGGTTGTATTATAGACACAGCTTCTGATAGCGAATGTATGAGAATGTGACAGAAATAACAGATTTGGTAAAGGGCTAAGGGCTACACAAGAAGTTAAATAGAGATATCTGATATGAGATCCAAAAACACAGTATTTAAGAAATCAGTTGCCCATGCGTTAATTGGAAACAATAGCCAATAGCAATCAGAAAGGAATAATTTAATACTATAAGGGGAAAAAAAGGCATCTTTCCTTGCTCTTTGGTCATAAATATATAAAAAGATGCAAATTACCACGGATAGAAGGAAATAAATAAAATTCTAACCTCAGGGTAGCAGTCTTGACGGACAACAGTCTGGTTGTCTGTACTCACATACACTTGGCATGATACTGTTGCCTGAGTTGAACATACAATGTTTTAGATAGAAGGCATCAAATAGCATGCAAATGTTAATTATGTCAATCAAAATCATGGAAACAACCAGATAAGCAGTATGCAAGCAGATAAAAATCAGAAATATCCTTTGACAGGACATCACTATGCAGACTGTTAGCTAACGTGTGCTAGATAGGAAGATGTCTCAGTATTCTACTTAACAAAGTTCAGCTCCAAACTAACCATTTAGGCTCCGATTGGTTGGGGTTCTTGGAGGGGAGAAGAGGGGAGGGGGTAAGATGTGTTTGGTTGAATAAAATTGGAAGGAGGGAGGGGATGGGAGGGAAGGGAGGCAAATTTTCCTTTTAATTTTTTAATATTTTTAGATTATAATTTACTTTATTATTCTTTTAATTTTTTAATATTTTAATATATTAATATTTAATAAAAATTAAGATAATTTTTTTCATCAAAAATTAAAAATAAAAAAAATTAAAATTTATAATTTTTTAAAAAATATTGATATAAATAAATTTTTTTATAAAAAATAAAATTAAAAATAATATAAAGGGTAAATTTATCTTAATATAATTACCTCCCCTCCCCTCCCCCCCCTCTCCTCCTCCTCCTTAACCAAATAATAATTTCTCATTTCCTCCCCTCCCCTCCCCTCCGAACCAAATCAAACTTATTAAACCCCCTCTCCAAACGGAGCCTTAGGATCAGCATGTCTAGAATCTAAATAGCCAATTAAGACCCAAAGTAAGTTACAGCATAAACAATCTGATAGTTGTGGTTGCTAACTGAAACTGCCAAATTTTATCATACAAAATTGGTAGCTGAGAACATTGAATTAACTTATGTAACACTTAAATTTGGCATACAGCTTATTCTCATAGATTTGAAGAAAGTTGATTACTACAACTCCAGAACTCATGTCACCTTACTCTTGGAATTGAAACTATATTAGTCTCTCTACTTATTAGACATCTTATTGTTCTCAAAATCTGTTAAAACACATTTGCCCATCAAAATATCCTACCACACCTAATCAATTTTAGACTTTATAAGGTTTCGATAATACCCTATGCTGAACCATTTTTCTAAATCAGGCAGTATGGTGAACTTTATTTGCAAGATCAATCCCATTCCGTATTATACAGTAAGAAACACTTCTAAATAAACCTGCTCTAACTTCAAAGAAGAGAAAAAAAAAAAAAAAGAAAGGGGCGGGGGGGGAGCCCCATTCCTGGTACAATTATAAAGTCCAATGATTTCCGTTGCTAATGAACAATTCAACAATCAAGATTTGCATACACAAAAACAAGTGACCCACAAATGCAGCTTCGAAACAAATCAAATTCAACCAGTCCACGTCAAAACCACAAACGAAATTGGGGGACAAGAATGAGCAGCTAATGAATGAATGAATGAATGGATGAGTGTATTAGAGTACCTTCAATGGAAAGTTGAAGAAGAGCAGCCCCAGCTCCCCTTTGACTCGCGTTTCAGTATCGAAGGGAATGACACCCTTAGCCAAATCTTCAAGCAAGTAAAAGACGTCATGGATGACCTGAAATCCATTAACATTGAGTGTGGCGTTCATGTACGACGAAGCCCTCGCCCTGAGGCGGCCACCATCGGAACTCACACTCCCTAGTTCCCTCCCTCGGTAACCAATGGACACGTCGATAGAATCATAAGAAAGGGAGAAGAAATTTCTATTGCGGACCCTTACGGTGAGGGAGAAAGAAAGGTCAAGGACGAATTTGGGGGAGGTCTTGATCCCGATATGATTGAGATGGATTCGGGCGACCCGGATAGCGGGATCCGACGGGTAGAGGAAGAAAGTGGCGGCGGCTAGGAGAAGGAAGACGAAGAGTGCAGCGAAGTAGCGCAGGCAGCGGCGGTTGCGACGGCTGTAGCTAGGACGGTAAACGGGAAGGATTACGACGACGTTTTGGTTTGATGGGTTAGGGTTAGGTTTTGAGGGAACGGGTGAATAGGGAATAAACTCGTCCTTCCCTATCATGTTTTGGTTCTTCCACTGAGTCTCTGTCACATTCGGCAGCCTTGCGGACTTTACATTTTTGGACGGACGCATTTATTGTCTATGATGATGAGTTGGCATTTTATTGATGGCTGATGACACGTCATCCGGGCCCATGTTAAACTTCTATAACTGTAGAAAAAATATTTTTAAAGTGAGAGAAATAATAATGTATGCGTAAGGTTTTTTTAAAAATATATTTATTTATTTATTTATTTATTTATTTTAAAACACTTTACTAGGTCTTGAATTTTTTGAATTATTTGAAAGGGGTAATGTTTACGCAAGTTATTTCTCCCAAATCATTAAAAAGTCAAATTTGAAGTAATCTCACCCTCCACCTGTTTTTTTTTGGTAAATCACATATTTTGTTACTTTAATAAATTCAACAAAAAGTAACTCACTTTTTTTTTTAATAACAAAACACAAGTTTTGGTTGAAATCTTCAAAGTGATTTAGAATATCGAGAGAGACGGCATTTGTAGTTTGAAATGGTACATAGTCGTTTTTCAAAAATAAATATTACTTGTAAATGAGATTTGAAAAAAAAAAAAAAAAGTTGCGGTAGATTCAGTTGTATATAAAGGTGAATAAGAATAAACTTGTTCGGGTGGGATATATAATTGATTGGCAATCAATTAGAAGCAGTTAGTAGAGATGAGGTGCACCCTCGTATATGAATTGGATTGCAGGAATTATATTAAATATCAAATCACGATGATCATCTTCTTCTTTTCAATGGAGCGGTGTGAATAGGACCCATTCTTATTGATGATTATCTCATCTTAAATTAAGTAGTTTCTTTATTCTTAAAAGAAGATAATTGAAAGAGGAAGAAGAAAGCGACAAAAGATAAAAAGATAAGGATATAACTACGGAATTACAAGGTCATTGTCAAGGTCGGCCACATGTCACCATTTCTGTAGCGGGGATGAGGTTGGGTTGTTCTTGCTTGCTTGGATCATTATCTTCCAATTTAAAATTCTAATTCATGAAAATTCGCCTAAGATCTTTTGTGATCTGTAATCAAAATTTGCGGGTGCATGAGATAGATCATGATCGATCGGAGAAAAAATATGTTATGGCATGAAGGTAGATCACTAATAAGAAGAATTAATACAGATCGAACATACACACGTTGATGTGATAATCACAGGGCAATCACAAAGCAAGAACCCCAAAGCTTCCTACCTATTTATTACATCATGAATGGGGCTCTGTATATATATAACACAGATGCAAAGAAATAAAATAAGCTTGAAGCAGTTGGTAGGTAATTGCAAGTGTGAAGTGTCAAGTAGCAGTAGAGTGAGCAGAAATAGAAAGGGTCTGCTTATTGTTAGCAGGCATGGAGTTGGAGCGTTTCATCCAAGCTGATGATGATGAGCGATGAAAACGACATCGGAAGGATCCTTCATGTGTCGTTGGTGAACATAAGCACTGCCCTTTTCCTCCTATTCCACCACCGGTGCCGCCGCCGTCGCTGTCGCTTTTTGGGGAGGTTGAAACGGTGAGCTTCCCCTCAGCCTGAGATTGGGAAGCCATGGAGAGGAGATATTGCAGATAACTCAGCACACTACCTAGCAGTCTCACTTATATGTTAGGATTATATATCCTAGGGTAGAACGAGGGCCCCACCAGTAAAAAAAAAAAAAATCGATCATGCGCTATACGCCCTTCTCGTTCATGCATTTCATTGTTGTCTATTCTCGTATCACATACGTTGGAGACAAAATCTAACACTGTGTAAAGTGGTGCATAATTGAAATTCTGATTTCTTACATATGGAAAGTTTATGGCTTGTGGGGGAGGGTACTAGAAAAAAGAAGACTCAGTGAGGAAAAGATAAGAAGAAGAAAAAAAATCCATCCTATTAAATTCATCTCAATTTGAATGATACAAGTTAGTGTCATTTCACAATTGGCTATTCATAACTAAGTTTTGTGTTTATATCCAACATTACAATATTTAAAATTAGGCCTTTTACAAATGATTTCTAAATTTATGAAGTTGTGTTATTTATTTTTTTAAATTTTCAAAATAATAATTTTTTTATATTTTTTTTGTTAAAATTTTGAATTAAAATACAATAAATATACAATTTTTAATAATAATATGATAAATATATGATTTTTTTTTAATTTAAGATTACATAATTAAAAGTATTAATAATATTTAGGATGATAGTTAAAATTTTGGATAAATGTACTAAAAAAATATTTTATACAAAATTAAAATTTTAAACGTCTTTGATTAACTTTTAATGATGAGACAACGTGGGATTCAATTTATCACCTAATTAAAATTGAAGATGATAATGGATTTGTGGGAATGGGATCCAATCCATAGGAGAATCGAATCAAGAGAACATGGGCACATGGAGAGATGAGGATAACCATGTGGGAAGATGATGACTTCATATGGTGGATTGCACACGTGGCAAATGTTTTTCAAATTCAAATACGCAATAATCAAAGAGGCATATGATTAATTTGAAAATAACCCATAAACAGTTTAAAAATAATATTCTACAATGCAATTCATTATATATATATATATATATATCTATGATTTGTGAAAATTAAAAATCAGTGCGACCATATGATCAATTTGAAAATTTTATCTTTATTTTTTTTTCTGTCAACATTTCAAAACAACTTTTGTTTACAAAAAAAATGTAAATATGAAATTATTAAAATTCTAATTAAGGGTATTTAAAAAAATATAATTAAGAGTATTTAAAAGAATATTTATTTACACATCAAAAAAGTAAAAATATTAATTTTCTAGCTTAGGAGAATTTCATTTCTCCAAAAATTAACATAATATAACAAATTTATATGAATATAATACATTTTTAAGTAAAGAATATTTTTATCAAAATGATTAATTTTTATCTTATCTAATATTATATAATGTAATATCAAATATAAGATAGTATTATCTTAATATCACATCAAATATTATATAATATTAAAATTTTATCGAATTTTATTCAAATCAATCTGATAGTGTATAGTGTGCCGAACGAGTCCTTAGTGCAGCGAGAAGGCCGTATTGGCATTTGGCAACTGGGCTTGAATCTATAGTCCGTTTCTTGTTCAATAAAGGATACCGTCACTCTTGGCAAAACAAGATAAGATATGAAGCCAAGCGGGCAACTTATGTCAGAATTTCAATGTGTCCAAACCAAACCAAACCAAACCATCAGAAATTTGAATGAACAATAAAGAATAGAAATAGGGAGAGAGGACGGTGAATTTTTTTTTCTCTTTTATATCTGAATGGTGCACATCCACATTATGTCAGAAACTTTATGAGGATGCGATGCGTTCAACATTGCTTGAATTTCAGGTAGAACCCTCAGGCGTTGACGAAACTAAGGTGGGTAATATTATTGGAGCTCTGGAATTGTAAGCTCCAAACGTTGTCCAAGTTGAAACGAGGTCAATGTCTTTCACACCCTGCAATAATTTTTGTCCCGTTTTTGATAATGGATAACAAGAGTCTTTAGTCTTTTAGTGTTAGAATTTCTAGTGTATTTAATGAAGATAGTTACAGAATTAATTAATGGGTATAGGCAGGCTCTTTCAACGGTCTGGATGGTTAGTTAGAGGTCCAATGGCATCGTGGGCCATTTAACAAGTTGCTGAATTTAACTTATTTTTGGTTAAAATATTCTTTTGTCCCTTATTTTTACTTAATAATATATTTTTATTTATTAATTTTAATTTAATTTCTTAATTTCATCTCATTTTTTTATCTCTTAATTTTATTTAATTTCATTTTGATCATTTAATATTTACTTTTATTTTATTCTTCTAATTTAATCTTTTATTTTTAAAAAAACTACTCAAATGTTTTTTTTTAAATACTGTCAAATTAAAATCTATATTGGCGGGAGATTATCAAAGTTAAGCTACTAAGGAGCCATATAGAATTTAAAAAAAAAAAAAAACAATTTGATAGTGTTAAGGAGAAAGAAATATTTGAATGGTTTGTGTAAATTAAGAAATCAAATTAAAACAAAATGAAATTAGGAGAATGAAAGTAAAAATTAAATTAAATATAATAGATCATATTATAATAAAATAAAATTAAGAGACAAAGATGAAATATAGGACAAAGTTAAATAATTAAATTGAAATAAAATAAAATTAAAAGATAAACATTAAACTTAAAATAAAATTGAAATATCCAAAATATATCGTAGGCTCGTGAATTTGAGAGAGGGAAACAGCAGCTGATAGCTAAGCAAGGACATGTTCCGATATTGCAATTTGTAACACGTTTAAACAGAGTCTTATAGTTTATTTAGACTAGTTTAATGACTAATAAATTAAGAATTCTACTCACTTGATAATTGTTACTTATATTTATTCGTGAGCAATATAGAATCATCCATCTTTAACATGGACGAAACAATCTGTGAAATTAATGTAATAAATAGGCTAAATTATTCTGTCATATTTTATAATTTTATTCAATTCTTAATTTGATATTTATAATTTTTAAAATTTGTAATTAAGTTTTCTGTAAATTTAACTTTTTTTTTAAATTTAGTTCCTGTAATTTGTGGTAAAAAATTTTAGTTCCTCACAATAAATCTTCCTAATATGACTAATTATTTATTATTTTGTCATTTTAAATATGTACAATTTACATTAATAAAAGAAGTAAAAGTAAATAATAAAATAAAATTAACTTACAATAATCAATGCAACAATTGGCTTGAATCATATGGAGTGAGAATGCAAATATGACATATAATTAATTTAATGGCATATCAACAAAAGGTTTAATATGAGAGGCTACATTAAAACTTTAAAATTATAAAAATCTAAATATAATTTTTTAAATTATAAAAATTAAATTAAAAATTAAACATAAGTATTATAATTTAACCCAACAAATATTACACAAAGTTACATCGTGGCAAGAACACAATAATTTGTTAAGGAACGATAATCTAATTATTTCAATGGATCTTTTTTTAATAGGGATGTTAGGACATTCTAGGCCATAACTGAAGCGTGAGAAGCTCTCACTTCTTTTCTTGTGAAAAGGCGAGGAACCAGACACAAGAGTACAGCTAAAAAGCGTTGAAATAAGCATACTTACCAGTCCAACTAACAAACTACCAGTCTTCTCCGATTATATTATCACCACTTGCAATTTCAGTCTTCCACCTCTCCCTCTTATCACTGTCCAATCATATCTCATTGTGTGGTTTCGTGGTAACAAACCTTGCGTTGCTGGCATTAGCAACATTCATCTCATCATCTTCGATCATAGTCATTGCCTTCTCTGGGGTTCTCTTTTATCCTGTGAATAGCTTTCTCCCTGGTATACTCCGGATTTTCTCTTCCACTTTTCACTGATCAGCAATGGTGAAGACAAGAAACAAGAGCTTACAAGCCAAACTGGTGGGTATGTCTTCCCTTTCTTGATTTCATAATACACGAAAAGGGTCAATTTCATTCATAGAATTACCTCATCACTCATCAGACGTTGATCATAACCATGACTATACTGGGAAAAGGGAATCAGATTTCTTGTATCATGATTCTAAACATAATTAATTTCTTATGAAAGTTATCTGATCATTGTGCTCTGCTTTGATTTCTTTCTGCTACAAGCTAAATCCTTCAAAAGGGCATATGCATAATTAGCAGATGAAAATGTTCCAAATTGTTAATTACTTGGATGTATGATTTGGCAGGTACTTCTTGGGCACATGGGGACAGGGAAGACAAGTCTGGTTCTGAGATTTGCGAAAGGGCAATTTTCTGAGTACCAGGTTATTGTTATTTTTGTTTGACTTTGGAACATGTCTTTGGTCGCATCATGATCATAGTGGATTCATCTGTGAGTGTTATGAGGTGCAGGAATCAACAATAGGAGCAGCATTCTTCACGCAGGTGTTGTCATTGAATGAAAGCACTGTAAAATTTGATATATGGGACACAGCAGGGCAGGAGCGATACCACAGTTTGGCTCCTATGTATTATCGTGGTGCTGCTGCTGCTATTGTTGTCTATGACATCACTAGCATGGTATCTATCTCTTCATTAAATATGCTTTCATAATCATTTTTTTTCCTTCTAGCTTTTAAGGCCTTTTAACATTCAAGTCATTGTTTTTGTTAAAATTTAAATGAATGGCATGTTATCTCGCCCTATCATTCTCTCATCCTATTTCTTGCTTTGCATTGTCTTCTTTGATGCTCAGTAATTTCTTATTATTTTTCTCATAGGTGATAGATTAATCATTCTCTTTGTGTCAAAACAGACTAACAATCATAATTTCTCATTTATATCATATAATTCTAGTTAATTTTCAAGAATAGTTAGTGGCAGAGCTAGGATTTTAAGAACAGTGAGAATAATACATGTAAGTCCAATAAATTTAAAATTTTAAAGAATATCAAAGTAATAATATCAAAACTCAATGTTATGAATACAAAAATTCATAAAATTTGAGGGGAGCATCTGCCCACCCTCTTCAATATGTGACTCCATCATTGAGAGTAGTTGTTAATCTGATACTTCATCATATTATCAGAACATTGTATAAACACATTTAAGGATTTTAGAATGCTAATTCATTTAGACATCTATAGGACCCTGTCTAAAGGGTAAAGACATTTTCAATGAGGTAATATATCAGATTAAGTGATTCATCTTGGTGACACAGGATTCTTTTATACGAGCCAAGAAGTGGGTTCAAGAAGTGCAAAGACAAGGTATCTTTTAAGTTATAGCTATGTAAGATTATATATATACATATTAGACAGTTTACTTAATTTGGTAAATCATGTTTCAGGAAATCCTAGTATGATAATATTTTTGGTGGCTAACAAGGCTGATTTAGAAGACAAGAGAGAAGTGTTAAATGAGGTATTTCTAGTAATGCAATAATATCAGCTTTTTATAATTTGCTATATGCTTTCTAGCTCAGAGGTGATCAAAAACTTGTCCCAATTGTTTCAGGACGGTGAACAATATGCCAAAGAAAACGGCATGTCTTTCCTTGAAACCTCAGCAAAAACTGCTCACAATGTCAATGAGCTCTTTTATGAAATAGGTAAATAATTTACCGTTCACTCTTTTTAGTTGTTTTTGGCTAAAATGCTATCTCCCATTAAAAAAAAAAAATCATCTCACAAGACATAATTATCATGTAAAGAGTGAGAGAGAGATAAGTACGAACAATTTTTAAATCCTTCTGTTTGCATCTATTTTTTTCTTACATAATCATCTAGTTACATAAAAAGATTGAAAGTCTAGGTCTTTTAAAATTTTTTATTAAAAAAATTTTATAGAGTTTAAAGAGAGAAAGAAGAGAGAAAAGAGGAAGTGATAGATTTAAAAAAAATGAAATGAAACTTATACATAGTTCTACTCTTTATGATACTTTCTTTGAATTTTATAAAAACTTCATAAAAATTCTAAAAGATCCTTTCACGAAGTTGTAAATAGTTCCATGTCTTGAATTTTGCAGCTAAGAGATTGGCAAAAGCTAACCCTTCACGTCAAAGTGGGATCAAGCTGCATAGCAGACCTCAAGAAAATAGGAGACGAATGTTTTGTTGCGCTTGATGATCTCTGCACTTGCGATTCACTTTATCCTTCTTCTTTTTTTTCAAAAGTGTTGTTATGTTATCATATGTCTATTATACTCAACAGTAAACCTGAAAATTATGTTCATTTGCCACTCTTCACTTGATGGATCACTTGCACATCTTATAGAAGTAAAATTACAGTTGTTATGATGGCCGTCTCCATCATCACTCAAATAGCACGAAGATTTGTTTTGTATACACAGAGAACTGTGCAAGCTGAAAAAGTTATGTGTGAAGAGTATTTCTTCAGTTCTTAAATCAAAACGAGTTCCAAGGTGTGTGCATTCATAAAAGGTTAAATTATTTCTCTGTCTTTATAATTTTATTTTATTTTTAATTTTATCTGTATCCTTTTAAAAGTTTTTAATTTAGACATTGACATTAAACGTTGGTTATCATGCGGTTAAATTTTATTACCAAAATCTAGCCTTGTGTCATCTTAACATTATGAATATTTTATAAATTGGGGGGCACATCTTCTGCTGTGGCGCCCCCTACAACGGAGGTGTTGTAGCCTTTCAAACAAAGGTATTGTCTCTTTTTATTTTTATTTTTCAAAATAATTATATCATTCATTGTGCTATCTTAGCAAAAAAAAAAAAAAAAAAAAAATTTCAGTATAATTCATGTCAATTCACCAAAATTACTTAATGTGAGTAACATCACATATAAGTAAATTTTAGTCTATCATCTATTTTTACTCTTTTTGTGGCATAAATCATACATATTGAGTGTTGAAATAATATATAGCAAGTCATATATACAAAAATATTTTGAAACTATGGAAATCTAATTATAAATTTTTAGATTGTAGAAACTAAATTAAAAATTAAGTGAGATTATAAAAACTAATTAATTTAACCTTCATAAAATTTATACCAACTTCAATAGTCGTGAACCAGTATTTTAAATGAAAAGAAGACAAAATAAATACAAACTGAAGGATAATGAAGAGTTGGCTTTTTTTTTAATCAATAAACTTTTAAAAAATAAAATTTCCAAATGCTGAGTTGCCAATTTTATTTGCTTGCTGATACACCTATTTTGATTTCTTTTATTTTAATTTGAGTGCATAACAAGTCCAGACATATATATATATATATATATATATTAAAAATGTTGGCATCCTATAAGCCGTGATTTAATAACATTAAAAAAGAGTGGCATTTTATTATTATTGTTATTGGATAAAAAGTCAAGGATGGTATCTCTTCCTTCTCTTTTCATTTTATTTATATTTCATGAAAATGAGTTTCTTTTGCCTCATCCAGATTATATGCAAACTCGAAGGATGCTTATGCTGTGCATATTTTATTTGCATTGTCCAAATCTGATTTCAAACAGTTCAGATTATATATAAATATATATCTATATTTAATTTATATTTTTATTTTTTATTAAAAGAATACAAAATAAAAATAATTTTTAAACTCCTAACTTTGGAAAAAAAAAATGATGAGAATCCGGATTCTTCCTTTACCATATAATAGTACATAACGATGACTAACGCAACACGCAGAGTCAATACGAAAAATGAAGCTTCTTGCCTAATGGAGTTGAAGCAGGACAACTGAAGTCTGGAATCGTCCTCATCGAAGAGGAGAGTACACAGTTTTTGTTTGTTTTTTAAGGCTTCAATGCAATGCATTGGAATCAGAAGTCGAGGTCCCTCAAAAACAGAGACAATTACTATTTTGATTTTTATGATATCACTAAGAAACAAAACGTAGAAGGCCTTTCTTTTTGCCCACCCTCCAAAATTCACGTGCGCTCTCACCAAAAAAAAAAAAACCAGAGCATGTTATCTACCACTGCTTGGAAACAAGCATGCAATTCTATATTAAAACGGGAAATGGTAAGTGGTAAGAATGGGAAGTTTTTTACCTTACTTTCCATCATTCTGTTTTTTTTTTTGGTCCCCCAAAAAAAAGAGAAAGCAAGGTGAAAACTTGGGTTGGCATGGGCGTGACTTGGATAGGCGAGCCATGGCCAAGCCTGAAGAAGACAAGTAATTGTTACCTTTCTTCAGTGTCAGGCTGCTACACCATTACTTCTGTTCTTCCCACATAACAGTACCGTGTGTAATGTTACTGCTACAAATCTTACAAAAATTACATCTCTGCCTTCAATTTGTGCAACAACTTCCTCATCATAGAAATGTGTGTTTTTGAGGGAAAAGAAAAAGTTGTGACAATCGTTGCTCTTGGCAAAAGTACCCGCATAACAAGAATTAAATTTTAAAAAAAGAAGAAGAAGAGGCTTTTCATAGTCTAGCTATGCCATTGATGAATCACCATGAAGGAGAAGTACACGGGGAGGCAGATGATGAAGACAAGAGACCATTGTTACTATGGGAATCACTCCCTGAAGTACCCAATGACCTTACATCTCTAAGAGAAACAGAGCAAGCCTCTGCAGGGAGCTTTTTCATCGGAGAAAGAGGAGGTGTGTATGAAGGTGATGCCTGAGCAGTCTCATCCTCCCCAGAAGAACCACTTCTTTCCAAATGAGAAGGTGAAGTGCGTGGTGTTTCAAATGGGGTATCTGCTCCAATTCCCATGCTTTCCTCGTTCTCATAAATGGGATTCGAGATGTATACAAGGTGCTCCCCGCAAATAGCCCCCCTGGTACTATTACTGTCTTGAACTGAGTCTTGCCCTTCTTGAATTGGCTTTGATGGAGAAGAAGCAGAGACAAGTCCAACATGACGAGGGCTTGCAATGAAATCTTGGGTTTGTATTTGAATAGCCTGTTGATGAGGCTCAGCAAGCTGCTTCTTTGCTTCAGCTAGCTCTTCTTTGGAAAAATCTGCAGGGAAGAGGAAGCTTCTTGGAGCTTGGAGGACTCCTTGTGCATAAACGCTAGTGAAGGGAGGAGGAGGAGGAGAATGTTGTTGGGAGTATGAGGTGTGTAAAGAAGGTGAAGCATTGGTTCTGGCTGTGGCGGCGGTTGAGGTAGTGGTTCTGAGCTGACGACGGCGGCGGAGCAAGAGAGAACAGTACAGCTCAGCTAGTAGAACAAGTATGAGGCCTAGGACAACCGCAAGGCTCACCACCATTACTAAAGTGGCACCCATTATCACTTTGGACGTACCCTTCATCTTTTCTCTCTGCCTGTCTCGTTCTTCTGCAGCAACTGGAAGAATATATGGCGGTTAAAAAAAAAAAATGGCTCAGTAATATAGGGGAGGATGAGAAGCCCTTTTTGGCGGGAAACAGTCATTTACCTTAAGACAGGGGAGGGGATAGAGAGAGACCGGGTTGCGAATCTTGAAAAGGGTAATGGTCCTACTGTCCTAGGGAACGCAAAGGCTTTTGTTCTGATTCCTGAACTAGTTAGGAGGAGTTAAGTCCGTCAAGGTCAGACCTGTCATCTCGCTTAATATTAGTTTACCATCGTCACCTCTTAGGCAAGAGTATTCAACTTTAACCGCTGCAACATCGGAATACATCACTGTAAAACAAGAGTTCAACACATAGAAAGGCAAGAACTCTTAACACTAATTATTTCACTCTCAACTTCTTTTATCCTCAATTTGTGGACAATAGGCACGCCAGTTTTAGTTACAAACACTAGTACAATCATTGAAGGGAAAATGAAAAATTGAACTAAAATGGCATATAACCTATAGTTGCATTAAAACGTAGCAACTACAGTACAGCTACAGAGTAATCAGCATTTACTATTGAAATTGAAGCACCACCATGCAATGCAATTTTTCTTCAACGACACACCAGAATATGAGATATAGGCATAAAAATCAAAACGCCTTCAATCACGCTGGTAAAGAAGCATTTTTTACATTGTTCTTTCCTTCATCTTCCTCTCAAGGCCGCAAACCTAGCAGCCAAATCATCGTAGTCTGGTAACTTGGGATGCACATGCCGAGCTGCGCTTGATCTGTCTGGCTGAAATGAAGCAACACGAGTAAATTCTTTGTTTACTTTTACTGCTTCTGTTTCCTCACGGGGAAGAGAAACTGATCGTGGTGGAACATCATTACTTGAAGATTCTCCAGCTGTGTTATCCATTTGGTGTGCATGACGACTTCTAGACTTTCTCCTCAATTTTTCAGGCACTGGGATGGATGGTTTTTTACTATAATGGAGCAATAATTTATCCATTACCCTTTCCTCTTCATGATTTCGATACTGCTCGTCATCAAACAAGATTTGCAGGCCACGTCTTGTGTCGTCTCGTTTCCTGCTCCTCAATTTTCTTGTTACAATTCTGGTATCTTCTGCACTGGCATCATACTGACTAGATCGGGATTTTGAGTGCTTGCGCCTCGTAGATTTTGATTTAAACACAGGAACTTCAGTAGCCAATTCATTAACTAAGGAATTTTCCAAACCTAATTGGGTCCTCTCCATTGTTGTAGTAGCCGCATCAGGCTTGTCATGTCGTGAAGGGTATGTAGAGATGATGCCTTGGCCTTCTTGTGAAAAATCTACATTGGTTCCAAATTTGCCGTTCTGCTGTTTAGAATTGGATTTAACATAAGGAGGCGGGATGGCAGTATTGTAATAGGTGCCAACCATTGGTGTTTCATCCTTACGAGGAGTTCTCTTTCCCCAGCTAGAACCATCTTCAAATTGTTCCACTCTTTTATCCTGGGACAAACCACCTCGTCCAATTGGTTTTAGCATACTACCCTCATTCCAATGACGTCTGTCACTCTTCTTAGCAGTAATCTCTTGTCTTTCATGGTCATGGCTATCATTTTTCAGAATGCCTTCATCACAACCATTTTGCAACTTTAATCGATATTTAGGAGGCTGGGATCTAGATTGAAGATCACCATCGTCTCTTTTCGAGACAGTAGCTTCATTGCTAGGATGGCCTGGACATTTCTCCAACAAAACATCATGCTTGCCTCCTTTCAGGGCACCGTCATTGCCATTTGATGGTTTATTATTATTGGTCAAATGGTTAGTTTTACAAATTTTGTTGTCCTGCAGAAGTCATAAATAAGAAGTGATTATAATTTTAGCTACATTTTCAAACAGGCTTTGCCTCTTGGGAACAATGTGCAGGAAAGTTATAAAATAAGTAAAAAGAGAAAAAAAAATGCTTTGTTATAACTGTCAGAATATCATACCTGTGCAAATGCAGAGGGTTTGGACATCCTCTGTTCAAAAGCCTTGGAGTCCCACTTTATTGAAAACTCTAATGCAATCTCCTGCATCAAGCTAACCTTCTTTTCCAATGTAGAAGACCTCAGATTCAAGTTAGCGGCAAACTGGTAATAAGCAATAATCAGTCAGTTCAGGAAGAAGTCAAATATGTAAAATTCAAGTAAAAATGAAAACATGAACATTGACCTCTTGATTGACATAACATTCCAGGGAATTCCCATATCTCTCCTGAAATATTTGCCTAAGGTCACGTAGCTCTGGAAGATCAGAAAATCTTGCGGCAGCAAACATTAGAGATGATACAGCCTCCCTGCATTCCTCAGGGCATCCACTGTAAATGAAATGGAAGCAATTGAAGTGTGTTAAATATTCCAGCTTGACGTATGAGTAAAAGTTTGAAAGGGCTGGCCACCCCAAACATTTAAAAAATCTATCACACTACTGATGTCCAAACAATCCATATAAATTCCACAGAAACTGTTCTGAAGTAGCATATCTCCTTCCCCAACCCATCAAAAGAAAAACAAGAAGAGGAAAGGATTTCATATTTAGGCTAAGAACAAGACGATTAGCTTACAATAATTATGAAAAATTATGATATCCTTGTAATGAAATTTTTACTACCTAGATGTCATGAATACTTTCATTGATCATGCTTTTACCTTTCTGATTCTCACATGTACATCATCAAGCATTATTCTAGACTAACTCTAGATAGCAGTTCAATCATGTAAAATTGAGCGTTGAGATTCCAATTCAAAGAAAACTAATCACTAAAGGGCATAATTATGACAACAAAACTTGAAGAAGTGACACCTGAGTCTGACCAGTACTTCTATACCAAAATTATCATAAAAATATTGCATAATCATTTTAACTAATTAATACGAAGCCACCTAGCACAGAAAGACTATACCCCCACAGCATTGTTCAGCTAGAAACTTATAAAATCTGTCCATGCACTTGTGTATTTGTTTGTGGTGCAGAACTGAAGACTGTTAAGGCTATTTTGGTTTAGCATGACAAAGTGTTATACAAGGAAAACGTTTTACTCTGAAAATTTGGCAAGGAACACATTAAAAAAAGAGTAAAAGACAACGGAAGCAGCGTGAACAATTAACAACCTTGATAGTTAATTTGTTTGAAAAAATCCCACCAAAAAAGACGACTGGGTGATTATTGAATGCACACAATATTCTTTTGTGTATTTGTGCCTCTGTGTAGATGTGTGGTTCAATAGTGCCGCTCTTTAGTCCTGCCCATGATCCATATAAATACGCTTACCGTACTGGTTATGCACTTACATTCCAGTGTGAGCAATTATACTAGATACAAAAAGTCTAGCAGATTCACTTGATCAGCCACGATTTAAATTAAATAAAGAAAAAAACAAAGCAAATAACATCGACTGTCTAAGCACAAACAAGACAAACAGATATTCACACCTCAGTTTCTGCATAACCGGAAGGTGCTTCAACACAAACTCACAAGACTGCTCAATGAAATCATAACAAGATGAAACTGTCCGCTCAATTATAAGTCCATCAGCCTATTTCACCACCTCGCAAGAAAGATAAAACTTCATAAGTTTGGCAAACAATGGAATTATTGGCACAATTAGCAGTATCATAAGGAACCATTCAATAAAATAAGAACAGAAGATAGATATCGATCTTTCAGATACTTTATCCTCATAAACCCAGGTGCAAATAGTTGAACTCCCAACTCAAGTTCCTTTGTCAATTTCCTCTTCCTTAGTTTCTATTTTCATATGAGCCAAGAATGTATAACGATCACATACGACGATTATCAGAGTGCATCCTGCACCTTTAGTTACTGCTAGTCCGGCAGGACCAAAATATGAAAGCTCCTCCACAGTACAACAACAAAAATTAACAGATATGGAAGATCCAAACCAAGAGCATTCATCCCAGGGATCGTGTCCGTTGAAGAATCAAACACAATGGAATCTAGAAATAACACTAACAAGGGCAAAAAGAAAAAAAATGCATCTACCCTTCCGTAGGCATTAATATCATGACCATTCACTAGCAGATCAGCGATGTCTTTCTTTAGAAACTTCTCCGTCGCCTTCCGCTTCCTCCGTATCACATCGATCCGACTCTTGATCCATTTGATCAACGATTTGCTGCCATAAAAGGAAAAACAAAAACGCAAACATTCATAACCACATTCTCGCATTCCTTCGCACCTCATTCATCAAAAACTGAACTCAATAAGAACTACAACAACGAACGAAAACGAAAGAGAAAAGATCATAAAGGCAACCATCTAGCGGCGAACCCCCGGCCAAGTAATCCGTCCAACATGCTGGACCCCTGACTTCACTCCACTTCAGTAATTGATTCGACACAGTCGCTCAGAAAGTGAGATTTGCCATTGACGACGGCATTTATGAGAGCAATAGTGCACGAGCTCTGTGTAAGAGAGGAGGTGGAAGAAAAAGAGAAATAAAATAATAATAATAATAATAATTAAGTTTTCGAATTACAAAAAGGCCCTTTGTGAAGGCGTTTCAGTGAGTTGGAGACCTTTGAAAATAAACGTCGAACATTGACTCATTTCGTAATGTCAGTTACGAGGCCTTTGGTTTTTGTCATTAAGACAAAGGTAAGATTAGAGAGAGATCCATCGAGCGAAGTAGAGCGAGCGTTACAGGGGTATTTTGGGAAGATCGAAAAAGGGTCTGTTGAGATGCGAATACGGATATGGGATTTCGATGCAACCGGACGAACGTGACCACATGACTCAATGAGTTTGGTGACTTTTAACTTACGAAGACGACGCTGGCGAGGAATCCAACAAAGCGGACCCTTGCGTCTCTCATTTTAACTGCCGTTTCTAACTGTTTTAGCTTCAGCCCGTAAATTGTCCAACAAAGTCTTTCTTTTTAATTTAAGAATTTTATTTTAATTAACTCTTATACATTATTTGTATATTATACACATTCCGCCTTAATAAATTAAGAGTGGTAGAATTTAATATGGGATTTTAATTGATTGCTTTCCATCTATGAATTAATGTTTGGCTATAAAAATTTACAAAATTCCAATCACAAATTGATGATCTGGATTGGTTCGGAGGAAAATAATCAATAATAAATAATCAATCATACTCAACGTGGTCGTCGAGGGTAGTTATTGAACAAGAAATACAGCTATGACGTGAAACAGCAAAAGTTAGGTCATTGAAGTGAGAAAAAGTGGGGTATTTAATTGCTTTCTACCGGATGAAGAAGGCAAAAAATTTATAATTAATGCTTGATGCATCTATTTCACATAAAATAATGACGCGTTTTCTTTGTTAGATTTTTATTTTTTGGGTGTCAAAGGATTCTTTGTTAGGTAAATTAGTTAAAGTATTGGTCCTAAATTGAAAAAAGTAGGTATATTAGTAATCAGAAAACAAAAGTTGGATCAGAGAGGAGAAAAGGTAAAATATTAACTTCAACAGTTGAACAAGTTGGAAGAATAGACCATCCGACCAGATTTTTCCAGCCCATGAACCCCTTTATCAATGCCTTTATCTTTTATCATTTTTTTTTTTGGTTAAAAAGATGAAGAGGAATAGAACTCAAGTGGTAGTTGCAACTTATTGTTTTAATTTTAAAGACAAATACTATGTTGTAGAATTAGGGATGCAGATTCCCTCTAATTCAACTTAAAAGAAATAGGTGAATAAGGCTGACTTGAATGGTTTCGTATATATATATATTTTTTTAACAGAACTTGTTCCGTAAAATGAGCGATGAATGGATGAGTCTAGGGACAACATTATTAACCATAATAAAGGAGTCTGATCAAGGATATGAAGAAAAAGCAGAGAATGTAGTCAGTCTTGGAATTTATTGGGGGAAAATTTTTAAAGTGCCTTTTTCTAAAGTTACGGTTTTGTTTGATTGAGAGAAAGAAGGTCAAAATCATACGAAAAAAAGAAATAAAAAATAAATAAATAAATAATTTATTTTATATTTTATTTGACATAATATGAAAATAAATAAATAAATAAGATATTAAATTTATTTTATTATTTTATATTTAATTAAATATATTTATTATTAACATAGTATATGTATCATATCTATTTATTTATATTAATATAAAGTATACTTTTTATTTATTTTGATTTTTATCCTTCTTATTGTTTATTTATAATTTATAATTTTCTATTTTCAAAAATAATTTTATATAAATATACATAGGGTGGGTCCCATAAATCTCATATCTCTCACACTCTTCTCCATTCTTTCCCTTTTACCCATATCCAACAAAGAAAAAAAAATTCACTTTCCTTCCCCGCTCTCCCTCCTTCTTATGGACTTGATTCCCTTGTTGCTCCGTATGTGTTACTCCCTTGGAATAAATTTAGATTATCTAAATTTTAATTTTTTTCATTTCAATAATCTATTTTGTTACTTTAAAAAATAAAAAACATAATGAAAATAATTTTTTAATTTTTATTAAACAAATAATAAAAGTTAAATGATTATTTTTATCTTACATTTATTAAAATCAAAACAAAATATATATATGGTTGAGATAAAAAATGAAAAAATAAAAATAAATAAAAAATTTGACATTCAAATCAAAATGATCTAAACCTATTCCATGAGAGAGCAACAATAAATGCAGGGCCCTTTCCCATCGCGCTGCTTCCCTAAAATAGCAGGGATCCAAGTCTCTTTCCCATTCACCAAACAAAGCTTAAGTTTAAACTATTGCCATCGAAAATCAGATGGAAAAAGGCATGTGGCTTCAACATGGGCCACGGCATCACCATCAGCTTCGGCAATTACCAATATATATATATATATATATTGTAATTAATTATTCTAGAACCTTAATTCATATGTGTGATGTAATCCACCTCAAGTTTGTATAGAGAAGGCCCAATTTCCATGTCACAATGTGACTTGGCATTGACCTAATTAATGATGATGTTTTTTTTCACCAGTTAAACATGGTTAAAAAGTTTAAGATAATTTATTTTAATTTTTATATTAATTCATTATTTTGAATTTTTAATGGTCTTATTTTTTTTTAAAAAAGAATAAATTGACATACAAAGGAATTAAAAAACAGCATTTTATCCTAATGACAACGTATTGTTCTACTTTATTTACTTGTTATATTTGAACGGAAGTGTTTGTACAATCTTGTAGATCATTATAAAAATTATCTCTAAAATTTTACATTAATTTGTGATAGACTTTATATAAGAAGTTCGCATGGTTACTTTTTTAAAATAACTTTTAAACTTCAATATTATATAAATAAAATTAATATTTGAGACTATGTTAATTAAATGGATGTTGTGAATGACCAGAAAGTTACATAATAAACAAATAAATACAGCAGAAATAGCACTGGTGCCACAAGTCAAGTTCTTATCGGCCATTGGTAGCTGTCTGTGACAGGATTTGCTTTGAAAATTTATTCAATGCGTAAAATGCCAAGTTTTTATTTTTTGATCCAACCCAAGAGATTAGTTGAGGTACTAATACTTATTATGGGCTACACTTATGAGTAGTTATTCATAGTTTTGCTATATTTTTATATGTATGAACAAATTTAAAATATCTAATTATATAATTTTGACTCATAAAAATTATATATTTATTATTTTTTGAATAAATTAATAATAAAAAACATAAAAATATATATTCAAATTTTCCTTATACTAAAATTACTTTCACTTTTTATTACCCAAACTTATGAAATGAGATTATACTAATTTCAACAAATTCTTGTTTAGTGTTTAGTCATTATACTAAACCATTTATTCACTAATTATCAATGAAATTATAATATATATCACATCATTAAAAAAACGTAGATATAAAGCATCACTCCCAAATCACAATAATATCATCTATGACTAAAGTTACAACTTCACAATCTCATCCACCATTGTAACTCTTCGCGGTTGTGTCAAAAGTCATGACCAAACACGGTATTCCTTTTCGTTGCCTTTCCTTCTGATCTTCTCCCATTGGAGAAAGAACCTTCCTTTCAAGAACTATATATATAATATCACCAAAAACAACTCATGAAGGTGATGAGGAAATGGAACAGGTAATGCTCTTGATCAAGCATCTCATGGCGAACCAATCTAAGAAGAACGATGTTCGGAGGGAGAAGACCACTATAGTAAAGTAAGGTTGAGATGGATGTGGAAGGCTCACCAATAAGCGAAGTTAGCAGCCTCACCAGTGACCTGAACATCAAAGTTGTGAGAGACTGCACCAACCAATACCAGATTCAGAAGATCAAGAAATTTGTAACCTAAACTACATACCCAAAAAATAAAAATAAAAAATAAGGATTGCGATCCATACCATGAAATCTGGCTCAAGTAAGGTTCCGATTATGGAGTCCTTTAGTTTGGCTTTTGATGAAGGGAGAAAGAGAGCGTCAAATTCTGGAGTTGATTTGCTTGTTTAAGTGTGGCAGGCAGTAGCATTGAATGTAACGCACATTCAGACCTAACCTTCCGATTAAACTCGAACGTGGAACTAATGCCCTGCGGATTGGAGGAAGTGAGTTTGGTCTTAGTCATTTTCACCTACCCTCGTTTCAATTTTAGAGAATTCTTAAACCACGTTCTGTTTTACAAAAAAAAAAAAAAGACTTCAAAAAAGAAATTACTCTACGCACAACACAAATAACCGAGTAGCATTGCTCATAATTTTGAAGTAGTGTAACTTTCTCCAATTTTATTAGATATATAATTTAAATCAACAATTAATGAAAACATGTTCAAACATATTGTTATTATAATTAAGAATATCTTTAAACTTTATATTGATAAAGTTTCTCTTTTACCTTCAAATGCTGTTAAGGATATATTCTTTTAAATTTACTTGGTACATTTAAATTTTATTCTCACAAAAAATAATCAAATTTGATATGCCAATATATTTATTAATAATTAGATTAATGTATCAATAATTTCTCTCAATTTTAACCATTTTGAGGGAATAAAAAGATTGAACAAAATTAGGTGTAATTCCATTCATTTTTAGCATCAAAATTTCTAATAAAATTATAACATGTGCAAAATAAATTTTAAAAATTCAATTACATGATGATGAGTCATAAAAATATATATACTTATTTATAAAAATCATATACTTGTTATATTTAAATTAAAAAAGTTTAATAATAAAGATATAGAATGATACCATGCATGCTATCTTTGGTCTAACGTTGTATTGGACCCTAACCTTAGTTGGACATGAAAGCCCAAGGCCCAAGGCCCAAGGACTATTGTGTAAGGTCCAAACAAAGATTAGAACCCGGGTCTAGAAGGATTCAAGCTTCTCACATTTTTAAATCATGACCAAACCACAATCCCAGCTGTCCTTGTGCGCGCGTGTTTTGCCTAAAGCGTATCTTGGTCTTACATTCAAATTTTGAAGAGGTAAAACAAAGTGGCAATAATGTCCTTTACTAGAAAGTGATTTTCCATCACAAGTGGGCTTTTTTTAAATTAGAAGTGGAATTTTATATATTCCGTTACCGTTGTGAGCTTGAGCCAACTCCTGCATGTACCCAACTTAGTCAGATCAACTCCATTTTTCGTGCAGAAGCATGTGAAAATTTGATGTTTTAATACTAATTTGATTTAAACAATAGTTCACAGCCTCGAATTAGTAAATTACGATGATAATTTAGATGTATATTTTTTTACTTGGGCAATTCAAATCTGATATTTACCTTTTTTTTTAATATACATGGTAGACTAAAATGCCTATTAACTATTTATTCACAGAAATTGATAATTGGGATATAAATAAAAAGTATATAATTATAAAAACTGTCATTGATTTCTTTCAAGAAATAGTTATTTATCTTAATCCTTATTCTTAAAATACGATTTTTTTTAACCAAACAATGAAGGATGAACCTCAAACACAAGTGTTAAAGATTTTTTTTTTAAAAAGACCAATGTAGGAACAATTCCATACACAAATTGAAAAATCTCAAATTGTGACGAAGTGCAGCCAAAACTTGATCAACGGTCAAAAATCGCAGCGCGCAAATGATTTATCATATGCTGCGATGCACCCGAGTGGGCCACGCACTCGACGACGTGAACAGCATCATCAACACTACCCGAGGCCCTTTGACAATTTACCTACCTAACAAGACTGACCACTTCAGAAAAGCGCGTGTTCACGCGCGATAACAGCTAGCGTCGCTGGTTCTTTTAATTCTCACGAGGGATTCAGTCAAAATAACGCAAAGCCGCGGAGCAAGGTTTGAGATTTTTAAAAAAATTACTGGACCCCGCCCACGCACGGTGCTTTCTCATCTGATTGCAGCGTGAGCACACGCGCCGCTACTCTCGCTCCTTAATTATGCGACCCGATGGAGGGAGAGACAGGGCTTGGCCTTTTGAAGTTTCAAAATCATTTTCTTCCCCTTTTTCCGAACAGCAGAGTTTGTTACCGAGAAAAAGAAAATCTGCATTCAAAAATATCCACCAGACCTCACTACCTCCTCTGTTACAGCTATCCTCTTGATTGAATTTTGAAGGAGTATGAGCGTGATGGGGAGACAGATGCCACGATCTAATGCAGTGCACCATCAGCGTCAGAATTCTGACAACTTCCTCGAGGCAACTTCCCGTGGAAGATGGTTTCAATCGTCCACTTCTACGCAGGTAACGTTTTTACCTCTTAACCATTTTAACCTTTTCAGTTGTTTCTGGAATTAAATATGGCACCAGCTGAGCTGAGGTAGTTTGGCTTCAATGGAACGAATTGTTTTGGGCCGTGCAGGAGTTTGGGTCTTATGGCGGAGGACTTCAGGGTTTCGGTGGGTATCGATCTTCCAGCTTGAGGAAGAACGATGACGATCAAGTCTTGCCCAGTGGGTTTACCCATGGCCTTCTCGATCTGCATTCCTTCAATACTGAGCTTTTACCTGAGGTTTATATCATTGCCTTGCAGTCATGTAATTAAATTTAGCTTATTCGCGTAGTTAGACAAAGTCAATGGTTATGGTCCTTATGGATGGTTTATGATATGAACCTGGTATAAATTAAGCTGAGGTTGCCATATTCTGTTATTACCATTGCATTCTATTTTTCTGAGCTAGCTAAATGATTGTTAGCTAATAGGACAGAAGTTTCCCAGCTCAGGTGAAGTATAGATCATGATTGACAATATTGATAACACGCAACTGACTGTTATTTTTTATCTGACTCTCAATAGATGTCTAATATTCATGATGAATATTTAACCAATCATCCTGTTCGTGGTAGAAGTTTTGATGATTCAGAGCCATTTTCTTCCAGACCTGTAAACAAATCTCGGGCATTGCCTGAGAACAGTCTTCTTAAAAGTCTCTCAACAGATAAAGAGAGAGCAAACAGCGTTGCTAAGATCAAAGTTGTGGTATGCTTTTCGCTGTTATTTTTTCATTTTGATACTGCATATCATTATTTTATTATAGTTAAGCAAAGGCCTTTAGCTCCTTGAGCAAATTGCATTTTGACAGAGCGCTACTACTGCAGGTTCGCAAGAGACCACTAAACAAGAAAGAAATAGCAAAGAAAGAGGAAGATATAATTACCATAGATTCAAATGCTCTCACAGTTCATGAAAGGAAACTCAAGGTGAGTTACTGGTGGATTGTCTCTCTTAGGATGAGAAATCTGGTTTGAATTTGTTCTCCAAGATAGATAATCAAGCACCAGTATTAGCCTTCTGCACAGATGTGTTTGCCCTCTTTTTACCTGCCAGTGAACACGAGCTGATGTTTGTATAACTTAAAACCCTACTTGAAGGTGAATTGTGCTTAAGAATTGTAAATTCAAAGAGAAAGGTTTATAATTGCCTAAAATAGAAAAGATAAATTCTATAATAACTAACTTATTGTTTGAGCATCTCATGCATTCCACGGGTCCAAATACAAGTTGTTCGATAGTTACTTTCTTTCACATTAGCTTACAACTAATTTTTTTCCCATTAGGTGGAGTAAGTAATATGAATCAAACATGTCATAAAGTTTTATCATGATGTCTTTAGACAAATTATTTAAGTCTAAATAATTTTTAATAGTTTTGTTTATAGTTTTGTTTTATTTCTTTCTATCTCTAACTAGTGGATTATTCTCTATCTAATCTACTCTTTTTACTGGGACTTTTACAAATCTTTTTTTCATATACTCAAATCATTTAAACTGTGATTCTATAATCTTTTCTATAATAGGTGTGATTTCAAATTTTTTTTAATGTATTTATTTTTAATTTTATCTTGTCAGTTGCATCCATTTATTTAACGCAATATTCTCATCTCTATAACATTAAACTTATTCAATTATTGGGTTTGTTAGTAACCAACACTCAATTTCATACGACATTGAAGGTCCTATAGTTGTGCAGAAAAATTTATCCTTAAACTTGAGTGGTGCTCTTCTATTATAAATAACATCTGAAGTATTTCTTTATTTTATCACTTTTCTAGAATTCTATAGTTTACATCTTCCTCTATTTATCTGTCATATTGTACAACGGATTCAATATACTTAAATTGTACGACTTGTTATATGATATGTTCTCTAATTTTCACTTCTATACTATAATTCGTGTGCCTCTTGTTAAATTTACATTTTATATATCCCATTTTCTTTTTCCTTCTCCTTCTACTTCAACGAAATTTATGTGCTTCAAAAATTAGTTTTTTTATCTCTAACTTCTCATTTATTTTATAACTCGACTCTCTAATTATAATTATATCATGTGCAAAAAGTATACATTGTGGCACAAATTCTTAGATATGTTCAATGGATATATCTAAAACTAAAATTAAAAAAAATAAGGCCTCAATAGTTATCAAAAAATTGTATGTGGACTCACCTTATGTTTTAACACCAGTTATAATCTCATCATATATATCTTAAATTGTTCGAATATAAGTAATACGAACTTTTATTTTTTTTTATAGCTTTCCATAAAATCTATTTTAGCACCTTATCATATGTCTTCTCCAAATTGATGTACACTATGTATAAATCTTTTTTATTTTTTCGTATCTTTTTATTAATTTTCGCAATAAGTATATCACTTTCATGGTTGACCTTCATTGCATAAACTAAATTAACTTTCTGTAACGTAAATGTCTTACCTTATTCTCCATTCAATTATCATCTCTCATAATTCCATGGTTTAGCTCATGATTTTAATTCTCTTATAATTTGTACAAATTTATATATCTTTCTTATTCTTATAAATAAGGATCAAAGTACTTTTTCTCTACTCGTCTGGCATTTTCTTAAATTTCATAATCTTGTTAAATAATTTTGTAAGCCAACTTATACTTTTCACTCATAAACCCATTCATACCTCAATAAATATATTATTCGGTCAAACTGCTCTACCATTCTCCATCCTCTTTAATACTTCTTTTACTTTAAATTCTCAAATTCTAAAATAAAAAGTATAATTTTGTTTCTCTTTTTTAGTATTTAACCTATTTGAGTGCAATAAAATCTCATGTCTTTTATTAAATATCCTATGAAAATGACCCTTTTACTTTCCTTTATATCTTGTTCTATAACCAAGACTCCTCCTCCTTCATTCTTAATGTATTTCATTTGTTCCATATATCTTGTCTTTCTTTCTTTACTCTTAGCAAGTTTATAAATATTCCTCTTTCCAACTTTAGCGCCTAAAGACTGGTATAATCCATCAAATATTTTAACTCTCATTTCGCTTATCGCCTTTTCAATGTTTTTCTTAGCTATTTTATATTTTTCTCAATTTTTATCACTTTTACACAAAAACTATCCTTTATAACACTCACTTTTAACATTAACTTTATTTTGTAAGCTTGCATCTCACTACCTAAATTCTTTATTTTTAAGTCCAAAGTCTCTTAATTCACTTAGTATCTTTTTTGCTACCTTCATAATCTCTTTAATTATTTTATCTCATATATCATTAGTATTTCCTTGTGCCTCTCATGAATCTTTTTCCAAAATTCTTCTCTACAAACTCTTTTTTTTATCACCCTTTAATTGCCATCACTTGATTTTTGACATCCTATCTTAACCTTTGTTCTTTATTTTCTTCTTAACTCGAACATCCATGACCAAAACTTTATATTGTATAGTCAAGTTCTTTCACATTAGCTTGTGATAAATTTTTTTAATGTAGAGAATGTTTGTCTCAAGAGTCAACCCAACAACATAACATCATATTCTCTTCTACTTTTGGCTTTGTTTTCATTTAGACATTTCATACTCAAAGTCCATATCTATAGTGCTTTATTCTTTATAAGACCAATTGGAGAATTTTTATTATCTAACCTTTACTGACTGGTTACTTATGTTCAAAAGTATTCCATAAATATATAACTTCTTCACAACAGATTGGAAGTGAAGTAGTGAACCAGGCAGGTTGCAAATGGTACTTAGAGCTACCAAAGCAACAAGTTAGTAACTTTCACGACCCACATAATTATTATGCTGGAACAAAAGATAACAAATCCCTTTTCCATTTACCAAGAGCATTATCTCTGACTTTTGTAGAAATTTCGGCAGAGTCCCCTCTATAAATTGGACCTCCCGATATTTCTACAACCAGTCAATTCACCAATACATCCCAAAATATATCAAATATAGACATCTAGGGAGGGGGAAATGTCCTGACTCTGATTCAGTGGAGCCACATTCTATTTTGTTCAGAACAAAACAAATTCATAATACAAAATATACCCACATGAACAATTGTGGGCTCACCAAATGAAACAAAACAAGAGGTCTACAACTAGTCGGCCGCTCAGGCTAGGCTAGGGTCTTCAACGCTCTCTGAAAAATAAATTTAAGAAAGAGTGAGTTTGAAACTCAGTGAATAAATAATGCCGACCCTTAAAATAATCTTAAGGGCAAGGCCCGTAAAATATCTATATGTATATATATGTATATATTCATCATGCGCAAAACAAGCCTCAAGCAGGTCGTTTTCTCAAAACAAAATGCATCAGAAGTATCTAAGCAGAACTGAATTCAAACAGACGCAGAGCACACAGCTCGCGAAAACATATCCACAGACGCAAAGCAATTTGCTTGCGAAATAAATAACTCCACATGTGGTAGCTACCCACACGGGGCTAGCAAAACCCCTGCTAGCTGAGGTTCAGATCATGGTGCACCAAGGCTAACAACTACTGCTGTTAGCTACAGAGTTTTGAGTAGATAACCTCTTAAATTTAATACAAATTCTCAAATCACATTTCAGATTCAATACGTTTCTCAAATCACATTTCAGACAGAATACCTTTCATATCAGTTTAATATCAAAGCTGCCAAATTACTCCACAGGCATCCATTTGCAAAATCTCATGTTTAAATCAGTTTTCAGTAATATGCATATAACAAAACATTTATCCAAACGTTAGAACACTGCAAGAAAATTTAGTAATAAATGAGAAATAGGGTTTACTCACAGTCCGCATTACTTACTCACCTCTTAGGATGATATCAATATTTCCTGCCCAGCCCTCAGCTCTAACTCAATCTCCTGAATATCCTACAATACCCGTTCAACAGTTTAGAGTGTAAATAACCAGAAGAATTGTCTCATTTACTTAACCTACCTAACATTAATGTCAATTCTTCTTTCCCTTGGATTAATATATGAAAAACTAAGGTTTCCTAGGCATTATAGGAAATTTCGGCATGTTAGCCGCGGCCAATTTCCTCTTAGCCGCGGCCAATTCTTCTCTGTTTAACCCCCTTCTACTGCGGCGAGTTGGACATTCGCCGCGGCCAACATACATGGCGCCGCGGCGAAGAAGCCTCCTGGAGCTTCCTCGCTCGAGCTCTCGATATTGGCCGCGGCCAATACCTCCTTCCGCCGCGGCTAATTCCTCTCTGGAATCGTTAGCCGCGGCCAATTAATTAGTTCGCCGCGGCTAACTACTTCCTAGATGACTCTCAGTTGAATCTCTCCACTTTCGCCCCGACATTCATAAATTCATCCTTCTCTCCTCCATTCATGCTTTCCATATCACACAACACCCATGTACATGGTATAGATTTATCATATGTGTATATATCCCCCTTGCACCCCTCTCTCTACACTCTCCTTCCATCAGTTGGCCACATACACATAGACATAATTCAGAACAGCAAAACAGGGGAGGGAGAACTCTATGAACGGGAACCAGAAAATGCAACTTACGGCAGAAATTTCGAACCTGGAAGAGAGTGTGTTTTTTGGCGTGAACTTCCTCAACCTCCAGCAGCAAAGTCTGAACCAGTAATCAGCAGAAGAAGATGAACTCAGGGAACAGTAGAAATGGCGAGGAAACAGAGAAAAGGAGATGAAGTTCAGTTTCTCTGACCGAAGGAATGGCTACAGGTATGGTTGAGTGCTGCAGCAATTTGAAGAAGCAATTTACTTAAAAGACCAGCTAATATGAGGGAGAGAAGGGGCATTTCGGAACTTTACAGAAGGAGAAAGAAAATCCTCTCCGTGGCAGCTCAGTTTTCCCTTTGAAAAGTCAACCTTGCCATGTAGATAACAATTTCATGCATGCAGGGCTTTTGCACGTCGGTTCTCACAATTTTTCACTTCCATAAATGCTTCAACGTGATTTAACCCAACATTTGTGCTTTTCAAGAGCCCTAGCTTTCTTTCTCATTCTTTGATCTTTGGCTAATCAATTCCAACTTGCACTCTATTCCCAACTACTATTAGAAAAATAGCTATTGAGAGTTTTGTACGTAATGTTGGTACATCTATGTAATTTTTTTTCCCTTTTAGAAATTTGACATATAGGACTATAAGAGTTGTTAGTGCTTGTACCATCTGAATTTAATCTTTTTTGCCAATGTTTACACTTTACAGGTTGACTTAACAGAATATGTTGAGAAACATGAATTTGTTTTTGATGCTGTGCTGAATGAAGATGTTTCAAATGATAAAGTGAGTATATAACAAAAACTCTAGTTTCCATTACCAACTTGATTGATAATTCCCCCTATTTCACTAGATCATTCTATTTGTGTTTTGTTCCATTTTTGTTTCTATAGGTGTATTCTGAGACTGTGGAACCTATTGTTCCTCTCATTTTCCAACGAACAAAAGCTACTTGCTTTGCATATGGCCAAACAGGCAAGTAATTTGCTTAATGCTAATTGAGAAAAACAGGAGTGCATACATTGATTATTAACTATCAAATATTTCAAAAAAGGAATTTTGTCCCACAATTAAGATTTAAACTGAAATTTGCCTATTTGTTCATATTATTTTGCGGATAAGAACATAGAGTATTGATAGGCCCAATGATCTTGATGGGCCTCAGTGACCAGAGTGTATGGCAAGAGGAGAAGAGAGAGAATGGTGGATAGCAATATAGGAGTGGGGACCACAAGGGGAGGGACAAGAATAACAAATTATGACCTGGAAGAGAGATAAGGTGGGAGGTGTGGAATGAAGTGTGATGGTTAGGAATATAAGCTAGTATACAAAAAGAGGGAGGTAGAGAAAATATAGTGTGTGGTTTGTTTGGGAGACCTCTCAAAAGCAAGAAGAGTCTGTTAGTGAGTCTTTATCTTTTATCCTTGAATGTATCTTGCCATCATCACTCTCCAGGAAGAAGCCTAATGCAATAAATTACATTTTTGGAGATTTCTATCAATTCTGGTATTAGAGTAGTTCGTTTCGAGGGAATTGTCAACACCAAAATGGAACAAAGAATAGACACTATGGAGAAAGGTTTGGATGAGCTGTGTAATCAGCTAACCAATGTTATGGAGGCACCGATGGAATTGCGAGATAAATACAATGAGAATCAGAGTTCGAATGTGATGCAGACCTAAGATAAGGAAAAGGAAGCTACGACGGAGCATCTAGTGGCACAATTAGAAGTAAGAGGAGGAACGGGAGAATAGGTGCTAGAAGAGAAGGATGTATCGAGGTTTAGGAGACTAGACATACCTTTGTTTTTAGGGGATGATCCCGTAGGGTGGTTGTTCAAAGTGGAACGATATTTTTCCACTAATGGAGTGAGAGAAGATGAAAAACTCGAAGTTGTAGCAGTCTGTATGGAGGGAAAAGCACTCAACTGCTTTCAATGATTGGAATCGTGGAGCCCGGTGAAAAGTTGGATTGAATTCAAGAAGGAAGTGCTGGCACATTTTCATATAAGGTAGTTGGGAGATGCATACAGAATGATCATGGCTTTGAGACAAGAAGGAACGGTATCTGAATACAAAGAAGCTTTTGAGCTCCTATAAGCTATTATGCATGAGGCTCTAGAGGAGGTGCTCATAGGAGCATTTAAAAATGATCTAAAGGAGGAAATAAGGGCAGAAGTATGCATGATGCAACCTACCTCCCTAAAACAGTTAATGGACCTGGCTTTTTAAGTGGAGGAAAGGAACCTGATGATATAGCAAGCTAGGGAAAGGAAAATCATATCCAGAATGGTGAGAGCTTCAGGAGATTCCAAATGGTAAGGGAGTAGGCCAAATTTTTCTAGAGCGCAAAGCTTCATGGAACCCTAAAAGAGTATGTTGCCAATTATAAAAAATCGTAGCCCTGACAATAGGGAGGTGGAGAATCAAAAGCAAGTAGCAGTTCATGTATTAACATACCGGTAACCTTTAAAGGAGGAAGTACGACTTCCAAAAGGCTTACAAAAGCTGAAATTAACAGGAGGAGAGAGCACGGACTTTGTTTTAAATGTGAAGAAAAGTTTAGTCCTAATCATAAATGTAAGAGCAAGGCATTGTAGCTGTTGATTCTGTCCCCTGGAGAAGAAAGAGAGGAGGAAGAGACCACAGAAATTGAAATGAAGGAGGAGGAAGAACAGAACCTCCACACTATGGAATTGTCCATGAACACAATATTGGGTATAGGGGAGCCGAAATCAATGAAGTTACTGGGTACTCTAAGGGGGAAGACGGTGTTAATATAAATAGATAGTGGAGCCACTTATAATTTTATTACATCAGAATTGGTGGAGTGTTTGAATTTACCCATATAGGGAACAAACAAGTATGTTACCATCATAGGCAATGGACACAAGATCATCAGGCAAGGAATGTACAGGTAAGTGGAGTTAGAATTTTAGGGAGTCAAAATTTAGCAGGACTTTTATCCTTTTGATTTGAGTGGGGCAGAAATTGTGTTGGGAGTGGAATGGCTAGAGTTATTGGGAGAGGCGAGAGTAAATTGAAAGAATCTTACCATGAAATATCAAGTGCACAAACAGTGGGTCTGTCTGAAAGGGATCCTTCATTGACTAAATCTAAGGTGTCTTTAAATGCATTATTTAAAAATTTGAAAGAGGAGGGACAAGGCTATTTGGTGGAGTTTTATGAATTCGCTATACGGAAGGGATAGCCAAAAGAAGCTCCAGAAATTCAAGCCTTATTAAAAGAGTTTGAAGGCATCTGTGAGACACCTCAGGGTCTACCTCCAAGGCGATCAAGGGACCATGCTATCTTGATTAAAGAGGTAACAACAGTACCTAATATTAGACCCTACCGTTATGCATATTCTCAAAAAATAGAGATAGAGAAACTGGTGAGAGAGATGCTTACTGCTGGTATTATTCGCACAAGTTGTAGCCCTTACTTTGGTCCAGTGTTATTGATGAGGAAGAAGGATGGAAGTTAGAGATTTTGTGTTGACTATAGAGCTTTGAACAAAGTTACAATCTCAGACAAGTTTTCTATTCCTTGTATGGATGAGTTGCTAGATGAATTAAGGGGAGCCTCTATTTTTTCTAAACTGGACTTAAAGTTGGGATATCACCAAATTCAAATTAGAGAAAGGAATGAAGGAAGATAGCCTTTCGAACACACGAGGGTCACTATGAATTCTTAGTAATGTCCTTTGAGTTGACAAACGCTCTCTCCACCTTTCAATTCTTAATGAACGATATTTTCAAACTTTATTTGAGTAACTTTGTGCTAGTTTTCTTTAATGATATATTGATTTATAGTTCTGATTTTGATACCCATCTGACCCATTTGAAGATTGTCTTTGAGATATCACAGGAGCATCATTTGGTAACCAATACAAAGACGTGTATGTTTGGCCAGTTGAAGTTAGAGTACTTGGGACATGTTATTTCAGAAAGAAGGGGTTGAAATAGATCCTACTAAGATAGAGGCCATGTTGTCTTGGCTTGTGCTGAAGGATATCAAGGCATTGAGGGGTTTTTTGGGTTTGATGAGGTATTACCGAAAATTTTTTAAAAACTACAGTAAAATAGCTGCTCCTCTCATAGAATTGCTAAAGAAAAATGCCTTCAAATGGGGAGAAAATGCTCAAGCAGCATTTGAGAATCTTAAGGCAGCTATGTCGTCCACATTGGTGTTAGCCCTGCCCAATTTTTCACTTCCATTCGAGATTGAAATGGATGCATTGGGTAGAGGTCTTGGAGCTGTCCTAATGCAACAAGGAAGACCTATAACCTACTTTAGCTAATCTTTATCCAAAAGGGGCCAGTAGACATCAGTTTATGAAAGGGAATTCATGGCAATTGTGCATGCGGTAAAGCGGTGGAATCATTATCTTATAGGTCACCAATTCATTATTTGTACTGATCAGAAGGCTCTTAAGTTTTTGCTAGACCAGAGAGTTGTTGAACCAGATTAGTAGAAGTGGATCTCCAAGCTTATAGGATACAAATTTGAGATCATTTACAAACCTAGATCAGAGAATAAAGTAGCTGATGCACTCTTTAGGAAGGAGGAATTGAAGGCTTATTGTTTATGGAATTGCGAGGAGATGGAGGCTCTAGATCAAGAAGTCAAGAAGAAGAATACAAAATTTGTTGATATTGTGCAACAATTGATAGCAGGATAGGACCATCCAATTGGGTACAGTTTAAAGAATAGTTGTTTATGCTATAAAGATAAGATGGTTTTACCTAAAAGTTCTCCTTGTATTTCAACATTATTGAAGGAATTTTATACAACTCCCATGGGGAGGCATTCAAGGTACTTGTGCATCTACAAAAGACTATCAGCAATTGTGTACTGGGAAGGGATGAAAAAAGATGTCCAGAATTTTGTGGTTGCATGCAAGGTGTGCTAAAGATGCAAGTATCAAGCTATGCACCCAGCTGGATTACTCTAGCCATTGTCGATTCCATAGAAGGGTGGAAAGATATAAGCATGGATTTTATAGTAAAGCTCTTAAAATTAGAGAGGTTTGACACCATTCTAGTAATAGTGGATAAGCTTACAAAGTATGCCCATTTCATTAGTCTATCCCATCCTTTTTTTGCAAAAGGAGTAGCTAAACTTTTTGTCGAAGAAGTGGTTAAGCTTTACGGTTTCCCATGATCAATAGTATTCGACAGAAACAGACTCTTTATGAGTCAATTTTGGCAGGAACTATTTAGAATGGTTGGTACTAACTTGCATTATAGTTCTAGTTACCACCCACAAACCAATAGACAAACTGAGGTGGTGAATCGAAGCCTTGAAACTTACTGGTGTTGCTTTGTTGGAGACAAACCTAAGCAGTGGGTTAAGTGGTTACCAAAGGGTGAATATTGGTTTAATACTTCCTATAACCGTTCTACAAGAATGGCACCATTTAAGGCCCTCTATGGTAGGGATCCTCCATCCCTCTTAAAACTGGAAGATGTATATTCACCGGTGGAAGAAGTCAATGAAACCATCAGGGCTTGTAATCTAGTTCTGGTTCAATTAAAACAGAACTTAGAAAAGGCCCAACAGTATATGGTGTACTTGAGGATCAGTTCTTATAAACTCCAAACCTTGTCCAAAAGAGCCAATTAAAAACTTAGTCCCTGGTTTTATGGTCCTTATAAAAGTGGGACAGGTTGCACATCCAGTGTTCCATGTGTCTCAACTTAAATGATCTTTGAGTACCACTATAGCTTTACAACAGATTCCCCCTTTCATCTCTGAAGACTTCGAGTTAAAGGTCCAGCCAGAAGTAGTTTAGAAAGCTAGAAGATTGACCAATGGGGCGGTGGAGATTTTGATTAAATGGACTGCCTTACTAGACTTTGAAAACACGTGGGAAGATTATGATGTAATGCATGCCCAATTCTCTGACTTCCGCCTTGAGGACGAGGTGAAACTGGTTAGGGAGGGTATTGATAAGTCCAATGATCTTGATGGGCCTCAAGTGACCAAAGTGTATAATAAGAGGCGAAGAGAGAGAATGACAGATAGTAATATAAGAGTGGGGAGCACGAAGGGAGGGACAGGAATAACAAACTATGACCTGGAAGAGAGATAAGGTGGGAGGCATGGAATGAAGTGTGATGGTTAGGAATATAAGCTAGTATACAGAAAGAGGGAGGCAGAGAAAATAGTGTGTGGATTGTCTGCTAGAGCTCCTGCCTCTCGAAAGCAGGAAGAGTCTATTAGTAAGTTTTTATCTTTTGTCCTTGAATGTATCTTCCCATCGTCACTCTCTAGGAAGAAGCTCAATTGATAATTCAATAAATTACATTTTTGGAGATTTCAATCAAGTGTTTTTTGAATATCTCATCATATCATTTGCTTACTGGTAGAATATAGTAAGAAGGTATAAATGAAAATGAAGAGGATCAATTATTTGAATAGTTTTGTGATTTAAACTTATGTATTCGTAGGGGAAATATCACTGAAAATTGAACATAGCAGCCTCCAAACTCATGTCTTCAAGTTTCTTACATTGAAGGCCTGAATTAGGAGAAATACTCCATGCTTTTTTCTTTCACCCATCTTAATCACTCTGATTTTTGTTGCAATGAAATTGACAATAAGTCGGATTTAACACCTTCTGTTTTTCTATTATGTCCCCCCACCCCCTCTTCTCTCTCTTTAAGTTAGACCAAAGTAGGCAATAAGATTGAAAAGTAAGTTGGATTGTGCCTTTTTTTTTTTTTTCTCATTTTAAATCTCTTCCAGCCACCCCATTGCTTTGGTGTACTCCTTTTACTTCTGTTTTTCAACTTCTTCAATCTGTATCAAAATTAAATTTGAATTTGTCTGGGATAATACTACTTGATGACTTAAATAGAACAAGTGATGGTGTTTTTATGTAGTTGGCAAGATAAGTATATCTTTATTCTATGTACAAATTTCTTAACCACTGAACTTTTGTTTAGAAGTTAATGTGTTTTTATTTTCGTTGCTTTACTCTTTCTAAATATTCTAGATAATATGATCTTTATTTTTTAGGGAGTGGGAAGACTTATACTATGCAACCACTGCCTCTCAAAGCATCCCAAGATATTTTAAAATTGATGCATCATACATACCGGAACCAAGGTTTCCAATTGTTTGTTAGTTTCTTCGAGATATATGGGGGGAAACTATTTGATCTCCTCAATGATCGAAAGTAAGCCATATTAACTTGTGGGCCACAAAAAAGTCTTGCTTTTGGGTTTAGCTGCTAACTGGTTTATGCTTTTGCAGAAAACTTTTCATGAGGGAGGATGGGAAACAACAGGTTTGCATTGTGGGCTTGCAAGAATACAGAGTATCTAATGTTGAGACAATCGAGGATTTTATAGAGAAAGGAAATGCTACAAGAAGTACTGGTACAACTGGTGCAAATGAGGAATCCTCTCGATCACATGCTATACTTCAGCTTTGTATCAAGAGATCAGCTGATGGTACTGAATCGAAGCCTACTCGAGTTGTTGGCAAACTATCTTTTATAGATCTTGCAGGAAGTGAACGCGGTGCAGATACTACAGATAATGATAAGCAGACAAGGTGTGGGTGTTATTTTTCAAATTTAAGCATTCATACATCACTATCCCTCCTCAGATTTTTGTTTGCAGATCTTCCATTATTTTTTTTATATCTTTTGTGAGTCTCCAGAAATAACTATGATAACATGCCTATATAATTAAGAAATTTGATCTTGACTTTATTTCAGGATTGAAGGTGCAGAAATTAATAAAAGCTTACTTGCTTTGAAGGAATGCATTAGAGCCCTCGACAATGACCAGGGGCATATCCCTTTCAGAGGAAGTAAATTGACTGAAGTTCTGCGAGATTCTTTTGTTGGTGATTCACGCACTGTAATGATATCATGCATTTCACCGAGCTCAGGTTCATGTGAGCATACTCTTAACACCTTAAGATATGCTGACAGGTACGTTATGTTAATATGTATGAAAGTGATGGATCAGATAATATCATAAACAATTCTAAGTGACAGTCGCATTTTAGGGTGAAGAGTTTGTCAAAAGGGAACAGCTCCAGAAAGGATCCCTTTTCTTCGTCTTCAAACCTTAGAGACTCAACTGCATTGCTTTCGTCTCCAGTTTTATCTCATGAGGATACCTTTGAGGATGAAATAAATAATGTTTCTAGTGAGAAGAATCGATTTGGTTGGTCCAAACAAGTTGAAAGAGAGCCCTCTCTTCCGATTAATATGGATCGTGTTCCTAGTGGGTGGATGGGGGGAAATTTGGCTGCATCTGTGTATTCAGACTCACAGAGGGGTCAAAGAAGTGGTCAAAATGACAAAGCTGAAAATGAAGTCGATCACCTTAAGCCGACATATGAACAAGACAGAACAAGAAAGACTGGTAAGAAGGTAGATACCAACCGATTAGCTTCTGTGGAAAACAAGAAGATAGACTCTCATGTGAAACGTATGGATCTGCCAAAGGCTAATAATCCTGATGATGATCTAAACGCCCTGTTAAAGGTAATTATATTCTGGGTACGCTTTATTTATAAAATGTTTTTCATGGTTAAATTGCTGAGTGATGATCGCTTTGTTTGGTTATTAACTTATTAGGAAGAGGAAGATCTTGTAGCAGCTCATAGGAGACAAGTGGAGGAGACAATGGACATTGTTAGAGAGGTATGGACAATCTCTTATACGTTTTTTAAATTATTTGCTGATACTTGACATTATGACTGTACATGCAGGAGATGAATTTACTCGTTGAGGCTGACCAACCAGGAAATCAACTAGATGATTATATTTTCAAATTAAATGCCATTTTGTCACAGAAAGCTGCTGGAATTCTTCAACTGCAAACGCAGTTGGCTCAATTTCAAAGACGTTTGAATGAGTACAATGTTTTGGTATCTTCTGGTAACTGAGTGCTAACCATGATTGGTATGATTGTTATTTATTATGGATTTCAGAGTGCCGAAATGGTATCAACACAGCGTTGTTCTACTTACTACTACATCCTTAGACAAGTCACTGCTGTGACTAGAACTGAAATGAACTGAAGATATCCTTATCTCGCATGCTTTTTTGACAACCTGAGGAATGTACATTCAAGTCCTTGGGGTTGCTAATTTCGCAATCGTGAATCCTTGTGCAATTCTTTTTTTTTGGGTACGGCCTTGATGGATTTTGACTATGATTTGGTTGTATTGTCTTATTGTGCTGTATAGACCGTATATTCGGAATGATTTTATTTTTTAAGTTACGGTTTATAATTTTATTTTTTTGCTTTTTGTATTCGTATATTCTTTTTGCTTCAGTAGTTGTGACGCTTTGAGTTTTCGCAGCTCACTTTCTGCCAGGAATTGGGCTCAAAACTTCCGAGAACTTTTAATAAGACATCAAATTTAATAACCCTTGATGGCCCATATAAAGTTTTAGCAATTGCTGTGTTAACAATATCTCAAATGAAGGACCATGGATTGGTTGATTCCCCTGTAATTCGGATGGTGTCATATATCACAAAACACAGATAAAATTATTTGTTGTCATCCTAGACACTTGTCCCCATTTAATGACTATCAGCGTGGCATCCAAAACATGAACTTGATGTATACTAAATAGGTGACTCGACCACTTCACCATCATATTCTAGCTGCATAACTATTGGGGCTTCACTGACTCTCCACCATGTGTTGCTTTTTGACCCTTAAGCATAGTGATGCGTCATTCTTTAGTACAGTTATACAGGAAAATTTGTGAACGCAATTATAACTGAACCAGAGGAATAAGGTCTTATATTGACACATCAATGAACTTTCGTAAAATTGAATTCTTTGAACTTATTTCAGTGACAATAAATTACTGTCAAAATTAACTTGTTAAGTGAAATTTACAAACACATTTTATTAATTTTTCACGCTCATCTTAGGGTAAAAAATATACACATAAGTTTCTTTTAATGTTTATATACTACATAGGCACATCCTACCTCAATTTCTCCACTCACTCAAAACATGAAGGCAGCATCAGAAATTGCGCAAGAGCTTAGCCTAAAATTGAATTCTTTGAACTTATTTCTGTGACAATAAATTACTGTCAAAATTAACGTGTTAAGTGAAATTTACAAACACAAATTTTATTAATTTTTCACTCTCATCTTTGGGTGAAAAATACACACACAAGTTTCTTTTAATGTTTATATACTACATAGGCACATCCTACCTCACAATTTCTCCACTTACTCGAAACATGAAGGCAGCATCAGAAATTGCGCAGGAGCTTAGCCACTAAGTTTCTCCACTATTGGTGCCACCTGTTGTATCCAAGAGACCCACTGACGAAACGTGATGCTTTTAATTGGCCAATCAAAATTGTTGTTGTACCCCTTTGTCTTGGGCTCTTTGTCTGTGTTTCCCTTTGATGAAGACCCTTTAACTGTTTCAGTGGACATCTGGCAAGAGGCCAAGACGATGCATTTTCTAAGCTTCCATCATTCTTTTTCAGTTTGGATAATCATTCACCTGGCAAATCAAAATTTTTCTAATTGTCGTGAAAGTAGTATACATAAGGCAACAAACGGTTTTAGTTCCACAAAACTGTTTCCTTCAATTTTCTCTTCTCACATTCTTGAAATGCTTCAATTCTGTTTGCTAAAGTATTGCATTTGCGATGATTAATTTGATCTAGAATTAGGGTTGTGCCGACTCAAGATAGGTTCAAAAATGCACATAACAACAAAAGTCTAAACACAAGGTAGGTGTGGTACCCAGTTAAATCATGGACATAATTGCATACCCTTTAACGTAATAATTTGACAAAATATATCAGATAATTTTACAGAAAGTTCTACTTTTAAAAATTGTTATCTTAATAGATATATTTTAAAAATCTCTAATTTAATATTTTTAATTACTAAATTTATAAATTTCAAAATGTTTCTAGAGTTAAAAACTTCAACATTTTAAAAAAAATAGAACTCTCCATAAAATCATTCAAATATATTAACTAAGCGCTAATCTTGGATCAACTTGACCTACCATAATTAATACAAGGACCAAAACTGAAGAAATTATTACTGTGAAGAACCTACTGCGTGCCCTTGTTGAAGAAAACACCAATGCAATACATATCCATTTCTTTTACACATAAACTATATACGAAGAGCAGAGATAGTCTTCCTTGTTGTGATAGATACAAACAAAACTGATCCACTTCAATACTTTTTGTTAGCTAGGCAAATTTGACATTGAGTATTATATTTATTAAGTCTTGTTATTTAAATATGTGGATAAATAAAATATAAATTGAAGTTGCAGGATATGTTTTGACTGTTGAGATTTGAGAATCTTGTGGCACTGCTGCCACTTGTAGTTTGATTGGTAAGTTTTGTCTTGTTTTGCCTGAGACGGTGACACAGAATCCAAGTCAAAGTTGAACGTGTGAACTTGTTAATTTGTCAAAGACTCGAGCTTTTCGTGATTTTTAGCTACTTGGGAAAAGGGGAAACATCGCAATAACGCAGAATGAACATATACCTGCACTAAACTTTTATTTATGGCTGAACGCCTGAACATGATAAAGTTTAATTTTGAGCTCTGAAAAGTGACATGATTCAACATGAGCACAAGATAAAAGTTGGCTTCGAATCATATGACACCTACTGTTTTTTGAAAAGCAAAACATGGAACATGAGGGTTCTCCAATGGTGCTTGCATCTTCTTTGAACGAAATAAGCATATATGGGCACTTTTGTATCTTCCCCTGAAGAAACTGCTTAATTATTTGAAGTTGGTCCCTGCAGATCTGGAGCGTTCTTAATTGTGGGCCCATTTTGGACCCTTCTTCTGAATCGGTTATTTAAGGCGATATTTTCTACTGATTAGACAATATAATCTTTCTCATAAATATTTCAGATCTTGTTTATCTTACCTTAAAATTTGTCAATATCACAATTTGTTTCTCTCTCAACAAACCTGGGCTTTTTTACACCGTCGGTGGAACATTCATGGGATAGCTACTAGGATTTTAATTGAAGCATTTCCTCGTTCCACATACAGTTACAGTGATAAAACTAGACCCATGAACCGAAGCTCTGATAATATAAGTCAAACGCACAGACAGGGTATGTCTGAATCATGTAAAATGGAGAGGAAGAAAGTTGAAATTTAAATTTTGATATTTTCTTTCGTTCAGCTAAGGATTCACAAGGCTCTATTTTGCCTGATAAGTTTGGTCCAGTTCAACCAAATTGAAATTAGGCTGGGCTGGTTCCAAAAAAAAAAAAAAAGTTAAAGTGGATGAAGCACTGAGCTATACAAATTCGCCAGTTTTGTTTGGCCTAAACTGATTATATATATATATATATATAATTTAAATGAAAATTATATTTTTTTAAGAGTTATTTTTTTATTTTTTATCAAAAAAAATAAAATTGACTTGATCAAACTAATTTGACCCAATGATATACTTAACCAATTAAAATTGAGTTAAATATCAAGTTAGACAAAAGTTCAATTTATGCACACTTTTAGATTTAATTTTAAATTTAACTACTTTTTAATAAATTAATAAATTAATATTTAAAAGATTACTTTTCTTTTTATTTGATCACCTAATAATAAAGTTTTTCAATTTAATCTTTCAAACAATTTTTTTCAATCAAAATAATCTCTTTGATAAGCATTTGCGGCTCTTTGATATACATTGAAATCTAGCTTGTTTTTTTGTTGGGGACATATGAGCTAGGTCACACCATTAGTCAATAGCTACATGGGAATCTCACTTTTGTCTAATGTAATGAATACTCTAATTGAGAAAAAAATTGTTTGGAGGACTAAATTAAAAAATTTTATTTTTTAAAAATTAAATTGAGATAAGAATAATTTTTCAAGAACTAAATTGAGAGGTTTTATTTTTTAAGAGTTAATTTGAGAAAAAATCATCTTTTAGAGACTAAATCAATAATTTATCTCTCTCTCTCTCTCTCTCTCTCTATTTTTTATTCATGTTTTTCAATCTAAACATAATATAAGAAAAAAACGTTAAATTTAAAATCTAAATAAAAGAAAATATCAAAATTTAAAATTTCACTTTCTTTTTTTTGTCCTCCATTTTTCTCAATATAAACATGGCTTAAAGGAAGAGATAGGTATTTTTTTTCAAATGATATTATTGGTGGAGTCACTATGACCCGAATGATGGAAGTACTGTTACTCTGGAGTTGTTTATCAAACTTAGACCCTCAGAAAACCTTCTGCTGAATTTTCTAATAATTTAACAAAATGATCTTTTCTTGATTACTTAACCGAACGACCAGATGCTGTAGTGATCTGCTTCACTCTACAATGTGAGTTCTCTAATTTTGAGCAAAAGGACAACGAAATAAGGTCTTCAGTCGGTTCCCAACTTTCTACAAGCTTCACGTAATTAAACTTGATTATGTATGGGCCAGAATTATCTTATAATTAATAAGTTGATTAGACGAAAATAATATTCAAAGCTAGCACAGTCAATTTGATTTTGACAATATTATTAATATAATTTTTACGTTAAGATATTCATAGATTTGTATCTGATTCGGTATCGAATCCTTAAGGATAGAAGCTGAATGCATGAACCAAAATGAAGAATTAATGCATATATTTATTCATAAAATTAATGACAGCTGTTATATAAGTCATGTCTGGAAGTAAATACGCTAAGTTGGAAAGTTGCTTGAGGCAAAAGGCAATGGAAATGCATAGAAAAGGAAACAAAATAGAATCAAATAAGAGAGAAAAGGCTACAGATGCATTGCCAACTCCAGAAAAGAGTGTTTCAACTTTTTAAGACAGATGAAGTTCCGGTTGTTTCTTTCATGTTTAACATTTTAACTGTATGTTTTTTTAGTTATCACCACTGCATTGGGAAGTGATGGTAAATTGTAAATTTTTGTTACACAACTTCTTTTGATTAAGTTCTAAGGAACAGAAGTTAGAATAACGTTGGAACTTGGAAACATCAATCCTCGTGCTCATACGTGTTGCCATTTTAAGGTTAGGGATTAGAAAAATATTGTTCAACAATCTACCTTTGTGCATCCCATAATCTTTTCTGAGGAGTGAGCACGCATGGAGGAGTAGTAGAAGAGCCTGGGAACAATCACAAGCCTCAGTTTTAAAAAATATTCCACAATTTTTTCGATATTGACGAACAGAACTCAACAATTCTGCCTTCTGTGCTACTTGCTAAATGAGACTGGTTTTCCAATTTTCTTTTTATTTTGTTTCTCATCCAATTCGAATGGTCCATTAACTCCATTCATTACACGTATCTCAATATATACCCAGACACACACAGGGCTTATCAATAATGCCAGAACGGCTTCAATCTATGAAGTACGTAAATGATAATATACTGGCTATGAAATTATGCCCTTTGGTTTCTTCTAACTATGAGTAGTTCAAATCTTGCACTAGTAGTCAAGTATTAAATAAGGTGAATCATGAATAATATATAGTCATCCAAATACGTTTTTTCCGGTGGAACTCATTTATGATATATTTATTATATATATATATATTTTAATTTTAATTATAATTAGTTTTATTTTGGTAAATTAAACCATTAAGCAATCTATTTGATCAGAGCTAGAATTGTGATATTGGGAGGGATTTTTTTTTTTTTTTTTTTAATTTTGGGTTGACATATTAGGAGGGATGCTTGGTGGTGATATAGCCAAGTATTCTTTCTTGGAGATTATGCAATAGCATTGAATATAATCCACATCTCGGAGCACTTTGGGTCCTGGGGTAGGCAAGGCAGATTAATATAATATTTAAAGGAACTTTTAATCAATTAAATTAGTCACTCCATTTCTTCTTTAGGTAAGCAATGGACCTTCCTTTGTCTAAAAGGAAAGAACCAATGATACACATTATTAACCATGGTAAAACGATATTACATTTGGGTAATGTTCTGAATTGATGGAAATGATCAAGGACTAGAAAAGTTAATGGATGTGAAATTTAAATTTGGATTTTTTCTTTGATTCAGATGATAAATATTTTTGTTTATATTTCTATTTATTGTCATTAATCAAAACATATTAAATTTAAGAGGAAAATACATATAGTCTCTTAATCTATAGTTTAGTTATAATTTTTAAACACAAACATTAAAACGTAATACTTAACACCCTTAAATAGTTAAGCCATGACAAAAGTGAAGATATTACCTTAGTTAAAATTAATTTTTAAAAGTTATGCTATTTTTATGTATACATTAATACTCTATTTGGTAGGATGTAAACAAAGTGTATTTTTTTTATATTGTTGTGCAATATCTATTATACTTTTTAATTATTATTTTATTTATTAAATTATTGTTTTAATTATCAAATTATTATTTTTAAATAAAACATAAAAATAATTTTTTATCTCATCAACTTTATCTACTCATGTTTTATATTTCTTCTTTCTTTTATAACATCATATTAAATAGACTCTAGATTTTGATCATATTCTTTGAATTTCTTACTTAAAGTATCATATGACAATCATATATTTTTAGACATTAGTTTTAAATCAAATATAATATTTCATTTTTTTAATAATTTAAGAAGGTTTAAGTATTACAACTTAAGTATGATAAAATTATAATTAGGTTATATAATTCAGGGATTATATATAGTTGTTGATATTTAATTCATGTCAAAATTTCAACTTTCTTTTATGTTTTTTTTTCATTTTTTTTTTAATTCAAACATATCTATAAAAATATTTAGAATGTAACATGCTAGTATGCTAAAGAAAAAAAAATATAAATACTTTAAGAATAATGCAATTATTTTTTTAAAATGCTAGATTCGCAAATAGTTGTTAATTTTTTTATAATAATTATTGTCTGCATTTGGTACCTTGTGAATGTTTTTAGCATAATAAAGATGTTTATGGTAAATTACATAAGTTTTTACATGAATTCTTTAATATTGTGAAAGGAGATGGAAGAAAGAATAAGGAGAGTGAGAATTTGGCCAGCAGGCTCTCTCCAATTTAGGAGATGGGATGATACTCATATGAGTTATGTCTTTATCTCTCTCCTACAAAATTTTTTCATCCACTATGAAGAGGATCTTGATTCAAAAAGAACAAATTCTATATCATAGCTTAGTAAAAATTTTATATAAAAATTTTAAAAATTAAAATCTCTTTAAATGATTAAATGAATAAATTGCTATTATTTTTTAAAATTACTGTTCACATTCCTTAAAGTTATAACTTAATTTTTTAAATATTATAGGAATGTTTTAGATTTATTATTACCCTTAAATACAAAATATTTTTATAATATTGAGAAGATCATATTATAAATTTAAAAAATATAAGTAATGACTTTAGAAAATACTAATAATAACTTACTCTGTGATCTTTTAAGAAATTTTAATTTTTTAAATTCTCAAATAAAATTTTTATTCAATTTTTAGGTAAAATTTTCCAATTTCAAAGTTTGGGTGTGCAATGAATCAGTGTGCTCCCTAAGGTTTAAGCACCACTACAAAAGGCTCAAGATGTGAGGAATGAAGCTCTTACACGTGGCCCAATCACAGATCGCCACTCATACTCGAATCAGAATTGCGAGCCACCGAATCTAAGCTACTGTTTACATCACTCCCCCGACAAACAGTGAAAACCTCTCATGGCGCGTGTTCTGCAATCATTCATTATACACACTACTTTCCTCTTTCACCGCACACACAAGAAATATGAATCGACGTCAAGTTTTTTGAAACCCGAAATTTTTAGTTGTTTAATGTATTTTAAAAGTTGTATCCAATAATTAAATATTATTATGTACGTTTGACGAGCGAACCCAAGAAAAGATTTAGCTTTTTGACATAAGTCAGTATAGAAAATGACATTTCAATTTTTTAAAACTAATATAATTAATTTTAAAAATAAATAAACATAACATATGTGATATTTATACATTTAAGTGAAACTTATTATTAAAATAAATCCTATATATTTGTAATTTTTTTTTGAATTTCCATCAATATCCCACAAAAAAGTGATTCAAATAGGTTCAATTCACTACGTGATCTTTGCAAATATTTGGATTTTTTTAAAATTTTTTCTCTATAAAAAATTATAAAAAAGGTCTTGAAAATTTTAAGTAAAATCCATCAATAATGGTAACTAAATTAGATAAATGGAATGCTCATTGACATTTGGGTTTGATTGTGTCTACATTAAACATTCTCTAGTGTCTTGTTTAATATGTAGGTATCTTTATTGTACATTGAGAAATAGAAATGAAATTTTAACAATGTGTATCTTTGTTTGGTAGCCTTCACTCTTCATTCTATTGTGCATGGCAAACAATTCCTTTCTACACAATAATTTTGACTCTTTCAAAATTTTGATGCATTGATGGAATGATGGAAAGAATGGGATGAATATTTATAAAACTACTTTTTTAGTTTTATTGTTTTGTGTATTATTTTTTACTTTTTAAAAACATTAAAGAATCAATAATTAATAATTTAAAAATATTGTTAATGTATTTTAAAAGTTTTTTCAATAAAATGAAGTAAAAATAAAATGAATGATTTAATATATTTTTATATTATGGATATTATTATTTTTTATATTTCATTTTCATTCATATGTTATTTTTATCTAATTAAACATAAAAATAAAATGAAATGTCTATTATTTTCTATTATATTTTACCAAAATTTTATTATTTTATTTCATTAAAATTCATTTCTAATTTTATTCTTACTCTCATTAATATTTTTGTTTTTATTAAAATTGTTTTATAAATCAAACGCATCTAAGTTGCAATCCTGTAACGAAGGGGACCACGTCACTCCCTTATTAGACCACGTTTGTTCCCACGCTCCCAACACGCGCGTGTAACTGTTCCCTTCGAAAATATCTTGACCGCCAATATGACGTGTACTAAAAGATGATAAAAAAGCGGAGCCACGTGGCCCCAACCTCGTGACCCTTTTCAAATATCATGACCCCCTCCCGATGAATGCCACGTTAGCTTCCTTCTATTACTGTGCTTGCGTCCATTTATATATTACGGGGCTCCAACATCGTCAAAAAAGCGAACGTGCCTCACCTCGCAGGACATCAGACTCAAATCTCACACAGGCTCTGTTCTGACAAACACAACCTCTCTCTCTTTATCTCTCTGGGTACGTCGCTTCAGCTTCAGGTTTTGCTTCATTAATGGGATGGAGCAGAACGACGTGATCCCACCGTTCGTTATAAAGACTTTTCATATGGTCAGTGATCCCACCACGGATGCTTTCATCACTTGGGGCCGAGCCAACAATAGCTTCATCGTCGTAGACCCTTTGGATTTCTCTCAGAGGATCCTACCGGCGTATTTCAAGCACAACAACTTCTCCAGCTTCGTTCGTCAGCTAAACACCTATGTGAGCGAGCATCAACGATCAATTTTTATAATTTTCAGATTGTTTACTATTTAGTGTCGGTTTTAACTGATTTAAAGTTTAAGCAATTCCGATTGAATGTTTGGTTTTGTTTGTGTGATGGATTAGGGGTTTAGAAAGGTGGATCCAGATCGATGGGAGTTCGCGAACGAGTGGTTCCTTCGGGGGCAGAAGCCGTTGTTGAAGAATATTGTGAGGAGGAAGCAAAGTAAGATTAATTCTTCGTTGTTTCATCGGAAGCATGAGGAGTTGGATGACGAGGCGTTGGTGATGGAGGTAGCGAGGTTGAAGGAAGAGCAGAAGTCGTTGGAGGAAGAGCTTCAAGGGATGAATAAGAGATTGGAGACTACAGAGAAACGACCCCAGCAAATGATGGCGTTTCTGTGCAAAGTGGTGGAGGACCCAGATGTCCTTTCTCGTATTTTGTTGGAGAAAGAGCGAAAACAACCGAGAGAAAAGAAGCGGCGGTTGGCATCTTCGGCGACAACCTCGTCGTCGTCTTCGTCTGGGATGGCGGTGAAGACGGAATTCGAGGAAGAGGAAGCTACTTTGGGTGCTATAATATCTTCTTCATCACCGGATACCACTACTGGTTTTGAGATTGATCGTTTTTGTAGGACATCGCCGACGGAGGAAACAAAAATCGCCGGCGTCAATACGACGGGGGGTTGGTGGAGCCAGGGAAATGCTATAAAGGGGAGGCCCTGGATAAATCAACAAGCTTATAATTGCAACGCTGTGTCAAGCCCGTTGACGGCGGTTGTGGCGGCGAGAATGGAGGGCAACGAGGCGATGTCGGCGCGTGGGGGAGAGCGCTACTCAGTGAGCGAAAATAGTAAGGGGCAAATGAGCTATGTTATTGAAATGGCGGCGGAGAGCAGTGCACGGCCACCTTATCCATTTTCGCTGTTGGAAGGTGGCTTCTAGTCGCGTTGGCTTCACATCGTTTGTCTTTAATTTCGTCATTTGTGTTAAATTCTAATTCTATTTTCTCTTTTTTCTTCTTGATATTCTTATGTGGCTCTTATCTATTTACATAAATCAGTTAAAAAGAAAAAAGATAACTCGGTGTATATCCTATTGTTGCTCGTAAATATATGAAAGTATTTTATTAAGCCCCATATTATTTTTGTTACACGTGTAGACCTATTGTTGCTCGTCAAACGCAGGGACAGATATCGATAGATGATAAGAGATTTTAATTTAAAATTTTTCCCTGTATTAAAAAAAAATAGCCAAGAGAATTAAAAAAATAAAATGTAAATAAGAACGAATTAAGTTGTTTGTCCTTCTTTAAACAATTGTTGAATCAATCCATAGTACTGTTTGGATATATAGTTTACGGATTTCGTGTGTATTCGCCCGTGGTGTTTGCTGTTTAGTTTCGTTCGTTGTGTGTGTGTGTGTGTGTAGATGCATATTCCTAAATCCTAATGTAAAATTGAAAGCACTACCATGCGTTAAATAATTAATTTTTCTTTAAAAAGTTACATATAATTCTTTATATTTTTGTTATCAAAATTTTTAATTAAACTAAAACAGATATATAATTTTTTTAATAATAATATTATATATACTAGTTATGTTTTAATTACTTTGTTGGTTCACTTTGTATTCATCCATTTTCACTCATACTAGATACACTAATTTTAATGTTAACAATATTTCAACCGAATAGCATGTACTTAATGCGTTTTCTAATATAGAGTTCATCAGTTACTTACTATTGTATTGGTCGTTGTAGTAAAAACTCGAAATAAAACAGAAAAATAATGCTGGCACGTATGGAATTATCATAGTTGAGCTAGTGACTGGTAATGATAACATCTTGGTCTTCAATTCAATTCTTTTTTATGATATTTATTTGTAGGTCTTTTATTTGCGCACATCTTGTATTATTGTTAGAGTACGTAATTTATTTAATTTTAATTATTTATTGTTTAAAAAGGAAAATACTATGTAATTAGAGAAGATCATGGGTAAAGTGTCGCAATCTCCGTTTCCATATCTCAACATGTAACCCATTCAAATGCTATCTCTTTCGATTAAATCTTTAAATCCTTATAAGCATATACCCCATTTACTTAAAAAATAAAATAAAATGATTAAATTTACCTCAAGTTGATTTTTTTTATATATAAAATTTGTTTATATAAAATTACAATAAAAATAAAATATTTTAAACAACTAATACTAAATTTAAAATATACAAAATATACTTTGGCTGAATTTTATTTTATTTTTAATATTATTTATACATTTTTGAGTGTATATAAGAGTTATATATATATGTGAGATTTTTTTTTATAAATATATATATATATATATAATAATTACATTATATGCATATAATTTAACAGCCCCCCAAGGGAGGCTCCTATTGGTTGAGGCTGGGAAGGTGACGATGGACAGATGCCACAAATTGATCATGCGGGACCCACCTTTCCTTCACAATAATAATTCATTTTCTCTTTTTGGTCGGGACCATGCACACGTGTCGATGGTGCTCTGTCACACACACACTATGAGGCACGGTGGAAGAGGACGGATGCAGGCATGTGGGTCCCACCACGCCCGGGACCTACAGCTCATCACCCATGTGGATGTTTTCTGTGAGGTTGTGTTTTTAATCATGTTTCGCCAAATTTCACAGCACACTTGTTAGTTGCACATCTAATCTTGTCTCTACAATTCTTACAATATATATATATACACATATATAATTAATTAATTAATTAACATGGTTTATTAATTTTTATATTCAATTAATTTAATAATTCTCAAACAATATTATAAACATTTTTTAGCTATAATTCTTATGATATATTTGTTTCTGCATTTTTAGAATCTAAAATTACGTTTTAAAAAACGTAACAATTTATTATTTTTACGTAAATATAATTTTGAAAAGATTTTTAAACACGCATTAACACGAGACCTGAGCTAAGGAAACTGACATGGGTATTGACCCTACCGACCCTTTTATAATTTGTAATATGTATATAAAGATTTTAGTAAAAATTAAGTATTATAAAATTACATATTATATCATGCGTCGGCCCTCTTAATAATTTTTTTCTGCCTCCGCCTTGTTTTTATACACAATTTGTGACGAAAACTTGGTACTGTTTCTTTCATTTTTAATTATTAGTCAACTGAGCTTTTTATTTCAATGGCATTTTTTTAAAGTGAATAATACAAATTTTTTTAAATTTTGTTAAAATTATATAAAATTTTCCTTTATTTGTTTTTCAGAAGACAATAAAGGCTAGCAAAGTCTAATGACATGTTTGGTTGAACCGAAAAAATTAAAATAAAAAAATAAAATTTTGTGTAATGTCTATTTTATTTTTATAATTATTATTTAATACTGTCTACTAATCATTATTTAATCATTACAAGTAGAGACATTAAAATTATTTTTTATTTCTAAAATTATTTTTTTATTTTTTATTTCTATTTTTATACTTAATTTTTTGCATACCAAACAATGAAAAAAGGAAACTTCTTTTTCTATTTTCAAAATATATATTGTATGTTAATGTTAAATTATTTGATTAAAATATTTTCAATTAATTTAAATATAAAAATATGTATTATATAAAAATAAGCACAAATAAAAATAAATAGAGTAGATTTTGTTTTCAATAATTTTAATGAAAAAGAAATATACGTTTAGATTAATTAATGATATTTTAGTTTAAAAATTAAAATTAAATTAAATTGTAACATAATTTTTCATTTTAAAAGTTCCATATATTTTTTTTAAATAAAAAAAAATCTGTATAATTTTAATCAATTGAAAGTTTGTATGATTTACTATTTGATTAAAATACCTTCAATTAATCAAAATATAGAATATCTATTATATAAAATATGTAAAAATAAAAATAAAAAGAGTATATTTTGTTTTCATTAATTTTAATGAAAAAGAAATATGTATTTAGATTAATTAAGAATATTTTAATTAAAAAAATTAAAATTAGATTAAAGTATAACATAATTTTCTTATTTTAAAATATTCATGCATATTTCTTAATAAAAAGAAAATTTGTATAGTTTTAATCAATAGAAAACTTGTATGATTTATATTCTTTTAAACACATTATTGAAATCAACTTGGCTGATACCCCACAAGATATACAACTAGAGAAACAAAATGCATGGTTCAAGTGGGTTACTTGTATTTTTCTTAAAAAATGGTTGCTCAAACCAAAGGTCAAGAGGGAGAGTTTCAACATGTTAACTACTATAAACTTTCTTTCTCTCTTTCATAATATCGTGCATAATATTATATAAATATAATTATAATATTTTCTTGTGAAATTTATGATATTTACTTGGACATTTATTAACTATCATTTTTTTAATTATGTTTAAGCCTTCAAAGATCAATTAAATTTTATTATATAAAATTCTTTCTTTTTGAGAAAAGTAATAATAAAAATTTTAATATATTGAATGGTTATTTCTTATAATATCCTGGTTTTAATATTTGTTTCAACACATTAATATTTGATAGTTATATTTATTAATAGATAAGTTATTTGAAAATTAAAAAGTTAACTAAATTTGAATATTATATTATGTTTAATTTGTTTTTATGTATAATTAGTGATAAAATTTATTAATATTTGCTTGTTTTTAAATTTTTAATATGAAAATAAAAAACATATTTAATTATCACCAGATAGATCATAATTGAACTAATGAATTTTAAACTAATATTTTTATTAATTTAATAATTGATTCAATTTTAAAAATATTGACAAAATGAGTGACAATAAAAAGTAATTTTTTAGTCCAACCTGCACTCCATGAAGAACTTAATTTAGGGGCCAAAACAATGGAGCAGCAACTCATAAATAAACCACCACGTTGAAAAACTACATCCATAATTTGAGAATCATTCGCGAGGAAGACGATATGCAAAAGCAAGCTTAGCCACTGTGAGCAACATTTTCTCCAGCATGATGATACCTATATAACTGAGCATGACAGCAAACCTCCCAAAAGGCATCATACTTCCTATCAGCATCTAAAAAGAAATTAACTTACAAGAAAATAAACTGTTCCCTTTACCATAACTCCAAAATCAATTAAAAGAACGCATAAGGAGAAAGCGAAGATGTTCAAAAGAAGGTAACATACCTCTCAATAAGTTTCGTCTCTATAACATCTTTCTTCCTTCAGTATAGTAAGATCATCAATGTTGTAGATCTAGAAAGTGATCATTGTAGATTTGGAGGGTCATCAGTCGTTAATCTTCAACAACTACAACTGAAAATAAAGTTCTCACATGAAAGAGGAAACTCTTCCATAGAAGAAGAAAAAGCTTTTAATGAAAGAAAGAAAATTACTTCCATGCCAAGCCAGAAGAGAAACAAAGTCTTTGTTTTGCTATTTTTCAGCCCACGATTGGTTATTTTAAAGTAAGATTGTAGGCCTCTTTATTTTTTTTGGGCCAGTTAGGCCTACGATGAATGATGAGCCCTTTTCATGCAACCCCAAACATCAATTCTGTGCTATGTGCATGATCTTCAGTGCTTCATTTGAGATCGTACGTCATGTCAATCGCCAGAAAGAAATTAAATGCAAGTAATGTTTAACACAGTAATCTTTCCACTTTACTACTTCATTGTTATTGATGTTAGATTCTTGACAAAAGAAAACTCCTTTAAAAATTCATCACTTTGGTTTTCTTTGGGTCAAAAATAATTTTGTTTATTTCAGCCAAACATACAATTCATTCGCAAAAAGCATGTTGGGCTCCCTCTCAGGACATCATTATGTCTCCAATTTCCATGAAATAAACATCATTTTGAGTGGATAAGAATAAAATTGTTTGGAAAAGAGGATAAATGGCCTTTTCAATCACTTCACGTATTTTTAGGATAACGAAGATCAACATATGAAGCCCACAGGTCCAGCTCCAAATATGGAGATCGTTCCCCATTAGAATTGGTCGGAAAACGTATCAACGCTTTAGTTCCCTCACTTTTCTCTTCCAAATATATATCCCAATAGGAAGATTCCCACCATAATCCTCCTCTTTCTTTTATTCTTATTTGGTGAAACAGCGGCACCGAGACCCAAAAAGACACAATAACAAGATAGAACGAGGGGTAATAATTTCTACAATGTCCCTAAACAGTTGAACCTTTAGAAGGTTGAGCAAAGAAACTAATATACATTTAATGAATGATTAAGCAACGAATCAGCGTGGGGTAACTTCTTTTATGTATAAATATATTTAAAATCAATTAGCCAATAAGTTACATGAAGCTAGTTAATGAGTTTGATCACTAAACCTGGCGTTTTTTCTTTTTTCAGTCATGAACCTCTTATTTATTATAAATTATTTAATATATATATATATATATATAAATGATGTACTTCTATTTATCGTCAAAAGGAAAGAATTACTTTTTTAGTATTGCATCAAAATAAGAGGCGATTGTATTGTATGATGCATATAATATCTATGGTGAGAATATTCTAATTAACATCGATTATCGAGTTACATATAAGACCTCTACTATGAATTAATAATATTATTATGAAGACCCAAAAAGAAGGGAAACATTCCCACGAATGTCTAATCACGCTTTCAATGGAGAGTGCTTCATATTATTCGCGGTGGCTCCTAGAAAAGGAAAACGTGGATGGGAGATCCGTTTTGGGGATGGATGGTGTAGATGGTGCCCACTGAGATTCCTTTGCCCCATAATAAGGGGTATATTATATATATATTTTTAAATTTTATTGAAATTATATACAATTTTTTTAAAAAATATATAATTTTTTTAAAGTAAAAATTTATTTTATACTCTAATTCAATTCTAGATTTTTTTTAAAATATTTTTTATTAAATTAAATATACTTTTTTAAACTAAAAAATGAAAAATATTTTGATTTAAATTTAAAATTAGATTGAAATATAGAGTAATTTTTTATTTTAATGAAATTTTATGTATATTCTAAAAATATAAAATAAATTTATATAATTTCAACAAAATTTAAGAAATATCTATATAATTTGCTTTCTTATAATTTGTTCAAATAATGTGATTGTTTTTAAATCCGGGAAATCTAAAATATTTGGTAGTCTTCGAAATTGTAGTCTTTTTTTAAAGCCTTTACGTGAAAGTTAATTATTTAAAAAAATTTAGATTTCAATTGTTCATTTAATATTCTACAGTTGGAATCTTCCTTACAAATCCATCCTTTTCAAGCACAGTGGAGGATCATAAATGGCTAACTAGTTAAATGTTGGTAACAAGCTTGAATCAGCCGACAAATCATTAGTGGACGCGCTCTAAAAGATGAAAAAATATATTATTACATGGGACGCCGAGTTTTCTTTTATATATAAGGATTTTGCTGTGGAATTTGAGAGATTGAAATTTTAATTGTGAATTATTTTGATATATATATATATATATATATATATATATATATATTATTTTATACAAATTTTAAAAAAATTAACATAAAGCCAAAATCTCATGCATTGCTTAATAACATATAAGACCCTTTTAGTTCATAAAATTAAATGCTATAAAAAGGGAAAAGGAGTGCACAATTCAATGTGATCACTTTAATTATATTTGGTATGACATTTAATGAAAAATGAATACCCTGACATTTGTATGTTTAGCTGAAAAAAATTTGTTGGGATTGAATGCAACAAGGAAGAAAAAGACCAAAATACACCTACTCTAAAAAATTGTTCCTAGGTGTTTAAAAAAAATTGCCAACTTCCATTTTGTGAGAGAAACAAATCGCAAGGATATGGCCATGGGTTTTCTGAGTAATTCTTCCTTTGTCTAAGCGTATTCACCATCATCCTCCACCTCAAGTTTTGAAATTGAAATTAATTCATCATTGAAAGTAATTGAAAGTATTCACTGTCATCCGTTGCTTAAACATATTCAATCCATCAAGCAATTGAAATTAATTTAAAAATTAAAAATAATTTAGAATCAAGGAGCCTTTTTTTAATTCACCTAAGAACAAGGTTGCCCTTAACTTTAGTGGAAGATGATGGGGTTTTGGCTTTAGAATTGTGGGATGGGGGAAGCAAATTTTGTGCCCATCTAAGCATTGAAATTGAAGAGAAAGGATTAAAAAGATAGTGGAATTGGTGGAACTCACCTGTATCTGACTCGCAGATCATGGCTGGATCTTCATTGGCAGTAGGTCTTTTCAAATTTGGCAAGGAGGGGTCATTGCGTAATCTGATTTGTATAATGGTGGAGGACGATCATTCTAAAGGACACTCGAGCTTTACTCTGACTAATTGTGGCTACAAAAGTAATAAAATCAAAGGCAAAAAGGACATTGTACATATTTAGCTCTAAACACAATTTTGCTTCAAGCATTATAGTAAATGGGAAAACTTTTACAGCCTCCATCTTGGTGTCAAAGAACAGCATCCAACCAAATGCATTTTTGCAACATGAAACATTGCCTTCTCCCTTTGCATCAGAGAACTGAACAAGGTGATAATAATAAACAAGAGAAGCTTAAAAGCTAGAAGTTGGCACATTTAACCACTTGTAAAGGTTAGAGATCCTACTCTCTTTATGGGCATATAGTTTATGATTATGTATAACAAAAATATGTTGAATTGAAATTTGAATTTCAATAATTTGAAATCACATTTTACTATAATTAATAGATATATAATATTTGAATAAAAAGATATCTGAAGCTATATTTAATTTAGAATATTTGTATTTTGAAATTATAAAGTGTGCTCCTCATCTCTTATTTAAATTCGAATTTTATCATAATTAGAACTTATCAACATTATGGCGTTGTTTTAATTGTTACTATAAATAAGTGCTTAGCCTATATGTTAATTCAGTTGATGGTAGAAAGATTCATTGGTCTAGTAATAGTGTCTATCACACTATTGCTCTTTCATCAATCAAAAAACTCTTTTGGCATATTTTTTTGTCTTTAACCCTTATGTGTTCTTTTCTTAGATTGTTTTTTCTTCCAATTTAAGATTCATTGCTATTGCTGAAGTTACGATAAATATGCGTTTCTACTATTATTTTTGAAGTTAGATTTACTTAGAAATTCAATCATATGTATGAATTTAATTTTGATTGGGTGATTTGTATGAACTAATTATATTTAAGAATTATGTTTTTCTATTTTTCTTTTCTCGAGATTATAATCTAATCAATATGTCCAACATGTGGTATTAAAGCCACTAGATCACCTCTGCCTAGCTTTCCTTTTAATTTTCGTGATTTCCTACTTTGTGAACCAATTTTAATAATAACGTGGTACCTATTTAAGTAGTTTTTCAATGGGTGGAATTGGACGTAAGGAGAAAATATATTCATGATCTATGTTGTGCTTGTATAATATTTATTCGAACCTAAATATGCAATAAATAGCTACAAAAAATAACCAATCATTTTTCTATAGTTTATTGGTTTGTAATTATTCTGAGAATTTGTTTGATGGTTAATTATGAAACCATAAAGATTTCAACCAGTGATTTTCTTAATCTTGAATATGTTTCTTCAAAGAAGTTTGCAATGCTATGCACCTTGTTTTTGAATCTTGAAAGTGTCATATCTTTGTCCCTTTTTTTTTTTTTGGGAATTTTCCATGTATGCTTTACATTTTTGACACATGAAACAATTTCCCATGAAATTATGGTGATTTTTAGCTTTACAATAACCCAAAATTAAGCCCTAGAGAAGTAGAAATCATTAAGTCTTAAATGGTTTAAAATTAGGTCAATTTGACCTTGATTGAAGCTAAAAAACAACCAAAACAATGCATCATTTTGGTTGGTTGCCAAAATAATATGTCATTTTGGTTTTTTCAAAAAACATGATGCCTTAGATATGTTGCAAAACGACTTCTTCTTAAAGGAAGTTAAGTGAACACACCTTTCACTTAAGATTCTTCTAGTTGTTGTTGAATATAGGCCTTTGTGCTTTGGAGTTGTTATTGAAAATGCACGGTACATGTTATCTTTTAGGTTGTTAGAATTTGAATTATTCAATTAGAAAGAAAAAACATTTTTGAGCGTTGGGCTTTTTTTTTTTCTAGGATTTTTTGGATGTAAAGAATTTTTAGATTTTGGCAATGTTGGGTTTTTTTTTTTTAATTTTTTGGACTTTTAGGTCAGTTTTTGCATAGAATAGGATTTTTTGGACCAATTATGGCAATTTTAAAGCTTTTTTTTTATGTGATTAATTTTGGGCTTTTGGACAAAATTATTTTTTGTTGCTTTGGGCCAATTATTTGCCCATTTTTTTCATAAAGTAATAGCTTGTATCGAGTTTTTGGTCCAATATTTTATCAAAAATTATTTTCTTAGTGCATATATTTGTTTTAATGCACATTATATGATAATATGTCTTATGACTAACATATTAAGTGTAAGAAGTAATCACAACATTTTTACATAATTGCAAATATACATACTAAGTTTGTTTTAGCAAATATATAAGTCACGTAATAAATTAAAGGCATAAATTTTAATTAAGTATGTAGTTATAATATATCTTTGTCCACAAATAGATAGTTGTAATTGCATACTTAATTAAGATAAAATAAAAATAATTTTATGTTTTCTAGGTAACTGTTGGTATTAGAAAATCATGAATCCCTTCTAATTTCATTATACTAAAAGATACAAATTAATTTTATGCTAGTGTCTTTGTCTATAGATAGATTTTTGTTAAATGTAATTTATGCTTTTAAGTATGACTTACATTGATGAGTATATATATGATATTGCCTCAATTTATATGATGTAAGCATGAATCAATTTGTTATATATATTTGCAACATCTTCATCTCTTTTAAATTGCTAAAAGATCATTTTGATTTGAAATACTAGCAGAGGATGGAAGGAGGGACTCCTCTTTCATTTAAGCTATTGTAACCTTAATTGTACTCTTTTTTAGGTAGATCCTTTAATATTTATTAACATTAGCATACAAGTTGATATAGCATTAAATGAGTGCTAGAAGTGGTCCAATCACCTTAGCATAATGTCTATAACATCTCATATAAGAGCCAATATCATGGTTCATAATTGGATGTGAAAAGGTTATGGTCAATGACTACTTATAGTTTATAAGCAAAGAATGTAGTCATTTGATAAGTTACTAGTTAGTATATTAATAGCACTATTACCCTTTATGAAATTAACTAGTACTAAAGATGTGCACAAGCACATAATATAAATACTTAAGTTTCTTGAGATAAAAGATGTTTGATTCCTTCTTGGTGTAATTGATTTTCAACTCACCATCTTCTATGTATTAGCCATTTTAACACACATTAATAAAGGTGGGCAATAAATAAATTATTCCCCACAAATGCTAAAAAAAAAAAAAAGAGAGAATTGGCTCAATTTGAAAAGTGATAGGGTCCCGCATAAGGCTCATATAGTTGCTTCTCCAAGCCTAAAAGCCATAAATGAAAAGGCAATAACAAAGGCATTACTTCTGCTTGTGAACTAAATAATGAAGTAGCTTGATAATCCTTCTTTAAGAAGAAAGAGCATGAGGGAAAATTACCCTAAAGGAAAGACTTGATTAGTGAAAAAAGTAAATTCTTATATCTAGTGCATTTAGGTTTAAAAAAATTCAAATTTGTCATGATACAAAGTGGGATTAAAACCACATTTATTACTATTGGTGTAGTTGAGGTATGTTTAAGTAGTAAAAGTTGAATTATTAGTTTGTTATTTCTATTTTATATGTACCTATTGGGAGATTTTGAATTGTGATTACACATAATACATTAAGTTAAAAGATATATTGGAAAACATTGAGATTTTGAACTTGAATAAATACTTGAGCTTTATTCATAAAGCATATACATAAATATACACCACCATTAAGTTGAAAGATATATTAAACATAATATATGGAATGTTGTACTCATTATTTAGAAGACCGATTATTATAATCCTTGTAATGTATTTTTGGGTATGCTATATGATAAAATTATATTTGGATCAAGTGGAAGAAAGTTGGATTAAAATTTGAATTTCAATTATTTGAAATTATATTTTCATATAATCATTGTATATATAATATATGAATAAAAAGATATCTAGAATTATATCTAATATATATTTAATTTAGGATATCTATATTTTTGATATTATAAAACATGGTCCTCATCTCCTATTTGAATTAGAGTTTTATCATGAATAGAACTTATTAGCATATATGTTTATCCTAATTGCTAGAATAAATAAGTGATTACCCTATAAGTCAATTCAATTAATAATAGAGAGACTCGTTAGTCTAGCAAAATATTTTGAGAGGGTTCCTAATAGAGTGAGGCAAAAATGCCTACTAGTGTCAATTATACTTTGCCCTTTCGTTAGTTAGAAAACACTTATAAGTTAATTTTTTGTTTGTAATTCTTTTTCTATGTATCCCTAAATTGCAATTTATAAATTTTGCTCCAAATCTAGTCTTGATTGCTATGGTTGGAGGTATATCATATGTGTTTTCACTGCTTAGTCCTTGTTAGAACTATAGTCTAGTTTGTATGTCTAACATGTGCAGAGATTTGGTTAGTGGCAATTGCTAATTACTAAGGCTAACATTGTAACTTAATTCAAACTTATAGTAATTAAGTGAATAAAAAATATTAATACAACAAAACTAAAATCAAGTGTGCTAACTAATTTGAGTAAATTCAATAAGCCAAAGAACTTAGGATTATTAATTCCTTTAATATTCCTCAGAAACCCAATTACCAATCTTTTACTTGTTTTTAATAATATTAATTTTGCTAACTTAGAACTTATATTAACCTATAAATATCTTTCAAATTATATATTGGTTTTTGATTTAGTCAATTCTATAAAATTTGACCAATCATAAATTATGCACAAATCTTACTTTTGACCATGCAAGGTTAATAGGTATATTCCTATTTTATTTACGTAACATTCAATTCATCACAACAAATATTATGTACTTATGTTATTCAATAGATGGCCTACTCTCAATTTCTATTTCCCAAGTTCAATTAGAGACTCCAAATCAATCTAATCAATAGCCAATTAATTTAAAGCAATATGGTTAAGATTGTTTAAGCAAAACTGAATATTTTTTATCACAAGAAAATAAAGTAATAGATTTTTAATTCCTATTAAGGTTTGGTTCTTTTGCTCAGACTTTAGCTTTTCAGTGTTGCTGCAGGCTTCCTAGCAATCCTAGAAATAAAAGTTTATCTACTAATTGACATTCAAAATTAAGTTTAGAATCAACAAAATGTTTAACATAAAAAAATTTAAAAAGAAGAGAAGAAGTAGATAGATTCGTATAGATTTTGTCTTCTCTACAAAGCTTTGAAGAAATCATGTCTTTTGGTGCTCTCAAAATTATCTCTCTCATCATTCAGGAATAACTCAAATTACATTTTAATATAATTATTGGATATCTAATATTGAATGAAAAGATATCTGGAATTATATTTAATATACATTTAACTTAGGATATCTATATTTTTGAAATTCCCTGAGTTAATTCAATTGATAATAGAGAGACTCGTTAGTCAACAATAATTTTGAGAGAGGGTTGCTAACTAAATGAGGCAGATATTACCTTGATATAGTGCCCATTACACTGTTACCCCTTCGTTAGTTAGAAAACTTTTCTAACATATTATTTTGTCTCTAACTCTTCTATGTTCTTTCCCAAATTGCTTTTGCTTTCAATTTGGGGTTCATTGCCACGGTTGAAGGTATGATAAATATGTGTTTCCACTTTTGTTTCTGAGGTTTGGTTTATTTAGAAATTCAATCAACTGCTAGGATTTAATTTTGATTAGATAATTTGTACAAACTAATTATATTTAGGGATTATGTTCTTCTATTTTTCTTTTGTTGGAATTATAAATTAATTTGAATGCCCAACAAAATATACTTAAATGATAATAAAGTAAAATAAAAAACCAAATATCTAATTCACATGGCTACATGAAACGCCTTATACATTATCTTTTATTTTACGTTTAAAAAAAGAGTCCTCAACCTGATTCCCAGCTATAGCACTTTATTCGTTACTTTGGCATCATACTATTGAAGGGAATACCCTAATTAATTTAGCTGGTCGTTTCCTAGAGTCTGAATTTCCTATTAAATTATTATTAAGAGCATAAGATCAAATTAATACCCATTAACTAAGCCCCTTTGTCTTGGTACCTACACAAACATGCATGACTGATCTTCTTTTGCTAAAGAAAATGCTTAACATAATATAATACGTGGTAGCAAATCATGAATATGAAACTGCAAAATCTGCTGTTTGAATTGCATTACTTAGAAGATGGAATAATGAGGGTTGAAAAGGGATATATATTCCAAGGACGAGCTAGGATTCTTGCTCCGCCAAGTACCAACAATTCACTTTGTCAGAAACAATCGTGATGATGATCACCATCAGTGGCCTGAAACCTCCCTCGTTATAACCAGTCTGATCCCCCGCTGTGCTGAGCAAGCAGAACAAATTTTTTTTAAACACTTTAAATTCTCTGCACAACGTAATCACTGTATATCAGAAGATCCTTGATGCATTATAATTAGGTGCTTAACTGGTACTCTCCGATGCTTCCAAGTTCACTATCTCACATTCTTGTTTGAAAAATCCAATAAAGGATTCTACTTTCCATGGAAATTAGAGAGTCAACAAGTCTCAAAGCTGAAGTGCAGAGACAAGCATGTCTCTTTGGGGGACCAGGATAGGAATTAGGATACCTATGCCCATGTGGGGTCTTTCAGTTTGTGCAAACGGACATGTGCCTTGCCTTTTAAATTAAATATTCTCTATCATGTTTAAAAGTTTTTATTTAAATGGCTTTATTTATTTATTGATATAAATGCAAGAGAGAATTAACGCACTTGAATTTGATCCCTATCATTTTTTTAATCATTCCTTCCTAGTGTCTTATGCTTTCTATGTGAATAATAATGATAAAGAAAAAACCACCACACTCAAACAAAAAAGGAAACCTTTTTTTTTCCGATGGACCTTCAAAAGAATCTTATGAATATCGAGATATATTTATTTGATATGGAAATTGATGACTATCAAAATGTAATATCTTCAACTTGAAAAACAAATGAAAATGTAAAAGAAGATGACACCATGCAATCCTTTTCAAAACCCTACTTTGTTTCGTACTTTTGAGGAGAGGGTGGGATTAGAATTAACTTAGAGGGTTTTGCATTATATTCCATGTAAAACTAAAGTTACAACATATTACTAATTAAGTAAAACAAATGACAATTGGCCTCCGATACCTCTTAAAAGCAATAATATGAATATGAATATAAAAATTACATTCTCGTAATGAACTCCTACAAAATAACTTGTCACAGGCACAAGGAAATAAGAAACTCAGAGGAAGAAGAAGACATAAGAAAAGAGAAGAAATTACAAGAGGAAGAGATCACTCAATACATCCACACCCATTGCTTCATCCATTCCTTCTTTATAATCTCTCAATAACCTCATACTTCTCACGTGTAGGTTCATCCTCTTATTCTTTCTAACCACTTTTGCCACATCACCTTTCATTCCTCTCACACCCCTTGTCCTCGTATTACAACCTATCCATGTATCACTACATTGCCCTCCCTTAGACATTGACCTTGTTCTCAAGGTCAAAGCATTAATAGTGGCTAAACAGCAATCAGCGAGCATCATCCTATTGAGAGGTGTCAATGCAGTAGCTAGATGACATTTTGCAAGTGCAGCACCAAAAGGCATAGAGGTAGTTGAATGAGTTAATCCCGAGTCCATTGTGAACCATGCTCCTTAACGATCATTCAAAAAGTTTGAACTAAAAGCAATCACAAACAAATCAGAATCATGCGTAGTAGTAAGATCCATCCATGCACAAGCCTTTCTCAGAGGAGAAAGCATGGTTGGCGACACTATTGTATTCTTAGTAAGGCCCATCAACACATGAGATGCTACTTCTTTTTGCTTTAAATAGGTGCAACTAACATAAGAAGAAACTTAATATCGAATCTTTCTCTAGCCTTAAACTAAAGACATTTTGAAGTAAGTTCAACTAACTTAGGAGCATCATCATTTGCATATTGCCCATCTAAGGATGAGTCCATCAACACCAAAGCAATTTTTTCCCTAATCAGATCCAAAGCATGGCTTGGAGGAATATGCTTGCCACTCAAAAGATCCAACAAAACTATTCCATAATTGTAGATCCCGCTCTCTTGGATAACCCTACCTATTTGCAAAATCTCAAGTGGAGTATAAGCTAAATTAGTATTATAACTATTTCCATCTCAACTATCTTTTATAAGCCTAAAACTTGAGAAGCAAAGATCACCGTCCTCATAAAAAAGAATCCTATATACATTCAAATCAGGATATATTTTTCAATTTTCCATGCTACAATGGTCTAGTGCCTGTGCTACATGGTAAGCAACTCTAACATGTATTTCCCATGGCAATGGATGCTTGTCCTTAGAATCATGAGGAAGAATAGACAACAACGAAACAAAAACCCTATGCATGACTGACACTGACAAACTATTGAGAGAGTTGTTGAACAAAATGGCATCTAAGAGATTCTTGATGCTTGGATCAAACACCAAAAGCTTGTCTGTATATTGGCAAACGGACTCCTCTCAACCGAATTGGAGGAACTAGACTCTAGGGTAGTTGAATTGAACAAAGTGAAATGGCTGGAAGTGGGTTTCATCAAACTGGGCCCATTTAGGAAATTGATGTGCAGTTGGGAATAGGTGAAACTAGGGCATCAGTGGCCCATTTCTAAGTATGGCCAAGGGACAATTTGTCGTATCATAAATGGAAGGCTTAAGTGGTGATGGATGCACAATATTACCATTGATGGGCAACAGCAAACTAGGAATCATATCTGTATGCTTTGAAGTAGGAAACACAACAGGAGCAATTAGGAAGTAATTCTCGATAGTTGACTACGATTTGGATTCAAGGATTCCCAAATGAAGAGGATACATAGAGCTCTTTGAAAGTGGTATGGTAATCACTTCAGCAATGACAGTTGTGGAGTCAATATTGTCATAAATGAAGTAAGGCTTGATGGTTGAGGACATTGTGGGTTCACCATCCCCCAAACTAAGATAAGACATAGAGCTCGTAGATAATGGAGGGGCAACCATCTCGACAGAGTTTGCATGTGGTATGATCAAGTTGAGAAGGGGGTAATAGTCCATTGTGGTCACAAGTTTCAATGAATTTGGAGGATATTGAGACATCACTACATTCGGAGAAAGGAAGACATCTATCATTTGAGTCATGACAACGGAGTTCGAACAACTAATAGTCACATCACTACATTGTATATCAGTTAGAATCGACAATTGTGCGTAACTAAATTGGGACACATCGGGTTCTTCAATAGCAACGAGTTCAACAGCCTTGGGTGCAGCAACCACTTCGGAAATCACAGACGGTGAACTAGGAGAAGGTAATGGTGAATCATACAGATGGATTGCACATTGTAGATCAAGCTGCACCTCAGTCCATTCAAAGCTTGAGTTTGAAGCTGCAAGGTCCAACTGTTCCATTTATGTTGCCAACGAATCTAAAGAGTGTAAGATTTGGAGGAAAGTGGTGTCAAGTTGGTTCCATCGTGACTTCAGTTTTGCAATGAGTGATCAGTACAGTTAATATGTGAGCGATCTATAGCAAGGCATTGCACCATCCAATCGTTGTATTATCTAATATCGAGGAGAATAGCATTGATTGCGGCATAGTCATTAATTCCCGCAGAGTAGGAGATCAATGAAAGCACCATTGTAATGAACTCCTACAAAATAACTTGTCACAAGCACAAGGAAACAAGAAACTTAGAGAAGAAGAAGAAGACACAGGGAGAGAAAAGAAATTACAAGGAAAAGAGATCACTCAATACATCCACCGCTATTGCTTCGTCCATTTTCTCTTTATCAACTCTTAATAGCCTCATCCTTCTCATGTGTAGGTCTATCCTCTCATTCTTTCTAACCACTTTTGCCACATCACCTTTCATTCCTTTCACACGCTTTATCTTCATATTACAGCCTATTTATATATCATTACATTCTCGTGTATATATATATATATATATATATATATATAAAATGGCTAGTTGTTCTTTTATAATTAAATTTCCATTTATCTCATTTATAAGAGCTGTTTCTCACTAATCAAGAATGTTTTTAAGTTATTACACCAAATTGCATTTAACAATAGAAGACAAATTATATATTTTCTCAAAATAAAAAATACATAATATTTTTAAAAGACCATTGTTTGTAAAAATGATAGAACTTCAATTAAAACTGCAATTATAAGATATTAATTAAGTCATTTGATGACCAAATATATACAATATCCCAGTATCATTTCGTTGAAGAAGATGGAACAAATCATTATATACATAAAAACAATCTAAATGATGAAGAAATATCAAGGACTGTGCACGAGTCAAAAGGGAATCATGAAGAACTAATATGCATACCCTACTTGTATACTTGGTGTTCTGTCTTACATGAGAAATACAGACAATGAGATGATAAAAGGAGCTCCAAAAGAATTGGGCATTTGGATGGATTCCATTGACAAGCTAGTGCCATGATGAAGCAAATCACAAAAGGGGGACTTCGAGATTTGGAATAGTGTATTCACATTTAATATCCCACTAAGATTATCAGCTCGAAATAAAAATCTGAAGAATCCGTAAATGGCAAGGAAGTTCCATTTTCATGTAAAATTTTTATGGAGAAAAGGTATAAAACGTTTTGCAATTGCGAGACATACATATCAGCATATATAGAAATCTAGAAGCTGAAGGGAACAATGGGTTCATCACCATGTCGCCCCTCATCTACATATAGGCTAACATTTGGGGAAATTTGACAACTGAATTTATCATCCTCATGTTTCATTTGTTGGAAATCCTAGGTCCAATTCATGTTTTCCTTACAAAATTATAAAGAATCTAAAGATTTGTTTGGCTAGATGATGTAAATATATATATATATATATATACACACACACACACAAAGCAAGTAGATAAAGTAAAAAATAATTTTTATATCTTTATTTTTTAAAAATAATAAAAAATAAATACTGTTAAATGATAATTATAAAAATATAATAAATATTACATAGAGATTATTTCCAACAAACTAAATGGAACATAAATGCCACCTAGCGCACATTTTCAAGTGTGTGTCTATACACACAGACAATGAAGTTAACACATTCACACACACACACACACACACATTGAAGTAAAGTACTTCACAAAGTATGGTAAAAAAGAACAGTATGTTAAATTTCTGTTTCAGTTGTCCATCATTTATATAAGATGAAAAAGTCATTTCAACGACTAAAATTAGTAAATGGTTGGAGATATATATAACCTATTTAATTTCAGGGCCGTCACCAATAATTCAAAACAAATGCTCTATTTTGCTCTAGGTATAGGCCCTAAATTTGGGTGTTTATTTCTAATAGTACGGTTAAGGAATTCATTCAAGAGATGAATGAGTGTGATATATAATATATGATAATCCAATTTAAAAGCATCTCCTAAAAAGTAGTAGTAGTAAGTAGTTTCTTTTTTTCTTAATGCAGAAAATCAGCAACTGCTATTAATTATAATAAGAAACTTCAATGTAATCAATAAGTTAAAAACTGCAAGAGCAGTTTATGGTAAATAATACTAATTAATAAGTGATTTCTAATTATTGCGATAATTAAAGCTCATCCCATCCAGTATCACTTTCTCTTGTTTCTCAAAAGCATCATGAATATAGTACAGTGAGATTCTTTAAATCGAAGGGTGTAGAATATGGACCCATCAACAAAAGACCCTAAACAATCATGCATGGAATTGACTGAGCGCCCCCATGTCATGCCCACCTCATTTTGTATTCAGTTGAAAGAACTGTTCTACTACCATCAATATAGTATTTCAGAGTAGCTACTTGTCCTTATTGTAGCCAGAATGTTTGCTCTATCTCAGTGAGCGTGTTTGTATGCGTATGCCTTTTTTTGATTTTTTTTGTTGGGATGGGGGTGGATGAGAAGTTGTTGTTGGTTATTAAAACACAGATCGATGTTCCACATGCCCCGGCCATTTATCACGGATTTGGATCCTCTCCCATGCTTTTTCCAGTGTCAGATATGGAAGGTCCAAATCTAATTATATATTTTTTTCATTTTCAAAAAAATAATTCTTTGAAAGAAAATAAAATACAAAATAAAATTATTTTTTCAACTATGAAATTTAAAAAATATATTGTTTAAGTCTAAAACAATTAAAAAAAAATTAAATTGTTTAGATTAAAATCTGAACGGTCCAAAACTTATGGAAAAAGTAAGGGAGAGAGAAGCATGGGAGAGGATCTTTTTCCCATTTATCACTCATCCCCTCTCACCTATTCATGTAGAATAATTAATACTTGGGTAAAATCCCATAGTTAGGCATTTACCATTAAATTTTTCAATAAATATTTAATATGTGAAAAGAAATTTTTAACAAAACACAATATCTATTATAGTCATTTCTTTTATTAAAGAACTTCGATAACAAACAAGGAAAAATTATACTTAAATTTTGATTCATGTTTATACATGGAACTTATTACGTTCTCTCTTTTCCTGAATTTTCTTACAAAAAATATTTAGGTACATCTAATACATTACACGACTGTATATATAGTAAATTAACAAGAATTTATTAAAGAAGATATATTAGTAAATCTTACCGTTAGATATCGACTTAACCTGATATTACACTTGGTTTTGCATCAGGTGTTTTTTTTTTCCCCCAAGTCTAGTGCCTGTGCCAACTAGCTCAATTCAATTTAGTATTAGATGGGGTCAGTTTAGTTTTTTGAGTTGGCTGGGTCGCTTTTCTTAGATAAAAATTATAAAATAATCTTAAAAAATAAAAATTTTACACAAGTTTTTATAAAAATATATTTTGTTTCTGTAAAAATAAAAATTTTATATAAATTCTTATAAAATAAACTAAGTTTTTAAAGTTCATAAAATTGTATTAAATTGACTAACATAGTAGGTCCAATATACTTTTTTTTTCTTTTCTTTTCTTTTTTTTTGGCAATCCAGCTCAACCCGAATTGAGATATGACAGAAGCCCTCCCTACCCCCTGCAACATCCACTTTAACAAATATTGAGTCATTGTATAGCCACACGGTGAACGTAATTATTTGTGCATCCTCAGGGTCTTTAAGTATAGCTGTGTCTTAGAGTTGGGGACTACTTGTCTTTTGCTTCCTGCGTTTTTTCCGTTCCACTGAGCAAAAACAGAAGTTTAGATATTGAAGCAAATCAGAGCGTTAGAATCAACATTCCGAAGCCCCAAATAAAATTGACATACGTATGTGTGGTTTGTCGTGAGAGATGTTGTGTGTGGTGCTCATGGGGTACTTGAAAGAAGTAGAAGGCAAAAGAGTGCATGACTATGATCACCACCAAGTAAAACTAAACATGAGTAAAGTAGCAGCAACACCAATATGGGTTAGGGGAGTGGTTATAGTGGGAGCTGGTCCGTCGGGGCTAGCTGCAGCCGCTTGCCTCAAAGAAAAAGGAATCCCAAGCCTAATACTGGAAAGAGCCAATTGCTTAGCTTCAATGTGGCAGCTCAGGACTTATGATCGCCTTCGTCTTCACCTCCCAAAGCAATTCTGCGAGCTTCCTCTCATGCCATTTCCCTCTAACTTCCCTTCCTACCCAACCAAACAGCAGTTTGTGGCGTACTTAAAGGCCTACGCCAATCATTTCGATATAAAGCCAGTGTTCGGGAAGAGGGTGGTAAGCGCGGAGTATGATGGTGGGTGTGGATATTGGAGGGTGAAGACATGTGAAGAAGACACAGAATATGGTTGTAAGTGGCTGGTTGTGGCAACGGGAGAGAATGCTGAGGAGGTAGTGCCTGAGATTGAAGGAATGGATGAATTTTCAGGGCCTATTGTTCACACAAGCTCCTACAAGTGTGGAAATATGTTGTGTGGGAAGGATGTTTTGGTGGTTGGATGTGGGAATTCTGGCATGGAAGTTTGTTTGGATCTCTGCGACCACAATGCTCGACCTTCTGTCGTGGTTAGAGATACGGTAAACATCATTCATCTTCAGTTAATTATTATGTTCATCCCTCTAATTAATTTTTTTGTTTAATCTTTCAGAAAATATTCTTCTCAAATTTTCCATCATTTTGGAGGATTAAATTGACAAATGAAAGTCATGACTTTAGCTAAACAAAAACTACTACAAAAAAAAAAAAGAAAAAAACTATTGAAGGACTAGATAGAGAAGATTATATTTTGAGAAGTTGGTCATTTTTCAAAAGTAAAAAAAATTATTTACTCAGAGATATCTCTCTCTCTCTTCCAAACCCAGGTTATTTAAATGTATGATATATATAATTAAAAATTAGTTCTTGAGTTATTACACTTAAGTAGCTTTATTTTTGAAAAATTAGTAAATATACAATTTAGTTCTTTTAACATACATTTTTTTATTACTTAAAAAAAAACTAAAGTATAATGAATCTGATATTTTTAAGGATTAATTCGTGTAGTTACAAGTTTTTATTTTAGGCTATAACAGAAAATTGTTATTCATTTGTATACTTAATTTTAAAGGGCACCAAATCTACAAGTTTGAGGAGCCAAGGGATGTCAGAGTAGTCCCATGTTTGTGGCATAGCTGGAAACGGCAAAACTTGAACACAGTGATCCGCTAATGAATCATAATTGTCATAAGAAGAACTCTGACGGAGTTTGTGTCCTTGTTGTCCCTTTTTCTTGGAATTCGTTTGCATGCGCAAGGATTGTCAGCTAGCATCCAAAAATCTAAGTTGATTGTCAGTCGTCTCATGACTACAATTTCCTAAAAAGATTATTAATCACATTCTTTTATTTATTTATTTATTTATGATGTGATTTTTTTTTTTTAAATCGTGGTTCAGTTGCATATCTTGCCTCAGCAGATCTTTGGGAAATCAACTTTTGGTTTATCAATGTGTTTGCTCAAGTGGTTCCCCATACACCTTGTGGATCGGTTTTTACTTCTAATGTCACATCTCATGCTTGGAGACACAGCTCAATTTGGACTTCATCGTCCCAAACTTGGTCCTCTACAGCTCAAGAACTTGTACGGCAAGACACCTGTTTTGGATGTCGGCACACTTTCTCACATCAGAAGTGGCAAAATTAAGGTTCCATCACCCCAATCGAATCCAAAAGCATTTTTCGTTTTGTTCCTTTGTCACAAAAATTATATGCCTTTTCTCTTTAACCGTCTTAACATTTTCTCTCCTTGCAATATACATACATAGGTTCGTCCGGGAATTAAACGACTGAAACATCATGCTGTGGAGTTTGTTGATGGCAAAGTAGAGAATTTTGATGCCATTATTCTAGCAACGGGTTACCAAAGCAATGTACCCTCTTGGTTAAAGGTGCTTCCTTTAATTCTTTGTTGCTAATAGGAAAAATATTTATTATTAATTTTTTTAACAAAAATTAAACGTCACATAATTAATTCCACGTGTTATTTTTTTATTGACTTGGAATTTATTATCATCAGGGCACCGACATGTTTAGTGAGAAAGATGGGTTGCCAAGAAAACCATTCCCAAATGGATGGAAAGGAGAAAATGGACTGTATGCTGTGGGATTCACCAAACGGGGCTTGCTCGGTGCTTCAATTGATGCAAAAAGGATTGCAGAAGATATTGAACATAGCTGGAAAGCTGTTGATGAGGCCACGCACGTTTTGGCCTTCACTTGTCCTTCACTTGCATGATGTGAGAAAGCTAAGTAATTAATATACAAATATATATGTTGTAGGATTAGAAAATGAAAAAGGATGGCTGCTTCACGTTGCCTTTCACACAATCCCTGCACTAAAATATTTTTTCTCCTATTTCATCACATCAGACTCAAAAGAAGCAAAGGAAAAAAAAAATATAAATATATATATATATATATATATATATAGAATGTGTGATTGCTATTTATCCACAAATTAGGAGTTGGGTTGATTAGTTGTTTGGGGATCTTTAGTATTTTTAGCTTCGTTTGAAATTATATTCTTGTCTGATAGATGTGTAAACCTTGTACATACATATATCTCCCTAGCTAGCTAGTTGAATATTTCGAGAGAGGGGTCTGCTTGGGTTTCCAATATCATGTCCCTTGTTAATGCTGATGCTGATACAAAGAATTTGTGTTGGATGTGAGATGTTTGTATAGAAATTACGAGGTGTTTCCATCAATTTGACCTTGTTCCATAAATTATTGATCAGACCACAGATAATTTCATATGCTTTCCCGATATTAACTTCTTATTTGGAGCGAGGGGACCAAAAGGAAAATCTTAATTTGATGGAAAACATTGGAAAGATCCATTTCAAAAGAAAGGAAAAAGAAAAGTCCCTTAGACAATAAAAAGGTCCCAATTCCCATGAATATGAAAGTGGTCCTCTGTTTATCTTAATATTGGAGGGTCACCTTTATTTAAGAGTATATTTTACGGGTTAAATGAATTGCTTTTATTTAATCATTATCTTCATTGCCCTATATTATTGCCAGGCCTTCTCATCGTCATAAAAAACTCGGACCACTTTGCCTCTCTGCAAACCCCGGAAAATAAACCTCTATGTACGCCACTAGGATGAACTGGATATAGGTCTAATTAATGTATGACAAGTTGGGGTTGAAAATTGAAGCCGAGCGCACATTTGTACCCCATACTTTAAAAATAAATAAATTAAAAAGCTTTGTAAAGACAAAAATGTAAAAAGGACAGCTGGAATTTGAAGTTGTAGTGAGAATATATAATCCATCGAACATATAAAGGTTTCCTCCTGAAATAATGTGAATGATGTAAAATAAAAATTATAAAAAATGAAGAAGATGAAAATTTGTGCCCAGAAATGTGTAAGTCACACTTTATAATATTTGCTCCCACTATATTTGCTAGTAGATATACAAGACAAATCGTCCCTAAAATTTATTCTAAATATTTTGAGATTGACATATAACAATTTCTGAAATCTTTCCTATAATACTTTAAGAAATTTTAAAGTAAAATTGAAATGAGGAAGAGTACATTGCTTTCTATATTTCTTATTATTTTCTAATATATCAAACTTTTTTTTATTGAAAAACATGAACAAATATAACTCTTTTAAAGAGTTGTATATTTTCTAATTAAAATTTAAATTTAAAAATAAAATTAGATTAAAAAAATAATCCATTGGATTTGTTTCAATCCAGCTCACATATACATATACTTAGTTTTCCAGGTTAGTGATTTCGAACAATCTCCCACTAAATTTGAAAATTATATTATCTTCTTTAATTGATAAAATTATGTATAAAGATAGATGTCTTTTAACTTGAATCGATTGTTAGTGTAAGTACTTCAAAATACTAACAAATTGATAGTTGCTTCGAAATATTAAATCATTCTTATGTTAATATTAGAAATACCACACATATAGTCTTATATAGAACTTTAAAGAATTTCATAAAAAATTCATAGCACTTAAAATGGTCATGTGTTTCATCCTAGGCATTTCATGAATATTTTTAAGAATTAATCTACGCAGCACCACTCCTTATTTTCATATAAGTGGAATTTCATTAAGTCTTAGGGTACATTTGGTACCATGGAAACAAGATTGATGAGAATGGAAATTTAAAAAAGAACGAAAAGGTGAAAAATGCCCTTTATATTCTTATTATCATTACTCAATAATACTTATTTTTTTAATTTTTTTTAAAGTAAATACATGAGTATTATTTTTTATCCCACCTATTTACTTTTTTTTTTTCTTTCCATTCTCTCAATCTTCTTTTCTACATTCAAACACAACCTTAATCTTTTTAGACTTTCCTAAATTAATCCATTGAGAAATTTGCTTACCTTGACCGCTTAAGTTCCTCTAACATATGTACTAGATATGGAATGGCTAAATATATTCTCTAATGCTCATAACCACTTATAAGTAACTAGTTTTTGCTTATTGAACTTCTAAACTAGATTTGGTCAAGTTAAAGATTGGGTTTCTATTGCTAATGACTTTAACTATAGGTTTTTAATACCATCACTTTCAAAACTTTTTTACAATTTCTTTTGTGAGTCTTTTTATAATCACATCTATCAAGTTATTACCTGGTCTTAGATATTAAATTGTGATTATAATTTCATATATCATTATAGTATATATTTCAAGCTATTATGTCTAAATATTTATTGAAGTTCACAATACATTAACCATATACTACATAAATATAGTATAAAGAAATGATTGGCCTTGGTTGTGACTACAACTGTTCACTTAGTCTTCAATCATTTGCCTCTTTGTTCATTGCTTTTACATACCATTAGTTCATTCTATATATGCCATGGAACAAGTTCTAGGAGTAAAAGTTTTCCTTTGAACATGGATATACACAAAACAAGACATAGTCTAATTCCATATGTCCAAGCTATCCATCTAATAAAAGTTTATCCTTCCAATATTACATGAAAGCATTTAAAATTTCATGCCTGGATTCAAATTCCTTTTAATATATCCTAGGACAATTCTTAACTTTTGATAACTAATGCTTACATATTTCCTTTTATCTTATAGTTTGTAAATTGTAAAATATATTTATTTTTAGTACAACTTAAACATATATATAGTACAAGAATTCAATGTCATCAATAGCATTAATCAAGCAATTTATCTAGCATTGTTTGATTTATTTGTGTGAAACATCATAAAGAATCTTCATCTCCCCAAAACCAAAAATTTTATAACCTTTTAATAACTTTAAGGATAATCTTCCAGGATGATTTCTACTTTAAATGTAAGAACATCTATATATCTTACAAAATTTTATATTCCATTTATGATAATATATACTTTCTATTTTATTCACACCAATTATCTGTATCAACAGATAGCCATTTGTTATATTTAAGCATAGAAATAATAAGAAAATTACATTAATCAGCACCATTTCTATTGCTTAGTTATATGTACTCATGAGGCAAATTAAACAAGATCAGCTCATCTAGTTTACTATTTGAAAATAGTTTTCACCATTAGAGATAATTATATTTATACCAAGCTTGCAATTGTAAATTTCACAAACAATATGCTAAACCAAAATCACAAGCATATCCAAACATTTAATTTTACTATTAGAATCTCACGAAATAATTATCATCCCTTCTAGTTAAAATTAGAATTTTTCAATATGTTATCTATCAATCTAATTAAAGTTAGGATTTTGCAATATAATTATCAACTATTCTAATTAATATTAGAATTTTCACTTGATAATCTTCAATCCCAAAAATATATAGATATCATCATTTGAGTTTTTCTAAAACCTATCTAATTCTCTATAACCAAATTAGATAAAGAAACACTCAAATATATAGATATATAATTATAAGCCTTGAAATATGAAGAGATAATAGAACACAAATATATATACAGTGAATCCTCTTGGCACTAGTCCATTTTCCTTGACCTTCTTTAAGACTCCTTCAAAGACATATTAATATTCTCCATTTTTTATATAAAAGTAAATCTTTCATAATGTGATACATCAATTTCTCTTGAATTGAAATACTCACAACATAATTATATGTATTTGTGTGTAAGCATATTTCAAGAAAAATCATAGACAAAAATAAAAAGAATATATTATCTCACCATGCCCATTCTTGTGAAGCATGCATAATCAAGGCAAACTATATGTTTCAAGAATTATCAGCATTAATCTTGTATGGGATATAGTTATTTTCAAAATTGAGTGTAGGAATAAAATGTTTCTAGATGATTTTATTCCTGTTACCATTTATATAACTTCTCAAGCATTAATTTATCAGTCAACATATGCTTGCAAATTTTTAAAAAATAAAATAAAACCGTCAATCCAAGGAAGCCTTCTGTCACATAAACAATATTATAATAATATGGTAATTAAATAACAAATCAAAGCAACCAGCGAATGAATCCTTTAAAAGACGTCAACTACAATATCATATATGATAGGAGGTTTATACATTGGCTTCGTCAAATATTATATAATATTTAAAACAATACCTTCATGGAAAGTTGCAATTGTTTGGTGTGCAAATGGCAAATTTGGTTTTTGCGCAAATTGCGACAATATCTTGCATCAAGGCCCCCATAATTCACTACTCGCAAATCCTAGAATTTCCAACACTGATTTAGATCTAGATATGTGGTATTTAGTAAGTAAATGATCGATGTGTATTTAGAGATATGGAGAGAAAATAAAAAATAAATGGAAAGAAAGGACGTAGACTCTATACACATTTTTACTCATTTCATATTTCCGCTCTTTTATATCACTTTTTCCTAAATGTATGATTTATTATTATCACAATCCGATGTGGCTGACGTAAATATAAACGGTTCAAATTCTGTGTCTTCTACAATTGATGAAAATAATTCCTACTTTATGTATGCAACGCAGTGACGGGGGGCTTGAAGGATCAATATTGCAGATATATGCCAAAGCACCATTATGACTCCAAGTTAACACCTTAAATCGATTGAATTAATTTTGTCTCCATCAAAACATAAAGTCCTTGTTTATAACCGTAGAAGTAGATTCTTGGGTCATTTTCATCTTCAACAAAATAAATATGCTACTTTAAGATTGTATAATACAAATTATAAAGAATGAAGAAGATAAAAATTTGAACTCAAAAACCTATGTAAATCACATTTTTTAAAAAATGATATTTGCTCACTATATTTGCCATTGGACATATGGCAAATTACACCTAAGAGTTATCCCAAGCATCCCAATAATGACAGACAAAGGCTTTTGGAATTTTTTTCTACAAAACTTTAAGAAGTTTTAGAATAAGATTGGTTTTAAAATAAGATTAAAAGGAGGAGGGATACATTATTTTCTATATTTATTAATATTTTTAATCTATCAAATTCTTTTCTATAGAGCAACTATGAATAGATAGAACTCTTTCGAAGAGTTCTTCTCTGATTATACTTTAAATTTGATATTAAACTCGAATTTAAAAATAAAAATCAAATTAAAAAATAATCCATTGAATTTGTTTTAATCCACTGCACATGCATACATAAATAACTAAGATATCTCCAATAAAAAAGAACCTCACTTGGTGTGTGTGTGTGTGTGTGTGAGAGAGAGAGAGAGAGAGAGAGAGAGAGAGAGAGAGAGAGAGATCTTTTCTCAAATTAATGATAAACTCGATAGTTCATACTAATCATTCAGGAAGCATTTTCAGTCTACTATAGCGGTGAATTTACTCTCTCTCTCTCTCTCTATATATATATATATATATATCTTAACTCCGAAAGTGATATTCTATTGCACAGTTTGGAGGGTTGTTTTTTTTTTCCCGATCCAATTTATGAGCTACCAATTGTAAATGAGAACAGGATTTTATTTCAATTAACTCAGAACTAATGCTCATATAGCAGGATGCTTATAAGAAATATCTAACATCTTCATATTCTTAAGAAGAAACCTTAATAATTTGTTCAAATTTTAAAATATCAGGCTAAAAATGCAAAATTTGAACTTAAAGAGTAACGCTATATTTTACCCATATATCAATATCAGAATATAACATAGTATATCTATCATCTTTAAATGATTTACACACATACACACATTAACAACCAGATAATATGTGATGCACATTCTTTTGACAATAAATCCATGTTATAGCTAGCCAATTACGAGTAAGAGTAAGTCGGTATAGCACAAGATATTGCTAAAAAGTGACATAAATCTGAATTGACGTGCAATTGGATTTTATTGAAAATGACAGTATTGTTAGTTAGGGAGGGTTTACAGAAACGTTATTGGTGTGTTTTATCCCGACCGATCTGAGTAGGTTCATGAGCTCTTACAAATCGAATCTTTAGTCTTTTGTTCTGAATGAGGACTACACACCATCCTTATTCCCCAACCCTCATATACACTATGAATATCACCATCAAAGGCAGGACCACAATACCCTTCCCTACTAATTATTGCCTAACCCCATCACATTTCTTTAATGTCATCCCTAATCTCTTCCCACCATCTTCATCTTCTTTTGACCTTTACCTTACACACACACACACACACACACACACATTAACTTCAAAATTGTAATTCATCCATATATAAAGAATTAAATTTATTTGGGTACTAAGATCGATTAAGACTATCTAGAACGGATGCTATCAAATTTTTGCAGCAGCTTGATTTACATATGGTGGATTAAAGCGACAGCCAACTTCAAACTAATTAAAAGGTTGAAAATTCTTTAAATCAAAGAAAGGGATTGATATATATATATAATTATGGAATCTTAAGACATAAAGAATATACAGCTATGAATAAGATAGTTACATTGCAGTGAGCTAATAAAGCTATCTATTGCAATAACTTGGTCAAGAATGGATGGAGATTGCATAAACTAATAGTTGGCCGATAAATTTGGACAAAACTTGAGCAAGGTTATTTAAATGTTTGCATTTAGATTTTTTCTTTAACAAAATACTACATTTGGAGAAATTTTTTGAAAAGGATCAATCATGTATTATTGAGTTGTAACAAATATCCATGTGTCATGTTTTATGATACTAATTATTTTAGATATTGTACCTAAATTTTCTCCATTAAATTTATTGTAAAATATTAAAATAGAGTTATGAAATGAAGGCAAGTTGGCCTTACGAGGGGTGGAATGGATATGACAATGCATGATTGTAGTGATGATAGTGAATGTAAGGGGAAGGTATAGCATGTCGTTGCAGGTGTAGTAGATCGTGACAAAGTTATTGGTGTAGCTATATATGAATATGATCGACAGTGATACTGATAATTCTGTGATTGTGATCGATATTGAAGGTGGGACTGGGGAAGCATGAGGATTCCAGAATAAGACAACCATTATAATGCGTCAACTACTTTTAGGTCAGTATATATATATATATATATTCTTTTAGAATTGATGCTGAAACCTAGAAAGAAAAGAAAAAAAAGGTAGAAGAGAACAAACACTTAAAGTGAATTAATTTATAAGTTGAAAGAAAAGAAGTCAACGATTTGGGTTTTTACACGCATCTTAATAGTTAAACTCTTAAAGAGGAACTTTCCCTTCTTCCACACCCTCTTGTTAAGGAGTAGGATTGGTTGTGATAAAGTTTGCTTAGGATAGCAGGTACATCAGCCTCAACCATCAACTAAGACATTGAAGGACTTGCGCTATACAATGTAGAAATAAATTATTATTTTGGTCCAGGTCACACGTGACACCACTGGTACGCTAGATGATCTTAACCCCTCCTTCGGCTTTCCTAATGTACAGGTACAAATGGTGCACATCTCATGAATCTGGACCATACATTTTGTATATTTACTGCCTTTAATACACGTGGTCCAAATATTGTATATAACCGTATGATTGGGTATTCTATATTTTTCTGCAGGACCATTGCCATTAGTTTTAGATGAGGAAATGCATCACCCCTGAGGGTGACTTTGGATTAATCATTAGATTCTTACATGCCTAACTATTTCGTGGAGGAATGGAATTTGTAGATCATCTTAATTCATTGCGTAGTCTTGTGTGTGCACACACACACAAATAGAAATGAATCCATTTATAAGTGCAATCTTGAAAATACAGTTATACGGTATACCTATAGCCCTATGGCTAGCTTGCCTGTTACACTTTTTTTCTTTTGTAACTCAACTTGCTTGTTACATTTGTCAGTTTGAAAGAAGCAATGGCTCACCACTATAGTCCACTCAAGAATGTTAAGATGCTTGATATAGTAAACAAGATTAACATATAGCTAGTACTATGCTTAGGAATCAATAATATAGATTGAATAATGTCAAAGAATTAATTATATGTTGGCTTCAGTTGTTCGTGGATGTGACAAAACAATGATGCTTCATTATTAGACATTGAGGTTATGACAAGACCATTGTGAATTGTTAGTTGGCCTTATAAGCGGGGTTATCAACTAATTATAGGACCGCAAACAAAAAGTTTGAGAAAAAATAAGAGGAAGCAGCAGATTTAGAGGGTTGGAAATTCGGGATAAAAAGGATATTTGTGTGTGGTGACTAAATTTCGTAGATGAAAAGGGCAAGACATGCAGGCGAGTGAACACGACGAGTCGTTAGAAGCATTATTCATTGGGAGATGACTATGGAAGAGAGAGCAGAGAGATAGTGAGTCATAAGAAAGGAATTTTGTAGATGGCTACTTCTCATCTTTCTACACTGATAGGGACCACCACTCTCAACTAGTTTGTCTTCTTCACCAATCCTCACTTCCCAAGTGTTCTGGGATTCCAAAACCAAACAGAGGTTGCACTTTCCACTTAATTTGCTCACTTGGTTCTTTTCTTCTGCTACGAATATCAAAAAATGGGTTTTAAACAAATGCTACATAACGTGTTTTTCTAGCTATTCTGTGTGAATGTGGTTAGCTTTTGCCACAATGGCTATGTGGGATTAAGTATCTTTCATTAAGTCTTGATTTCTCATGGAGGCGACAGTTGATCATGCAGCTCCAATGAATTATAAAGTTAAATTAAGGGTGGTAGAGCAATGAGAGGTCAAATGGGCAATGATGGTTAGAACAAAGAATATTCCTAAAAGACCTCTCTATAGAATCATTATTGTTACCTCTTTTGGGGAATCATATCCCTAGTGTTGCCTCGAGGGGGAGGCTTCAATTGGCACTTTTCCTAGTGCTAGTGGCATGCATCCACCCCATCTTCTTGGAATATCAATGGATACTTCTTGCTTTGCATCTCGCAATGGGACCCACTAAGCATTAGTGGATGAGAGAACCTGTGATGTTCTACTTTTTCCTCCATTAATTCTCAATTTCTTTAGCAATTCGAGCAACCACATGTATTGATTCTTACTCTCTGTATTTCCAATGGGCTTTGGACTATCCGCATCCTCAAGGACCAGCACAAAGCATGGTTCTCTCGTACAATGATATACCCAATCTAGATATTCACCAAGCAGATATTGTTATCGGTTACCAGCATACTTCATGGGCCAGAAAATCAGTCTCAGTGAAGCCTAATCAATGGGCTTCGTCTTGTTTTCCTATATATTGGTCTACATTGTGTGAAACGCCACATTGCCATGACCCATTTTTGGTCATGGAGGAACTTTTGTTCCAAAAAAAGGTCATAAAAAAAGGAAGCACAAAGCCTTAGAATTAGAGAGTAAAAAAGAGGCAAGATAAAATTAAACCCTTAGCATCATATTTATTTTAATCTTAAACATTAAGACTAATGTCATAAGTACTATAAATATATGGTGTACAATTTAATAACGAAGAAGTGAGATATTTTGTAATTAGGATATCCGATACAAATACCATAATAGACGTTAAAATTCAACTTTATGTCATTGTGGCAAATTTACATGACTGTAATATATTTTTCCTGTTTTGTCAAAGTATATCGTAGACAATTCCCAGCTTGAATGCTTATTATAAAAGATTTAGACTATATGCTTTTTAGGGTTGGTGACAAAAAAAAATCATATTTATGTAGAAAGTAAGCTTCTTTGTAAGAAAATAAATTAAGAGGAACTTTTTGTAATATATATATATATATATATAATACCACAAAAAAGGTGTAACTTATGAAATAAGAAATGTATTAGATATATTTTAGCCAGACTTAAAGAATGATTAGTATAATTTACTGCAAAATATGAAGATGTAGAAAGTAGAAAAGGAAGTAAAAGTAGAACTAATACCCTGTTTAGTAGCATGAGATAAAGAGAGATAGAGAAGAAATATTTTTCCACATTTTATTTGATAAATAAATTTTGTCCAAACATTAAAAAAGATAAGAAATTTATTTTCTTCATAGAAGTCCGTGAATCCAGACTAATTGTTATGTCTAATTTATGCAAAATCCATTACACTATTATTATCATTACTCTTATTTTTTTTTTTAAAGCAAAGGTATGAGAGTAATTTTTTTATTATTCTTTTTCATTGAAACACTTTTTTTAAAAAAAATCTCACCAAACATATAAATGGAATAGCATTCTCATTCATTTCTATATTATATCATATGTAATTTTTTCATTTCATTCACATTCTGATTCTCTCTTTATTTTTATATCTAACAATTTTGTGTATCAAATAAAAGATAAGATGTTTCGCCCCCACATTTATTAGCTCAATTAAGCACACCTTAGACAACAAAATCTCGAGCTATACCTTACGGGGGCAGGAGAATGAGGATTAACCTTTCAATGATATAGTTTAATACATATCATGGACGCTTCTTAATTATCGGTGGAGAAAACAACCAGATTTACAAATTACAACTTGAATTGGAGAGAGAATCTTTAAAGGAAAAGTTTCTTGTTTGGATGTGCCATTTTGCTAGGCAATAGTGGGTTAACTTTGTAGCTGAGTTCGTTTAGATGTTAGAAGCATTATCTTCACAAAAACTATAAGCTAAGAATCGAAGTTGTCAAACCTTTTTTTTTTTTTTTGGTAAAACAAAAAGAAAAGGCCAATAATCTTTGAAAATGAATCCTAATGTTTTAACTTTTAATGTCAGAAGCTGTTTAGTCTTATATCTTTTAATTTATTTTTTTTTCTAATTGTATAGGGTGTATTTCTTCATTAAATATAGGAGATGCAATTGATGGTGTTTTCTAATGTATCTTCCAGTCCTACAAATTGAGCAAAAAGTAATTTTTCATCTTGACATCTCAAGAGGTGCCAACCACAAAAGTATCTGAAAAGGAATTTTACATTAACAGGGTAATTGCAACTTCCAGAAAGTATTCTGAAATTTCTTATGCAAGTGTATGTGAAATGCATATACCTGTGCACATCATTCTTAATCACGTTCCTATATAAATACGTAAGAAAATATTTGCATTGATGAATGAATAATTGAAAGAAAATAAATTTAAATTATTTAAACACACCAAACATCTCTAATCATCCAGCGTCAATAAACAAAGAGAATCAATAAGCAAGAGGATTAATCATTTGAAAGGGTAAATTTAGAAATAGGAGCAAAGAACTCAGAGTATATCTGCATGAAGAAGTTATCCACAATTTCAAGATATGCAGGGCAAGTGAGCCTAGAATAGTAATGAAGAACCTCTTCAATGTCCAGCACATAATCCACATTCCCCATATCCAGCATCTCCAGCTCCCTCAGCTTTCTTTCCACCACACAGTTTCTCTCTTCTCTCGCACCCATACTACTCAGTGAGGAATCTTGATGGCTTCCGTTTTGATGGGAAATCATGTTCCTCTTACTGTTTTTGATGCCGTATTCCTCTCTTTTCTCCATCTGCTTCTTCTTGTGTACAGGATTTCCAACATACACCTCCTTTTCTTTGCCTCTTCTCTCTGCCGTTTCTTTTTCTGAATCCCATTGTTCAGTATTGAATTCCTCCAATTCTTTATGACTTTGATTGTTGTCCAAGTGCATGAGAGTAGGTGCAGAATAAGGGAAGTGGTCATGGGGAGGTATTTTAGGAAGCCTATGGTAGCCCGTGGAGAAGAAAGACTTGAAGCTTTGAAGGGTCTTCCGGAAGAACTTCTTGGTGTTGGAAATGGAGTTTCTTAGCAGCATTGAGAATGATTGGCAATGATAGTATCAAACTATGAATTGATGGTACTGTTGTGCAGAGAAGAGACAAGAGAATAAAATAACGTACCTTAGTGTAAGGATTGTGTCTATTTTTGGGTTGTAGTTGTAGATGATGGATGATCTGAGTGAAGATTTCTTTATACAGAAGTCAGAAGAAGCAGAGGAGCCATTAAAGTTTGCTTTAACTTCTCTTTGTATGAATGGAAATCCAATCCCTTTTTCTGTCTGTTTTGTCTTCACAGGGACCCCACAAGGCCTCAAACTCCAAAGTTCCAAACCTTGGCGTCTGTCTCCCATTAATTTTAAATGAATAAATTTTTAAGTTTCGTTGCTTTTACTTTTGAGTTCTGATTATGAAGGTGGGAGTTGGTGTGTAGACTCTTCAGGAGAATGAAAGGAGCGGGTGGTTGGTTGAATTGGGCCTTTCTTAAGCATTTATGCTTCTGTATCATCACACACCTTTTTCCTAATCACTGGTCAGATTGATGATTGATTTGCTTAATTCACCATGCTACGGACGTATACAGATACAAATAACTTGTGTCTAACTATCATTTACTTTCACAAGTATATGAAAGCTTCATAAGTATTGAATATATATATATATATATATATATAAATGACGACCTTGAATAGAAGTTTTGAATGGCATCAAGTCACTGTGGTTTAATTTCCAGGAAATAAATGCGCGTTGTCATTGTAATGTATGGTCAATGGCGATACAATCAAGAGTGTATATGTTAGAGAAGTTGGACCCACAAGACTTGAATTGTACATTGCATTACTTTTTTGGAAGAGCCAAAAAAGGGAATAGTAGTATAGATGAGGAAGACAGTGATACACCAGCTAGAGATCACAACTGGGATTCTGGCGAGGGTGAGCCCGACTAACCAACTGTTACGCCAAATCTGATAAGGATAGTTTCCCACAAAGGAAGAAGATATGCTTGTGCTTATCTTTCTTACAAATATGAGTTGGAGGCCATTTTCACTGTAGGTAGCTAGGAATGGGAGGAAAAAAAATATAGGTCTAGCTCATCAGAGAGCTCGGATGTCATAATAGAATTAATTGATAATTTATATATTAATGACTTGCATCTTTAATTTACAAGGTTGATATATATATATATATATATATATATATATATTAGGCATACATAAATGCTACCTTACTAAGAAAAGATAAAATGGATTTTTTAAATAATATATCTTATGTTATAACTAGTTATAAAAAATTTGTGGAGATAATAAGATAGGAACTTGAACGGGTTGAATTTGTTCCAACTAAAGTATTTGAATTAGGTGAGATAACGGTGGTGAGTAAGACTTGAGGAGTGATTTGTAGGGAGGTAAATTTTGATAAAGTTTTTACTGTGTTGATATATGGTAGTTGTTGATGACGATTTTCTATTAATATGCATATCCTTGTGTGAGATGAATTTCATATTACTGTTAAGCAATAATATAAATAGATCCTTCCCCCTGCTTCTTGTCCCGGGGGGTTTTTTAAAATAATCTGTTTCGTAAAAAAAAATAATAAACAATAAATATACTAACATATGTTGTCTATATACAAATATTAACAGTGTTATGTCACGTAATTCGTAAAAATCGCACTGTTCGTATGAATTTTTATATAATATGTTGATTTGTTCAAATATGTTTAGCATTAAATGCTCCTCAAAAAAATTATTTTGATTAAGAAAATGTTTGAAGGATTAAATGACCTTATCTTTAAAGAATTAAGTTCAGGCAAAAGTAACTTTTTTCTTTCAGAAACTAAATTGAAAAACTTTATCTTCAAAATAACCAAATTATAGAATAATAATGATTGTTTAGAGACTGAATTTTTATTTTATTTTATTTTAAACCATATTTTTATTCTCAGCAATGAGCAAACTATAGAACTTGATTACTGCATTAAAAACATGTGATTTTGTTGTAAAATTTATTACATAAACTGCAAGTTTTTCAACCTCGTAAGTTAATTTCTGAAGCATAATTTTTCCAAAGCTTGATGTTAATGTCACAACAGCTTTCAACTAAGAGCATGTCAAATTTGGCGGGTTTGAATTCCTGGATTCATTGTTTGAGGGCTCCACTCAAGAAAGATCCCTAAATTGGCCTAATCAATTTCAAACTCCACGTTTTGTTTTTAATCTTATCCAAGCACACCGTCATTTGTTGTATTAAAGATTATGTAGGTAGTTTTAACTTTATTCAACTTCATGATGGAAGGTCAATTATTTTTATGAGAAATTTAAAACTCGCTTTGCAACTAAATGTAACTCTCCAACAGTATAAATGCCTTTTTTGGAAGCAGCCCAACTGAAACGGATCAGATCCTCGTAAGTAAATGTACGGCCCTCTTTGGTTACCATAAGAAAACAGAAAAAGAAGTGGAAAGTTTTAACAATGTTTATTACATCTTTATAATTATTATTTAATAATATTTACAATAAAAATTTATTACATCAAAATTATAAAAATATTATTGTATGCTAAATGGGGTAGTAAGGTATGTATTTAGAAAAATATAAAGAGAAAATAGAAAGTGAGTGAAAAATAAATAAATTTTATCTTTTTATATTACTTTTTTTTAAATGTACAATATATTATTATAAAAGATCACAATTTTACTAAAACACCGGACCTTAGTTTGATGAGAAGGACATGTTGAATTGGGTAGCCCAAGTGTGCATCCTCTGAGCCCATGAATAGAAATCAAAACCCAAAACACTTAATTGGACTAAAATCCTATTTCAGTCCCTTACAAATTGAATTTTTTTTAATTATTTTAAAACAAAATATCTTCTCAATTTAATCATTTATGTAACACTTTTATTAATTTGGCTTCCTGTAAATGAAACTATTATCAACAACATCCTTCTTTTAATTTACAATTAATTGAACTTACAATCAATCTACATATTATATAATGATAATTAAGTGATAATCTATAAAAAAAAATTATATACAATTTTTTATATTTTTATAATCATAAGTATATAATTTTTCAATTGAGTTATATATTTTTTATGTTATTATTGAAAAATTATATTTGTTATATTTTAATTAAAAACCATTATAGCAAAGATATGAACAATTGCATTCAAATATAATTATAAAAATAGTGTTACATGTTATCACAAATATTAGTATCCTTTACCAGATTAACAAAAAAATATTATTAACATGACTTTATTTATAAAGATCAAATTAAAAAATAATCACATATAGAAATTAAATTAAGAAGATAATTTGATGATGGACTAAATTAACAAATATTTTATCTATAAAAATGTAAATTGAAAAAATATTTCTATAACAGAGATAAAATAAAAAAAGCATCTTATCTTGGAGGACTAAAATAAAATTTTAGCCCACCTAAGTTGATTGCCCTTTGTAATTGCCAAAAACTGAAATGCACGTATTAGAATGCGTGCCCTGAAATAGAGAGATATTTGGGGCTCAAGAATCCAAAAAATGCGATCATAAATGAGGATGGTAACCAAACAAAGACACAGTGGCATTTGTGCTGTGAAACAAAACATTCTTTAAAATGCTAATTCTTGCCATTTGAGGAAATACCTTGGCTGTCGAAGCTGTCAACAAATGAAAGTGACGTCCTGGATTGCCACAAAAGGCCGACTTTCGCCTCCGTTTCCGCTGCTATAAACATGGCACCTCACAAATTTCCATCTTCTCTCCTCCTCTCTCTCTAATGTCACGTACCCATCATACTTCAAATTTTTTTATTAATAAAAATCTCAAATGATCAAAATATTTAACTTTCTAAGAGGTCCCAAGCTAATAGAATTAACTTTTCTACAACAACGCTCCAATACTTCCCCCACTTTCCCATTTCCATGTGCTTTCACCTTCCCGTTTCAAATTTTAAGGAGCGCAAGTTTGTTTGACATGGACTTTTCATCCTACTAATTTGACGTTTCAGCTTCAATCAGTACAATGAAATGCGAAGCATCCTGAAATTTCTTTTTTTTTTGGATGTAAATGTAAGCGTAATATTTTATATGGGAAGAAAATAAATCAAATACTTTAAGATTTTGAATTAAGAAATGTTATTAAATTTATAAATATAATCTTTTGCAATGTCTAATAAATGACGATTTTTCTATCACACATCCATACTCAACAATAACAGCAGAACCAATGATTTGACAAAAAGTGATATTAAGTTTAGGAGTATAATTTTTCACAAAGCTCATCCCTGCACCGTTAAACATGCTAATTCAAAACTAGAGGGAAGATCTCAAAAAACATATTTGTTACAAGGTAACATTATCCACAGAATTACTCATTCTTCTTTTATGCCGGAGACAATTTGATATTACTAATTAAACTATGTTCTAACTTATCTGTGGTGCCCTTGTAATCCAATAATTTGTTGAAGCTGCAGCCTATAGTCCCATCAGAATCCAGCATATCTTTGGGTTGTCATCATTAGAATATGGACATGAGCATTCCAAGCTCCTTCCTGGCAACTAGTACTTGAATATATCTGGAGTTTGAATTGTATAGAACAGACAAACAAGGTGATTACTAAATTGAACGATGTTTGATGGTAGGGGGTGCGTTTGTTCTGTCCTTTCTTGCTTACTCAGAGATGGACTGCTCACTGTATTGTTAGATGAATTTGGTCAATAATACAACCTAACAACATGTTTTCCACCTAACAATGATATATATATTTTGTCTCTTTTCTTTGACAAAGAGTATGGCATTATTGTGTTCTTTTCTTCACTTCCTTTGGATGCAATTTTCCTTTTCAATTTTGTTGTCCACTCGCATGGTGGCCATATTTGACCAAATTATTGACATCTGGTTGTCTTTATGTCCTAAGGAAACCCATTTGGATATGTTCAGTGGATCTTAATACCTTGAGTACTGCAAGAAGATAAGAAGGGGGGGGGGAGAGTTCAGAATTAAGATAACAAAATTTTTAACCAGATCGATCTAAAAAAATAAATGGGCCTAATTAATTATTGAAAAGAATATTTGTCACGCCCCTTGTCCCTCCAAGAGAAGGGAATGACCAACACGAAGGATCTATATGAAGCCTTTATCTATAGCTTGGTTTGCTATGCTAAGACAACTTTTAAGAGGCCCTACCAATTAGCAGTACGCTAAATTAAAATACTGCCTTGCTGGATATATAAAATGTACTTTCTTTTAGGCACTAGCTTTTTATAAAAATTTCGGCAGAGTGCCCCCTCTAAATAGGACATCCCAAAATTTCTACAAACAGCCAGAGATCAATAAAACAACAACAGAGAGCTCTGCTCTCTTTAATCCAGACAACAAAACATCAATAAACCCAAAAATAGGGAAGGGGAAAAACGAACCTACATCCATTTGTCCTACTCACAAGATACTTTACAAAATAAAGTCCAAATCATTACAACAGATACCCAATTCAAAAGAAAAACTAGTCGAGCCCCTAGTTCCAAAAGGGAGGCTCACCACCACACACCTCAGCCCTGAGATGAGGGAGGCGGATCAGGTCCAGAGGCGCTATCTGAAAATTTAGATTTGAAAGGGTGAGATAAACTCAGTGAGCAGATAATAGATTTCAAAATTTAATTCAAGATTCATAATCAATAAATTAAAGTGTAGGAAATTAAACCATCCCGCTTTACCATTTAACAAATCCCACAACCTGTCATATGAAAGAGGACCCATTTAGGCCTGAGTTTCTTAGTGTGGTCTCCTGGTGAAGGTTTACCCCCAGGTCAGATTAAGTAGAGGTTACACCGTGTTAGCAGCTCCTTTCCCCGTTTCACTCAGGTGGCTTCGCTTAACAGGCAGCCCTTTTTTTTTCTACCTTTCTTATTCATAGATCATGATTCCTCTATTCCGGGGGCGGCTTCACCTCGTTGGCAGCCCTTACCCGCCTCACTCGGGTGGCTCCGCCTAACGGGTAGCTCATTTTCCACCCAGATTCCTTTGCAACACTTGACTTGGTCTAATGAAGGACAATAGCATACACTCATAGGCGAGACACACCCAGACCCAAAATTCTAAGTTCGCATACCTATGTATGTATATATATAGAGATACGTCATTAGCCAAATACCACTATTTAATATATTTTTTTTTTGTTAATGCTTTGCTTATACAAGGAAGTTGAATTAAAAGAGATCAAACTTGTTCAACCAACAGCAAATAGATCAATCAATATCAACGCCTCAAATTATAATATATATATATATGTAAATATATATTAACAACTCATTAGGACCAATGGTAATAAAAATAATGAAGAGAAAGTAAACACACAAATACAAGTAAGGATAAGACAAAAATAGTTAAATACCTAAGGTTTACTCCTCAACAACTTCTCCCTTAATTTAAAGTTATTGCCAAGAAAACAAGCCCACACATACACACAATATATATATATATATATATATATATAGCTACTAAGCAATATTCTATCCCATTCAGAGCAATTTAAGCAGAAGGTAATAGTATTAAGAGTGATGGTGACCGTAAGTGCTTTGAAATCTACTATTTACTCACCGACAGTGTCCAACGCTAGTATGCTACTTGTTTCTCCTTAAAAGTTTGGTTTCCTTCACTGCCAATGCTCATGGAGCTTCCTGGCAAACACAAACCCACCAAATCATCACAGAGGTTCATGATGATTACCCTTACATACTTATAATTTCATAACAGCCGCTTAAACAATTTTTATTCCCTAAACCACACTCACATGCGTACAACAACCCTTAACTTGAATCCTCCCATATGAATCCTATTTCATAATTTAAATTCATACGTCATTCTAAGGGAGTAAAAATTAAGGATTTATGCACATCCAACGTAGTTAGAAAGCCTCAAAAATAAAATCCCCCTTCTTTGCCCTCTATCGGCCAGCCAAGCCAGAGAAGGAAGGATCTTACTATCCTTCTCATTCTTTAGAGCAGGGATGGGCCGAAACGGAGGGGAATGGCCGAAATTCATGAGATTAAAGCAGAACACAACAACAAAAATGAAGGAGAGGCGTGTGAGAGACGGGAGGCAACTCACCTAAACTGATGGCATTTCTGACTTGCTGTCTCGCATCGCCGGACCTGCAGCAGCAGCGAGGGAGCTGGGAGAAGCTCCTGCGACGCCGGCGAGGGTCCTTCAATGGAGGAGAAGCGCTGACAGCTCGAAGGAGGAAGCTTGCACGCGTCAGGGAGAAGGAGAGAGCAGCGACGATGGAGGGAGCTCGAGAGGTTCTGTGCAGCGCCGGAAATCGCTTCGCCAGTGAGGGAGAGCGCTGCACTCTACGAGGAAGAGACCCACGAGCTCACAGGAAGGAAGGAGGATGCGACGGAGACCAGGGAACAGCTACCGAAAGGAAGGAGCAGAGAAAGATAAGAAGAGACGAAAAAAAAGAAACGAGGGTCAGAAAAGCAAAACGGACAAAACGCTGAAAGGAAAAAAAGAAAAAGGAAAATAATAATAATTAATTTTATAATAAAACCCCCCTCCAATTTCTCTTTTTTTTTCTCCGGTTCTTATAATATTTGACTCATTTTTTAATAAAATGTACTTTCGATATATTTATATTTATGATTAACATAATGTATTTATTTTTTTATAAATTGAATCATTGTGTGCAATTGAGACATATCTAGCTGCACGTTGGCTTTGTAACTAAGAAATTCATAATTGAAATTACATAAGAGGAAGGGACATACAAATATTTGCATCACATGGGAATCCTCCTCCATCTCAGATGAGATGAGATAATGAGAATAGTATATTTCGCTTGCACAATATTGCTGTTCTTCTTCCACTGACATTTTCATTTTTTGGCGGAAAGCTTCTTATATCTGACCACAGATTAGACAGCTCATAAAAGAATATAGTGTTTGGGTTTAATAAATTTCCCGTTTACCCCAAAAATAATTGAAGAAATTAAATAAACACAATTTTTGAAACTCATAACAATTGGAAAATGAATATTTCTCCGAAACTCATTTCAACAAACTAGCTGATGGTCAGATATCATTCCAGACATTGCTCAAATAAGCCAAATTTGTTTTCTTCAGTTTGCCAATATGTAGTGCATCTGACCCTCCATGATCCATATTACTTAATCAAAAACACATCTCACTTTCCATCACCCAAATAATAATAATAATAATAATAATAAAGAAAAGAAAGAAGCAGATCTCATCATCTTTAGGCCTGGCTTGGTTTGAGGGGAGGGGCCTCCCCTTATTTGGCATGTGTTTTTGAATGGGAGGGGAGTCTCCTCTTCTTTCAATTTAGAGGGATTGGGAAGAAAAGTTAAAAAAAAGACCAAAATACCTTTATCTTGATTATTATTTTTATATTTTATAAAATTTTTATAAATATGATTAAAGAAAAATTTTAACTTACCAATTAATATAGGTATATTGTCATATTAAGGAAAAAATAAACATGTCAATGTTCCTAACTCAAATACATTCTAATTTCATGAAATAAAATATATTAAATTATATATTTGTTGAAATAATTATTTAATTAGTTTTATTTATTTACAAATTTTTTTAAATAATTATAATTATAAATAATTTTTTATATTTGTTTAATTTGATGGTAAAAATATTAAATTTTTAAAAATAAAAGAATAATTAATTATATTATCATTACGGAGTAAAATAGTATATATATTATTATCTCCCCTTCTTTCCCTTCCTGAACTAAATAATATATCTCCCCTCCCCTCCCCTTCATTAAAATCCCTTCCCTTCCCTTCCCTCCCTTCCTTTAAACCAAACAAGGCCTTAAGAAGGGTTCCGAGATGAAGGTAAATTTTCTAATGATAACCTACTAATTACAGCGAAGAGCAAATCAACCTTGTTTTTTCTTGGGGACTTCGGAAAGAGCAATCTTTCTTTTGTTTGTATTCTTTTGGTGCATCCGGAATAAAAGAAAAATTTAGTTTCAATTTAACAACACAGGAGAATGAGACAGCTCGTGTTTTCAAACCTTTTTTCTTCAAATTGAGCAGAGCATCGCATTCCCATCTTTTCCGAGTTCAAAAGTCACATACAGGACACATCCAAGACCTTGTTTTTCATTTCCATCAAGCAATTTTTCTCAGACAAAATATCTCTTGAAAGTCTTATTAAAAGCAAAACAAGACAACTACTCTTTTTTTTTTTGCAAAGTTCTTTTCATTGTGTAGCTATCATCAGACGGGAAGAAAAACAGTACAAGAAACAAAAAAAGGAAAATCGCATGGGAAGAGAAGAAAGATTAATTAACGTCTAATAGAAGAGAAGTAACTTCGATTAGGTAGAAAATGAAGTATTGTACATGCAAACAAAGTTAGAACCTACACTATTTTCCGCAGAAACAATTAAACAAAGCACAATGAACAGAAAGGGTCGCTCTTTTTTACTTTCAAATTTTAAAGCCAGTCAGAGAAAAGAGCATCATAAATCTCTGTGAATACTTCGACAATGATCTTGTGATGATGGCATGAATTCAGAGACAAAAAACACTGCAAGAGATTCTCCAAATCCCTGGGTGCAAATATCTGTTTCTCAACTATCATTTCGACCATTGACGTCCGGAAATCATTGTAAGGATCACTTGAACGCTTCACTACGGCGAAGGTATCCTTCACTTTCCCCTGCAACGGCAGAACACCCATTTCAGAACTCCGATTCTTAGAACTGACCCCACTGCCGTAGTGCCTTTTTTGGCGAGAACGATGCCGCTGGCGACGAGACCGCGAGGAATCAGACGAGGTGCTTTTAGAAGAGAACAGAGTCTCTGTCTCATAATCTCCGTCGCCGTCGTCTTCGTCGTCGCTGCTATACCACCAATTCCCGCCGAAGTCTGTGTCTTTAGTGCTATAGCTAAATGGGGTCGTCTCTCTGTGCTTAATTTTCATCTGGGTATTGTTCTTCTTCTTCTTCTTCTTTTCCTCCGTATTCTTCTTGTTTCTTGCTGAATTTTTCACTTTCTCAGTAAAACCAAACTCATTTTCGTAGATTGGAGAAGCAGGAAGGCAAGGCCTACCATTGCGATCATCCCAGATGAAGGGCGATGCGAGAGAATCTTTTGTCGACACGAAGCATGGACCGTCGAGAGTTTCTGATGTTTGGAAGCCTTTGGGTGTGAAAATAGAAGGAAAGGGACGAACTTTAGGGGACATTGGTTCGATGAGATGGAAGGGTGGTTGGTTGCGTGGGGTAAAGACCGCTTTTTCCATCACATCAGAGAATTTGCGGGTCCTGCAAGACCCGAATGAGGATCTGAACATGCGAGAGATTCGCATTTTGAGTCGGTTTTCCATTTCAGGCAGAGATAGGAGCGGCAAAGATGGGATTTTGAAGGAGAATGGCTGTTCTGTGGAGACAGAGGGGAGAGATATAAATGCATGGGGAGAAGGAAACACTGTGGGAGTCGCAATGTCAAATTAATAATTTTATAAAAAAATAAAAGGTTTTTTAAATAGAAGTTTTTGATATGCAACTTTATGCTGTTTTTTTCGGTCTTTATGCTGTTTTTTTCGGTCGTCGTCTTCTTCGTCCTGATTGACTGAATGGATTAATTAAGGAGAGAAGCTTTCCGAGGCCCCCAAAAAAAAAAAAAAAAAAAGAAGAGAAGCGTTGATTTATTAGTGAACACCTATAAAATACTACTAATTGACCTTAGGGGCAGAACTTTTCCCCTTTCTCTTTCTATTTGACCTATACAACATGAAAAAGGTTTCGAACTCCAAAGACATCGAATCATGGAGATTAACTTTGTGTGAAAATTTTTTTAAAAAGCACAAAACTGCTTCTTACACTTTAGAATATTTGAAAATAGTTTGCTAAACTCTTAAAATTAAAAAAATAAATTTTCAACTTTCACATTTTAATAACTAGATTCCTTTTGTTTATTTTACTTTTAACATTATTATTTTATATACCACTTCAGATTCTTCTATAAGTGATTTAAGTATGTAGCAAAATTTTATTTGTTTCTAATGTTAGCATATTAATTTAAGGTGTTATGGAAGATTCTAAAGTGATATATTAGAGATGAAATAAATAAAAGTCCGTATTTCAAAAATTATGATAGTTGAGAAACTATTTTCTAGTTTTGAAAATTAAAAAAATTATTTACAAATAACAAAGTTTAAAAAATATAAAAAAAATTAATCTGATGAAAAGTGATGGGTAAATAAATTTAGAGAAAATTATATTCAATGACTCATATTATATAAACTTTATAATAAAATATTTTAAAAATTAAAATTATCATTAAAAATTATTATTACTATTAAATTTTTAAAAATGTATTATTGAATATAAGAAATTGTTAAATTTTTTTATTAATTTTTTATATTTAATAATAAATATCTTAAAATTAATATTAATGATAATGATGAATTTTTAAAATAATTTTAATTTTTAAAGCCTTTCAATTTTATTTAATATGTATATTTAGATGCAATTTTTTCATGAATTTAATGGTCTTTCGGTATAGTGATTACAATTACAATATAATTAATCTGCAGTGTACGTTTGGTCCGGGACATACAAGGTGGCAGGGGACCAGGATCTTGAACCTAGTGGTGTTTGAAATTCAAATAGGAGAAAAAGAAAGTCCGTATTCCCTAGTAATTAACAAAAATACATAAAAGAACATGCTATATTAGCATAGCCTTTTTCAATAACAGCGCAAGCATCTTTTCCTAATCTGTGATGGTCTCACAGTACAATCAAACCCTTTCCTTTCTTTGCGTAAAAAGTAATATGATTAACCTAAATTCAAAGCTTTCCCATAACCTATCTGAGTTAGATTTTTCAGTTTTTTTTAACACAGTTGAAAAAGAACAGTATTATGATATTACTAGATAATAGCAAGCCAATTAATTCTTAAATGACATATTGTCGACCATGATTTATAGTCTATGATGATTATTATCTATTAATTAGTGATGGGAATGGAGAAATATATACATACACACAACGGGATGATTTATGTCTGTAGGTACTATGCTAAAGTAGTTTTAAATAATTGCTTGTCTCTCTCCTCTCAAAGAAAAAAAGACAAAAATAGTTCTTATTAAAATTAGATTGCTTTAGGCAAAGGAGTTTCCCCATTTTCATGCAGTGCCTCTTTGCAAAACTCAATCGCTTTCAGAATATGCTTGGAAAGATAAATATATATATATATATATATATATATATATATATATATAGATCAAATATGCTTAAATATTTGAATTCAATGGAAGGATCACCAGGCAGTCCCCACTACTTTTTAGTACCTATGCCTATGTTTTGTATAATTACTTATAATTAGTTGTTGAACAGTGACTTTTTACCATATCATTTGAATTATTTACTTTAGATAGAATAGAGAAAAAAAATTATTAAACGAAGATTATATATTTAAGTTTCTGACAATGTGTGAAGTAGAGACCAATAAACTTGAAACTATCGTGCAAAGCGGCAAAACAGCAAGAGCGGGCTTGGAGAGTGGCTACCAATATATTTTCACAGTTTGTCTAAATCTGAATTTAGAAAGCAACAAAAGGTGATAGTGCATGTTTCACGAATATATATAAAGTGACAGAAATGGCGGAGATGAACTTGACTTGGAGATTTGAGATATGAATAATTCTACTGCTGTAAGTTGTCACATAATTCCAAAGGCAAGATTAGAGGTTTTAGGTCCATGGCTACATCATCAAAAAGCTGTATCTTTAGGGAGTATCGCACTACACTTGCCCTACAAATTGAGGGTAATAATCCCATTTACTACCCTCAAGCCTGGATCCCATTCTAAACATTCAGTGAAGGCTTGTCTCTCTGTATGTGAATTCTGAGAAGCATCTTTTAGTTCTTGGAAGCTTCCAAGCTCATAAAGACACAAACAAGAGAGCAAGCGTAACCCTTTACTTAAAATGCCCACCAAGAAGTAGGAGGTACAGTTTGTGATAGCTGGAGTCAGCTTTTGAAATTGAGAAAATTGCATGGATTTCTTGCCACACTCACTGCTCTCATCTGCTCTGCTAATCATTATATTAAAAGCCTCTGAAAATCTCAGCTCCCCATCTTTGTTACCTTCTGGGTTGTCCATGAAGACAAGGAGAGGTTAGTGTTCGAAACTTGGATCATGATGCATGGCCCTAATATAGCAATAATTTTTTTTCTATGTATAATTTTGTGATAAGAAATGTAGTCGTTAAAGTAAGTGTTCGAAATAATTGAATAAAGAATTCCTTGATATACCTATCTGTGAGTTATAAAAGAATTTATCTTTATCCTTGAGTTAATGAAGCTGTATTACTGTTGTCGTAAGAGACAATGGCATTGAACCAAAATGGGTGTGGGATCAAAAATATGGATGCTGATGGTTCATAAACTATTTGAAGTTTGAATTGAAACAAGCATGCAATCAGAGCAGCAGAAACCGCTGAAAAAGTGAGGGCACTAACACATTCACAGACGGTACAAACCAGTAATCTTACAAAGCTCAAAGAAAATCTAAATTCTGAGGATCTGCACAAAAAGTTAAAGTAACCGCAATATAAGAAGTGACTACACCTTTTGCACTATGTGCTACATTAATGTCATTATCAAGCGCCACGTTGGTGGTGACCACCCTATTTTTCCAGGCACTTAGCCCCACCCCTGGCTCTAGAGTAATTTTCCGTTTTAGTATTTTATGGTAAGGTGGTTTTAGGACAAGCTCCCATGCACTTCTATTAATCTGTTTTATTGGATCAATTAAAGACATATCATTCCCATTGAGACTAGACGATCCAACGGCAAAAACTTAAAAAACAAAAGTTTTGTTGTTTGATACATAAAATTATTATGTTTAAAATAGAAAAGAATAAGAATGTAAATAAAATGGATGACAAATGTCTCTCGTGCTTTTACAATAAAAAAAAATAATACAAAATAAAAACTGTTGAATTATAATAACAAAGCATTGCAAGAAAGATTACTTCTATCTTTTCCTTTACAAAGATATAATAAGCATTGCAAAAAAAACTTACCTCTGCCTCTCACTCTTACAACTAGACGGCCCATTAGAAGAATAGATAAAAAGAAATAGACAAAAAGGAAAAAGAGAGAAAATTATAAGAAAATATTTCTTTTCTTTCCTACCTATCAATTCTCCTTACGGGAACAAATAATGGATAGATGGATTCTTGGACCCAACACACAACCCAAAAACAAAATAAAATAAAATAAAGAAACAATGGTTCAAACGTGCAATTCTAAATGACTTCCATTTCGGTTGCAGTATCATGAGTAGGTTTCTTTTTATCCTCAAATAGAGTCTCCATTTCTTCCAGGCTCTTGCCTTTGGTCTCTGGTATAAATACATAAAAGAATAGGGTAGCCACCACCATTATCCCTGCCAGCACAAAGAACATTCCTCCAAACGTTATCTTCTTCGAGATGGTCAAGAACGTCATTGACACCACCCCACTCACTAGCCTATTCACTGAAATTGCAATGCTCGAACCTTGGGCCCGTACCCTCATTGGAAATATCTCCGATGAGTAAACCCACGTAATGGGCCCAAGCCCAATAGAAAAGAACGAAACGTCAGCACACACTGCCACAATACTTAACACAACAGCCCAAACGGGCTTAGTGGTTGACTTCTGAAGAAACATTGAGCCCAGGCCCAGCCCAGCTAGAGAAATCGCCATCCCAGACGAGCCCAACAATAACAGGGGTCGTCTTCCAAACTTGTCCAAGTACAATGCAGAAAGCAACACAAATGAACTTTTAGCGAAGCCCATAATCACGTTAACGCCAAAAAGCTTCTTCTTGTTGTGGATCCCGGCGGCTTTGAACACTTCCGGGCAGTAGTATATAACGGCGTCGTTTCCGGAAGCCTGCATGAAGAAGTTCATTCCGATGGCGGAAACCAGCATTCGACGAATCGGAGGAGAGGGTCTTAGCAATAGCTCCTTCCAGACACCGTCCCCGCGAAAATTCCCGTCGCCCCCGGTGACCAACGACGCCGCTTTGGAAATTTCTTGGAGTCTCAATTCGGCTTCCTCCGGCGACGCTGAGGTCTTCACAAGAACCGCTTTTGCCTCCGAAACCCTTCCTTTCATGGCGAGCCAGCGAGGAGATTCCGGCATGGCAATGACGCCCAAACCAATGGCGATTGCGGGTACGGCGGCGAGGCCGAGCATGAGCCTCCATCCCAAGGGTTGAGGAAGACCCGCGAGGGAATAGTTGATTATGTAGCCAAGCAAGATGCCGAGAGTGATGAAGACTTCGGGAAGGGAGGTGAGGAAGCCGCGATTCATGGCGGGTGAGATCTCGGCGGTATAGAGAGGGGCAATCATGAGGGCGTAGCCGACGCCGATGCCGGCAACAATTCGGCCGGCCAAGAGGACCGGAAAGGAAGGGGCAAGACCCATTAAGAGGGCACCCAATAGAAATGTAATAGCGGCGAGCACAATTGTGTATCGCCTTCCAATCCAATCAGAGGTTCTCCCAGAGGCAAGCGATCCAATCAGAGAGAACACATTGAGAACACCCACGAGGATTTCCTCTTTGGACGAGGAAATTCGCATGTTTTCCTTGATCAACACTGCTGCCCCACTCATAGCCCCAATATCTGCATATACAATTACACATTATATAGGAATTAAACCCCTAAAATATTGAATTTTATGAATGAATGAATTAGACTGACCATAGCCAAGGAGAATGGAAGTTGTGGAGGCGAGAAGAGCACAGAGGAGTGTGAATTTGTTGAGGCGAGGTGCTGATTTGGTGTCTTCGCCATTGCTATCCATTTTCCGTGGAAGATGTCAATCAAAAGAGAAAACTCTGCGAGTTTGGGTTGAGGAAGAGGATGATGTTATAGGAGGAGTGGGGTGGGTGATTCATGAGATGAGAGCAATGAGTGATTAGTTAATATTTGCAGACAAGACACAAAATGCGTTAACCGGATAACGCAAAACCTTGGCTGCCTGCCATGTAACTAGAATTACTCAACAAGGTGCCGAGGGTAGAATTACAAAAGAATTAAGGATATCCCGTTGCCCAAATTACACTTAGCCCCTTATCTCCCCACATATTTACTCGTCCCTTCATCCTTTTGTCTTTTTCCCCCCTTTTATTTCCTCATTTTTACTGCATCACAGGACATCACGGAGTCTGTCCTCCTGTCCAATCTTCTATAAATGATCAGAAATTTCTAAATAAGTTCGTTTATGTTATATCCAAAACAAAACTGTGAGTTCTTTTCTTTTCTTTTTTTCCCCAGAGTAAATTGTTGTTCTGTCCGTGAAAAATTACAAAATTATTAATTTAGGGTATCAAAATTTTTTTCTCAATCAATTTTGTCTTCACATTTGTTTACTTGACATTAGTTTAATTAAGTTGTTGATATAGTAAAATAGAATACTTACGTAGTTGTTACACGAAGAAGGGGTCATTCTTAATGTCTAAAAAGTTTCTAGAAAATTTACAAAATTGGTGAGTGTAGTGATCATTGTAATTTTCTTTTTACAATAAACATGGCAACTTCATCGATTTGTCAATAATTGATGTCTTTATATTGGGCAAAAATGGATACAGAAGATACTTTGAGTCTTGAAACATTTCCATTCAATTTACTAATTTTCTTTTATATGGCTACTTCTCATAATTCAAGTCATATCAACCAATATTAAAATATTTAACTACGGTCCCAATGCCCATGTGAGCTATCAGTCATATCATTATCTCCTCTTTTTTCGGTGGCCAGCATTATCATTTTCTCCCTCAAATTTATATCAATTCAACAAAGGGTCTAAATTGATTAAAAAGACTAGTAAGGAACAAAATAAAAAGATTTACACTTTAGATGGATCATGAAATATTTTTTTTTTTTTAAGATTTTAACCCTTATAGGGAAAACATTAAAAATAAATAAATAACATCATAGGTGGATCATGAAGAAATGATACCAAAAATAGACAAAAGGTGTGAAGAATGATTTCCACGGTTTTCGGACTAATTTTTATCAATTTAGGTATTTAGTTTGAATGTTATATTTCATTTGCAAATTGATAATAGATGAATTACTATACTTGTTGTACGTTTAAATAAAATTTATTGCATTTTATTTTGTACTCTTGCACTCTTTGTTGCTAAACAAGGATGAAGAGTGTAACGTTGCTTATCCAAGCATAAAACAGTTGAGGTTTCAAATAATAACCATTCCATCAATTATCAGTTAATATGCAGATAATGTTGGCAAAATTAAAACAATCACGAAATAAAAGGACGACGACACTTATGGCTTTTACTAATAATTCAATTGCATATTCTGAAACGAGTAAGATTTGATGATAAATTAGAATTTCAAGGATATAACTGATGAAGTGCGTATCATTGTCACGTGGAAAGTTTAAGCAGATTCGAAGTTGAACTTTAAAAAAAAAGAAAAAACCCAAAATCAAGGAACAGCCAATCACTTCGACTATCCATAAATTTGATTTATCGCTTGTACCAACTTCGTTATTATTGATAGCCAAATCAAATGCAATCCACTCTTTAATATTGACCGATCATTTTCCAGAACACATCACTTCGGTTTCTAATTTGGTATGCATTATTCACCTTTCCTCATGCAATTGTATCCTCAAGATCAGGACTATGAATAAACATCATTATCGGCGCGTCTTGGCAAATAGACAAAAGCCTGCCGACATTGCCTTATAATTTTAGTCTTATTTAGGATTATGTACATTCAGAGCTTCAGAGCTTAGACTTCAAAAGCATGCTTTATTGAAAAGAGAGATATAATCTCTTCTTACCTAAACAACAAACCCCTTTGATTCGGATCATTTCATACTGAAGAGGATGACATCAATCCTTCTATCATATAACTAATTAGACTGCTGCATAGCCGAGAATAACGCCTTGTTTGAAAATAGTGGTAGTACTAGTATTGTGCTTTATTTAGTTAGTTAGTTCTAGTTTGGTAAGAAAAGATAATATTTTATTTTATTAATTTAGATCCAATTTTAGCCAAAAAAAAAACCTAATTTTAAATACACTATGGCTTTGCATAAATGAGTCATTAAGATATTGACTTCATACCTGTTTAACCTTTCGACTAATTCATAATAAATTTAATTTTATATTTTTATGAGATAGTGGGTTGACATGGGGCTCTAGACAGGGACATGAATCAATTAAACAAGCTCATCAGAAAGTAAGAGTCACGCCCTCCACGAATATGAAAGTAAAACCAAAAGATGCATGTTGGCTATTTGGTTCATGCAAAGGAAACGAATTTTATTTTTATTTTTATATATAACGTCTATTATTTCTCTATAATAATCTTTCAATAATATTTAATTTTTAATTACTTCTATAAAATAAAAATAAAAATATTATTTTTTATCTACAATTTTGTTTTTTCCAATTTCTATTTTCTTCCCAACAATTCTTAAGTACCATTCCAACACTCCAGTTGAATGAAGCATAAGAAACTTCCCCAAGGAGACTGAATGTGCCAACACACATGGTACTGCCGGGGCAAGTGGAAGGTGATTCTGGAAATATTACACATACGTACTACACCACCCCCCCGCAATAGAAAAAGCGTTTGATGTACTAAGCTCTCCCATTCTCCAAACTCTGTTTATACGGCGTATGGTACAACTCCTGTTCAATTGATACGTTTTATATTTGATTTCATTTTCTACAGAATTCCCTGCAACCAAACATAAAAATCACGTCTTTTTTCCTTGCTTTATTGGTTAATTGATTGAAACATGGGAAAGGAACAGGAAGCTTCGGGAAGAGAAGGAACAAGACCCACACACTCTGCGTTCGCTGGGGCTGTCGCAGCTTTCGTCTTCAGAAGAGTCAGTGTGGTTCTTATGGGTACCCTTCAAGCCCCATCAAAAGGTGTACACATTAACACGTCTCTGTTTCCTCTGTTTCCTTATTTGTTTTCCGTTTTCTTCTAGTTCTAAGTTCTTTGATCTTTCTCGCTTTCATCATCAATTTGGGTGTGTTAAGGTTAATTTCCTTGGGTTTCGTTTGGAATAGCAGACAACTGGAGTATGAAGGCCATTCGTAGGAAGACAACTGGAACAGGAAGGATGAGGTATCTTATATATGTTGCAATCGGGTTCAAGAATATGTTCAGGGAAGGCATACTATACCATACGTCCGTGCTTTCGATTAATATCTTGTTTTGATGAACGAGACATGTAAAAAGAAATGGATTCAATTTTTATTCTTTTTATCAGCACACGTTCAGTTGTGCAATAGTTACTCTGCTTCTTAACTTTCTGATCAATTAATGTCTTTATTCACGCATTTTCATATTTAACCAAAGGATCGTAGATTCCAAATGTGTCTGACGTCATTTTACTTTCTGCATTACGAGGTTTTATTCTGATTCTAATAGCTCACGTTCTTTACATCCACTCTAATCAGGGAGCTCCAAGGAAGAAAGGAGCTTCAGCAGCATCTTAAATTTGGTACTAAATTGAGGATTGTTGGTGTTTTTCTTAAATGTTAATCAGAGGTCATGAACCACTATGTACTGATATTTGTGCTTATCTTCAAAGCAAAGCTTGTATTATTAAGTCTAAATCACTTAAGTTACATGCGCTAGTAATCTACACAACTATAATGCGAGTTGCAACCATAATGTCAGGTCTTGAAGGGCATTATCAGGTTTAAAGATAAGTAATCTAGACCAACCAGACAAAGACGTGGAAGAACAATCAAATGTAAAACAGTATGATTGACAAAAAGTTTGACTTCAGCATGTAAACATGTATCCTCAGAAGAACCACAAGGAGAGAATAAATACATACAGGACCATGTTTCCACAACTAGGAACCTGTTACCTCCATAGGGGTTTGGGGTAGATGACTTATGGAACGAATCAACAGTAGTTTAAGGCTCACAAATAACGATAACATCTGGAAATGGATAAGTTTGGACCACAGAAAAAATGGCTGGAAGCGACAATTTATATGCTAAGTCTCATTCTTATAAATGAGATTTAAATGGCTCATGCACCAAAGATAAGCTGAGGGTTTCGTTAATGCATATCTTGTCTCTGTCAAAGCACAAATTTTGTGCTCCAACATCGTGTAGTATTCGGGTTAGTACGTCATACCTCAGATATATTCAGCAAATATAACAGGTGTCCAGCTGCTGACTACCCAAAATTCAATGAAGCAAACAATCGAATTTTTTTGGAACACTTTGGTAAATGAGATCCGCCAGACTATTCGTATTTGTTAATGAAAAACTTTCAATATTTACACTGGCGGACACAAGATTTGTTCATTCGAGTTACTATGGACATTTTGAGTCGAATATATCATATCACCTGAGCATTATCAACATACTGAAGAAGTTCTGCGGCAACTTGAGAGGCCCAATTAACTGCTGTGCCAAAGAAGAGTTCCCAAAACCAAAGATCCAATGCCAAGATTGATGAAAAGATGAGTAATGCCAATGTCTGATAGCGGTTCAATGGCCAACCTGAGACTTTGGCCATTGTCTTCAGAAATGGTAATGAACTTGTATTTAGGTTCCTTTTCCTTATGGACCACGCTGTAATCCACTGCACATGACACGGGTTTAGGTCGAACTCCTCCCTTAATCTCTTCCCAAGGTCAGGCATGTGGCCACCCCCATAAAGTATGGCAATCCTATGGTGTCCCTCCTCAATTGCCCATCTCAGGGACTCTACTGCAGCTTTATTTCTCTCACCAATTATAACAGATTTCTCCTCTACATCGGCTGTCACCTCCGTTAACCTTCACAACAATATTTTTGCATCAATGCCTAATCACAATGACTCAAAAACCTATGGTAGCAAGAGTTCATATATAATACATTCCTTGGGGACCAAAAAAGAAGATTGAGGGGATACATCAGATGAAAAAAAATGGCATACTCACTCAGATGTTAGCCTCTTTGCAAGGAAGACCTTCATTGCAGCACCAAAATCAAGCCTTGACAATGCCTCTATTTCAGGATATTCTGATGCTTGACTCCCAGCATCTGCACAAACGCTACCAATGATAACAAGGCCAACAAGTGGCATAGGAAGTACACGTGAAGCCCATAAAAGCTTGGACCTCCATGGGCCAAGGTCTTCTGGAACTGAAGCAGGCTGCAAAATTGCCTTTGTAGATCGAAGAGTCATATCTCTTGCGAAAGAAAAGAAGCTCTCACCTTTTTCAAGCTGAAACAGAGGGACAAAATTTTATTATCTGAACAATGAACATGAATAGAGTGCGAGTGTCAAAATTTTGGTGAATGCAAAAAAACACGAAGTTAGACAAATTATTTGAGACAGCTTTCAAACCCATTATTAACTAAAAATGAGTTCATCCCTCCTTTAGAGAAGCAAACACAGGAGCCAATGACACTGAATACAATCTATGCAATCCTCAACCACTGTATTCAGAATAGCCCCCTTTATCTGAGCACCAAGTTGAACTAAGTCTGAAAAATTAACGGTCCAAAACCTGAAGTAATTTGAAGGTCTCATAGTCAAGATCTGCATGGTACCAATTCGCAGCCTGGTAATTGAGAGAGTCTAACTGGAAATCAAGCTTGAGAATTCGAGCCATCTGCCGTTGGATGCATCCCAAAATGTTAAAACCCCTAGTGCCAGAGGCTTTCACCCCTTTTGTGGCAGTAGTTTTCCTTCTATTTTCTATACTTTCCCTGCTAGCCACCATTTCATAAAGTACACAATCATAGGGTTCAAGTTCTTTCTGGAGGGTTAGAAAATACCTGCTTGAAGAAATGAGGGTCACTAAAATTAATTATTTTTTAAGATAAAAGATAAACCAAATTAAGTCAGCGCAACTAAAAGCACTTGTGATTCTTAATAAATTCATTGAAAAAGGTCCAAGAGAAAAAAAAAAAACAATACGCCACCTTATATCATCCTTTAAACATACTCTATTGCAATTGGATGTCAAATCATGCCATTAGTTTGGAAACAGTGATAATTTTGTTCATTCAACTCATTATAAACTACCTGTCATATTTTGTGACCAACTCCAGAAATAGTATCTATAAAAATCATTGAACAAACTATGCACACAGTACACCTCTGATGGTCATGAATAATGTCAGCATAAGTTCACATCTTCATTCCCTAAGCAAAAATATTTCGTGATTGCCAATGAGTTAATAATTCATATAGAGTACCAGCCTTTTGAAATTAAGGTGAGATTGATGATCATGGGGTTGACCCCAATCCCTCCCCCTCTCCCCTTTGTCCAATTGTTAGGTATTAAGGATCACCTTTTTAACCCAAAAAAAAAAAAACCCAACTGGTTCTAGATACGCTAACTCCTAATGTCATCAACCATATCTAAAAGTACAAGCCAGCAGTTTGTTAGACCTACATTTATATAATCATACATCTAAACTCCCTCTCAAATATGAATCTCTTAAAGTGGAACTTTGGTTATGACATTGTTTTTTATCTCATTACTTTTATCTCATAATCTCATTACTTTGTTTTTTTTTTTTTTTAAATCTCATCACTATTTGGCAGAGGTAATAAGAGGAACCTTCATTTGCCAATACTTCACCAGTTCCCTGACTTCGCCTCTTTCTTTATCAGCAACAGGACCCCATGACTTCCCATGTTCCTTTTCTTTTCCAAATGTTATTATACACCCTATTTCTCTATGTTAACCATTAACACCACTAGGATAAGTCGCTTTCAGAACTACCAAAACAAAAAATTGGGAAGTTAGACGTACTCTTTATCTGCAATGTGAATTGTTGAAACCAAATCGACCTACACCATCAGAAAGAACAGAAGATAATACACAATAAATCAATTCATTCAAAAAGCAACAACAAAAACCCGCCTTGAGGAATAGAAAGGTTTCAGTTCGCACCTGAAGAAAAGGGTACAATAGGGACCATGGGAAATTCTTCTTGTAGCTCACTACAGCCGTCTGCAACTCTCCACTCCCTCCATCGGCTCCTCGCTTAAATCTCAGAAAATCCGCCATGGAATTATTTTGCAAGAACTGCTCCGCAGACTCATTTTCTATAGTTTGGTTGGAAGAGGCTCTAACAATTGAGGTAGATGGAAGAGAACTATAGAGTGAAGAGAATTGAAGGGGTCTAGTAAATTTAAGGCTTCGTTTAGAAGAATGGATGGTTCTGATTCTAGTGGGAGTGGAAGTAGAAGGGGAATCGTGGTTGGAAATCGAAGGAAAAGAAGACGAAGAAGGAATTATAGAAAAAGAAGTTAGCACCATTCTTCTTCTCTAAAGGTAGGGAAAGAATATGGGGTGCTTGGATGACCAGAAAAATGGGATTTTTAAGTCCTCGAAGACCCTCATACGCACCAAATACCAATGTCGTTCTCGATTGTTGCTTATTATTCATTTGGTTGGTTTTCCGTTTTGATTAGAGTCCCCTCTTGCTTCCCGTCATAGAAAACAAATCCTCTTGTATCTCTTTACTACCATTGGCTTGTACGCTCTTTCAAAAATCAAGGATTAGGGACTATGGTGATAGTGTTTCAGATTTGTGTCTAAGGTTAATTTAAATTATTAATGGGACTATTTTAAAATTTAAAGCTTTAATCGATATGTTTTAATCAAATTCAAACACATTATTTTAACAAATTTATCTTTCTGTTAATTGACGTAATTTTTTTAATTTTTGAAAACAATTTTTTTGGCCAATAGTTTTTAAAATAAAAGTTAACCTTCAGTCACATGCCCAATAATTCAAAAGTCATTGATGAAAAATAATAACAAAACATAAAAAAATCAATTTTTTTCTATTCTTTTTTATTAATTCACATAATGTTGTCCCGATTAAATCTATTTTTTCTCTCTCTTTAAATTTGACTCCAACTAAAATTTGCTCACATCCGCATATTATCTCCTCTTCAAAATAAAATAAATAAATTAAATAAATAACAGCCCGACGTAAGTTTAGGTAAATAAAACCAAGTAACTAGGGGAAAAAAAAAATTCATCCTTGGTCGAGAGAAAATTGTAAAATTTTCGAGTAAGCACAAACAACGAGAGATTTATTGCTTGCTTATAATAATAAATAAATTACAAAGAATACAATGAAAGATGAAAATAAACCAAAGGGCATAAGCCCAGCCTATATTATAACATTATCAATTACAAAAGATATAAAAGAATTTCCAAATTCAATATGCAGTATCCAATTGTTTACATGGATGTGTGCTGAAATAAATCTCTTCAAAATACCTACCAGATTGCAAAAACGTCGCTTATTGTGATATTATCCGAAGACCTGCTTCTAAATCTACCAGTGTGATGGTAAGAAGTTCTTCTGTATCTAAACAGTCAAAGCCGAGCCTGAGATCCAAATTTTCTCTTGCATTAACCAACACAGTATCCACCAAACCACCATTCATTTCCTTACGCTGCTTTTCTGTTGTTTCCCTTTCTATCAATTCTGCTATAGCTTCTATACTGCACGAGTTATGCAACTTAAATCCATATAGCAAACTGTCTACTGCTTGATTTTTCATCTTGATGTGAAGAATTTCGGCTAGTTCTGCCGAATTGAAGTCATTAAAATGGAAAAACTTGGTCACCCGCCTACAGAAACCTTCATTTGAAGCAATTACACGCTTCATTGGTTCACTGTATCCAGCAAATATAACCACAATTTTTCCACTGTCCATGACAGACATAATCTCCTCTAAGGCTTCCAATCCATAGTCCTTATCATCTGCCTTCTGCATTGGTATCAGTCTATAAGCTTCATCGACAAATAGAATTCCCCCTTCTGCTTCTTTTATCTGTGTGAAATTGGTTGAACTTGTTAAGCAAGGGGGCCAGGTTTGGTTTCTAAAAGACGTATGTGAAGAAGGATTTCAAATCCAGTAACATACCTTCCTCCTAGTCTTTGGACCAGTATGACCAACAAACTCTCCAACCAAATCAGTTCGTTGTACTTCTGTCACTTTATCAGTAGGTAGAATTCCCACCATATGGAGTAATCTACCAAGGATCCGCGCTACCATTGTTTTACCTATTGAATACAACAATCAACTTCAATTACTACAGAAAATTGTACAAAGAAAAATGAAATATAACTCTGTAAGAGCATTATTCATAAAGAAAAAGGCATCAAAGATCATAAGTAATGTCAGTAGGGGCAGAATGAGAAGGCAGTCAAGATTGATGTAGCAGTATTTCCACTTTTATATAAAAAAACAAGCTAGATCAACGAAAAATGAAATCAATCAAAAAAGTCACGTAATAACGTGCGCTGCCATCAATCTAAACCAACAGAGTTAGAAAAAAACATTAGATAGTAAGGCTGCTTCAATTGGGGAAACAATGAGAAAGGGCTAAAATGGCATATTATCATGGCCTTGTTAATAGTGAAGTACTAAAGGAAATAGCTAACAAGTTAACTCAATAATCCATCTGTAGATAAACTTCAGAACTATATGCCAATTTACTCTATTAATTATTAAGCGGTAGTAGAAATATCTATATACAGAGAGAAGATTACGCCAACATGCTTCTGATAAAAACGATTGAATTCAATAATAATGCATAATCCGCATTGGTAGCAAACCTTACAGCACAAATAGTAAATGAAAGACAAGGATATAAATTCTGAATAAGATATCTTTCCAACACTGGTTACATACAAAAAACTACGTTCCAAAAAAATCTGTAATTAATAACCTGTTCCAGGATTGCCAAGGAAGGCCATATGAGGGGGTCTTCTGGTGCCAACTTGCAGTCCAAGAGCTCTGCGTCTTTCATCCAAAAGCATGCCCTTTGCCCACTTTCGTAGTTGTACTTTCAAATCACGTAGGCCCACAATATTTGCAATTTCATTTTCAAGCTCATCCATTTTAGCTTTGGATTCACTGCATGCTTCAACAGCTTGTCTCTTCCTCTGCTCTTCAAGATGCCAGTGTAAAAGTTCCCTGAGTTTCTCACTTCCAGGACCTTGAGAAAGATGATTTAAAGGAGTCATTCCCTCCTGCAATTCATAGCTTCGAGAATCAATCAAAATGTTTCAGAAAATATATAAAGATAACTTTAAAACATCAATGCAAAAGTTACTACATTGTCCTTAGCACTGCTATCAGCATTGTACCCAAGCAATGTTTTCACAGTTAAGCATTCTTCAGCTCGTAGAGAGTACCAAACAGCAAGGTGTAAAGGTGTCATACCATTCTGCAAGAACAAGGTTGAGAAAAAACTTTCATACAGAGCATTTAAATTTAAACAATTCCATCTTGCTTTTAAACTAGAGTGGGCCCCGTGCTTTGCATGGAATTCCAAGAAAAAAGGGGCAGAAATTAAAACAAAAAACGGACGGAAAAAAAAGGACATAGAACGCAGCCCAAGACCAATCCGCAGCTTAGGAACCATGTTTCTACAGTGATATTCCCTTCTAGAGTGTGTGTGTGTGTATATATATATATATAATTAAATAACAGAGGAGGTGACAAGAAAATTCACATTTGCTTTGGCTTCGATAAAGGCACCATGAGCAAGAAGTAACTGTGTAGTTTCATTGCACCCGTTCTTTGCGGCCATGTGCAAGGGAGTCTCTCCATACTACAACAACAATACAAAAGAACTTATTTAGAAATAGGAGAAAATTTACTTATAGTCAAGATTATATAGCTTAACATTCTAACATGAACTTCAAGAAAAAATATGATCTAGTTCCTACCATGTTCTTGGCCTCCAACTCAACCCTATCAGGTCCTTGCCAATTAAGAAGAAACTTAACTATATCAAACCTATTGTGGCCAGCAGAAACATGAAGTGGTGTCTGAGCCATCTGCATTTAAGACAGGTTGGATCCTCAGACATCAAATAGGAAAACAATAAGAGGAGTCATATGAAATCCAATAAAGTTAAAACCAGCATATTACCAAGCAATATAGTTACAAGTCAAGCATCGCCTTTTTTAAAATTTTATTACAAAAAGATCAAAATTGAAAGTGAAGGACAGAAAGTTCACTGCATGAATTTAAACAAAGTTCCACATTGCATATAGCTGACTCAACTTTGATCAAACTGTCTTAACCCCAAGTAGTTTGTAATCAACATCATCAATGTAGATAGTATATTCAACAGGCAAAGCATTGTGCTTGTCTCACATTTTCCTTTTGATTCTTAATCTTGCTGGCATATTCAGCAACAAAGCACTGTGGCGAATTTTAATAATACCAAGCCTACTTCGGGAATTATAACCAAGGCATAAAAGGAACCCTATACAAATTGTCATTCCCCATCTAGACTTGTATGCACGGCACATGCCACCGTCTCTTACTAGCTAAATTTAATGTTGCAATGTGTCCCTAAACCGTTAAAGAAGCAGTCAGATTATACCCGCTCGTAAAAGGAATGACCAAGTAGATCGGAATTCATTTGCATATCAAATCCTCAACCCACACAAAAGCAAGCATTAAAAAAGGCATCGATCACGTATCAAAACTTATAGAGGGTACCACAAGAATCTTTTTAATGTAGGATATAATGGAAACCAAGAAATCCTTAATCCAATTTGCGAAATGCGGAATCCGTGGACAAGCAATGAAGAGAAGAGAAATGAGATCTTACGACAGGGTTTCTCTCGTTGAGAAGAGAAGGGTTATCTCGAAGTAACCTCTGGAAGCCAACAAGGTCCCCAGACTGGGCGTAGGCATGGATGGTGGCTGGTTTAGCAGATCTTGGCCGTTGATCCTGAGGCCTCTGCATCCTAAATTCGAAGGAACAACGGCAGAAATGGGGGATGAAAGAGATTCACAGAGAGAATGAAAGTTAAAGAATTTTCGGTTTTTTTTTTCCTTTCGTTTGAGTCTTTGGAGGTCAGTGTCGGATTGAGAAGGAAGGAAATCCCCCGCGTCCGACTGTTGCGTCTCAAATCTTGTTCATACCGCTTTCTCAGCCTCTCCCTCTCTTTCTCCCAACATTCATTCCATTCTTATATTTACTTCAATCATTTGACTGTTATGTCCTCGCCGCACTCCTTCGACCACCAATCAAAACGTAACAATAGGTACTTAACGCGATAAATTCTTATATTATCTCTCCATCTAACGCGTCAATAGTGTCAAATTATGTAATATATTTATATATTATATAATTTACGTTTTGATAAAGAGACATAAACTAGAGTTTATATTTTTTATTTTTTAAAAAATGATTTTGTAGAGTTATTCTTAAAATGTTATATCATTTATATTTTTAATAGGATGATAAAATAATATCAAATTAAATAATTAAATTATATATTTAGTTACTCATTATTTTATTATTATATAAAGAGAATATTTTATAAAACTCATATTCTATTATTTATTATAATACTATTATTATATGGGATTTATTATATAATTTAACTCTCTTTTACTAATTAATATGCGACTCAGTTTGGTTTATAAGAATTTGGCCCAAAGAATTTCTCTGCTGGACACAACTGTAATGCCAAGAATTTTTTTTGCTGGACACAACTGTAATACAACCTCTTTTTTTAAAAAACATTTTTGCGCCACTGGACATAGTTGTATCTTACAACTTTTTTTCATTTTATTTTTTAGTAAATTATATATTAGTTTGTTGAAATTACACATAATTTTTATGTGTAAAATATATATTTTTGTTTAGTTTTAAAATTTTTGAATGAAATACTTTTTATAAAATATTATTTTTTGACTTACAAAAATTAGTTTTAACTATAAATTTGATTTTGAATAATAAATTTCCTTGTAACTATATCTATCCTCTTGAGTTAATGGACTTGAAGGAGAGTATATTAGTTATATATATATATTAATTGAGAATATTTTAGTTAAAATAATTTAAAATTAAATTAAATTATAGAATAATTTTTTATCTCAAAGACTAGGAGTATTTATTTTAAAAATAGATAAAAATATTATAATTTCAATAAAATTCACTGAAAATTTATGTAATTTATTCTCTTTTTTTTTTGGTAAGAAAGTTCTTTTAGTTTCTATTTGATTACTATTATTATTAAAGAATTTAGATGTCTTATTTTTGTAAATAATCATAACATTAATTTTAAAGACATGCTTACTATATTTATTTGAGTGATAGACTTTATTTAAATAATCCTCACAATTTGTGTTAATCTCACAAATTTGATGTCTCAATTAGGTCACTTTAAAAAATTCGAGAGATCCAAATTTATTATTGATACCTTCAGCTCTTTAACACAAAAATAATGCAAAAAATAATTTTAACTCAAAGACAAATATTAAACTATTCATTGGCTCTTTTTTTGCCACTAAAATTGTATTCATAAATTATGTCTTACCCTTTTTGTTAGCTTTTCTCTTCCTTTAATCATGTAATATTTTGTTAATAATAATAATAATATCAAAATTGTTTTGAACATATGTTATAATTTATATTGTGATAAATTGTATAGAATCCCGTAAACTTTTGATAACATGCAAATAATCTCATTTATTTTCAAATTTTGATAATAAATTTATTAAAATTTGTAATTTGTGTAAATAACCCATTACTGTTAATTAACATGTTATTTCATTAATGGAATGCGATACTTTTGTGAAAATGAACTTTTTTTATTTTTTTGGACAAATCATCAATTAAACTTTGTATTATGTATAAATAACTCTTTAAATTTTATATCATATGCAGATAATTTCATTGATGTGTCATACTTTATTATTGAATTAACAGATTAACTAATAGTAAAGAATTATTTACACAAATTTAAAATTTTAAAAAGGCTTATTTTAAAGTTTTAAAAGATAAAAAAAATTATTTATACATAACTTAAAATTTTAAAAAGATTATATGTAATTTAACCTTTATAATAGAGTAAAGTACATTAATCTTTCTAAATATTTGGATAAATTGTATTTAATATTTCTCTTATTTAAAATAAATACACAGTTTTCCCTCCATAATTTATTTTTATCAATGAAGTTAATTTTTTATACAACATGCATTTTTTTCAAAAATAAAATTATTTAAATAATTTTACTATCATATTAAAAATAAAATAAAATATATCATATTATAGCCTAACATCAATTTAGTTGCATTTAGCAACACATTAAAATTAAAGTCACAGCCTCACATTATGTAAAAAGTTAAGTTATTTGACAAGAAATAAAATGAAATAAAAGTTTTTGGTTTTTGCACTGTGTATATATATATATATCAAAATATTAAAAAAAACTGGTATAATTTTTACTATACAAAGAGTATTAATTATAATTTATCCAAACTTCAAAAAAATTTATCATAATTTACTATATATATTATGACAAATAACATAAAATATAATCTAAATTCAACGTGATAAAAGTGGAATAGAAATATAGTAGTGTTAAATGTTCAATTCGTTTTCTATGAATTATCTATCATATTTATATGAAAAGAAACAAATATAAATGGTGAAATAAAATTCACCCTCTAAATAATGTATGATATCACCAAAGTTAAATAATTAGATAAGGTGACATATTATATATATACATATATATATATATATATATTTAACATACTATAAAGACCAATCTAATATAACCCATAATATATCTACATCTATATATTTGTTCAACAAATATTGCTCAACAATTACACAATAATTAAAAAAAATACCCATAAAACGTCACTATAAAATAGGACTATTATGAATCTCATATTCAGAGCCTTGCGAAAAATTTATCGAATTAGATTAGGATTATATCTCAATCCAAAGTCCAAACCAGTCGTGTGCCGAACTCCTGCTCAAACTAGAAAAGCAGGAAAGTGAGGGGAATACAGACACACATCGCCACGTGTCATTTAATATCATGAAGATTAGGTTGCTGTAACGTGCGGTCATCACAATCTTCTCTCTTCATCGCTACGTTAGTACGTCTCCCGCAAATTGGTGTTTACTCCTTGGGATGAGATATTTTGCTTTCCATCGCAAAATTACAAAAAATTTCACTACGACGGCATTATATAACTGATGCGAAAGCCTTACCTTAACCAGTGCAGACATTTCCATGAACTTTGTTGTTGCTTTTGCCTTTCTCTAACAGCCATGGCCACCCTCGTGAAGCTTCGCTTGAGCCCAGAAATCTTTAACAACCTCTGCTTCAGTGACCACCGTAAAACGACGTCGTCCAGGTGCGGTTTTGGCCATGGTGGGGTTTTTCTGAAACCGTGCAAAGCGTTTAGGACTGAGGATGGAGGGGATTTGAAGGAGAAAAAGTATCGGAATTTGAAGAAAAATGAAGTGAAATTGAAAAGGGAAAATGGGTTCTGGAGTTCTTTAAATTCTATAATGTTGAGTGCTTTCAAGATGGGCTCAAAATCAGAAGATGAGTACCGGCTAGCTGTGGCCAAGGTGGAGGAGGTGCTATCCACTGTAAGATTTTTTTTTTTTTTTTAATTCAGGTCAATTTTAGCTTTAATTGTGACGCAAATGAATGCACAATTTAGTCTAAAATTGATAACAAACTAGTTACAACTTAATTTTGTCGGCATTTTTGAGGTTAAGTCACCTGACATAAGTATTAAAATATAATGAGTATGCTATTTTCAAAAATGAATTCTTGCACTCATAGATACTAAGAGCTACCGAATAGGTCTAATTATTTAAGCACCTTAGTTTACTCTCTGTCGCGTTCATTGAGTTATTTTACATTTAACATAATGACTTTTAACTCTTGTATCTTCTCTTGCCAAAAACCAGATTGCTGTTCAAATTGGAAGATATATTGTGACAATGATGAGCACTGGGGTCATTCTTGCCATTGGATTTCAGATGTCAGGTTAGCTCATATATATATATATATATATATATATATATGTATGTATGTATGCAAGCTTCCCCAACACAAATGTGTATTGAAAACTGAAATTTATCTGTTCTTATCTGCATTTCAACGTTAAATTGTGCGAAAATTTTACGAAGGTGGAGACAGTCAGTTGGATGCTCTGATATGGTATAGCTGGCTTGGAGGAATTATCATTGGGACAATGATAGGTGCTAACATGGTATTGGAGGAACACTGTCGTGCTGGTCCACGTAATGTTGTCATAACTGGGAGGTACACTTGCTTTCTACCATCACTCTTTCATCTCTACTGTGAATCTCTTCATCTGAGAATCTTTGCTCCTATTGTCGTCTTGTCCCCTTTCCATGTTATGTTTCAACTCTTTGGAAGTTACTTGGAGGATATTCAAAAGTTATGTACTTATGTTTTCATAATATGGTCTGTTGAATCTTATAAATGAATTGCTTTGCACAGTACAAGAGGATTGGGTAAGGCCCTGGCTCGGGAATTCCTTCTTTCTGGAGATCGCGTGGTTGTTACCTCTCGCAGGTGGTGTTATGGATTACGATAACTGTTTGGTTTAATGGAGATTGAAATACAAAGTATATCGTGCCATTCATCTGCATATTATTCACGTAACTGCTTCTACTCTCGTGTTTTTGTGAAGGCAGTCCTGAATCTGTGCATGCAACTATCAAAGAGCTCGAGGAAAACCTAAAAGAGGGAATTGCCACTGCAGTTGGCTCATCTCTAACAAAGCTTTCTCATGCAAAAGTGGCGGGCATTGCTTGTGATGTTTGTGAGCCTCATGATGTACAGAGATTGGCAAATTTTGCGGTCAATGAGCTTGGTTATATTGATATTTGGGTAAGTATGGATGCTATTCTGGCTATGACTATGAGTTAAAGCTGATCGCTCAGTTCTGGTATCTACAAAACTTGATTCTAGTTATTAATGTCATGTTATTCATATAGCAATCCATGTACGGTTAGTTCGTACTAGTTACTATTAGAACTATTTTCCCTTGTTTTGTATAAGTTTTACAACATAATATCAATAATTGAGATCTAAAATAGTGGATACAACATCAGATAATAAGATGTTGATATATCTTGAAATGGAAGGGCGATGCCTATTTTCTCTACCAACATTTTTGTTTTCTCTTTTGTGACAATTAGGTTATCTTTCTTGATTAAGATGCCAGAACATCAGAGTCTTTCATGTATCATGAAGAATGCACTCTATGTTTGTTTCTGCTTCTCATCTCTTACTTTTTTGCTTATATTCAAACTCTGAAACAGGTAAACAATGCCGGCACAAATAAAGGATTCAGACCACTGCTTCAATTCAGTGATGAAGATATCAAACAGGTATATGTTAATGAGTAGTTTTTCGTCTGTTTTGTTGAACAAATTGTTGATGGGTTTAATAGTAATTTAGTCTGTAAGTTATTATAAGTTTTTGTCCTTACTTTCATCCTAATTTTTGTTCATTTCTGGTTGTTCGTAGATTGTCTCAACAAATCTGGTCGGATCAATAATTTGCACTCGAGAAGCTATGCGTATAATGAGAAACCAGGAAAAGGGGGGTCACATATTTAACATGGATGGTGCAGGCTCTGGAGGTTCTAGCACTCCCCTGACGGCTGTGTGAGTTGTTCTCCTGTGAATTTAATTTTTGCAAACTTAATTTACTCATGGAAATATATGTTCTTCAAAAGTCATGGTTGTTGCTAATGATGCTTACAAGACTTTATCTTCATCTGATATCTAGGTATGGTTCTACAAAGTGTGGCCTTCGGCAGCTTCAAGGATCACTGTTGAAGGAATGCAAGCGATCCAAAGTAGGAGTCCACACAGCATCTCCAGGCATGGTTCTTACAGATCTTCTTTTAAGGTACATCTCCATTATGAATCTTTTCCTGTTTTCTGAACTTGTCACTTTCCGAGGTTTTTAGTTTAGAAAGTTCCAATTATGTATTCCCCTCTATCTACACCAATATAAGGTGACGGAAATTGCCTCTTTCCTGAAAAATTAGGAACTTGCTTGAGTTGAAAAGTAGTATTATGACAAGGATGTGATTATTGCTTACTAAAACCATTTTATGGCTCGTGCACAGCGGCTCAACGGTACAAAATAAGCAAATGTTCAACATCATCTGTGAGCTTCCTGAAACTGTTGCTCGAACTCTAGTTACACGAATGCGAGTTGTCAAGGGAACAGGCAAAGCCATCAATTACTTGACCCCTCCCAGAATCTTGCTTGCTTTGGTCACTGCATGGTTACGACGAGGTCGCTGGTTTGATGATCAGGCAAGTAACACTGATATTTTGGAGGTTGAAATCATAATCTGTTATTTTGTAATGTTCATAGCTCTTTCACTCAAACTACGTTATCGTTTTGAATTAATCTAATCATTCATTGATATCTAGATTACTTACATAAAGGCTCTGATACTATGTCAAGAACTATTTTAACTCAAAAGTTCAAGATATTAAGTAAAAAGTCCATGAATTGTTAGAATCCTATGTACTTCAGGGTAGAGCTTTATATGCAGCTGAGGCAGATCGGCTTCGTAACTGGGCTGAAAATCGGACCCGGTTTTCATTCACTGATGCAATGGAGATGTACACAGAAAACACCTTGATATCAGTCTTCTCCCTCTCAGTTGTTTGTGCCTTCATAATACTTTCTAGCACAGGCAATAACATGCCTGGCACTTGATGTTTTGTCAATTTTGAAAGGTGCATTTGCTATTAGTGAAGGGGCAAATTGATGCCTGAAATTATGAAGATAATAGAATGAATCTACACCAAATAGCAGGTGGATCTTTTTTCCCCACCGTATCAACGTTCTGAAGCTCAGACGCATGGCTTCCTAAGCACTAGTCTCAGCTGTGAAATCTGGGCTGTGTTTACAGAATGCAGTAATTAAGCTTTCTCCATTCAAATGCTTATGGCATGTATAGCATTCATTAGATTGTAATGAATCCTCATTTTCTCACTCAAATTCATGTATTTATAAATTAAGCATCATTTTCAATCTAAAGACTGCCTAGATTCCAATTAAACCTATTGTTGTAATTATAGTTGATTGTGCTGTGATATTATCCTCAAGCTACAAAGGAAAAGAACACGGTTGTTTCCAACTATAGAATTGGAGAAATTGTACCGTGTGCTTCAATCATTGAAGATTACATTCTGTTCTACTCGTCAGGCAGCTACATGTGTTCACATGGATAATTCGCATGATTGAATTACCCATGAAATTATTATATTCTTGTGGTTCTTTTTTTTTGGTTAAATCCTATTATATTATTAAGAACTTGTCCCCTAACTGCCATCTTGATTGTCAATGATCAGAGGACAATTTTAATTAAAGAAGCTTATCCAAAGTGCTATTAAGCGTGGAAGCATTGGCTTCTCACCATGATTGGATTCCTACATACGAAATATTGGGGATAAGAAGATAGCAAAATGCCCAGTAGAATTAATTAACACGTTGCAGCAAATGTGCCTTTTTGTAACGCATGGAGATTTGAAAGGGTGTATCTGAAAAATCAAAGAGAGATTATTAAACCTTGTACCATTGATACTTTGGAACTCAAAAGGGTTAGTTTAGTGGTAGAGGCAAACATATAGTGTGCGGTTAGATGCTATTTAGATCAGTTTTTAAGGATTGAAACTTTCATTAAATAAGGATGCTTAGGATTGAAAGCATCATGTTACAAAACTAGAATGCCGCTGGTACAAGCACAAGCAGGAAATATCTATGCAAAGTGCATTAATCTAATATATATGAAATGCGGTTTTGTAAAAATTATAATAAGAGTAAATTATACATTCCACTTCTGGAAATTATGCAAAAAAATTTTCCTAATTTCAAAATATATGTAAAAATTTTTTGAAATAAAAAGTTACCATATATTTTAGTTTAATTTTAAAATTTTTAACAAAAGTATTTTCTATTAACTTAAATATATATTTTTTTAAAAAAATTGAATAAAAGATATTTTAGTCAAAAAATTTAAAATTGAACGAAAATGTAAGATAATTCTTAATTTCAGAAAATTTTATATATACTTTAAAAATAAAGGAGTGATCTATATAAATTCAACAAAATTTAAAGGAGATTTATGTAATTTTAATAAAATTTAAAAAGAATCTATATAATTTACTCTTATAATAGCGTGAGAAAAATTGGCAGGATCAAATGAGTACCATGCTTGAAACTTAAAACTAATGGACCCTTTGGATAAACTGTATTTGTTTTAATATCTATTATATAAATGTAATTATTCTTTAATAATATTTATTATCTTTTAAAATTAAAAAAAAAAGATTATTTCTGATATATAAATTATTTTATAATTTTATTTTTATCTTAAAAAATTCTATATACTAAATGGCATCATAAATTTTCAAACGGTATCCTGGAATCACGCTGCGGTGCAGAAATGGTTGCTTTTGGTTCCAGTCACGGAGGAATTAAAAATGGACCCTCCAGCACTTTAGTGTGAACTTTTCAAATTTTTGGATCCCCGATATTTTGCATGTGGGGGACCCAACTTATCAATGAAGTGCCCTCGTTAGAGCTGTATCATCTCAATGTTTAAGCGACTTTTTCCTTGTATTCTCACTCAACAACTTTTTCGTACCAATAATGCTCTTTTGAACCACAAGCGTGCTCTCTGGTCTAGTTGGCTTAATAATTAGACACATGATTAAATAAATAATAATGAGTTAGGTAGAAATAATCATTATTATTAAACTCATATTTAATGAATTTAAATTTTTACTTACAAAAATTATGTTAACTAGTTTATAGATTCAAACTCAATATAAATATCGTTTAATTTGTTTTTAATTCAAATAAATTTAATATTTTTTTAATTAAATTTGATGAGTTATCATATAATTAGGTTAAATTAAATTTTTTAAAAAATAAAAATTCTTAAATCAAATATAATCTAATAAAAAAATATTTATATATAAATTTAATTAAAAAATTTATATTAAGAAATATGAATTATAAAATTTAAATAATTTTTTATATATTATATTTTATATATAATTATTAATAAATATAAACTCTTATAAATTTATTATACAAATTTATGTTATAAGTTTATTTTTTTTTAGTGTATTTAAACTCACAAAATTAAAAATAATAAATTAATTTCTATTTGGGTATGTCAAAGACTGACACACTCAGATGTGGTATAATAATGAATGGCATGTGAACTGTCACAAAACTAGAGCTCGCCAGTGTCAAACGACAAGGCGCTTCAGCCTGGACTCATTTTTTAGCGTTAAAATGAATGGTTATATTGGAGAAAAAATTATTATATAATAAAAGTGTATGAAGCTCATATCATTTGAAGCGAAATGATAGAAATGTATGGGGTTGATATCCTTGTATCTGTCTCTCTTTAATATCATTACTTATTTTGGCGTTACAAAAAAATAAGCGAATTCAAATCTTAGCTAGCCTTATCTCTTGCCAATCTGGTCCATACAAATTGTAGGTAAGAAGGAATACGAATAAAAATAAATAAATTTGATTAAATTATATTTAATATTTTTATATATGAAATTTTATTTGATTCTTTCAATATTTGATAAATATTATAAATTTTTTATTATTTATTTTTATCAATAGAATAATAATTATTATTTTTTGTATAATATAATATTATAATTTTATTTTTAATATGATTCTAAATACGCCTAAATCACTCTATTTTGAAGTGAACCCATTCTGCCAAAAAAATAGAGAAAAATATTTATAATATATTTTAAATGCTAAAAAAAATCAGATAATATTTTCAAAATAAAAGATATATCAGATATAATTTAATAACAAAAAGTTGAGGTAATTTATAAAAAAGACCCAAAAAAAAAGGAAGAAAAAAGACCAGCATCAGTCAGAGGAGAAAGTTGAAAACGCTTTTCGTACGCTTTTTGTTTGTGTGAAGCTGGAAGTGTAATGCATGCTTCTTTCTTATCCAAAGCTTTTGCTTAGCAGCCATCCAAACAGACGACAAGGAAATACCCAAAGTAAAATAAAATATCAGTCCTATGTAAGTTTAATTATATAATTTCACTTGTATAAATTGTAATGCAAATAATATTAAGTAGAAATAAACTAAAAAATTGTAAATATGTCCAATAATACTTAAAGAGTTTGATGCAGAAAACTAAATCCACCAAGCTTATTTTTTAGATTTACAATTTATGAATACTAGAAGAATATTAAAGAAATTCAATTTTATTAAAAAATTTTCTAATAAGCTAAGAGATATTAGTTAAAAAAATACGTCATATCTTTTTATCAAAAAGAATGATATCTTTGGTCATTTGACAAAATAACTAACTAGTAAATCTAGTCACCTACTAATTGCATTGTCTATAAAATTGATCTTATGATTTTCAAACTATTATCAAAATTTAAAATTCAAATAAATATATTGAATATCTTTATATATATATTTATTTATTTATTTAAGAGATCCCAACATCAAAAATATAAAATGTGTTAATATACTTTTATTTAAAATATTTTAATAATAATTAAATTAAAATATTCTAACATCCCAAACAAACGAAACGAAATTGTGAATACGACAGAAAAGCAAAACAAGTTAGACTCGAAGAAATCTATTCTGTTTTAAACAAAAGAATTGATAACACCTACTAACCATATTTTAATTGCACAGAGAGGGAGAGAAGAGAAACGGTCAGTGCCATTAATATTAACTTCATATATGACGTTGATTGTTGAAGAAAATGTAGAATTCTAAAATAAAAACGTTATCTGGGGAGAAGCTGAGATGAGGCAGGGGAAAATAAAATGAAACAGCAGTAATTATATTAATATCTTTTAATTATATTTGACCTCTTTTATTTTAAAAATTATCACTTTTTATTATTTGTTAATGGGATTAAGTTTTTGTATAATAAAATTATTTAATTGTCTTTATTATTATATTAAAAATAAAGCCACAATTTTATATTAAAACATGACATCAATTTAATTACTTTTACTATTATATTAAAAATCAAATCATAATATCATTTAAAAAAATAATTTTATTTTGTTCCCTCATTAATCAGATTTTTTTCAAAAAATTTGATCTCTTGTAAAATTACTTTTTTAATTTGATCCCTAAAAGATAAGAAATTTCTCATTTTGATCTCTCATAACATTATCTTTTGAATTTAATCCTTAATATATAAATATTTATTAATTTTATTTTTTACAAAATAAAAATATTATCAAAAATATTATTTTATCAATCTACTGCTAATAAAACAAATATACAATTTACTGTCAGGCCAAAATAAAATTTTAGTCAAAAAAATAAATTGAAGTATGAAATGTCAAAAAGATCGAATATTAATTTTGAAAAAATATATCAACTATAATTTAATTCAAATTTAGGCTGAATATCTTTGCTTCCAAACTGACGAATGTCATGTCAGGGCAGTAATTGCCAGTGAGGAATAACCCAAAATATAATAATGGGAACCCCATGTTTGGTGAGGCTGTTTGTTAAATAAAATATAAAAAAGAAAATGGCACCTGAATCTATTGCTGTCTGTTTTAACTTTAGCGACGCAACAATCACTCAAAACAAAATAGAAAAATTGACTTGCCCTCCTTAAATTTCTCATCCTTTGTTTTCTTATACGCTGCACTTTGATTCATGTAATTAACAAACTACATGCAAGACGAAACAACAGCTTACCAACCTGAGAAACTGAGACGAAGCCTTGTGATTAAAGTGAGTTTTTTTAAATTTGGTCTTATATATGTATATATAGCCATTTTCATCATATGAAAATCATTAGATTACTATGGAAGATCATTTCCATCCAAAAGTTAAAGATTTCAAGTATGCAATTGTCTAAGTAGGTTTAGAGATAAATTTTAGATGAAAATAATATTATTATAAGTATTTTAATAACTAGAAATTCAGAAAATAATTTATGAATGATAAAGTTAAAAATCCACCCATGATGATGAGTAATCAAAATACTTTATTTTCCTTAAACAAACGACATAAAAATATAATTATATTAGATATATTTTTTAATAAATTTATTTTAATTTAAATATTCATAATTGACATCCACGCCGTCATGTGCTATTTTATATAACTTGAATATACCAGCAAATCTATCTTATTTCTGATTATATGGGGATAAGGTAATATAGTCATGTGGGTCAGAAAACTCAATAACATGACAAAATAGAATGACTCTTAATTTCTGGGTTATTTTTGTTGATGCTTAGTTGAGAAGGTGTTGCTACATGCGATCCTCAGATGAAACCTCTGAAACACATCCATATGGTCCATTTCGACGATGCATGCTCTGCGTTATGACTTTCTCTGAGAGCACTGGTGAACTTTTCAAGTCAAAATTTTATTCCTATGCCTGCACACCCAGCTCATTTGAATGTTCCTCCACCAACTCATCAACAGTACGCACTCTTCTTTTTTCATTCTTTTTTCCTTCCCCCATAAGATAACGGGTTAGCTTTTGGTTCCAGAATTTCGGCCAGCAAGTTGCTATCTGTGATCGGTATCATTGATGTTAATGATACCTCTTTTTGTAATAATATGACACCTTTACTGTCAACTTGTATCTTTTTTGCCATCATGCACTCCACTGAAATTTCTTTATTTTCAGAGAAAAGAACTTCACGATATATATATATATATATATATATATATATATATATCTATATATAAACCAGTATATTACATATATCGAATAATTAATTACAGTCAAATCACCATATTAGGGTCAAACTTATGTAGTATTATTTGTTTTTTTTTGTTGGGGGGGTGGGGGTGGGGGAATCACTTTCTGACACCGGACTCTTGACCTAGATAAGATTAACTACGTCCCTCATTTTCTCAGAGATGCCAACATGACATCTGCTGTCTTCTGCAATGCATTAGAGTATCACCTTATGCTTTTGAAGCTTTGATATTCTTTTATCTTTTTATCTCAAATTCCAAAGCATAGAACATAGAATAAAGAATCAGAGAAAGTATGAGACGATGGTTACAGGAAATATTGTTCGCATATATTGGGAAGGAAAAGGCCTGAAAAATAGTAGTGGAGTTAGTTTGTGGCGGACCATGAAATCCTCACTTAATTTTACCATATGGTGATTAAAATCTTGAAACTAGCCTGATTTACCTGACGAATCTGCAGCCTTCTTTATGCAATCTGCTTTACTTCTAATTTTTACAAGAATATCTTTCTATCCTCAAGAAATGGAAAATATATCAATGCTGGCTGTTAAATTTTAAAATTTTGTTATACGTTGGCATATTTTTCCATTATCGATACCCTTTTATTTTGAGGAAGGATGTCCACGTCGTGTAGTGGGGTTTAGCTGTTGGTATCCAGCTGGTTTTGGCTCTTACTTAGAGTAACAGCTACTGCATTAAAAAATGATTAATATACATAAACGGATTACCTAATGTTTGACTCACTCACAATGACCCTAATCATAAGGGATTAACCTTACTCTAATCTCATGAGTCATGACCGTATGAAAATACTAGACAAATGGGTTTGCACAACTAGCTTTCATATTCAAATTTTTCTTTCTTTGCCTTCTGGTTCTGATTTTTCACTTTGAGAGATCTGGGAGTGAAAAAGTACATAAGCCGGCCCTTGCATCTTCAATCAATATTCACACGTAATTAACTGCTAATTATAGGAATGGAAACACGCAAAAATATATACGAAAAGGATTGTACGGAGAAGATATATCCCTTATGTATCCCCACACATTTATAATTACTTTTGTAATTTAGATTAGACGACAATAAATAGGATACGTAAAGTAATTATACATATGCCAATGACCCGTAAATTTAACGACATATTTTTTGTAGTAAAATTATAGTTATTTTTCTATAAATAAGGAATTAAATACTATTTTGTTGTCTTTCTCGTAATTTACTCATAGGCCATTCGAGATACAGGATGTTAAGTATGGAAATAAAAATAAATATGATTATTATATTTGTTATTTTAAAAAAATAAAAATGGACAAATATTAAATAATTATAATAAAAACATAATAGGATTATATAAAAATTTTTAATTCTTCTTCATTTCCGTTTAGCTATCAAATAGACCGTTAGTTTATTGGCTATCCATTAGAAAATTTCAGTGGAAGAAAGGAAGAGGCCGGCTCGATGAGCATGTTCTTCTCCACCAATTTTCGACCATGGCACATGCAACAAGACATCGTATGTGGACTTGGCTTATTTTTATGTAAAGTATCATATAAAAAATTCTATTACTTTCGCTTTCGGAGTTAATAGATGCTCAACGGTTGGATAGCCAACTGTCTTGACAATATCACTTTTCAAATTGTCTTCTTTGTGATATTTGTAGACTGCTATCCAGTAGCCTTAAGTTTGTCTTCTTATTCACAAAGCCCTTTAATTTCATTGGAGGAACACCAATTTGATAGGTTTAAACTTTCCTTTTTCATTCAACCAATAAATTCATTACCACCTCCGTTCAATTAATGCAATTCTACTAGAAAATCATATCCTCGTAAGTTAATTATAAGATGTTATCAGTAGTTGAAAACAATAATTAAAATAAGTATCTAATTATTTTCTTAATATTCTTTGACATGAGTGATGATCATTATAATAATAAAAAGAAATGCATAATTTATGTATGGATAAATGATCTTTATCCCACTTTTAATTTTTGAACCATTCGATACATAGGAGAATCTCAAGAAAAGGAGAAATCATGAAGAGAAATAAGAAGGCAATCGCATGCTTTGAGAATGTTTATTAATCATTATAAAACTATTCACTAGGTGTTATAGAAGAAAAAAAATTGTCAAAAATGGAAGTGCATGCATGCCTTTTAGGACTAGACCTAAATCAGATTGACTGCATTTTATACAATTTCTTCCTTGAAAAAACTTAAGGATATATATATATGAAATCAAATCAGATTAACTTTTCCTGAAATGATTTGGTTTAATAATTCAGGAATGAAATACATATCTTTTATACAATATATTAAAAAACAATAATTTGATATTGGCTAAAAATGCTTGAAATTTGATGAGTTTTCACGAAGGAATCTCTGTGGTAAAATGGAGTACTCACGTATAGAATTAGAAGAAACTTTATGTGCAGATGACATTTTAAAACTTGTATAAGAAAATATAGCATCGCCAAAATGAAAAATTTTTATACTGAAAGGTGAATTGGTAGAGTTGGTGAGAATAAACATGCCATAAAAATTGGAGAAAAAGGAAATAGAAGAGAAATTATAATTAAAGATTTTAAATGAAAAATATTTATAATTAAAATTTTGAAAATTTAAAATTATTATGATACATCAAAAAATAAAAATTTTAATTTAAAATACTAAGCTATAATTCTTAAATCCAATTTAAATCTTTTGTCTTGAATTATATAAAATAATTTAAAATTTTAAAAATTTTGAATATAAATTTTTTTATTCAGAATCTTTTTTCAATTAAAAAAACAACCGTCGACATGGACCAATGACCGAACAGACAGACAGAACAGTGAATCCAAAACGAGTACTGTAAATGGGAAGGAACCGCGGCCCTCGGGCCAACGTGTGGGTCCCACGTCACCATGTCCAAAAAGGAAGAGCTTGAAGGTGTGAAACCACAAACGCTGTCTTTCTCGTACTCTCTCCCCCTTCTCTTCATTACTCCGCATTCTTCTCTCTCTCAACTTCTCAGAGGGTGAAAGAGACACAGAGCTTCAGCCAAGAAGAATTTTGCGGCAATCGTGATTCAAGTTTCATTTTTTTTATCTGACATTCTTTTTGGGGAATGTCAACGACGCCGTCTCCCGGAGCTTCGCCGGCACCCAAGTCGCCGCCGGCGGCCAACACCACTTCTCCTCCTCCGACGAGCTCTTCTGCTCCGCCACCGTCCACCCCCGCCGCACCACCACCAGCCACCCCCTCCACCCCACCACCGGCGACTCCTTCGGCTCCTCCTCCAGCCCCAACTACGCCTCCTCCGAGCCCTCCTTCTCCCTCACCTCCATCTTCCACGCCGCCATCTTCGGCTTCGCCTCCTCCGCCATCTAGTACCAACACTCCGTCGACTCCGGCGACTCCGAGCTCCCCACCTCCTCCGTCGAGCTCACATTCGCCTTCAACTCCGAACCGAAGTCCGCCTCCGCCGTCGTCAAGATCGCCGCCGCCTTCGTCTTCTTCCTCGTCGAGTAGTATATCAACTGGTGTTGTTGTCGGAATCGCCGTTGGGGCTGTAGCGATTCTTCTAGTTTTCAGTATCCTATGCATTTGTTGTAGGAAGAAGAAGAGAAGACGTGATGAGGAATACTATGTGCCGCCGCCACCGCCCCCTCAGGGACCCAAAGGTGAGACCTATACATACGTATATATATATATATATATTGCTAGTTTGATTGAGTTCATTTTCGTCTTGATTGAAAGATTCAGTTCGAAGTAGGCATCAATTTGAATTCTCCAGCAACTGCTTTTTTTTTTTTTTGCTGTGGTCACGCTCGTCGGTCAGTTCTTTCCACTATTTTAAATACGAACTTCGCACTGTTTTTCTTTTGCGGGATCTGATTGTACCCCGTAAAAATAACCTCCAGGTCCCTAGATTTAAAATCAAATCTTTTGTCCTTTGATGCACTCATAAATTTTAACACTTTGATGGGTTCGAATTCTCAAACTTTCAAGATTAATGTTCCAGACTTCAGCATGCGATTTGGTTGAGTTCAAACTTATTTATAATACAGCTTACAGCTATGTAAAGTTTATATATATGTATATATATGCACTGATTTGGTTGAGTTCATTCTCAGATAGCAAATTATTCTTATTATGAAGAAATGGCTTCTTTTTTCATCTACTTTCATTACGTTTTTTGTCTGATGATGTTCGAAGATGATCGATGGTGTTGATGTATGATTTGATACTAATTTCTTCACCGTTGCCAGTTGATCCATATGGTGGCCCACCGCATCATTGGCAACACAACGCTCCCCCTCCTTCAGATCATGTGGTCTCAGTAGTGCCAAAGCCATCACCGCCACCACCAGTTGCATCACGGCCTCCCCAATTACCAGTTTATGTTCCTCAACCTCCACCACCACCACCTTTCATAAACAACAGTGATGGGTCTGGCTCCAACTATTCAGGCGGAGAAAACCCTCTTCCGCCTCCTTCTCCAGGCTTTGCAATGGGTTTCTCAAAGAGCACGTTTACATATGAGGAGTTGGCCCGGGCAACAGATGGTTTCTCCGATGCCAACCTCCTTGGACAAGGTGGATTTGGGTATGTGCACAGAGGCATTCTTCCGAATGGGAAAGAGGTGGCTGTGAAGCAGCTAAAGGCTGGAAGCGGGCAGGGAGAACGTGAGTTTCAAGCTGAAGTTGAGATCATTAGCCGGGTTCACCACAAACATCTTGTTTCTTTGGTTGGATACTGCATCACTGGGACACGGAGGTTGCTTGTTTATGAATTTGTTCCCAACAATACATTGGAGTTCCACTTACATGGTACATCTGATTTCCCTTTCTGTGAGAAAAACCCTTTTTAAGCTGAAATCAAGCTGCAACTACTACTGTATATTGTGGCATAGTGACTTTGGTAGCTGGGATCTGATGGCTGTTTAAACTGCAGGAAAAGGGCGACCTACCATGGACTGGTCCACAAGACTGAAAATTGCTTTAGGATCTGCAAAAGGATTGGCGTATCTTCATGAGGATTGTATGTGCTACGCATCTGAGTTTAATTTCTTCAGTAGAAACTAAATCATCTCTACTTTAATGTTAATTGTAATTATTTGTGTGTCCAGGTCATCCTAAGATCATCCATCGTGATATCAAAGCTGCTAACATACTTCTGGATTTTAAGTTTGAAGCAAAGGTATGTTCTGTCATGTTTCTTATTTGCATTCCTAAATCTAATTATTGAGATTTATGTGTTCTACTGTGGCATGTTGTTTTATGTTGGCAGGTCGCAGATTTTGGACTTGCAAAGTTTACTTCTGATGTCAATACTCATGTTTCTACTCGAGTGATGGGGACTTTTGGGTAAGAACAGCTTCTTTTTATCTTCCCAAGAACCTCAAAAAGGACAAAAGAGATATGAAAGCTGTTTGTCCATATCTGTTGTTTGGCATTGTTTCAAGCTCACGTAGTAGTTTTTACTTGCAGTTATCTGGCTCCAGAATATGCTTCTAGTGGGAAACTCACAGACAAATCAGATGTTTTCTCCTTCGGAGTCATGCTTCTGGAATTAATTACTGGACGCCGTCCGGTTGATTCAAGTCATACTTTTATGGAGGATAGTTTAGTAGACTGGGTAAGCGAGAGTACTGCTTCTAGTTTCTGGGCCTAAATTTAAATTTGCAATCATAATCTCAGAAGATATGTATATGCACAAGAAGAAAGGTTTTTCCTTTCCTTTTCTTTCTCTCAGGGCCATAGAGTAGCTTTTGACTGTATCTGTCTTGTCATCACAGGCAAGGCCTTTGCTCGCACGTGCTTTGGAAGATGAAAATTTTGATTCTGTGGTTGATTCTAGACTCCAACATGAATATGACCCTAATGAGATGCATCGCATGGTGGCATGTGCTGCAGCTTGCATACGACACTCAGCACGACGTAGACCAAGGATGAGCCAGGTAAATTGACTAAGTTTTGTTGTCATTTGTCAAGTATTAGTATGCCAACCCAAATTTTGATTGACCTATATATAGTGCAATTTTGTGTGGGAAAGCAATTTGTGTTTTATTTGGGATATTAGATCTTTAGTCGCAAATTTGGCATCAATCGTCCCATCTTTTTACATAGCTTGTCATTTAAATGTCAAAGGTGGAATCTATTCAGCGGAAAATTACTTTGACTAGACCATATTGGGCCAGCTAATTTCACTAAGCTGCTATTTTAAAGTCTGTCTTTTGTTCATATTACTGCCTCCAATATGCAAGAATGCTTCTAGTATATCTGATACAAAAGCATCACAGGTTGTTCGTGCTCTGGAAGGAGATGTGTCTCTAGCGGATCTTAGTGAGGGAATTAAGCCTGGACATAGCACTGTCTACAGCTCTCATGGAAGCTCAGATTATGACACAGCTCAATACAAGGACGACATGAAAAAGTTCAGAAAAATGGCATTCGGAGGAGGAACCCAGGAGTATGGCGCCAGCAGTGAATACAGTGGACCACCTACGAGTGAGTATGGTTTATACCCTTCTGGCTCAAGCAGTGAAGGCCAGAGCCGCCAGACCACGCGGGAAATGGAAATGAGAAAGATGAAGAATAGCCAAGGTTTCAGTGGAAGTTCTTAACAACTACTTCGTCTAACTTGTATAAATCTATATCCTCCATTTTATACCTGTCAGTCTCACTTTGATTGCTTGACTGACATTCTGAGTGACTTAACTTTTTTAAAATTGTATCTATCCGGGTTTATACAACAAATAAAACACAAGTTCGATTTTTTCATTTGTTTGTATTACTTCGTTTTTTCGCTGCTGTTCATCTGTCATTTTGCTGGTAGTTGGAATTGTGGGTAGGTTGGTATTGTTAGCGCGTTGATTTCAAACTTTTCATAAGGAGTAAGTTTCCTGGATTGTGTCAATCTCAAACAAATTGTAACATTATTCCCTTTTGATTTGTAAGAAAACACTGACTTCACCTCTGGCCAGAAAATAGTTGCACCTGCAATCCTCAAGAGTGACGTATTGCCATTCATACAATGCGTGAATTTCAAAACAACTTTCTAGTAGAAGTTATTTCTTGCAAATGCTTCAAAGTGTAGGCAAAGAAAATTGCTTGATTTTCTAATGGGGGCCTCATAAAATTAGAGGTGCCTGATCTTAGGCTCATTCCTCCATGTGACCTTGAACCTCGCGTGGATGCTAAAATCTAAATGAAGATGAAGTTACGCCTTTTACAGAGTCATACAAGTACTAGGCATTTCAGTCGCATGCATAGAATCATTGGAAAGAGACAAGACGGTTCATCACGTTTAATGCAGGACAGATTTGCCACCATACCGCCAGCACATGCCATTCTGCATAAAGAAGTAAAAAGTGAACCTGAAGTTGGTGGACACTACCAAGTGCTTTTAGGCAGCCTATGAGCTGAAGGCACCAACCCCACGATGTAAAGTCAGCGTGCACATGGCCATGGTGACCCCATGGAGCTCTATCTCAAATAAATTTTGAATGCCAGACAAGTAACAATATATATATATATATATATATATTAGATACTACTAAAATTCAAAATTGAAGTTGAATAAATGGATGGGGAAAAACAATCAGAGAAGCAAAGCAACTACAGAAGGCAGAAGAAGAGCTGCCGGGGAGCTGTGGTGATCTCATATTGATTCATGATGAAATGAAACACAAATTGTCTGTGAATAGTTTTTAATTGCTTCCATGACTGATCACACCATGCGGATGAGTTTTAACTAGGAAACTCTCGATAATTAGGTATCGTTCATGGATTTCTAGCGTATACACTAACAATTTTGACAGAATGCATGTATAATTTGCATTTGTCGAATTGCTGCTTCTCATGTGTTCACTTGCAAATGAAATTTTTAGATGAAACAATTTATTAAATTATTTTAGTGTATTGCAAATGCACATTAAATAAAAAAAATTGACCAGAAACTTTATACAGTTTTTTCTTGTGTCCCATTTAGTTTGTCATGAATATATTTTATTTATATAATTTATATAATATTTATTATTTCTTATAATAATTATTTTATCCATCAAATTTTTTTTAAAAAAATAAAAATATAAAAATTATTTTTTAACCTACCTACCTACATGCTCTTTAATAAACATACCAAATTATCTGTGGTTAGTGTTTTTTTAAAGTACCCTCAGAATCACGTTGAATGAGAAGCTTCAGCAAGTACTCTGGACTCTGGTATCCTATGGTTTTTTTCTTAGGCCCGCCTGGATATGGTGCAAAATGTAACATCACCGTGTAGTTCTTCTTGTGTTATTGGTTCATTGCACTTTATGCCTAATCCACTTGGGTCTATGACAACTCCTAGGACCTGTCCATTCACACTACGGAGATTTTCATCCTAATTTTGATTTTGGACAGGGTTGAAAATTTTCTTTAAATATTCATCAGTAGATTCTTTTAATAAATATGTAATATATAATTTTTTTAAAAAAATTTATATTGAGCTGTAAAATCCTTTTAACTTTAGTATATTTTTATTAAAAAATTTAATAATAAATATTTTAAAAAAGTATATTTAAATAATTTTAAAATAATTACAATTTTTTTATTATATGGCCGAGCAAAAATTTAAATTTAACAACACGTATCAAATTGTAAATACTCCTTACCATTGGACCAAACCCCAATAACTCGTGCAAAATTGAGTTTAAATCTACTATAATTTGTAGACTCAGGCTTCGTTTGGTTCAACGGAGGGGAGGAGAGGTTAATGGAGTGGAGGGAAGGAGAGGAGAGGGGGTTTAATGAGTTTTGTTTGGTTTGAGAGGAGGGGAGGGGAGATTATTGTTTGGTTCAAAAGGGGAGAGAAGGGGAGGGGACGTATTTATATTTAGACAAATTTACCCTTTATATTATTTTAATTTTATTTTTTATAAAAAAATTTATTTATATCAATAATTTTTTGAAAAAATTATAAATTCTAATCTTTTTTTATTTTTAATTTCTAATAAAAATTATTTTAATTCTTATTAAATATTAAAAAATAAAAAAATAAATTAAAACTTAAAAAATATCTTCTTTTCCCCTCCCCTCTTCTCCCTTTCAAAACTTTCCAATTTAGAGGGAAGGTAAATTTGGCTTCCTCCCTCCCTTCTCATTTTATTCAACCAAACATTTTATTCTTCCTCCCCTCCCCTCCCATCCCATCCCATCCCATCCCATCCCATCCCCTAACCAAACACACCCTCGTAGACCAATGACTCGAGTAGATTAGTAATAATTTAGTAAAACAAGAGTAAAAACTAAAGAGCTTCTGGGTTCCAATTATCATTTTCTTCAATTTTCATTATAAAAAAAAGAAAAAGCAAACTTGTGCCATGCCTCGCATAGTTTCTCCCGGGGAATCAAATTTATGCTTTGCTTTGATGGCAAATTACACCTTTACTCAGTGTTAGGGTTCAGACAAATCATCATGTTTGTGGTTGAAGCTCAAGCGGGGCCCACAGTTGAAGATCAAGACCATTTGGATATGAGGATATCATATCAAGACAGAAGATGAAGTTATTACAGGTAAATCACAATTTCTTACCTTCCCCTCTAAAGGTAAAGTAGAGATGCCATCCCTCAATATCCTTCCTTCATTGCCATCGTTTCAAAACCCTACCGTGGACCATGCCCACTTCTTCAAACCCATTAGACTCTTCAATTTCCACCCAAGTTCCAAAACCCTAACTAACAGTTTTTACTACAGAATCCAAAACTGTAGAATCCATTACCGGAGGATTAATTGCAATGCTTTTAAGGATTCCGGCGAAGAAACTAAGGTGGTCTTGGACTCTGGCGGCGGCGATGATGGCGGAGGCAGTGGTGGTAACGGTGGCGACGGTGGCGGGGATAGGGAGGTGGAGAAAAAAGGCGAGTCTTCGGGGCCTTTGCCAGATTGGTTGAATTTTACTTCTGATGACGCAAAGACGGTCTTTGCGGCACTGGCAATCTCACTTGCGTTTCGGTCGTTTGTGGCCGAGCCGAGGTACATTCCTTCGTTGTCAATGTATCCTACATTTGATGTTGGAGATCGAATTGTTGCAGAAAAGGTAGTTTAATGCTTCTTCTTTTTTTTTTTAAATTTTTTTTCCTTGTATTCCTTTTATTAAGCTTTCTTTAATTTTAGGTGGGCGTGATAAACATATAAATAGGTTGGTGTTGTTTCTTTTCGTAAGGTAGAATTTGAGTACACATTTGAAGTAGAACCATTTTGATAATAAAGCTTTAGAATAAAAGGAATCCATAGACTTTTACAATGAGTGCCGGAAGAATGGAAAAGAGCCTAATTTGGTGATTAAGATTAATTTTCGTCCTTGCTTTTGTAATTTATCACCTGTGCCCATTGCAAAATTCAGTGCTTTTTTAACATGGTGAGGCTGCTGGCATGGGAAACATAGAAGTTGAGTTTTGAAGATAACAAAGATCAGCTGCCCATTTTCTTGGAGTGTATAAGTATTCTGTGTTTTAGTGAGTATCTAAGACTGCAATGTAAAGGTTTCAACTTCCAGGTCCAACTTTACAGCTTATAGGATATTTTAGTTTCCACCTCCAGAAGCTCACATTTCATTAATTTAAAGTAAAGCTGGCTCTGTAAAACCAGAAAATTCTTAGTTTAACTTTCTGTGTTAAAATATATTCTTTGTTACGTTAATGTTAAATTTGACCACTCCACACAAGATTAACGTGAGTCGTCAATCTTTGTAAGAGAACATCAAATGAATATGCTCTTTTAACAGACTTTGATATCACCATTCAACTAGCCTTTTTGGTCTGATGCATTTTTATTTAAAAGATACAACTTCATTGTTTCAGGTTTCATACTATTTTAGAAAGCCATGTGCAAATGACATAGTAATATTTAAAAGCCCACCAGTCCTTCAAGAAGTTGGGTATACCAATGATGATGTTTTCATAAAACGAGTGGTTGCAAAGGAAGGAGATATTGTGGAGGTAAGATTTTCGATACCCACGTTTCACATGTTATTGTCCTTTTGTTCTTATTAAAATTCTTGGTCAGAGATGTAACCATGAAATGTTCCATTTTCTGATGACATTGACAATTTATATTGTCATGGTCCAAAACCTCTGGCTGTGACTAACGTATAAACTAAGTCAATTTAAGTTAGCTTAGTCTAGCAAGCCTAACATATTTGCTTAACTATGATAAATACTAAAAGAAACTCAAAATTCATAACACACTTTCAAGGCACATATTATATTCTACAAAAGAAATGATTTAGAAGTTGCCAAAAATATGACAAAACTTCCCCTGAAATATATATGTTTCCCAATCCATATAACAATTTCCATCTAGTAGTTAACACTTTTTCCACAAAAAAAAAAAGGTAAAATGAGCGATTCAAGATAACTACGACCATTATAAGGCCTACAAGACATCTCAACTCGCTCTACTCTTTCTAGCCCAACATTTCATAGCCACGGCATTACCTAAAACCATATCAAGCATAGAATTTACAATTATCCATCCCATGAACATCCTATAGTATCAATTTGACTAACCACAACCTCTAATAGCTGAAGCCTCCAACCCAAGTTCCCTATCGTCACCACTAACTCTAGATCTACATTTTTCAAATTAAAATTTCAAATCTCAAATTAAGCTTAGAATTACCTTATAAAGCTTAATAGATGAAGATTAAAGTGTGAATTTCACACCCTGGAGGATTACAACCTAAAGCTCCAAATTGGGAACTCACTCAAAGTAACAATGGTAGAAAAGAAGCTGCACAATTTAATTAGGCATCAACAAAGCATGGAAAAAGAATGGAGGGAAGAAGATGAAGAGGGAAGGATAAAAGCCCACCTTCACAAAACACCCAAGATTCTCAGCCAAAGCAAGGAAAAAGAGGGAGGAAAATGGTGGATGAACAGTGAAAGCATGGAGAACTTTCGGTGGCACAACTTGCTAGAGATACAGAGGTGACGGCAGTATGTGGGTGGAGGATGGCAGATCCCATGGCTCAATGAAGCAAGAGAGGTGGCTGCTACTTGAAGAGAAGATGCTGTGCTTGGATGGAAGAAAAATGCTGCTTCTGTTTGTGTGCAGTAAGGAGTGTCATGCAGGTGAGGAAGGGAGGAGAGAGAAAGAAAAGAAAAAGGGAAAAAGAGAAGGAAGTTAGGTTTTCTCCTATTTGGATTGGAATAAGATATAAGAAAAATTATTTTTATGCCCAAAGGTGAAATAAAGGTCCTATAAAGATTTTGGTCCAATTAGAATAATTTATTTGGAGACTTTGAGACGCAAAGGAATCCTACTAGGTACAAGATAGATGTCAAAATGATTTTGAGATCATTTTTAGGTTCCAAAATTTAATTAACATTAATTAATTAATGTTTTCTATCATAAGATAATTTATTTTTGCACTAATGAATTATTTCTAATTTTTTTATTTAAATTCTAAATTTTCAAGGACCTGTTTCTATTAAGGAAAAATAATGGTTATTACAGTTACATTACGGTTTATGCTTTCGTTATTGTCTTGTGTTGTTAATAGCTTCATGTTCTGCTTTATTTTCTTCTTATGGGCTTGCTTTGTTCACCTGTGCTTGCTTTTCCAAAATTGTAGCTTGGTTAGCACTTAACACGCAGATTGAACTTTAACATGCACAGCTTCTCTTTGCTAAAGGGACACTTATATGTAAAGTAAATCCTTAAGATATCTCTTGCACCTGTGCAAAATTTACTATCTTTGTTATTGACTCACAGGTGCTGGCTATTATTGTTACATATGTGAAATTTTGAGGTTAGGATAAATGTAGATTATGCAATATCTATGCAGTAACAACTTAATACTTTGTAGAATCTATTTAACCTGTAATGATACAATATGCAGAAATAATAATTTTTTAAGATAAAGATTGTGGGTGTGGTGATTGGTGAGGTATATTATACAAGGTATTTAGAAAATATCTTTATGCCTATAAAATTGGGTAAATAGTGATCGACTGAAATGTAAAATATGACTTCTTAATATATATATATATATATATATATATCTCCATGCCAAAAGTCACAAGTAACAATATAAGTAATTGCAAATATTGATTTTAGGACAAAACTCTATGAATACATCTATTTGATGTGCGTACATTGCAGAGTTGGCATATCAGTGTTTTACAGACTTAGTCACTTAGCCTTTAGCAACTCTCTTGTTGTATGGTTTGTTTCATTCTTTTTTTGATCTAGTGCTTTGGTCTCTTAAACATGAGCAATTTTATCATTTCAGGTTCGTAAGGGGCATCTTATAGTTAATGGGGTTGAAAGGAATGAAAATTTCATCCTTGAACCACCTTCTTATGACATGACACCTACGGTAAGTGTTTCCTTTTTATTCTGTGGCTCTGTTCTCCTCTCCCTCTTCTCAACTGGTCCTTAAAGGAAGTGCACAATTCTGATACCCAATTCTCACATGACTGCATTGGATAAGAGGGGTTTAGATTACAGTATATAAGCACCAAGAATTGATTGATAAGATAACTCAGGCGAGCCATTTTAGGCCATGTTGTTTGGCCTATTTGCGCTTATCTTGGGCTAGTTGGGTTTGGGCAAGGCAGCAACTGCTACAAATCTTAGGAAAGAAAGAAATGGGGTTTGGTGGTTTCATGGGGTTGAGGTGGAGGAGGGGAGGGATAGAGAAGGTTCAAAAGTTGACTTAATACGTCCTGAGAATGTTAGGCTAAAGGGTGAGGATATTAGCCTCCCTATTCACCAATTAATCAGTTTCTTGTTTCCAGGCCTTAATTAAAAGCAAATAACATGCTGATTTTCCATTTAGTCTAATAATATCGTGTATTGCAGCGTGTACCAGAGAACTATGTTTTTGTGATGGGAGACAATCGCAATAACAGCTATGATTCGCATGTGTGGTATGTGGTTTTAATTTAAAATTTTCCAGATTCATTGTCTTAAACATCTTGGGTTTCGCTCCAATATCTTGATGTTGTCATGTCATGAATGTGATTTACTCAGGGGCCCCCTGCCAGCCAAGAATATCATTGGGAGATCAGTTTTTCGCTACTGGCCACCAACTAGGATTGGCAGTACACTTTCTGAAGAGCGTTGTCCTGTCGAAAGTGAGCAGGGGACTAGTCTAGCTTCGCAATAAATTTCTTCATCCCATTCCACATTTAAGGGATGCATTTCTGTGTGAATTATAAAATGTTTTTGCCAATGTTGATATCGTTCCATTATTTGTCAATTCTGTAAAAGGAATAGGACATTTGCTCACTTGGGTTATTTTTTAAGGCCCCTCTTGGTTCATGTAATATGCTGATGGACACAGGTTTTTAGGTACAGAAGTGATTAATATTAACGATGATTGGGCATTTCATCTTCTCTTTAATTATCATGTTTAAAATGTGTTATATCTCTAAGAAGAACAATGTTGCAGATTTGCCGCGCATAACTCGAGTCTCAAAATCCGAGAATGTAAGCTCAGAAATGAGGTGGCCTGTAATTGTTTGCAGTCTGACAATATGTGTTCACACGAACGCTCACAAGTCGGCATCTGGCAACTCCAATATAGGAAAATTGGAAAATATGAAAGCAGGCAACTATCAGAAAGAAAAGAAGTATGGACAATCGGGAAGACAAGTCCATGAGAGGTATATTTTGCGCAACTGCGTCAAAAACCATGGACTCATCTCCATGGCATATTTAGTCATATATTGAGGAATGCCTCAATTAAAGACGTTAAGCGGCAACATAGACATCCTCTGTTTTCATTTGGGATTAGAATTAAAAATCCAAACTAGTTGAGTCTTTCCGTCATATGGTAGGAGGCAGGTCACACTGATATGTTATGACAAACCCATGAATATAATGAAAAAGAATTTATCTTCTTCACCTCACTGACCTCATAAAAAGTTAGCATTACTCTAATATTTGTATTTCCAGCACGTCAGTAAACATGATTGATTCTATAAGTACACAACATAGCCATGTCTAATGAAATAGCAGCTAAAATAACAGAGAGGACAAAACTTATTCCAAGCAGTAGGAGAAGGGGCAATGGAGGACTAATTCTCTCTCAAGTTTTTATCCACCCCATCCCTCATTAAAAAACAATACTACCAAAGCTTCTAAAATAAGAGTTCATATTTCTTTACAACCATTTCCTGGTATATCTTTCTCCAATTTCCTGTCTAGCAGGAAATTTCAAGCGAACGACTTGAAATAGCTACCAGGTTGCAGCTAGCCCATCATCACTCAGTCGTATGTACAAGAATTCTCTTTAGGTTTCATGGGTTTGTTGCTGTGAGGATTGATAATAACTAAGCAAGAGACATGCTGTCGGTGTTTTGACCTCACCAACTTCCCGACAACATTGCCTCGCGACTTAACTTCAAAATCTAGCTTCATTGGTACTCCTCCATTGTCCATTGAACCAGCCAAGCTTGCTCCGGCGCCATATAAAGGAACCTTGCTTCCTTGGAGGTTGACAGACACTGTCTTGTGGCTCTTTCTTTGCTGATAGTATTTCTTCAACTGCAGCAAAATGTATATGAACATTGAATTGAAGAGCATTAGTGTTGGTAATCAATATCCAAAAGTTCTCTTCCACTTGTTTTTCATTTGTTGTCGAGCCCATCATTCTAAATTAAAAAGTTGTGGTCGGTGTTAAAAATCTTACCTCACCAGTTGCAACTGCGATCTCAGAATACATAAGATTCACTGACTTGGAGCTTACATGAATGCCAAAAAATGTTGCCGGGTTATACACGGTCATTTTCACCGAACAATTCGTTGTCAGCATCTTGGTTGGTACTCCTGTAAGGTCTGACCCTTCTCCAAAGTAGAAGTTATGTACTGTCAAACTCTGGAAGAAGTGAATCATTACCATTAGATACCCCGAGGATTTCTTTACATATAAGAACAGAGAAAAGGAGATTAATCCTTAAGAAGTGATAGATAGGACTTGGGAGTACACTTCATATTTTGAAAAATTTGTCCCTAAATGCAATTCCTAGTACTTGAGTTGTTTTGAACTCCATCAAAGCATGTATGTTCCCCGTACCCAAACAAAGTCCTTCTCACTTCTCATCTTTGCAACCTCAGACAAAATAATAATAAACAATGGATATACAATTATCCAAGTTACTCATTAATCACAAGTGAACAGAACATGAATTTATCACCCACATGTAAGCAGAGACTATCAATTGAATCCAGAGAGCGACCCATTTCCATCGGTCTCACACCACATGAGGGCATCAATAATATTTCATTCTTTGATATGCCATAGTCCTAAACCCAAAGGACACGAGGCCCCCTCAACTATCAATTTGAAAATATTATAATATTCCCCCAACAACATTCGCAGTGGCTATATAAAAATCATCAGAAGATTTGTTCCTCTGATTAACAAATTAACAAAATCAAACATTATATTATCATTATAAATAAAAGAGTCAGTAAAGCAAGTGTCCATCATCACCGTACCTTGACAATGAGCTGAGCTTTGTAAGGCCTACTAACACCCCAAATGATGAGACAGAACACAGTGAAAATCACAACAAACCCAAGCACAGCAATGGAAGCTTGAGTCCTTCTTAACAATCCTGTACGGCCCTGATAATAATCATCATAATCCCCTTCTTCTTCTATCACTTTACATTCAGGCCACCCTTTATCGTTCCGTTTCCGATTCGCTTTCTTTCCCCAGGCTGAATTGTACGTGCCTGAAATCCTACTAGCAGAGGAGGCCCTGGAATGGTGACCGTAAGTTTGGTGCAAAGGGGACTCCATGGGACTGTTACAGGCAGGACTGGCTTGCATTGAGGAAGATTTATCGCCATCGTGAGAATCCCTAGAGGGGCTTTGCACATAGTAAACAGGTCGCTTGGGAGATCTTGGAGATGATGGATCGAAACTAGTGACATCGGAATCAGATTTGGAGTGCATCATCTATTCAAAGCTCCGACCCAAATTGAATGATATCAACAGATTTTGAAATCGTAATCGCAGAGTAATTTGACAAGTAAATCCACATTCAAGCTAAAAACAGAGGCGCGATTCATTGAAAAGCGAAAAGGTTCTGAGCAAAGAGGGAATACGAAAAAGAAATGAGGAAAGTAAATGCTGAAAGAATTCAGATCTTTAGAAAGCTAACTCTCAGGGTTGCAAGAAAAGTGAAGCGGAAAGAGACTGGTTTCTAAGTTGCCTTTGACAGACTGGAAGTTAGTGCATCAGTTGAAACAGAGTGACTAGGAAGTAGAAGACGCAGAGCGTTAGGTTTGGTGCCTCGGCACAGCACCCCTGCGCTGTAGCTTCGGGAACGCGTGTCAGCTAATCGCCATGGCTCACATGGCTGGCCACTGTCCACGTAGCCACGTACTGTAGAAAGACTAAGAAGTTAGATTTAATACGACGTCGTTGCAGCTTGATGTGAATCACTCTAGACTTCAAATTACAAATTTATTCCATTTTCCTGATTCCCTTTCCCACAACTTTGCTTGAGATTGACGCAATTGCTATTTCTCAATGCTCTTCGGAAAATTCATCCATCAGTAAACAAGAAGTAGGTTTGAGTTTGACATCTTCAGATTTATATCCCATAAGGCTTAGTTTCGTTTGGTAGCTCCATGAAAAAGAAAAAGGAGAACGACAAATTTTTGGTAATATTCATTTTATTTTTATAATTATTATTTAGTATTATTAAAAATAAAAATATTGAAGTTATTTTGTATTAATAAAATTATTTTTTTATTTTTATTTTTATATTTAACTTTTTACATATCTAATAAGTGAATTGGAGTCTATGATCAAACGTTCAAAAAATTTAGTGGCTTTATAACCACGTCTTGTACTCATTGTCCTGTGTAATCTTAAAAAAGATCACCACATACAAAGAGGCTAAAGAAAATTAATTACCTCAAAAGCAAGTAGAAATTGATTGGGACTCGAGCGTTGGTTTGTCTTATGCTTGATTCGCACTAAGGACATGAGAGCATCAGAAATAAGTAATCTCTTCAATTGCTTTCTCAATAACATGACCTCTTTAATTGCTCAACCATCCAAGACTATTCCGTGCCCCTTTGTTGCTCCAAATCTAATTATACGCTTTTGATATCAACACTTGATAATTTGTTTTTGGAATTGGATCGTCTGCTGTTAACAGTTGCTGCTGTTAGAAGGAATTCTGCCTAAAGGTAGGATGAATGAATTTAATTTGAAATGAAAAAAGAAAAAGAAAATCAAAACACACTTTATCCCCCTTCCAACAGCACAACAGGATAGAAATTCAACAGCAGAGGATCCATAGGTAACTTGTAAAATAGAGTCATCAGATCTGAGTCTACAATATTTCACCTGAGTCAACGTCCCTCACTGCTTAACATCCCTGCCTCATTTCATTTCACCAATAATTGCTATCCTTTTAATTATTCCGTTTAATAACCTTGGTATGGATATTTCCAAAGACTTTTTCGGCAACTTCATTTGAGAAATTATGAACACCATGCTTGTTTTAAGTTCTTCGACCAAATTTTCTGAGGTGACCTGCTCGATTTGATTAACATTGATCAACCACTCCCTCACTGTCAATCCTTCGTCATCGTCTTCATCGATCCATAACTCGCGCCATCTCCATTATTGCGCATCAACCATTTTTTACAATAGATTCCAACAACTTTCTTACTTCCAACAAAGCTAAGCGTTGAAACAGAGGAAATGCACTTGATAGCAGCAATTGTCACCTTGGATATGGAATGGGCATAACTTCTTTTGCTTCCTGCAGATAAATTTGGTACAGTATAAAGTGAATTTGGGTTTTGGAAATGCGTTCTTCGATGGAGGGAAATCCCGAAAAAAAAAAGTGTTAATGCATTTTCTTCACTAGAGAGATATTCTGGACAAAATAAATACTTTGCTAATTACATTTTCTTAACTACTCCAAAAACGCTTTAACTAATTGGTTAGGTAATTAATATCTGAGCTTTAATTACCAGAGTAATTAGTTTCATGGGGCAAATAAAAGGACCTCATTACAAACACCACCTATATGCTACTTCGAGGTCTTCTCTCGTGAATTCTCTTCACAGAAGAGCGCATCACTTTTTATCATATTTTGCAGTTTGCATAGGAAACAAAATGCCTTAAAAATTACCACATTGTGATGAAGTAAACCATGAACGGAGATTCTTGGGTCCATAACTAAGGCCCATGCAGTGCATTAATTTTCCATTTTGCATTGTCAACCATCAATTTGGAAAAGAAAAAGACAATTAGGTTTTTTTTTCAAACTTTGTCATTAGTTTTTTCAATAAAATATGAGAACTATATAAACAAAAAACTATATTTAAATTTATTCCTGTATAAAAAAAATTGAGATATTAAAACAGGTGAATAAAGCTTGAGTTCTAATCAGAAATGCATGATGAAAGACCTCAGACATCCAAGGAAGAATAAGGCAGCATAAACTCCGCAGAAGCTCGTAGACGGCCATTGCAAATGCTTATAAGTACATTTGGTTTACAAAAAAAAATTAAGAATAGAAATAAAAATTTAAAAATAATTTTATAAATAAAAAATAATTCTCATATTTTTACTTTAAAAAATAATAAAAGATAAATATAATTAAATAATAGTTACAAAAACATAATACATATCACCAGAAAATTTTCTAATTTTATTCCCTTTCCAAATTTGATACCAATCGTGCCGTAAAAAAAACAAGCCTTTGCATTTCTCATCATTGGCCATTTATTTAAATCACATAATATATATATATATATATATCCTTCGATCATAATTTTATGCTAACTACAATCACATTCATAGAACAATACTCTTCCATCACAATTGTTCAAATAAGAAACACATTCACACAATAATCCTATCAATTACATTAGAATAATGAAAATGTAGCATTCAAGGACTGAAATTATGTAACCCATGTCACTAACAAACAAAGAGGATATCAATCAAGACAATGTCTCAGATATCCAAGAAAGGTCTAAAGCAGCATAAATTCTCGAGCCCGGCGAAGGCGAATGCTCTCAGGCGGTCACTGCGAATGTTTTGAGAAACAAGCCTTTAATCATCACCGACAAGACCCATTGGAAGACAATGAAAGCAAAGGAAAATTTAGTCACATAATGCTTCAAGAAACAAATGCATATGACATAAGCGAAGAGGTCATCAGATAGGAGCGAAAGACGTAAAATGATATAATCATGAAGATATCATTTGAACTATGCTTCTGTTCATCATATGACCCTCTCATGACAACTGTCAAAATTAACATATAATTTGGGTTAGATGAATGCCAGTTGGCCAAAAAATGTAGCTTCAATAAGATCCAATTTAACGAAATTAAAGGTCCCAGAAGGGGGAATGGATCCTCTCTATTTCTTCTTGTCAAATTCAGACTACAATAAACACAGAATATTATGCAGGATCTATTGAAAGTTGAGTGATGGACTTCACACATGGAGAGAATCCAAGCTCATCAGAAGGCAGTATTGACAAGTACTCACGAAATCTCATACGTCACAGAATACAAGCAACAACGACACCAGAAAATTTACAGAGAAAATGAATAAATCCCAAAAATTCCCAAGGAAATAGGTCCAATTTAAAATGAAAAAGTGAAAACAGCAAACACATTACGCGTGCTTGGCCTCATAGAGAAGATTAGACTGGTCTTCATAAATAATTTCAGACATATGCTTGTCTATTTCTATGATCTAATCATTGGCCAATGTCAGATGACTAAAAAACTAAAGCTCACAAAATCCTAAAACATAAAACTCTAAGAATTTATTTATATATTATTTTGAAAAAAACAAATTCCGAAGGGACTCGGAATATGGGTAGTGATATATCATTATGGTCGGCAGGGCCCGCAAGGCCAATTACGACGAACGAGACCTTAAAAAATCAAATCGTCACTGTCCCGTTTATTTTTGTGAAAACATTAACAACTAACAAGGAAGAGAAGTTCAATAACCAGAAATTTACGCGCGTCGGCTCGCTCAGGTGGTCTTCCCTTATCTTCCCTAAAGTTCAGAGTTGTTCTGGTTTGAAAAAGGAGCACCGGCCGAGCGCCCTGAATGAATAAGAAATGAACAGCAAAGGGAATCAATGATTCTTATTCAACCCAGTTGAAGTACCTGTCTTTTCAGTCGAGGGATGAAGTTGCTCATATAGCTGACGACACAGCTTTTTAAGTAACCTATTTTATCAAGATTATTGAACCCTAGGAAGACGCAAGAGCGAGAAGATCGTTAAATTATGATCTTGACAGATTATCCAGAAACCCTGTAGGAAGGGGAACGAAACCTGCCGCGCTGTTAGCCGCAGATATGAGCTAGATAGCTTGTGCTTATAAAGAGGGCGACTAAGAGGGAAAAGCTAGGGTTTGTTTGGTCACTGAAACGAAGAGAGGCGATATGTTGTTGATCTTTAGAATGTTAAGGGTGCACCGTTCATTAGTCTTCATCACCGAATAATGAGATAATAATAAGGATAAATTCTTTTTGTTTTGGATCAATGTAATAAGGATAAATCTGTAGTTAGCTCAACTAGGAGACTTTGGAAAAAAAATATATATATATATTTTAATAATAAATTATCTTAATAATAAGAGAAAACTAAATAATTTCTGCTTGAGAATTAGATTTGAGTATGATCCTCTATTGTGCACGTAGTAGGCGGTTGCACACGGCATTGTCTTAATAGCTCATTTTTAATTTTTTATATTTTTTTCTTTATATACAACTAAATCTTTACATCAATAAGATTTATAATGTTTTATATACATATTATTTTGTTTAGTAAAATTTGTAAAAAGAAAAAAAAACTTAAGATAGAATTGCTGATAAAATCGATTGTACACTATGTATTTTTCTTATTAAATCAAATCATATTCATATAAAACGTTATAGATTTTACTAATATCACGATTTGATTACATTTAAAATATATATATATATATATTAACTACACTCCATGCTCAACACCGTGCTATGCACTATCTATACATCAAATGATTTGTACTCTGATTTTGATTCTGGATTTGAGCATCAAAGCGGGAAAGAAAGCATAAGAAGAGACAGAATGAATTTTGCCCATAGATTGAAAAGAGAAAATGTAGAAGAGAAAGAAAGTGAGAAGGTGCTACATAACAGGGGTGTTCACCGGGCGATCCTGCCCGATCAAATCGGGTCAGGTATAAAAATTTTTTTTGAAAAGTTTAAAGTTGGGCAAGACTACAAAATTAGGATAAGTTGAGCATGGGGCCAACTTTTAGGACAATAAAAGCCCGACCAAGCATTAAAAATAAATTTATTTTTTTAAAAAATATTTTTTTATAAAGATTTATATAAAAATTTTAATTTTTTAAGAATAAAATATAATTTTATAAAAATTTATATACAAATTTTTTTAAGTATTATTTTATAATTTTCACAATAAATTTAGATTGCCCCTAAGAGATATATTAATCTAATCAGATCTAAAAAAATAAAAAATATATTTTTTTATAAATATTTATATTAAAATTTTAATTTTTTAAAGATAAAATGTACTTTTATAAATATTTATATAAAAATTTTCTTCTTCTAAAGTTATTTTATAATTTTTATAATTTATTAAAAAATATTGGACCGCCAGATTTAGCCCAGCCCTGCCCTATATTAAATTGGATCGGGCAAGGCTGGGCTCAGGCTAGGACAACGAGCTTTAATTTTGAAACTCCTCTAAAATCGAACTTGGCATCGGGCACGGCCAACACCTTACCCGACTTGCCCCATGTACACGCCTACTACATAATATGAGTTATTTAGATTGAGTATGAACTGTTTAAATTTTATTTTTTAATTTTAATAATTATTTTTTAAAGTAACAGTGAAAAATTTTTATTTTACTTTTTATATTCTTTAAAATAAATAAAAATAAAAATAGCAAAATCTAAACGGAGGAGCCAGGTTGGATAACTTAGTCGTCACATGTATGTTAATTAAGCAAAAAAATACTAATTAAAATTATAAGTAAGCTAATCGTACCATGATAACAATGTAACAACATCAATCAATCACATGTATGTCAATTAATCATGAAAAATGATGATTATAATTAAAACAAAGCTAATCGTACCATGGTAGCACTCTAACAACGGAATCTCTCACTTATTTAAAAACTTTTTTAAATTTACAAATTTATTTAAAACAAAGCATTTTTAAGTTTAATATAAATTATTAAATATATTTTTAAGACCAAAATAAGATTTTTACCTTATATATATATATATATATATATATATTTTTTTTTTTAATACCAAAAGGGAGAAAGAAGCTAGCGCAATTTATTTTTCGGTATAAGCAAGCAAACGCCATTCTGATGCAAAAAGATTTCTAAGCAAACGCCTATATTCTACATTATATTACATGGGAAAGAATGTTACACACGCCATCAGAATCTGAAACGGTTTCTCATAAATCAACAAATGTAAATTCAATTTTGCATTCGAAACATATATTGATTGCATTATGGCCTTTCTGATGGCTCCATATGAAATCAGCGAACGTACTAAAAGAACAACAGCTGTAGTCTTCCCTCTCAGCTTCTGTCAGGCCTACTTCTATTACTGGAACCAACTACCACCTGTGAATCCAGCGTTGACAGAATCTGTGGCATTGACATCCCTCCAGAGACAACAATTTCTGCAATTTTTATAGCAAATTCAACTTACTAATCGAGTACATGTTAAAACTTTAGGTCTTGATCAATGTATGCTAAGTTGTTTGGCCAGAAAAAGAACGTACGCCTAATTGCCTACATATCAAAACAGCCCATGCTCAAAGATAATAGCTTAGGGCAAAAGTTGATATCAACCTGATTTGGGTTCTGTACTTCGACACTTCTAAGAAACTACAAAACTAAAACAACTCACCGATTCCTTCACGGACGGATAAGTTTGGTCTAATGACATCCTGGTTGTTGACAAGAAATATATCACCAATATAAAGATGGTTCGTGGGAACATAGACACAGCATAGCTCCTCCTCTCCGGAATAGCTCTGTCAGAAAAATGTAAGATTCAACAAGCTGTTTAAACTTTAAAGCTCTGATAATAGAATTTTCATCAATGGGCATTAATTAAACCAGTCCCGTCAAACTCAATACATTAAATGCTAACCATATGAGAATCTCTGACTTTAAACTTTACGGCCCACCCGCTAACATCTAGGAAGCATGTAGGATGAGCATTAAGAAAAACGACAACTGATTATGGAGTTCGTTAAGAATCTGAGTAACTCAGACTGATATTGCATGTGGCTATAAAGATACACAACTAAGGGTATAGAATTTAAAAAGGCTACGCAGCAACCAACAGCATAAGAATAGTATATGCAATCAAGCAAGTTAAATGACCACAGTTATTGGGCATAATAATAGTCTCAGCCTTCCAATGAATTCTCAATCTAAAACTGGACCCCCCCCCCCCCCCTCTCAAAAACATAAATAAATAAATAAATAATAGACTCAATAGAAATGCTATAGTTTGTCAAGCGAAGCCAAACTGGCATCAGAAATAAGCGCTTAAGATGAATCAAGAAGTAAATGTATCATATGGAAGTATAAATGGCCCAAGCCTGATTTGTTTACTATCAATAAGCATGCAGGAATTCAAAAATCCAGACTATTCCCTTTCAGACCAACACAACTCAGTCAGAAAACAACCAGGATTACAGTATAAGAAGTAAAAGGACATCATAGCTACACAAAGAAACATTTTACTTATAGAATAATACAAACAATGCAGCAAATATTTTTTCCCAAAAAAAAAAAAACTACAATCATTGAAGTTCTTTAGAAACCTGAAGGACAACAGAAGAGGTGATGAATCCAAATGCATATTCACCAACACGAGGATGCCGAATGATTGCTACTTCTTTAAAGGCTTGTGTATTTTGATCTGTAACAAAACATATTAACATATATTGTTCTCACCCAAAATTATTACATTCCTATCAAACTCAAAAGATATTTGCATACAAACCTGGTGAAATAGCAGCACTAATTTGTTTGGAGGCACTATAAATATGACGTACAAGAGGCATTCGCTTGATAAACCACTCCCCAAGGCCCAGGACAGATGCTCCCAACCATGATGACATGAAAACCCCGACCAAGAAGATGAAAGTTATGGAAGTTATGAATCCAAGACCTGATCAAAAAGTATTGGCAAATAATGTCAACATAATTACTATTAGCATGCCATCGGATTAGTAACTTAAAAGGTTGGAGAGAATAATTAGCCATATTTCTATCCTCCATTAATCACTTCACTAGTTTTGTTGTGCTCAATTGCACATTTCTACTTCCAATCCCAGGGGGAAAAAAAAAGGACAGAAAATAATGAAATATAAATTAAAATAATATTTATAAAAATATGCACCCAAGAAAACTAGATTGCCATATTTTAGAAACCTTATGCAATAAAGTGTTTTCTGCAAAAGTTACTGATTATAAGGTATCATGAATAAAAAATCACTGATTCGCAGACACTCTGTCACATATTTTTGTTGCATAAGAGGTGAAAGGATATAGTAGATTCCAAAAACACTTACCAAATATATCGATTCCAAGTTGAGCATAGATAGGAGAAAAAAATCCATCCACGAAATGAATAAACCACCATGTTATATAGAAGGTTATTGCAATTGGAAACAGAATGACACTGCAAACGAAGTAACAGTCAGCCATCACCATAACACAAAAACATAGGATTAGGAATACATATGTTCAGTGCCAGTTCCACTATATGTTGGAAACATTTGGCGAAGTTGTTGGATTTTCTGATATTGTAATTAAAGGTGTCACAAAATAAGCTTTGGGTAAAGCAGGTAGCAGCTAAGTCTTATTTGGTATTACCACGAGGAGAACATGAATAGCAGTTTTCCAGAAAATTGTAGTTAAGTGCTTTGGAGGCGCAAGAAATTAAAACCACATAATCCACCCTACTTCTCCTTGCCACACAAAACAAGAAAAACACTCTTTTAGATGCTCCAAAATGGCATGCAATCATTCTAGCTCATTAGCTATTTTTTGAATTTTTGGACTAATATTTTTCACACACCTTAGAAGTATAAAAAATTATTAAAAAAAATTAAAAATAAAATTAATTGGAAGGAGTGATTATGCTTGAAGGAGTTCATCAAGCTGCACTAATGCATAAATGGGCATTAAAGTGATGATGGTAGACATGTTCTTGTTTGGTGGGTGAAAGTAGACAATTTTAACCAGATAGTACACTAAGATATCACTTCGTCCGCATCTATTGTAGGATAGGCTTGCTCTAGCTTCTTCATGTGTTTCAGCTCACGTCTTTTTGAGTGAGTTTCCTTGTCCGATATGGAAAGGTGTTGGATTGCTCTTTTAAGCTGATTTTCTTTGTCCATAGTTTATCTCTCTTTATTTTGTTCTTCTCTGTTCTGGGAGAATTCCGGATCCATCTACTTTTGACTCATTTTAAAGAATTCTTCTTTTATCATTAAAGAAACAGTAGACAACTTTTGCATAGTAGAATGCACCATACTTTAAAGTTTGCAAGCACTGAATTTCATGTATGTCTACATGTATAGGCATGGAACCACAGGATAGATCTTTAATGACAGCATAATAAGAGGAGCAAGACAGTAGCCTGCTTACAAGAAAGGTAGAAGACTAAAAACAGCTAGTATGTATTTGGTTTAGATTTTGGAGAATAGAGTTTGGAAAAGTAGCCTGACAATTATAATAGTAAAAATTAAGTAGGCCATATGAGCACATTTGTGAATGTAAGAATGAGCAATAACATAGCATACATCCATGGAAGGAACAGCAAGATATTGGATTGAAGTAAGAATTACGCACCATCCAGTTATGAACTTTTTTGACGCCCAGCTCCTAACAACTTTGTAAAACGTCTACAAAGTGACAAACAAACACTGCAATCTATCAGGCAAATACTTCAGGCATAAAGAGAGAGAAATATAATATGCAACTAAAATAGAGAGATCACTTTTACTAGGTATCAAAATTTGTGAAAAGCATTTGAATTCAAATACATAAGGATGTAAATCTTGTGGAAATTAAGAGGGTTGTCCATAATAAGTTAACCAAATCGCGATTCCTTGTTGCTTAAAAATGCAATTAGCAAAATTCACCTCAACGGTTCAATCAATAGATTTCATCACAATAATAGGCCTTGGAGAAAATAATTGGGGAATTAACACAACAGCTGAATTCATGATGCTATGGCCAATAAAAAAGTGCTTAGCAAGTAATCTAGCTTCAATTCAGTGGAAAATCGTAGCAAGCATGCCCACAGCCCATAACAAGCAATTCGATGAAGACCGTGATTAATCGGCTATAGTTTAATTTTCCATCTTTTTTTCGGATAAGGCTAGCAAAGGTACAAGTAAGCGCACATGAACAAATAGAAACCCTAAAGTAATGAAGGAATAGATCACCTCCCGGCCAGCGTGATGAGAGAAGGAGGAGGAGGAGGAGGAGGAGGAGGAGGAGGAGGAAGGCTTGGAAGCGGCATCGTCGACGGCGGAATTAGCCACAGGGATGAGAAGCTCACGCTCTCTGTCTCTATTGGCCATTATCATCGGCGATTGGTTATCGCCCATCACGAGAAGACACGGGTAAGCGACGCCGTTTGAGGATTCAAAACCTTACCGCTTGCTCTCGGAGGCCTCGCTTCTGCAACAGCGTCCACAGTCCGAACAAAAGAGAAATGACAAAATTTTCGAAGGAGCAAAAATAACTCTTTGAACCCCATAAATCAGAATCTCTCTTCAACTCCTTCATTTTCAAACTTATTGGACTTTTCTATTATTATTATTATTATTCTTAGGGGTTAAAAATTAAAAAATAATATCCTCCTATTTATCTGATTCCTTTGCTTATAAGTTATGGAAGATTTCATTTTTTTAATTTATTCATCCAACAATTTATATAAAAAAAAAATTGGGTCGAATTTATATAATGAACTTGAATAAATTGAAATAAATTTAACAAAAATATGAAATTAAAATTATAAATGCAACGTATTGATATAAAAAAATGCATCTTTCAAATTAGTGAGAGAAAAAATAGTTGAGACAAAAGGCATTTCGCTTGATGAGATTGAGATTAAAATAATTGAAGGTTAATAGTTTGGGGTGATGAAAGGGTGCATGTGATATGAGGACATTTTTAATTTTTTTAAAGGAAGTTGATGGATACAAGTGAAGACTTGAAGATAATATACATGTATAGAAAGCATGAATAATGGCGGATTATACTATGGAGCCTAATTAATAGCTTAAGGCTAGTTGGTTGAGTGTTTGGTTTGGGGTCAGGCATAGTGTGCTGTCAAGCGTAGTGTATGAGTTGTGGCCAATGATTTTTGGTTGTGTTGTGTTGTGTTGGCCCCCGGTGTCTAGTGGTAGTAGTTTGCCTCTTGAAAGGGCATTGATGTGACTGGTAGTATTGCTTGGATGATTTATTGGGGGTTTTTTTAATTTGGATTTGAGTCTAATATTGAGGAAAAGCAAAGGAAGTTGAACCACCTGATTCTTGCCTTTTTGGGGAGGGCATATTGGGAGATTCTCATCGTTAAAGGAATATGTTTAGCTATATTTATTTTGTGTTATTTTCCTTGGCAATGCCTTATACTTTAGCATGAAGTCCAAGCAAGGAAGAAGATGCCCTCTAGAAGAGGTATCACAAAATTGCAGCCTGTTAAGTATTTAGCTGCATGATATGATAGAAAAAGAAAAATTAAAATATAATATTAATAATATTCTTATTAGTATTATTCAATAATATTTATTTTTTATTATTTATTTAAGTAGAGATATGAGAATCATTTTTTATCTAATTCATATCTTGATGTTTTTTATTTTTATATTTAATAATTCTGTATATCAAACAAATTATAAAAAACGTTTACCTCCAACTATTCATCTTCTTTGGCCTTAATTCTCAATTTATTAATGACTCATTGGCCAAATAAATAAATATATATATATATATATATATTCATGACTAATTTTCTTAGTATTTTTTCATGATCTTGACCATTTTTTTTTCTTTTCAATTGATGATTACTAATTTTTATTTTTTTTTCCCAGAGGCAGATAACTCGGCTTCATATGCAATAGTTGGAGGTCAGATTTATTTCGCATTATTTATGTTTTTGCCTAGTTTGGATATTGCTTATGGGTTGCAGAGATTCGTTGGCAGTGAACAGATAAATATAACAGATGACTACTGACAAAGTAGAATATGTAGATGAGTACATGAGCCATTGAAAAAGCAAGAAAAGTGGTTGTGTGGGGCACGAGGCAGAAAAGAGTTGAAAATTTTGATTGGCTTTTTCTGAATATGAGATGAATAATGAGTTGTCGATTTTAAGAAGAAATTGAGAGATTGCATTTTTAGATCGGGCAAAATCGAGTTACATTTTTGGTTTCTGGGCAAAGAAAACGAAATGATTAAATTTAAAAATTAAGTATATTTAAGAATTTCTTCATTGTATATCTGTAGGAGTTAATTGTAGATTTTTATAGTTGAGAAAGTAAATTATAGGAGACTTATCTTTTACGTTTTGACTTTTTTTTCCCCCTTTTTTCAAAGGATATTACTAATATTCATAGTCAAACAATTGAATTACGCGGTAGTCATCTTACAGGGTCATTAAAAGCAAGTCTAATTTGGACGGCCATGTAGGCCCACTTTGTAAGTAACAGTGGAGACATTAAACTTGGGCTACCATATATCGTCCAAAAAACAATATCCATACTTGGGCCTGTCAATTTTAATTTAAAGTCCAAGTACTTGCACACTAATTTGCACACATCAGTTAAAGATGAGGAGGGCAAATTGCCTTTTTAAAAAAATATTTATATTACATAATTTTTTTGTTTTGTTTTGAAAAATTATATTTTTATGACTGAAACTAAAAGATGCACTATATTCACCTCTTTTATAATAAAAGATAAGTTATAGTTACATTTTTTTTACTAAAATATCTTTATATTTATTATTTATATAATATTATTTTAATATATTATATGTGATTTAATGAGTTTTGAGACTTTGTCAACAAAGTATTTTAAGCTTTAATAACATGAATTAGACTGCCTTGAGCTTATGAGGATTTAAAACTTGTAAAGCATCCATAACAAATATAATATATATTTAATTAATATATTGTCATTTTTTAAACTTATCAAATTGTAAAATTATTTGGTTGCAAAATAAATAAATATTAAATACAAAATTCATGTTCATAAAATAAATTTTTTAAGAATAACTAGCTGCTGCTACTACTACTACTAATAATAATAATAATAATATTTGATTTCAACTATATTAAAATATATTTATACATATAAACATTGTTATAAATTTAATAATAGATTGAGTTTACAATTTTTAATACGAAATAAAAAACTAAAAATTTTAAAAGATACTCTCAGATTAATTATTTTTCAAACAAAACATAAAATTAATTTTTAAAATATTTTGATTATTTTTAATTTAAAAGAAATAGCATATATTCTAAAAGTAAAAGAGAATAATTTACGTGTAATGATAGAAAATGGAAATGCAAAAGATGAAGTACAGTGTGAACTAGAGTTAGCTAGTTCTTGAGAGGCCCCCGGGGACCATGAAACCGCCATTCAATGCGCAACACATAATGATCATTCTTCTAAAGGAGGCAGATGCTACCAAGATTGATTCCAATCAACAGAAGCTTCGGGAGACAGAGACGTTAGAATTTCAATCAATATCAATATATATATATATATATAATTTTTAAGATACTATACTTAAACTATAATTAATATGATACTTTTTTAATGATGGCCCCACCAAAGTATGATGAGGCCCACCACTAATTACGATAAAGGTTACAACTTGGCTGAAATCAACTCTTCTTATCAACACATATATTTGTTATGCTGATCACATTATCACACCAGGGAACCATTATGACATTTTATACACTGATATTTATTATTTATATACTTACATGTAATATAATATTGAGAGTTGAGATTAGATTATTTCACAAAATAATTTCATAGTCAGCTATATTTTACATATTCAAATTCCCTGACTTTTTGTTAGCCAACCCTATTTGAAAACTTGTTCTTTAATCTTTATAGTGATCTCCAAATCAGGATACTAAACATAAGTATTGTAAGTTTCAGGGCTTTTTTGATAGTTGAAAAGGAAAGAAAGAGAGGAGAGAAAATTGTGTATAACATTTATTATATTTACGTAATTATCATTTAATAGTATTTATTTTATTTCATAATTTTTTTAAAATAAAGATAAATAAATTAATTTTTATTCCTAAAATCATATTTTTATTTTCTATTCGCATTTCCATTTTCATTCCAAAATCACCTTAGACATGTGATAATTTTCTAGCATGTCATTGATAATTTAGCCCAATAATATTAGACAATCAGACTCTATTTCTTTTGTAGAAAAAGTAAAATTCTCAAATTTTTGGGAATTAAAAAAAAAATGATTCCACAAAAAATTCCATCATTTGTTTCAACGAAAAAATTTTTCACTATTTTTTTGGATTTAGATTACGTTTAAGAAAATTAAAAAACAAAAAAGTGGCAAATGACAGTGAGTGAGTGGGGGAACAGGGAAATAGATCCTCTCCCTTAAATTCTCTTCATTATTCTCTCTCATAAAATTCACATTCAAATTTGGATGGTTTAAATTTAAATTTTATTTTTTAAAGGTTAAATTTTATTTTTTAAAAAACTCATAGTTAAAAAATTATTTTTATTTTAAATTCTGCTTTGTTTAAAAGTATTTAATTTTTTTAATCTTAAAAATAATAATAATAGATTTAGATGGTTCAAATTAATTTAAAAGATTTAAATTTGACAATGTAGAGAATAATGGAGAGAGAAATGCATAGGATAACAGTGGGTGGGGGAGCCGAGTAATCGGTGACTGATGACTAGGAGGGGTAGTAAGTGCATGTATATATATATATATATATATATATATATATATATATATATATATATATATATATATATATATATATATATATATATATATATATATATATTGTATTATGATATTAAAAAAATTATAAAATCTCCTCCAATCATATTTCTTAGAAAACATTATTAGGGAAAGTTTAATCTCTCCAAATCGAGATCTTGATAATGCTTTCTCATTCTCACCATCCTAAATGTCAGACAAAATGCTTTCTCAAATGGCCACTAGCCTGAGCTAGCTTATTAAATGAGGATTTGAATGCGTGGATTGTGATAATCCCTGGACTTGAATGCGTGGATTCACGCTTAACTGCAGCAATTCACAGATGTATGTGTGCTCCGGCGGTATATACGCTTTTTGACGCGTAAGTTGCGTGTTCCAGGGATTAAAGAGCACAAATTCTCCCTGTCCAACTATAATTTCTATCTATTTCTGTCCATTTTTAATTTCAATTTCAATATGTGCAATTAGAACAATAAGAAAAGAGATGAGAAAAAGATGCAGATGCAGACAAGATAGCACATAACATGGTTGGGTTACGTGCCACCCTCAAATTGCTGCCACTTCATCAAATAAATCACCTCATTTCCCAAATGGATCGTCGTTGGTTTTGTTTCTGCTCCCAGAATTTCATCCATAGATTCTTCCCCACTTGATCTCCTTCTTCACAGTCAGAACTGAACAACCTTGTATAAAACAACAGGTTTTTGGAATCATTTCATCCTGGGTTTCTCACAGAGGGATACTGATTGGCGAAAAGATGTTGGAAGGGAAAGCTACAGTTAAAGAAACCGACATGCCTCTGAAGATGCAAATCCAAGCCATGTCCTCTGCTTCTCATGCTCTGGATCTCTTTGATGTTTCTGATTGCATCTCTGTTGCTGCCCACATCAAAAAGGTAACTAATTTTATAGTTGAGCTTAAAAAACATCAAACTTTGCTTCTGGGTTTCAATTGTTTCTTTGAATTGATTCATGAGTTGGTGGGTGATCTTTCAGGAGTTTGATAAGATGTATGGAAGTGGATGGCAATGTGTGGTGGGTTCCAATTTCGGGTGCTTTTTCACCCATTCACCAGGCACTTTCATCTATTTTTCTCTCGAGACCCTTAATTTTCTTATCTACAAAGGAGGCTCTTCTTGATTTCAAAACTAATATTTATCAGAGGCTCCTACATCAGAAGGTGTTTTTCTCCGTGAATTGAGTTTCTTCCATGTGCGAGCAGATTATGCATCTTGCAGGAGGGAAGACTTGTATATTACAAAGGGACTGGAGGTTGAAGGGTCTTCATCATCTTCATCAAATGGAGCTTTTACTCTCCAGATTCCCTTGTCTGAAGTGTATTAATTAAACCCATAAAATGTTGTACTGGATTCGTTTCTTCCTTTCAGCAAAACTAGCAGGGTTTACTTCAGAATGACTAGAAAGTGTGGTAATGTATTTGACACTCATATGTATATAATAATATAAAGTCTACTTACTGTAGATGGCAAATGCATGGTTAAAGTGCTTTAATTCCATCTCTAAAATTTCATGCATTTCTCAAAACATTTATTTTAAAGATGTAATTATCAACTGAATTCATTTTTGTAAAATTGACGGGGTATGTATGCTGCGAGCAGCAGAGAATGTACTCCCATATCTGTAACATCATTGCAGAATATATGTACGCTACGGGAGAGTTTCCAACATTCTTCTTAACATTATTGCAAAACATGAAACTGGGCATTGTTACAGAGGAGAGCTTACATAATGGGGAAACCCAATTATAATTAGCTTTGCAAAGCATTTTGACCAGCTAATTTTGTATTAAATAATTTTAGGCATAATAGAAGAGAAAACATGGCTTTATGCATCATTCCTCCGTCCATTTGGTTCAAGTGTTTTTTGTTAATTTAATTGAGTCAATTTATGGTTCCTGAAGAAAATTATTAACTAACATAAAACTTTGGCTTATTATTAGTTCTAGTTACATACAATGCCAATGTAATACATTTATATAATTTATATAATGTTTATTATATTTTTTTAATTATTATTTTATTTATCAAATCACTATTTTAATTATCAAATTATTATTATTTAAATAAAGACATAAAAATAATTTTTTATCTTATGTACCCATTTTTTACATTTATCTCATCTTTTATATCTTCGAACTAAATGTGCCATTAATTCTTTTAATTATGTGTTAGATAGTTTCTAAACTTTCATCCGAAACAATAAATATGTATTCATCCTTGTTTTACTACAATGACTAAAAAATATGGGAACTTGGGAAGTGTCTTAAAAATATACTTAATCAATTCATGAAAGTAGTACTAAATGACTTTAACTATATTCTCTGTTTCAAAAATTTCAATAGCCGTATACTAGCATGCTTTATATATAAGCCACATATATAACATACCTTTTTAATTCTTTTCATAGCAGAATGGCAAAGGACTATTCTATCCTTTCTCAATTTAATCACCTGTCATAGTTTGGCCCCGAAAAAAAAAAAAACTTGTACACATGGTAAGATAGAAAATTTGCGTGTGCCTAGTGTGTGTACACAAACATGACATGGCATGCAAGAATTATTTAGGTAAGATATCGACTCTTGAAAACTGCATTATCCAATGTTTCAAAGCATGTCATCATAAATCCACAATAAGCTCCTCAATCAATCCACTTAAAACTAGGCTCTCTACTTCATTGCCAACTTGCTCAGCTTCATCTGAAGAAAATCCATGCCTCCAACCCCAGTCCCATATTCCATTTGTCAGCCCATTGCATGTTATATCTCTTTTCATCATTGCATAAAGATTATCCACAGAAACTTTCTCCCCAGAGATCATAGTGTAAAACTTCAGCTTCTCAATGGCATTATAGATTTCTTCAACCAACCTGCCTAAAGAGATCTGTAATCTTGAGTTCCCTGCACGTGTTAGCAAGAATGGGTGAACGATTAGTGAATCTTGCAGGCTTTTACGCTCAGTGAGTTCATTTGCACAATCCAAATAGAGTCTGAGATTGGCTATCCCGTTAGTTTCATATTTTTGTAGGGTAGTCATGGGACAATCCACATCAAGATTGAGGAGCTCCTCTGCATGGCTAATAAATGATTGATTGGTTAAAAGAAAATATTTCAGTTCAGCCCCCTCTTCGTCAGCCTTGATATTTGCCTCATCACCATTGTTCCCGTCATGAGCTTCTTCAGCAGAAATAGCATCAGTTTCGTGTTCAGACTTTAGCAGCGTAACATCATTACCCGAAGAACTCTGGCTCTGATAACAATCTTCTGCATTATAGGAAAAAGGGAGGAAAAAGTCACATAAACATTGACATTTGGCTGTAGGAAGTGCAAAAAATACTAGTCATGTAATCAAAGGTACTAGTTTACTCCTGGTGTGATGATAACATCAGTATATAGCTATTTGAACAGTGCTTAATACCACCGCGCAACGTTCACATAAAAATAACTTGTAGTAGCTCTACATTATGTTGCGCCTGTGACCGGAATAAGTATTCATCGAATGTCTACTCGGTTCTGATAGCACTCCTAAGGTTAAAAATGTTGTTTCTCCTAAAGGTTATGGCGTATTTTTCAAGGAAATATGTTTTAGAATATGTTCCAAGCATCCAACAGATTAACTAGTCCTCTTTTGCATTTGATTCTTTCTAGAAATTAAAATCTAGGAACTTCTCTTTTGATAATTAAACTATGAGAGTGAAATCTGTTGCTGAAGACACTCTGGCAGGTGAACGATTTATGAATTTCATCCAAAACTAACAACTTTGTTTCGAAATTGTCTTATATATTAATAAGGGGATGCACTCACAATTCAATATAAGCATAACTTTCAATAAATCTGATATGAGTAGAGATGCAAAACTAACCATCTAATCACTGAACTCTGATTTACACCAACAATGAAAACTAAATAAGATTACCTCCTATCTTATTTGCAGAGGCATCTACTTCATGTTCCACTGGAAATTCAACTGCAAGTTCAGCTATGGTTCTAATCTCAGTACAATCATCTTTATCTTTAAAAGGAACAACAATACTCTTCTCTTCTTCTGGTCCTGATTGTTCAGCCTGTGCATAAGAATACTGAATTAAAACTCAGATTGAAAGTCTTGCTTCATTTATCAATAAGTAGTAACGTTATCCAAACTCCATTTTGTATATGATACTTCGCATACTATTACATCACCCAAGTGACAAAATAGACAGTAAGATAGGCTTACAACTGGTTTTGCTGCTTTGGGCTCCGGAATAAGCTTCTGCTTATTCTTTTGATTCTTTCTCTGCATAAAATTATTATTCTTTAGTGTTTTTGTTTTTGAGCTGATGATCGAAACTGTGCTCTGCTGGCAGGAAATATCAGTCTTCTTGATTCTGGTCAACCCACTTGGTGGCGTATTCAACTTTGTGGAGGTGATTTCTCTTTGATCTTGAGATCTTGTCACAATTTTAGGTTTCGAGATCTCCTTCTCCAGCAGATTTTTGGTAATGGTTTTCACCTTAGCTTTTTTCTCAGTTGCCTCCCGTAACTGTGGTTTATGACTAACATGACAATATGATTTCACCTTGTTTGCAGACTTTTCAATAGGCATGATTTCTTTTTCATCCAATTTCACTGACTGTTCAAGGAGTTTAGGCTTTTCCCCATGTGTAAGCCTTTTGGTTACATCTTCTGTTTTGTGTCCCATGCTCGTGGATCCTTTGTGTTCGATGGATTTGGAAGGGACTACCTCTGCTTTTAGCTTTCTAAGGGATAAAGGTTCTGGATCTGGAGGAACAAGTGCATGGGCTTTAACTGATTTCTGTTGTAAACTACATCGAGGTTTCATAAGCACAATGGGTGGTAAATTATCAAACTGTTTGGAATGGGAATCATTGAAATAGCGAATCCGAAGATTAGGCTCTGTGACAGAACTCTTCTTTAAGAGTCCTTTGAAATGCATAGTCTCAAGAATTTCACTCAGGGTCTTCTTTCGTTCTGGATCAACCTTCTCAATTATAGAACTAGTCTTTCTTAACTTTGGCATATCTATCTCAAATATAGGTCTCTTTTGATTCAGAATCTTTTCACCCTGAGACTGTCTTTGAGCAGCAGCTCGAAATGGTCTTGAGGGGACTTCTTCTAAACCCATTAGCTTCGCAACTAGATTGGGTCCTCTCACCTTCTTTGAAGTAGCTGATGAAAAAGATGAATCAGAAAGCCTATCAGTCCGAACCCCAGAAGATTGGCTTGAGCTTGTTGAGGGAATTTCTGATGTTGAATCCAATTCTTCAGGTGTTGTCATTGGAAACAGATTTTGCCTAACCAGACTGTCTTTGATCACTTTCTTAAGCTCCTCTGTGCAATTTCTCGAAGAACCATCAACAGAAAGGCGAGTTCTTTCAAAGCCCATTGGATAACATTGTTGGCTAAATTGGTTAGTGTATGTTACATCCATCATCTTTGCATCAATTCTTCCTCTTTGAGGTTTCTCATTCTGTTTTTTCTTCAAACAGGACCTGTGCAGTGAAGCTTCTTGCAACTTTCGAAGCATGACTAGAGATTCTTGGAGATCAAGAGCTCCTTTCAACAAATCTTTCGCAATATCTTCAGACCTTCCATCATATCTCATATCCCTAGACAATGAATTAATCATGTTGTTCAACCTTTGAGCTCCTCTAGAGACCTCCATGAGCTGCAAGGAAGATGAGTCGACAGAATTTTCTGTGCATCCTTTTGGGACCATCTCTTCTTTGTCTGATTTGTTTGGCAAAGATGTTTCAGATTTCTCAGCCGTCCTCCGGCTTTTTGTCTTGTCCTTCATTTGCTGAGATCCAACCCTGGACTTTCTGATTGTCCCACATTCCACGACCCCTTTTGGATCATCACATGTCATGAATGATCTATACATGATTGAGTCCTTGGGGTATTCTGCCGCAGAAATTTCATCAGAATATTTAGAATTGAGAAGCTATTTATATACAAAGAACCAAGACAAACACTGATTCTCATAAAATACTCACACGGTCTTGTCCTCTTGATGCTCAAAGTTCGTCTATATCAGACAAAAATGATATACTTGTCTAACTGAAACCTAATGCAATTAAATAATCAGTCTCCATCATCAATTAAAATGCAGATATATCAAGGCAAAGACAATAGAAAGAAGAATAAGTATTGAATTCCGAAGTTAGTGCCATTGATATATGATTTAACTTGAATTTTCAAGCAACTTCTAGGTACAGATTTGTAAGTAAAAACTTGACTGAATTCATAGAGGTTAGAATCATTGAAAATTGAATGAACCCATCTATTCTATCCTCTGTTTCATATTCTGAAACCCAACTAGAAGACAAAATGCAACATGCAAAATAAAAATCACTCAAAACGAAGACGTCGTTTCAAGCACACTTACCCCTCTAATCAGTTGCTCATTCTCAGAACCAATCCCTAAACCCTTCGGGTTAACAAATTGAAATGCCAGAATCAGAAAAGAAGCATAACCCAGATAAGAAACTCACAAAACATTCAAAAATGCCACTCCGCTTGTGAAGACCCGCAAAACATTTCTCCAGATTCATATACGGGAATGAGCTCCGAGGAACTCAGATCCACATGAGAGGAGAAAATGAGTCGGTGCATTGACTTTGTGAAAATGTAGAAGCTATGAATTACCAAAGCAAACCAAGGAGAGCTCAGGGGTTGGATTTTCTTCCGCTGATTATTGGGAAATTATGAGACAAGGAGATCGTTGGGAGATTATGGATGTGACTGATAAATGGAAGCAAATGGTTTTGGTCGTACACATGGTGCAGAGTACCAAATTCAGAAGCAAGGCTTTTCAAAAGGAGAAGAGGGAAGGTCAGTCAGAGAGTGGAAAATTGGCATTACGCAAACGCAACTTGATTGGAAACCCACGATATTCAATCCCAATAATTTTTTATACACAAAATCATTAAAAAAATTTTCTGAACTCTATTAATTATTAAATGCAACAAGAGATTTGTCCTTGAGAATAAAATCGCCCAATATTAAGATGGAGGTGCATTTTCTAGGCCACATTGTGCACGGTCCAATTAGTGCAATTGATTATCATATTTTCTCGTCATGTCGATAATATCTACTCTTATTTATTTTTAAAGCAAACTATCCTGTTGATAAGATTTATTTACAACGTTACTAATTAAGTGAATTTCATATTGTATCTCTTCTTGAAGCACTTGTATTTTATTTCTAAAGTCCCATAATAGAGAATCACCAATTTTATAGATATTATCAATGTTTGGTTATTAACACATTATTCAAATGTTGTCAACACATCATAAAGACATTACTAACACAATAAAATGATATTAATAATATTTATACTAAATGCATTGTAAAATCAGCCTTAAATGTAACTCGAATAAAGTACGAATTATTATAATAAAAAAACTATAAAATGATTTACTTTTAGTAAATTACTAAGAAAGATTGCAAAGAGATTTTCCATGACTGATATTGAGGTGGGAATTAGTTGGTTAACTACTACCAAACATAAACGATAGGCTTAACAATCTGACATAAAAGGGACGCAATTGCAAGCATATAAAACTACTGTATTTTATTAATGAAATATGGCTCCAAAGTCTCTAGCTTTTGTCGTGTAGCTTCACCCTAAGTTCAGATTACTGCATAATCAATAAAGAGATTGAATTATGACAAAGAAATAAAGAGATTGAGGAATAAAAAATTATGTTGAAAACTTAATTATTGAAATGTTTAGCCAGCTAGAACAAGTTTATTGTGGGAATAAAGCTCTTTTCTATTTGGCTTTCATGTGGGTTGAGCTGCTCTTTTTTGAACTAAGAGTCTTTATGGCTTTCATGCTTTGGTTCACTGAGGAAAAGGCCATTTCTTTTTGCTTTCCACATAGTTTTTTGGTTCAGATCTCTGCCACTTTTAATTTTCATCATTGAATGGCAACAGTTTTCAACTATTGAACTAGCTTAAAGGTGATGGTAAATGACAGGACTTAATTTTGTAAAAGGTTTTAAAAATTAAATTTTTTCTTAAGAATTAAAAGGTAATAATAACCTTTTGAGTCTCTCATAATTTTGAGATATTTAAGCAGTAATTTTAGTCTCTAAAAAAAATTTAATTTTTAAAGTCTTTTGGTAACAATTTTTATCAAGTTAGAGTTCTTAAACATCATTTTCTCTAAAAGCAATCCCACTTATTTTTACTGTTGGGAATTTATTCAAATTGCACCTTCAAACTATAATTCAAAGATAATACTATAAATTTGGATACACTCTAAATTTTAGGTATAACGTAATATTTTTAAAATATATAGAATAGTGTTCTGTTATATATGTTATGTTTATTTACTTAAAATATTAATTTATTCAATAATAATAGGACTGATTTAACTTTTGCATGATTAGTAATTATACTTATAATGATAAATATAATAGCATAAACAAAACATTATTTTATATTTGATAATCATTATATCATAATTAAATTTTACCATATAGCCCAATTTATTGTATCATCATTCTATATAAATTTGATAAAAAGCTCTGAACTCTGTGTTTTCATACCTCTTATAAAACCTTTAATTGTTAATCATGATTAAGTAGTAACATTTAGCAAAACCTGCCAAATGCCAACAATAAGCTTCCCTCATTTCAAGGACAATCTGCCGGCCAATATACCTTGTCAAATTATTATTTTGCTTACATATATTTTTTTATTTTCCAAAAAAAAAAAGTTTCAATCTAAGGTAGTAATCTTTAGAATTCTTTTTTGGAATTGTATCGTGGTGTTTTGTTTGTATCAAATTGCATGTCAATTCCATTTTTTTTTTTAATTTTTAAGTTCAGTTAAGGCAGGTAATTTAGACTGAAATTAAATCTTTGAAAAAAAAATCTTAGAGGCTCTCGCCAAAAGAATAACAACTTTTGCAATATCACATGAGAGATTTCTTTTCCTTTCAAAAGCATAAAATAAAAACAAAATCAAGTAAGGAGCAATTTTCAAGACCCTTGGCTTAATCAACACTTTTTTCAAACTTAAATGTAAAAAAAAATTAACGTAATTAAGTTTGATTCCTACTTATTTCCTTTGTAACGAATGAAAAATCAAATTTCAAACTCTTTGTGCATATAAATATTAGGATTGCATCTTGATGTGTAACCATGGTGAAGCCTAGGTGTGCGGATGCAAATCTAAACTTTGCATACATAAACAATATAGTGTAAAATAGAAATTTTGATGCCTACAAAATTTATGTTTGATTATAAAATTGTTTTTGTGATCATATTTAATCTTCTTTTTTCAAAATTGTTTTACCGGTTACGTTACAGAAGGCTAAGACTCATTTCATACAAGAACTCGAAATACCATCCACTATTGTTTGTTACCACTTTTGTCACTATCTACAATAAATTCAAAGTTTACCCATCATCTATATTTTACATCTGAGTTGGTACTTGCAGGTAGGTTAAAAAATTTGGGAAGCTATTCAAATGGCCTTTTTTTTAAATGCAGTCACAGGACTCTTGTTATTCCTAATACTGCATGACAATTAACTGCCATCATAAATGTAATTGAATCCTCCCCACTTCTTTTCTTTTCCTTTTTCGGTTTTTAATTTGAAAATCATGACAGTTTTTGATATTTTCAAAAGAGTACCATTTAGTTATAAGCTAGTCTTTGAAGCAAAACCGCTTGAAAATGATTGAGAATAGAATTATGGAAGTTGCAGAAAATAAACAAATTATATTTGAATTAGGCAAAGATTATGGGGTTTGGTTAAAGTGATGGATTTAGACAAACAACAAAAACAAAAAGTGACGTCTAAATTTGGTCCATTTCCCAACTAAGTTGTTGAATCCTATAATGAGGGCAGTCTCGTCTTATAATGCTTGGCCTTTTTCTGTTTTGCGGGATTATGATTGGCATATTACATTTTCACAGAAATTTAATTCAAATTTGTTTTGCTTTTCCACAATGTTTCTCTGATCCCTGTCGTCAAGTATTGATTGTTGCCATTCCAGAAAATAAAAGAGAAATGCAATAAATTTTTCCTTTTGTGGAGGAAGAAGAAGAAGAAGAAAGAGATATATATAACGCATACACAAAATCAATGTTTCTTTTGAAGGATATGTTGGTAATTGCGATGTAGTCTGTATAAAGACAGTAGTATTTAATAATATATGCGTACATAATGTCGTTTTCCCCATATATATATATATATATATATATATATATATATATATATATATATATATATATATATATATATATGCACGCGCGCACACACGCAATGAACCTACGAACGGTTATAATCTGGCTACAAAAATGTGAGATGGGCCAGGCCGGCAAGTATGATGACACGTTATGGTAGTGGTAAGCCGAAGAGACTAACGAAAGGGTCAAAAATTAAAAAACAAAAAAAAAAAACAATATTTAAGTATATGATAGCTAAGAGGAATATTTAAGAATGTTAAAAAATTCTCACTGGGTTTGAGGATTATTGAATGAATCATCATCCACACCTATAGAGTGAGATATCTCATTGTCTTATCCTCTCAATGTTTAGATTTGAATTTTTTTTTTTTTAAAGGTTGTCACTGTCCTTGTGTTTAATTGTATGGATATGTCAAAATAAATGAAATTTGATTACATGATACATTTAAACTGAGTTTTGAACCATTTTTCTTTTCACGAGTTACTTTCAAAATTCAAAGGCAACATATTATATAAAGGAAAATTATTTAAATTAAAAAAAAGTACATACTTATCACGTAAAGAAGGTGCATGCACGTATATTGAGTTGCTTAAATGAGTATTAAAATTGCTGTTTTTTTAAATATTGTTGTTATACGATAAAATTTTCTAAACATAAAAGCTTTCATTACTAGGAAAAAAAGAAAAGAAAATACCATCACTATAATGCTACAGCGAGGGTACAGCGAACAAACCTTGAGAAAATATTTTTTATTTTTTTTTAAGTTATACAAAAGTTGCTAACCAACGAGAAAAAATTTTTCTCGTTGATCTCCCGCTAAAATCTCTTGTTAATGAAAATGATGAAGACAATTTCCTTGTGTACTTCCATCACCATAATTGGATTAGTAATTTGCTAGTCCCTCAACAAGAGCTAAGGAGAGACGGGGGAGAGGAGGAAAGAGAGAGAGAGAGAGAGCAAGAGTGAGCAAGTGTGAGAGAAAGGTTTGTTTGATTCTGTTTCAGTTTTAATATTTTTAAAATAAATATTTTTAAAAATAAATTTTAAAAATTAAAAAATTTATTTAAATTATTATTTTAAAAAATCATTATTTTTTATTTTTTTATTCTATAGAATAAAAATTACAAAATATTTAATAAATATTTTGATTTTTTTATTTCTTAAAATATAATTCTTTTTTTTGTTTTATAAAACACTTCATTAAAAATACAGACAAGTTTTTTTGTTTCTAAAAAATAAAAAATTGTTTTAAAAATAAGAAATTAAACAAGCTCTTAATTCAAATTTGTTTTGCTTTTCCATAATGTTTGTCTGATCCCTGTCGTCAAGCATTGATTGTAGCCATTGCAGAAAATAAAAGAGAAATGCAATAAATTTTTCTTTTGTTGGAGGACTTGGAAGAAGAAGAAGAAAGAGGCAAGGATCTGGCGAAATGCATAGCGTTGCCCCTGTGACTGAAATGCTTTTATCAGCGGATACAAGAATTTAAATTTTTACTTTAGAATGTCAAGTTCTTCCATTTTTTTTCCATATATATATATATATATATATATATGTATACTGTTAGTGCAAAAAATCATAAGGCCAGTATTTTCGGTTAGAAGTTAAGGCAGCCGAGGAATCAAAAAATGTTTCTTTATTTTTTGCTTATTGCGATATAATTTTTGGTTGACAATCATGGGCTACGGTTTCAACTAGTTGCCCCAATTTTCGCCCCAATTAGGTACTTTGATGGGTGTCACCGACTTATGATTTTTTAGATGCTAACAAAAATAAAAATAATTACTCAATATTATTAACCAGAGTGTTAATATATATTCAATTTTTATTTTTTTTGGGCTTCACACTTACTGTCAAAATTTCAGCACATATATTTGGCACTTTACCATAGATGAGGATTCTTTAGAATTTGTTATTATAAAATTCTTGTAGAATTCAAAGAAAATATGGTATAAAAAGTGAGAGTATGTATGTAACTTATTTGCTCCTTTTTTATTCCATAAAATTCATTTTTTCTTCTTTTATTCTTTATTTTTACTCTTCTGTTTTTCAACTTTATAAAAATTTTATCCAAACAAATTTTAGAGAATCCAAAAATTACAACATAAGTTACCAAAAAGTGAGCAGAAATCCATCTATAATACAGGACATCAAGGAATCTTTTTGAAGCTCAATTTCGCCAATCGAATTCCTATCCATTACAACGCGCACACAAAATTAATGTTTCTTTTGAGGGATATGCTTGTAATTGCCATGTAGTGTGTATAAAGACAATAGTATTTAATAATATCTGTATACATAATGTCGTTTGCCATGTATATATATATATATAGAGAGAGAGAGAGAGAGAGAGACACACACACACACACACGTAATGAACCTACGAATGATTATAATCTGGCTACAAAACCGTCAAGCCGGCAAGTATAGTGACACGTTATGGTTAAGCCAAAGAGATCAACGAAAGGGTAAACAACTAAAAAACAACAACAAAACAATAATTAAATATATGATAGCTAAGAGGAATATTTAAGAATGTTTAAAAATTCTCACTGGGTTTGAGGATTATTGAACATGGATCATCATCCATATGGTCCCACCCCCAACAGTGCATAAAAACAAGTTGCCGCTCCTGGTATTTTTCCGGAGTTTGAATTGTATTTATCGGGTGAGAAATTTTATTGTCTTATCCTCTCAATTTTCAGACTTGAATTGTTTTCTTTTAAAGGTTGTCACTGTCCTTGTGTTTAATTGTATGGATATGTCAAAATAAATGAAATTTGATTACATGATACATTCAAACTGAGTTTTGAACAATTTTTCTTTTCACACGTTACTTTCAAAATTCAAAGGCAACATATTAAATAAAGGAAAATTATTTAAATTGAAAAAAAAGTACATACTTATCAAGTAAAGAAGGTACATGCACGTATATTGAGTTGCTTAAATGAGTATTAAAATTGCTGTTTTTTTTTTTATATTATTGTTATCCAATAAAATTTTCCAAACATAAAAGCTTTCGTTACAAGGAAAAAAAAAAAAAAAGATAATACCATCACTGTACTATAATGCTATAGGGAAGGTATAGTGAACAAACAATGAGAAAATGTTTTGTTTTTTTAAGCTATACAAAAGGTTGCTAATTGGCAGAATAGATATTTCTCCTTGATCTCTGGCTAAAATCTTTGGGTAATGAAAATGACGATAACAATTTCCTGGTGTACTTTCATCACTATAATTGGATCAGTAATTTGCAAATCCCTCAACAAGAGCTAAGAAGGAGAGAGGGGGGAGAAGAAGAGAGAGAGAGCAAGTGTGGGAGAAGAGAAAAGTGGAAAGGAGATATATAATTACAAATTAGTGAAGAACTAACAAGAGAGTTTTTCCTTGCTAATTCAAAAACATTTTTGCCATTCTAAGAAGAAAACGTCTCTCTAGTCCCTTGCCAAGTGTAACTAGTGTGGGACAGTGAGGCTTTTGTTAATTCCTAGCAATTAAGCAAGGGAGTGTATGTATCCTTGCTAATAGGTTGGCAAACGAATTTTTTTAAGTAAGAAAACAAGTATTTGGCAATCTCTCGCTAGTTCATCACAAAGATTGCCATTGCCACTAACATGACCTCATTTTCTCCCCACTATTAAGAAGATTAGCAAGAAGTTTATTGTTTTCGCTATTCCCTCTTCATATAGCAAAGGTCTAGCGAAGAATGAGAGATGGCATAGTTCCTCGTAGTTTTGTGAAGACTTTTCCCTCTTTAAACCATCATTAAGCTAATCGCAAAATTTGTGCCACCGTTTGCACATTTTTATTTTATATTGCTATGAGATTTAGCAAGGATTTAGTTTTATTTTTGTTAACCCCTCATTATTTAACAATATTCTCTCATTATTTTCTCTTTTTCTTATTGTGTTTTAGACAAGAACTAGAACCAAAAGAAAGAAACATAAGTATTTTAACTTTTTTCATATATCTAGCTACATATTCAGTTTGTTACAAAAAATCTTCATGTTTATTATAGAAGTTAGTGCTATATTCAAAAATTGTGTCGAATAGATGTTTTAAAGTCTTTTTATATCTTTGTACTTCCAAAAAGTATATGACTAGATGCTTTTTCTTTTTGTTATTACAAAAATTAATGATAGCTGCAAAAACTATACCAAATAAATGCTTTTAAATTTTTCATTATTTAATTTGAATATTTAACTGTTGATGTTTTAAAAATTAGGCTAATATAATGAATGATTTAAATTTAACGGTTAAATTTTAATTTAATTAGGGTTGAATCCATTTTATAAATGTTGTATATAAAAAAATTAAATATATACATTATTTTACAATTAAATTAATTCAAATATTGTAAAATAGATATAAATATTTAAAAATATAAAAAATAATTAATTTTTTTTGGGTATATGATGGCAAATCTATGTAAAATATGTTGGGTAAAGTTTATTAAATATTATAACTCTTTATCATAAAATATCAAATCTTTGATGTGGAAAAAAAATCAAAAATTAATTTTTGATAAGTTCAAAGCTAAACTTAGTCAATTTTTACTATTTTACCATTTTTAACTAATTGATTAGTTTTTGATTGATTTTTTTTCCTTAACCAATTTTAAGAGTTGAATGAACTAAAGTTATAACCAATTCACCACTTTTTTAGTTAAACTATTAGATTTGATCTGATTTTTAAACCTATATATATAGGTATATATAAATTAAATATTGCATCATCTAGATGCTTTTTTTTAATTAATATTTTTATAATTATTTCATAAACTACTAATTTTCACGTGTTTTAATTATTGTTAAAATTTTAGTTACATATTGTTTTATTCATTTCAATTATTTCTAGTTTGAATTGCAAGTCAATTCCTAGAGTGTGTTGTAATAAAATCTCAACATTGCTTCTAGTGAAAAGAGCAAGATCGATGAAATTCTAATTACCTAACTTGACCTCAACTGTTCTTCTAATTATGGTTCACTTCCTTTTGTGGCTCTCCACCAACAGTTGAATTCCATTCCGCATTAATCACCCGATGATTACTATTAATAGCCATTTCTTTAAATCCCATTCTTTGTATTCTCTCTTCTTTGTGTCTAGCAAAGAATAACCAGTCAAGAACAAAAGGGGTGGTAGAGAAATAGAGGGAGAAAATTTTTGTGCTATAGTTACGGATATTGTTTCAATTTCAAACACTGATCATTTTATTTCTATGCCTTTAATTAATATCCCATTCTTTGTCCAAACAAAGGTTGAATTAATGCAGAGAAGATGCAATGAATGATGGTTCGAGCTTTTTCATTGCAAACACAGCATGCAGAAGTCCAGGTCTTTTCATTTTAGGAGGATTGGAAAACGTATCCACCATTTAATTTCTGATGGTGCCCATCATGATGATGATGATGATGATGATGATAGGGACGCTGCAGAATCTGATAATGACATGTCTAAAAGCTTTGATTTAAGCAATGAAAGTGCATCCCCACTGGAAAATCAGCAAGTGGAATCAGTGATGAATCAACAAAATAATACTTCACCAACATGCTTGGGTGGGGAAGCTGCTGGACCAAAACCTCCCAAGCCACAATCTGGTTTGTATCTTCACATTTCAACTCAAGATTGTGGAGTTCTATCTTCTCAAATTTTCTCTCAAATTCACGTAGACTTAGAGTGTATAAGACTCATTTAAATGGTAGATTCTACAAGTTGAAGGTCTCGCACACTCTTTGTCTCTCTCTCTCTCTGAGATAGAGAAGATTCAAATGCCAACACCTGCACTTCAAATTGTTCAGCAGTTAGCACAAGATCATCAACAAAATTCTTGGCAGACTTAAATTTTTTTACTTCACGTAATGTTCCTTTGTGCTTCTATTCAGAAGTCGAGATGATAAAGGAAAGATTTTCTAAGCTGCTTCTGGGGGAAGATATGTCAGGTGCTGGAAAGGGTGTTTCTTCTGCATTGGCTTTGTCCAATGCTATAACAAACCTGGCTGGTATACGTATCGTTTTCCTCTCTTATGTGACTAGTTGAAAGTTTTTTCTTATTTTTGTTAGACTTTCTCTTGGAAAATTTTTTAATAATCCAAAATTTTCTTAACTTTTTAATTTATTTTTTAATAATGAATTATGAAAAGTAATTTTATTTTTTCTTTAATCCTTTGATATCAATTTACTCACTGTCATTTGAAAGGCCATTATGAGTTGTATCTGGGCCTAAATTGAATCAAGCTATACTCAAATAATAATTTTTTGAAGCAAAATAAGCTTATACTTAATTCACTTTTTTATTCAGACCCATATATAAATTTTAAAATTGAGGCAAATTCAGTATCAAGTTTATATTCAATAAATTTGGATACAAGACAAACAAGTTTAAATTCAGATTTTGAAACTTGAAATAAAATTTACTCTTAGAAATCTAACTTCCATCTTGTGATTAAGTCTATTAATTATTATCATTATCAATATTACCTAACTTGTGATCTCATCACTAACTATTTCATTGCCATCATTGTCTATCGTTTGGCACCTTTTTTTTTTTTCTTGTAATCCAAACAAAAAGAATTTAATGAAACAAATAACAGAAACTTGTACTATGAAATTAATTTTTTTATAAAAAAAGTTCAAAAAATTTTCATTTTCCTACAAAACAAATGTAGCCTTACTGAATTTTTGATGCAACAATTTGCTTGGTTCTGAAACCCTCCACATGCAGCATCTGTTTTTGGAGAACAATCCAAACTGCGGCCAATGTCTGCAGAAAACAAAGCAAGGTGGAGAAGAGAAATTGAGTGGCTTCTATCCGTGACTGATCACATTGTTGAGTTTGTTCCTTCAAAACAGATAGGAAAGGATGGAACGTGCATGGAGGTGATGATGAACAACTTCATTCTCTCTTCTCCTCACACCAAAAATGTAGTTTCACTTTCACTTCGGTTTGACGTACAGAACAATTTTTGTGTTTGACTTTACATATATAGATCATGACTACCCGGCAACGAATTGATCTGCTCATGAACATCCCTGCCGTGCGTAAACTTGATGCAATGCTTATTGTAAGTAGCTAAATTTTACCTTCTCTGATTTTCCAATCCATAAGGTTTAGTTTGGGATATGGTCTCGGAGTGTGCACCACCTTTTTGAGTAGTAAATTCTATCAGTGGTGGATCCTACAATATGTGTAGATTCTATAGACTCTATCTCTCTCTCTCTATCAAAGTCTGTTAATTTCACACTTTCACTCATGAACTGGGTTACAATGGAACAGGACACGTTAGATAATTTCAAAGATCAGAATGAGTTCTGGTATGTTAAAAAGGCTGATGAGGAATCTGAAGGTAACAGTAATAGCCAGAGGAAGAGTGACAAATGGTGGCTGCCAACTGTTAAAGTTCCCCCCGATGGATTATCAGAAGCAGGAAGAAAATGGATGTATACCCAGAAGGATTCTGTCAACCAAGTACTTAAAGCAGCCATGGCAATAAATGCCCAAGTACTATCTGAGATGGAGATTCCTGAAAACTACATTGAATCTCTTCCCAAAGTAAAATACATATAAACGAAAAAATTAGAGTAGATTACAATTTTTTGTCTTTGAAAGATTACAGATTTTAAATTTAGTATTTTAAAGTATAAGTTTCTCAATTTCGGTCTTTGATAATTCTCTTTGGCGAATTTATTTCCTCTATTTGTTAAAATGACATGAAATTAATTAAGTTGCTGATCTAATATAATAGAATGCTCATGTAGTTATTATGTGATGGAGTGTCTATGCTCACTGACTAGAAAAAGGTGTAGAAAGTTCATGAATTTGGTTACTATATTACTTCATTTTAGCTTTTTTGGACATTAAATATGATCATTTCATCAGCAATTTGGATTTTCTAAATTTCTTCATATAAATTTTTTCGTAAATTTCAGAGAAAGGAAAAAAAAAAAAAAAAAGAAGGAGCAAGGAAAAGAGAGAAAAAACTTCAAATATACTCTCACTCTTTTATATTACTCTTTTTTCAAAATTTAGAGAAGGTTTACAAAAAGAAAACTTTAAAAGATCTTTTCACTTTTCTCTGTTTAACAGCCACATTACTAGTTTGTTAGGCTAAGATAATAACCCAATTAAATTCATGTTAGTTTAGAAATAGAAACTAAATTAATTGAAAAAATATTGAAAAATTAAATTAAAAATTTTTAAATCTTTCAAAGACAAAAATCTAAAATCTAATTCACTAAAGAAAAACATTATGTCATTATCATTAGTTTGTTTTGTCAGAAACTTGGATTAATCTTGTCTGTGGTGTCTTTGGCAGAACGGTAGAGAAAGCCTTGGTGATTCAATCTACAAATACATTACCGAGGAGTTCTTTGATCCTGGACAATTCCTCTCAACTATGGACTTGTCCACAGAGCATAAAGTTCTTGACCTTAAGAATAGGATTGAGGCTTCTATAGTGATATGGAGAAGAAAGATGACCAACAAGGATAGTAAGTCTTCCTGGGGTTCAGCTGTGAGCCATGAGAAGAGGGAACTCTTTGAAGATAGAGCAGAGACAATATTGTTGTTAATTAAACAGAGGTTCCCAGGACTTCCACAATCTTCACTTGAAATCAGCAAGATCCAGTACAATAAGGTAAAAATACAACATTATAACTCATCTTTGTTTTCCATATTTTCACTCATTTTTTAATTCCATCCTTATAGTTTAAAAATTTGAAATGAGTCAAATTTGAAATGAGTCCTTATAATTTTAAAAATTTTTAATTTAGTCTTTAAAACTTCAATTAATGTTATCTTAAATTTTGCTTATATGATTAACAATATACCATTTTGGTACTCATAATATATATGATTCAAGTCAACTCATCTAAATTATATAATATAAATTGTCACATGCCAGTACATGTAAGTTACTGTCATTTTATTATTGACTTTTTTTTTTTGGGCTCTTTGGCATAATATCATACTTACTTAGAATGTCAAGATGTTTTATAGTAGCTATATCAACAAAATTTAATAAAACATTAGTGAAAGTTTAAAGGCAAGGGTTAACAAAATTTTTTAAAACTATAAGTACTTAACTATGAATTTGTAAACTATGTGAGCCAAATTAAAAATTGAGTAAAAGAGGACTAGAGGAATAATTGAACGTTTTTCTAGTTTGATTAGATTTATTGTTGTTAAAATATGCACAGGATGTAGGACAATCCATTCTAGAGAGCTATTCAAGGGTGATAGAAAGCTTGGCTTATACAGTGATGTCAAGGATTGAGGATGTCCTACATGCTGATTCCATGGCTCAGAATCCATCAATGGCAGTAAATAGCAAGAGGTTTTCAATGGAAGAAGACAAGTGCCGAAACCCTGGGGAAGAGATGGAGAGGTTGCATTCATCAGAAACACCATCCTCCATGACTCTCTCAGATTTCATGAATTGGCCTTCATCTAATGGAAGGGACGATATGCCAGGGAATAACTCTACAGGAGACTTGGAAGAAGAACACTCTAAAGAAAATGACGATAAGAGTTCAAATAAAACTCCCAAGTACACAAACCCAAAGAAATCCTACTGGGACAAGATTGAGCACTTGTATGCTATCAAAAGTCCCATACCTCGTCATTGATATCAATGACACCCAAAAAAAAAGAAAAGGGATTTGGATATTCTTCATTTCTCCTCAGAATTTGCTGTGTTAATTTAACAAAAAAGATAATATAATATAACCCACACACTTTATAGGTATGTCCCTGATCGATTGAATTCGTTTATTTCTCTCTGAAGTTGATAGTGTTAATTTGAGAGAGAAATTGAGACGATTCAATTCCAAAGAGGAAGGAGAAAAGCAGAGGAACTCACAGAGCAGAGAAGAAATCAGAGATAAAACAGTCACAGTGCAGGTGTAAATACTCGGACTCAGGCTCATGTTTATGTACTATTCTTCTTTCCCTGGGGTTTTATGCTCCTTAGAATGTAAGACTATTAGGTTGTGTCAGTGCTGGGCTGCTTGTATATTCTTTGTTCTTTTACTAAAATTTTGTTCATTCAAGAATCTAAATCCAGTTTTGTACCTGATTGTTCATTCAAAAAATCTTCAAGTTCAATGAGTATTAACAGTCTGATCTGCTAAATCCAAATCCCTATATCATGTTACAAGAGCAACAACATTTAAAGGTACCCCACAAGCAAAGATAAATCGCCATAAACACAGAAGACTAGAAGATGTAGTAATAGGTTCTCCAGCTTTATTACTGTGAATGCTTTCTACGCCCTATGAGCCATAAGATGTCACTACCACGCAATGATTTTCTGTGGCGTCCAACCTTCTGGGTACCCTACAAACAAAGTCATTGACCATTAGACATTAAGACACACAAAGCGAAGCCAGTTCAAATAAGGTAGATTATACAAGCCAAACTCACCTGGAAATGAAATGTTGGAATTGGGATTTTTGTTAACACCGTCAACCCATCTTGGACAGGCACCACAGCTGCAGATCAAGTATTGTCAAGCCCAGAAAGCAAAAGAAACTAGGCTAATTTTAGGTAAAGTTTTTTAGGCATTTACTAATAGTTTTTTTAATAAAACACACGTTACGTGAAAAAATTTTCTGAAAAATTCAATCATATGGTTGTCATATTTTTATAGGAGAATTTAATAGCAAATATTTAAAAGTTGTATCCTAAGTTTTCTCTAAAGAAAACAATATCTTACCTAAGCCAAAGTTGGTATGCCCCTTAGCAGTAGCAGTGGTTGACTTAAGGCTTGGACATGGGCTCCGGGTATACACAAAAAGTGGCAAATCCTCATCTGTTTCCCGTACACGCATATCTTCGATTTTCGAAGGAACTTCGCTTCCAGAATCGCTGAATAGGAATTTTTTTTTTTCGAAAAGTATCATAAATGTTAAGGAATGAAAGTGGTACCTTATCATATGGCCTAAGATCTTTTAATTATCAGTTTCTTCAGGCTATTAAGCAATGAAAGTAAGTACCTTAACTTTCCACTGCTTGACCTCTCAAAGGTGGTTGCTGATCAAAATGCAAGTAGAAAAGAAAAATAAAAAAAGGAATTAGATAAATGGATGAAAATATTATAGGAAAAATTTACTGTCTCTGAAAAGAACAAAGGAGTAACATGAAATATCTACGTGGTGATAAATAACGCGAATGGAATCTTGGCAAATTCTCACTCCACTGCACTTTGGTTAGGGCAAGCTTATGAGCATATTGTTCACATGAGAGCAGTCTCTGTCAAAAGGCACCAAGTTCAGTAACTAATAACTCTTCTTGCTTTTTTTTTTTTTTAAATTAATGTTTTTGGACTAAAGCTTCTATTTATGGTGGCTAACAGTATTTGTTAAACATCCAATATCTACAATTTGGATATCTGCAAAATAATACTACCAACTTGTTTGAGGCAGTTGATGCGTAATTCAGCCTCAGAAAAGGCATTAGTTTGAGAAATAAGGCATTCAAGATTGGCCGAGACGTTTCCAAGATGATCAACAACAGTTACCATGGCCCTGCATATGTATTCTTTTGTGTTCTCCAGCACCCTGCAAAATATAGAAACCCCAGTCTGTCACATATCCGGCAGCCAAACAGAGTCTCCACAGCAAGAAAAAATGAAGAAGAAAAAATCTCAACTTCTCAGCATGTTTTGAACTTCTTGTTAGGCTCATTTTATGGGAGTCAAAAGTCACGACACCAACAATTGAAGTGTTCAAATGAGTAACTTACCATTTTCTGCTGCTAGCATAGCTTCAATCCCCCTACTTCCCTAAGTCTTCTTTGTTGGATTTAGTTTGAAAGTGGAACAATATAAAGAACAGTAGAAAATTCAAGATGCTAATTGTTTGACTTTAAAACACCCTTGGTACGTTATGAGGAGAAGTTGATAAGATGGCTCTTTTTCTTGTTTTTTATTGTATTTTTACTATATACCAATGAGTGGAAACTGAAAGCAAATTGGCAACGATCAGGGAAAAAAAAAAAAAAGTACACATTAGTCCCTTGAAAAATGCGTATCTCACTTATTTCATCCTTGAATCTTAAATACGGAACTTAGTTACTAAGAATTTTTGACTTGTTTACTCGTTACTCTTGAAACTTTGAATGCTTAGTAGTTTATTTTGTTTTTGCTCAATTTATGAAGACTTCTAGGAATTTCTAATATTTGGGAATCAAATAGTTGAAAGATATGTTTTTTAACCCAAAAAGAACAGTTCCCAACCAAAAGAAAAAGCCAGTAAAATTAATGAAACATGGAATGCAAAGGCAGAGAGTAGCTGTAAAAGAGCAATGTTGGATCGCTATGGAGGATAGGGGCGAGATGACTCACTCTTTCTTCACTTTGCTCTTTGAGAATATCGTTTCACAGTAATCCGCAGCATCGTGAAGCTGAGACCGAAGTCCTCTAAGTTCCTACAATCAACATGAACAAAAATGAAACATTGTAAAAATATGAATAGAACAATATAACAGAGTACACTAAGGCATTGCAGGTATGATACAAACCTGAAGAGACTTGGCAAAGCGCATGCTTTCTTCTACCTCAATTTCTGGGTTTTCATAGGATGATGAAGAAGGCATGTATTCCATATCCATGCTCTTCTGGGTTATGAAATTCCCTTACACGAGACAATCAATTGGATGAAGAATTTGTGGTTACGCGCTTCTGTTTGCCGCGATTAATAGAGTGAAGAAGAGGGGTTTGTGAGCTATGGAGGCTTGTGAAATGGAGAAACAGACAAAAATCAGCAACAAGAGATTCTGCATCAGCACGCTTAAAATGGAGGAATGTGACAAATAACAGGTTTCAGTCCCGTGATATTCTGTTCTTCCCTTTTTTGAGCTTTCATTGTCAGAAGATGGGAATCAGATAAACGATGGTAATTTAGGACTCCTCAGTGAGATTATCATCTGTAAGTCTTCCAATAAAGACAAGGTTGTGCTGCAAATTCTATAGTATGGTCTCAATCTAGCCCCGAGAAAGCAACAAGATAAACACACAAAACTATAATTGCCTCCCTCGAGATTACTTTTTGAATGGGAATTTGAGACGGGAATGGCTGCAGAGCCTAAGGATTAGGCTTAAACAGCACATGCACAGCTTCATGTGAGAAAATATATTACATATGCTCACTTCTACTACAAGGGTGCTTCACATGCAAAGTTAGAGTAATACTGTGCCTTCATTTAAAAGATGCATTACATTAATATTTTGCAATAAAAAATTAGCTGAAATACATTTATTTAACCAAAATATCTTTATATTTATTACTTATAATATATATATATATATATACATATTAAAAATGTAATGAACCAATATAAAATAGTCAACTTTTGAAATTTAAAATAAATTAAATTTATAGTTTTCAACATACAAAAAAATTAAAATAAAAGTTTGTAAATTACATTTTCTCCTAAGCAATATTTCAATAAGAAATCAATATTATTTTTAAGAATATTTTGATGATTTTATAATTTTTTTTAAAATAGACCTAACCACAAGTCCAAGTTTATGAAAAAAAAAATTTTAAAAAATTAAATTCAGGCTTGACATTGATGACCTAAAATGGGCCCAACCCAACCTTTTATATATATATATATATATATGTGGTAATTTTTAAATAGTAAAATTTATTTGCAAAATAAATTAGTCTTAACATCTAAAATATATTTTAAAAAATTAAAGTTCATTTATAAGTCAATGAAAATAATTTATCTATAAATGAATTCAATTCACTTTGACCCTATGCCTTGCCATTCCAATTTAAGAGTTTCCATGGGCTGGAATGAGCTCAGAATCATCCAAGCATAAGTTTTGACTTAAGACTCAGTGCCACCCCAACTTAGCCTATTGGGTTAAAAACGAGCCAATAAGGTCAAATTAGACCAAAAGAATTTTTTTTTAAAAAATCTTTGAACGTTTGAATGTTCGTATCTTTATATTTATTTAATTATTTTAGATATATAATTATTTTTTTGATAAGTTTTTTTTAATTTATATAATGACATTAATAAATATGGGTTTAAAAAAATAAAAAGAAAACAAAAATATAATAATTAAAACTTCAAAAAATATATTTTTTTTAATTTTGATTTCTCTTATCTAAATATGATAACTATATTTAAGAAAGACTTAATAGGAATTTTAATCTTTTTAATTATTTATAATTTATAACATTATAAAAAAATCTTAAAAAATTTATTTTTAATTTAATCTTTATCTTTATATATATATATATATATATATATATATACACACACACACACACACTTCAAGATAAATCAGGTTTGACTTAAAAAGTTAGTTTGAAGCTAATTCCAGTCCAACCTTTTGTTCGACCCGACCTTATTCAAAAAAATTTTATTAATTTCTTGACATAGCTAAATAAGATTGGACCAATCAAACCAATCCAGTCATGCACCCCCTTATTCCAATTTGAAAGAGAGAAGCTCACAAAGTGAAATAGCACTCGAAGAACAGGGCAATACGTTTTTGGAAACGGGAATGGGGTGTTTGGATTGTTTGTGGCATGACTATGTTGCACTTTCCTTCTTGTTTTTATCTTTTTTACTTTGGAATTTGGACAAATGAATGTTGCTTTTACAGGGGTTGTGCTCCAAGTCAAGTGTCATGCAAGCTATTCACAATCGTTTATGACCTTTTTGGCTTTTTCTATTAACAATTACCAGAAAAAAAATATTATAACGTGGGCTGAGTTTAAATTCATGTCGAGCTTGAAAATGTTTGAACCTAATTTTATATTTGAATTTTTTTTTAAATTAGCTTTTTTTATTGAATATTTTTTTCAGATATATATAAATATATATTGGGTCAAATAAATTTTCTGACATAAGATTAAGTCTATTTCAAAATAAAAAAGAAAGTTATACAACTTAAGCATCTCTAAAAAATAAGAGAATAATTTACTCTTATTCATTTGAATATATTGTATGAATGAACATGTGAATCAAAATTTAAAAAAAAATCTGTGTTTTAAAATAGAAGAAAAAATTATATAATTTAAACACTTTTTAAAAATAATAAAATAATTTTCATTGATTAACATGAACTTGTTGTACAAATGAGTGCATAAACCAACACTCAAGATTAGCAACAAATGATCTAAAAAAAGAAAAAAACACTCAGATTAACTCAAAAAGTAGGGTGATTTTTAATATATTTGGACATAATATTGACCAAATATGTCAACCTTTTCAATATGCCTTCCAAGAGATATCATTTTTTACCCGATTTAATGTGAGACATAAAAGGCTAGCTTGTTTAACACATGGATCAAAGGAGACAAGCACAAAAGAAACAAAAAAAGTAAACCAATCGACATACTTCACTAAAAAAATTAATGCAATATTATAATACTACATTGTTAAATATACACATACAATATAGTCTTTATATATTTTTTTATGACAAAAAATATACCATTCGTCAATTCAACTTCTGGCCCAGAATGAGCGCATTGGTCAATTGGACCATTTAATAAACAGGCTGATTTGATCTGACCTGTTTATAACAAACCCTCTATTCTATTTATTGCTAACTTGCAATAAATTGAGCTAATCCATTTCACAATACTATTATCGTGCTATTATTTAAGTTTTCTAGTGCATGTCAAAGCCCATCCATCCTATCAAACTAATCCAACTTGATAAAAATTGAACTAAACTGATTAAAAGAAAATTAAAATTAATTTTAAACATTATAAAACTGATTTAATCAATTTGGTCAATTTTAATAAGTTTGATTTAGTTTTAATCAAACCAAACTAAACCAAATAATTTTTTTTTGGGCTTCCATCAACTAAGTTTAACTCATGCATAAGCCTTTTATTAATAAAAAACTAATAACATTTTTTTTTTACTTACATTTAGATCAATTTGTCAAATAAGTTATCTTGAAAATGTAATTATTTCTTTTATCTTTATATATGACATTCATTTACAAGTGGAGAATAATTACACATAATTATAAAGTATACTTTTTTCTTAAAAAATGATAAATAACAATAAATTATCTCAACACTATTATTGATTAAAATGTTAAAAAATACATAATATTAAAAGTCAAATTCTACATATTATAAGAAATAAATCTTAAAAAATTAAATAAATCACTTTTGGATTAAAAAAAAAACATAAACTAAATCAAACTAAACTGAGCTAAACTAATTAGAAGTTAAAACAATTAATAAAATGTTAAACTGACAAGTTCAATTTAGTTTGATTTTGGCCAAAAATTAAACTGAATTGAATATATGAACACTTTTACTACTAGCTGTTAAGGATATATGATCTTTAAAAAAAAAAAAGAGAATAATCAGTTGAGGACTAATTTTCAAATCAGTTACCCCGGGAGATTATAAGGTTATTTCAAAAAAATGAGTGCTATGACTTTTTTCTTTGCTTTAATACCAATCCCTTGTGCTATATATATATATACATATATAAAAGTTATATTGGAGCTTTACTTTGGACCTAGGAGTTAGATTTATAGAGTATCATTCACGGTACTGGACATAACAAATGAAGTTCATATCTGAAAATCAACGGTACAGATTTATATATATATATATATATATATATTTGGGTCAAATACATTTTTTGACATAAGATTAAGTCTATTTCAAAATAAACAAAAAAGTTATATAACTTAAGCATCTCTAAAAAATAAGAGAATAATTTACTCTTATCCATTTGAAAATGTTGTATGAATGAACACAGAATCAAAATTTTAAAAAAATTTATGTATATTTTTAAAATAAAAGAAAAAATCATATAATTTAAACACCTTTAAAAAAAATAAAGTAATTTACTTTTATTAATATGAACTTGTTGTACGAATAAGCGCATAAACCAAGACTCAAGATTAGCAACAAATGATCTTTAAAAAGAAAAAACACTCAGACTAGCGTCGTGGGTGGACTTGTAAGTACTTAGAAATGCTAATCTTAAGATGCACTCAAAAAGTAGAGTGAATTTTAGTATATTTGGCATATAATATTGACAAAATATGTCAACCCTTTCAATCTGCCTTTTACGGGATATCATTTTTTACCCGATTTAATGCGAGACATAAAAGGCTCACTTGTTTAGCATATAGGCGCACAAAAAATAGGACAAAAGAAAGAAAAAAATTAAACCAATCACATGGATCAAAGAGATGCATGATATTAAAAATTAAATTTTACGTATTACAAAAAATAAAATCTTAAAAATAAATAAATAAAACACTTTTAGGTTTTAAAAAATATATATAAACTAAAATTAGACCAAATCCAACCAAACTAAATTACATAAAAACTGAACCAATTTGATTATAAGTTAAAACCAACAAAGTATAATAAAATGCTAAACCAACAAATTCGATATCGATTTGATTTTAGTTCAAAATCAAAATAAATTAAGTCTATGAACACCCCCCAAGAACATGACCCCCCCCCCCCCCCAAACAAAAAAAAAAAAGAATGATTGGTTGGGGACTAATTTTTCGGATCAGTTACCCTGGAAGGTTATAAGATTATTTCCAAAAAATGAGTGCTATGACTTTTTCTTTGCTTTAAAACTAATCCCTTGTGCTATATATATATATATATTAACTTATATTGGAGCTTTGCTTTGGACCTAGGAATTAAATTTAGAGTATCATTCATGGTACTGAACATAACAAATGAAGTTCATATCTGATAATCAATGGTACAACCACCAAGAAACTCTGCATCTTCAATTTCAGATAATATCGTCCTATGATCTGACTTCGACGAAACTGATGCTGAAAAGATATCTCTAAGATTTTTGTACGTTTTTTGAGGTACCTCACTCATTCCTTTGTGATTGTCATGATTTATATGTTGCAACTCCTTAGTAGATGCAGCCGTAGGAGCAGATCTTGCACATTCTCCATCTTGCAGAAGTTGAGAATCCATATCAAAGGAGGGGTGAATCAACATATTATCAAATAGATATATATATATATATATATATATATATATATATATATATATAAAGTTGAGGCACATGGATGTGAAACATAAATGAACAAGGAGTTTACTTCTATGGAAGATATTGAAGAATGTGATACGGTACATGAAATCTGTAGAGTAAGCAGTTTTACACTAAACACAAACGTTTATAATACAGCCAGCAACTGTCACATTTTTGTGCAATTGTAAAATACAAGGGTCATAGCCTCAAAGTAGCCGGGTCAAGCAGAAAATTTAACTAGTTTTATAATCGCGAAGAAATGAAGTGGGTTGAAGAACTTAGATCAGCTCCATTGTGCTTGAGCCATTTTCAAGTTTCCCATAATCTAAGTAAAGGGAAATCGTAACTCCATGAGGGGTATCAGAACTCTATTATCTTTTTGGAGTAAGTGATTTGAGTTTCCTTTTCTATAGAAGCCAAAGCCTTCGCTCCTCAAGTAGAGTTTAAGATAGAGAATTTCAGCAGTCAAAGCATTCTTTTCTTTTCCTCTTATTAGTTATTAAGTGACGAAATGTAATTTTGGGGAACTCAGTCAACTGAGAAGAAGATTTATCTTTACAGCACATGTCAAAGGAAAAGAAAATGTAAAGTATAGGAAATGGAGACCTAGATAAAAATATAAAAGATTACCAAACAAGTTACATGAACAGATGCAAAAAAGGAAGAGCCATTTCAGGCAGTTCAGTGTTTTCTCTCCACCTCAAGATATTGTTTCTGTAACATTGGCAGACACGCATATATTTAGCGTTAAAAACATTTCCTATGACCCCAAGAGATTGGCCTAGTGTTCAAGGCGAGCATGTGATGCAAGGTTAGATGGTCACAGGTTTAGATCCTAACATGAATAATTTCTTGGTCTAGGCTACCAAAAATTCTTTCAAACCCCGTATCATGGCATAGATGGCCAGGCCAAGCAGTCCAATTAGTTGAGGTAAACCCAGATACCACCTAAATGCTATACCAAATGAAAAGTTTAGTCTTGCTCTTTTTTTAAAAAAATTACATATAACGAGTTATTTGAGCCAATGTGGTAAGATATAATAACCGCATAAATAGAGGTATTATAAGCATCAACTAATTGTAATATAGAAATACTTCAAATAAGTATGGAAAATTATTTAACATTAAAACTTCTGATCATGAATTAATTTCAACTACTTACAGTTTTACTATTGAGATTTTTTTTTTTTCAAGAAAACATATATCTGATGGGTCCATGAGTGCAAGGTCTAGGTTAGGAAAAGTGTATGCTAGAAGGGGTAAGAGCAAGGGACCACCACTGATGAGGTGGCAAAAGCGCATAACTAACTCATTGAGTGGAGAGAGAAGAGGGGGAGGCTCAGTTTTTTTTTTTTTTTTTGGGGGAGGGGGGAAGGCTTGTCCTTGAGGGGGCAAGGAAAAACTTGGTTAGTTGAAGGAGAGGTCTCTGGCTTTCGAATCCCAGGGAAAGATTCTTCTAAATTCCTTACTTTCTTTTTTTCTGAAATCTATACCTAGCTGATGTTTTCCTCCTCCATCTGCAGAAGGAGGTTCTTAACTACATAATATATATATGTATAAAAACTAGTAGAATCAGTGTGTGTTTGGAAAAATAGTATCTCACCCAAACCACGTTTTCACAAAGCAAAAAATTCTTGCTTCTAGGCAGTTATAATAAGCCAAATGTGATTCTGAGTTGTATCCAATGCGTATCCAAACATACCATCAGTCAGATTGCATCAATTTGGTATCAAAGTCATATGTGCTGGGGTAAGGTAGGGACAAGAATGGAAGGGAGAGTTGATGTATTGGAAAGGAGCATGGTGGAGTTACAGAAGGGGCTCATCGAGTTACAGAAGAACCAAAGTGAGTCAAAGGAGGAGCTGACTTCATTAAGGCTAGTGTTCATGCAACTTAGCGAGTAACTCAGTGATGTTCGAGCTGCATTTGATGGATATAGCAGAGCTCAACACAAGGGAGACCATACACAGAATGCACTGATAGGTGCAACAGCAGTTGAAATAGGAAGGAACAGAGGCCAAGGAGTACCGATAAGCTCATATGGTCCCCTTCCAGATGAGAATGCTACCCAGAACATGCCAATAGATACTCTAAACACCAACCTAGCAAGAGAAATGGCCGAGAATATAGTGGACAAGGAGTTCAGAAGGCATCATAGACTACAGCTACCAATATTTGTGGAAGAGGATCCTATCAGTTGGCTTTTTAAAGGAGAAAGGTATTTTACAGTGAATGGGATAACTGAAAGTGAGAAAATGGATGTAGTAGCAGTTAGCCTGGAAGGAAAAGCAATGAGTTGGTTCCGGTGGCTTGAATCTCAGTCAACGTTGCAAAGTTGGAGAGAATTTAAGACCAAGGTAATGGAAAGATTTCATAGCCAGAAAACTGAGAGACTGTTATGAGCGTTTGATGGGACTGAAACAGGAGTGTGGGAGATTTTAGAGAGAAGTTTGAAATATTCTCAACTCCATTAGGAGATGATCCTGAAGAGGTTCTTATAGGGGCCTTAAAAAATGGGCTAGTAAAGGAAGTCAGAGCTGAGATGAGATTAATGCAACCAAAATCCTTAGAGCAACTCATGGATTATGTCCAACAAGTCAAGGAAAAGAATCTAAAGATATAAGAAGCTAGAGAAGAGAGAAAATCCAGAAGGTTGAAACACGATGTCGGAGTTAAGTGGAGTGATTACAAACCAAGTTATTCAAAAGGAACAAGCTCTGTGGAACAGCCAAGAAGTTTCAACTGTGGCTAGGCCAATAAAAAGCCTAAAGCAAGGACAGTGAGCAAGGGAAAGCAGCTAGTAGCAAGGTTACCATTTCTCTCACAACCACTTCCAGTAGCAGTGGCAGTACTAGCAGTAAGAAGAGGCTCATTGAAGCAGAGATTAATCACAGGCAAGAGTTGAGATTATGTTTCAAATGAGAAGAAAAATATGGGCCCAATCATCACTACAAAATTAAGCAATTATAGATGTTAATTTTAGCAGAGGATGATGAGGCTAGGGAAATTGTTTTCAGACACAAGTTGCTGAAGAAGCCAAATGGGAGGAACCTCAAAGGCTATGGCTTCAATGGAGCTATCTATGAGCTCAATTGTTGAGCTAATAGGATAGAAGACCTTGAAGTTGGGACGTATTGTGTATGGGAAAGAGGTGCTGGTAGTAATTAATAGTGGTGCCACACATAATTTCATCTCATCAAGATTGGTAGAGAGACTTAAGATACCTGTATAGGATACAAAATGCTACTCCATAACCGTAGGTTATGAGCATAAGATTTTCACTAAAAGAAAATGTAAAGAGATGAAGTTGGAGCTTCAAGGGATGTAAATAGTGCAAACTTTCTATCCTTTTGAATTGAGTAATGTTGACTTGGTGTTGGGCATTGATTGGCTGAAAAGTTTAGGAAAAATAAGGGTTAATTGGGGCCAATCCTATATGAAAATTGAGGTGGACTAGGGGTGGGTTTGTTTAGAAGGAAATTCTACTCTAATCAGATTGATGGCTTCATTCAAATCCATTGTTAGAGCCTTGAAGGAAAAGGGAGAAGGATTCTTATCGGAATTTGCATCCACTACCTTGGATGAAGTGGTTGAACAGCCAATAATTGCAAGTGAAATTCAGAAGTTACTGGAGGAGTATGTATCAGTGTGTAAACCAGTGGATGGCCTACCTCTTCACCGCTCTAACGACCATGCAATTATGATCAAACCTGGGGAACAACCACCCAATATTCGGCCTTACACGTATGCACATTCACAAAAAGTTGAAATTGAGAAATTGATAAAAGAAATGCTTAAAGCTGGAATTATTAGACCAAGTGTTAGCCTTTATTTTAGCCTGATATTGTTAGTGAAGAAAAAAGACAATAGTTGGAGGTTTTGTGTTGATTATCAGGCCTTAACAACATTACTATTCCATATAAATTTCTTATACCAGCTATAGATGAGTTGTTGGATGAGCTCAGGGGTGCTATCATCTTTTCTAAGCTAGACTTAAAATCTGGTTATCGTCAAATTCAAATATGGCCTGCGGATGAGTCCAAAACAATGTTTACAACTCATGAGAGGCACTATGAATTTTTAGTCATACTCTTTAAGTTGATCAATGCCCCTTCCACTTTTCAATCCCTCATGAATAACATTTTCAAAGTCTACTTAAGAAAGTTTATTTCAGTGTTCTTTGATGACATTCTCATCTACAGTTCTGATGTAAGCTCACATGTGCAGCACTTAAAAGTGACATTGGAAGTGCTATAGAAAAACCAGCTATTAATCAATAAGAAGAAATGTGTGTTTGTATAGCCTAAGCTAAAATATTTAGGTCAAATCATATCAGTTGAAGGAGTGCAAGCAGACCTCTCTAAAATTGATGCTACCATAAAGTGGTCAGTCCCAAAGGATTTAAAATCTCCTTGGGAATTCCTGGGGCTGATAGGGTATTATAGGAAGTTTGTGAGGAATTATGGAAGATTGGCATCCCCTCTAATTGATTTGTTAAAAAAAGATGCTTTTCTATGGGAAAAAGAAGCTCAAGAAGCTTTTGAGGCATTAAAAACAGCAATGACAACAATTCCTGTGCTAGCTATGCCTGATTTTAATAAGCCCTTTGAGATAGAAGCAGATGCATTAGGGTGTGGTGTAGGGGCGGTTTTGATGCAAGGAAGAAAGCTCATCGCTTTTTTCAGTCAGAAATTATCAAGTAAGGCTAAATAGTGCTTGGTATATAAGAGGGAACTCATGGCTGTGGTTCTTGTGTTTAAAAAATGGCAGCATTATCTAAATGGGCATCCATTTATCATTTGAACAGATCAAAAGACTTTAAAGCATTTGCTTGAATAGTGTATTATTGACCCTAACTAGCAAAGATAGGTCACTAAATTCATGGGTATAAATTTGAAATACAATATAAACCAAGAATGGAAAATAAAGTAGCGGATGCTTTGTCTAGGTGGGAGGATAACATGAAGTTTAAAGCCTAGTCTTTGTGGCAATTTAAAGAAGTGGATAATTTGGATCAGGAGGTGAAGCAAGATGAGAAATTGAATCATATAATACAACAAATAACATCTAGAAGGGAAGCGCCATACGGATACAGTCTAAAAAAAGGGTGTTTAATGTACAAGGATAGAACTCTATACTTCCAAAATCACCCAGAAAAATGGCGTTGCTCAAGGAATTTCATGACTCACCAATGAGAGGACATTCAAGATACTTAAGGACATATAGGAGGTTGGCTGATCTGCTGTATTTGGAAGGGATGAACAAGGATGTGCAAGCTTATGTGGCTCAATGTTTTGTGTGTCAACGAAATAAATATCAAGTTATGAAACCAGCTAGGCTTTTGCAGCCTTTACCCATCTCTTCTCAAGTTTGGGAAGACCTTAGCCTAGATTTCATGACTGGTTTGCCTAAATCCAGAAAGTATGATACCATTTTGGTGGTAGTTGATCATCTTACAAGTATAGACATTTTATGGCCCCCTCTCATCCATACACGGCCAAGGATGTGGTTGCTCTATTTACAAAAGAAGTGGTGAGACTCCATAGGATTCCAAAGTCTATAGTGTCAAATAGAAATCGAATTTTCATTAGTTAATTTTGGAAGGAGTTGTTTAAATTGACAGGAGCCAAGTTGAAATATAGTTTAGGGTATCACCTTGAAGGCGATGGCCAAACTAAAGTGGTCAATTGAATTTTGGAGACTTACCTTTGCTGTTTTGTTCAAGGAAAACCAACAAAGTGGAGTAAACATTTACCTTGGGCAGAATTTTGGTTCAACACAGCCCATAATCATTCCATTGGAATGTCTCCCTTCAAAGCATTATATGGCTGAGATCCACCCACAATTTTTAATGAGGAAGACAGCCCTTCAGCGGTGGAAGAAGTGAGTGTGGCCATTAGAGAAAGAAATCTTTTGCTGGCTGATTTAAAAGAGCAATTGTAGCAAGCTCAATTGTACATGAAAGAAGTAGCTGATAAGAAAAGGAGAGATGTGCATCTTGAGGTGGAAGACTATGTATATTTGAAGTTGAGGCCTTAGAAATTGAAGACTCTAGCCAAGAGGCAAAAAGAAAAATTGGCACCAAGGTTCTATGAACCTTATAAAGTGCTAGAGAAGTATGGCACTGCTGCTTATGAGTTGGAACTACCACCCACTTCATGCATTCATCCCATGTTCCATGTATCCCAACTTAAACAATCACTGCATCCACACACACAGGTGACTGATATTCTAAAACATCTGACCAAGGAGATGGAATTAGAGGTGACACTAGACAAAGTACTACAGGTCAGGAAATCTACTGGTGGTAAGTGTGAAGTGCTCATCCAGTGGGCTGGCTATCCATCCTCTAAAAGCACTTGGGAAGACTATGACAATATCAACCAGCAGTGTCCTCAATTTCACCTTGAGAATAAGGTGCAACTCATGGGCGAAGGAACTGATGTGCCCCTGAGTGAAAGGCCCAAGTTTGGAGAAGTGTATGTTAGAAGGGGTAAGAGGCAGGGGACCGCCATTGATGAGGCGGCAGAAGCGCAAAACTAACTCATTGAGTGGAGAGAGAAGAGGGAGACTCAGGTTGTTATTTTTTCTTTCTTTTTTTTTTTGTTTTTTTGTTTTTTTGGCCTGGGAGGGGGGGGGGGGGGTGTGGTGGGGAGCTTGTGCGTGAGGGGCAAGGAAAAACTTGGTTAGTTGAAGGAGAGGTCTCTGGCTCTCGAATCCTAAGGGAAGATTCTTCTAAATTCCTTACTTTCCTTTTTTCTAAATCTGCACCAAGCTGATGTTTTCCTCCTCCACCTACAGAAAGAGGTTCTTAATTACGCAATATATATATATATATATATAAACTAGCAGAATCAGTCAGGTTGCATCAATATCACACTGTTGAAATCAACAATGTGAATGTCATTAAAACACTTATAAAAACACTATCTAATTGGAAGAATAACCATGTAAATCAACTAGATACTCTCTTCAGTGATTGTGTGATGTGTCAGCAATTACCTTCAGATCTTGTTGAACAATGTTGCCAAACCTTATCTGATTTAGCACGGGTAATGCACAACCATCTTCTTTCTGATTTAAAATCGTCTTCTGATTTAATTGGAATATGCCAATGGCCTTCCTCTGATTCCTGCTACAACTATTGCAACGTTATATCTCCATCATTTATTTTCTTTTCCCTGGTCCTATATCTCTATTATTTCAACCTCAAACTAACAGAGACTGACAGTAATATTATTTATTTTGTGTTCATTGTCTGCTGTTTTGAAAAAGCATGAGAAATTTCCAGTAATACATCTCTCACCTGAATTACAACAGAACAAGGAGGGGGCATATGAAACTCTGGACCAGTATCAGAGAAACTGAAATGTACCTTAAATTAGGAAAAGAGTTATGTCCATGTTAGAATGGTCATATCTGTAAGTTGTGCTCGAACAAAAGGAAAACTAAGCCAATCTTTAGATATAGTTGAATCAAAAACAATACTGGACCTTATTTTGTTTCATGAAAATCTATACTACCAGCGTGATAAATAGATAACAGACAACAAAGAAAATTTTCTTTCTTAAGAGCCTAACTCACTTGATGTCTTTCTTTCCACTTGGGGAAGATGTCATTTCCCAAAAGTTGAAATAAATGATCTCTCATTTCATCATTGGTCACAATTAAGCACTTGAATTTTATAGCTGCATACAACCAGTACCTGAAGGATAGTTTAGGATGTGAAGCACTTATAAGTTACAACCAGTAGAAATAAATAAATAAGTAGAAGGTAGACTAAAAATGATCTAACTTTATTTCTTACCAATCATCATTTGATCCAGTTGGTGTCGCATAGAGTGCATCAGAATTTTTCCACTTCTCAATTAATTCCTTGTTGATTGGTTCATCCATTTTGTGCCCTGTAATACGCTTATTATGCAAAATAATAAGCGGATACCTCTTTGATGGGAGTTTCTGACGTATTCCATTAACAATGGCATTTATCTAGAGGTTTTATATCAGGAGAAAATAATTAATAACCACAACAGCAATAACAACCAGAATCCAGAAAGCAAACCAACTAAGTATTTCCCACATTCAGTAACTTGCCTTGGATGGCATGAACCTCCTTTGGCTGAAAAGGCCCACATTTGCAGCATCTACCACTGCTTCAAAAGGTCCATAATGGTCAAGCCATCTCTGCATTTGACAGATTAATTTGTTCTGCTTCATCAAATAATAATAAAATTATAACTCATTTACATTATTAGTGTTTCTTACTTGAAATTTCTGAAAGTTCGACTTTTTCTCTCTCATTATGGCAATAGATGCAACTGAGTTGGCAAATTTCTCTGTTTCAATAGGATCAAGATCAATAGTGGTCAAGTGCACGCCACAGCATCTACACATTCCATCAGTACCAACAGTTGTATGAGAAACTTCCCATTGTCCCCTACCCAACCAACCCTGCCCATGCCACCCTCCACCATTATTTTCTATTACTTCTTTTATCAATCTCTTATCCCATTTCCTTCTCCCCACTCTTGAAGCTTGCTTGCTCTTAAACCAATCAATAATCAAATCTGCAGTTGAAGTTGAGACTTCCCTTACGATAGTTCTTAGTTTATGCAACACATAGTAGACCTTGTCACCCTTACCAGCTACTATGCTTACTCTTAAAAATGCCTCCAACTCAGGCTCTTCAGGAAAGACACCATGTTCCAACATGTGTTTTTCAACAGAAAATGCTTTATCTACATCTCCATTATTGCAAAAGGTGAATAGAGCAGGATCATAAGATCGCAACCGGGGATTGATCCCCAATATCTTCATTTGCTTCACCATCTCAAAAGCCATGTCACCATCACCCATTGACATGGCTATTCTAGCCATAGATGTTAAGGCTGCCTCATTCATTAGGACCTCCTCCTGGCGCATATCCTCGTATATCTCAAACCCTCTCTTCAGTGCATATTTCTTGACATCTTCACTTACCAAAATTCTGAGGTCCTCTTGGTTGTTTGCACCATCTATTACAGCTGAAAACTCATTTCCTTCCTCCCTTGGATAAGCTATGTCATCCATAATTTGAGTATTCTGCGTTAGGAACCCATTGGAAAACTTGGTCATGTTGACATCTATTAATTCACTGAACTCTAGGGGATTCACAACTTCCTTAGATAAGGCCAATGTATTAGAAGCTCGACTTCCACTTCCACTTTTGGCCGGTCGAACAACACCAACGGCTGCAGAAGAACAAAGATACAACAGCACTGTATAGTGGTGCTGCCCTAATTTGACTCCTCCTCTCCGAGCCGTATCATACAAAGATAATGCCCCCATTACATCCCCTCTTTTAGAGCACATATCCAAAGCAACCCGCAATTTATTTTCAGGGGAATCATTATCCTTCTTAGACTTCCCCTTGTTCCCCTTTACTACCTTAATTTCAGGGTCTTTCTTTTGTATTTTCATTGGGGTTTTCCTGGTATGTCTCGAGAACCTCTTTTCAGATATCTCCTCCACAACTGAATCAACATGATTTTTCACCGTACTTTTGTTGACCCTTTTATCTATAGACTTCGCTAAAGAATACCCATGTCTAATTTCTTTTTTATCTTTGAAACTTTTAGTGTTTACCGAAGGTTGACGTTCTAAAGTACTAAACTTCGGGACTGAAGCTTGCGATTTAACTAGAAAATCCTGATAAAATTTTCGTTTATGGGTGGTTTTGAGAGGTAAGGAAGTGAAAGAGTGAGAAAAATAGTGAGAGTTAGAAGTGTTGAGCGAGGGACGGTACCTAGAGAGAGAGAACGTGATAAGTTGCTCTTGTTGCGGTTGCAGAGAGCTGAAGGAAAAGGAAGCCATATGTGGCCGTTGGAGGAGCTCCCTCCTAAAAGTCAATATCGTCTATACGTGGCAAGCTGGTAACTTGAATGAGAAAAATGTCCCCCCGTTTTTTTTTCTTAAAAAGAATTGAAATTAAAAAAAACCTCCAATTTTAATTTAGTTGTAAATAATTGCAAAATTCCTTAATTTTCATTTTTTGAGACTTTTGTCTATGAAATTTCGAGTAATTTAGTTAAAATGTAAAGATGAAGAAATTGTAAAATATAAGTAAATAAAAATTGATAAAATAAGAAATAATTTTTTTAATTTTTTCAAAAATAATTTAATAATTAAAATAATATTTTTATAACTAGAGTAATAATTATAAAAATATAATTAATATTATACAAAATATATAAATAAAATATGTTCTTATGGCAGTGAATCAAAGTTGTGAAATAAATGACCTCATTTGGATTGTTGTAAAGGCAAGAAATTTTTTTAATTATATATAATATCTATTATATCTTTATAATTGCTATTTAATAATATTTATTTTTATTATTTTTAAAATAAAAATACAAAAATTATTTTTTTATCTTACCTCCTTATTTTCTATATATATTTTTTAATATCATCTAACCAAACATTTTATATTTAATGTTTTAAAGTATCTCATCTGCAAAGAATCATACTGTTGATGTCTATATCATATTTTATCTTATTATGATAGTATTATTTAGATGTTACATCCATTTGGTTATGTTCAAATTAATAATAATTTCATATCATGGATATTAGAAATGTAAAACTTCAACAAATTCGAATAGGGTTTAAATATTGAATATATATACTTTGCATTTAAATTCAAATATCTAAAATTTAATCAGTTATCAATCAATAATCCCTATCCACTGTTTAAGACGAGATTAAAATTCAAGTCACGTATACACTCCAAGTTTCATACTTCACTCTGAACAAAATACATGCATAACCTTTGGAATGAATTTTCAAGCGACAAAGTCAAACAAAATAATAAAAAAACTAATCAGGCAAACCAGAATATTAATAATGTTGTGACATTTCCTTCATCGGTGCAATGCACTGATACTCTCTCAAGCTTGTTTTAGTTAAGGTTATACTGAGCTCGCCTACAGGTAGAAATACAAAGTTAAAGATCTGGTCACTTACTTTGCACTGATAATGCCCATTCAAAGCAAGAACTGATCTCAAAGTGCAACCATGCACCGAACTGTTCCACTAATGAGATATATCAGATATGCACTCATAAGTAGTTAATAAAAATGTCCAGTAGTAGAAGTAATCAAGGACAACGCAAGGCTTTTTCATTATGTAACTTGGCATTTGAACTTATCTAACCCATAATTCAACCAAACAAATCTTTACGGCTATTTAACCATCTGAAATAACATGGTGAATAGATGTGAACTGGAATTGTCGCAACGCTGAGATGCAGGCAAAAAGAGTGGGCAAGTTTCGCACATTCTAAAGCAAACATCCATATTCCGCCCAATCCACCTATTTTAACTTTCCACCATGGGCATAGAGCCTTTACAGTATATATTGATGTCTTCCACAATGGATTAAATGGCTGAAGATATCATATCTAGTTTGATAATGATTTAGAAATGCCAGTGTCTCGTAGTAATCAGTTAGAACCTCATATATAATGCATTGCATTATTACTTTGACAAAGCAGCTCAGCCAGTGCCAAGAAAAACCCAAGAAAAAAAAGATATTCCGGAAATGGATAAAGATAAAATGAACCTATCTAGTAAGCAAGCAACATCAGTTGCACCGCATTTTCCTCAAAGATGTCAGATGAAGCATACAATGTCAAAGGCCTTAAGATAACAACAAAAGGATAACACGCCAACATGAGCCCCAGTATGCCATCAAATGAAAATGCCACAGTGCACCAATTAGCTGTAGATAGGCACTGTCATAAAGGCATGGAAATACCTGTAAAATGGAGGAAGAAAAGCATTTGTAAAGCTCTGACTTCAGGCATTTAAATGTGTACTTCAAACCAGATGAAAAATAAGCATCCGCATGCACAATTATCTTACCAAGCATTTGTTATAAAACAAGAATTCCTGATCAATCCACAGTTCAGTTATGCCAATATCACAGGCAGCTAGTTACCTATGCAGGCTCAGCCTGCCGTTGAAATTCTGACAAACAAAGTGTAGAAGGCCACAATGATATTGAGTTTATTGGGTTGCAGAAGTTAAAAAAAAAAAAAATGATACAATCACCCAAAATTAATTTCATTTGTCTCTTAGTGTACAATATTTCTTCTCAACAATCATGTTTTGGGAGTTTAACTCCCAAAAACTTCATTTGGAAAATATCAACAGATAATGAACATAATTTATTTACACTCTTAAAAGTCAGAAACTCATAGTACAACTACTGTCAATCAAATTCAGTAATTATATTAGATAGTATCTATCATCCTTCTAACATTGGTATTAGAACCAAGGCTTCCGTTTTTCAATGCTGAAGTTAAATTGGGTCAAATGAAAATAATATAACTAATTACTGAACATTTAAAAATTTCTTTGCTCCATCCGAGTTCCTGTAAACCATACTGCCTGGAATACACCCCTCAATTTACTAGATCCAAGTAAATTCCATCACAGATCTAAACAATTCCATTTTCTAAAAATGATAATATTGTCTATATAAAAATTTCCTTTACAATGAAGTTTATCCGCTAACAAACATGTAATACGCCCATTTACAAATGGGTGGAAAGACTTTAAATCCTTTTAATCTAAACTTCTCACAAGACTGAGCTGTAAATTCTCATAAAGGTAGTCAGGTATATAACATTAGACTTGAGGCTAGACTCCTCCTTCAAAAACATCAAACTTTACCAATCACCATTCACCACCAAAAAATATAGAAAAAGAAAATTTAGATATGCCTTTAAATAAGGTATGTAGATAACAAAACCACACAATCAAACCAAAACAGAAATCAGATGGAAAGAGGTTTACTTTGTAAGCTCATAATAATAGCAAATTTTTAAATGGCTTACATGATTAAACTTGTTCTGCAGGTAGACAATGGACCAAACCACTTCACAACGTAAGACAACACTGTCAATCCCTCAAAAAGTTAAAAAGGGTCCGATTGAAAGGTATAATGTCCACAAAAGGAAAAGGAATTTTCTGTCTCTAAGAGCACGAAAATGGAAAGGTAGAAAGAAGAGGTATGAAAATGAGGAATGTTAAAGTATCTAGACTTCTATAGTGTTTGAACTCTTGGCAATTTTCACTCCTTCATTTCCCACAATCCAAACTTTTCTCCAACGAAGCACACTTAGTAAGTCAATCCCACAGAGTTGAGTAAAAGATCATAGCATTAAGCAAAGTTACTCACAGGCAAAAAAAAAGTAAGAGTACCCAACTCAAGATGGCAGATTATTACTATCCCACTAGAGATGGAGAGAACACATGCACGTCTAGAGATGCTATTATCGTGTTTCTCTGGGATCAAAACACAAGCAGATAATATGCAGCTACAGAGACCGGTAAATTTCTGTGGTAATAGTACTTTTAAACCGTTTATTCCCATGAAAATTCATCTCACATGCGCAACTACCAGGCAACATTGCGCATCAAATTAATGAACGCACCTTGAGGAACTAATCCCCAGCTCCAAGATTCTATGGACAAGCTTGATACTAACCGAGCCGACGCTACTGCGCTATGCAACGGCATCATTGATCCCGAGCAACCTAACTCCACCGGTAACCTAGCCGAAAGGCAAAATAAGTAAATAAACAAACAAATAAACAAAATCCCAGGAAAAATTTTCATGGGGAAGTCCATGTATAAAAAACCAGCATATAGGTTTTCAAAAGCAATGATTCTAATGTTAAGCGAATGCCAGAAAATTCTATTTTTTTCACAGGAACACAACAAAAAGCGAGACTGAAAACCATCAGGTTGAAAAATAAAAATGCAAGGAAGAAAATCTGACCGTGAAGTGCGAGAAATGCGACGTAGAGAGGCAGAGTTGAGGGGGGAAAGCTCGAGAGAGAGAGAGGATTTGGAGAGCCTAAGAGCAAGAGGGTGCAACCGAGACGACAACCTTGACAGGAGCTTTGATGTTGCCATTGTTGTGCTCAGTGGCTACCGTCAACCCCGTTTACCTTGGCCGCCTCTTCGCTCCGGTTCTCACTCAAAGGACCAAGACTCACGTCGAAGGACTGTTACAGCTGCAACGGTGTCGTTTACTGCTCTCCAGTTCCAATAGTTGTTTGGCCATAAATGTTATAATTTTGTTTAAATACAATTTTGGTCTATTTAATTTTACAAAAATTTTAATTAATTTATTTTTAGTTTAAAAGTAAATAGTTTTTTCTTTTTTATTTTTAAAATATTTTAATTTTATTCTTTTATCACATCTTTATTTAAAGTTTGACACTTAATATAATAATATATTAATTTAGGCAAAATATTTGAATATAGGTTAACAGCATCAAATTAGTAAATAATCAAGTCAATAAATAATAAGTTAACATCAACTTTTAAATATATAATAAAACAAATGGTCGTAATTTAACTATTTTTTCTAACTAAAGGAAACAATATTACTTAATTTTGAACAATGAAGACTAAATTAGAATTTTCATAAAATTAGAGCAATAAAAATGTATTTGCGTTATAATTAGTTTAGTATAACATTAAGTACTGTATTGATTATTAATTTTTATTTAATGTTTTTATCATATAGTATTTCGTTTGCTTATGTGGTGGAAACAAACTAGAAGGATTTAATAGACTTCTTCGGCCCTATACCAATTTTAAAAAAAAAAGATTTAATAAGAATACACATGAGTCCAGTCCAATGGCTTTTACTTTTGTCTGATACCAATTGGGCCCTAAAAACCGCGCTCATGACTTGGCCTGACCCAATTTAAAATTAGACTAGGCCGAGAAACCATGCTTGAACCAAGTTTTGCTTTTTTTTTTTAAGGAAAAAATTTAAAATTTTAAATACTCATATCTTTTATAATTATTTGTCTATTTTAAATATAACACAATTTCTTTTGATATATCTTTACAAAATTTATATTATAAAAATGAAAATACGTGAATTTAAAAGAAAAAAAAAAGAAAGAAAATGCAAGTACCAACAATAAAATTTCATAAAATAATAACCTAAAACTTGATGATTCGATTGGGACAATTTTATTTTACTTTGACTTATTTATTTTTTTTAAAAAATAGATATTTATTATCTCAATTTTAAGTTTTTTTTTTTTACTTTTAACTCTAAAAATACACATTTTTTAATCTTTTTTTTGGCCTAGATGTAAAATTATACTTTGAGAAGACTTAAATACTTTGATTCTCTAACTACTTATAATTTGTAAAATATGTTTAAAATTTTGTTTACTAAAATTACAAAATAACTCCAAAAATTTTTCTTTTAATTTTAGTCTTCTCTACGTTGGGCAAACTAAATTGTCTAACTTGCTGACAGTTTTTCCCCACAAACACGCTTAGCCTAACCTGAGTTAGTCGGACAACATCAAGCCAGACAACAAATGAACGACCCTAAAATTTAATGAGTACAATGGAGGCTCCAACCAACTCTAGGACCCCAGTAGGACAGTATAAAATACATCGTGCGACTTTGCTTATTAAGAATCGAACTCTACTTCCCAAAAACAAACCTCGGGACTCACCTTTTTTTTTTTTCAATTTTTATGGATTGTTTTTTCTTTCGTTGATGCATAAGGATTGAATGATATTATACAAGCACTTTTTCGTGTATACATTAAAACAAGAATTTGCAATATTAGAAGTTAAATTTACTACATAAATATTTGAAAATTGAGTAAAGAATTTAGGCTTCTTCTGAGCCCGGAAAATCTGGGTTCCCATTCAGGAATAAATCCAGAGATGAATCACTGAAGGCAACTTAATTTTCATATTATGTATAAACAAAGCTGTACTCTCAGCTTTAGCTAAAGAACAATTTACATTGTCGACAAGTAATTTAACTCATCGAAATACAGACCACCAAATTTGCAATGTTTGTTTATTACAGGCTAAGGCATAGCTTATATTTTCTCCACGTAAGTATATCCTATTTACACTATTCTTGTTCTCCGTAGAACAAGTATTAGACTTGCATTTCTCTGAGACCCGAAAATAAACCATTTCTGATAATTGTAGTCTATTATACTAACACATGCAACACTTTTAAGTAGATAAAATGTACCAAATTAGACTGCTTTTGGTTCTGAAAGGTGTGTGCTTGATAGAAGTGAAGATTATACAGAAATTGCTAAGATATTTTGACACAATGTATAATTAGATTGATAATTTAACAAGCGTTATCTTCTCAATATTACGCGCTTCATAGAAGTGAAATCAAGAATGAAATAGATTAATATAATTGAACATAATGCATGTTCAGAGGGATCCCATTCATTATCACTGAACAACTAATCCTACAAAGTACAGAGCAATCAAAGTAGTGTCGAGGCTTATGACAAAAGCAAAATGCCCATGAGAGGTGTAAAAGGGCAATGAATTAGGCTCTCTCTTTAATCACCCTATATCCAAATTTAATATCAATACTTACACTAGTATGCTTGTCACAAACGTTCAGAATTATTAGATCAAAAGACGAAAAACAATGTAAGAATCTTCAATGGTAAAACACTCAGGCTAAGCCACTAAGCCAGGGTCAGACAGGACTCGACAACATTTTTGAATTGGCACAAAATTGCTTCCCGATGGATTTTAAGCTAAGCAATATCCATTCCGAACCACTTTGGAGAATCAAAGTAATGAACGTAGATGAAGTTAAATTGAAACAAAAAATCAGAATTTTATGTAACGTGCTCCAGATCAAGCTGTAAAATTTTTCCCCCCTTTATAAGAGGGAAAGATTAAAAAAATAATTATTACTTTTTAAATAACTCAAGTGTAAGCTACGTAAGTCATTAGAATGCCAAATCTAACTAATGTTATAACTTATATGAACTTACAACTTTGCAATTTACATTCTGATCAAGCTATGCTGAAGCTGAAAAATTAATTTAGATCTATATGAATCATAAAAGCAGAACAAGAAAAATTGTAAAAGAAAGGGGGGAAAAATATTGATCCTAGATGAACTGACAGTGGGGCCTGTATGACCCTCCAAAGACATGCCAGACAACGAAGAATGGCAGTGTTTATAAAAATAAGGCAGAAGTTGTAGCATACCTTCACAGACATTTCTTTCTATGGTATCATAGCACATTCTTCTATGAATCCTTTCACATCTCCTTTTCAATCTTAGGCTTACTTTCCCCATTTTCAGGGACAAGATTACTAGGAGCTTCTGAAGTAATCATATTCATACTAGTGGCCATGGGTGGCACAACAGCATTGACAACTCCGTTACCAGTGGCTACCTGCTGATGCACCACCTCAGTACCAGCATTTCTGCTGCCATTGTTGATTGGCTCCTTCTGACTCTCTAATTCACTTCTGGCTAATGAAGAACATTTTGTTTCTAAAATCGACAATAAATAAAATAATTAGTCATTTTTTACAACAAACTAATGCAAGAATGATGAGAAATATTACAAGCCTATCATATAACTATACAATAATACTTTTTCCACCTGAATTAACTCCTCAGGAATCCTGACTACATGTTTAAATACAATTTCATTGCAAGGCAATTAAGAAATTTAGAACCATTCCATATGATAGTGCCAGATGAAATCTGCCAATCAACGCATGAAAAATTTATAAACAGCTGTCTATTGGTAATTGATGTAGAATTTCCAACTGCAGAAAGAACTATTTTCATTCTTCTGAGTATGATACCATCTTAATCCTATGTCCTGTTCAATACAATTTACCCAACTTTTTTCACAAGTACTTTTAACTAATTAGGGAAAATGCACGAAACGAACCCCCAAAAAAATGAAATAAAATAAAATAAAACAAGACTTTTGGATGTTGGCAAATAAACCCCTCAACTTATAAATTTGGCAATTAACACCCGATTTTTAAAGAGTATCAACAACTAATTGGTGTTCATGCAACATGGCAACTTCAAGAGATTTTGGTTTCTAAGCACAAATTCTTCTGCTAAGTAATCCATGAAATATGGATAGATCCATGATTGAAAAATCAATGAGGGGGTGGTAACGAAGATGTACTGATTGACAGAAACTAGACAAAAAGAGGCTATTGAGACATGTTTCGAAGTTGAGGGAAGGTAATAGCAGGATGTGAAAGTCAAGGGTCTATTTACCAAAGCCCAAAGTTAGGAAGGGTTCAGTGAATTTTATCCTAATATTAAAACTACGGAACTACAGGAATGGGGAATGTTTACTTGCCATTTATTTCTCCCATTGTGATAACCCGATTAAGAAAATCTCTAAACTCCGTTAATACAATCCTTTCTTGCTCTGCATAAACCTCTGTCATGCCTTGTCCGTAAGGAGACTGGGAAGATGTATTGCAAGCATGGGCCATTGACCCATTAGGGGAGGCAGCTGTCATGAACATTGTATCTTGCTCATCACACATCAAGGCTAAAGTTCCAGGGGACATTGGCCTGCCTTTTGGGGCATCAGCAGCATCTGAACTTGAATTATCTGAGCTGATTTTATCTGTTTGGTTTGCACTTGAACAATCATCGGCCATAGCTTTCTCAACATCAGCTTCCTTTTGACTTGGCAATTGCTCTTGAGTTGAAGAAGCTACGGAAGTTTCCACCTGATCTTCTGCATTCTTTTCCATCAAAATTTTCTGGTCTGGTCATTTAAATATAAATAATTATTCATCAGTAAGAGAAAACTAATAATGCTCTTGAGTTGAACAAGCATGAATTGAACTTAAAAGTAGAAAGTTCTGGCCAAAGAAACTTATTTGCCTGAGGAAACATAATAAACCAATGAAATTTCCTAATGATCTTTGTGCAGAGTTAAGAGAAATTCAGATGCAGGTAAAGGTTACTTTCCAAATTTTGGTTCATAAACAAGTTGTTTAACTCAATTGCACTCCCTTCTCTGCTCTTCCCATTGATGAAACTAATGTTTGCAGCACATTTACCCATTGAAAGAGTTTGAATTCAGTAATTAATAATTTATAACCTAAATCCTTAAGAAGTCTACTGACTACGAATGTTTTTTTTTTTTTTGGTTGAAACAGAAATATACTTTGTCCCTAAGGAATAATAGCTGTTAAAACTATATATGCTAATATACAACTTCAGAAAATTAAATTCTAGCTAGTTAAAGATAAAATAGAAAATAGAAAATAAAACCTTAATAGGCCTCAGTTTAACATTGTGAGTTTGTGACAGTATGCTATTGTTCAAGTCCATTCAGTAATCCGGATATCTTATACAAGAGTTACTTATATATTTTGAATTGCAATGCAACTTCAACAAGAGAATTGAACTTCAACTCAAGTCAGGCAATAATCCTAGGCATAGGGTATTTTGAAATAAAGGCAACATCTATCTATCTATCTATCAATAAAGAAGAGTAGTCAAATGTATGAACCAGGACTAGACACAAATTAGATACAGTTAATAACTTACAACTAAAATTCAGTTCATTCAAAACTGAAGAGAGTCAGTTATTCAACAGCCAACTCAACAAGATAGCTAGATATATGCAAGTAACATAACTTGCTCACAGCTTGCCACTAAGTTTTTTCATCAATAATCTAAGTTATATTAGTTTAATATAGAAAGACAATAAACATTATAAAGTTACATGTATTCCATGCAGATCCAAGTAAATTGTTACATTGCAATGACCCCCCCCCCCAAAAAAAAGGGTGAAATACACGCAAGTTCACTTTATGAATCAAGCAAGTTCTCCAAAGTGAAATACCCGCTACAAAGATAATACTGCACAAATATTTATTGACGCAGATGGCTATTGGCTAACAACTGCAAGGGTAGAAATTGTTACGATGTTACTACCCCAAAAAAAAAAAAATTGTCACAATCTTAGGTTTATATCCGTGCAAAATCAGTTAAGTCTATTTGTATGCAGTATTAGCTCAAACAAAACATCCAGTTCAAATAACAATAAATGGAATTATTGGACTCCTACAGGTTATACTCAGGCATATAATAAACTACTGCATCTATACCAGTGCATTCATACATGAAAAAACGCATGAGAACGTATTGGTCCTTCAAACATAACTAGCATGTTTAGTGATTTAAAATGTCAATATACCTGCAAGTGTCTTTGCAGCTTGTCCTGATACTAGCACCAGGACAGAGCAAAGCTCCTTCAAGTGCTGCGGTTGTATGATGTCTGCTAAAAGAGACCTTCAACAAAAATTAGGTCAGTAACTAAATTAAGTACACTTATCTCCATCACATGAAGATAATTTTACCTGTATGTAAATTTTGAAGGCCCTAATGTTGCATTTCCAACACGAGCACCAGGGATAGGAGACAATGATGAGGAGGGTGCAGAACCTCTGACATGATTTGCCTGATTAATTTAAAATTATCCAATTAATTATACTACTAAATATAAGTTAAGTAATATATATGATGTGAGCATTCACTATAAATTGCACAAGGCCAAATATGAATCAACAACTTGGATTATTGATAAACTTTAGAGCAGTTAGAGACATCTTAAACAAAAGTCTGGACTCCAGATTAAGTTTGTCTTATTCCAGCCAATTTGAAATCAGCAAGTTAACACATGGGCCCAAACCAGAAGGGAATTATTGAGTCCAAAAGGAGATTAAGTGTTTCAACTTACAACTAAAAATCTGCACTATCAGAAAATTAAACTTTTTAAGAAGTTTGCAATTTTTCCTAACATGAAGCCACAAATATAATTTTTATAAAGCTTAGAGAGCAGCCAACCTCAATTTAATAAGACTCAGTCAACTTTATGTTAACTGCATCTTCTAAACAAAATAATAATAATGTTAAATGCGTATGAAAAAAATCCTAGGTGACTATTGACTACCTGTTGTAATGTCCTCTAATTTAACCAATTACCTTAGTCAAAATATACTCCTAATCAAATCATGCTAAGAGCAAGATTTACCTGTTGAAATTGGCCAAGCCTGCCAACAGATGGATCCTTGGTTGTTGGCCCGAAGAAGAGTTCCTGGCCTTTTCTTTTCTTGGACACTGGAGGAGATGAATAACCAGAGGATCCAATTGCTCCAGTTATGGCAGCATTTGCTGCCTGCTGAATATATGCCATGTTATTATTTTGATCTCCATGGAACAAAGCTTGTCTCTCTTCACTTCCCTCAAAATTTTTGCAGTCCATGCATTTACAATTTTCAGAGCAAAGAATGTTGGCTTGGAAGCACTCACAGTACTTCTTGAGGCATCCTGATTTTTTGCAATGGCACCCCTTGTTGTGCTTTCCTAATATTAAAACTTCACCAGCCTCCTCCTATATTTATTTCATAAAAGGATTAATGATGTTAGAATCAGGGTATACCATAAAAAAATGTTGAGTACATTAAACATTTTTTAATACAAGGAAAATTAGTAAGTTCAGAAACATATACTGTTCAATCTGGAGCATATGTCACGCTTTACCAGATATTCTGAGAATATTCGTGTCATTTCATCATTCTCATGCTATTAAATGCCCAATGTGGCAACTCCCTGTCCAAACACAATTTGTTGTGTAGACACTTGGTTCGGACAATATCATCAAAATTACTTCTAATTATAGTTTGGCAATTTATACTGACTTTCTAATCTATGTTTCTAAAAAGTTAAAAGCAAAAATAAATAACTTCAAAAATTAAAAGCAAAGGGGACATCAAGAAGAAAATAATATTGGGATATCTACAAAAGGAATAATTAAGCAAAATCATGACTGGGTGAAAATAAAATCAACATACTGACAGAGAAGGGGCTGGAGGCAAGTAGCGAAATCAGCAAAAATATTTAGTATCAAAGGAACTTACTATTTCTCAAAATTTGTACCACCAAGAAGTTGTTCTTTCAGTCATAATCAAAAGACTAAATTCATGATTATTAATGGTGCAACTAACAGAATAGCCACAACTTTCCCAATGAAGTAAAATAAAACTTTATGAAAAAGATAACAGGACCAGAATCTTGAAACTAGCTTCATAGAAATGGCATATACCTTGATGCTCAACACTATTAAACAAAAATATAGAAAGAAACTTGATATGCTCCCAACTAAAAAAAAATCAACTAGAATTATTTTCTTATTAACATTAGCACTATATTTCCAATTGTCCGAATACACAAACTAAGTGGTATAATAAGTTAGACTTTCATACCCTGCTATCACGTGTTCCATGAGGGCTGCTTGCAATTTTTGGCCTAAATGCATTTGGATTGCGCTCTAAAGTAGCTTCAACAGCTTCTCTTCTAGCAGCATCATTTTCGACATTGTTATAGCAGTTCGCACAGTTGCACCCATCACAATATATTCCCGATGCAAAACATTCACAATATCTGCTCAATTTACAATGAAAATTAGCTTCATATGGGCAAAATCTTCATATGCCAGCTGATGAGTTGCAAACATACTATGACATGTACTGAAGGAGTAATATCAAGAATGGCAAGGTAAAATACTTATAAGTAGTATTCTTTGTGCTCCTCTTCCAATAAAAAATATATGGTAGAGGCATTGAGCTGCTATTTTTTTAGATGAAATTGAGCCTAAAGCCTGGATATCCACCCTGACACCGCCCTTGCACATTTTTAATTGTCCATTTGGTGATGCTGCCAGAACATCTCATCAATGTATTAATGTCTCTCCATGAAAACCTATTTAGTAATTTTCAGATGCAAAGGGTGGTAGAAAGAAACCAGGAGGAAAAAATCTTAAAAATTACATTATTCAATCCAATCCCCTTCCTGCAGCACCAGTAGTCTTTGTACTTTGGCTTGATGGAAATGAAGTACAATTTAAAACAGTGGATTCCTCCTTTTTTTTTTTGTAATATTTGACTATTCAACTCAGATTTTCTTTCATTCATAACTAGAATAACAATATTGCTGATTGAACTCACATAATACTTGTTTTCTTTACAGTCTTAGAAGTGCTTGATCCTAATAAAACAGAAAAATAATCCCATTAAATTAAAGCCACTAAAAAATAAAATACACTATCACGCTTGATGCAGGCCACTGACTCTCACAGGTGATAAACTCAAGCTCTCTCAGGTTGGTTCCAGTACCCTGTTGTCTGAGTTGTTTGCTTTTATACACATATTAATGTTTATGGGTCCATCATTCAAGGAAATTTCAAAATCAAGACACAATAACAAAAGAAGATCACCTACTCATAGAATTCTGGAAGGTTAGTTATGACCAATTTTGCATTTCAGTATTGCAAATGTGTGGACCCATGAACACCATGCACTTGTGAATCTGCAGAGGCAAGTAAATAGAAATAGAAACATAGAGAGGAAAACTGTATTTACTTACAGCTTTAGACATTTTGAGTGTTTACAATTGCACTGTTTTTGCTTTTTTGGAGTAACGTCCTTCATTTCAAAGTTGGGCTTTGATCTTGATTTTGGAGATTCCGGTTTCCTGGGGGTGAAAAAAAAAAACGGAAGTTTTTTAGTTGGAGACCAAAAAATGCAGCATGAGCTTTTATCTATTTATGCACATATAGATCCACAAGTTCAAGCTTCTCAAAACATACAACAAATGTAGATACTCAACATAAACATACATAGATTCTAGTTATAGTGTGTTATTGCTAATAATAACTTCAAAATGATGTAAAAGAAGAAAGTAAAAACTATGACAAATTATTATTCAGCATTTCTTTCTTGAGAACTATTCAGAAATGCATGCCTCACTTCAAGCAGTCATATCCAAAATGATATAAGCCTCACTATAATTAAAATAAAGTAAAAAAGAACAGAATGAAGATCAGTCATAAAACACTAAGATGTTTCATGTAAGAAAAAATTAGACATAGTTTGATGGTATAGAAATAAATAGCAGGTAAGTTCACAGTCAGCGTGGCAAATTTTGAAACTATAGGATATTATATATGACAAATTTTCACTTCGCTATGTAATGTGACATTTTTTATTCTCCCAAAAGATTAAGTGGTTAGGAGAAGATCCATGAATGGTATTGAATTATATTTCTAGCACATCCCCAAAAAGTGAAATCCCTTTGGGTTCACGTTATCCTGTTCTGATTTTAATTAGGAGAATAGAAGTAGTAAATATCAACTGTAACCATGTTATTAATGGGAGAAGGCCCATGGGTTGTTTTGGTATATTTTTAGACTCTAACCATAGTTATTAATGGCATGCCATGGCAGCACTATGGCACACTATGCAATGCCACAGATGTGTGTTTGCAAAAACCAAAAACCTTAATATTTCTATTTCTTTTATCTCTGTTTCTGTTAAGTTTTTCTTCCTCCATCGCCGTTTTTTCCCCCCTTTTCCCCTTCTTTCATCTCCCTTAAAGCAAGGTTTTCTAGCAATTTGCAATCTCAACATCTTAAACGACAGGAAATATTTCAGTTATGATAGTTATAATTATGAACTTATGAAGAAATTGATAAATTTCAGTTATGACAGTAATAATTATGAACTTACAAGCAAATTGATAGATAATTTCAGTAAGTTTGAAATTTAGGGAATGACATTTGTAATTTATGCTTGATAAATTTGGGTTTTGGATGATTGTTGGAGTTATTACAAGTTGTGCTTTAAATATGAGTTAAGCGTTTCATATATATTAATATATGTGTTTTTAACTTGTCTTTATATTTATTTTGAGTTATATAACATCGCACTTCAATGTTGCCATATGCCATGGCTCCAGCCTCCAGGAGTCCTATTGCAACATTGCACCGCACACCATGGCTATCACACCAGCGCGCCACATGCCATCAACTACTATGATTGTAGCTAACAATCCCATAAGAAAGTGAATAACAATTTAATATAAACTAAATATTTCACTATAAACAGTAAAGAGAATTCAATTAACCAGAACGCTAGACTAATTTAAAACTCCAATTTCAATTTAACAATCATAGAAAACTGTGGATAGGATGAAAATTGCTGTGAAGAACTTATAAATTCTGCTAGCAAGAAAACCTAAAGTATTGAAGTTCCTAAATAATTTTATACCGTATACAAAGATTAGACCTCCCACCATCTCTTCCCAAATGAAAGAGATGATACAACAGACCAATATAAGAAAATAATAATGAGAGTGGAGATAAAAGAAATAGAAAGAGAATGGTAATGTGCATGGAAAATTTGCTAATTGTAACCCAAAACATTGTGCATGCATTCAAGGCCCACACAGAAATTTAAAATCAGCCATACAGAACTGTGATTTTCTTGATAAAGCCACATGTTGACTTAATAATTAAAAATCAACCAAAATAAAACAGTAACTTGATACATGAACTTCCAAGTCCAGAAATTCCAAAGGGCAACAAACTTTTTGGTCAGAATCACACCATCAAGATTGCACAAATTATGTCCTCCAGGGATTAAAAACAGTAAAGCAAATGAGAAAAATTTTCTATTGAGTTACAGCCACAATTTCATTTACTCACCCAACCCTCGCTGAAGAATGAGGAGCCTGCGGTGGCACCGACATCACAACAACCGGTTGCGTTGTAGGTGGGCGTGGCTGCGGCTGACTCTGCGCCACCGTTTGCGGCTGAGGCTGCAGCTGCGATTGCGGGTGTTCAGGCAAGGCCACACCACTATAACCCGTGAAATCGAGCTGCCTCGCCAGCTTCTTCGCCGGAACATCCGACGGCAACGCTGCTCCTGTAGCATCCGATGATACATTCTTCGGAGGGCAATCACCTCCCTCACCTTCCCCCATGAGATAAATAATCAACAAATTAACCGCGAATACCAAATTCTTCTTCCTCCTAAGAAAACAACTTAATCTACCAATTATTCCCTCATAATCCCACAAATTTAAAAATCAGCTTAAAATTTACTGACTTTCAGATCCAAAACCTATTTCCAAATGACCCATTAAAAAAAAACACAGCTACGCAAACAACACCCTGGATGCAAGCCCAAGTTCGAGTATAGTGCCCAGAATTTTAGGGACTTCGATCCAAACACTTGAACAGGCGATGACAAAGGAAGAGATTGTAGAAATTCTAGAGTGAGAAAACAAAAAGACGGTGCTTGCAGAGGAAGGGGCTGGGGAACGAAAGGAAGATAAGAGCTGCAAGACAGTCTCAGCAGGGAGAGATGAAGAGAGGGACCTTTTGGTGTTCGCCCCCTTCCTCCCTCTCTAGCCCATGCTTTTTGAAATTCAATTTTGTAAATATTGAACGGCCAGATCGCTCTTTTTCTTTCATCGGACGGTCTATGATGAACAAATCATCGTACGGTGGAAATTCATAGAAGTATCAGTAACCATCCCTTGTGAACCGTTGGATGCAAGTGGGAGCAAGATAAAATTTCCCCAAATGCGAGTTAAAAGAAGGATTTTTTATTTTTTTATTTTTTGAATTCTGTCTCCACACTCCTCTCAGTAAAAGGAAATTAAAGAAAATGAGAAAAAAGGAAATTTGGCGCTAAAATAAAGGGGTCGGAGCAGAGTTGTTGACTTGGGATTGGAGGAGGTGGCAAAATTTTTTTAGGATGGTGCCAACGTATGACTGCAATTTCGTGTAAATTTCAATACCAGGATAATTTTTTAAAAAATAATAAAATTTATTGCTCTTTTCTTTCTTTTTTTTTTTTCAATTAGAAACAATAAGCATCTTCTTGAATGAATAACTAGTTTCGAATTTTTTCTGTTAAAGTATAATAGTGGGAAAAGTACTTGTGTTGCACATGCTTATAGCCCGTAGACATCAAATAATAAAAGCTTCATTGTAATCACTCTAATTACCAGTTTATTTAATTTTTTGGCAAATTTAATGCTTACGAAATATAACACATGTTTTTAATTTTTATCAAGTTTAACCAAACCATGTATAACATAATTGTGGCCTATACTGCAACTTTGATGATTAAAGGTCTCCAAATTAAAACTAAGTTTGTTGGTTAAGTTAAACAAAATAAGAACCTTTACGACGAGATCAATTTAAGAGGTATAAGGGTGGTCCCAATTCAAGGGATGAAAAAGGAAATCGGTATAAATTTTTCATTAAAAAATTGTGAATATCCTCACTGACATAGAAGTAGCTTTAGAATTTTACTTGTCTCCGTGACATCTACTTTGGATTTTCCTATTTGTAAATCAGTTAATACAATATTTATTGATACACCTTTTAAGTAAATATCTATTTTTTTTTTTGTAACATGGACCAAAAGGTAAGACCTCTTTCTTGTTGGCTACATGGACAGAGAGCGAATCATTTACCATACAGCATGACGTGCTGTGTAACAGATTAAGTTTTTAAAAAAAAATTAAATAAAAATAGACATTCGCCGTATTGGAGATTTTATATAGACAACCTATTCCCATTTAAACCATGTTGACAATGTCAACTGAAGGTGTGTTTGTTTTTGCGTTGCTGAATGTTAAAATTACATTTACAAAGAAATAACAATTTTTTACTTATAGATAAACGTGATTTTTAAATGAGTTTCGAAACATACACTGAACAGATTTCTGGGTAAATAAACTAGTAGAAATTCCACCTAGGAATGCCCACGAAAACAGTTAGCACTTTAAAACGCACGTGACTTTTGTCCAAAAAGAATAAATTAGTCCAATATGAGAGAACACGAGTAATGTACTGAAAAGTCTACCACAAACACATGACAAATTTTCAAGGTCATGGCCAAATTGTGGAGTCAAATTTCATGTGGACTAACAAACCTGTAGAAATAAATTTAAAGAAAAAAAGAAGAAGAAAGCATCTGTTGGGAGGGCGGAAAAGCAGATATACCATACAACATAAAATTTTACTGTTAAAATGTTCGCCCAAGAACCAAAAAAAAAAAAGGTTTACTGTTAACATTGTTTCTCACTGAGTAGCCACGGTCTAGGGCATTCGGAAACGAACTATCAACCTCTAACAAATCTCCACATCTATTGAAACTAAAATCTCAAATTACATCATAGAACCTAGCTAATACATTCCTCCAATTCTGTCCCGTCCCACACCTCGTCGATCATCCACACCACCACGCCGAGCATCTCTTACACGATCCATGTACAATTCTTTGGGTGGTGGGCCACCCCTCACTGGAGAGCGGCTTCTCTGTCTCACATCACGAGCCCACCGACCGCGATGAGGAGGAAGTGATGGCAATAGAGGTGCAGGAGGGGACAGTGGCCGCCTCTCAAATCTTTTCCGTTCATTGGAGAAAACTTCTCTGCCACGATCTCTATGACCCCAGTCAACTGGCAGTGGCCTATCAAATTTGTTTCTCCCCCTGTAGGCATCATCAATATAATCTATCCGTTCTCTCCGCACACCATCTGGAAACCTGCCTTCATTCCTGAAGGGTGGCAGAGCAGCAGATCCATACTCTCTGGGGCCGTCCCTTGCCAACCCATGAGGAGGAGATCTATAGCCATTTATGGTCCTTTCTGGGGAACGGTCCACTGGAGGTCCAGGGAACCGTCTAGGGGGAGCATGAAGTGGTGGCGGACCAGGATAGCCCCTCCGGGGACTTTCAACAGGTGCATGCCGAGACCTATTACAGTTGTTACAGTAGTCCCGCCTCGCAAAGTTAAGATTGCCACATCTGCAATATTGTGAAGTAGATAAGATCTTAAGGAAACATCTTGTAATAAAATAAAACCAGAGATCACTTTTTATAGAAATATCATGAGCGTCATAAGCATTCCACCCACTGCACTAAAACAAATAATCTCTTCACTAATTTCTAAAAATGACAGATGTTATATAATCCACGGCTCTTGAAATACCCAGTAGAACCAAAAATATTAGGTAAGCTAAGACAAATCTGCATATAATAATTGATATTATCTAAATCTGGATAAGCACAATTGTAGCCAAGAAAGCCAAGCCCATTCTTGCTGATAATATAGTCAACATCGCGAATGTCATCTAATTCTAAGTGCATCAACAAACAGACCCTCAGGCTAACTACAAGATAGATAAGCAAACAGCCTCAACACAATCGGAGAGAATTGCACTTACAAAGGATCAGCACAGATCCAGTCTCCCTCCCTTGGGCGCACATTGGGATTATTTCTACCTATGCCTTCACCTCTGACAGGTCCAGGACCAAAGCCAGGCCCATCAAAAGCTCTACCCATTGGCCTGCCACCTACTCTTCCTCGACCATAAGGGGGTGAAGGGTCTCTATATCTACCAGGATCTCTCCCACCGCCATATCCACGGCTTCGTGACAAGTGATTATAATCAGAACCATAGCGATGATCTGCATCTCTACGGTGAACAGGAGAGAGCGAACCTGCACGAATTCTATATCCTGGGAAAGCAAAGGCAATAAAGTCTTAAAATAAGCAATTCATATACGGTGAAAGAAGATTTAGCATTGCAATATACTCTAGCAGCCAAAATTTTGGGATCATGCAACTGCCAAATGACCAGTATAACATTTCAAAGTTTACCACCACACAGGGCTTCTCTTCCTCATGGATATGTATATTGAAAGGCATGAAGAATGCAGGAGGTTTACACATGGTGCCTTCACTGCCACTTCCCAAGCTCATCATCCATCATACCAACAAAGTTAACAGGTGCCATGTGCAAGCTAGGCTTTTCATTCACACATAAGCTACCTCATCCCTGCCCATGATACAAGTCAACCCATATCTTTCTATCTCAGAGTGCTACATCCGTTGACCTCATAGACCATAATATAGTTAAATATAGAAAATAATTAACCTAAGGATTTAAATTTCAAATTTGGGAGCAACAGCTACCTGCTATGGCACTGAGTTAACTAAGAACTATGTTCAGCACCTGGTCATAAAAGTATGAGCTACATGCCTAAAAGATGTTAATTTAGCGTCATATATCCCACAAGGAAATAACCACCACCGGAGCACACACAATCCCACCGTTTAACTTGCCCATAAACCATGTTTTAGATTCGTTTTGGATCTATCTCTGATGTGACACCCAAAACTCAGATTCAGGAAACAAAGTTCACAAATTTTCAGCAAAACTTGCCGCAGAAAAAGCTCATTGAAGCCCAGTAACACAACGCCAGTAAGGCAGTACCAATTCACCATTTTTTTTTTCAGGCACTAAACTATGCCCCCAAGTTACTTCAAAACAATAGGTATATGAAATTGGACACAGAGGAGTACATTATCACAAATTTTTTGGAGATATCCAGCCATTTTCTGTCATAGCACTGTCCCCAGTCAAGGAATCAATATGAAAAATACGAAGAACTCAGCAGAAGTCACCCAATCACATAATAGCAGAAGTTCAAGGTCCCAAACTTGTGAAATAACTACTCTGAAGGTAGCCTTCTAATTTGTTAATATATAACCATCTGAATCATCCCTAATTAACCAACCAAACAAGAAAAACCCCAAAAAACAAAAAGGTAAAATGACAACCACCAGCTACTAAACAATCAATGCAAGGACGATTCCAAAAGAAAATTCCCATAGAATGTGCATCCAGCATTGCAATTATCACAAGTTCAATAACAGAACAGAACAACCATGCATAACCAGTGACCCTAAGAAATTCTGTGTCGATATCATCATTTTTCCATGATGTCAAGGTCAGCTTCCACCAAGGTAGCCACGTGCACAGCCACAAGAACTTCTTGCTGTAAAACCTAGCTATACCAGCCAAACATCAGTTACAACTTAAGGTGAATCACTAAAACCATTTGTAATGGTCAGTTATGGTCCTCTACAACTCCCATGACCACCTTGATGTCCTACTACATTGCCCACGATGTACCATGGTCCATGTATGGCAATAACTTCAATTTCAGATTCTGTTCAACTTCACACTGTGTTTACCTCCACAAATAACCCAAAACAAACATATGACCATGACTCTGCAAGATGAAACCCCAAGCAACACAATTTGTGCTGCAGAACCCCAAAAGCTCATGCAGAATGAAGTATACCAATCATCCAAAACACTTATTAAATGAAGTATACCAATCATCCAAAACACTTATTAACTCTTAATAGAAAAATTCCCAGATCATGATCCAAGGCTGCATTCATAGCTGCATGCCTTCCTCAAGGCCCAAGTTCTTGCAGGCAACATCAGAGCTGTAACACACAAATGCAAAATTTATACACTGGTTTACACTCCATAATCGTTAAGAGATCCATATGCTTGGCATGAACATAAGGAATAGACAACAGGTCTAGCAAAACCCGTCTCCGTAAAGATAGCACTGAGTTAAAAAAGGGCAAAATTGAACAAAAATCTGCAGCAGAACAGTGTATAAGTGACAGCAATGACTACAGTATTGGTGTTATCAATGATCACACTGATATGTGTTACAAAAAACTATGTTGCAAGTTTTCCTTCACGGAATATAAAATAAGTTTAACACGAAATACCAATAATTTATATTCTTTCTTTATTTTCCAGCCCTTGAAGAGATCAGAGAAATTAAAACAAAAGGTCCAACATGGTATTACGTGCAGATGCAGTAAAAAAGAGAAGATTCTAGAATTTCAAGGCACCTGACCATGGTGATTTTTTGATAGCCAGAAACAATGTTCTGGAATGTTATTTTTCATATATCAATCTACAATCAAGAGATGGAGTATGTTAATGCTATATTTAACATTCCAAAATACGAACATTAACATCAGTTAGAGATGGAAATAATTTTACAAGATGGCAGTTAAATTGGTAGCGGAATCTGACATAAGAATGTGTACTTTGATTTTTGAAATAGAGAGGACCAGAAATTTCATTGGAGAAGTTTTGGGCAAAGCCATCTCTCCTATAAGGTGGCATTTTCTAACCAATAGCTACCTAAGAACGAATATTTCTCACAGAAAATAAGTTCAGACTTGGGACAATGGAATACAGTAGTTCATACTTTTAGCTTCATGTGCAGGTATGAAGCTCAACCAGTGGACCAGATTCTCAGTAATTGTCCTATGGTACTGACACTAATTTAATTATTCATACTTAGAATTTGGTCAATTCAAGCTTAGAAGGCTACTTGGGTTTGACCAACAGCAACATAACTTGGAAGGTTATTCTGGCCTGCTTCGTGCAGACCATTTGCCTTTAAAGAAATAAATAGGGCGTTTCCATATAAGGAGAGCTTGATTTTTTTTTTCTCACCTAATTCTTATTCTTTGTTCATTCTTAGGTCAAATGCAAAACGCCCGCCAACCCTGGAAGCGAAAATTTTTATTCAACTTCAAGAAAATTGAAATTCCCAAAATTGTACCATCACCACCACCAGCAACCACGACGTGCCACCAGTTCAATCATATTACGTGTCTAAGCACTGTATTACTCGGTTTAGCACCGCGCTTATTAACCAATTACCCAAAAACCACTGAAACTACGACAGAAATTCCATATGCTTGCCAGTGCAATTTCACTCAGAAGGTGGAAACAAACCATTACCTTCGGAACCATATAAGAAGCTGCACGTAAGTTTAGTCCATATACAAAATAAACGAAACTAGTTTCCTCATCTAAATTTTGAAACCTAACCCAGTTACTCGTATAATTAGGATATCCAACAAAAGAAAAGGGAGAGGGACAAACCAGGTTCATTGGTATATCGATCGGATCGGGAATACGGAGGATGCGGTTCACGGTGAACCTCGCCGGGCTCGTAATCGCCAGCGCGGCCTCCACTACCGCCTCCGGTGCCTGCGCCAGCACCGCCCTCGCTGTTGGAGGGCCGGATAACAAGGCTGCTTAAGAGAGGCTGATGATGATGCGGGGCAGATTGGTCCTTGTCTCTGGAAGCCATGCTTCTCCACGTTCTACTGGGGAACCGACCGCTTCTATGATTTCCGATATTGTGGTGACGGGTTGTGATGGCGCATAGGAACCCTAGGTGGAGAATCCCTTTGTTTTTTGTTAGCACGCTGACGTGAAATTACAGAAATGGACAGATGCTTCTTTAATTTTGTAGATATTAATTACGTAAAATTAGCAAAATTAAATTATTGTAAACATTTTTATTTAAAAAAGTTTTTGGCAGATTGAAACCCTTGTAAAATATTAGTTTTAAGAACAAAAATTTAAAGTACTGTTTTTACATATTTCTTATATCATTTTTAATAGAAATAAATTAAGTAAATGTTTTTTATAATTTGGCGTATATAGTTAGGTCTTATAAAATAAATTTTTTTTTATATCATATTTTTATTGAAACAGTTAATAGTAAAAATTTTAAAAATTTTGTCTAGATCCAACACAATTGTTAATTACTTTAAACACTGTACACGTAATCTAACTTTTAAAAAAGATCAAAGTTTTTTTTTTTATCCAAAAAAAGATCAAAGTTTTAATACTTATAAAGAAAATCTAATTAAAAGATATGCAATGAATAAAATTTGTGATATAAATATAACTTTTCTATACACGATTCTATATATTTAATTTATTGTCATATATGATGCGTTAATATTGACAAATTGAATTGTTTTTTGTACAACTCTTAATAATCATAAAAAATAAATAAATAACTAAAATAACGAACTTCCATTCAACTAAATTTTAGTATTGGGTATCATCTATCCATTGGCAGTGAATATATAAATTTAAATTCTGTCAAAAATTAAAAGATATGTCATGAATTAAATTTGTGATATAAATATAACTTTTCTATACACAATTCTATATATTTAATTTATTGTTATATATGATATGTTAATATTGACAAATTGGATTTTTTATTGTACAACTCTTATGTTATGCTGCATGATAATCATAAAAAATAAATAACTAACAAAAATGGTAAACTTTTGCTCAACTAAATTTTAGTATTGGGTGTCATCTATCCATTGGTAGCGAATGGATAAATTTAAATTTGTCAAAAATTAGAGTTTTTTTAATATGTAAAAAGTTAAGTATGAAAAATGAAAGAAAAGAAACAAATGTAATTTTAGAAATAGAAAATAATTTTAATATCTTTACTTTTAATAATTGAATAATGATTAATAGATAATATTAAATAATAATCAAAAAATAATTATAAAGATAAAATTAATATTTTACCAAATTTTATTTCACCCTCTTCCTTTCCCTCTTTTCGCCAAATGGGCTTCCTTCAAATGTTTCATTTTACTATCTAAACTTGCCCAATATTTTTATTAATTAAGTATCAGATATTTAGCTAATTATGTATCACTGGATAGATGAATTACCCACCCAAATTACAATCTTTACATATCTCACAAAATATAAAAATTTTGATCTTCTATGGATGACTCCAATATTAATTGACTCTCTTAAAACTTTTTTATATCATTTTTATACTTAAAAGTTTTTATTTTATTTTAATCTTGTAGAATATTTGATCCTTAAAAATCATATAGAATCATTTTGGTACATTTTGAAATATCATATTGGAACAAAATTATATTTGTGATATCAAAGTGATACAAAAAATCTTTAAAGAAACTAATTGATATTACTTTTTCATGATCAAAATAAGTTTCTCTTTCACAATTTCATAACATGTGTTAGATAAGATATAAATACATTATTTGTCTCTCTAATATTATAAAATTTTAATTGGATGTATCTATTTTCAAATGAAGTATTGTTCCACCTCAATATTTTAGTATGATAAAATAAAATCATGTTGTTCATATTGGAACAAAAATTGACGACGTTGGAATTTACTCATGCGAGTTAAAAAAAAATGTAATTGCGCATAAGGCATGCGGACTAGTTAAAATGTTAAATTGCATATCACAATCTGAGGGCCAAATGAGATAGCAAAGGAAAATCACGCAGGGCTTAGACAAAGTTAATGCCCCATCCTTGATTCTTAACCTAATGCCCTATTTGGTTTTAAGGAAATGGCCATATGAAAAAGAAGAGAGGGAAGGAATCATATTTAAGAAAAGGGGGAAAAAGTTAGGTTCTGATTCTGTTATTTCTATTCTATTGCTAAGAGGATGCTCTTTTCCTCGTTTGATGGAACGAGCATTCCATAAAAAATCAAATGGAATGTGCTTTTAATCTTGGAATTAACTCTAGGGTGACGAATTGTCCCTATTTTTAGTTCTCTGTACGTGAGTGTGTTGACAAAATGTTGGAACTTGGAAGCAATTTGAAGTTTTTTATTTTGATACTTTTGAGAAAGGAAAATGGATTTTGTTTTTATTAAAAAAATACATTAATGTCAATTCAGTGTTATTAAAATTAAATCAAACCAGTTAATTTAACCCAAAAACTAATAAACTAGCTCTCTATTAAGTCCAGAAATGCCTCAAAACTAGTTTAATTCAAAATCAATTAAATTCGGTCAAGAATCATATTGAACCGACTAGTTTTGAGTAAAGATTAATTTTAAAACACATTGTTAAATCAATATACAATATTTTCATATACTATTTCACAAAATTAGGTTGATGGAGTTTTAAACCATGTCCCTCTAAGCCCGCGCCTACACCATTGAACTAATAAATACGTCCAATTATATGATGTAATATTTAGCTAGCAAATACTTATTTGAACCCCTCACCTTTGAAATGGCTATGACTTTACTATTAAGCTACCATTATTGCTACTTTGGTTATAATTATAAAGTTTTAATAAAATAAAAGAGAAATAAAAATAAAATTCATATAATTTTCATTAAAAGTATATAAATATATTATAAACAAATTAAAATTTAAATATTATATTATGTTTGATTTGTTTTTATTTGTAATTAGTCAAAATATATATTAAAATTGATTAATATTTAATTGTTATTATTTATTATAATAAATTTGTAATATAAATATATATATATTTATTTAATTATCACCAATTCAATTATAATTCAACTATAATCGAACTAATAAATCGAAAATAAGTGTCTTCATTAATTTAATAATCAATTTGATTTTAAAAACATTGTGTCAATTAATTGAAAATTGTAGGCATCCATAGTTTAAAAAAAACATTGATGTTACTTAACTAAAAAATGTATTTTATAAATTAATTAATTAATATTTTAATTCTTTTTTATTATAAATATTATGATCTTTTGCTCAACATTTTTTATTTTATATTATTTCCTTCCAACCAAAATTCTTATTATTTTTTTGTCATTCCAATCATAATTGATAAGTTATATAATTATATTTCATCAAAACTCTTTTTTATTCTCATTATTATTTCTTCCAAATTTTTTTATCAACTAAAGATGACATAAAAAAAATAACATCCTTCAATCTCTTGACATAATTTGAATTTAAGCCTGGTTTAATTCTACTAAATATAATTTTAAAAAAATTAAATAATTATATTAAAAAACTAAATTTTTTATCTACAATATGGATCACTTTGTAGTTTTTTTTTTTACTAGTAATAACATTTATAATTTAAAGTTAGGAGAAATTAGGGTGCAAATTATTTTGTTTGACTATTTGGTTTGTCAATATATTTATCCATGCACCTTGTAGCCCCTCCCCCACCTAAAAAGAATGATCAAATATAATTCGATACTCTATAGTTTGATCCATTTAAATTATACTATCTTATGATTTAACAATAAAATTTATTTGTGGTTAAAACTATTAGTCTGTTACTATCTTGTATAGTCATTGTGATAACTTTTTAATGAATCCTTAAAAGTTATCTTTAAGTTCTTTTTTATGAATTTTTTAATTTTTTATGCATTAAAGATTTTTTTTTACCAATTAAGACTTTAAATTCAATACATCCAACAAAATATTCTTGAAATCCAACTCTTAAACAAAATTTTTTATTTTGTCCTTAATTTTACCTTAAATTTTTAATTTTTTTAATCCATACTTTCTTATACATTGAAGATCATAGTTTTTCTTTGACCTATTAAAATATTAAATTTGACACATATAAGGCACTTCTCCCCAAAAATTTGTTTCCAAAATAGAATCCTTACTTTTGACCTCAATTTTTTATATTATGAGGATTGAAATTCTTTATTTAACCAATCAAATTCTTAAATTTGACATATGCAACATAATATTTTCTTTAAATTTTATTGCTAAACAACTCCCAAATTTTGTCTAAATTCCCAATTTTTCTATGAAATCCTTGATTTCATTTGAAGAGTTTGGACTAGGGCAATTTGAAAATAAAATTTGAACAGCTTTTGGGTAATATGATGTGTAAGTAATATTTTTTGTAAAAGAATGTTAACAAAATGACATCATAATGTATCAATATGATTGAAAGAAAAAAATTATATATAGTTCTTATATTTTTATTATTAAAGTTTTAATTAAAATATAATAAATATATAATTTTTTGCATCTAAATATATGGTATTTTAAAGAAATTATATGCTTATCATATCTTAATTTAAAAACATAATAACACAAAATGTGAAAAATAACACTAAGTCCAAACCACTAGTTATTAAACTATATTTTACCTTAACAAAAGAAGAAGAAGAAGAATCTATAGGTCAAATTCAATATCCAATCTAAAGCTTTTAGGTGCAATTAACACCTTATTGTTTCTATCATTTATAACAAGGAAAAATGAGTCTAGATTTCGTTGAAGTAAAGGTCCAATCTAATAAAACCAACCTGCAGCCCAATATGATTCAAGCCCAAGAATGTTGATGTTTAATATTTTACATATTATGTCATTTGTTCAGATCTTTTTCCTTATTCTAGAATTCTCTATGCATCTAGGGCTATGTGTCTTTCTCTTCTTTGTAGCACCTCTGATAGTCTATATATATATATATATATATATATTTTGATTATTACTGTATTGTTGTGAGTGTGACCAGAATAATTTTAATACAAATGAATACTTTTATATTTACTGCTATTGTCTTTCATTCTCTATACCCTTTCATGGTATTAGAGCAATGAAAATCATCATGTCCACTTCATCAAATTCTTCTACCAATACATCTCTTCCCTCTTCCCTTCTCCTATTGTCTTCCTCTTTTTCTTCCTCACCATCTCATTTTATTTCAATTAAACTTACTCATGACAATTACGCTGTATGGAAGGCTCAAATGATGCCTTTTCTATATAGCCAACAATTGTTTTCATTACTTGATGGTTCTTATCCTTCTCTTCCTGCCACTATTGAAAATGGAGAACCAAATCTTAAATACATGAAATGGTTTCAGCTTGATCAGCTTGCTTTCTCTGTTATTATTTCTTCCTTCTCTGAATCTTTCATTGGCCAGGTGATCAAACACAAGATGGCACGTTCAATGTGGCTTGCTCTTGAAAAATTATTCACCTAAAAAAATCAAGCACGATTTATGCATCTCCATAATCGACTTACTAGTTTAAAGAAAGGGGGTGAGTTTGTTAATGATTATTTTAAACGTGCGATGCTCATTTCTGAAACTCTAAGCACTGTTGGGAAATCCATTGATGATTCTAATTTTAACCATGAAAGCTATGGATTTAACTCCTGAAGATATACTTAGTTATTTACTAATGCATGAAGCTCATTTGTCTCACTACAACTCTGTTTTCTGAAGTACCTAAAATCTCTGCCAATTTTACTGTTTGCCCATCATTTAATAATCAAGTTTGTCAATACACTTCTTTTCAAAATCGTGCTGTTTTTCGTGGTCGTGAAAGAGGTAAACGACCTCTATTTTATCGTAGTGGTAGAGGCAGATTTGGTCTTGGGCGAAATGGTAGACGATTATTTTCTCCTTCCATTTCATCTTCAAATTTTAGTCCAAATGAGCCTTGTAGTTATGCAAAAAATATGGTCATACCATACACACTTGCTTTCATAGATTTGATCACTTATATCAAATGACACCTCCTCCAACTTTAGCTCAAGCACATCATAATTTTACTATTATAGCTCCTAATGATGCCTGGTAATTTGATACAGGAGCCACAAACCACATCACTTCTGACCTTGCCAACCCCAGTCGAAATGATAATGTTTATACCACTAGTGGATCTTCTCTTCTTATTGCTCATCATGGTTCTGGGAATTTATCTTCACTTACTGGCAATTATCTTCACTATGATCTTCTTCATGTTTCTTCTGCTTCTAAAAATTTAGTTTCTATTTGCCGTTTTTGTTTTGATAATAATGTGTATTTTAAATTTTATGCTTCTCATTTTCTTATGAAGGACCTGCACACAAAGAAACTGCTATTCCGAGGACCAACAAATAACTGCTTATATCCCTCTCGACCTGCTGCTTGTCTTGGGATTAAAGCTTCAAAAGAACAATAGCATGCCATACTTGGTCATCTAGCTTATAAGACTCTTCAACATATTTTATTTAAATATGCACTTCCATATACCTTCACTTTGTCTTTTTCCTCTTGTCCTGCTTGTAATAAATCCAAAAGCCATGTACTCTATCATCCCCCTTCATCCCATCGTTCCCCTTATCCCCTGTTCCTTGTTTCCTTTGATGTATGGAGCCCTGCTCTTATTTTATCTTTAGAAAACTATAGATATTATGTCTCTTTTGTTGATAACTACACTAAATTCACTTGGTTTTTTCCTCTTTTGTTTAAAATATGATGTTGTTAAAGCATTTACTTCATTTCAAAAATAAGTTGAGAATCTTTTTAATACCAAAATTAAATTCCTTCAAACCGATGGTGGAGGCAAATTTCAAGCTTTTCCCTTTATTCTTCAAACTCAAGGAATTATCCATCGTATAACCTGTCCACATTCCCACACTTAAAATGGCATCGTTGAAAGAAAACACAGACATATTGTTGAGACAGGCTTAGCTCTTTTATCTCATGCTTCTTTACCTTAGAAATTTTAGGTTCATGCTTTTAATTTTGCTGTTTATCTAATTAATCGTCTCCTATCTCCTTCTCTTAATCTTAAATCTTCATATCAACTTTTATTTAATCATGCCCTTGACTATTCTTTTCTTCGGATTTTTGGTTGTGCGTGTTGGCCTCATCTTCGTCCCTACGCCTGCCATAAGTTAGATGATCGTTCAACTATCTGTATTTTTCTTGGCTATGCATCCAATTATCATAGCTATTACTACTTTGAGCCCAAGACACAGCGTGTTTATATCTCAAGGGACGTAATTTTTTATGAAAATTCTTTTCCTAAAACTTCAGTTTTTTGTCATTTGTCCAAGTCCAATCAGCATGCTATGTATACACCTCTCCTAAATCTCTTGTCTTGGCCCAACCCAATGTCCTCTCTTCACCCACATCTATCTACACCTATCCACTCGGATCCCTTACATGTTTCTCCTCACCCGTCATCCTCACCAGTACATGAGTCATCATCCCCTTCCTCCCCTGTCACATACTTTGACTTGTCGTCCTCGCCTACCTCTCCCTCGCCACTTTTCTCTCCTCCGCCTCGAAGGGTCACCAGAGCCCAGACCCACTCTCTTAAACCTAAACAGTTCGCAGATAGTACTCTTTAATGGCCCCACCTAAAGCCTATGCCACATCCGTTGGCACTCCTCTCGAGGTTCCTTCTTCAGCTGTCACTGCTCTGAAATTCCTAGAATGGAAAAATGCTATGGTCGAGGAGATTCAAGCCTTAAATGCGAATCACACTTTGGTCCTTGTTCTACCTCCTCTGAATCGTCTGATCATCGGATGCAAATGGGTCTTCCGTAAGAAATACAAGTCTGATGGTTCATTAGACAAGTACAAGGCTCATTTGGTTGCGAAGGGATTTCATCATACACCTAGCTTGGAATTTTATGACACATTTTCTCCAGTGGTCAAGCCTCCTATGATTCAGCTTATTCTTTCCTTAGCCGTGACTGGTGGCTGGTCCATCACCTAAGTTGACATTCAATATGCTTTTCTCCATGGCTTTCTTGAAGAGGAGATTTATATGCAGCAACCACTGGGCTTTAAACACCTTGACTATCCTCATCATGTCTACAAATTGCAACACTCTCTCTATGGCCTCAACCAAGCTCCACGAGCTTGGTTTTCTCGGCTCAGTGCCTTTCTTCATCAATTGGGTTTCATTGCATCTCAATCAGATATGTCTCTCTTTGTTAAAATTTCTAATTCAAGTGTTCTTTATGTTTTAGTTTATGTTGATGACATCCTAATTGTTGGTTCTAATTCTACTACTGTCACCTCTCTCATTAAATTACTGGGTATTACTTTTCCTGTTAAGGATCTTGGCAATTTGCATTATTTTCTGGGTATTGAAGCAAAATTTTGTCTCAATGGTCTGTTCTTATCTCAGCAAAAGTATATCCTTGATCTGCTTCAGAAGACTAACATGTTGTATTGCAAACCTTTGCCAACCCCAATAGCTTCTGGAACAAAATTGTCTATTTTAGACGGTTATGCTTTTCATGATGTCACTCTGTACAGAAGTGTTGTAGGAAGTTTGCAATACTTATCTTTTACAAGACCTGATATTTCTTTCACTGTAAACAAAAGTTTGTCAATTTCTTCATTTTCCCAAAACCACTCACTAGATTACTATGAAATGTATTTTACGTTATCTAAAACATACTATTGACTATGGCCTTTTTATTCGTCCTTCTCCATCTCCATCCCTTGTTGCTTTCTCTGATGCTGATTGGGCTGGATGCCCTAATGATTGTTGATCCACTGGATGTTTCTGTGTTTTCTTTGGTTCTAATCTTGTTTCATGGTTTGCAAAGAAGCAACAAACTGCTGAATATAGATCATTAGCTCTAGCCACATATGATCTTATTTGGGTGCAATCCTTGCTGCGTGAATTAGGTGTCTTTCTTCCTTCTGCACCCACACTTTGTTGTGATAACATTGGTGCAACTTTTTTATCTGCCAATCCTGTTATGCATACCAAAACCAAACATATTGAACTGGATTATCATATTGTCAGAGAAAGAGTTCTTGCTAAGACACTAAATATTACTTTTCTCTCCTCTAGAGATCAGTTAATTGATGTTCTGACCAAACCATTGCCATCTCCATGTTTTCAGTCTCTTAGATCAAGTCTCACTGTGTTATTACTATCGTTCAGCTTGAAGGGGGCTGTTGAAGTAAAGGCCCAATTTAATAAAACCAAGCTGCAGCCTAATATGATTCAAACCCAACAATGTTGATGTTTGATATTTTACGTATTGTGTCATTTGTTCAGATCCCGTTCCTTATTCTAGAATTCTCTATATATCTAGGGCTACGTGTCTTTTTCTTCTTTGTAGCACCTCTGATAGTCTATATATATATATATATATATATATTATGTTAATTAATGTATTATTGTGAGTGTGACCAGAATAATTTTAATACAAATGAATGCTTTTTATATTTACTGCCGTTGTCTTTCATTCTTTATACCCTTTCAAGATTTAATATTGTGCTACGCGGGCTTTGGATTATCTAGATTTTTTTCTTTAATCTCAATTGCCATTTTTTTCAAAGTTGATAGTTACTATTTTTATTTTTCGTTCGGCATCTTCCAATATAAAAAAAAAGTTGAAAAAAAAAATTGGACAATCTAAATTGTCCTAAAATGCGGTGCCCATCGCCTTTGCTGTGCACCAAATCCGGATTCAAGAAAAACAGCTGCAGCAGAGAGCTGAGTTTGAGTAGCTTTTAGGAGGATCAGAAGCAAAGTTTGACGTAGCAGAGTCATCCAAGTTAGATAGAGGCGATAATACTGATGCTATGAAGCTCTCAGAATTGCTTCATGGTCGCCACTCGCCACTGTAAAGCAAAAAGGGTTCACAACAGAGTGTCGTTGGACCTTGTAAATGTCTGCATAGCCATTGCTAATTTGTCAACTGGTGAAAACCTTTTGATTCCCTTATGTATGTAGAGTGACCATGTTATTCTGTTCTTGAGTGCTGCATTTTGTTCTGCTGTCATCAGTATCTATCACTTCGATGTTGTTGAATGCTTGGGAGGAAGGTGCTTCCTTGGCATGGTCAATTATGCGTGGATGTTATATAAATTCCTTAATCTTATATCTCAGTTGTAACATATCATGATATTAAGGGTGTCTATCATGCACCAGAAAATATGAAATGGTATTAATTATGGTAAGGAAGGGAGAGAGGGGTTCTGTTGAGCAATAATTAGTGTAACTGTACAACATTACAAAGGGAGGTTTTTTTTTTTTTTTTTTTAAATGTCATGGCATTTGCATTGTTTTGAGCAAACGAAATTTGGCCTTATAAGACTTTTTATATTTTGCATTACTTAGGGAATAGCAATGGTCCTTCAAGCTACAAACTAAAATTGGCCCTATAAGGCTTTTTATATTCATGTCAGACCTGGGAAATCCATTTATTTGTTGGTGGCGTGTTGTTGTGAGCACTGTTTAACTATGAAGATCACGATAGATGCATCTGTACTGGGAATTATGGGGAAATTTGAATTCATGCAGTTTTCTATAGATAGTGACATGCAAGTTGTTATCTGCTAAGAAGCTGCTTCTGCTTAGTAATTTCGAGGTGCTGATTTAATAGGCAACTTTCGTAAAGAGAATCATTAAAGCTGTCATATCTCCAGCAAAAAACAAGGGGAAAAGTAGATGCTGTGATAAATATAGTGATGGTTGTAATTGGAAGTCCAGATTTTTCGATGCTATTAATGTTGATAACTTGATATCACTGTCAGAGAAATCATGTTGATGTAGTTAGAATCAGAAACTTTGATAGGTAATTGTTTAAAGGAAAGAATAAGATTCATCAAGTTTGGGGCATCCTTTTAATTCTTGTATGTCTTTGTGAGTGACAATGAACTACAACTTCTGCATTTAATCACTTGGGACCAGTGTAAAATGCTTTCAACTATAGTAGCTGCGTTGCATCACTCTTTAGTCTGGATGAGTTTGGCAGCTTAGATTCTATGATTTTCACTGTCAATCTATACTGTCCAAATTCAAATTTAGAGGTGTTTATCAATTTGGTTATAAGGAGATAATTTTTCCTTATCTTGGGTACAAAGAGTGTGCCTTCAAATCATCCAGAAAAAGAATTTAGATCGAGCAAAATCCGAGTTCTCCATCTACCAAAATTTTTACTTCTAATTCCAGCGAACGAATAATCAGAGTCCTCAACAACACATACAAAGAGACCCGCCAACACAAAACATAATTAGTGAACTTACGAGAGATGTTTCTATTAAGTTTCTTTACTGTGATTAAGAAAAATGGCTTCGGCTCCAATGCTAGGTTTCGAGGTATAGCAGGATTTACCTCTCTGAAGATAAATGTTTTCTGGAATTGTTGTCGTGGCATAGCAGACTCATATAGTCTATAGATGTGTGGATGCTATATACCTTAAAGGCACATGGGACATAATTCAATGAAGCCAACTGCAACAAAAGGGCTCCTACTGGAGGTACCACAGAAGCTTGCCAAAGGACTGAACCTGCCCTGTTTGTCTGCCTTCACAATCGCTCCTCCTGCAAGCAGCGACAGGTCTAATAGCATTTATATCCCTCTTTATTTAATTGTTTGATCTCTCTTTCACACTCCTATAGCACATTACTACTGCAAACTATTTATGAAATCCACATGACAGATTTTTACATGCTTTTTAATTCCAACGAAATATCCCAAGATTGCGGAAAACCTCCAAGAGGAGTATATTCTTTGAACAAACTTATGGCCCGTAATTGCTAGAAATTATGATAAGATTGATTGATAATTCATTTAATAACTTAAACATTCTGATTGATCTGATTCTTGACATGTTATCTTGTCTTAGGAATACTAATGTTAAGTCCGTAGTGCAAGTTTAATGACTTTTTACGTGTGTTAGAGATTATATCATAATATGAATAACCAATGCATAGATTACATGAGATGCAACGACTAAATAAAAAGAAAACTGAAGAATAAATAACTGTTGTGTTCTTTTTTCTAATGCCACTTTCAAGAAATCAGATATTGTTTTCCATAACTCAGTAGGGAGGATCTGGATCTGTCAAAAAAATGATAACCTTCCTACAGCATTGGATAAAAAGAAATAAAGGTTTTCCTTGGTTACAAGAATTTTTTATATATAACACATGATAACTTGCCTATGTAATAACTTAGAGAATGAAAAATTCCCTTCAATCTAATTCTCCAATAGGTTTTCCAAGTGCATCTTCAGAACTCCACACTTGAACCTCAAAGCATTTGCAAAACAACATCTATACCAAAAGTAGGCGACGATGCTTTTGATGTGGATTAAGCAGCACTGCCTCCACACACAATATTTCTGTCATCCGTAAGCGAATTTGTCAATAATTCATGGAAATGTCACAAGAATCACAAGGGATCACAGATAGATTATATTCTTCCTCTATAAAATTGGAATCACAGGATGCCTAACTAAATGCAGAATGCAATGCTTTTATGTAAATGAACCTCAGTATGGGAGCAAACAAAGTCCGGCACTTACACGAATAAGCAACCAGACCTTCTGTGCTTTTTTCTTCCTCCTAGGAGGTTGCAGAACAACCTTAATTGCAGCATAAAAAGCTGCTTTGGCATTCTAAACCATGAAAATCACAAAACTGCTTTGACATTGTAAAACATGAAAATACAGTATTATCAGATGCTCTGCCTCATAATACACATTACTTGTCTTACTTTTTTCATACGAAATTCATGATCACTACATGTTGAGTCTTAGAACTGCACTCAATATAAGCTGCCGCACCAATTTGTTTCCTCAGCTCTTCCCCCTGCTCATGATTTAAAAACATGGTGATGGTTGTAATTGGAAGTCCAGATCTTTCAGTGCTATTAATGTTGATATCATTGTTAGAGAAACCATGTTAATGTAGTTAGAATCAGAAACTTGGATAGGTAGTTGTTTAAGGGAAAGGAAAGATTCAACAAAGTTTGAGGCATCCTCTTAATTCTTACATGTCTTTGTGAGTGACAGTGAACTATAGCGGCTATGTAGCATCAAACTTTAGTCTGGATGAGATTGGCAGCTTAGATTCTATTATTTTCAGTGTGATTCTATACTGTCCAAATTCAAATTCAGGGGTGTTTATCAGTTTAAATTGGTCTTCAATTAAATTAGTCATTACTGAAACTCCTTTCGATGTTGGCATTTTCAATATTTGAGCTATGGAGAAAACAAGAAAAGAGGGCCCCGGGGGGTGGGGGGTGGAATGCATGCTCATTTCATCTGCCTCAACATACAAAGAGAAGCTCATGGCAGGAGTTGGTCATTGTTTTGGCATAACATTTACCCGCTGAGAGGCTTAGCAGACTGCAAGAAATTGGTATTGTAACTTGTTTACGCTTGTAAAATCTCTAATAGTAGGTCTATACACAGTAAAATCCCGGTATCCCACAAAACCATCAAAATGTACCTTGACTATGTAATAAATTTGTTTATATTTGTACGTGAGATGTTTGGTCCATAGAGTAGTTTAGTCCGAAATAAAACTTGGTTTTGAGGAGATGATCTCTCTTATCAACTTGGTTAGATTCTTGTAAGGAACATTTTGAAAATAAAGTCTGAAATGTATAGCCGATATAAAGAGCGTGTCTTAAAGATCGTTCCAAAAAAAAAAAAAAAGAAAGAAAAGAATTTAGATTCAGAATAAATGCTTTCCGGCGTTGTTGTGGGGGCATAGCAGTTCATATAGTCTGTAGTTGTGTGTGTGGGTCCTATATCTCTTAAAGGCTCTTGGGACATAATTCAATGAAGCCCCAACTGCAACAGAAGGACTCCTTCTGGATGGACTACCAATACTTGCCAAAGGACTGACCTGCCTTGTTTGTCTGCCTTCACAATCATCAGAGGCTCCTCCCACAAGCAGCGACAGATCTAATGGCATTTATATCCATCTTTATTAAATTGTTTAATCTCTCGTACTACTGCAAAATATTTATGAAACCCACATGAACGACTTTTACATACTCTTTAATTCTACGAAATATCACAAGAGTGCTGAAGACCTCCAAGAGGACAAATATTCTTCGAACCAACTTATGGCCCATAATTGCTAGAAATTATAATAAAATTGGTTGATAATTCATTTGATCATGGTGTCTTGTCTTAGGAATATAAAACTTATGCTAAGCCCATAGTGCAAGTTCAATGACTTTTTATGTAAAGGACCGTGTTAGAAATTATATTATAATATTAAGAACCAATGCATAAATTATATCAGATGCAGCGGCTAAATAAAAAGAAAAACTGAAAAATAAATAACTTCAGTGTTCTTTTTTCTAATGCCAATTTCAAGAAATGAGAAATTGTTTTCCATAACTCATAGGGAGGATCTGGATCTGTCAACAAATGACAAACTTCATACAGCACTGGAAGAACAGAAATAAAGGTTTCCTTGGTTACAAGAATTTTTAATATATAATACATGATAACACGAAGTAATAACTGAGAATGAAAAATTCCCTCCAATATATTCTCTAATAGGCCTTCCAAGGGATATACTGACTTACATCAATTACAATACAAGCATAGGGAAACATTTAGATATGAAATCAGATGTCAGGACTTCACACTTAAACCTTGAAGCATTTGCAAAACAACATCCATATCAAGAGTAGGCCACGATGCTTTTGATGTTTATTAAGCAGCACAGCCTCCACACACAAGACTTCTGTCATCCGTAAACATATTTGTCAATACTTCATTATAATGTTTTACTAATAAGAATCACAAGGGATTACAGATTAGATCATACTCTTCCCCTATAAAATTAGAATCACAGTATGCCTATTTAAATGCAGAACGCAATGCGTTTATGTAAATGAACCACAGTAGAGGGGCAAACAAAGTCAGGCACTTACACAAATGAGAAACCAGATCTTCTGTGCCTTTTCTTCGTTGCCATTTCCTTCCTCTTAGGAGGTTGCAGAACAACCTTAATTGCAGTATCAAAAACTGCTTTGACATTCTAAACCACGAAAAGACATCATTATCAGATGCTCTGCCTCATAATATACACATTACTTGTCCTAATTTTTCATATGAAATTCATGACCAATACCTGTTGAGTCTTAGAACTGCACTCAATATAAGCAGTAGCACCTATATGTTTCCTTAGTTCTTCCCCCTGCTCATGATTGACAAATGAGCTCATTTCGGTTCTATACGATAGAAAGTGCTTCATGCTTATTTGGAAAACAGAGTTAATGTAAAGAATAGAAACCTCAGCAGATGTTATAACATTAGATCCCAGATGATCGGCTAAATATCCTCGGTCTTCTCGAAGATCTGAAATATATAATTAATAAATCGATGTCTGCAGCATCTTCAGCGTAATAAACTTACAAAATTTAACATGTCTTGCTTCTTACCTAGCTTTGTGCCAACAAGAACAATTGGAACATTAGGTGCAAATCTACGCAGTTCTGGCATCCACTGAAGTAGAGAACAGAAAAGAATAAGTGTAGTAAGGAGGGAAAAAATGAAAACAAAATCTCTAAGTGCATGAATGCTCCTCTTGATGATGAAAATGGCCCACTGCTGATAAGTAAAAGTCGTGTGCAGACTAAATCAGTAGTGGACTTTAAAGCAAAAAAAATGCCCACCTTTAACAACTTGAATCTAAAAATAGAAACAAAAGTCAAAAGGAGAAAAGATTAACATAAATCCTGTACCTTCTTCAGAACATTTTCATAGCTGGCTCTGCTAATCAAAGAGAATGCCAAGACAAATATGTCTGCACCTCTGTAACTAAGTGGCCTCAATCTGCTGTAATCTTCCTGGCCTATAATCAGAATAGAGAGAGGAATAACCAAACCATAGTACCAGACCATAAAAGCTAAAATACAGAGAAGCTTCTTTCTCCTTAGAGCTGGGAAGGAAACCTAGTACCTGCCGTGTCCCAGAGTCCTAAATTCACAATGCTCCCATCCACAGCTACATTGGCACTAAAATTATCAAATACTGTGGGTATATAGTCCTGCCACACCCCCCCCCCCCCCCCCCAAAAAAAAAAAGCACAGAGAAAAGAAAAACAAGAAAAGTGAATAAGAAACAAACCCTCATTTAAATCTTAGCCAGATCGAAACTAAATAGTAAAAGATCTCACTACAGGAAACATGTGCCCTAGAATCAACAGAGCAATTAATATTAAACCCAAATATTATTCGCAATCAAAACTCAATTTTTTATCTTCTTTTTGTTTTTCCTTGAAACCGTTTAGAAAACAAGTAAATGCAATGAAATAAGGAAAACAGAAAAGATTTTTGAAGAGACATACAGTAGGGAACTTGTTGCTGGTATAGCATATGAGCATGCAGGTCTTCCCAACAGCACCATCCCCAACAGTTACACATTTAATGAACTTTGAGGCACTCATCTATTGAAACGTAAGGTGCCCTTGAGGCTAATCTCTCCTAAGCTTCTACAGTACTTGTTCCTAATACAGAAAGACCCTCGAAAAGTTTTTGAGACTTGAAAACCCAAAAGTGAAGAAGAAAATGGAGAAAGTTGACAATGCCTAGATTGAGTAGATTCTGGTCTGGGGTCGTATTTAAGGGTGGGAGTGAAATGATAAAGAGCCCTCTCTCTCCTTCCTAGTGTCATGAAATAAACTTAAAAGGAGTGAGAGATACTTTTTTGAAATGAGTAAACCCATATGTGGCCAAATAGTCTAACATATTCCTTTTCGTCCCTCCCAATAAATTTCAAATCTAACAGATACTGTTTTTTGAATTTTACAACAGCGCCCCTCTACTCCCAAACGGTACCTAGAGTTGTAGCCAATATCTTCGCGTTGGTTTCCAACTATAAGCCACTAACGTTTTCCACTGAAATACCAAAGTTTAAACAGTTTATAAACAAGTTTTTTCCTCTTGATATATCTCAATGTTATTGAAGGGGCAAGCCATTTCTTCAGAGAGTATTTACTCGTATGTTTCCGTGGATTTTTCATCAATATAAAAGACCAAGGTTAGCAGAATTACGGTCTGATACTTCATTAGCGATCTTAAACCCTAGCAAAGGGCTTTATACCTTAGGTTTGAGAAGGCAAGTTTTACTAGACAGACACCCTGCAAATGTATTAAAAATTGAAAAATCAACACATTTTTTGCTTGGCAATCCCAACTCTCTGCCTTTTGTTTCTTGTAGAAGAAGAATCCCACAATCTTGTAGAAGAAGAATCCTATTTACATTAAGCACCAGATGCAAATATAGCCTAAACAATAACAAAAAAACATACATTTAATGCTTACTTAACCGTCATGTAATCCTCTAATGAGAGGCAATATAATATGCTTTTTCTTTTTAAATAGTATAAAATATTTGGTTCCCAATAATCTGTTTTGGAGCCATACAAATTAAAGGGACAAGAAGACAATACTGTAGAATAGGGGACTGTAAATAGAACAATGTGGATTACACCCAAAAAAAAATTGTCAATCGTTGGGTCTGCAGATGCACGTGGAGAAGATTTGGATGGAAGGACCCAATGGACCCACGTGTTCTATCATGATTTCCCAGTTATGATGCAAGGATCCCTAGCAGATTCAAATGTATCCAACCATTGAAGCATTGTCTGAATCTGCACTCTGCATCATCAGACTTTAAAGGCAAACGAAACTGAAGAGGTTAGGTAAGTTCTTCGTATCCTGAATTAATCACAAAGGGCCATATGGATAGGTGGATATCATTATTATTATTTTTTCTTTTGTTTTCGTTATTATTTATTATATTAGGTTCAAGTCCATACTAACTACCATAATTTAAAAAATTAGAATAAATTAGTCGATTCTGTCAAAAAAATTAAGTGAATTAGTTATAGTTGTAATCTAGTTGACTTTTAAAACCAATCAAAATAAAAATTGGTAAATAACTTTTTAAATTGGAAAAATTAGTAAAATTAATATAAATTGGTTTAAGTTTGACATTGAAACAATCAAATATTAATTTTTGACTTTTTTTAAATCAAAGTTTTAGTATTATGTAATGGAAAATTATAATGTTTAACTAACACTACTCAATTTGTTTTACATAAAATTGTTATTATAGACAAAATATTTTAGCTAATTTTCATATTTATATTTATTTTAAATATTATTTTACAAAATATATATTAATTTAATTATAAAACTTTAATATATATATATATATATATTATTACTATATATACAAATATCAAAATAATCTAATAATAATAAAAATTTTAACTTCCCAAAAAATGGAACTTTTGTGATCAAAATCCTAATTGTTATGTTCATGAACTTGATTAGCACGCCATATGTGAGATTTGTTGATGGATTTTGTAGAGAACAAGTGGAACAAAGGGTCCTTATAGTGTTTGGTTCAAAGAATGAGCTATGAATTACAGCTCAGCCCTATTTGTTAGATGAATAGGCAAAAGGCTTTGTTGTTGACAACTTCCCAAACAGCTTGTGGGTTGTCGCAAGAGTGCATGACTGCATGCGCATCGTTTCCCCCAACTTTCTTTATTAAATCTTCTACTTTTCTTTGAAGCAAGTTTTGATGACACTTACACAATCCTAACTAATCCACCATATTTTGTTAATTTCATATTTTGTTTAAACGAGCATAAGTTAGTTAGCTTCTATATACATTTCAGTCGTAGACGTACCTTATATTGATTGAATCCAGAAGAAATGAAGAAAGATTATTGTTTAGATTTACTAATTAAAAAAAATCACATATCTCAATGTTTAAATTTTGAAATTCATTTTTCAAAGGAGATTTCATATTTAACTATACATGTATTGCCGATGACATTTCACTATATTAGTTACAAACTACAGAGAGTATATCTTTACAAAGTCTGAAGATATCTTGACCATAACAAACAAAAAACAACCAATGAATTAATAAATTAAAATTGGTAGAATTTTATTCTAAATAAAAATTTATAATTAAATTCGTTATTTTCAACCAAACATGAGATGGTGCCTGCAGCAAAAGCATAGAATGATTTATTACGCAATTATGTCCTTCTAATAGTGATTTTTAAAACGCATAGGTGTTTCTTAAAAGTATATTGAGAGATTTTCATTAAAAAGATTAAAAAAGAAAAGAAAGCTGTATTAACGGATACTTGGAGAACTGCTGTGAGTCTTGTTGCCTCTAAACATTATGAACTAATTAAAGTCAACTTCCAACATTTTTAATAGTTTCCTATAATCCTTTCTGGATTTTAGATGAACCTTCTAATCTTTAAATATTATTTATTTTTTTCCTTTATTTTTTTACTCTTTGAAGGATTTAAACTTTTAATGCTATCCATATTGTCACTTTATTTTTATTCCGGGTGACTTTTTAATTCATATTCTTTTATATACTCGTAATTTTTTTCTTTTTTTCAGCAAACAACCTCTATCTAAACTGTTGTTGATTAAAATAAATTAAAAGCATTTTTTGTCTCTGTTTTTATTCAATAATATTTTAAATGTTATTCTAAACTGTATCGCATTTTTCACCCTCGATTATTCCTTAAATGGGAAATGACAATATTCCGAATTAATTGCCCTAGTTTGTTTCCAATAAAAACTTCCAAAAGAAGAGAAACTTACAGTCAATGAAAGATGTTTTCATTAAGAAGCTCATTATGAGTGATTAAAAAAAAATTTTTTTTAACAAAAAAGGGGCAGTGAATGAAAGCTATATCATAGCATAAACAGCCTTGTAATTTATTTCGACAAAAAACTTGACATCATGTACCATTAGGCCCTTGCTACTACTAGACACATAAAAGACAAAGAAACACTACTAGACATTATTATATGTAATGCAGGAAGAGAGAACCCTTGCCTTGGTAAGACAAGCTCACACACCGAAAAAAACTAACAAAAAAAAGGGACCCTGCTAGATACATGAAAACAAAGAACCTAAGTAAAAAAATTAAAGAGCCTTGAGGATTTCTTCAGCACTTGACACAGTGAATTCTCCTCCATCTTCAATATTTGCAACCTTAACCTTGAGATCATCGACCAAAAGAGCAAACCTCCTTGAACGAACACCAAGGCCTGCCTCTGTAAGATCAAGCTCCAGACCAAGAGCTTGTGTGTATTTTCCTAATGCATCACCAAGAAACTTCACATTCTTGTTATCTGAGAATGTCTTTCCCCATGCGTTTACCACAAACACATCGTTCACTGCAAAAATAATAATGTTCAAATTATTTGTCAATAAAAAAAATATAAATTCTTGTAAAGAGTATTAAGATTTTGTTAATTATATATATAGTACCGCTGATACAGATTATTTCAGCCACACCCTTTGCTTTCAACTCTTCTGCTTTCTCAACAAAGCTAGGTACGTGCTTCAAGCTATTATATATAACACACAAACAGATGTAATCACAAATTGAAATTTTTTGATAATCTAGTAAGCAAAAAATTGAAAATAGCTATATATAGGAACCTGCAAACAGGAGTGAAAGCGCCTGGGACACCAAAGATGACGACCTTTTTAGCGGCGGCGAGAGTGTGAATTGCAACAGTTTGAGGTTTGTTGTCCTGATCTATAAAGGACAATGTGCCATCAGGAATCACATCTCCTACTGCGATCGGAGCCATTTAATTTACGTTGAACAGAGAAATAAAGAATATTATAAGAGTGATTCGAGTATTATAGCTGATTATGATGGTTGGTGTAAAATGCCTGCGATATATATAGGGCTAGTAGAGGTTATCTTTCCGTTTTCTTATCTTAAACTTTCGAAGTTTTTTGAGTTTTCAAATTATTCTTATCTTCTAACGGGATAAGGTTTTTTATCAATCCAAAATCTCAACTGTATCATTTAAAATTTTTGACTTATCTATTATTTCAAATATTGTGAAATAAATTCTACAGTTATAAAGTTGTTTTAGAAAAAGAATATTATTTAACAAAAGAAAAATGCAAAAATTTTACTAAAACGTTAGATTACTTGTAAATAGTTCTCTGAATTTTAAAAATTAAAAAATATGTCTCTCAATTTTTGTACTTCAAGATATAGGTCTTTCTATCTTTTTTTTTTTTCTTTTTAGCCAACGGCGGTAATTTTTTTCTTTTTTAACTTTTTTTATGAACATTCTGGCAACAAAAACAAATAAGTGCTTGACACGTTATTATAATAGACTTTGATGTGGCATTTGAGTTAATGTTAAGAAAAAGAAAAAAAGAAGATATAAATGAAGACTTATATTCTTAAGTGTGGAAGCTAAAGGATCTATTTTTTAATTTTAAAAGCCTCATAGGATTATTTGCAAGTGTCTCATTTCAATAATTTTTTTTTTTTTTTTTTGCATTTTTCCATAACAACAACTATTATAAACTGTACCATATATAAATAACTAGAAGAAAGCCTAGACATATGCATAGGGAGTTCAAAATTGTTGTGGGTCCCCATTAAAAACGAAATAGCAATGAACAGTGAATTTTACAACAACTTTTATATTTTGATAATAATTCATATAAGAACCCTACCTGATTCTCACTTGCTCATTTAGCATCAATCTCGCTCTTGGATTCTAATTTTGTGTCAAACTCTTCATCCCAAGTTTCTATATCTTGAGTACTTCCATAAACCCAGCTACAGAGAAAGAAATAGAACAAATTAAGCACACCTAAAATGGTAAGCAGCCCATAATAGTAATCATAGTGACCCTGGTTGGGATTGGCAGCTAGCCAACTCTCTCTTCCTCCTATCTGTGTCTCAACCTTCACAATCTTCACAATGACACTAGCCACCACGTTCCCCATACCAAAACCAACAGCCAAAAAAGCCATAGCAATGCTAGACATACTCTTTGGAAACTGAGTGTAATAGAACTCTATTTGTGCAATGATGTTAAAACCCTCAGCCAAACCAGCTAGGCATAGTTGAGGCACTAGCCACCAAACAGACATACTCACTACCCCTTTGGGATTTCCCGCTAAACCTTCTTCAATAGCAAGGCTTCTTCTCTTTCTCTCTACTTGTGCTGCTACTGCTGTGGCTAAAATTGAGAGTGCTAGACCTATTCCCATTCTTTGCTTAAGGGTGAATCCTCCTCTTATTTTGGTGTTTTTTGATTTTGAGAGTAAAGGGACTAGAATGCGGTCGTAGATGGCAATCCATATGGTCATACTGAGGATTGCAAATACACCTAAGTTAGTTGCTGGGACTTCGAAGTTGAAGAATAAGTGTCTGTCCATTGTGCCTGCTTGTACCACTAAGAATGAGTATTGGCTGATGGTGGCTGCAACTATGAAGCCAGTGGACCAAATGGGCATCACTTTGATCAGTGCTTTCAGCTCTTCTACTTGTCTTATTGTGCACAGATTCCATGGATCTGTTGGCATCCCACTGGAGTCCAACTCTTTGGCTCTGTTCTTGATTATGCAGGCGTTGTTCAAGAACCTAGGGAAAATCGAATTGAAATATATATATATATATATATATATATATATCAAATAAGTCTTGTAATCTATTTCAACATAGAGACTTGCATCAATCAGATTTATCTAAGAATGTCTCCTAGTCTTAAAAAAAAAATTTCAGGTAAATCGAATTTACAAAAATATAGAGACTTAACCATGTCAATAGTAAAATTTATTGATAAATATGTCAAACGTCCCGTGTGTTTATATGATTAGGTTAGTTTATTAATCCTTAAATTAGACTTACCTAAAAATTTATTCGTAGATTATAAAAGTGAGATAAATTAAATCAATCATAAAAATTACATATATATATATATATATATATATATGTGAGAATATATTACTTGACAGGTTTACTGCATGTCATAAATTAAAAGCCTTTTTAATTCCAAAACCACACAAGAAAGATACAAAGAGTTAGATGCAGCATGCTTTGAAATTTGTGCATAATCACAAAATCATTTATCATAAAATTCCAAGAACATATAACAATTGAGAGCTCGAGCTTTTATAGCTGAACCTAACATTAAGTAAGACAACTTGGTACCTTAGTTTGTCCGTAGGCTCAACAAGTTTAGAGCCGTCCGTGAAATACCAATTTCCAGAACCCCTGGGAGGGAGGGGTAATTGTCTGTTTTTCCAGGCTGCTGCAACAACTTGGGCCAAGCTAGTGAGCAAGCTTTTATCTGCTTTGGGCTTGATATATAGGCGAGAACCTAAGAAGAACATAATAGTGGAGAATGACATGAGGCCCACAGCAATCCCAAAGCCCACAACCCACCCTTTTTTGATTTGAATGTAGACTATGAATGCCGCTGAAAGCGCTATTGAAACCCCAACTGAAACATAGTACCAATTAAAAAAACTCTTCATGATCCTCTCGTTTTCTGGGTTTTCTGGGTTGTTGATTTGATCTGCCGCAAAGGCTAAGGAACAAGGTCTAATGCCACCTGCTCCAATGGCCATGAGAACAAATGACGAAACAAGAAACAACTCTTGCCCAACACTTGGAGCTGCACAAGCTTCTACGTACAATTTGCAGTGTGGAGGCCTTGCATTGCGAATGATTGCAGTGAGCCATAGCACAACTAATCCCTGTAAGGAAAACACAAACAACCTATGTTATGCGATTCCAATGCTTTCGAAGTCTAATAATGCATTTATTATGTTTCCATTTAGAGGGAAATCAGTTAGCATTAGCTTACAAGTAGTGCCTTTTATAGTCTCGTCCGTGAATACACTTGGAAAACAGGCCTAATATTTGAGTTAAATAAACTTAAATTTAAATCTAAATATTAAACCTATATAGTTATAAGGCCAAATGAACATAGGCATGATAGTTATTCGTAAAAGTGTCCAATGCATTCAAAGAAGTTCATTTCTCATCTAGGTAAAAATTTTTGCAAAAAATGGACAAAGCTTAAACTCTGAATCACATATACAAGTAGTCTTTGAATTTTCAAAACCGTCTATTAAATCCTTGAACTTCCATATTCCAACAAATAGGTTATTCTGTCCTCTTATGTACTAATATTAACATATTTCCTACTTTAGATATATTCATAATTGACATGTATCGGAAACAAATAAAATCCCTCTAAACTCGAACAATATCATACTTACAAAAAGATCAAAGAGTGTTCCCAATGCAATAACACGAAATCGTCCGAGGTAAGAATCAGACAGGAAAGCACCAAAAACGGGCATAAAACTTGAGAGGGCGCCCCACAGGAATATTATTATGGCTCCAGTTGCAGGGTCATAATGATACTCCGTCATGAGGTAAGCAATCATGTTTGCATGCAGCCCTACATTTGCTACTTTCTCTAATGTCTCGTTTGCTGAAACACCGACCACAAAAATTCATCTTCAATACAAACTATATTCCATCACTAGAAAACTTAAAGAGAAGTGTTACCTATGATATAGGGCATGGTTCTGAAGCCACCCTTTTTGCCTGTAATCGGTTGGTTGCCTTTCTCTTTCTCCATTGAAACCTCCATATCGATCTTCTTCTGCAACATGAATATAGTTAGAAGCTTAACACAAGAAAAATTTAGAGCATTGTTTGTGATTGGTATGTGTGGACAATGAGCTCTTGTTTTCCTCACACAATCTGTCGGCAATAATATCTCTGTACTGCAGGTGTATCGATTCCTCGTTATTATCTTTGTCGCCTTAGAAATATGCTATATTGCTGTCTATCGCTCTGCCATAAATTATAACGCAATTATACTTCTTGTAAATAACCCTCAGTCAAAGAAGTATATTACAAAAAGAAGATAGCAAGAGACATAAAAATATAAAATCAAATCCATTCATGGATATTCACACACGTTAGTTCTTTTTCTTACCAGTTTCTGCAGGGTGGAGCGGTGGATATCGCTGTCAAATTAATGAGTTTTGTTATCTACTAGCTTGGTCTGTAACTTACGATAATATTCATTCAGAAAGCTAATTGGATAAGTGCTTTTTTAGCTGTACAATGTGCTTTTCTCGTTCCTCGTTCTGTTCAATGGCTCATAATGCTCGTGCCATTGCATATATGAGAGCTTTAAAGCCAGAATTTAAGCTTTGAACTAACATAAGGTTAACTACATGGCCGGGAATACCTAATAACCTTTTAAAGTGAGAATTTGGCATCTAAGCTGATCTCAAATATGGTAACTACTATCTGGTCACCTCTTGGAATTAACTTGGCGAGGAATAATTACTCGGTGTTAAGTGGCTCAGTGGAACGTGGAAGGTTAGTCCAACAAAACGGTGTGAAGGAAGTGATTAATTTATGTAATGGATATCCAATAACGGTGAATTGGCCTTTTCAACCATTTACCTGTGTGAAAGTTCTTCTTGAGTTTTAGATGCAGGTCAATCGCAACATTTCTGTCATGGATCTATAGCTGGTAGGCACTCTCAATTATATATTAATCAATATAAAATTACAGTGACCTTTGAAGATTTTTTTAATGGAAAAAGAATACTATAAAAACACACACACACACAAATATATAGTCACGTTCTTTATAACTTTTAAAAAATATATATTGGCTTTATATTTTCCATGGAAGTGGCACCATTGACATGAGCCCTGCGATAAACGCTGAGAAGGAAGGTAGATGAAGCCTGCATCTTTTTCCAAACTAGATGGGCAATGAAAGATGAAATTTATTTGTAAAATTTGTAAAATTTATTTAACTGTCATTTTTTAAGTTGAGTGAAACTTTATATGATTCAAATAAACATGGATTAAGCTCAACCATTGTTTATGATTTGAGCCATTACTTAATAATTAATAATTAATGATGGGTCCAAATCAATGTTAATTTAGATCTATCATACACTTACGGTTTATTGAATTTTAGCTTGAGTGCATTGTAAACCATTTTGTTCTCGCCTTACTAAAATTATTCCTAAGCAGCAAAATATTGTACAACAAAGGAAAAGATAATTATGTTCCATTCTCTCCATTAGGAAATCTGTTAGACAACTGCCTAGTAATTATAATTTTAATTCATACAAACTTTATTTATTCTTTTGAAGAATTGCTTTAGATTGAAGGCCACAAGTTAGATCCGAGAGGCAAAAGCAAAATCTGTTTGATTACATGTATAGCAGCCACTCCCATATCTTCTTATCATGGGAAAACTTAAAATCTTTTTTTTTTTTCTGTTTATTTCTTTTCCACTTTGCCTATGTCAATAATGAAAAGCTGCAAAGCTTGGCAACAATAAGGAGATGAATCTGATGAGAACATGTATTGCATTTTGGGATGCTAAGGATGCCAAAAGAGAAGCTTCATTGGATAATGAAGAACCCCCTCCAGCTAAATCAGACAGAGCTCTAATGGCAATGAATGGGGTTTTTTTGTTGAAGGAAGACTAAAGCAACAGCAACAGTTTCCATGTCAACTGGATTCGCTTTATATTTGTTGTTGAGGAATTCTCTATAAGCTCTGTTGTCAACAAACATTGTTGCACTAAACCCTCTTTGTACTCTCACCACTATTGGAATAGGATTTCTTGACAAACAGATTGTGTTCACACAGCCACCCAATTTCACATTCTTTAGACCAAAAAAAAAGGTCAACTTTCAATATGTATTGCAAGAAATTCAACTACAGCAGGATTATTGTGAAACAGTGGGATTAAAATTAGACAAAAACCCATTTTAGTTCTGGAAATATTATGTTATTATTAATTTAATATTTCATAAATTTTCTATGTCATTTTAGTGCATAGGATTATTATTTTTTTTCAATCCCATGAAAACTTTTATCCTAAAAATTTTTGTATTTTTGGAAGGATAAAATTAATACATTTTTTGAAAGTGTTTGTTATCATATCCTTCGACAAAAACATTATATATATAGATATATGATATATAATCTAGCTACCACATAACTTCCGCCCCATGGCTTTCAGATCAGCTGTGAACAAAGCATGATCAAAGGAAGGAAACTTGTGATCGGCCTGCAGAAAGGCAGGTGATTGAAGAAGAGGAGTCATTCCAAGGGCACGTGGCACAACTATGCCAATATGCTCACATTAAAATCTTATATTTCTAAATAATTCTAATGTGAGACTGAATGACTTTAAAAAAAAAGGAGGTGACTACTGGATGAGAATATCGGAGGATTTACAAGAGTTATTGGGTGCGCCTCTGCTCTGCGGTGAGACTGAACTGCATTTGCTGATTTTATATGATAAAAACTATTATGAATTGTACCATAATTAATAAAAAAATTCGATAAAATTACCCAAGAACCCTTTGTTTGATTCTTACTGCCTCATTTAGCATCAATCTCTTCTGTAGATTCTGATTTTGTGTCAACCTCGTCATCCCAAGTTTCTATATCTTGGTTACTCCCATAAGCCCAACAAGACACAAAGAAGTGGAGCAAATTAACCACACCTAGAAAGGCAAGCAGCCCATAAAAGTAATCATAGTGACCCTTGTTGGGATTGGTAGCTAGCCAACTCTCTCTTCCTCCTCTCTGTGTCATAACCTTCACAATCTTCACAATTAGAGCAGCCACCACATTCCCCACACCAAGACCAACAGCCAAAAAAAAAGCCACAGCAATGCTAGACATATTCTTTGGAAACTGAGAGTAATAGAACTCTATTTGAGCATTGAAAGCCTCAGCTAGACCAATTAGGGATAATTGAGGCACTAGCCACCAGGTAGACATAACCCTTCTCTAATGGCAAGGTTTCTTCTCTTTCTCTCAACTTCTGTTGCTGTTACTTTGGCTAAAGTTGATAGTGCGATCCCAATTCCCATTCTTTGCTTGAGGGTGAATCCTCCTCTTATTTTGGGGTATTTTGATTTTTAGAGTAAGGGCACTAGAATACCGTCGTAGATGGCTATCCATATATGGTCATCGAGAGGATTGCGAATACACCTAAGTTAGTTGCTGGGACTTCGAATTTGAAGAGATGTCTGTCCATTGTGCCTGCTTGAACCACCAAGGATGTTTGTTGGTTCATGGTGGCTGCGAGTATGAAGCCAGTGGACCAAATGGGCATCACTTTGATCAGTGCTTTCAGCTCTTCTACTTGCCTTACTGTACACACACTCCATGGGTCTATTGGCATCCCATTCAAGTCCAAGTCGTTGGCTCTGTTCCTGATCATGCACGCCTTGTTCAAGAACCTAGGCACATCCAAATTCAATATACATCGATTAAATAAGTCTTGTAACCTGTCTCAACGAAGAGATCCTCAGGTAGATATATTTGGTCATTTACAAATTTCTCCTAGCCTAGAACAACTTTTTAAATAGATCTGATGTACAAAATAATATATAGAAGAAGTTAATCACGGAGACATAAATAACCTCGTCATAAGATTGTAGAATTCACTGTAAAGTATGTTAGTTTGACGTGTTTATATGTATTTTATTAATTAATTTGGTTTCTTTATATTTGATTAACCAAACCTACTTCAGTATCTCTCATTTTATCTATAAAAAATAGATAAGTCAAGCTAATTTTAAAGAAATATATAAGTATATTTGACGTATGTGTCAAAGTGATGGGATGGGACAGGTTTGTTGTAATATCAAAGCAAATAATATGAAATTTTGCTTTGAAGAACTCATTCTTTTAAAAGGTTAACATTTTTACCGTATATGCGTATATAATATTATAAAAAATTACTAACCACAATACTGAAAGTCATCCCTTAAACAAGCTGAACTATTCATAATATTGCCCATGGCACAAAGTATGCCAGAAGGTAGTTGAATAAGACAACTTGGTACCTTAGTTTGTCCGTAGGTTCAACAAGTTTGGCCTTTAAACATTGATAAGTGAAAAAAAAATTAACTAAAAAATACAGTTGCAAAAATTATTAATAGAGATGCTTAATTTTTTTTTAAATGTCTAAAGTATGTCACAATCTATTAAATTTTATATTTTTAAATGTTTCAATGGCAAACTAGGCCAATCTACAATTCATATGAAAGAGTTGTAGACTAGCTTCATCCACATCTCTCTTTATATATATATATATATATATATATATATAGGGTAACTTTAAGTCTAATGCTTAGGTAAAATGAGTTCAAATTATATAATTTTACGGCCTAATGTACATAAAAGTGTGATGTATTTGTATAATTAATCAAACTCATTAAAAAAATTATTCTTTCTCAAATTTTATAAAAAAAATGTTATTTATAAACAAATAAACATATGTCAAATCCGATCTTGAAGCATTATGTGTTCTTTAAGAAGGTGGGTTAAAGTATGAAGGTGGGAATTGGACCAAACCCAACCTTTATGCCAAGAACAAGTATATACTTCTGAGGAACTTGATGATGATTGCCCATGCAATAACATGAAATCATCCAAGGTAAGAATCAGAAAGGAAAGCACCAAAGATGGTCATAAAATAGGAGATGGTGTTCCACATGTTTATTATTATGGCTGTGCTTGGAGGGTCATAATGATACTCCCTCGTAAGGTAAACGATCATGTTTGCATGCAACCTTACATTTGCTACTTTCTCTAATGTCTCATTTATTAAAACACTAACCACAAAAATTCATCTTCAAGGCAAATTATAGACATTACTTGAAAACTTGAAGTTATCTACATATGTCGAAATAAAACTATTACCTATGATAAAAGGCATGGTTATGAAGCCACCTTTTTTGCTTGTAATCTATTGGTTGCCTTTCTTTTCCTCCATTGAAACCTCCATATTGGTCTTTCTTTTATAATATGAATATAGTTAGAAGCTGAACACAAGAAATTTAGAGCTTTGTTTATGATAGGTCTGTGTGAACAATATTGTTTTCCATACACATTAATGTCTCGGTTATAAATGCTTTGTGCAGTATCCCTTGTATATATCTACTTCTTTATAGTTGGCTCTCAGAAAAATGGTATATCTATCACTTTGCCATGAATTATAATACAAATTTCCTTCTTATAAACAACCCCCCATTAAAAATAAATAAAAAAGAATAAATTGCATAAATTTCTCCTAAGTTTTATTAAAATTACATAGAACTCTCCTAAAATAAAAAATGCTATATTTAAGTCCAATTTTAATTTTTTTTTTACTAAAATGCTTTTCATTAATATAGATACATATATATATATATATATATTTGGTTAACTTTAATGCAAAAAAATTATTCTTTTTTTAGTTTATTTATACCTATTTGGATATAATATATATTTGTATATTCAAGTTAATTGAGAGCATTTTAACAAAAAGTTTAAAATTAGACTAAAGTGTGTATTTTAAAAATATAAAGGAAATTTATGTAATTTCAACAAAATTTAAGAAAAATTTATGTAATTTGCTTTTTAAAAAAAAGCTACTTATAGCTTCTATAGTGAAGTGTTGGAATATATGGTTGTCTTGTTAATGTGTCTTTAAAAAAAACAAGTGGTTTGGCTATTTATTAGTTGGGTTTGTAATGTATGTTGATTTCAAATAAAAGAGCTAATAGGTTAAATGTTGCAGTGCCAAGATGCTAATGCTTCCTAGTACCAAAATTAGGGAGCTTAGTGCCACGATGCCATGATAACTCTAAGAAAGTGATTTTCATATTGGGGACTTCTTATTTCAAATGGGTTTTCATTGGTAAGGGATCCTAAGGGTTTCTATTATGTAAGGAAAGATATTTTTGTAATTCTCAGGGTCTAATATATAAAGAAAATCCTAAAGTATATAGACACAAGAGAGAAAATGAGATTAAGAGTTGAGAGTTTATGAGGTTCCTTTGTAATACCCTAAAAGTACCTAGTACATAGTAAAGGGTTATTTTTAATGTGAATGTAAGCACAATTGGTCAAATCATGATCATTCTAATGTTTAGTATACTCTTTCTCTACTTTTCTTTTTGATTATTCTCATGTGCATGTGTGTGTTGTTGATTTGATTTACAGTATCTAGTATTAAAGTTTGGTTATTAAATCCTAGGGACTAAGTCGATAGGGCAATTCAAAATTCATCATATTCAAATCATGAATTCAAATATATAGGAGAAGTTTCTATGAAAAGTTTGAATTTTAAAGATAATGCCATTAACACTCAGCCCAAGTTTAATAGGAAAGGCAATTTTAGCCTTGAGCAAATGTAGGTGTCAGATTTGTTAGTTCAACCAAGGGTTCACAAGGCTCTCACCAAGAAGAAGCCAAACAAGATGGATGAAAAGGAATGGTAGGACATAGACTAGATTGCCTTTAGCATGATCCTTTGGCTGACTCAGTTATCTATGATGTGATAGAGGAAAAGATTGCAAAGGGTTTGTGTTCAAAGTTGGAGACTTTGTTCATATCAAAGAACGTCACTAATAAACTCCTCATTTATCTCTTTAGGATAGAAGAAGGTGCTTATTTAAGGGAGCATATTGCTAAGTTTAATAAGAAGATGAATGACTTGCTACATGTCGATGTGAAAGTGAATGACAAGGATAAGGTGTTGATGTTATCATATTCTTTATCACCTTTGTTTGAACATTTGACAACTACATTATTCTCTAAGAAAGAGTTAGTAGATATTATGAAGAGGTAGTTATAGCACTTAGGTCCCATAGCATTATACAGATGATTGGTTCAAATAGTCCTCAGGAAAGATTTGCTAGTTCTAAATGAGTAAAGGGTAGGGATAGGGACAAGCAACAATATTGTGAGAAGTTGAAAGAAAGATCAAACTTTAAAAGAAAGACTATAGAAAACGTAGAATGTTTTAAGTGTCACTAGAAGATTCACTTTAAGAGAGATTATCTAATGTTAAAGAATAAGGTGGAGAAAGACAATTTTCCTAACTCATCAAGTGCAATGATAAAAGATTTTAAAAAAGACAATATTTCTGTGGTTTCAATAATAAATAAAAGGAAATATAGCTCAACCTAGACTCTGGACTCGACATGCTTTTTCCATTACACTTCATATAGGGAATGTTTTATTTCTTATAAACCATGTGATGTTGATACAATTGAGTTAGGTAATGGACATCCATGCAGCATGGTGAGATCTAATCAATGAAGATTAAGATGTATAATAGAGTGGTTAGGATTTGGGAGATTATGAAGCATGATTTGGAGTTAAAGAAAAATCTTATCTCACTAAGTCAATTAAAGAAGACCGAGCACAAAATTTTAACAACTATAGGCAATGGAATTTTAAAGATTATTAAGGGTGCTTCTACAATAATGAAGGAGAATTAGGTGGACAACAACCTCTATAGGCTTATTGGTACATGTAAGTTCTTATTAATCCATTACAAGTAGCTCTTCTTTATGACATATATAATTAGGACATATAAGTGAGTAAAGAATAAAGGAATTTCACAAAAGGAAGTTGCTAAAAGGAGTTAAATAGTGCAAGGTTTTTGTGAGTTTTATGTGCTTGGTAAATAGAAATGGGTTTAATTTAAGATGTCCTTTTGTCACAACAATGATATCTTAGAATCTATCCATAGTGATGTGTATTAGTGAAGTTTAGAGTTAAGTATTTTGTTAGCTTTATAGATGACTTCTCTAAGAAGACCTAGGTTATTTCACTAAGGACAAGTTTGAGGTATTCTCAAAGTATAAGGAGTGAAAAAAGTGGAGAAATAGACAAGTAAGTAAAATGCTTGTGATCTAACAACATTGGTGAGTACATATAACATGGATTCAACGTCTTCTACAAGAAGGAAGGGATAAATAAAAAATATTCAAAGTTCCTAAAACTTCGCAATAGAACAATATTGTAGAACATATGAACAAGACTTTGCTTGAAAGGGTATGATCAATGAAGATATAGGCAAACTTGCCCAAATAGTTTTGGGGAGAAGTAATCAACACATCCTGTTTCATCATTAACAAATCACCTACTTTGTAATTGGAAGATAGATGCACCAATGTGTGGTTTGGAAAGGAAGTAGATTATTATGTGTTTCATATCTTTGATTGTTGAGCCTATGCTAGCAATCCTAGCAATGAGAGATCCAAACTAGGTCTAAAGTTTAAAAAGTGCATCTTTATCTATTACACTAAAGGAGTTAAAGGTTATAGGCTTTGGAATCTTGAGAACAAAAGGTGTTTGTTAGTAAAGATGTATATTTAATAAACAAACTATGTTACAGAACAAGGTGAACCACCAAGAAAATACATGGTGACTCTGGTGTTAAGGTTGAAGTGCTACCCTAGCTAATAAATCAAATGATGATAAAGTTCTAAAAAAGCAACAATAACAAAATCATAGCATTGTCATAGATAGACCAAGGCTAAATATTAAAAAGTATGAGTTTGATGATTCAACTTCCTATGCATTGTTGACCAATTGCATCATGTACTATCCTTTTGGATTTAAATTCTCGAAGATGCCAATGTCAAAATTGCCTTAGACTGCAGGTCAGAAACTAGATGCATGGGGCAATTCAACAAAATATGTTCCATAACATATATAGTAGTCACTCCCATGTTTATTTATGATGGGAAAATGTACAATGTTTTTTCCTGTTTATTTCTTTTCCATTTTTCCCATGTCAAGAGTGGAAAACAAAAAAGCTATGTCAACAATAAAGAGACAAATTTGATAAGAACATGTACTGCATTCTGGGATGCTAAAGATGCAAAGAGAGAAGCTTCATTGGACAATGAAAAACTCCCACCCGCTAAATTAGACAAAGCTCTAATAGCAATGAATGGAGTTTTATGTTAGAGGCAGACTAAAGCAACAGTTGCACTTTCCATGTCAATTGGGGTGACATTAAATTTGGAGTTCAAGAATTCTCTATAAGCTTCGTTGTCAACAAAATCATTACCACTTACCCCTTTTTTTACTCTTACAACTTTAGGATTTCTCGGTAAGCAAGTTGTGTTCACACAGCCATCCAATTTTACATTTTGCTTTTTGATTAGAATATATTTTTTTATTTAATTTTTTAGTCAAATCCATATTTATAAAAAATATTACACCCAAATCTTATACAATGGTCAAAGTTGGATCCAATGAAACTAAGTTTGGTGTGGCAAGGGTTTTAAGGGAAGAAATTTGATTTGTAAGAAATAATGAGGAAGTAATAATTGATGTATGATAAGTGAATGATGAATATATAATTAGATAATAATTGTTATATAATGAAGTAGTTAAAATTAGTTATAGTTGTTTGTTATGGTATAAGTAGTAAGTAATGATTATTGAATGATTAACTAGTTAAAATTAGTTAGTATTAATTTATTTGATAAGTAGGTGATATGATTAAAAAATAATAATGATTGAATGATTAGTTAGTTACAATTAGTGATTAATTTGTATGATTAGTTAATTAAAATTAATAATTAATAATAGTTATGTAATAATTTATTAATAAATTTATTTAGATAGTAAATATTAATAATTATTAAAGAAGTAGTAATAAGAAAATAATTATTAAGGAATTAATAAATAAAATAAATTAAAATAGAAAAAAAGGAAAAATTGGTAGGGGATATAAATAAAATTACAAATTATTGTGTTAAAAATTAATAACAATATAATATACTTTTTAGTATAGGATAAACTGGATTAATACCACTAATGTTATTTTTTAATAATATATAAAAAAATAATTTATTTGATCATATATATATATATATATCAAAAGTAATGGCTGTCGATATCATAACGAACTCTTTGCCTTTCATGTTGTGGTCGCCCTTGACCTACAGGTTCTTCATGTTCCTTATGTTGTTGATCTGGTAGATTGTTAATAGGAGTAGGCGGTAAAAAATTAAGATCAAACGTAGGAGAATACATAAGGGGGAATTGGATGCTGAAGGGTCACAAACCCATAATGCAATGATCCTCCAATTTCAAAAAATTGGCCATTGTATTTAGTATTAAAAATCGTTGGGTCATCAAATAATAACATAAATGACCCAAATTGAAAGAAACCGGGAGATTCAAATTAAGATAACGGTGAAGGAGGCACATGATATGAAGGACCAGTTTCTCCAAACTCTGCATATTGGCTAGTTGGTATAGAAGAAGATGGATTGACTATACCAATGTGTTGCTGTGTCACACTACCTCCATCGAGTGCAGATGATACTGAAGCACCGATACTATTACGATTTTATTCATCGAGGTCAATAATAGGGAATCGAGTTGATATGTAACTTTCACGTCTCTTACCCGACTTGCCTTCTGGAATTTCTGATTGTGGTAAATCAGGTGTAAGTGAAGCAGGTTGCGAGACCATTGTGAAGTACTATTCCCAAAAAGCCAATAAAATATTCATTTGCTCCTGACTCACCCTCTCTCAATAGTTACGATAATCCATTTGCAGAGGGTCTTGAATGCTTAACTAGTATAGATCATCAACAATATCGTCTGAAAAAAAATTACGCTAGTAAAACAAAGATATATGATATATTAAGAAAATAAAAATAGTAAAAGTGACAAGTAAAAAATGTACGCAAACCTAATAGCACCACTAATAGGGTGGATCTATCAACGAGTGCAAGTCTAATACCATCACATGTATTCAGAAGTACGATCTATGGGTGCTAAAGTTCTGGGCACCTGAAATAAGGCATTTTGCCATCCATTCCATGCCTCAACAAAGTCGATATGTTTTTCTTACTAATTTGTTGATATTTTTCCTCGCAACTGTAATATATAACAAGCCCCTAAATTAACTGAAAAAGTGGGAATTGGCTGCTGCTTGCTAAATTGGGGGAGTATATGATCTGGGTGGTGTCACTCGATGATATTAAAGCAAATAATGGGCATTGAAACTAGCCAAATGTCTCAAGATGCCAAACAATATGGTGGGATAAGTTCTTGCACACTATCTGATTCATATGGCTGTCAAATGATCTATGCACAAAACATGAAAATGGTATAATAAATACATCATATAATAATTAATTTAATAAAAATCAATTCATATAAAATGAACAACCTTACTATTTCGCATTACATCCAATAAAATTCGATATTGTCGTAAGGCTATGACCCCAAGACGAGGAGGTCGTTCCATATTTTTCTATCTATGGTTCAAAATAAATATGTCACAATATATTAATAGAGAAATAATTAGTCTTTTGAATCTATGTAATTTGTATGCATTATTTATCATATCTTACCTGAATCCTAAAGGAGGTAGTAGTTAATAGATATCTGTCTGGGGATCTGGCTATAGAGATCTCTGTGGTACTAACACCGAAAATCTCTCCTATACTCATAGATGAAGTAGAGTCAGACAATCACTTATACCCTGTTCTTTAGGATTAGTTGCATTACAAAGATCTCTGTACAAGTAAGCTAATAGTGCAGATTCCTAACTATATTTCCCTACTTGTTTGAAATCCCACAACAATCGGAGGTACATCAAATACACCTTGTGACTAGATCTGTTTGACATAAGAAGACCTCCAATCAACCTTAATATATATGCACACACAAATCATTGTACATCTTCATCATTTGCATCATCTAGCAGTTTATTGAAATGTTTGGCCAACCAACTAATAATAACTCTTTATCCAATTATTTTGTCATTTGGTAGGATAATTTCAAATAGTCACTCATATGTTTATGCCCATATAAAGTTCGTGCGACCAATAATAGGCCTTTCAATGCATGGGAGACTTAACTATATAGCAACATCCTCCAAAGTAATCATGCATTCTCTACAGGTAGTGTAAAAAGTATGGGTCTCAGCTGCTATCTCTCTATAAGTGTTGACACAAGTAATAGATTATATTCAAGCTGGCTTAATTGCACAGTGCCATAGAATCCAACCTGTCAAAAATAGTTAAAAATAACGGGCAGAGGGGGATAGCCGATCACTGTGCATGACACGTCATGGCTAGAGCACTCGGTCATCCTACAAAAAAATATAAAACATTATACATACAGTCTTACAATTGAATTAAATAAAGTTTAAAACATTATAATTATAAGATTATCATACGTGGCCAAGCCATAAGGCCTGTAACACGTGTTGCATCTGGAGGTACAGAAGGGAATCATCCTCTGGCCTTGAATGGATAACCTGTTGTGGATGCGCCATTACTCCAAGTTTCTTACATGCCCCATTATGTCAAAATATGATAAGTCTTAATTATCAATGGCAACAATAATTAGTTATTGTACACAAAGACATAGTCTATTTAAAAGCAAAATCCCAACCTATTTACATTCAGACCAAGTTTTTATACATATACATATTCACGAATAATATAATATATTCAAAAGTAAGGTCCTAACTCATATACATTGCAGCCAATATTTTATATACATACATAAAAAAGCTTGGTCCTACTATTGTCTAGTAGGGTGACGGTGTATAAAATTAGAAAGATTATGGGCAACTTCTTTACATAATCAACACTTATTTGGTTGACCCAGTTGTGTCCAATCCATCTTATTGCATATGTGTGTGGAATAAGGGGTGCCTTTTGTTCGAATCATCGATGGATCAGAAATCAACTTTAGTGAATCTATTTGTGGCCAATGAATTTCACCCTTAACAGGTTGGAACTTATTGCTATATCCATTGCGCATCGTTTCCAATTGGAAAATGTAGTCAACAAACTCTAAATGGTAAAGGCCAATATTACCACAAGTCGCAATAATATGTTGACACGGGTACTTTTCAATCTGAAACTCTCTACAATCATATTTTCACTCAACTAAGTTCATTTTGCAACACTGACCAAATTAACAATTTTGGATATCGTATGGCTCCTCAACCTTAAAAGATGTCGTTCTCCTATCAACTACACGGACAACACATGCAGAGGCAACTTGAGTAATTGGAGCTAACTTTTTATAAGCATCTCACAAAATACTTGGCCGGTCGTTATTTGTGCATGCATCTGTTGAGCTTGTTCAATGAAATATCTATTTACCCTGTACATTGCAAGCCCTTGCAAGGCCAGTTATAGGCAAACTCCTGCCATCCTTAAAAACACCGTTTATTGTCTCAGCCAAGTTTGTTGTTATATGACTATAGCATCAACCCTCTGTGTCATAGGCTTGTGACCATTACTCCTTGGAAATGTTAACTATCCAAGCAGTTATAGGGCTATGTAAAATTGCGAATTCTGCCAAACGTGCATCAATAATATGATGCTCATATGCATATCTAATATTTATGAATTTTTCTTTTAGCCAATTCGTCCCATGTGCTTTATACAAGTTGCAAGTCACATGCCGAAGACAAAAGACATGATGCCCATATGGTGGCTGCCACCCTACCCTCGAATCAAAGATGGCAGATAAAATTGAAGAATGTCTATTTTATATCAAACAAATCCCCCTTTTACTCTTGACGATACTCCTATGAAGATTTAAAAGGAACCATGCCCAAGCTTCTCATGTCTCTCCCTCTACAATAACAAATACAATGGGCATGACTTTCCTATCACCATCTTGAGATACAACCATAAGCAATATGCCCTTATATTTTTTATATAAAAATGTTCTATCGACTTAAATAATCGATTTGAGGCATTGAAATGCATCAATGCATGGCTTGAATGCTCAAAATACTTGACAAAACATCTCCATGAGTTGTCCATCAGGATTAGACTGCTAACATTATTTATTTGAAAAATATAAGATTGAACCAAACAAGAAATGTTGAACAGTAGCCAACCACCTAGGCAATACTGCATATGAGTTTTCCCAGTTTCCAAATGCAATGGCAAGAGCATGGTGCTTTACCTTCCATGGCTTTCTATAAGATACAGTATAGCCAAATAAATTTTATATTCTCTCAATGATTTGGGAAACTTTAACCTTTACTTATTTCGTTACTATTGCCACGATACATAATAATATAATATCATAATTCAACTTTGGATGGTCTTAGGATAAACTCGAAGACAAACATGTATATGGTCCCTTATATTTTGTGATTTCCCAATGTGTTATTTTTTCTTTTTTGCATGCTTTGACCCTCTAATTGTAACTACGGCCATAGTTAATACACCGATATTCTTCATTTTTTGCAAAAGAATGATACACATGAAACATGTGGTGCACTCATATAGAGTAAAACTTAACCACACGACATAATGCCTTTATATTTACATATTGCATGCTAACACTTAACTTTTAGTTGTCACTAAGATTTATAAGCTTTACTCTTCTAGAAAAATTAAGACCACTTGCTACCTCTATATTAACCCGTGTGAAGAAGGCAAACGCCAGGTCATTATATTCATTTGCAGTTTCATTAGTCTTTACATTGGACTCATTGTTATCTTCATCAGCATCATCATAATCATCAGGGATAGTAGAGTTATATTCATCTTCATCTTCAAATTCATCCATTAGGTCTTTTGTTGCAATCATAGGAAATTGAGACAGAGTATTGCCCAATACTTGATTGGATAAACTTGGTTGAGACATGTGGTCTATAGGAGGAATGTTATACTGTCCACTATAGCTGACTTATAGATCAAATGGGTGAACATCTTTAAGATATGCACTGAATAGGGATGTCTATTCTACTGCTTCATTTACGTTACTAGATGGGAGTATTAATGCAGCATGATCCTCCTCTAATTGGGATTTGAGGTTCAAATCAACCTCATTATTTGAGATACAAGAATGCAACTCTGCACTAGTTAATTGAAATGATAAACGCGAGTTTACTTGTCACATCTCTTGTACATTTGAATCGTCTTCTAAGTTACATACTTAGTATCGTGTTGGATTTAACAATACCAAACACCTATATATTAACTCAGATATAATTTGATTTGGGTAAAGTTGTAACTTTCGCCCAACCATTTTCTTTAATCTCTCTAAAATAATATTTGAATCAATCGTCATTATTTTCACTCTGGCACATTCAAATGTCACACTATTTAGGCCATTGAAAATTTGTCTATTTGCAAATATATATATAATCTCACTTTTAGTATTCATTATTTTTCCCTATAATAATGTTTGCAAATAAAAAATATAAGAAAAAATTAATTATAACAAAATAACTATAATCACCAAAAAATTGACAAAAGAAATAAATATGTCAAAGACAATAAATGCAAACTAAATAAAGATAAGAATAAAAATAATTACAATGAACATAAATATACCACCAATATATATATATATAGGAAAAAAATTTAAAGCAATGTAAACAAAATAAATATTACTAGTTTTGGAATTTAAATTAAACAAAAGCTCGTTTTTAGTCATTGAAAGATAGTGTTATTGCCAAGTTGATACTTCATAAAGTTTAGGTATCACTTTAGTACTTGAGACTATCATTTTGTTTCAATCTCATAATAAATTTGATTTTGAAACAATTGTATAATAATTTTTGTATTGAATTTATACAAACTTATCTTATATTTTCAAAATTACTTTAATCTAATTTTAAATTTTTTTGACTAAGATACTTTTCGTTAATATAGGTTTATGGAGGGTATTTTAATAAAATAAATTAAAAATTGAACTAAAATGCAGCATAACAATTTGTTTTAAGAAACTCTATGTATATTTTGAAAAAAAAAAATTCTATAATTTTATTTGTATAATTTACTCTTTAGTATGTTTAGAAGGACAAATTGAGGCATAATTTTAAAGTGTTTATTATTAAATTTTTTAACAAAAACAAGAAGACATAATAAGTAGATATGTTTTACAAGTTAACATTATATAATTGAGTTTTACAAAAAAGTTACATCACATGTCAGTTTTTATTATAAAACATGATGCAAACACTTGAGTGATTTTATCTAAGTTTTGTTTTATATTCTTAGAAGATTGAAATTGAAACAAAATCATTCTTTTGAGTACTAAAGTAGTATAAAAAGAATATAGTGTCAAATCATTCATTACACAGAAAAAAAAAAGTTCTTGTACTTGAATTACCTTGAGTTTTCTTGCAATGTTAAGGTATGTCTTGTCAACTGGAACCCATAAAGCATGTTGCCTAACCTCAAGAATCCTATTGAGTGGGAAAATTTCCTCTGGTTGGTACCAAGCATTGTTCAGAAGATTTGTTATTGACTTTGGAGGTTTCATGTAGTTATTGTAATTGGAGAACATAAGATAACCAAATTTTTTGGTGTAGTCTCTGTTGGCTTTTAAAGCTAGTTCATCATCAGGACCATCTCCAAATCTCTGTGAAGATTAACACGAGTAAATAGCCATACATATATATATATATATATATATCCTTCATATGACAAAGTTTCTACGTTTAAAACAACATAAAAAATTTAAAGATATGATCAATGTACTATTGTACCTGCTAATTCCAAAGTCCTGTATGAGCCCAAGATTGAGGAATAGTAACATATCCAATATGGAGTTTTGGATTTGCATTTCCTGCAATTCCAAAATGGACAACCCTTTTTACTTTGAACAGATTAAGTAACAATTGGGTGGAAAAAGCTGCATTTAGCTACACATAGAGAGAGAAAAAGTTAATGAAAAAAGAGAAACAAGTTAAAGGATAATTTAAAACAAAAACTTAGCCTACCATGCTCAATCTTGTCATAACAATTATAACCCTCTTATTTTCCAATTCGCCTATGCAAAAACATCTTCCTGCATTGTCAAGTTTAACAAAAGAATAAGAAGCCCTTCTATCATTCAATTACTAACCTTTTTTATAAGATTAATTATTACCTCAGATCAACTTTGAGCAAAGCTTTAGAATTTAGTTTATCTTACCAACGAGGAACAATTAGAAAGTATAATTAAACAACAAAAGGTTACCTGCAAAATCAAAGGGAGGGAACTTGTGATCAGCCAAAAAGCTAGATGATTGAAGAAGAAGATTCATCTCAAAAGCATTTGGCACTACTATGCCAATATATGGCCCATTGCCATTAATTTCACTAATTTCCCTCCAATTAAGTTGAGAAACTTCACCATTGGCCCTACTGCTCATACCTAATACCAACACAAGAAAACCTAACAACCTTATCTTTTGAGTTCCAATGGGTATCTTTCTCTTCTAAGATCTCTAAAGATTTGTGATTCCCTTATAATCAAGTAGGTAATATATGGTAGTCAACTATGTAAAAGAAAGATAGGTGTGATCTTATAATGATCAAATGGTGACATATAATGTTTAGCAAATAATTTAATGAAACAAGTTTAATGTAAATAGTTGAAGAAAGTTTATCATTCATAAAAAGTCACCTAAACTTTAAACAGCTAGTTTTAAACATTATTATATACCAAGGGAAACTCTTTCTTGAGCTTGGTTGAGATCATTTTTTAACCAATTTTTTTAAATGGGTTTTGTAAATGTTTTAGTTGTTTTTCCTTATTTATTTATATTTTTTGCAATTTTGTTATTTTTCTTAACTAATTAGGATGACTGCTTATAAGTAGTTACTATTTTATTTTGATGGCGGATTTGATTTCTCAATTTTAGTTTATTTTTCTTCTTTCAAGCGTCAATTGGATATATTCTAAGAAGTGTTTCGCTCAAATTATTGTGATTTTTGCATGTAAAATCTTTTTGCTATATACATACCCGAAATCTCTAAAATATAGTCAAACCATGTGTGGGCCGCATGCGTTGTTTAGAAGTCAATAATTAAGAATCAAAAACCAAAAAACCAAGCAAAAGTTACGATCTAATCAAGAGATAAGCTCACAGCTTTTTGCATTGTAATATTGGAGTCTCATGTGGCATTAGCATATTGAGAAATGGAGGTTTACTTGTTAAAATTTAATAAAGAACACCTAACCAATTTGGTACATTTTTCCTCCGTCGTCAATATATATATATATTAAAAAATTACAACCAAGGATCCAGATGCTATAAAATTTATAATGAAAGACTTAAAAAATTAAAAATACCATTAAAAATCATCATTAACATCAAGTTTTAGGAGATTTACTACTAGTTGTAAGAAAGTTTAGCACTTTCCTATACTCAATAGTAAATCTTCTAAAACTAATAATAAAATCTTCTAAAACCTTATGGTAATAATAATCTTTGAAAATAATTTTAATTTTTAAGGTCATTCATTATAAATTGAAAAAATTATGTTTAAGGACCAAGAAGTAAAAAAAATTATTTTTAAAAACCTGTTACCATTAGGTTCAACTGTTTGTTGCTAAACTCAGTAATAATTATCCTAAAATAAATGGTAACAGGTTCTTAAAAATAAATTTCTTTATTTTTGGGTCCTTTATTATAATTCTCCCTTATAAATTTTATATGATATGGGTCCTTCATTATAATTTTTCCTATATATTTAATCCACTTGTGCATAAGATTCAAAAACTTGTATTTATACATTTTTAATGCAAAAAAAAAGTATTATTCAAATATATTTTATTTTGGTAATGTAATAAACTGCTTTTGAGTTCTTTCTCTTATTTTTTGGGTAATTTATTGAGTTTTTGTTTTTTGTTTTGAACAAAAGATTCATCCCACAAGACAAAAAACAAGACAAAAACAACAAAAACCTTAAAAAACCACTTTTTAATAAGAAATAGATAAAAAGATAAGAAACAAACTACCAAAGAAAAAAAAAACAAAATGAAAAAAGAGTATGAGAGATCAACATAAACTAACTAATACTCTCCTAAAACAGACACAATCAATTAGCCGTTACCCTCCCTTGCAACCACAGCAAAATTAGCTTTCAAAGAGTCATCCACCAACAACACAATCAGAGGGAATGGAGGTTTAGAAAACCACCCTTAAGAGCATATCTCCTTTGTGGCACAAACTACAAGCCATTTAGCAGCTTTGTTACCTTAGTGAGAAACCAAGGGAAAGGAGCAAGAAGAAAAGGAGCCTTTAACAACTAGAACGTCCTACAAGATGGAAGAACACTACCAACTACAATTAGTAGTCAAACCAGAAGAAACTAGATTAAATAGTTCTTCACAATTCATCTCCAAATGAACTAGTCTATTTTTAAAATCCGTAAAAGCAAGAAAAGCTTCCATTAAAGCAAGGATTTTGCCATAAATGCTAAAAGAGCATGAATATAGCCACTAAAACCTTTCACCAGGTCGCTTTTCCAATATCGACAAACAATACTAATACTAACCTTTGTATACTTCACATTAAAAGAGCCCCTTCATTAGGAAAGCGCCAAAGACTCTTCTTGCCTTTTCCCCCATTAGAGATAATAGACTTTTCCAAATTCTCACTTGAATCCCAGAATTCCATCATCAATAAAGAGGCTTTTTGTATGACTTTATTGGCAGAAACAACCACATCATTAAAGACATAATCACACCTTCCTTTTCAAATAGTCCAACAAATACAAACAATTAAGGCTTTGCTATGATCATCAGCCCCTTCCCTATCCAAAAACATATTTGCAAACCACTTATTAAACCTTGAAACATGGTCCTTCTAAATTAATATTTATAAAGAACAATCAAACCAATAGTTCTTAATCCATAGGCACAATAGAAAAAGATATTCTATTGTCTCAACTTCTCCTTTGCAAATTAGACACAAAGGGTCAACAGAACACTTTCTCTTGAATAAGACTTCCTTGGTGGCTATTGCATTTGAGATTATTCTATAGAAAAAATATTTTAATTTTTGGGGGCACCACTAATTTCTAAATTTTCCCCCAAAGGCACTGAGATACTATATATGAACAGCTTGGCTCAAGGGATAACTTCTTTGCCATTGCATTTTTGGCTACATAATAGCTTGACTTTACATTATACCTCCCATTTTTTGTTTGGGTCCAAACCAATTTGTCCAAACCCCCATGCACAAAAATAGGAATCATCAAAATTATTTTCTTTTCCTCTTTAGAAATTTTACCCTCCAAGACTAAAAGGTTCCGCCTCCCTTGTGTGATCAAGTCAACTACTTTGAAGCTTCCTATATTGTCTTCTAGTTTATTGCATTTTAAACAATACCCTGTGAGATTTAGAATCCATTTATCACCTTATAGATTAACTGGCACACTTAAACTAATTTTCTAGCACAACTCCCTCCTTAAAAGATCTCTTCCTTCTAAGATGCTAGACCAGGCCCAAGTAGCTTTATGGCCTTTCCTAACTTCTAGAAAACTTGAATCAAGAAAATAAATGCCTTTAAACATCTTGCACCACAAATCATCAGGCTGTTACAGCAACCTCCGAACCATCTTAGCAAGAAGAGCTAAATTAAAGTTAACAAAATCCCTAAACCCAAACCCTCCTTCTTTCTTAGACAAAGTCAAAGAGTCCTATGCCTTCTTATGAATACAACCTTCTTGATTATTTTGTCCCCACCAAAAGTTCGAAATAAGCCTATCACTATTGAGTTTTTTGTTTAATAAATGTTCAAACGATATTTTTAAGTTAAGCTGATCCTAAAATATTTCAATGAAGTTTTTGTTTTACGTAAATAGCATGTTTATCAAGTTGACTATTCTGAGAGGGCTTCATTTAATTAGCAAATAGTGTAAACCATACAAAGCTATTTTACAAGGTTAATCTTGAAGATTCTGGTTCCCATTAGCTTTAGATAGAGAATTAGAAAAGGAACTAATTAATACAAAAAAATACGCCTCAAGCTTCTCAATAACTTAATCAAGCTAAAAATCAAAAGATAAAAATATTTTTTCAAAGAAAAAAAATTATGTTGTATATAGGTTTTTAAAATGAAACATTTTGTATAGAACATTGAACACCACTATAATGTAAAACAAAAAAACTTATAGAAGTTATCAATTTTGGACTTATTATATATAAATGGCTTAAATTTAAGTGATAACAAATATAAACCAAAAAATAAAATCCCTAAAATAAATAAAACACTAACACCTTGTTTGGCAAAATGCAAACATAGATATATTCTCTTTATATAGTTGTACAATATTTATTATATTATTATAATTATCATTTCAATTATTAAATTATCTTTTTAAAAAATAAAAAAATAAAAAAAAAATTTTATCTCATATACTTCTACCTGTTTATTTTTTACATTCCCTCTTCTTTTACAATATCATGCCAAATATATCTTAAGATAGATCTATAAATTAATAAGTCCAATTTTTTCTGCTTCTCTGTTTAGTCAATCACCTTGGGGGGGGGGGGGGGGGGGGGGGGGGGGGGGGGGGTAGGAGTTTAATCGCTCACTTAATGCAATTAAGTTACATATTGGAAACCTTCGATTTTTGTGGGCCCATAACACAAATATCCCATTGTCATGTCCTCGGCCACTTTTGCGGACGCTGTTTTGCTTGTTGGACCAGTGACATTATCAGTGTAAGTAGACTTTTTTAACTAAGAAGAATGATTAGCAAAAGTGGTAGAGACAACATCAATACTAATGGGGCCAAAGCATCATGGCCATGTGCCCATGTCGTTTTCATCTAGGGCTGGACCTGGAATATGGGCCAGCCCAATCACTTTACTTGGACCTAGACTCCATGATACGGTGGCCCATGTAGAACTAATTTGATCTTTTTCGCTGTTTGATCGATGGTGAAATTTGAACTAACGAGTGATGAACCTTAAACAACAATGAATATCAAATATCAAATCGAAACGACAAGGAGGGACAAAAAAAGAATGATGGAGGACGCATGTCACGTCTTGAAGATATATATATATATATATATATATATCTAAACATAGAATAATTGGTTAGCGGAAATAACATGGGCTCGCGTGGTTGGGGATTTATCTGGGTCTGGACGATTATGCTTTTGATACCCCATGCATAACGCAGGCCATGATCATTGCTTCCATTCTCATGCTATATATATATATATATATATATATATCTATATGTTGTAACGAATCAAAATCTGTTCATTCAAAAGCCAAACATGGAGTTCCTGTTAATCCAATTCTTGGAGAATTATATTCTTGTAAAAAAAAAAGGGGGTTCGAACAATTACGCTAAATATTTTTTAAAAAGTGGCACACATGATAGGTAGCTAGACTGCTATTTTCATGTCCTCCTCCTTTAAGGTTGTGTTATCTGCAGATTAGATATTCATGGTTTTCAAGTCATATGTAGCTGTTCTGTCATTCTCGTTGGCTGAGTCATTAGCAGCGTATCAAAAGAGTTTTCAGTTATACACATACATATGAGAGAACTTTTGCGTCTTAAATTTGATATATTATATAAACACACCTTAAGGCATAGCTTAGCCCCACTATAGGATAATTACTTTCTCAATAATCCCTCAAACTATCAGATCATGTGTTTATATCTAACCTTACTCATAACTAATTGACCTTGTAAAGTACAAACGCGCATATGGCTCATCTCCCATAAATAACCCTAGAGGCCTCTAGGTGTTAAATATATTTTCGTTTACTCCTATATTGCACTCTTTGCATAATTATTAATTTTAAAGGAGCCTGCTTGCTCCTCTTCTGGAGGCTCGAAAGGTTATTGACGCATGGACCACTAATTATCGGGAATATATATATGTGTGTGTATGTGTGTATATACACCTTTTGCCCAGAATGTGGTTGACGTTTGACTTGCCAATGCCAAAAAGTACTTGGTATATAAGATATCAATTTAAAAATTACTAATCAAAATTATTTTAATTTAAAAACAAGAACTAATTAAACGGAAATTCATAGTTATTTATATTAATATATCTAATATAAGTATCTCTTAGATGCGACGATTAAGTTTATAAGATGTATTGATCTGCTTGATTAATGCTTTGATCGACCTTCTCTTTTCAAATTCTTGTAATGATGTCCTAAAAGAGCTGAAATAAGAAGATATCTAAATTTTATTTTATAGATAATAATAATAATTAAGAGAATCAAGTGACTATGATTGCCATCGGGTTAATCAATTAATGCAGCTCAAAAAGAAGCATTCAAATGATTAAAGATACAAACATTAATCGCATATACATTAATTAAAATTTAACAATGCACCAGCATCTTAACTAATTAATTAATTAACCTAATAATAATAATAAATAAAGAGCCTGATTTTTACGAAGAAGTCTTGATTAACATGGGCTAGCAAATACTTGTGATAGCACACGTATTTATTCAGGAATGGAGTATAGCATCATGAGCAATCAACCTTAAAATTTTAGCAGATTGACTGCTCATGATGTTATACCATATCCATGAATTTAATCTCCATCTCTGTGTGCTTCAACCCCAATTCTGATATATATCTTCTACCGAAATCCCCCTCCAAGGGCAGGAGCCCAGTAGTCAGCTCCATTCTCACTCCCCACTTGAAGTGTACATGACACTGGAACCAAACACAAACCTCTACTCTTCAGATCCTTCTTTGGGTCTTCGTGTAAATCCTACAACAACATTCATTCAAACCTTTATCAAAATTCAAAAGAAATAACTATTTGTTTACAAGATTGTTAAATAAATTCAGTTTACAAAAGATGAAAAGAAAAATAGACCAAATTAATTATGAACAAACACGCACCACATGTCTGATTGAGTCGTATTAAAAGGTACATGTCTCATTTGTTTACTTATTTTTCTATAATTAGTTTGGACTATTTATTTTCGGATATTACGAAAAATGTGTCTTTTCGTTGAAGGGAAACATTAATCTAATTACCTGCTCACCAGCTGCTTTCCTCTTCAAGCAGTTTTCATTCAGCAGCTATACATATATAACCAAATAAATAAAATAAGAATTTGATGAGCATTTAATATTAATTTGTAATTACAGTGAAGATAGCTTCTATATTGATTCCATCTCAGAATAATATTAAATGTGAAAAAGCTGGTAAGATTTCCCTTTAGTTATCAATTTTCTCCATCTGCTAATTAATAAAATGTAAGTTGAACAAGGAGCTTTCTTTCCAAATGCAAAATCCCCCAAATTCCTATAACGAGTTATTAGATCCAATGAAAAAGCATACCTGACCAGGGTCTTCAGGAAATATACAATTCTTCTCTCCTTGAACCTAACAAAAAATATATATATTTTTTCCATAAATCATCACTTAATTAGTACCACATAATTACCCATACTATGCACATGCAATGAGAAAGAAGCAGGAAGGAGCAGGGAGAAAGAGAGAGAAATTGATTATTCTTGCTTGCTTTGAAAAGTGAGAAATGCTTATGACAAAATATATTTTTTTAAATGTATACTATTAGACTCTTTAAAAATATTTTTACACTTTAACACTACATGTCTTGAATATGTCAAAAAAATTCACAGCATATATATAATATGTTTTTTATTAAAAAAAATGGATAATAAATACTTAAAAAAGCTTTAGCTCTCACAGTTATATATGCTAAACAGATGGGTTTATACTATTTCTTACAGAGTGTCGGTGCCTCATGTTTGCCGATCCACTGCCCAAGTATGGTAAGCTAAGGGCCTGCATGCATGCCATTTTTTTTTTTTTTTTGGGGGAGGGGGGTTGGGGAAGAGAATTTTTAGAACTTCAATAAGTAAAGGCTATTTTAAAAGAACAATGTGAAATGAACCTTTTACAGCGTGCCATCACTACTCATGCTTGTTTGAAAAAATAAGGAAAGGAGGAGAAAGAAACATCACCTCAATTTGACTCTGAAGGAATCTGATATATCCAATAGCTTCTAACAAGACAGAGGCTGTATCAGTCTGCAAAAGTGAAAAACCCCACATCCACCACTTCTAAATTATCAATATTAATTATTCCTTCTTTGAAAAGGGAAAAGCTATATATGCAGCAAATTAATTTTATATATATATATGGAGGTAAAAAAATAATCAACTGCAAAAGTATATATTTTTTCTTTAATTGAAAAGATTAGTAAGTTTAATTACCTTTCCAAAGGGGGAAACTAGCTGATGAAGGGCTGTAATTCTGTCACCTAATTTCTCCTTCCTAACCTGAAAATGAGAAGAGGATATAACGGAGTCAGACTGGCACTTGTGCTTGAAAGTTAGTTAAGTTGTGTTTAATTGGGTGATTTTGATTCGTGTCCTCAGATAAAAATGAGAAAGAAAGAGATAAAGAATCATCATGATTGGGAATTGGACAACCAAGAAAGACAATAGTTACCACCCACATGATGATGTTTTTGTGTGTGCTTATGTGTTTGTATATATGCCTCAAAAAGAGTTTTGGCCTTGGGGTCGGAAATTTCTGCCTAGCTAATTGCTCTTACCTTGAAGGTAGACTGAGTTGTAGATGGTTGAACCCTAGCTTTCTTCACTGCCCCACCACCTCCATTGCTGTTGCACTTGAGATAAAAAATGGAATTTCAGTCAAATTTTAAATAAAGCGAATTTTAAAAATCCTTATAGTCTGAGGTTCATAATCTAAAAAAAAAAAAAAGCAGTTTGTAAATACTAACACTTATTCATATCCATTAATTGATAAATACAATGAAAGAATAAAAGAACCCCATAATTCATAAAGATAAAAAATAAAAAGTTTAAGTACAATTTTTAAATATTTGCTATCAGTTTTGTAATAAAAATATAATATAAATAGATATATTTTATAGCACGATGAGCACCCCACAATCGTGTGTTTCAAGAATTTTCCCTTGAAAATTATGTGTTTATAAAAAATTTTAACCTCAGACACTAGAAAATTTTTACTGGTAAAAAACAACAGACTTCTCTGCCCCATTGGTGAACAAAAGAAATATAACAGAAGTTCAAAAGAAAAAAATTGTAGATTCTCACTCAATTAATCCAGGTTTGCTTTGAAAATTGATATCTTTCTTACCTCAGAAGATCGATCTGGTGGTGGATGCCTCGCATCCGTCTTATTGCTGGAGAAATCCAACATATTGCTGCTGAAACTTGTGACACAGGATTTGGGAGAAGAAGAAGAAGCAGGAGGCACTATTTGATGAGACCAATTAGCAGCAGCTGGTTTAATTGCTGCCTGAAATTCTTCGTTAGTATTATTCCCACCATGTCCATACACATAGCTGTTCACCGATGAGCTCTCTTGCTTAACATCCACAAGAGGAACATTTTGAGCCTGACTCATTAGCATTTGTTCCTCCCAGTTTCCCATTTTCTTATATTCTTCACCCCTACAACCAAAACCACACCAATATATTAGCTATATTATTAGCGTGCTTTTTTATGTTTCAACCTCAGATCCTTCAATCTTAGAGATGACTTCAGTATCACTTAATCAAAATTGTGTAGTTATTAGTGTGCTTTTTGTGTGTGATATATATATATAGAGAGAGAGAGAGAGAGGGAGGAAGGGAGAGAGAGAGTTATTACATGAGAAGATGGCTCCAAGACTCAGGAAGCTCCTGATTTGCATGCCAAGAAGGAAAAGGAAGAGATGGATATGGAGATAGAGAGTTATTGGAAGGAGTATTATTAGTGGAGAAGAAGAAAGGAGAAGAAGCTTGTTGAGAATTAGGAGGCCTCATGGTATGATTGATGTTCCACCAATTAGGGTTTCCGGCCATCATTTGTTGCACCGGTGAGCTCTGAACAACACCTCTATTCATGTCTTTCTTCTTCTTCTTCTTCTTCTTCTTCTTCTACAAAAAATTAAAGGAAAGAAATTTTCCTTTCTCCTTCCCTTTCTTTTTCTCTTGATGCTTTGTAGAAACTTCGTGAGGTCTTCTTGGTGTTGATTAAGTAGCTAGGGGTGGGAAACACTAGTTGCTTGCTTGGTCCTGTTTTTGAGAGAATTTGAATAATCATAGAGTTTTGAGAACCTTTTTTCTTTGTTCTCTCTCTCTCTCTCTCTTCTTCTTTTCTTTATTGCTTTGCTTGTCCTTTCTTTCTTCCTTTCAAGGTTTTCTTTTCTTTCTATGCTTTTCCATTTCCACCCCCTCCCCCCCGGCTTACTTTTTTTGCTTTATCTTAAAGTGGGACAGAAAAGGGGGTAGCAATTCCCATAATTAAGAAAACCGAAATATTTATCTTACCAATGTCACTCTCGAGTGCATGAATTTTCTATCATATGTAGTCACGTGGCGTGCTATGAGGCTCTTTATATTACAAAGCATTTAGCTGCACATTGGAGATGAAGGTCTATAATTTCTGGAAATTTGACTTACCCAAGCTAATAAATGCACTAACACGTACTTTCTTATCCAGGCTTGACTCAACTTTGATTACTCATTCCATTAATTAGTTGTCAATGCTTTGAGTCTCGCTGTCTGATATATATATATTTTGAGATGAAAAAGTTGGAAGTTAGCCAATTATTTTTGACTTGTTAATCATTTTTATATCTTAATCCTAGTGTGTAATTTGTTTCAAATGTAATTTTATATTTGAGAAAACGACACTATTTTGGTGGTTAAATAAAACATACTTAGATGCATTAATTTTGCATATGATCATAACTAAGCTTAATTATAGAGGACGTTAAAATCATTTAACATGTCAATTATATAACTATTATGTTGGTTTATGCAATTACTATTATATATGGAGAAAAATCAACCCTCAAATCAATCTAAAATTTAAATGTTTTGATGATTAAAGGATGTTATTGAAGGTTTAATTAATCTATAAATAGATGAATGTATATGAAGGATCAAAGTTTGCTTGCTTGAGATGGAAAGTAAAAAACTATATGATGATTATCATGTTTATAAAATATATTTCCCATATTTAATTATAACTTTTATGTCATATGACTGAGATTATAAATAAGAACAAATCAATGTAATTGAAATAAGATGTATAATCTTAAAATATTAATGAACATAAAGTTTTCTCTTTCTACCGTTTTGCTTTTGCGAGAGATTCGTAGATTGTATACATTCTTAATCATTTTTTTTTTCTCCTGGCAAATAAAGATGATGAAACCCATTTTAATCTTGATCTCTTATCATCATTCTAACTTCGTAGCTAATAGATCAATCTCTCACCCATAAAAGTTTAAATTTTATTTTTATAATTCCTCCGTTATATTCTGTATTCCATTCCTATATATTATGTATATATATGAGTTACACATAATGCCAAAATAGGACACACTCAGCCTTTTTTTTCCTTTTTTTTTCCATTTATCTCTTCACCTAATGTTCAAATCATGAACTTCTCTGTTTCATAAGGGTTTCCTTAGACTTTGTTCCAAAATCCCACTATCTTTTTGCCTCTTAATTACGTTAAGGCCCCGCTTAAGATCATCCCACAAATTAATGAATATGTTAGTCTATTGTGTGCGTCTCAGTGTATATAAATTTCTGATTTGCAAATGGAATCAAGATTAATTGGTAGAGTAATTTAATGAATCAATTGGATGAAAAGTAAAGTACGTACGACAGGTCGAGGAAATCGTTCAAAACCGTACCGTCACTGTATGATGTAAAGAATCCATTTTAACTTTCATATGACATATTGAAGGGTATTTTCTTCCCTTGAGAATTATGAGTCAATATTAACTCCCTGCACATTTGTGTGGCACTATTTAACAGTCTGAAAAACCACTTTTAGTTATATATCTTCTGCCGTCTCAGCACTAAGAAATTGCTTGTGTGACCTCGCAATAATATTATATATGATCACTTACAATAAAGTTGACGATCACCTAAAAAAATTTGTTTTATTTAACTAGCAAAAGATGTAGGAGAATAATTAATTTTGTATAATAAAAACAAAAGAAAAGCTTGGAGAATCTTAGACGCAAGAGCAAGTTGTGATATACAAATTACATCTACAAACCAAACATAGTATTACGTTTATAATAAATTATTGGAATAACGTTTACCTGAAGCAATCATGTGTTTCGTTCACAACCAATTCTCTTACTCTCTTTTTCTTATTTTCTACCTTGATGCTTGATTTTTATGTATAATGTAGCAAAAGTCATACATAAGTCAACAAAATTACTTCACTAACGATTCTATCATTGACCCGTGGAGTATAACTTCATAATGCTGTCAACGACTACGCTATTTTATGATTTGATATGTACATGAAGCATAGCCAGGTAGCATTTAACTGCAACTTCAGACTTATGGGTGATATATATTTTATTGAAGTTGCGTTATTTTTATACTAAGTTAATATTACTATTATTTTTATACTCATACATATGTTATATTTTATTATGAACTTTATTTAAATCATTCATCATATTTATATTAAATTAATAATAAAAGGGTATGAAAGGAGTTGTTAAGTTTTGAATTTATGTACATGTATTGAAACTAGCACAGATAATTCCTTGGATTATAGAAAAGCTAATATAAAATACGACAAAACGTGAGGATGACGATGAGTGAGTTGCAGATAGAAGAAAGGATACAGAAGGACCAAACAGATACCACATTTACCAAGAGGCCAAAATCTAGGGCATGGACATTCCTATTGTTTGTTCTCCAAGAAAATTATTACCAATTTCCAAGAATTAAAAAATATATACCATATTTTTAGACATTTATTTTGGGCTCTCCAATTTGGAATCTAGCTAATGCCCTGGCGAAAGCAAAACAACCAAGGTTAATTGTAATTTATTCGGTTTCCTTATTACTATTAGCTATAGTGACTGCAAGACCATAAACTCAAAATTTGGGATTTGACAAATTTTCTATCACACATTATTTTTAACCTCCAGCTGCGTGCTAAAAAAGTAGTGATTTAAAGAAAAAAAAAAAGAATCAGATGTAAATCCATAACATTATTGGCCATAATTAAAAATAAAATATTCTTTAATGATGCTTAGTGTACTTCAGCATGTCTTACTTAATAATCTCAGAAATTAAGAACATGAGATTGAAAGTGCGGAGCGCATGTAAACATTAATCATTAATAAGGTTTCTTCAAACAAGGCAGATTATTATTATTAAAGGTATAATTGTCCTCCCAAATCCGATCCGTATGAAATGGTGAAAAAAAAAAAATACTAATTACGCACATGCCATGTAAAATTTATATACATTCTTAAACACATTGATAAAAACTCTAATGAATAATTAACGATAACACACATATATACCCACAAAATTAATGTAATTAACTCAAACCGATGAAGATAGAATTATTCCTCTGGCTAGCCATCCTATATGATTAAATTTTATTCCACCGACCAAAATTCCCTTAAACCGCATTTTGATGTCACAAACAAACAAACAAACCCTGAAATCTCGAGCTAAGACTGGGAACAATGAATATATTATAGTTTCCTCTTCATATTATTAATTTTCTTATGGGAGCAATATACAACAAGTATCAAGAAACTGAAAAAAAAAATAAGGGCGAGAAGAATGGCATTGTGGTGACCGTACTGCCTAATATCTGTCGGAGACGCCCTGTCTTTTCTAGCACACCCACCTTTCCTCCCTCAGTCTCCCACTCTTTTCTTATTTTATTTTCTTTGGCTTTCCTTCTTGTCTTCCCGAGAAAAAAACACCACCAAACAGCATTTCCTTCTTGTCCTCACCTTCTTTCTCATATATTCCCCCCTTCAAACCTCTCTCTTGGTCGTTATTTTGTCTTCAGAGTATATCTCAATGTGTAGGACTCACAAACTGTATGCTTGCTTCTCTCGCATGCATTAATTGATGTTGCGCTCATATTTGTCCTTCCAAAAAAAAAAATCTCATGCTGCTACATCAATATTTTCTGAAGGAATTTTAATATGTTAGCTAAACAAATATATTCCTTGCCCATGTCATTTTTGTCTATCCAAATTAAAAAAATGAATAACAAATTCAATTAACCCATAATTTATTGGGTTAAACCCAAGAGTGTATCAAGTAGAAAGCAATAAGTTACGGGTAGTTAAGGTTTTAAACTAATTAAGGCTGTGGATCGCAATTTAAAACTCTGAGATCGATCGAGTGTATAATAGAAGGTTATGGTGATTAATAACAATAAATGATGAGAATATATAGTGTGATGCCAAATAACATTTGTGTTCCCACTTAAAGCAAACATATTATCACTTCCAACTGGTATAAATTTCAACGCATTAAAAGTGTAGATTTAACTAATAAAGGCAATTTGATTATATGAGTGGGGTTCAAGCTTGTGATAATTGTTTTTTTTACTATATATGTCATTTTAATCCTGGCTTGTTTTCGTGTACAAATCCCCTCGTAATTTGTCTTTTTCGTCCCAAAGCTAGGGGGAAGTTATATTATGGGAGCCCACTGCCTAATAAAATTGAATCGGCGTGACTAGCACCGTGTTTTCAGATAATATTATAACCATATTTTGCTCATCACTCAAAAACTAGAGTAATAATTTGTGTCATTTGAAATTTGTTTCCATATTTTGTTCACTAGGTTGGGTCATGCCTGTCTCATCACAAGCATTGGATTATTCTCAAAATGAGAAATTTTAAGATAAACATGGCCGGTCCATTAAAACGATGTAAACAGAGTTAATCATATACATATCCATATAAGTTTTTTTAATTTATTTTTATTTAAAAATGAATCCTTTTATATTTAAAATAAATAAATATATAATGAGAAGTTAAATAACTTCTTACTCTTCTCTTATATTAATAATTAAATATTTTTTTAAAAAACAAATGAAGTAGAAAAGTTAAATTACTTCTTACACTCCCTTATATCAATAATTATATAGTTTTTTACTTTATTTATATTAATATATGATTTTTAAGATCAAATAAGGGAGGCCCCAAAGTCGTGTTTCCTTAAAAAAAAAAAATTCCATATAAGCATATATGATATTTGTGACTCAGTATACACTAAAATGGATACTAATTTTTTAAATTTATTCTTTAATTAAAAAATGAATCTTTTTATATTTAAAAAGTAAATGAAAAATAGTGAAAATTAAATAACTTTTTACTCTCATTTTATATCAATAATTAAATAACTTTTTGAACAAATGAATGAAGTATAGGAAGTTAAAGAACTTCTCAAGCATCTCTTACATCAATAATTATATAAATTTATTTTTTACTTTATATATACTAATATATATAGATCAAATATCAAAAGGCCCCAAAATCAGGTTTCCTTAACAAATATATAACTAATTAATGTGTTTACATATGTATTCATATTTAACATATATATATATATATATACACATACACACACACACACATACACACACATAAAATTATTTTTAAAGGATTAAATTTATGTTGTGAATTTCTTGTTAAAATTATAAGATGATCCCAAGACGGCTTTTCTTACAACTAAACCCAGCTTTTGATTTACAACAAAAGTTGGAAGTAGCCCTAATCCCACTTTCCATTCGACGACTTAAAAGGGCAACCCCAGGCAGCATCCCCTCCCCTTTTTGCTTTCAAAAAGAAAGTTAAAAAGGAGGAACGTAACTAGTTGGTTATCTTCTTAGGTAAGAAACAAAAGACAAGCCAGCACATATTGATTATGATTTTCATGCGTTTAATTGCCTCAAAATTTCTGTTGTGATATCCCACTTGAGTTCCACACAACTGAATTTCCTTCTCCTTCATCAATTTGCTTTTCAGGTGTACGTATGGACCAAAATTTACAGCTCAATCTATGGTATTCTAGCTAGCTAGGTTAGGCACGAATTATGAGCATGACAATTTGATCGTATGGGTTTCAAATTGAACTCAATATTTACCATATCTTCATCCTTGGATCTATACTTGATTTATATTAAAGTAAGATGAAGATCCTCAAATTAGGCAAGATACACATCGAATTATTTTGCTAGTCCCAGTTTCTAAATTGACAGTATCCCTTTATGCATGTCTATGTCGCATGCACTTGTTAATAATTTATCAACAGAAAGGGAAAAGAAATTTCAGTCACACTCACATCAATTAAATTAATTATAGGCCCAACTCGATCAGTAAGTTTATATTGATACTAAGGATTATCAGCTTAAAGTTGAGTTTTTTTTTTTTGAACAAGAAAGTTTTCTTTTCACTTTGTTGTATGTATTTTAACTGATTATGAAAGAAAAAGTTCAGTAATATTATTTCATTTATATGATCAGATGCAACTACAATGCTTAATATTATTTAGATTATTAGTCTTAAAAGTTTAAGACCTCGTTTATATTATTACTTATCTATATTAATTAATATGGCTTTACAATTGTTGGGCAGTTTTTGTCTCATAATTATATAATACAAAATTAAAACATTATTCATAAAAAATAAATATAGACTGTGATGTCAGAAGGGGAAGAGTTATTTAACTTCATATTACTTTTTTTAATCAAAATTAATCTATTATTTATTAATAAAAATAATTATAATTAAATTTTTACTGAAAAGCAATTTAAAATTAAATTAAAAATTTTGACATGCATATATATATATATATACACATATGTATATAAATATATACACACGCACACATTTATATATATTTATATATATACACATGTATTGATTGATCTATACCAAAGGGCGAAGAAATTAAATGCAACTGTCACAGGTTGTGTTTGGGGGAAAATGATATTTTGGCTGTAAATTGACAAAATTGCCAACACTGGCGTTGCGTGCACGCATTTCATGGCATCCTATCAATCTTATCCAAACATGGTTTTGTTTTACCATATGTGCCAATCATTCCTCCCGTTTGTTTACCTTTGCTCGTGCATCCCATTAGATCAATTTCCATTCAAATTGAAATTTCTGCATCATATATATATATATATATATAGTTCCCATGTATGTCCGAATGAAGTATAGACTCATATAATTGCATTTATTTATTTTCTTAATTACTTCTTATTTCTTCCTCATATTATTTTAATTGGATTTAGGTGAGATGGTCATATTTAGAACGAAAATTACATCATTGTTATACCCGATATCACAAACTTTAAGGGTTTTACAATATGCTTCCTCCAATTTAGTTTATTTCGAAAAGCCAATAGCTAATAATAAGTATAAATGCTCAGATTAACCAAACTGTCTGGAAAATGACAGAATTATATTCAATACTTTTCTTCTTGATGAGCTGAATTCATGTTGAATTTTTTTATTAATTTTAAAATTATTTATAGAAATAATGTTGGCAGACAAACGAAAGGCAAAATCTCAGTAGGCTTTTAAATAAACCCTTTGCACCTTTCTCGGTAGGAAATTGATAGTTCCATTTCTGTTTTTTTTTTTTCCTTGATAAATCTTCTTTAAATATAAATCTCAACACTTTTCACATCATGCTTTATTCTAGTACACCGTCTCTGCCTCATTTGGCCTCCTAAATATTTTATAGAGAATACTACCCACTTTCTGTCTATTATTTTTTAAATCTATTAAAATATTTGAAGGGTGCTCATTTTCGTACTTGCATTTTCAAGCCCCTACGTGTCAAGAGTATGTGTGTTCAAAGAGAGAAAGTCAAATGAGAGAAGAATTAATTAAGAAAAATTCATTTGATCTTATCTCTTTTAGCTCCACAATTTAATCATTCATTTCTATGCTCGTAGCTAAGTGTCCAAATACATGATGAAAGCATCGCTATATATGCAAGAATCTAATAATTTTAATATAAATTGAATATATATAGCTTTTTTTAATAGTTTATATGTTTGATTAGGTCATCTATAATGCATATGGTTAAGTAAATTTAATTATAAGAGAAATTTTGAATTTTATTTTATAGAACAATTTATTTGAGTTTGAAATTTGAATCTTTTAAAAAATGTAAAAACTGATTTTAATTTTTTTTATTTTATATTTAAAAAGTTGATAGACAAGATGGTTGGAAATCAAATATCTATGGACAATGAGAAATTCAAATTTATTATAGTTAAAAAAGAAAAAGAAAAAAGATTGAAACAAAAAAAAGGTCATGTTTCAAATTATTCTTCTTTATCTTTATTTTTCATGAGTGATATTATAGTTATTTTCAGTTAAAAGGTTTAGATTAATATTAATGTCAATTTTTTTTGGGAAGATTTTTCAAGGATATCCTCCTACCCAATTGGATAAGAGACTAATCCATTTCAGACTGTATAGCGATAAATGTTAATGTCAAATTAATTTTAATATTATTTGAACCCATATAAATATTTGATCATTTTATTAAGGACCAATTTACATTTAAACCAATAATTGGTAAAAGCATTTTTTTGTCCTTAGATTTGGAGTAAGTTTTAATTTCATTCTGAATGTTTTATTTGTATAAACTTTGTTTAATATTTTAAAAAAAATTAATGTTCTATTAATAACTAATAGTATGCAAATAATTAATGAAAGATACAAAAAGCTAAAATAACTTGCGTTGCATCTTTGTTATCAAAAAGGGTCCCAACATATTGCCGACTCATCCTCCTCCTTCTTCTTCCTCACCGTCGAAGCTTCTCTGTTCCTTTGCGGTTGTAGTGAATCAAATATATATATATATATATATACATATACATATACATATATACATTTGCTAATTACCTAATGTCTGTTATCTCTAGCAATTTGTTTGATTCTAAGAACGCAGTTTCTTTTTTACACTTCATGGAGTATCTTTGTGGCCAAAAACTTCATAGGCTCTCTGTAAATAGAGTTATGCAGCATGAACAATCCATGGAACAAGCGTATTAGTTACAGAGCTTATTGTTTCTATTATGTCATTGTGACATTGTGACGGACCTTATTTGAAAGCTCATACCAATAGCACTGGATTTATAGAGAATGTATGGAGCTCCTCGGGAGCAGTGAGGAAGAAAAATGAATGTCAAAGGCCCCTAATGTGTTTTAATTATGTCAAATATATTGATTAAACGTTAAGTGCAAAAATAATTGATAGAAAATCATTTGAGCTAAAATTGGTAAGGGGACCAGTTTGTTCTGTGCCTAATGGTTCACAATTGCTTTCAAAAGACCTAGCCCCATAAGTTATGACAAGACTTATGGGCTCATGTTCCTCAAATGCTAAACCAAGTGATCAAGGTTCACAAGGTCAAAATGACTCCTGCTCACTCAAGTTTGTCTTATATGTAAAGGTCATTGTATAAAAGTTAAAAGCTCTGTCAGAACATCCACTAAAGCAAGTACAACCTAGTATTAATTGAAGATGCATGAAGAAGGAAACTTGTTCCATGGATCAAGGCTGGCAAAAAAGTGGAAGCATATTCAAAATACTTAATATATGATTTTCTCCTCATCTCTCTTAAGACTTGTCCCTCACCTCTTTTAGACGCTCAAAGGAAGAGAACAGAAAACTATTTGCTGAAGAAAGGAGCTTAGTGCATTCAATGAAGAAAGATGAAGCTCTTATTGTGCCTCAGCGGAAATATTGAACATTCGAGCTATTGGTGCGTTGAATGAATCATTCTAATCCTTGGGAGAGCTGCGACTGAAGAGGGAAGAGCTAAGGAAAAGTAACAACTTCACTTCATCTGCAAATAATTAGTATTTAAGAGGGAGCATTGATGAAGAACTCAGAGCTTTAAACATCTATTAAGTACTTCTCAATCATTTCTGTGTAACTCTATTCTTACATTGCTATTATTCCTCAATGTGAGGTTGATTGTTTGATTGTGTTCTTTATAAGCTATTGGGTTGTGTTTATAGTAAGTTATGCTATCTACAATACTCTTAGTGAGTGATCTCCTGCACTTTTTGTAAGTGATACTACTCTTAGTGAACATCAAACATTTCTTCTACTTGAATTTCTAGCTATTTTGCATAAAACTTACGTTGTAAGTAGAGTAAAAATTTTAGGAATAATCCTTGAACAGCAAATTGCTTAGGGGGTAAAAGCTATGAGAACTAACACTATGAGGTTTCTTATTGTGTGATCAGATTAAAAAAGCACTAGTGTTGATCTTTGAAGGTTGTCTTATGATTAAGTGGTAAAAGCTATGAAGACTGAATCTTTAAAAAATGTTGCTTAAACTATGAAACTTGCTTTGTGAGTAGGTGGTAAAAGTTGTCATTAAGCCTCTATGTTGTATTGTTATGATTTTCCTAATTTATAAAATTCTCTTATTGTGTGCTTAAGAGATAGATGTAGGATTCCTTTGATTGAAATTACTATAAATTTGTTGCATGATTCTTCTGCTATTCTTATCTTGTTCACATTTTTAAATTACACTAGCACTTCACAGAAAAACATTGATTTTTTAATTAAAAATTTACTAGTGTTATAGAATTTGATTTTTTTTTTAATTTAGAATTTATTTGACTTGTGAAACTTGACTTTATTTGATTAGTGTTATTGTGGAAATCTTTTCAAATCAATTAGAAGTTTTTGAATTGAACTTTTTACAAGTAAAGTAAAGAAAAATCAGTCAAGATTCCAATTTAACCCCCTTCTTGTGATCTTTTGAGCTAACAAAAAAGATTAAAGAAGAGGAGTATAATGTGGCATTATGATGGAACCATTTCAAGGACATAAATGTTGCATTGAATATTTTGTTACATTAGTAATTTTTAAAAAAAATATTTGATGCCATTAAAAAATTTCAAATTTTAAAAAATTATGTAAGTTAAAATTGACACAGATGAAATACTTAAAACAAAATTGAAACACATTCTAAACTTAAAGAATGAAAAGAATACTTTTACCTAATTAATTTCTTTTATGATAAACAATTTAATATGTTTATATATTAAAAACTTGAACTAGCTAACAATGGTTATAAACTTATAATGTTATATGATAGGAAAAAGTAAAAGGGTGATAAGAGTGGGATTGGGAGACTCAAAACCTTGCATATAAATCCTCAGCTGTACCCCCTATTTCTTTTTATAATTTGTTTTTTGAATATTTTGGATCTTTTGTACAGCATAACTACCTCACAATAAAATATCTAAAGTGTAAAGCATTGTGTATATAAATCCTCTATATTTAAAAACTAAATATAAAAAATGCATTTAACGAACAAAAAAGAGACTAGGGTATATGAGATCCATAGAGATTGAGTGACTTCTACTCACTCTTTCTTTTTCTTTATTTCTCCCATTATATAAACCCGACGTATTTAGCTGAATACAGATCCGAAGGATTGTGTTTACTTGCTTACAAAGGTTGTGAAATCACGTGTGTGACTGCACGGGAAACTTTATGCCAAAGCTGCAGTCCAAAAACATAACACAGGAATCAAAAGCATGAGAATGGTGACGCTCCCACGTGGTGCCACACGTGTGAAACTAAAACCACAGTAAAATTGCCTCAGTTTGAATTGGCTCCTTTGTATAAATTAAAAATTATATGTTATTATAATTTTAAAGCAGGACCAGCAGAAAAATTCAGTCAACCTTTGGTCCCCGTAATTCTTTGATCAACACATTTTGTTCATACCAATTGGCTTAACTTTTATTGACATGTATCTGGTTCTTTAAATATTACACTTCGTGTTAACTCATTTCTAATTTTTAATTTATACAATTAGACAATATATCTTTTATATATATAATCTGAACCGTATGCAGGATGTACACACAAATTTTACTGGTATGAAATTTTTTTTCCCCTAATTTGCAGCCTTTAACATAGTTTATATCATGGGATATAAATTAGATGGAATTGTTCAATTCAACTAAATAATTATGTAAGTCGGCTTGTGCATTACCACTTATTTAATATATTGTATAAGTCCTGATAGTATAAACTAATATAAAATATTATGAACTTATCACTTGTTTGATACAAGTAATGTATTGTATAAGTTTATATATTATACTTTTCTTATACATCAAAATAATATATAACCTAATCATACTTTGAGGGATAAGATTAGACTTAATTAGATTTTTATATATAAAGTTTTATTAATATTTTTTAATTTTAACCCATTACCTATAAAAATATTTATTAGTTAGGTTAGGTCTGATTTTAACCTAACCTGATAAGGTTGACTATGGGCCAAATATTAGAAAAGCTTAATGTTTGGCCTGATTTTGTATCAGGCTCCTTTTTCTAAGTCTAATATCTAAGCCTAATTGAGTTTAATTAATACTAGTTGGAATTGGATTACTCAAGTCATTTTTAAATTTTTTATAAAAATTATAAAATGACTATAAAAAATAAAATTTTCATATTATAAAATGATCCTAAAAAAATAAAAGTTTTATATAAGTTTCTATAAAATTACATTTTATTAAAAAAAATTAAATTTTCATATAAGTCTCTATAAAATTACATTTTACCAATAAAATTTTTTATATAAGTCCTTAAAAATAATTTAAAAAAAAAATTAAGAGGATTAGAATGGGCCACACAAAAATTAATTTAGTATTAGATTTAGTTTACTTAGTTTTGTATGAGACTAGGTTAAATTGGTTTTTCAAATTAGCTAAGTCATTTTTTTAATATTTTGTAAAAATTATAAATTGACTCCTAAAAAATAAAAACTTTATATAAATTTTTATAAAATTATATTTCACTCTTAAAAAAAATAAAATTTTTACATAAATTTTTATAAAATAAATATTTTTTAAAAAAAATTATAAGATTAAGTCAAGTCAACTGAAATTGGCTAACATGACTAACTAGATATAATTTATCTAAATTATTCTTCAGCTATTCAGCCTAATGTAACCAACTATGATCAAATCGCCCAAGTGGTTATGTATTATATACAATCCTATTTATCTATACTTTTTTTCTAAAAATTAATATAATACAATAAATTTAAATAAATATAATATATTAAAGGATAATTTTGTTAAAAGAGTTACTTTTTATTCTATCCAATGTTATATAGTGCATAACCAAATAAATGTTAGTATTATCTTATATCATATATTATCTTATATAGTATCATACCAAACATTATATAATTTTAAAATTTTATCAAATTTTATTTTATCAAATCTTATCTTATCATACTAAACAAGCCCTTAATGTGTTGAAATATATGATTAATTATATGTTAGGATCAACCAATTATTAAATTAATTAATAGATTATATTTTAATAATATTAAAGAATCAATTATTAGTTTGTACTACTTAAATAGATTGGATTACTTGTTATAAGTAACTTACTTATAATAAGTTGGGAGTATTCATAAATCTATTAGGGAGGGGCTCCAACTCATTCATGTAGAATTAATTATTCTATTTATACTAATTATAATTTTTATTTTGTATATTTAAATAGACTCTTTTGCTTTTTGTGATATTGTAAGTCGTAATATTTTATTATTATCTTTCTCTTTTACTATTGCGGTCTTCTTCCTGGGGTCTTGAACTTGACAGTGGATATATACTTAAAGCAATTGTTATCAAAACTATGAAGAATTGATCGAAAATATAAAAAGTCTTTGAGACTTTTGTTCTTGTTCATACCTAAATATACTATTCCTTAATTCTTGTTCAAATTTTGATGTTTCGATTTGATTCTTCCTGTGAAAATGGAATGGCTATTTGGTTAATTATAATGATATTTATCGTGTTGGATTGCCAAATAATCTGCTATTATGCAAAAATCGATGTTGAAAACCCTAGTTTTAATGGAGAAGAGAACGGTGTTTCTTTCGATGCTACGATGCTAGCTCTTTGATATCGTATCGTTTAACTCTGTAGCCACAAGTTACATCATAATATATAAAAATTGGATTAGATTGAATAATTATGTAAATCGGGTTGGTCACTAATATGCTCATATCCAATAAATTATAGCGTAAAGAATTGGTAAAAAATAATTAACAAACATGAAAAATTGACCTAAACTAAGCAATTTTGAGCTTAATGAAACTTGGTAGAGTCTCTTGTTCATAAATTAAAATCGAACTATTGTTTTTGAGCTTCCCGTGACAACCTTTTATAACGTTTTTCTCATTATCACTGGAGAAATAAATTTTATTAAATTTGATATTTGGACTAAATGGGCCTGACAAGTCGACTCAAGGGGTCAACTCATTGCTCCAAATGGGAGTTCAAATTGTAAAACACAAAATCACAAAGGTCAAACTGGGAAGAAGAATTTGTAGACCAAAAGTGAGGAAAAGGACAGTTTGACACTGATTGACAATATTAATGAAGCAACTAATGAATTGAAAGTTCATATCGTTAATCCTATCACTGCAATTTTCACCTGCTGTTTATTTATTTATTTATTTTAAGATAAAATGCTGATTGCATTTGTATTATACTTAAATCGAGGTATAATTAATATAATAAGTAACTTGATCATTTATAATAATATATATAACTTTATATAACTTTAGTGTCTAAAGTTATTTTTAGGATTGATAAAATGTAAAATTAAATTATAATTCATTTTATATTTATATTTGTATTTCATAAAATTTGGGATAACTAAAATGCATTTCCAGTATACTTTGATGGATTTTTTTTTTAATTATTTAAACAACATCAGCATTGCCATAAGTAGCTTGTCAATCATATATCATATATACAAATAACAACATGAAGTGCTTGTGCTGACAACAAACTTTCTTCTGCATGATTTGTGCCAAAATCTATATCATTGCTTAAAGTCGTACATTTCGGTAGTGTTATTTAAACAAGACCAATATGATAAAGTAATAAAATAATGAACCGATATTTAATTTTGAATATATATATATATAGAGAGAGAGAGAGAGAGAGAGAGTCATAATACCTTTAGAAAGAAAGAAGAAGAAGGGAGGAAGGGACACGGAATTAGAAACTAGGAGAAGTTGTTAGATGTGGTATAATTTAATATTAAAAAATTTTGAAATTAAATTTTTTTATATTATATATATATATATATATATATATATAAAACATTTGCGTTTTGGTATACTTAAAAGGAGAAGAGGACATGTGGGTTCCGGGTAGCTGCGATCGTCCATAAAGAGTTCCATACGGAGAGAACTACTTTCTATTTGGGCTTTTCATCAGTGATAGCGACTTAAAGTTTTTGGACTGTACTGCTCAACGCTAGTGGGTGTGGGCCCAATTGTAGGCCCACTGTGTCTCTCTTCCTATAAAGCAGAAAACGACACCGACCTCCCTCTCTCTCTCTACACTTTGTTTTTTAAAATTTCTTCTCTGTACAAAATCAACGTCGGCCCCACATTGTAATTATTTCCCCTACTTTCCCCTTTTTTTAATATAATACATTGCATTTGAAACATGTTATTTCTACGTCATCCACACGTCAATCTTGACGTCGCAAAATCTTCTTTACTAATTCCCGACCCGACCCGTTATTTAGATCGGGTACCCAGTGGAATGTTACTGTTTCACTTTTTTGGATTTATTGATAAGAATGATAGTATTCAGTACCAAAAAAAAAAAAAAAAAGACAGAAATAGTAGTATGTACGTCTAACATGTGATGGTTGTCAGTTAATACTTTGGATGAGTAATGCTAAATATTGTTAGTGCCGATCATTCTTTCTCCGTTAAGGAGATAGGAGTCTGTTTGATTTGATTACCAACTGATGAAGTTTAATTATATCCCATCCCAACTAACGCCTGTTTGGTTAGGGAAAAAGAATAACATTTTATTTATTTATTTTTTTAAATGTTTATTATATTTTTATAATAATTATTATTTATTTTATCACTTTTTATAAATATAGATACAATAATCATTTTTTATTTTTAAAATTATTTTTATATTTTTTATTTCATTCAATTCCATTTTATATATTAAACAAAGTTTAAAACTCATTTAGTACATGAAAAATTAAGAATAAAAATAAAAATAAAAAGTAAAAAGATAATTTTTTTGTCTTATTTTAAAATAAATATTTATCAAGATAAATACTATTAAATATTAATTACACAGGAGTAATTGATATTTTACAAATTTTTTCCTTTTCTTTTCTTTTCCAACCTAACTATCAAACGGGTTCTTCTTATCTAACTCACATTTTAGATTACTGACAAAGATTTTACTATGGACGCAGGATTGCAAAATTCTGGGGAGAGACTTTCGCATTATTATAGCAAAGTTCATATCTTCACAAATCTATGTGTTAAAGATTCAGCACGAGATGCGTAAATGATCTAGCTAGTTATAATATCCTACTATAATGTATACGTTATTATTTTTTATATTTTTTATTTAGTGTAGTCTTTTATCAAAGTATCAAAAAAAAAATGGCATCAGTTGTTTTTGAGGAAAGTATTATTTTTTACATTAGGACTTAATTATAAGTTTACTATATAAATTTTAAAACATAGTACAATATTTTTCTAAACTTAAAATGCAACAAAACATGAACCAAATACCAAATATTGTTTATAAAAGAGTATTTTATTATTCCATAAAGTTTATATGTTAATTTTTTTTTAATTAAGTCTTGATTCAAAGGAATAAAATAAATATCTCCCTTTTTATTCTTTAATTTGAAATGAGTTGAATGGGGAGAATTTGATTGAAGTGAGTTTGATGTCTATGATTTAGATCATTAAAATGTACGTGTTAATTTATTTCTTTAAAAAATGTATTGTAAAATTACTTTTAAGTCCTAAGATTTTCCTTTTTATTTTTAAACATATAACTTAACTAAAGATAGTAAAAATAAAAGTATCCAAACACATTCAATATATATATATATATATATATATCTTTGAAGACTCAAGGGTCGTATAATAATCCTAGAGCGAATGAAAATTTAGATGATGATTAGCACCTTGGAGGTACGCATGAGAATCTCACCAAACGTGTCATTATTGCCACTGAGCTTTGCAATTTTGGAATATATATAAATGTGTGTTTGTTGGGGGTTGAGAACTTTGAGAGCCATTTCAGAGACCGAGCCACCACTCCATACTCATACTCATCCCACTTTCACGTTCCTTTTTCTTCTTATGTTATTTAAATTTATTATTTCAAGCTCATCATTTCAACCAAACCCGCCTATAATACAAAACGCCTTTCTTTAGTATTCAAATGCTTAATTTTGGGTCAAGTTATCATCACAAGTGTTTACCATTATGTATCTTTAATCAAAGCATAGATACTGGCTAGATGGAATTAAAGGGGCTGTATAGTTGCTTGGTGCTTACCCATCTTAATTTCCAAGCAAAAACCCCCCCTTATATGCTAAATTCAATGAACTTGACAAAATCCGATCTTCAATTTATTAAGTCATTTCTTTGGGTCACGGATTGTTGTTTTGACTTTGCTCTAACATTCCATGTCATAACCTAATGATGACTCTCGTTGGCTTACGAAAGGGCTTCTAATCCCTTTTATTAGTCTATCCCTACTTATATTATCCTATTTAGCCCATTAATCAACTTTCTATTAGTGTACTAACCTTCTCCACTGGTATTTACTATTTTTGGTTGATACGTACATCTATTTTTACTAGTCAACTCCTTTATATTAGGAAAAAAAGGACATGTCTATTTACATAATTGCTAAATTATATGCATTTTATCTTGGATGATTTTGTATAGAACTTAATTTCTTAAGAATTTAAGCTTTTTACTATTAGTATATTTTGAAAATTTTATATTAACTTGTTTAATGTGTAATTTAATTAATAGATAAGTAAGACAAACATATCTATATATATGCATCTAGCAATGATGAGACTCAACTTTCATCTTTTATCTTCTTTTTAGGAGGGATTTTTTACATCCTTTTTGCATTGTATGTTTGTGAAAGAGTGACCTTAATGATTGGTAAAAGTTGAAACTTCATGTTTTCACTTCACTGATCTTGTCCAACCTGACTTTTTGACATTTCTAATTGTAATATAAATGTTGAAAGAGGTAATTGGAAGTCCATTTATTGTAACTTTAATTCAACTGCATTTTCGTCACTTGGTTAGTTGTTTTTTCTTAGTTTAAGTATGTTAGTGTTTATTTTATTCCATTAAAAACATGCCATCACTTTTTAATTTAACATTCATGATTTAATTTAATAATCTGTTACTTTCTTCTTTTAAAAACACAAATTTTTTTAGAAATTTTTTTTATACATTTCATTATATTATTGTTATTATTATTTTTAATTAAAATATGACAATTGTATAATTTTTTAATAATAATATGATAAGTATATAGTTTAATTGTAAAATTATATACTTGTTTGTAAAAATTAATACTTATTATATTATTATCAAAAAATTATATATTTATTATATTTTAATTGAAATTTTAATAATTAAAATATAAAAAACAACATTTAAATTTTTTTTGTGGGTATACCATACTTGGATTTGCAAACAACCTGTATATATTTTTGGGTCATAGGCCCAAACCAACAAGTGCTCTTTAGGCCCTTAGCGCTGATAACTATTATTGTTGCTTCAGTCTAAGCCCATAAAAAGTAGGCTAAGTTGGTCCATTAAGTTACTGGCCCTTTAGTTTCTTCTTGCCTTTTTAATGTGCATGTTCGGATCGACCGTCCACAACAGGTCGGACTAGAACCAAATCCGGGTCATCGTTCTGCCGGATCCTGATACTGCCCAACGTGAACCCTTCTTCAAAGTTTGAGAGCGGTCAAGGTCGAAGTAGAAACTTGAAACCCTTATTCAGAGCATAGTCAAACACAAAGGAAGAAATTGAAACCTTGCTGTGTTATTTTTGATTAGTTCTCTATCCTCGAATCATCTTTATGTTTATATTTCATGCATTAGATTGCGAAAGATGGCAATGATACAAGCAAGAACTTGGCTTTCCAGAAGCTTCTCTTCTCTTTCTTCTAATCCTTTGCGGATCTGTGTTGTTGGAAGTGGTCCTGCTGGTTTCTACACTGCTGAGAAGGTAAGTCTATGGTATCCTCTTATTTAGAAGCCCCAAGTACCAACACATCAATTTTCCTCTCCTAAAATTTGCTAATTAGTGGTATGGTTAATTGCATTTTTAGATGTTGAAGGCGCATCAAGAAGCACAAGTTGATATCATCGACAGGTTGCCGACGCCTTTCGGGTTAGTCCGGTCTGGTGTTGCACCTGATCACCCGGAAACAAAGGTCAATTTCTGCAGCACTCCTCCGAAAATTGATAAACTTCGAAGTTTAATAATATCAGTGTGCATGACAGTTTTCTGGGTGTTTATATGATTGAAGTCGGCTAATTTAATTCTACATAAATAACTAGAGGCTGCATTTGCTCAGCTAGGGGAAAAAGGACGTGGAGTAATTGTTGCTCTTCAGATACCCCGAAGTTCTGGAGAAAATGAAACGCTCGAGTTTTTTTCCTTTTTTTTTTCACCCTAGTAATCTTTTTCTCTGGTGTAAAGAACTATCTTAATTGAGCTTAGTTTACCAGAAAACTTGCAACAGATTGTCATCAACCAGTTTTCACGGGTAGCGCAACATGAAAGATGCTCATTATTTGGAAATGTAACCCTTGGATCTAGCATTTCTCTATCTGAGTTACGTGAGCTGTATCATGTGGTGAGATTCTAGTTCTATATGTACTCTGTATACGGTGACAATTTTTTTTTTAATGTTACTTATTTATTGGCTGTACCTTTTTCTCAGTCTTCATTTTATGCATTTGAGCAGGTTGTGCTCGCATATGGTGCTGAAAGTGACAGAAGCCTTGGAATTCCTGGAGAAGTATGCTTCAATTGTTTATTTACTTTTTCCTGAATAGTAATGCTCTGGTAGAATCTTCTGTGTTTCATTAGAATTGCCTTAGAAGTGATGGCTTAATGGTTATTTGTCACGGGATAGTTATGCGTTAGCTATTAGTTTTACACTTTGAGTTACTGTTGCTTATGTTCCTTATTTATTTTCTTCTCAGAATTTGAAGGGGATACACTCTGCCAGAGAATTTGTTTGGTGGTATAATGGGCACCCAGATGCAAGGAATCTTTACCCGGACTTGAAAAGCACCGATACAGCTGTAATTCTTGGTCAGGTAGTGATGTAGAACCAGAAGCAAAGAATAGAGGAAAAGGGGAAGGAAGGAAAAGAAGAAGGAGGAGGGAGATGTAGAGGAAAAAAAGTGGTGGGGATGTGGAGAGAAATAAAGAGGGGAAGGAGAAGAAGGAAGGGGGAAGAAATGACTAACACTAGCCAAGGGAATTTTATTAATAATCAATCATAAGGCTACCCTACCCCTAATTACTAAGGGCCCCAAGAGATAACTCCTATGAGATAAATTAATAAAAAAAAAAAAGAAAGATAGTTAACAAAACAATAATATAAGCCTTAATTTACAGAAAATTGATAATATTTCTTATAATATTCTCTTCCCATTTTCCATTCACCATTAGGTAGTCTTACCTTATGGATTAGTGCAGTGCCTAAATCTTAGAATGTTTTTGTTGAGCAGTCAGTGTAAATTTTTTTTTTCTTTTTATAATCACCTATAATAAAAGACCAAGAACATACTTTTTGACAGGAGTTTTTAGAAGATATAGTTATAGTTTTTAAAATGGATTTGAGGCTTTTTAGGTAAATGATCTTCTCATTTAATTTCAGGGGAATGTTGCTCTTGATGTTGCGCGTATTCTTTTACGACCTACAACAGAGTTAGTGACAACTGATATTGCTAGTCATGCTTTGGCTGCTTTAGAGGAGAGTTCTATCAGGTTTTTAGTTACATAATTTGAAGATGCCTGATAATGTTGTTTCTTTTACATGATGTTGTTTATATGTAATATGAGGATTATTGCAGGAAGGTTTATTTGGTTGGAAGACGTGGTCCTGCCCAAGCAGCTTGTACTGCTAAAGAACTACGTGAAGTTCTTGGTAACTTCTGCATCTTCTTTTATATATCAATTTCAAATGAATTATTCATTTTTCTTATACATATTTGTTTGATATTTTGATTTGGATGTTGTTCTGGGGAACTGTTTCCAGAGGGGCACATTTGGACCATTTAATTTACACCATAATGCTATTATTTATTAAACTTATAAATCTCCTTTATAAACTATTTCTCCTGAATTGCCTGCTGCTTAGTGATGACGTTATCAGTCAAGCCTCTAATTCTCCTTTGATTTCCATGGTCTCAGTCTCTGTACCAGTTCCTTTCCAATATTAGTGCCTTTTACTTTGCATATATATATATATATTTTAATTATATCATAAGTCATTGGTTTTAATTTTAAAACATTTCAGACCTTAAAGATTAGGTTGAACTGAAAATGGACGACCCTGATCATGTTTCTTGGCCCACCATTGGTTTTTCATCCAAATGTTTACTGGTGCTAATTTCGTATCAGTTTATTATTTGTCATGAACTATGTTGCACAGGTATGGGGATATGGTAATTTTTTTAAAGTATAGGGTATGTGTATGGCATATATATTATATAAATAAAGCATATTTTATGATATATGACAATTTTTACATCATAAAAAATAGATAATGAATCTTCTATGATATATAATCAATCAAAATAGTTATCCAAGTTTTCTAGAAGCAGAATCCGTTGCAGTACTCCTCCAGTTCTTGTTGGAGAGACAGAGAGAGGAGTAGGACCCTCTCAAGTCCTCTCTTTATCTCTCTCTTACACAGGACCCTTGCAGCACTGCAGGGAATCCTGTTTCAGTTTTGTAATATGACCTCAAAGTTCATATTACTTTATTAAAAGTAACATTTATAACGTTTAATTTCAGAACTTGAAGTTCAGACTCAGTTTGTAGAAACACCTACAATTTATCCAATATATATCCAAAGTAAACTTATAAAAAATAAAATTAAAATAAAAAGAAGAAAATACTACATGATACTTGTTTGGGAGTACCTAAAAGTGCCAAAAAAGTATGGGCACCAGGAACATACTTGGTATGGGCATGGCTTAAATCTTGAAGCACTTGTGCTTCATAGGTAATGAATTATAGGTTTTAAACCATTTCAGTCTCTTGCATACATGAAACTAACCGAAGCTTTGGCATATTTTTACAGGCATTCATAATCTTGATATTAAAATTCAGGAAACTGATCTACTCTTAACTCCAGCAGATGAGGTATAGGATGCTTCTAATTTTGATTCCTTCATTACTATTAAATAAATAAAAAATAAAAGTAAAAAGTTGGGATACCTTGTCCCTTCTATATTTGTCAATAAGAGAATTCCACAAATAGTTTCTCCTTTCTAATTGGTGATAATTTTCTTTAAATTTGTTTCCTTGTTAGTTTTCTCTACTTAAGTATTTTATCTTTCGTATTCTTTTTACCTGAATTCCTTTTCATTGGTGTTATCTGTGCCTTGATGCTGTCACTTTGCAAAGGAAGAGTTAAAGTGTAACCGAATACAGAGAAGAGTTTATGAATTGCTATCTAAGGCAGCCACTTCAAAGCCTGCACATGCTGGTCTGAATCAACGCGAACTCCATTTTGTCTTTTTCCGGAAGCCAAATAGTTTTCAAGAGTCAAAAGATAGAATTGGCTATGTTTCAAGCGTGCACTTTGAGAAGACAGTTCTTCAAGGTAATTTTTATATTGTCCATATTTATATTGTAACTTGTAATTGTGAACTTTATATCATTAGCACTGCATCAATGGAGTATTATATGATCAATAAACATAATTCGGCTTAGTTTCTTTTAGCAATAAAAAAAATTATCTTGTTAAACAGATGGTGGATATATACACACCTGGAATTTCTCAAATTGCTGGTAAAATATCAACTATTCTTGAATCTCTGATGAACACTAAAGAACATGAGTCCACAATAATCTTTTCTTCTGCTAAGAACTACTTTAGTTAGTTGACTTCATTTTGCAGGTGTTGGCCCAGGAAAACAAGTTGCCATTGGTACTGGACAATTTGAAGATACAAAATGCGGGTATTATTTTATACCCAGGAAACCATATAAAATTTACGAGCACTCCTTGTGTATAAAAATTGTTGCCACAACTTAGCATGAAAACTATCGCATGATATCTTTGAAATTAAAAGTTCCAAAGGGTGCATTAATTCATATCTTCTCAAGAGGAAAGAGATTGAGATGGAATTGTATAAATGAATGATTGCAGCCTCCCTCAAAAGATATTTATTCCTATTGTGATGTTACAAAATGTTGGGATTCAATGTGAGTCCATTGTAATATGTTGGCATTTTGTAGGTTGGTACTTAAGAGCATTGGTTACAAATCAATACCAGTTGATGGCTTACCCTTTGATAATCAGAAAGGTGAACAAATAATGGACTCACTTTTCATACTTTTTGTGTTAATTTCTTATTTCATATTTTACTGTGGATTATCTCAAGGTTCCTTCCAAAATATGAAATTTTGGGAAAATTGTATGTGGAGATCAATAACAAATTTGAAAATGAGTTCCCCCCCCCCCCCCCCACAAAAAAAAAAAAAAAGGTTCTTTTGGTATTATCTGGAGAATTAGAAGGAAAAAACAGTGACAAAATTTTGTTATTGTTACTGATCAAGTTTATTTTTCTTAAAGTTGTCTGCACTGACTTTTCTTGTTTTCACTGGTTCTGGAGACAATGATGTAAATTAGTTATGACATATTTTGTACAATGCTATTATTTGATCAACTGTGGTCTATATCCTGATATGTCAGTTGATTAGAAGTTTTCTGAGTGATAGCAGAGTGGTGCTTGGATGGCCTAGCTCTTAATCCCTATAAACAAAAATCATAGATACTGCAGCTCTAGTATTTTCAGCCACTGCAAGAATGTATGTTAAGAGTTTCTACGAAATTATGAAAAGGTTACTTTTACCCTGTAGGGTACCCAGAGTAAAGGTTATAAGTGTCTTTTGCAGTCATAGACTCATTATTAATATGAACAGACTTTGAGGGTTCAGTGTAATATATACTGTCATTAAGTTTTTCAAATAGTTGCTAAGCCCTTCCTTTCCCCCTGGCTTTTGCTCTCCTTCTCTACTCATTCATATACGTAGTTGCTAATTTTCAGGTATAGTTCCAAATAGTAGAGGTCGAGTGCTGAGTGATACTTCAGGGGATCCTACATTACTTGAGGAGGGCTTGTATGTATGCGGTTGGCTGAAGAGAGGGCCAACTGGGATTATTGCCACAAACCTATATTGTGCTGAAGAAACTGTAAGTGCCTCTTGCTTTTATATTCATGCTATTCTTAGGAAAGTTGAACTGACAGTAGTATAGATGATAACAAGACCTGCCATACTAAAACTTCTTAGTACCTTGGGCGTTTGTAAACATGACAATTTTGCTTGAGAAGTCTTAAAGATGTGTCTGAAATAATTGGACCCAAGAGGCTATCAAGCAGAGGGGGACTGTAAGGGCATAATAGTTCTGTCTGAAGCATGTTACTTTTCTTTCCTATGAATGCGACTGATTAGCAGCTTTGTATTTTGGATGACAATTGATATGACAGGTTTCGAGCATATCAGAAGACCTTAACAAGGGAGTTTTGGTATCATCATCGACATCGCCAAAATCAGGCAGAGATGGTCTTCTCCAGCTTCTATATGATAGAAATGTCAGAATAGTTTCATTCAGTGATTGGGAAAAGATAGACTCTGAAGAAAGGAGGCTTGGAAGTACAATAAACAAACCGAGGGAAAAGCTAGCCGCCTGGGAAGAACTACAGAGAACCGCCTTAGGATGAATCAATTCTTCCACATGATACTTCATGATTAGCTTGGTGTCTTATACTCTTTCCTACAAGAACAGAAAATAATTGAAAGGAGATTCTCAAAATTTAGATTAGTATATTCGTTCTCTTCATCTGTAATGCTGTTGAGCAATGACAATTGTCAAAGTCGCATGCTTTGAGAGTTTAGCTACACAGCAGCAGAGGCCAGCGGCCCAAACAAGAAGCCGCCAAGAGAACTATAGCCACATCCAAGATTCACTTATTTATTTGCTGAGTTGTAAGGCAAATATGAGCTCCACTGTTTCCCTCATGCTGCCTTCAAAGTGCGAAACTAATTTATGGGGGCAAAATATTAATTATAGTTTTCCCAACCCCAGGTTTTTTTATTTGCTTTTATAAATATTAGTTATCAAGATTATAATGTTATTTCGTGAGACCTTCTGATTTGGGTTTCAGAAGGTGTGTCTTCCAAATGTTGACAAATGTCTCATGCTTCCGTCATAAGAACTGCTACTAAGGGGATTCTCGAGCTATGAACACATCGAAGAAGAAAGAAAGCTTAATTTAGATATTTTTCAGGAAACCATGACAATAAAGTGGCTGTCTATGTTGACTGGTTGACGTAAAGGAGGGGGCCGTATATTCTGTTGATGGAATGAAATAGAGTACATATGTTATGAACCATTCGAGAAATAAGCGGACATCTCAAGTCCTCTTATACATGGCTTTGAAAACCACGTTGACCCTTTCCATTCAGACCTTTCTAGTGTTTCACTTTGTCTGTTTGGTAGGTATTTGGGTTGTAGTATAACTAAATTTTTGAGTTCAAAAACAACCTTCTCCAAGTTGGGAAGAAATTTGGTAAGATATAAATTTTCCATGAGCCAATCATCATTAGGAGGAAACATCTTAGGGACTTCTTATCGTGGACTACTTATTTCAAGTCAACTGTTACTGTGGAGGTTTCTCTTAATAATCAGCCCATAAATATAGTAGACGTGCCGATTCTGTGTCATAAGAAATATGCCATTTCCTCGGGTGTGGAATATGCACTGTTTTTGAACGCCAGAGTTGATGACTTGTTCCTGTCAAAGCTCCCGTTCCAGTTGAGACTATTCTTCTTAAACAGGCATTGCAGATGACAAATCAATATATTTCCTACTTCTTACTCTTTCACTCCTTACGGCACTCATTAATTTTTATGCTTGTTGAACTTCAGCAATTTTTAAATGAAAGAATTATTCGTTCCACTTTTAGCTCGAGTTTCACTCTTTGCATTGCTTGATCATATTGCATAGATAGCATTTTAGTGTGATTATTATGCTACGAGTCATAGCTTCATAATTATATGTAAGCATATTAGTCATCCACAATGTCAAATCCCACCATGCAGTTGCCAAAGCTTCTATCTTCAAGTGACTACTCAAGTCCTCCACCGCAGAAAACTTTGTGGTTTTCACTCCATGAAAACTTGCAATTTTGGTAACTCTTAGGGCTCCCGTTGTCACATCAGCATGTCATTCACTGCATGCGTCTGAATTATTCTTTTTGTAATCTTTAACCAAATGATTGCTAAATATCGTTGGTGATAAAAATGACTTCCTCTTTGGGAAAAAGAATTGTAAATGTCCTCTTCATGGTATATATATTGGGAAATATTCTGGTAGCAATTGGTCAAAATTAAGCCATCTGCCATTCAGTTCCCTAGGGAAAATGGCATTTCATTGTTCTAGCTAATAAGAAGTCAATGATACAGGAAAAAAATGAAACAATTCATCTGTTCATTTACATATAAGACTTTTAGAAGGTCTATTACGGAGTACAAGAAGAAATATTTTTTTTGGTTAAACAATTAGGATATTTTTAGACTTTGTTTGAGTAATTTCTTTTTCAAACAATGTTAAGAATGTATTTCTTTAAATATGTATTTAAGATTTTATTTTTAAAATATTTTTAAAAGAATCAAACTCATATCAGAATAAAAAGATATTATCTCTTCTTACCAATTGAACTCGTTTCTCAATATAAAAAAAATACTTTTTAATCAATTTATGTAATATATTTTCTTATATTAAGTTACAAATCTTTTATAGGGCCATTATTCATGGAAGCAAAATTTCTTCTCCAAGTTCATCATCCATATTGGATAAAGTTCAGAATTAAGAAAATACTGAAGTTCAGAATTAGGATAATTGCATTCAGTCCATAGAGTTATCAATTATGTAGCAAAAGTAGCATATGCTTCAGGTGCTTCCTCTTGTATATCTTGGTTTCAAAAATTTAGTAAACAGTTAAAGTTATGATTGTCACATGTCTATGCGTCCGAAGTCTGAACTAGAGCGTTGGTAAAAGCTGTGTCTCTGCAATATATAAGTGGATCCTGATCAGATTACCAGTGCCTACAACTTTGTCTGGTATGAGTATGGTACCATATTACCATGGTACACTGCATTGGCCAATAAACAAAGCAAAATTATTGGAATCAAAAGTAACCGAATACATAAACGAAGAAAGCAATCTCAATTTAGTTTTTGTATATCATGTAATTGTTATACTAAGGACCTTGCTATTTCTCTGTACAAGGTAGAGGATGCTTGTTATGCTTGCATATATAATATTAGTCACTGTTACTGAAAGAAATGAAAAGCATCTTGTTATTTGGTGGCAGGTACGTACAATTAGAATTATTGTGGTGATCCATAAGTTTGAAGTTAAATCATCGTACATGCAGGCCCCCTTAAGCGCCAATAATTCATGTTTGATGCAATGCAAGTTGGAATACATTAAAACCTGCAGGCTTTTTTATTTTTGCAGTATCCCACTACATATATCTGCTTGATGACAAGTTTGAATCCTTTCCTTTCCTTATAAAAGTTGATGAGACTCTCTACTGTGGTAAAAGCTACCACTGAGCACAAACAAGACCTGGGTTGCACTGAATGCATATCTTTAAATCTTCCTTGTGAGACCTTTTGGTCATGAAATAATGATGTCAGAATGAAATTAAGACCCTTCTAGGCTTGATTGTTTCCTCAGAGACTTCGTCTTCCACATCTGTCTCTTGCCTAAGAACCATTACCAAAACGAATGATCTAAACCAAAGCAAGTACCCAACCGCCAGTGATCATATATGCACACGAAAATTCTAAGGTAAATTTGACGTATATAAAATTTAAATAGATCAAGTCAATCTAAAAGTACATTTACAATTCTACATTTGCCAGACAATTATGGCTATTGCTCTCGTAGTGGTCCCTTTGTGTATTACGTAGGATTCTTTTAATAGTATTTAATATGAGATGTCACTCGGCTAAGAATATGATTTCTGATTCAGAACACTGCTACTCCCTTGAAAGAAAAAACAAACCAAAGACCTATGCAAATAAAAAGTAAGGATGTGATCTTTGATTGACAACATTGGAGAGGAATGATGGTTCGCTGTACCTACCTTAAGTGTAATTAAGCTTGATTATCATTACTCGAGCGAGATAGTTCATCTATTGACTTGAATTTAAGTATCATAAAGTTGAACTAGTATTGTAATTTTTGAAAGCTATGCATGTAAAATGGTCATTATTGTTGTTGTGAATGAAGGAGGAGCAGGTCGAGGAAGCAAATGAAATGGTAGGTCCAAGCAAGGTTGTGTGATGAAGGTGTGTCAGATGTGCAGAGTGTGGCATTATTCAAACAGGACTATGATAAACCATTTACGACTAGAAAATGAAAAGGAGGAACTCCACTTGATGTTTAATCAATATCCGAAATGGGGTCATGAGAGTGCTGTCTTGAAGATTCATGCTGTCTCCTTCCTCTTACCACAAAGTCTTTGGTTTGATTATGACTCCCATTTCACATGTTCCAGTAGGACATTCATGATTGAAATCTCTGTTTGGTACTCCTAGTTTTGTTTGAACCAGATTTAAATGAATTTTTATTTTAACAACAAACACTTAAAAAAATTATATCTAAATTTTATCCAACTATCTTCACTTTTTATTTGAGGTTGCTCTCCAGCTTGGCTCTATACAGCCTTTTGTACTTGTGACAAATTAAATACACAGAAGGCCGGTGTAACTCTCAAGATGAAAATAGAAGTACGTGTAATTTTTGACTAATTTGGTCATGGGAAGAAAAAGTAATATTTACTATATTTTTGTAATTATTATTTAATGATTTTTATTATTTTTTATTTTTTAAAATAAAAACAGAAAAAATATTTTTTATTCATTTTATTTATTTTTTCCTAATTTTATTTTTATACTTAATTTTTTTGTATATCAAATGACTCCTTGGCAAATTTCATAAGATGATCACTGCAGTTAATTACTCAAACAGTAAAAAGATTTAAACTGCATAAAATATCCAGCAGTGAGTGATGGGAAAAAGAGCTATCAAAACGTCAAAAACCTTATAATTACTCTCTTTAATCATTTTCTTTTGTCCCCAGAAGTCTTAATGCGTGAGACTTTGCCAATTAGGCCCTGTTTGCGAACACCAAGTTGTTGTGGAGGTTAAACCTTTCAATATTTCTTAAAATCTAACTATTACGCTTTTAAAATTGAAAATCATCTGTTAAACTTTAATATTTACTTTTCTAATTTTAGGTGGCGTTCCATACATTATTATTTTACATTCTATAATATTTTAGATACTCTAATATTAGTTATTTAGAATGTTTATATTTGATATGACATTTAAAAATTGTCATTAAAAAAGGTACAAATAGTATGTTATAAAAGCTAACAAAGATAAAAATGATGTAATGTGAGGTTTTCATAATTTTTGAATGGCTATAAGATGTCGCCTAAAATAATATACTCCGATGACATTTTGATATTTTGAAAAATATCTATATTACCTTAAATATTAATCTACTAAATACAAATATTTTGAATGTTAACTCACGTTTAAAATGTTAATGATGTAACAAACATTTCCTTATAGAGTAAAAAGGTGAAGAATTGGAGCTTTTTGAAGTCCAAACTTTTTATTATTGAATTTTTTTCAAGAGTCCTAGATATTAGTAATAGATTATTTTACACAAATCTCAAAAGGAAAAAGAGGTTTCAAGAGTAAAAAAGCTTGAGCAGCCTATATCATTAGGTTTGCATGTTATTTAAGATTGGTGTTAATGGTATGGGAGATTTGAAAGTATGGTTGGATTGGAACAAGGCATAGGAGGCAAATAAGAGAATGGGAGGGAAAAGGCAAAAGGTGGTGATGATGGGGGAGTCCAATATTCCATGTACAAATGGATGCAGATGCTTAGAGCGTTGAGGGAAAAAGATTAAGATCCTTATTAAGTGCGGAGGTTAAAAGCTGAGACTTATCTTATTATCCATCTAGCATGGTGGAGTCACTGTACCAAAAGTACATACCGCAATGGACCCACAATTGTCGCTCCCATCAAACTCATACTTGAGTTGGATTTCACTCCCATATTTGAGCTTTCCCCAGAACTAAATATGACCCCTTTTTATGGATGGTTATTCGCTACCTAGTATGCAAAATGAAAAGAATAAATAATAATAATTTTATGAATATAAAATAAATTTAATTCCTATATTTTAATAATTTAATAAAAAATAATAAATATTATTAAATAATAGTTTTATGAACATAATAAACATCAAACATAATTTTGGAGAGAAAATTCCTCTCTTCCTTACAACCAAACGTATCCTAACTTTTGTAATAAGACTCATATGACGCTCCACTAGCTCTCTACGTTTCTTTTTCTTGCAGCTGGTTTTATAGATAATAAATTGATTATACATTGTTATTAATGAGTCAAATTGTACAAGACAGGATTTTTTTATTTATTTCAAATTCTTAACAATATTGACTAACTAATATATGGGAAAATAATCCATTCCGTTAAACGAGGGTCTAATAAACAAATGCAAAAGTAGAGGAAGATTCACATTAAAATTTTGTTTTTTAATTTTTATATGAAAAATTGATTAATGTCCCGGAAATAATTTGCATTTAGTAGTAATTATTATTTAAGGCGTAGTTAATCTTTTGTGATCTCTCTCTCACGGCGAGCTCTTTTAGCATATGGTGTATGCAATTTTCTGAGAAAATCCAAACAAATCAGTAATCAGAAAGAACCAAACAAGGCTTCCGGTACAAACATCGGTTTCAGAGTTAGTTCCCTTTCAAGGCAGAAAGGATTTCTTTTCAATTTCTCAAATTGTAGCCCTTTTCTTCTTTCTTCCTCTCCAACTCATATTGTCTTTTTTTTTTCAATTTTTTTTTCCGAGAATCCAAACAGCAAATAAGCCAAGAAAATCTTCGGCATTTTCTTAGCGTCAGTGATTTATGGTCAGCTTGAAAATCCGAGAATATTTGGCCTTTTGAGAGACTCTGTTCATTTCATCGTGTTTTGCGATTCCCCGCACGTCCTTCTTTTCCTGGCCCAATTGCTCCGTTCCCTTTCGCGAAACGCTTCCTCCGGCGCATCTTAATATTCAGCTCAAATTAGCACATTCTAATATGCACCTTTGATACATAGATATATATATATATATATATATATATATATATATTTAATGAAATTGAAAAGAGGATGAGGATATAAATAAGATAAAATAATTATATTTGATATAATATAAAAAATAAAAAATCATATTATATTTATATATTTAATTAAATAAAAGTATTATTATAATAAAAAAGAATAATATAAATACTTTTATTTAAAAATAATAAAAAGGGACAAATATTATTATTAAATAATAATAGTAATAACAATAAGAGAGTGAAAAATTTTACATAAAATTTTATCCTAATTTTCCTTTATTCCAATAGCATTCGAAGGAAAATATGTCCTTTCATTTCATTTCTTGCAATGATAATAGCTATGGAATGTCAATTCAGATGGATTTCATTTTCTTTTCTTTTTCTGAGATATACCAAATGAACAATTAGTATTATTTTTTTATAATTACAATTTTTTATTCTCATAATTAAAATTTCTAGTCATTTGAGCATTTAAAATAATTTTTAAAATTTAATATTCTTTACAATAAATATTTTACCTCATAGTTTTAAAGTATATTTTTTCTTAATTAATAATAGAGTCCATAGATTATTAAAATGTCTGTAAGTTTGTCATTTTATTTATTTCAAATTAAACAATATATTAAATTTAACACTAAATAAAAAATATTTTTATATAATAAATGAAATTGAAGTTAACATAATATTATATTTGAGAGCTTAAAATTTAAATAGGATGGAATGTAACAAAAGTATTATAAATATTTTAATGATTGAAAAATTAAATTAAAGAAAAATAACATGCTAGGGAGCAAAGTTGAGTTGTTCTCTTAAAAAATAAATATAAAAAAATTTTGTTTTCAAATAAAAAAGAAATAAATAAAGATAATATAATCCTACCAAGACAAAAAAAAAAAAAAGGAAAGATAATATAAGGAAAGTTTGGCTTTTTGACATTCGTACTTAAAAAGTAAAAATGTTTGACTCAAACCCTCTGTTGCAAAAACCAATTACTGAAACACTTATTTTTTTTTTTGAATAATTAATGGGTCGCGGCATTACAGATGCTGCGACCCATAAATTTTTTTTTTTAATATTTATGAGGGTCGCGGCATTCCAAATGCCGCGACCCTTTTTGACTGGTCACAGGTCTTTTGACCCGTGACCAATCTATAGGTGCAGCAAAAGCTGCAGCTACACGTTGCAGCGCGCAGCGTGTAGCTGCAGCTAACCCCCCCAACACACAAGCACGTCGCCCCTTTCCCTTTTTCCTGCCTCTATATCTCTCCTTCTTCTTCTTCTTCTTCAAATTTCTTACTCCCAAACTCCATCCTTCCTCCCCTCCCGCTTCTCTGCATATTTTACTATCTTCTTATTATCTTCAACCTTTTTTCTTTCAATATTTTTAATTTATTTCATTATCTTTCTTTATCAAGTTTATTCCAGTTTTGCTCCGTACACATATATGTAAGTTCTTTCTCTGATGTCATCTTTGGTTATCTATTATTGTTTGCATATATTATTTTCTTATTTTCTATTTCTCCACTTATTTAGTGTTGTTTTTTTTATTTTTATGTTTACTGAAAAAAAAAAAAAGTAAACTCTGTTTTGTTAGTTAACAAGAAGGAGAACAAAGTTAAAATAAACAAAGGTCTATATTATCAGTTCTAAAAAATTCTTCAATACCTTCAAGTAGAAAAATTAAATTAAAACATAGTGAAAAAATAATATTGGACTCCTATAGGATAATTTTTTGTTTATTATATTATATGAAAAATAGAAGTCTAAACTAATTTTATATAACTTGTAATTAATATTTTAATAATTGTAAATAAATTTAAAATTACATATATTTAGTTTATATTTTTTGTATGTCATATTTTTGTATGTTCAGGGATGGGAGTATTTTGTAATTCAATAGAAGGAAAAGGCTCTATAAACTGTATTACTGATTGGTTAAAAATTTGTTCAAGGGAAAAAGTAAATTTAAAGATAATGTATTATCTTCATATTTAGGCTTTTTGACATTGTTCCCCTAGTTTAAAAAATTAAAAAAACAGACGCTACACTGCAAATACTAGTAACTCATATGCTAAATAATTTTTTTTTTAAAGGAAACGCGGACTATGAGAGTCCACGTCTCCTTTACCAAACGCGGATTCAAGGAGTTCGGGTTCAACTTCCAAGGATTCAAAACAATGTAAGGGAGAGAAAGAAATATTAAGGGGATAATTTTATATGTAATATATATAATATAATATAATATATGTTATATAATAAATATTATATTTTATATTATATGAAATAAATATATTATATTATATTTTTTATAAACTATGATTTTATTAAAAAGATTATATTTTTAATTATATTTAAATCTTTTCAAGTGATTTAAATGAAAAAAATTTTGTCTCATTAAGAATTTTATAAAATAAAATATTATTAATTTCTTATAAATTTTATAAATTATAATTTTATTAAAAAGATTATATTTTTAATTATATTTAAATATTTTCAAGTGATTTAAATGGAAAAAATTTTTGTCTCATTAAGAATTTTATAAAATAAAATATTATTAATTTCTTATAAATTTTGTAAATTATGATTTTATTAAAAAGATTATATTTTTAATTATATTTAAATCTTTTCAAGTGATTTAAATGGAAAATTTTTTTGTCTCATTAAGAATTTTATAAAATAAAATATTATTAATTTCTTTGAATGTTTAAACGATATGTAATTACACAAATTTTTCATATGGATGGTGATACACAGTTTCATGCAATGACGCGGTTTGCTTTTTCACACTCAGTTACTTTCACTACGTCCATGTTATTGAAGTTGAGCCCTCACACCACTTCATGTTAACTCTTTTATTCCACGCAGATTCCCTTTGCTTGTTGGGACCCAATTATCAATTAGGGAACAACAATTAACGTACTCAAATATGTCAAACTCTAGGCAGTCTATTTTGTTTCTTTTATTTTATTAAAAATTGTAAAATACCAATAAGTGTGTCATACAATTTTATCAGTAAATGAGATAATGAATAGCTAATGATATATGATTTGATATATGTATCTAACTAATATTGATAAATGTGTTTCACGTGTCACTACACTTATTCTATGATAGGAATTATAATGAGTGTGAGAAAGGAAATCATATGCGTATATGCAAATGGCAAAATTTATGACAGTGAGGAAGGTGCAACATTTGTCAGTGGTAGACCCAAAATCTTAAGAGTTGACGCAACTGTTACTTTGAATGGATTGAAGAAGGTGGTGGGTGAAAAGTTTCGACTGGGCCCGGATCAATTTGTGATCGAGTTGGTATATAGGTACCCTCACTCACGTAATCCCACAAGGTACTTGGCGTATACTTTGGAAGATGATAACGATGTCCAAACCATGTGGGAAGCCAACCGAAAATTTTCCAATCAATTGGGTGTACTGGATATATATGCACATATATCAACTACTGGCGCAAATTTATTAGAGTTCCAAGTTGAGGTTCATGTACCACAATCCCTTCCGTCGACCGGCCAATTCCAAAGTACCAGTGATTATGTCTCACAATTTGATTCTGGCACGATAGATGTTAGTCATTTTGCTGCTCAGCCTACCCTGGACTTGACATGCCAATCAAGCTCATCACATCAGCCTATTTTCAATGCAAGTCCTCCGTCGTCCCCAAATGAAACATAGGATATTATGGATAACTTTAAAAATGAGGATGAATATAATGCTCCGCCTAATGTCAATGACCATGGAGATGATGATTCTGAGGGCAACGATAATGATGAGGTTGAGGTTACTCCATTAGCTCAATATGTGGACCCAGCATATGCCATGCTTTCACAGATTAGTTCGGATGGCGAAAATTCTACTGAGATCCTTGAGATGACTGAGAACATTGACCTGAATAGTAGTCACGAGTTATGTATTGGTATGCGCTTTTCAGATAAACAGTGTATGCGTCGTGCGGTCAAGATATACTCCATTCATAAGCACCACACTTTTAGAGTGCATTACTCATAAGAGAAATACGAAGAATATCGTTGTCCAGAATATGGTGGTCAATGCACTTGGAGAGTTAGAACAAGTCGAGATGAGAGGGACAGGCATTGGAAAATAACAAGATATAATGGGCCACACACATGCATTTCTCCATCATTATCACAAGATCATCCAAAACTTGACTTTGACATCATCTCATCGCATATTGTGTCGATGGTGGCCGAGAATCCATCAGTGTCAATTAGGCAAATAATTAAAAGAGTGTATAGTATATTTGGCTACACTGTCACATACAAAAAGGCATGGACGACAAAACACCGAGCAATTGGCATTGCATTCGGAAATTGGGAACAATCATATACTTTCTTGCCAAAATGGTTAGCAGCAGTCAACCACTTCATGTCTGGGTCATATTATGAGTTTGTTCATAAGGAATTGCCACAGAATAACTCAGCTGAAGATTTGGTTAAGTTTCATCGCATTTTTTGGACTTTCAAACCGTGCATTGATGCGTTTGATTCCCTAAAACCAATGGTACAAGTCGATGGAACCTTTTTGTATGGAAAATACAAGGGGACTGTACTAATTGCAAGTTCACAGGATGGGGCCAATAAAGTTGTTCCCCTAGCATTTGCAATTGTCGATGGTGAAACACAAGAGTCATGGGCATGGTTTCTTTCTTTACTCCGACACTGAGTTCTGCCAAATAAGTCAGGGATTTGCTTGATTTCTGATAGACATCTAGGACTTTTGGCTGCTGTCTCTAATCCAGAAATTGGATGGCAACCACTGCATGCATATCATGTGTTTTGTTTAAGACACATTGCAAGTAATCTAAATACAATGTTTAGAAATAAGTGGCTGAAGAAAAGGTTTATTAATATCGGTAGGTTTTATTAATTTTTTCCACTGTTTTAGAAATAAAGACTGCATATTGATGGATAACTATCAGTGCAGGTTACTTGCATGAGCGACATTAGGTGGATGAACAATTGACCCAAATACGACAATTCCATGCGGAAGCTGCAAATTGGATCGAGGATATTTCCAAGAGTAAATGGTCTCGTGCCTATGATGTTGAAGGTCGACGTTGGAGCCACATGACTACAAACCTGGCTGAATGTATCAATAGAGTATTGAAGGGAGTCAGGTTCTTACCTATTAGTGGCTTAGTAAAAGCTACTATGTATCGATTAAACAGATACTGGGTGGAGCGTTCACAAACAATCACTGCACAACTTGAGGCTGGTGCTATTTTCTCAGAGGAGCTAATGAAAAAATTATCATCTTTGATACAGAATGCATCTGCCTTAACTGTTCATTGATTTGATAGGCAATCATCAGAGTTTGAGGTTGAGGAACCATACAATCCATCAAGCAAACAATATGGTTGGTCCTGTAAGGTGAGTTTGGCCCGCCGCACATGTGATTGCGGTGAGTTTCAAATTCAAAAGTATCTATGCCAACACGTATTCGCTACATGCGCATCGGTTTCAATCGATCCACTTCAGTACGTGGACTACCTATTTTGACTGGATACCATCATCAATGCATACAAAACGGAGTTCCAACCGATGAGAGGAGAGTTTTATTGGCCACAAACTGTAGGTCCACGGTTAGTACCTGATCCTGCTATGATTCACTAACGGGATAGGCCAAAATCCTCAAGAATTCAGAATAAAATGGATTGGCGTGAGGGGCCGAGAGAACAACAACGATGCAGGTTGTGTCAACAAACGGGTCATAACCGAGCAACCTGCCCATCGCAGCGACTGACTGGAAGTTGATATAATTTAATTTGTCGCATCCTTTACTTGATTGGCATCAGAGCATTGTAAACTTTATGATTATTTTGTGCAATGAACTTCAGTAGCAATATTGTTCAACTTCTTTCAGATTATATTTGAAATATCGTATTCTTCGCAGCTCTTATTCTTATTTCAATTACTTTGCTCCATATAATTGTATGAGAAATAGGATATTGTATGGTGTGACCTAAGAGTAATATTAAATTTTTCAGTGGTTGCACAAAATCCACTAAGCATTCAATAAATTTTTAAAACTCTACGCAGCGTAATAATATTACAAAATTTAGATAATAACTATATGAATTTGACGATAATGTTTTTTAACTTATGATTCTAATACTGTAACAGCATAATGGCTAGTCATCAGAGCGTTGTCGACCCGGGACCTGAGAATGACTCCCTTTTGTATCTACAGACTCGTCATGTTTCACAGGCCGTATGGCAGGGACAGGTAAGATAACACAGATAAAATTATTATATTTAACTTATTCTATATTATCATATGTTAGTAATATAAATGTATTTTGCAGGCTGATCGCATTTTACGTATACGACGGATAGCACAAGAGGATCACATCTTTGATCCTCTACTTGCCATTGTTCCGTACCTGCTTCGATCTGATTTTTTTGGAGTTTCTCGACTTGATCAGTTTAACTTTAACGCAGCATTAGTTTCAACTCTGGTGGATAGATGGCGGCCTGAAACCCATGCTTTTCACTTAACTAGGGGAGAGACAACTATTAACCTACAAGATGTTGCTGTTCAGCTTGGCCTCTCCTGTGCTGGACAAGTTGTTTCAGGCTGAACAAATTACAATTGGACAACCGTGTGTCAACAATTACTTGGAGTGGTTCCACCTCCAGAGATTATAGATGGACAGCGACTCAGTGTCCCATGGCTTGCCCAAACATTTGCGGTCTTACCAGATGATGCCGATGATGAGACCATACAGCAATTTACCCGGGCATACATCATGAGGTTGATTAGGGGATACTTGATACTGGATCGGACGGGACATAGGGTGATGTTGATGTATTTACCACTACTTGCCGATTTTAATGAGGCTGGTCATTATAGTTGGGGATCTGCAGTTTTGACCCACTTGTATGGAGAATTATGCAGTGCAACTAATTATGCTGAAGTTAATATTGGTAGTTGTCTAATATTATTACACTTGTAGGTATGGGATTGTTTCCCGCACCTGGCTCCACCTCTCCCTGCTTAGGCAGATCCTCAGATGGAAATATATCCCTTAGGACCACCACTGGGTTTCAGATGGAGGCATGTCCCCCACCATATTCGTCCGACCAATGAGGCATTACGGACTTATAGGATATTATTAGATCAGATGAAAGATGATAAGTTTATTTGGTAGCCATATGACCGTTCGAGTGTCCAACAGTTAATTCCAAATTATTGCTTAGTAGGTTCAAATATATGGCGTGCGTCTATACTTATCATTTGCTTTTAGCTCGTTGAATTTCATCATGCAGACTGTGTTCTTCGCCAGTTTGGTCAACAACAGCATATCCCTCAAACACCGTTTAATGTGGGATCGTTGTATACTCTGCAACTAAGAGGAAAAACGCATAAAGATTGGCGTCAGGAGCACATAGTATTTATCTTTGCGTGGAATATGTGGGAGCAGGTTGTTGCCCAAGCAAATACAGAGGTATCTTCATTGGATCACTCATCTGATTATATGCGTTGGTATTGGCGCCATACGCGACGGTGGATCCATCCAGAGAGTGGCTCCCAAGGTTTTGTGGTACGACATTTTCTTCCCTTTTATTTTCTTTTGTTTGTGCATATTTTTTCTCCAACTACGTAACGGCTAATGTTTTTTTTTTCTCACAAACTGATGTACTGGACAACCTATATATGCTTTCCATTGTCGATCCTTCGATGCTTGATTATGCGGGATTTAGGGAAAGGACCCGTGGAGATGTTAGGATGATGCTGCAAGCCTTGGGTGAACATCGGGAGATGATTGTCTCTCAGCCAGCTCCGCCCGCTCCTCATTTACAGAGACCACCAGAGCCAGAGGCTCGCCCAAGAAAGCGGGGATATGGTTTTATATCTACTAGACAGCCATTAGTGGATGTCACCCATGGCAATAGATGTCAGGCAGATGCACCATCATCCTCCTACATGCCAGCGCCTGTGCACAAAGAAACTGAAGAGCCATGTCCTTTTGCATTATTTGCAGACTATGCGGGTGTTGGTCCATCTTCTGGTGTACCATCCTTTGGTGCACCTGGGTCTTCTTCATCTATTGGGAATGGTGGTCCTTCTTTTGCTCTTAGAAGTGGTTCGTCATCCTTCACATCACCAGTTCCTCAGCCGTTCTTCTCCACCCCACCACCCCAAACTATGGAGGCTAGAGGTATCTCCTTCACTACTCTATTTTCCGATCCATTCGCGTTCAGTGCAGAGTTTGCTGGTGCACCCTCTGAACCATGGAGAGCATCTTTCCAGCAAGGGTTTTTCACCCCTGATCAACCGATTCCCCCTGCTCAATCCCCTCAACCTAATCGTCAACCAAATAATGGATCAACCGATGAGAATGAAGTTGAAGAAGAAGGAGCAGAAGTAGAAGAAGCAGGACAGAAGCCACTTCAGCGTCGTCCCCAGCGCTTACGCCGAAGACTTAGATGTGGGACTGGAGGACATATTGGGTAAAATATTCAATTCTTTTCTTTTATTTTAATAGTTAGTTATACCTTTTTTGTGTGCAATAAAGTACTTTAATATTTACATTTCAAATTGTAAGTATATAATATCGGTATAACGCGTTACTTTAATTAAACTAAAGAAATTTTGGTCTAAATAGTTATTCAGATGTGTTATATTATTTAAACTCATGTCACCGGCTTCTTCACTATCATACGCGAAAGAAAAAAATAATTAACGTATATAAGTGCTTGTATATAAATTTCTTTGATTTTAATAACTTTCAAAAATAAATCTTAATATTTTTCCTTATAGATGTATTTTGTTTTTGAAAAAATAATTACAAGTTTGATTATACAATATTAAAATGTTAAAAATTTTATTTATTCATTTTAAAAAATAAAAATAAAATTTTAAAACCATGCACTTTTATTTTTATAATAGTAATAACAATAACAATAATAATAATAATAATAATAAATGTATTTTCCTTGGACTTTCTAACTTTATTTATTGACTAAGAAAAGAGGAAAAAAGAGAAAAATTAGTAGGGGAGTGGCTTGATTAATTTTTCTTTACTAGAAATATAAATATTACAAAGAATTAATATTTTAAAATTATATATTACTCATAATTTTTTTTAATCTTTTTTGAATACATTGTATTATTCTTCATTTTCTTTTAATTTCTTATCTTCTTATTTTAAAAAATTTGATACAAGACCTCGACTTCTTTTCTTCTATTAAGAATTTTTTTTTTAATTTTTAAGGATTGGACATGTCCTTTAATAAACCACCTTTACGTAAAAATATAAATAATAAAATATTTGAGAAAATATAATTAATTAAATGATTTTAAAATAATTTTCCTTTCATTGAATTATTGTAGTGTCAAAATTTTTTAACTATTTGGATAATATTAAACTTAATGATCATTTTTTTACTATTCATTTTTCCTATTTATAATATAACAAGCATATAATTTTTCAATAATATTATAACAAATATTTAAATTAATTACAAAATTATATAATTATTTATAAAAATTATATATTTATCATAATATTATGAAAAAAGTATACACTTGTTATATTATTAAAATTTTTAATTATATTACAAAAATATATTTTTAATAAAATTTAAATTAATTATTATTCTAAATAATTTAACTAATACAATATAAAAAAAAATATACCAACTATAAATTATATAATAAATTATATACAATATATATATTTATAAATATATATAATATATAATATATATATATATATGGATCGCGGCATTCGCAATGCCGCGACTCATTATAATATTTTATAATAAAAAGAGTCGCGTTATTGTAAATGCTGCGACTTTTTTTTTTTAAATTTAAGCATTTCAAAAAAATATTTTTACAATGAAACATTTAAATTTTTTTTTTTTAACATATTGTCGTTAAAATCCCACGAAAGTTTGCCAGGAATTTTCTGTGGCTTGTCAGAGTGGTTGCCCACAGAAAGATTCACACAACCATAAAACTCACAACACATTACACAATCCTCAAAGAATTTAAAAGCAAGAATAAAGCAAAAACACATTTCCATTTCCATATTCTCTTTTGCAAATTACTAGCTCCTGATTTTTATTTTAACATTCCAAACTTAAAAAAAAAATCTTAATTTTAGTAGTCTGTAGAGGGCTGTGAGTTTATTAATACAGGAATACAACAGAGAACCCAAAAAGCACAGGGAAGCTTCTCTCTATATCATAAACATATCTTTTTTCCACTGTTAAATTCTGATTCTTCTTCAACCTCAGCTTCTAGCTCTCTCCCTCTCTCTCTCTCTTCCTTATTCTTTCCCTTTTTCGTGATTTCTGAGAATCATTAACTTTGTTTTGATGTCTGTGCCATTAGAGCACGACTATGTAAGCTTATCAGAGGCTTCAATTCCATCAATGGAAAGCTCAGACAAGTTTTCTGAGAGAAGCACTGGCTTGAACTTCAAGGCTACTGAACTACGGCTCGGGTTACCCGGGTCGGAGTCACCCCAGAGGGATTCGGGTTCGGAGGACAATAACGGGTACCCGTTAGGCATACTGAAGGGTCTTGTGTCTGGGGCCAAGAGGGGTTTCTCGGACACCATTGATGGTGATTCTGGGAAGTGGGTTCTCTCTGGGAAAGGTGGATCTGAAATGGTTTTGGGTAAAGATTGTGGCTTGTTCTCTCCCAGAGGTGTTAATACCGGGAAGACTCTTGTTGGGTCGGATCCCAGCAACCATCAAACTGGTTCGGGTCCCTCCATTGTGAAGGACAGTATTTCACAGTCAACAAAGCCTTTGCATGAGAAGAAGCTCCAGTTTACTGCACCTGCTGCAAAGTATTATTATCTTCCTTTGATTTCACCCTTCCTCCTCCTATATATATGTATGTATGTGTGTGTATGCGTGTGTTGTCTACTTTGCTAGGCGATGTTGCTTCTGCGTTTTCAAAATTTTTATAATTGTCTTGTCCCTGTTTGCAATTTTCTTCATTTGAGTGTGCTGACAAAATGTTGGAACTTGGAAGCAAGAAGGAAATTATATTGAGTTTAATGATTTTTGTTCTGACACTTCTGACAAAGGGGAAAGGAATTTTTTCTTTTAGGAAAAAATTCGTGTCAGTTACTTGAAAACCTGTTCATGTGAAATTTTGAGTTCTCTATCTCTTCTTCCTATTGCTAGTTATCTTCTTCTCGTAACCTCTATTGTTATGCTGTAATATTTTTATGTAATTTAGAGGACATTACTTCTATGTTAATCGTCTGATAGTTTTCTTTTTTGGGGTTCCATAGTTTTTTTTTCTGCATCTTTCTTGTTTATGATATCCTGTTCCATATGATTCCAGATGGAACTCCTCCAAGTATTCGTTGTCTTAAAATTTATCTTACCTTTTTTCTGATGCCTAGAGATTTTTTTTTCCTCCTGCTGCTTTGTTCTTTGAATCTTAAGAGTATGTATTGGCTAGATTATAACTTAACTTTTGAAATTATAATCACTGGCCTATTCAGAAAATTTATGTCTGAATTGAGGTTCCTTGCAGAAGGACTACCACAAAGTGTAACTTCTTGATTGTATGTGAATCAGGGCACAAGTCGTGGGATGGCCACCAATCCGATCTTTCAGGAAGAACTCAATGGCTACGCAGCCTCAAAAGAATGGTGATGATGCAGAATCAGCCAAGTGTGGATGCCTTTATGTAAAAGTGAGCATGGATGGTGCCCCATACTTGAGGAAGGTAGATCTCAAAAACTTTGGCTCTTACATGGAACTTTCTTCAGCACTGGAAAAGATGTTCAGTGGTTTTACAATAAGTGAGTTCCTTTCTACTTTGAACCCTTTCTGCCCCCTTTTAGTTTTACGGGTTTTTTTTTTTGGTTATTACATATACTCAAATCTTCGTTGATCTTTTAATCCTATGTCAAAGATCATTTGATCTGGACAGAGAAATATAACAAGAAAAACAAAAATTACCCTAAATCCAACTGGCTTATTTTTAGATCTTTACGATAAGTTCAGGATCATTAGCCTTTGTATATTATAGGCTCAAACTAGTTACTCAAAAGTGTTACCTTACATTATTAAAATATGCTGAAGCCACAACTGTTAGAGATAAATAATTCCCTTCTACCTGAGGAAAATGACATATTTTCCCAACCTGAACTTAGAGTTGCTGGTTACTTGAATTACATTGCATATTTTGTAGACATAGAATCGCATTCAGTGAAGATGCATATATATTTGTGTTGCTTATTCTAACAATGTTGTTATAATCAACATGTTCAGGTCAATGCGGCTCACATGGAGTTTCTAGTCGAGATAATATGAGTGAGAGTAGATTGATGGATCTCCTTCATGGTTCAGAATATGTGCTCACATATGAAGACAAGGATGGTGATTGGATGCTAGTTGGTGATGTTCCCTGGGAGTAAGTGCAAAGCTTCTTCTGATTAAAGTCTAATATATTAACTGCTGCTATTTTTTTTATCCTTAAACTTTCATAGAGAGAAATTGCCTCATCCTATTATATTATAATGAAGAAAGGACAAGTTAATGAGTATTTCATTCTTAAATTATCTGGTTGTTCTTGTTTTAGGATGTTCACTGACTCTTGCAAGAGGATGAGGATAATGAAGAGTTCTGAGGCCATTGGGTTAGGTAGGGCCAACATTTATTATAAACTTTAACCATCTCTACTTTTGTTCATGTCTACTTGATGAATTGAGATAACCCATCAAATTTGCAGAATTAAAAAACAGAATCTCAAGTCTGATAAAATTAGATTCCATTCTGCTAACCAATTTTTCTCAGACTTGGCACTATAAGTAGCCTCTGGCTGCAAATCTTTCTTCCAAGATGATTAATCTTTCTCGGTCAGTCAGTCTGCATTGTGTATTTAATTTACAAAATTTAATGAAAATGTCTTTTAATACTGTGAACATTAATGGGAGAAGTTCCTGTAATTAGCTTCTTCATTAAATAAAAATTCTGCTATTAACTGGTGATCTTAGCTATTATCTGATTGTTGCAGCACCAAGAGCCATGGAAAAGTGCAAAAGTCGGAACTAGGGAAATGAAAAAAATCAGATTGAAGCATGTCATAATAGAGGTGGCTTTTATCCCAAGTGCTGGAACTGGAAGACTAAAACGGTGAAGGGCCTTCTCTCTGTTTTATGTATAATTTGACATGAGAGATTTGAGTGCCTCAAACTTTTTAGTAGGCAAGATATGTTGTTGTAGATGGTTTGTACCCCCTCCCTTCCTTTTGATCTATGTCATTGCTGACTTTTTCAGGCCAAGACTACGTTGGTATGAAAATTTTGTATTTGTTTGCTAACGTCTTCTCTCTCTCTCTAAAGGTTGATGTAAGATTGCTTTTAGTTTTCTGTAGTAAAGGAAAACAAAAGAACATCCAAGTGCAGAACTTATTGGTGTTTTCTTCAGTTTTATTAGAAAATTGTTGAACTCTTGATGTATGCCTCATATAAGCTAAGGACACTGTCATTGCCGTTTCATTTAACCCCAAAAAAAAAAAATCATTACATTCATCTATGGGCGACATATATGCTTGTTCTGAATCGCTGGAATGCGGCAAATCTTTCATTTTTGGCTCTTTACTCACACGATTCAAATGAGGGCGCATCTTTTGCTATATGCTACAGTAGAGGTGTTGTGACCTGACTTAAAAAAAAAAAATCTTTTTAATAAATTTTTTCGCATTCTTATTGGGACAGTATGGTACTATTTCAATAGAGGATTTTTTCCCGATTTAGTCACCAATTTTGATGCATTGCCAATCCATCCGACGATTTGTATTGGTAGTGAAGTAAATAGACTCACACACACACACACACACACACACACACACACAACTATATACTTTTTGACCGCAATACGGAGAGAGATAAGAGGAAAAAACATCTCAGCTTAAAGATACATTTATTAACATTTTATCATTCAAAAAATTCTAATATAAAAAATAGCATTAAATTGAACAAAATGTAAATTACATGTCTTTTTCTAAATAAATAACAATTAAATATCTAACCAATCACAATATTGCACTTGTTCAAGATCACAATAAATTATAAGTCACATTTTTTTAAAAAAATTTCTCTCTTGAACAACACAATATTAAATTATTGATCTTTAAGTAACACGGAGTATCAAAAGATTTCTTAACACAGTATTTGTTTTGAAAGCAATATAAGCTCAAAGTGCCAAACATCTTGGACTCAAGTTGTTAATCCCTAGAAACGGGCCCAGAAAAATATCAATCGAGCCCACTTCATTCCTAAGGGCCGAGCTGAAAGCCCTTTAGCTCACCCCATTACCAGCCTAGAAAACCACCGGAACAATCAGTAAAAGGATTTTTGGGCTGACTATGTTGTTTTTTGTTAAGGGCTTACAAACAAAGTGGAAGTGCTTTAAAAAATAAATTATACTAATTTGTTTTTAAGTTTAGTTAAATTACATTTAATATTTTTTAAATAAAACCTAGATTCCATATATTTTACAAAATTTTTTAATTTAATTTTTATCAATAAAATCAACACTTTGCATGATATAAGAATATGATTTTATTGACATGATAGTATGAATAATTCATATTAAATTTTAATACAAGATTGTAATTTTATATATTAAAAATATTTAAATAATTTTATTTTTTTAAACATTGCATATTATATAAAAATTTAATTTTATTAATAAAAATAGACTGAATGAAAAATTTTTATAACATATATCGGATATAGTTTCGTAAAATCATTTAATAAAAAAAAAAGCAAGAAAACAATGGGTGTGTGTGGAGAGAGAATGAAAGAATTGGCTCAAAATATTAATTGAAAAAAAAGGAGGAAAATAGGAGAAGAGACGTACGATAGACCACGTGAGTACTGGAGAGTTCTGTGCGTGAGAGTTTGACTGGGAGTGGTGCGGCCCACTTGGCTCGTTCTACCAGCAGCACATTAGGGCACGCACAGGATTGCTGTTCAGCGGCATCCTCCAACCTCCATCTTGAGTGCTTCTTAGCTTCGTTGCAAACTTGTAGCGGCTCTGAATCGCAGCAGCGGCAGTAAAAGTAGCACTGAAGCAGGGCTTCGTGTTCGCTGAGTCCTGGCCTATTGGGTCATCGTCAAAGGGATTGCAGCATAATAGAAAGGTGCGTTGTTAATTGTTGTTTATAGTAGAATTTGAAAGTGTTATAGCTTTTGGGACCTTATGAACCAAACGTACCTAAACACAGTTAATACTAAACAAGGACTTTCTCATGGTTGATAGAGCGAAAATAATAACTTTGTTTTGTTTTTTGTTTTTTTTTTCAGTTGGCTAAGATTTGTAGACAACTAAACGGGACCGTAAAAGAGCGAGAAGATGGTTCTTTCAGAGGATGAATTCAATAGGCTTTACAGAATCAGAAAGACGGTGATGCAAATGCTGAGGGATAGGGGCTATCTTGTTACGGACTACGAGATTAACATGTCGAAGAATGAATTCAGGCATAAATACTCTGAAAACATGAAAAGGGAGGACCTTGTTATCAATAAAGCTAAGAAAGATAATAGCTCCGACCAGGTATTTCTTGATCTCCAAGTTCAAGCTTTATCCTCTCTGATGTTAGTTTTTCTTGTTTTCCTTTAATCATAAATCTGGAAGATTTTGTTTCGCATAAATCGTCTTCTCCTATTGGGGTTGAGGGCAATGTTTGAAGGGTCTTTTTTATTATATTATATTATTATTTTCTTTTTGGGTACTAATGTCTGATTGTACTCAAAAGCGTGATGCTGAGAGGGAGTACTTTTTTACGTTGTTTGTTTATCGATTTAGTCACCATTATGGTTATCAGCTGAAGGGGAGTTGTTCTTGGTGTTTGTTGAGCTAAGGAGTTAATTGAAATATGAGATGTACATAATGTATTATGCAGTTTTTAATCATTATGATGTTATCTGAGGACTGCGTTGACAAGATTAATTATTGTGTATGCCCAGATTATGTGGAATAAATTGGCACGGCGGTGTCTTGCTTTTGTGATGATGTAATGAGTTAGTAGGGCATAGACGAGCATTGTAAATAATTTCCTAGCAGAACATGTGGTCTTGTTGCCAAGAATCAGACAAACTCTCCACGTTTGTGATACTGTGTTAGCTTTTGTGGTTTGATGCTTTTTGTAGATGGTTGTTGATTCCCCTTGGTCAGTCAGCTAGTTTGATTATTGTAGGACTCTTGTTTGATAAGGTACTAGTAATCCTCTTTGATGTGATTAAGAGAAGGAAAATTGCATAAAACGGGGAGTCAACTATAAGGTGAGCATTGAAGACTCAAATATGCAAGTAGAAAAATACTATTGAATATTCATGTATATAGGCATCCGCAATCTAGCAGCATAAGCATTGGATTGAAGTTGTCATCTTATATTTTTAACAATATATAGAGGCCAATTGTTCCCATGCATGATAGATTTTAACCTTTTTCCTTGCAATATAATTTTGCCAGAGTGCAGAATTATCATAATCTCTTTTATGTTCTTCACTAGTAAGCAGCAAATAATTGCTGGACTCTAGGTTTTATATATACATCAAACTAGTTCATTATTCAAAGATAAAAAATTATGCTCTAAAACCATGTATATCTCATATCAACTGTACCTTTGTATGTTGAATGCTTCAGTTCATAGTTCATACTTCACATCATACAGGCTGTACTAGGCATAATAGTTAGATGGGAGGGCACATGAAAAATGTGTATTCTTTCCTTTCTTTGCCTTATTTTTTTCATTGGTTGCATTTGTACCAGATCTATGTTTTCTTTCCTGAAGAATCCAAGGTCGGAGTTAAGACAATGAAGACATACACTAACCGCATGAAATCGGAGAATGTTTTCAGAGCAATCTTGGTTGTTCAACAGAATTTGACTCCCTTTGCCCGGAGCTGTATTGCTGAAATATCTTCGAAATTTCACTTGGAGGTTTTTCAGGTGATGTGATTTAGATATCTTGCAAGGACAAAATAGTGATTCTCGACTGATAGCAAGTTTTGAAATTTGTTGTCCAGCTTTCTCTCTTTCACACTGCCTTGCAAACCGCTGAGTTGGCTTATATTTTAAATAATAATTAAAAAAGTAAAAGATTGTTTAATATCCCTTGTATTTAGTAGGTCTTGACAGCTGAAAATTTACTGAACCAGCTTTCCTTTCTTAAAATTTATGTTTATATGTTTGTAATAATAGCTCCATTGATACAGGAGGCAGAACTGCTGGTCAACATAAAAGAGCATATTCTTGTTCCTGAACATCAGGTCCTAACTGACCCAGAGAAGAAAACCTTGCTTGAGAGATATACTGTGAAAGAAACTCAGGTCAGTATGTTAAAACTTGATTCTAATGCACGTATATTTAGGGCCATCTACCTGCCCTTTCATATGTTATGGGATATGGTGGTGTTTATGGCTTCCTTTTAACTAAGGCACACGGAAGTTTTAAGGGACTCTCTTTTTCGGATATGCAGAGAGATTGGATAGCATTGCTATCTGCTTGAGCTTCTGTGACTCTTTTTCTTAATCTTTGGTTTTATTTTGATTCCTTTTTCTTCAGAGGATGACTTATCCAACTAGTTGTTATTTGCCTTCCTTTCTAATAATATTTTTTTCTTTTATCAGACCCACATAAAAGATTCTAATGCTGATTCTGTTATTTGCCTTAAAAGTTTTCTCTCAACTCTATAATAGTCAGTGTCTGAAAAATCCTGATGTTATTTTAGAGCTATAAGAAGAGAGTTGGGTACCAAATAATTAGCTTATGCGTTGGATAAGTTAGATTCTGATTTCTTGGTTTTGCTAAGATTTTATTGCTGAGTTAAGCTGGTTGTTATATGCATGCTTCAGAGTTCAGAGTGTCAGGAGTCATACTGATCTGTAGACTATGATTAGTATTTAATAATTTGCAAAGAAGATATTCAATTCCATGCCCCCAATGTAGATTACAAATTATCTTGCTGGCCCCCTTCTTTCCATATGTGTGTATTTTAATTTTACAGTTTACAGTTTCTTTTGATGACTCTCCTGAATATCTGAACTGTGGCTCCATTTCAGTTTTCCAGCGCCATTTTGTACATTGCATTCCTGAGGCAGTGGATTGAGCTTTTTCCTTCACACCCCCCCCTCCTTTTTTCTTTTTTGTGCCTGGGGGTTGACAAAAAGAAGCTTTTCAGTGCTTGACCAAATTCCAACTTTTTGTATAAATCTTTTGTATCTATTTCTTTTTTTTTTTTTTTTTTTTTTTTTGGGGGGGGGGGGGGGAGGCTAATAACTCGGATGCTGGGTAGTATTTTTGTAATGTTTGTGTGAACTAGTCAAAGGGTTACATTTTGTTCGTCTTCTTGTATGCGGTGACAAGTGGAAAATTGTATCCGAATGATTTAAGTTAGAACTAGCTTGTATAAATAGCGAGTTGAATCTGTTGGAATAAATTGTTGTCTGTTGGATTTGGATCTGGTGCTAAATAGTACATCAGTAGAGTTGAATTACATTCATGTTCAATATTGCTGTTTATCTTTAGTTTTTTGAAATGCCGTGTATACTTTTATTGATTGGTCTTGAATGAATTTCACATCAGATCTCATTGTATTGATTGGTCTTGAATGAATTTCACATCAGATCTCATTTCTTCTTTTTATTTTTACCACAAATCTCCTCAGATACTGATGTTGTAGTTTCTCCCTTTTCTGACAGCTTCCTAGAATCCAGGTCACTGATCCAATTGCAAGATATTACGGACTAAAACGTGGACAGGTTGTGAAGATAATCCGGCCAAGTGAAACCGCTGGCCGATATGTTACCTACCGATATGTTGTTTAAGTAATTTACTAATTCTATGTGTGTCCTATGCTGTGCTTCATTAGAGACTGCAAAATGAATAGAGCTCGCACCAAAGAAAAGTCGGCTTTTGTACAATTTTTGGTTTTTATTACTATGCTTCCATTGAAAAATGTCTCTCTGGTGTTACGCTCTTAAAGTTGTCTACTCATGACCATAAATTAAGTGTGATGTGAATGTGCTTGAAGTTTTCTTTGGGAGTTAATACTATTTTGTTTCATTGGATAGTCCGAGTAATGCAAAATGTACACTTAAAATGCTACAAATCTGCACAATTGTATCGTTTGCTCCAAGCTTCTGTGCAAGTTTCAGCGTCATCACTTATTGACCTCCATGCTGACTGCTTAAATGGAACCTTCTGTACAGTTGTGGAGATATGTGAGTTAGACTTGGGCAATTGGTACTATTATAGAGTGATATTGACTTTTAAATTAAACGTATAAAAACAATGTAACTCTTTTCTTTTTTCCAGATTTACGAACACATTAACAAAATTGAGTAATCAATTAATATGTTTTAAGAGATTTGTTTCGAAGGAATATATAAATTCATTAAGGTGTCCAAACACGGAAAGAAGATTAAAAAGTATTAAACGGCGGAGCGAAAACTGAATTAAGGATGCATCAAATGTATATTCTTCAAACATGTAAAATAAACATTTCCTCAATGTAATTAAAACTATATATTGTAAATATATAACTGTGTGTCTTTTTTTTCTAAGGTTAAAATTATACAATGTTTTATTTTTAAAATCTATACAAATCTTTCTTAAAATAAAAAATTATCTTATAATTTAATTTAATTTTAAATTTAATTACTAAAATAACTTCTCTTTATATTTTTCTAGATTAAAAAATATATATTTAAATTAATGGAAGGTATTTTAGTAAAAAATAGGTATTTAAGTAAATAATATAAATTTCTCTTGGATGTCATTAAAATTATATAATTTTTTATTTTTAAAATATGTACAAATATCTCTTGAGATAAAAATTATCTTATATTTTAATCCATTTTTAAATTTTATGACTAAAGTATCCTTTATTTAAGTTTTGAATATAAAATATATTTAAATTAATAGAAATTATTTTATCTAAAAAAATAAAATTAAATTAGAGTGCAAGTAATTTTTAATTTTAAGAAATGTTTTTGTATATTTTGAAAATAAAAAAATTGTATAATTTCATCTAAACTTTGAGATGTATGTGAAATTTATTCTATATATATTAACAAAATTTTTCTTCCTCTAATCTTTTCTAATACTTTTTCATAGGCTAAATTTAGTAAGGAGTGAGATTGTGGACCATATTTCATCCAGTTTTTCTCGGTTAATTCTATACAACTAAGGAAATTCGCTTTTACACAAGAAAATTTAATTCCAACATATTTCAAAGAAATTGATCTTTATATATATATATATATATATGTCACAATTTTTATGAATATGTAATATGCAATTATAAATATTTCTTCTAAAAAAATTCTCAGCTAAAAAATTATTGAAATTTTGACTTAAATTCGGATGCGGGCTGTCGCCGTAGGAGGAAAAAACAACAAATCAGGGCAGAAAAACGCAGTAATTGGGAAGCAAAAATAGAATTTTACATATTCTCTCTGAACGCTGTCGCAGAAATCGTAGCCTGAAAATATGAAGCTTAAGCAGTTGGAAAGTCTTCTTGGCGATCTTCAGCAGTTCCCTCACCCTAAGGTTCTCCATCTGATACGACCCTCAATAATCTCTCGAGTCTCTTCCTTTTTATAGTGGGTGCATTTTTTTTCTGTCGCAGGTTGAACTCGAGCAGTATCCAACTGGACCCCATATTGCTTCTCGAATGCTTTACACAGTATTTCTCTCTTACTCTCTTCCCTTTACTGAGCTTCCACAAGATATCACTTATGTTCTTCTCTTATCAACTCTTCCTGTTGCTTCAAACTTTACCTAAAATGTTCTATTTTCCTTCCGCTAAAGATGGACTCTTTGCCTTAGTGGTGCCAAGTGTTTTGGCTGTATGCAAGTTACTGCCTTACTGGGTATGCATCTATAGTAACAATTGAAATTAGCTATTGGCTCCAAGATTACATTTCTATTATTTGCTTGCAATTCTTAATTTTATTGGTAAGTTTCATTTTATGGTAGGGAAAGATGGGGAGGGTATTGTAGTAAATCCAATAATGTGCAATTAGTAAAAGTAATAATATTTTTAGGTATGGTCATTGTAATTCCACATTCTTAAAGTCCTGTTTCTGTTGTGATTACATAAATTAGGCTGAGAACTCTTTTGGGGATGTGAGCAACAAAGTAGTGGCTGACTTTGGATGCGGTTGTGGTACTTTAGGTCTTGCAGCTGCTCTTTTGAGTGCGGAGTGAGTTGCATTCTTTCCCTTCCTTTGCTTTTGTACAATCTGTTTACCAACATCCCATTTAGTCTGTGTTAGCTACATCTAAGCTGATATTAAAATGACATTCAGTATGCTGAAATTTTGAACTACTATGACTTGTCTACACTCTCCATTTGCATATTCCATCATCTTTATATAGGACCTATGGGAACAATGAATTTGTATTTTCCATTGCCTGAACATTAACACTCATAAGAAACAGGCTCACTTAGAGGTCTTCCATTCTAAGTCAAATCTTCAATTCCAATTTTAAACAATGAAGCAAATATTTTGCTTGAATTAAGTACAGATGTGTTCCCACTTATATATATATATATATATTATATTCTCTTAATTTGTCTTTCAGACATGTTCTCGGCATTGACATTGATCCAGAATCTCTTGAAATAGCATCACTAAATGCTGAGGAGCTTGAGGTATTGTCTTTCTACTGCTTGTTATGGGAAATAATTGCATCGTTCTCCAGATAACTAAGTCTCTTATTGCAGTAGAATAAAAATAATGTTTGATATGTTTCAAATATTGTACACATAGTGAAGTTTCTTGAATAGTGACGATTGTGTCGCACAACCTTCAAAATAAAATTAGGTTGGATTAATTTTATAATTAGTAACACAACTTAGATCACCTCCTTTGGAAATGAAGTTCAATGTTTAATTGAGCTTTCTAAGTGTTAAAAGACTCTAAAAATTTTCTAATTAAGGGGGGTTTGATTGACTTAAACTAATTAAAATAAAGTCAAATTAAAATTTCTAATTGCTTACTAATTTTATGAATTATGGTTGATAATGAGTTTGTGACTAGCTTTGGATTCGTCCTTTGGTATCCACTATTTTTATCCTAATCCAATTGTGATTAATTCTGACCTAAGAGTTCCTAATTGTGTTCACAGCAAAATTATCTTGAGTTACCACGCAAGAATCAAGAACTTAGCAATTTGATATTAATTGAGACCTCAACTACCATTAAATTGCTAATTCTTGTGATTAAGATCTATAAACATTGAATTGAATGATTAATTGATCAATTAGTCTCTGAATTAATACCTTAGGAGATTCAATTACCTAATTAAACTCCAATAAACCCTCAAATTAGACAATTAAGCACACCAATTCTCACAAGTATTTCATCAAACACCTTGATTGCACACTTGGAAAATGGTAGGAAAATGAAAATTCAGCACTAAAATTAATCAATTAATACATCAATTGCTCTCCTAATTAGTGTCTAACCAGTCACTAATTATAGACAACACATTCCCAATCAAATTCAATCTTAACCAAGATAATCTAAGAGAAGAAAAGTGCTGTAAAATATAAGAAAATCTTAGCCAAAAATATGTTGCTCATCCATGGATTCAAGCTTGCATCAAAGGTCTTCCTCCTAGCTAGCCACAAGGGAAATTAGAGCTTCATTTGAGTGGAGATGGAATGGGAATGGAGGATGAGACAATGGAGCGTGTTCTGTGAATGGAAAAGACAATGGATGAATGTATTCTTGATCCCCCTAAAATGATGAAGGATGTGTGTTTTATTCCACGATGGGTGATGCGTCTTCAATCAATGGATGAGATGGTGAGTTTTTAATCAACGGAAGAGATGCTACCCGCATGTATTATTTTTTTAATCTCTCACGTGCTTCTCCTCTTTTAAGAAATCACGTGGCTTCCAATTCAGATCTGTGCATCATTCATTCTATTGTTCACGTGGGATTCATATGAGGAGGTGAGCTGCCCGTGTGAGTGTATAATTGTAATCCAATGCCTCTTGCTGATTCATGCTTCCCATTTCACGTGGTTCATTTCAAATCAGCCCACAGCTCCTTCCTTCGCGTTATTTCACGTCTTCATTTAATCCAATATTTCCACGTGATCTGCTGCCTTCTCATCCAAAAACCAATAGCTTTTCTTCTCTGTTCAGCGCAGCGTCTTTAATTCCCAGCTCCCAGCTCCTAGCTCATTCAATTCGTGAGATGCCCTGTGAGCTACGTCCTCTTTCTGTGGCTTCATGCATGTATACCCATCTCAGCTCCTTCACGTTGAAGCTACACCTCCTTATGTAATTTCCACGTCAACCCGTAAGTGCTTCATGCAATGAGAGCTGTAGCAAGATTCCAGCTTCTGTTCACAGCACATTTAACTCGAACTTCTCATGTGCTTTTCTCCATGCAGCTCTTGCGTTTCGCTCTCAAAAACAGAGGCTGTTTCCTTCATAGAGTGCCCAGCCTATAGCTTTTTCTTTGCAGCTTCTCCTTCCCCACGTCAACTTCCTTCATGCATTGTTCTTCCTCTTTCCCACTCAAGGCACCAGAACGTGGCTTCTTCTTCGTGCAACTCATGTAGCTTCTTCGTCCAGCCCAGCACGTAGAACTCGAGCTTTGTAGTTGCTGCCTTACATGTTGTCTCTTCCTTATTCTGCCCATGCGTGGTTCTTCTACATGAAACTCTCCCACGTGGCTTCTCATCCTCTATTTCAGCCATGTTCAGCTTGATGAACTAGTGCTTCATGCTTTTCTCCCTGGACTCGAGGTCTGCTCCACGTTAGTTTATGTGTAGTTTCCATATAAAACCCGTAGCTTAGAGATGACTCATTCAACTCGTGGCATTCCTTCTCTACACTTGAGCTCAAAACTTTCTTGATTCATTCTGCCCATAGTAGCTTCCTATTTCATTTCCCTCGTGACCTCCTTAGCCAGGTTCTTTAAAACCTTCTCTTCCCATGTGATGAACTTGAATATGCATCTCAATCCAAGAGTCCATGATTTGGTGAAGCTATTGCATATATGATCTGCATGTAGGAGTGTGAATGTAAATTTCCTTGGCCAATTTATTCAAAATTAAAACTTCCCATTCATGTTTTGATTAATCTCCACCATTAGAAATTTAATTGCCCATAAAAATCTACACACAAAAATAAGAAAAATTAAGTAGAAAAAATTCACAAAATTAATTAAAAGAAAATTATGCAATAAAATTCAAGAATTTTGTAAATAAATTTCTCAAGTGCAGAAATGGCTACTAAAATATAATTGAACCCCTAAAACCATATTTGGACACTAAAATGATTAAGATAAGGAGAATAAAATATATATAAATCATGCTTATCAAATAGCAAAGATTCAGTTTAATTTTTGTATGTTATTATAAAATTAAAGGAGATAAAAAGTGATCATTAGTATGCTATAAATTCAATAATTAAATTATTATGTTAAACATGGCCTACTGGTAGTTGATGCATCTTTCCTTCGTTATTCAATAAACTTGCAGTTGTACTTGGACTTTTTTCAGTCTAATGTCATGGACCTGGAATGGAGAGGTACCTTTGCTCATTGTCTTCATCCTAGCTTAGTGCCTTCTCTGCCTTTGCTTAGATAAGCTTGTATTTACTCTTGAAGTTTTCTTCTGTAACAGATTCATTTAGTTGTGTTGGTATTTTCTCTAGGTCAAATTGTTGATACAGTTGTAATGAATCCTCCATTTGGAACTAGGAAGAAGGGTGTAGACATGGATTTTCTCCATGTCGCTTTGAAGGTAAGCAAGTATGCTGGTTATAGAACTCTAAATAAATGATTGATGGAATCTCTAATATACATGTACTTATCAGGTTGCTTCTCAAGCTGTTTATTCCTTGCATAAGACTTCAACAAGAGATGTAAGTCATCTGTGTCTTACATTCTAGTTACATGATTGAGCAATGAAGTTCTTGCAAGCCTGATCAGACTGTTTTTAATATAACGCCAGAACACTTGTATCATACATGATGTAAATTCAATTTGCACCTAGACACTTCAAATTTGGTAGTGTGATGGTATCCATGTCAATATCCAAGCATCTTAATTTTTTTAACTTATTATCTCGTGCATTAGTTTATGTGTTTGATTAGTGATGGTATATTGTGTCATTTTCATTTCATGAAGACTTAAATATTATTTGTATGATTATTTGAATTAAGATCTTCATAGGAGTAACATTTTCATATGAAGTTTTTTCTATACTTTCTCATTGATTTCTGAAATATGCATCTATTTAGCAGTAGCTTTGATAATAAAATCCATTAATGAGGATAAAGAAGGGGCATGGACCTTCAGAAATTCTATTAGATCCCCCTCCCCCTAGTTTTGAAGGTCATGAGGTCATCAGTCTTTTTGTATACACTTTCTCAGTTTAGGGGCATAACAAGATACTCCTACTTGCCAATTTTCTCAAACAGTTTTTTTTTTTTTCGGGGTACTTAGTTTATCAAAAATTTTATTTATGTATTCATGAGTCTATTATTATTTTAATAGTGATCCAAAGTTCCAAACCATTTATTTTTATTCCTTGTTTTATCTCCCTTAGTTTATTGTTTATTTGTTTAGTCAATCCTAAATGTATTCTTAGAGACTCCTTTAATGTATTTTAGAAGTCTATTTCTTATAAAGATATTGTCCTGCAATCTTAGAAGTTAGGAGTGACAGGAGACCAAAAAAGTAAAGAAATAATCAAAAGACAATTCTGTCAACCCAGCATACGTGCTAGTAATATAGTGACATGAAATTTTGCCTATGATATTACCCCATGCCTTATTTCTGATCAATGATTGCTTTGTTTATGAAATGTTCTTTTTCATCTCATTACAGCATGTCAAACGAGCAGCCTTGAGGGATTTCAATGCTACAAGTGCTGAAGTTTTATGTGAGGTGAATGAAGCTTTTTGCATGTTTGGCGTACTTGAATCCTATGTGAAGTAAATTTTTGCCCACTAAATTAACCTCTTTTAAAAAAAGATTAAATTAAATTAAATATGCAATTCCTTTATTTCCTTGTATGAAAATAAGTTGAGCCCTTTTGTGCTTAGTAGTTATTGCTAATAAATCCTGAGCCAACTAAACTAACTTCAAGTTATTAAGCTCGCAGTAAAAATACTAGCTCTATCTGACTTTGTAGGGTATCTGGCCAAGCAGTATCAAATCTGTAATTTTAGGCCTATTATCCCACATTCCAAATGTCCCAGATATGGATGTTGTCTCTAACACAATGTGGTGAACCCATACCAGTGTACTTCATTGCAACCTGACTGCTTCGCTGAAACCCAAATTCTTCCATTTGACAGATCTACTTATAAAGTTTATTTTATCAGAGGTTTTAGAGGCAACCATGACGTAATTGTGAACTTGTTATTAGTTTTGAAATCTTTGTTTTCTTGCTTCAACAGCTTCGATATGATGTACCGAAACTGTACAAATTTCACAAGAAGAAGGAGGTGGATATTGCTGTGGACCTCTGGCGTTTTGTACCAAGTCACCAAAGCAGGGTTATATAATGCAGATAAGGAAGGGGTGTATTAGAGTGTATGATTTTAGTGCTGAATTAATGGAGGAACTGTGGATTCTTTTTGTTTTTTTTTAACTTCTATTTTCTCTCTCTCTCTCTCTCAAGGAGGCAGAGTTGATGACCATATCATGTTTTTATACATACGAGACCCTTTGCAGGTCCAAAGTTGTGGGAGAGGCTATTACAAGCTTTTCTATGTTAGGGTAGTTCGACTTAATTCTACTTGCACCATCATTAGATTAACAATCTTGCACAGCTATACAAGCGGCTTCGTCCAAAATTGGATGGTTATCCCTAACATTTTCCCTTGGAACTCAAATTAGGCCACTTGTGTGATTGTGCATGTTTGTGAATCCAAGTCTCCAAGGGAAGGGTAACCTGCAGAACTTGTTGACTTATATGTAGCTTTGATCTTTTTGAAGTTGGCTTGGGTGGGTTGTACGAATGTGAAACTGCTTAATGCTAAACTTCGCTGAAAAGCACATTAGATCACCTGCACAAGATATTTATTTGACAGTGATGGGTTTTTTTGGGTTATGGAAATCAGATCGGGTTGTACAAAAAAATTAGCCCATAGATTAAAATCAGTTGTAAAAAATTAATCGATTTGACACTTAATTAGTAAAATTGATTTTCAATTTTTTTAATTTAAAATAAAATTTTGAAATTTATGATAGATATTTATAATATTTTATAATTTTTATTTAATTAATTTCACAAAAATTTAATGTCAGATGAAATTTTTTTTAATTTTATATATTTTTAAATATTTATATCCATTTTAAATATTAGTTTATAATATATGTATTAATTTTATAATAAAATATTATATATATTGATTTGATCACAACCAGATTATTAAATCAAGCATTGCTCTTTATTCAAGTGTAATACCTGATTTAATTTTAAAACGTTAGATCCAATTGTGTCAATGGTCAATTAGTCTATATACTTGCATTAATTAATAAAATATAAGGGCAGTTACACGTGTTGGTCAAAATCCTTGTTTGGGGAATGAATCTCTTCCTCCCAAAACAAGCTCAATTATTAGGATAGGACTTGGGACTACAACTTCTAAATAAAGCACGATAACTAATTTACTCTTGGGGTTCTTTTTAATCTGATGGATATAAGGCAAGAACTAAAGAAACTTATTCAAAAATGCATCCACTAGCGTGTCTGCGCGTGTGCGCACGCGCGCGGTTTTTCCCCCAGCTTACCACAGAGAATTAAGAATACAGAAATGGTAGTCCTCGTGTATCCCAGCGTAGATACAGATTAGTACAATAGCTCGATGCCGAATGCACATTTTAACATTAAGTAGACTCACATTGCTGTTCTCAAAATAATGGATTCCCCTGTTTCCATTTATGCTTTATGGCAATTTTCTTGACCTTATGCTGGTATTGTTGTTTCATTTTGAGCCGTCTCTCCGAGAGTGAACCTTACAAAACGTCTCACTTTAATGTTCTCTCCAATTGCAGCTACTGTTTGCTTCACCAAGTCCTTAACTAGAACATTGTCATCCTTAATAAAAGGTTGCTCTAGAAGAGCAAGCTCCCCAAGCCTCTTTGAGACTCTTCCCTCAACTATTCTTTCCCTGATGTTCTCAGGTTTTGAAAGAATGTCTTCTCTCTGCATCTCAAGTTCTTTTTCCTTGTTCACAATACTCTCTGGAATATCTTCAATGGATACAAACTGCAATTGTGGGCAGGCCACAACTTGCATAGCAAGATCATCAACCAACTCCTTGAATTTCTCACTTCTACCGACAAAATCAGTTTCACAGTTCACTTCAATTAGAACCCCGATGCGTGAATCATGAATGTACGAACCAATTCTGCCTTCAGCTGCCAGCCTGCTGGATTTCTTCTCAGCAGATGAGAGACCCTTTTTTCTTAGGTACTCCTGTGCCTTCTCAAGATCCCCTCCAGTTTCAGCAAGAGCTTTCTTACAGTCCATCATCCCTGCTCCGGTTTCTTCTCGTAGTTGCTTAACCAATGTGGCAGAGACTGCTACTGTTGATGGCCTGCGTCAGAATGTTGGGTTATGAAAGACTAGGAAGAAAATCAAAAGAAATTTGTTATCTTTTCATATGCTTGATTTTTTAACTAGTAATTGTATATATGCACAAGCATATTAGACATATGTAGAAATGCGGTTTGCATGACTGAGTAATGCATTCATTTTGCCAAATTTAGCACCACTAGTTCTGAATATCTAATATAATTCAATCACCTAAATAAATAGGAATTTGTAGAGCTGCTTACTTCTGTTCTGTTTCCTTGGCTTCAGCAACAGCGGGTTGCCTTTTTTCTGGTGCAGGCACAGGTTTTGCGGCAGTTTGTGCAGCTACTTCTGCAGCCAAATCCTGACTTTTCTTCTTCAAGCCCTCTCCAAGATTGAACCGCACAAACCTCTTAACTTTAATATTTTCTCCAATGGTTGCTATAGTCTGCTTGATCAAGTCCTTTACTGCCAATTTATCGTTCTTAATGTATGGCTGCTCAAGCAGTGCTAGCTCCTCAAGCCTTTTTCTTATCCGGCCTTCAACAATCTTAGATCTTATCTGCTCTGGTTTTGATAGTAGATCATCTTTCTGCATCTCTATTTCTTTTTCCTTGTTCACAATATTCTCGGGAACATCTTCGGTAACAAGATACTCCACTTGAGGGCATGCAGCCACTTGCATGGCTATATCATCAACCAGCTCTTTAAAAATTTCACCTCGAGAAACAAAATCTGTCTCACAGTTTACCTCTACCAAAACACCAATCCTGTTGTCATGAATGTAGGATCCTATTCTTCCTTCGGCAGTGACTCTGCTTGCTTTCTTTTCTGCACTTGCTAAGCCTTTTTTTCTGAGGAACTCCTGTGCTTTAACAATGTCCCCTCCAGTCTCTGAAAGAGCTTTTTTGCAATCCATCATTCCAGCTCCTGTTTCTTCCCGAAGCTGCTTAACAAGAGCTGGTGATATAGTCGCTGCAATCAATAAAAAGGGGCAAATATTTTACTAAGAGAGAATTCCCAATCCTACGTAAGAGTGGTAAAAAATTAAATAAAAAAAAAAAGCACAGACTAGAAAACCAAGGAATAGTAATGAAGGTAAAGTATTGTTGGTCATAATTCCCATTTAGTTAATGCCCCAAAGCTACACCCAGTGGCAATATAGCCAATAACAAAGTCTGACATAAATGAAAAATTAACGTGATGAAAGAATGAGAAAATTAAAAGCATAAAGTACACCTTTGTGATAGAACAAAATTACTGCAACCACAGATCTCCACCATACGGTCCACTTTATCCACAAAGTTTCAACAATAATATTTGAAATTTTTTAGAACAAGAAAAAAAGATGCATTTCTGAAATTTAAGTCTTTTAAACATATGCAACAGGACGCAAAGAAGATGAAGTATAAACCTTTACTCAAGCCTTGCTCTGAAGCAGTAATGCCAGTTTGTCCATTTGCATTAGATAAGCTGTTATTTATCTCAAATGCAATTCCAAGCTCTTTATTCTCAACTTGTGAGGCAAAAGAATTTTCATTCTCAGTGGTGGGTGCTTGTTCTTGCACTTTTTTGGGGTCATCAACTGAATTTTCTACAACTTCAGTGGGATGGGGAGGTAGGACTTGATTATTATTATCTGTTCCATCTATAGAGGGAGAATTAACAATTCAAAATCACTCCCTTTATGAGAAAAGTAAAAGAATTCAGTCATCTTGTTAAGTATGCCAACTATAACGGGGTCAGCCACTTCAGTTACACAAAACTAAGTGTTGGATATCTTTGGAAACGATAAAATGCAATATTTAGTAATATACAAGCTAAATATAAGAGCAAATTAGAGCCATTTATAAAAGTCTTCTTGTTACCAGTTTTGATTCTTTGGCCAAAATTGAAGTATGCAAACAGGAAAAGATGTTGAAGCATACCTGTACTCAAGCTTCCCTCAGATGATAGCATGCCAATTTGTCCACTTGAACTAATATCACTGCTGTTGTTGTTCTCAAGCACAGCTCCCACCTCGTCATCTACTTGCAATGCAGAGCAAATTTTAACTGATAAGTTGAGTTCAAGCCTTTTGTATATGAAACTTATTAATGGCACAAAATACATTTTGCCAATTTGGATGTGGACTTAGTATTTCCACATGTAAATATAAATGAGAGACAGAAAAGACACATGGATTTATATGGATGGGAGTGCAAGAATACTATGAACCTGCAGTTTTTTGTGGTGCTGGTGTAATACTAGATGTAATATCCGATTCCGACCCTTTAATACTGCCATTTATATCAGGGCTAGGTTCAACCCCATTATTATTAGTTGGTGCTGCAGTGGCAAATTCTTTCCCTGCATCAGAGGTTTGTGATTGTTTTTCATCCTTCACAACAGTAAGATCAACCCCACTTTCTATTACATTTTCATTAGCTATTTCAAGAGGCGAGTCTGTTATATCATGGCTTGCTGTGACATCAGTTTGAGTAGCTTCCTCAATAATTTGATTTACAGTAGATGCATCATTCTCTTCAGGAGCCAGACTTCCAGAAGTTACCTTTTCTTTCTTCTCAGTGGCACCATCTACACCTGAGATTGGGCTGGAGATATTGCTTACTGAATCTCTTTCATTATCTATAACAGGTGTTGAGTCACCATCCAATGAGCTAGCTTCCGCATCTGCCTGACTTTCAGAATTGTCCTCTTCAGCTTTGTCGTTTACATTTTCATTAGCTATTTCAGAAGGTGAGTCAGTTTTAACATTGCTTGCTCTAACATCAGTTTGGGCAGCTTCCTCAACAATTTGATTTGCAGTGAATGGATCCCCTTCAAGAGCCAAACCACCAGAAGTCACCATTGCATCCTTCTCAGCAGCCCGATCTGGGCTGGAGACATTGCTTACTGTATCTCTTTCATTATCTACAACAGCTGTTGAGCCACCATCCAGTGAGCTAGCTTCTGCATCCACTTGACTTTCAAAATTATCCTTTTCAGCTTTATCATTTACATTTTCATTAGCTATTTCAAGAGGTGAGTCAGTTTTAATATTGCTTGCTTGGACATCAGTTTGAGCAGCTTCCTCAACAATTTGATTTGCAGTGAATGAATCCCCTTCCAGAACCAAACCACCAGAAGTCACCGTTGCATCCTTCTCAGTGGCACCATCTACACCTGAGAGTGGGCTAGAAATGTTGCTTATTGTGTCTCTTTCATTCTCTACAACAGCTATTGAGTCACCATCTAATGAGCCGGTTCCCACATCCACCTGACTTTCAAAATTATCCTCTTCAGCTTTATCGTTTACATTTTCATTAGCTATTTCAAGAGGTAAGTCAGTTTTAATATTGCTTACTCTGACATCAGTTTGTGCAACTTCCTCAACGATTTGATTTGTAGAGGATGAATCCCTTTCCGGAGCCAAACCACCAGAAGTCATTGCTGCTTCCTTCTCAGTGGCACCATCTGCACCTGACAATGGGTTAGAGATATTGTTTACTGGGTCTCTTACGTCATCTACAATAGCTGTTGAGGCACTATCCAATAAGCTACCTCCTAAATCTGCCTTATTCTCAGAATTGTCATCTTTAACATTATCTTTTACTGGTTCATCATGCATGTTAGGAACATCCAATACAGTCTCCTGTTGCAGGACAGTTTCCTTGATTTCTTCTGTTGATGGTTTTTCAACTGTTTTCTGTATATTCTCCCTCTCATCCAAAAATGCAGCAATATCTTTGTTATTACGGAAAGCTAAAACAAAAGGGTTCGTTGCAACATGGACAACGCCTTGGCTAAGTTTTGAGTCCAATTCTGCTATATCTTCCTCTTTCTTCATAGTCAATGTTACTTGTCCTCTTGAGATTCGCAAAACCCGTACACTGATTTCTTGACCAACCTGCAATGAAGAGGTTCCCATAACATTCCCAAATCCATCATCAGATTCCTCAGATATGGGTAGAAATCCTTCCTCTCCATCGGGAAGAGATATAAAAGCACCACTCCTGGTCATATTCTTCACTGTACCCTCTAGGTCCTGCCCCTTCACAAACTTGGTGCTTTTCTTCCCATCTTCTTTCTTTAAACTGGGCTTTGATGCATTCCTCCTCCCAAGTCCAGCCTTCTCCAAACTGATTGGTGCATCTTTTTGTTGCTGTAGCTTACCAATGTCATCACTTTCACGCATAGAGAGAGAAATACGCTGACTTTCAGTGTTCACTTCAATTAGCTTCACCTTCACTTCTTGTCCTACTGAAACTACACTAGCAACATCCTTAACATAGCTATCACTCAACCTTGAAACATGAACAAGGCCATCCGTGAAAGCTCCAAAATCAACAAAGGCCCCAAATGGCTGGATTGATTTTACTTTCCCAGTAAAAGTTGCCCCAGGAATCAAATCCTCATTCTTTATGGGAGGCATCTCACTTTTCCTAGCAGGTCTCGAACGTCTAGCTTTAACTGCTGCAGGATTGGCATTGGACTTAGGAGACGAATCTTCACTTATTCCAACTTCATCTGAAGGAGTTTCAGAAGTTTCAGTAGAGTCATCATTTGCAGAGGGTGGATCTGGTTCCTCCACTGCTACGTCTGTTTCTGCAGCTGATATAGTGGATCTAGATTTTTTATGAAATGAAAATATCTTTTTGTGTCCAAAGGAAACAAATGGAGGTAAGAGAAACCTTCGTGTTGATGATCCATGTTTTACAGACTTCCTTGACAAATTGAGTATTGTTAAAGAATCACTTTTCGATGCTGAAAATGCACTTCCAGGAATAAATGAAACAATGCCCGTAGAGCTTGGTATTACAGGATTCATGTTGACTGGAAATGCAAAACTTAATTATGTTTCAGAATCAGCTCATTTCATGTCACCTGCCCAGAACATATGATGTGAAAAGTCAGTACAAACTTAGGTAATGAGTTACTTAGGTGGCTCCAATATAAGTATCAATAATAATTTGAGATTTGGAAAGAATTCAGTTATCTGGTTCAGCAAGAAAAGACATAAAAATACATGCCCATTAGTTTGGTTACAATCATATGATGTAATCAGCTCCTAACATTAACACCATTGTCAACGCAAACACATCCAAGTTTCAGGACAGAAGAAAGCATAGCCAAATTGATTACATAATATCAGTGAAGATAGACACCGACTATGTCACAGTTCACATGTCTCTATGAAAATTATCGCAACATCAATTTTACTGTGACAGTGATAGTCAATGGAACTATTTAATCTACATGACAAATGCCAGCAGCATTACATAAATCGGGATTTCCATTTAGTATACCAAGGCTAATCATAATCATCTGGTTTATCTATATTATCCTTCATGTCATCAATGTAATAGCTAAAATATCAAAGCACAGAGTTCCGAGTAAACTCGGGGGAAACGGAAAAACCAGAACCACCTTATGAATAATGAAATTTCCATCAGGACACAATAGTATAAGAATTTATGAACTCTATGCAGAAATTACAAACAGGAAATACACTCCGACAACCTAAACCGCCACCACTCACATATAAATATAGTAAAATTGCAAATTAGGCTGAAAAAATTCAAACGCATTTCAAGGGAATAATACATTCATACAGTAAATTGGGGAGGCATTAAAGCCCACAATTCCTTTTGCATTATAGGGAAATTAAATTCAGTGAATTGAGCTGTAAGGGAGCATTATGTATCAATTCAAGCACAAGATGGAACGGAGTGCTAGAAAAATCAGATAATACACGAAGCGGTATGGAAAAGAAAGGCCCATTAGTGTACGAAGAGGAATCTATACCTCAGAAGCTTGAAAAGGCCAAAAAATTCATAGAAACTTTACAAGTTTAACATCAGTAGAAAAGGCGAAAAAGTATTCGTTCTAACTAAGTTGATTTCCGGTTGAGATGATAGAGCTTACTGAGTACTCGTCAGTGGAGGAGGGAGGGAAATGAATGGTGAGGCTTTAAATCCTTATCTTATTGTGTTGCTCATTCTCGGATGGAAATTGCATGGTGAAATTATTCGGCCCAGTTCGCTTCAGGCTTTTGGAACCACGTTGATCGGCTTAGCTGCTTAGCCGAGCCAACAGCACCATACATGTACTGGGCTTTTAGCTGAGGAGTTGAAAAGGATGCTCAAAGCCCAAATGACCAAGCCCATTCAGCCCATAAAGAATATTGATTACAAATTTAACCAAAAAACATTACATTGAAAAACCTAAATTTATAAAATTTCTAATAAAAAATTTAAAAATTTAAAGTTATTTTCAATGATCATAATTATTATCAAATTTTAAAAAATTTATCATTAAATTTAAGGAATTTAATATTGGGTGTAAAAAAATTTAGCATTTTTTTATATTCAATAATAAATCTTTTAAACCAGATAATAAATTCTTAAATTTTTATAGTAATTGTGGTCTTTAAAGGTAATTTTAATTTTTTAAATTTTTTATTATAAATTTTACTGAATTCAGATTCTTAAATATAATTTTTCCTTTAATAAACCAATGAAATCTGGATCCCTTGCAATATTCTACTGTAGGAGGTGTAGTAATTCAATTTTGAGTTATTTTTTATTTCTTTTATTTTTTAGAATTTAAAGTTTAAGATAAAATATAAAAAATTTCATTGTGAAGATAAAAAATTTAATTATAAAAAATTTAATTATAAAAAATTATATTTTAAAAATTTTAACTATAAAAAAATTGGATCCAATGAACTATTATTGCTTACCCAAATTAAATTTAGGTTAATGAAAAATATTTTAGTAAAAAATTTAAAATTAAATCAAAGTGTAATATTATTTTTTGTTTTAAATTAGATTTGTATATATTTTAAAAATAATGAAAAACATATGCAATTTCAACAAATTTCACAAAAAAAAATTGTACAATTTATTCAAAAATCAATCAATCAATCAATCAATCAATGAGTTATGAGATATAAACTTTAGGCCCAGGAAAATAATAGTTTGTTTCATTTCTTTTCATCTTTTTTTTTAATGGAATGACATGAACACTTTCTTGAGTAATGAAAATAAAAAAAACGGCGGTCTAAAATGCATTTGAAATCAACTACAAACTTGTTATAATCATAAATAATTGTTTAGCACCTCTCACATATGGAAGTTAAAATAGGAAGAAAATTAAGAAAATATGAATATAACTATAACAAATTATAATGATAACACACTATATGTAAGAAATTAGTATATCCAATAGCTCTAATTTATGTAATTTGTTTTGCAGCTTTACAAATAAGATCTAAGATGACAATTGATAGTAATGCATATGGATGAAGATACACACATTAATCTGTCTAAATATATATATTATCAATTTTGTTATTCTTCTCCATTATTTTCCCAATTAAAATTTCAAAGTTACTCCCTAGAAAAATCTATAAAAAAAAAAATCTTCATTATTGCTTCAACCTTCAATGTTTTGTTATATAATCTTATTATTCCAAAAGGTACATTTTCTTTGATGCATATTAAAATTAAAATATTAAAATACTCTCTAAAAGCATCAAACTTAAATTGTAATTAAGAATAGCGATACTATCGACATACAAATTAAAATATGCTATATATCCTATGTTATTATATGACGTGACTCCAATATATATTGTGTAAGAAGCATCTATTAGGAATATCAACATTGCCTGAAAGCCGTGTCCCATTTGCCATTCACAAACTGCATTAATATCAAAAAGAAAAGCTTGTCGCTTTTTTATTTTTTTGTAGTTTCTATTTCCTTTAAAGAAATACAAAAGATCATTATTAATATTCGTTATAACAATTCAAATTCTGATTATAGTTAACTATTTCTATATGTTAAATTTGTGAGCAGCTAATCGGTGGGAATTCAAATTGATTAAATGACAAGTCAGCCAAACAATCTGCAAATATTTTGTTCTGTTTTCCAACTTAATCAAATTATATTATTCTCTTTTTCGTCTTCCTTTTTTTTTGGGTGGCAATATCATCAGAATAATTAAGCCTCTAGGTAATAAAGATGAAGCATTCTGCACGATAAAGAAGCAAAGCAAAATATGAAGCTAGAAAAATGAACAATATGACCAAATGCATGCATGAAAGCTAGCAAATCTTTATATACATATATATATATATATATATATATAGATATATAGCTTTTTATGCAGGAAGTGTAGACCATTATTGGTTTTTCTGGTACCAAAGTTAACTCAGAGAGGATTCAACAAACAGGGAACGAATAAACTAATCCATAAGCATGTGTGTGCAAGATATAAATAATAATTTCAACTTATATAGACGGGAATGACAACATCCTTGTGCTGGGGATTGCATATTAAATTATTGAACTCAACTACCTACCAGCAACTTTATGGCCAGATACTCTCTTTTGTTTATTATTATTTTTAAATGAAAAAAGAACAGTCAAATTAATCTAGGGAAGAAAATTCTCAATGACACCCGAAAATGAGAGGGATCTTATGTCATCCAAGATCAATTCTAGCTCACTCCAAATGAGTCAATACTTCTGATTAACTAATTCAAGTTATTTTAGTTGTTAAACATTGAGAAAAATTGTTGTTATGAATTAAATAATTGAAAATTCCTACTTATATCTCATTCCATCACCTGAATGAAAGTCAAGTGATTCATTGAAGACGTACATCATTCGCTTGTTTTCTTAATATTTCTTTTAGAAAAAAATCAAATAACTAGTGCTCTTTCATTCTTTCCATTAATTCTATGATCAAGTGAATCTGATAACTGACATAAAAATGAAACTATATATATATATATATATTCCTTATATTTTTAATTAGTTGAGAAAATGATAAAATAAATTTAAATTTACAGTTCTCCTCAAACATCGTGCTGATAATTCATTGAATCTTCCCAGTTTATATATCTATGATCACGCCAAATCAAACTACTTATTTAAAAAAAACCTCTATATAGTGCTAGACTGATCGATGCTTATAGATATACACACTAAAGTCCAACTTTGACGTATGATTGATCCATAAGATAATGCAAAGCATGTACACATAACAAATGAAATTAAAGATTAATTCTTAACTTAATCATGCTTGATATCAAAATCAAATGGTGTCAGAAATCATATCCAAGATAGATTATAAGGGCACTGGGGATATTGGTTTTCTGAGTTATAAATAATCAATATAAAAGGTTAGGAGACAAGAAGGACCCAATTGCATTAATAGCTACCACATTTCCAAGTAATGAGTGGGACATTATAAGTTTTCATAATAAGGGTTCCATATCTAAAGGTAAGCCAAGTGTTGAACTCACTTTCTCTCCACATGTGGGTCAGGATTGTTTGATTTGTTTCCTTGTAGTTTCCAGGTCCCATCCAGTTGTTCCAATATATAGCCTTAATTATTTTATAATCCACAGAGACCTTCCTGTAATTTTAAATTCCTAAGAAATCTTCCACCTAAGCAAAACATGGATTCATGGATATAAATATATTTCTTAAGCATCTATACCTAGAGATCTAGGTCGTATCCCTGAGTTTTTTTTTCAAAAAAGAAAAAAAAAACACTAGACACAGATCAATCATATGCATTTTATAATTTTGTTAAAGTGCAGAGGCTCTCATTGGACATTTAAAGTATTTAAAAAGTACAATAAATCATAGACCACACTTGTGTGACAGCAAACTCAGCGTGCATATAATTGATTCAGACTAAGCATACATTTTTAAACACTGCAATTAAGTTTGTGGATATATATCTGTTTGTTAATAGAAGAACTGTATAAATCTTAGAATTGACAGATTCCTAGATTCCAGTGAAGATAAAATTGGTTCTGAATTGATCCTCTTCATTCAAATGATGACTGATAGTGAAATGCACTATATGTATGAATGACATCAACGTTACAAACAAAAACATTAATTCCTCTATGTTCCCCTAACTCCTCCTTATTAACTAATTGCAAAAGTTGTTGCATATATAGAACGACCTATCAAAATTTATGAACACCAAAAAAATAAAAATCAGAGTAACTTTTCTTATGTATAGAATTAATCATATCATACATGTTAGTAACGCGCGCCTTAATGGATAGTGATATATTTTCATTATGATATTGAAAACGAATTATAAATAATCATATTTCATGCAAAATAGTTATGTGCGGGGTATCCTTTCAAAGTCCTTATCTAATTTTTCCACCAACTAATTAAATAATAGTTATGTAATTAAGCTGTTAGTTCAGGTTTTAACCTTTGATTCCACTCACATTATGTTACAGTAAAGAAAGAAAGAAAGAAAGAAATTTAAAAAAAAAATAATATAATGCTAATTTTCATGGAAGGAGCTGAAGAAATTAGTTTGGGTAAATTATTTTCTTTTTTCCTTTAGAGATGTTCAAATAACAAAATGCTTCTCTTTATTATGAATATATACCTAAACCTCACTTAAAGCCAGTATCATAATACTCTCAATGATAATATTGATATCTTTTATTCAAAATATAAAAAAATATATTTTATAAAATTTTATTTCAATATTATTTATTTTATATTTAAAATCACGGTTTAGGTTTATTTTAAATTAAAAAGTGAGTATGTTATAATGATCAAATATATATTTAATATTTGTTATATTATGTAAGTAATAAATTAAAGGTATTTTGATTATGTAATTTTAGATTACTTTTTTATTGCTGGAAAGATTATTAGGGCAACTCTTTTAATTTTAGAGAATGAGAATATAATTTTTTAAAAATAGAAGAAAGAGTTGTATAATTTTGGTATATTTCTCAATTAATTTTCTTATATGACCCGAAAGTTTGGTATCAGGTTGATCTTTTAAAAAAAAAAATCTTGAAAGATTCTTTTTCACACCTTTTTATCTCCAAAAGTTTGTGAGACAGGGATTTGTATCCAACACAAACTCATGAGGGAGAGAAAGAGAACCTCTTCATTGTTAAGACTTCTCTAACCTTAACAAACCATGTGAGGTAGGCTCAAGTTCCCGTACGTGTGCGTGTATAATGTATCAGACTTATGAAATAAAATATTTGAGAATCCGATATAATAAGTGATTGTGGGTGATTAGTTTGGATTTGAAAACTGGTGCTTTTGTTCGGCTTCTCTTATTAAGGGATTGTTTTACTTTGCAAATCGTGTGGAGTAATGCACCATTAATTTGTAAGTTTTGAATGTGCCCAGAAATCTACAGTAGATACCTTATATATTCCCTGTATCTCTTTCCACTTTCTTCTGTCTTCGTTTTCATACACACACACACAAAGCTATATATATATATATATATATATATCACTAAACAAATCAAACCTAATTAATATCAACATAATCCCTTCCTTTTATCTCTTCCTTTATCAATATCATCATTTTTATGAGATTGTTTATGATTTCTTTCTCTTTTTCTTTCTTCCATTTGTAGCAGGAAGTTTTAACCAAAAAAAAATGCAAGTAAAACTTCCTACGTCATTATTTTATCTTTATATTTGCACTTTATTTTCAGTCTAGTGTTTCGGCAGCTCAGTATGACAGAATATGTACTTAGTTAATGTAATTTTTTCTCCTAATTAGAACTATTCAAAAGCTTGAATCATAAGCAAGTGAACAGGAGAAGGACAACTATAATATATGAGTTTACCAAAATAATGCACTATATATATATAGAGGATGATCATATACTATGTGCTAATTCTTAGAACTACTCAAAAACCTTTTGACAATTATATAAAGTGGAAGAAAGAAGGATGACTAAATAAGTTTACCAAACAAGTTAGTTGATGCATTAATTGTCATCATATCATCAGAAGTGTACACACACACACACACACACACACACACACACACACACATATCCCTGGCGTGAGACATTCAGTTTAACAAAATTTGATTGGTCAACTACATTAATTTTTAGTACAATCCTAAAAATTTTCCTAAAATATAACTAATACTTGTATGTAAGGGGCATGATTCTATTGGTCCTTGGCCAAATCGCATCATTTGCTTACTAAAAAGGAAACTAAGCCGGCTTCCATGAAGAGAATTTGGTTTATGAGAATTGTATTCAATATATGTAATAATTATATATTTGGACCACCGGTTTCACGATTGGATTGGTTGACCACGTTTTCTGTTAAATAATCATACTGCATTTATCTCATTGCTTTCCATCACGCGCAATAGAACGGACTTCTATTAAGAGTAGTGGACTTAAACAAGTTAGATGTTGAAGAGGAATAAGAATTATATATATATAATTTAATTAACATTAAACATTGTCTGAAATTTTCAATTCTTTAATTATATTAACCAAACAAAAAAAATAAAATAACTCTTTGCTGAATTCATACATTTTTTTTTTAATTCTCTTGTCTATACCTCCTATTTTCCTTTTTAGAGGAAGTGATGAGACGGATCATATAATGATAGCAAACCCATTTTATAGCTTGTAAACTTTGACTAAAGAGAAAAGAAAAAACTTCCGTTTTGACTTTTGATGGCTTCTATCTTGTGTTCATATTAAATCACGAAGCCGAATAATTTACTTTCTTCAAATTGTTTACGTAATTGATAACGGATGGATACTTTCGCTAGCTCCTCATATTACAAATGAATATGCTTAAAATTTTTTAGTACAGTGAGTGTGTGTGTGTGTGTGTGTGTGTGTGTATAAAAGAAAGTGTCAGCAGTTCAAAGTGGATTCATGCGAATAAAAACTAAAAGTGGTGCCTTTTAGATCAGCAATTGATCGGCAACCAACAACCCTAGTGTCCAAAAAGATTACTAGAGGAACAAATTAAAGAGAACTGAAAAAAAAAAAAAAGAAGCAGAAGTGGAAGAAGAAAAAAGAAAGAGAGAAAGGAAGGCTTCACTACACTATTTATATATAAATATGTAACTATAGTATATATCTGTCCTCTGCTTAAGCAACAAATGGTAGGATTAGTGGGGTTTCTTGTAATTGCATGAGTTCACATGTCTGGCTAACAAATTGGAGGATTCTCACTTTCCACCACACAAACAACTCATAAATTATGACCCACGAATCATGCGTGTAACAGCTCAATTAGATTTGGTCTCGTTTACATTTAATTATGACACCATTATTATTATAAATCATCGATCATCACATAAATCAATAAATATATATTTACTTCAGTTATCGCAATCTTTAGGTCAATCCCTCCTTATTAGTTAAGCAATATCACCATCTTTACTTCTAGATAAATTTGTGGATCGTAACTCCATGAGAAATCATTTCTTTTTTCTCTAAAAGGCACATTCATTTTGAAACTAATTCAAATATTAAAGATTTTTGGGATCTGTAATTCAAACATGATGATTTGCTATGAATTAATAATGTTTTGATTTATTTGCTATATTTACTTTCCTTTTTCTTAATAAGTTGCTTAGTAATGGAATTTTACTACTATCGGTTGATGAGACCAATTGACCCTGAATTAGAAAATACTAAGTGCTTGACACTTGTAATATTTTTATTTTTTATTTTTTGTTAAGGCAACCTTGTAATTTATCTACATGATGATCAGTGTAATCAAAATTATGCAACTAATTAATAAACCCAAAAATTGATCACATAAATGATTCACAAAAATGTATTTCCAGCAAATTAAATACCTTCAAAGTCATTCTGGAATAACTGAAGTGCAAACCCTTCCATCCTTTGCATATATATACACTACTATTAAACCCTTCATGTGTGTGTGTGTGTGTGTGTGTGTGGCACTATTAAACTTTTTAAAGGAAAGGAAATAAGAACAAACAAGCACAAAGCAAAATAACTATTCAACATACATATAAAAATTTTGCACTTGCAGCCTACATACCCTTTGGCGCGTGGCTGTCGATAATCTATCGATACTGTTTATCTTACATATAAAATAATAGACAATCGCTTTCAAAGATAGCCTCCAAAGTCCATATACAAATGGGTATATAAAACTTTAACATTATAAAATAAAATAATGGAATCATTATTACTAATATGATAATCTCGGAGAAATTGATGGGAGAGAGATAAAGAGCATAAAATCTAGGCATATAAAACATTTTGAATCTATACACAATCTGATCCAGCGGTGCTACAATTCCTGAGGCCAAACAGCCTTAAAAGGAGCATTTGGAGATCTCTGATTTCCCAGGGCATCTGCTTGCAAAAGCCTAAAGCTATCTTTCTATTTCTCTGATCTCTATATATTTCTCTGCTTCTCATACACATAGCATCTCACATAAAAAGAGAAGAGATCATGGGAAGCAGTTATTTTGGAGAGCCAAACATGGGAAATGAAAGAGTAAGTGGGTCTTCTTCTTCTTCTTCAAGGAAAGGGAAGAAGAACAATTCAGATAAGCCGAAGCAACCACAGAGAGGTCTTGGAGTTGCTCAATTGGAGAAAATCAGATTACATGGTCAAATGGCTTGTGGCTATCATCCTCCTCTTCACCCTCCTTACCCTTCTTCCGCTTTTAATAATGTAAATTAACCTCTCTTCTCTCTTGTTTTGCTTAAAATAGCAATTTCTTTTCTTTTTTAACTTGGGTTTGCAGTGATTAATTACTAAGTTTTGGCTCTCATGAACATGCAGGAAGACCCAAGAGTGCAAACAGCATATTCTGCAGTGCCATCATCGTCTTTCTCTTATTCATCGTCATCTACATCGTACGCTGCTTCGTATGGCTTCCATCCCAACGTCGTGGTATGTATAATTTTTCGTTTTTTTTTTTTTTAACAAATACCATAATTGACTATACACTTGTACTATATTTGACCATTACATATCTTCGTTGGGTGAACATGTTCCGCATATTTTCACAATTGTCATCTGTCACCACTCTTTGGTAATTATTTTTACAAAATTAATTTATGCAACTGGGCAGTAAATTGTGCCGTAAAGGAATCAATCATGCAAGTTCGCTGTTTCTTTACATTTTTAAAAATTTTATATGACCCGCCATATATGTTGTTGTCATTGTAAGTTTAATACTTTTATAGCCACACAACCCTAGCTAGTAATTTGTTTTTAATCTAAATTAATTCTCTTTCATATTTGGTTGAATCGGAAAGCGCATTGCATAAGCTTGATCAAGAGAAGTACTAACCTAGGTAACCAGGAATGAATCTGAGCATTGTGAGCTGAAAAATCATCCAATTAAAAACATATAAGAGAGGAGTCAAGACCCTCTTCAAAATCATCTCTTCTCTCTATTGCATTTATTTAATTTACACATGATATATTTGCTAGAAAATACAAACAGTTAATTCTTTTATATATATATTTAAAAAATTATATATATAGTGTGAGTTTGGCCCTGAAATTTTGACAAAATTGTTTGCTATTGCAGATGGGCGTGCCTGAATATGAAAGAACAAACATCAGATATGGAGATTCTCAACCAAGGTACTTAAAACTTCTGTGTCTATGCAAGTTAGATTTTTTTTTTCTTTTTTAAAATATTGGTTTATAATTTTTGTCACGATAAATTTCTTACTGACATATTTGTGCGTATTCTTTTTATCTCACCAGATGGGACCATTCCAATGCCATCCTTGAGACCCAACCTTTAGATCAACCCAACGTAACTAGACCCTTTCTAAACCTATATGTAAGGATTTCTTTTTTCTTTTTTTAATAACATGCATATCCAAAATAATATTCAATATATGTGTGTCTGTGAGTGTATTATAATACCGATATATCTCATATTCAATCATTTTCTTTTTGGCACTATTGTTAGGACTCCCAACATAGGAGTGGTTCTATGGGCTCGAGCAGTCAGAATTCTGAATCAAGTGACAACCAAGAACTAGATTTGGAGCTCAGATTATCTCTTTGATCAGCAATTTCCGCTGCCGCTAGAAATTGCGGCAATCCTCATGAATGTATTGCTTTCATTTACAAATTAGAATTGCAGAAGTACAAAAATGAGCAAGCCAGCAATGTGCATGTTTGTCCAAAGTTTTATTTGGAGATCATACCTTCGTGTAATATTGATATAAACGAATTGACTCTTTGCCTAAAACAATGGCCAAAATTTCTTCTCTTCCGCAGAAATTCTCAAAGAAATGAGAACTTGAGAAGTTATTCTTATACCTCTATGCCTCTTTTTAATTGTGTTTCCATTATAACATGCAGCATCGTGCATGAAGTAAGAAATTTATTATAGTTGATGTGTTAAGAGGCAAGTCTCTATGGTCTATACTATAGGGTTAAATTGGTTTCACTTTCAGGAGGCATTCTTTAATCAAAATTATCAACTCAGTGAGTTATGATATTATGATTCATTCACTTAGTGATCCATATGACTATGGATGGCTCTACGTAGGAGTCAAGCGAACGAATTGCCGCTGATCAAGAGATACTTATATAATTCATGCATGTATATATTTTCAGCCATATATAATTAATAAGAATTGTTGTTTGATATATAGAAAATGTAATTTTTCATGTGCTTGGAAATTTGTTTATCAGATATTTTGATATAATAAATATAAAAATTTTAAAATTTATATAATCTATATGTCGTAAATTTTGTAAGGATATTGATTTTTTAAATATATGTCGAGTCTAAAATCTTTTACAAATAGATTTTTTAGTACCTAAAAAAATAAGCTATGCACATACCAAATGCCATTTATTTATTTATTTTTAAATTAAGAGCCAGTAGATGCAATATAATCCCTTTTAAAAAATTATTCTTAAAAACAGAAACTGAACCTAGACAGTTTCCAAAATCAAAGTTGTAAGTTTCTTCTTTTCAATTAATTAATCAGTTTGTTCATATCCCACCAAGAAGAGTGTAACTGAAATCTTAGCTAGGACCACATCATGGAAAAATTACTAAAAAAAATGAATTATTAAAACCAGGCCAAGAAGGACATATACATAGAGCAAGACGTATAAGACGATATTCACAGCTCAAGATCTGTACTGAATCAAGAGTAATGATACTGTGAATCTGAGAATCAGAATATCATATTCTTTACTTATAATGTAATAATTACTAGATATTATTAAATATATAATAAAATTTTGTCTATTTTAATAAATTTAATACTATAATTATACTCATTGATTGTCCAAAAATTAAAATTTTTTAAGAGCAACTAATTATTAAAAGTTAATATTTTAAGCAATCATCTAATAAAGTATTATCGTATATTTAATAATTATTATATCTTAATTAAAGTATATGATGTTTTCGGTTCATATATAGTGTCATTACTCTTAAACTAATAGTAATGGTAATAGGTTTTCAAAAAAACATAGGCAAATGAACTTAATCTCCGTGTGTGTGTGTGTGTGTGTGTGTGTTACAATTACTGTTTGCTGCATTGACGCACAAGCAAAGATTCGATGGAACTAGAAAATTCGAATTTCTGAAAGGACAAACAACTGAAACAAGTATTCGATGAAAACTCTACAATGCTTTTGAAATTGTGTCAAATTTCGACTTTTTTTGCGAGGGTTCATCAGTCAAAAGTGTGTACTTGCGCATGTTGAAGGAGATTCTTCTTAATTTTAACTGCCACGAATAAAGACACACTCTGTATTATGACCTGTATCAATCACAATTACTGTTAATGAAATCGTGTAAATTCTATGTTTCTGGTTTCACACCAAAATTATGTTGTAAATTATAGCAGCCAGTGACAATCTCATTTTTCAGATGTGATAATTAAAGAGAGCCAATTACGCCAGCAAATTAAGCATCTCACAATATCCATTGAACATAGCTTGGTGATATCATGACAAGTCAAATCTAGTAATCAACCTGGCAAAATATTCAAGCAGGAAACATTCTTTAAATATGCCACCATATCATGAAATGAAAATCGCTAGTGGCTTATTGTTGAAGGTGTCAAGTTTGGAAGCTTTGGTCTAACAGAAGCTTCCTAATATTTCTAATTTTTGTTACTTTCTTCTATAGGAAAGCTTTTAGATTTTCTGTTGTTTGCTGCTTGTTTAAGACTTTAATATCTGCAGTAATTATTAGGTTTGGTATGCGTGTATATATTTGTCATTGACGAATTTTGACTGAATATTATTTAAAGAAGTAAAAGAAGGGGGAAAAAAGCATAAATAATTGATACAAATTTTATAGTTACAAAGGTCTAGCCTGAGTGACACTTGTCTTGTCAGTTCGTACCATATGAAGAGCTGGATTTTACAGGAAGCCCATCCTTTGCTTACAGATAACCCACTTAAAGTGGGTTACTTTTGCAATTCAATTTTTTGAACCAATTAAATGTATAAACACAGCATTAAAAGCTAACAATGAGTCAAAATTCAGAGGCAAATGGTGGTAAAACAGCTGTACTATAAGTGTCAACCAGTGAAAAGAATATTGATAATTCGGACAAAATTGTTAATAGAATCACTCCAAATAAATGAGGGATATTGGATGAAACAAAAAGACAGTCACAGCGGTTCCATTTTGATCGATTCAATAATGCATATCTTAGTCGTGATCTTGAAAGATTCCGCACCTGGGATAAAATAGTTAAGTGAACTTTTAATATTGCTTTCACGTCAGCTATAATTTTGAAAAGATATTCCAATGGAAATACCCAAAAAAAATAGAGTTTCTATTCATCAAATAAAATTATTCTAGAACACTTCCATTTTTATCTTTTGACATGATAACTATTTTCTACATACATTTTCTGGTAAAAACAAATTCATTTACAAAAAGCTTTTACTAAATTAAGTTTTTTTTTAATTCAACTTATATGATAATCTTGAAGTGTTAAACATGCTTGGATGATGGATTATCTACACACTAACAGACAGTTATTACTAAAAGTTTTGCACTTAGCATGTGTCACATGCGATAACAATTCTTATATGTATTAAGATGTCACATCATTTATATATTCAACAATTAAAATTTATTTTGTATATAAAATTTCTTTATACTATATATGGATCTTATCCATACAAATTAAATTCTAACAATTAATTACATCTGATGCACCTTGATGCACCAAGTGCATTTAAAAAAATTTCTACATGCAAAAGAAGAAATGTGCATCTCAATTTATTGTTCATTAAAATTATTTCCTATGCATCAGTCTCTAATTAATATTAATTTTTGCATTAGAAAAATTATCATTCAACATTAACATTCTTCTTTTGTCTCTAGGTAGTAATACTTAAATCCCATAAAGGAAAAAGTATAATTTTTAAAAAATCTACCACTTTAAATGTATATAAAAATGCAAACCTAGAATTCTCGTCTTTTCTAAATTTGAACTTAAAAGCTTTATATTTAAGCCTCACACATATCAGTTTATCATTTTAATTAACTTATCTCAAAAAGCACTCTTTTAATATCAGACGAGTTTTCCATCTCACTATACCAACTTATTGGTAAGGCTTCTCTTCCCATTTCTCATTCTGCAAATACCATTTTATTTTGACCCTAACCTTAAGAGGGACACTAAAGGGTGTACCTCCAAGAGAAAACATGGGTGGCTTGCTCAATGATGATCCTCCCCAAATGGGGAGCTCTTGTTCATCAATGGTTAAAAGTGCTCAAATCAGCACGCTTGACTTAGTAGTACTAGAGTTGTCTTTAAGGTTGAAGTAAGCTCTATTTTGGGATTAATTATATATCGTAAAAAGCTGTTTTTGTTTTAACTTTATTTTTATCTGTCTTCAAAATCTTCATTTGTATTCTTAAGAGGGGAAAAAAAGAAAGGAGCTAATCACTCTTTAAAATTTTTTTCTATGCGGTGTTAAACTATCAAATATTTAATGGCCATGAACCTGAAGAGGGGAGAAGTGTCTTTCCTTCTCTTATTTGCGCTTGAAGTACTTAGTATTTGGCTCCTTTGATTGATATTAATCTCATGATTCAATTTTGCAGTATATTATTATTATTATTATTATCATCATCATCCAGTGATGTTTTATTTTTCAAAAAAAAGAAAAGACAAGAAATGAATCACGTTTGACACTGTTTCCAGATATTTATTAATTAGCTAGTCAAAGGAATAATGCTCTAGTTTCCAACTAATTACGAAATGTTGATGGAGCAGATGAAAACCATTTGGATTGATTTACCTAAAATTCTTTTAAGTATTTATTATCAAATTATTTTATAAATATATGACATATAAATAAGAATTTTTGAAAGAATTAATCATATGTATGGTGTATAATTAAAAAAATATTCTCTTATCACATTTTTACTTAAAAATAAAAAATAAAGACCTAAAAATTACACTTAATTTTGTCCAAACCAAAATTTGGTCCAGGAATAAGGGGCTTGTCTTGTTTTATATTCTACCAACAAGGTGACGAATGGATGTTTCTCTTCAATTATATGTGACCTTGCAAACCATAAGTTGTTAGGAAAAGATGTACTAAACTTAGAAGTTGGAGTCATAAGGAAGACTTTGAAACATATGATAAATAATTAAATATATAATTACACTCTGTTTGGTTCACTGCAATGTAAACGTATTCTTTTTATATAATTTATGTAATATCTATTATACCTTTATAATAATTACTCTACCTATCAAATTATTATTTTTTAAGTAGAAATACAAAAATCACTTATTATTCTATCTATTCACATTTTATATTCCCTTTTATTTTACATCATTTACCTAGTTTATACTCACTAGTTGTTGTTGGGTTAAAATAAATCATTCCTAAAATTGATTCAAACTTCGGCACCTAAAGAATTACACTTAGTAATAGTGAAATTCCTCCTTAAGAACTATTTTTAAAAAAATACCCACATGCACGCGGGTGCACACAAGCGCACGAGCTTACACGCGTAAAAGCTAGAAGGAAAAACTATAAAATCTATCATCATGTTCTATTATCATCAATCTTAATGACAATCTATAGATTCATAGTTCAACACTTTTATATAAAGATTTTTATAAACCAACAAATCTCTTTAAATATAATTGAATCAATAGAATTAGTTGTTTTTATTGAACAGTCATACCCTTTAATTATAAAGTATTTATAAATGCTAATTTCTGTTAATAGTAGATTGGTAAGCTACTATTTCATGTTTTCAATTTTCAATGGCTTAAAAGTAAAAAACATTCTACCATACCAGCTTTTGAAATCTTCTTTATTTTCTTAAAAATAACTATTTTAATAATTAAAAAAACACTTCAACTCCCTCAAATGCCCTTTAGACATATGAAAAGATTTCTATTTATTAAAGACTCCAAGAGTCTTTTGCATCTTCAATGGAGAACTTGAGAAATATCACTTTCTCATATATATTAGCACTTACGTTTTTCAACCTATATCCAACATAAATAAAGCATCCAAATTTTTAACTACATATATAAGACATCAACCAAAGGCAAAAATTGTTCATAGGAGTTAACAAGGCAAATATTGAAATAGTTTTAGTCACTTTGTCCATCTTCACAATTAATGACTTATTGCATTGGTTAACATGGCAAAAGTGATAATCTTTAGGGAAACTTAAGTGGAACATCTATGCTTTTAGCATACATCTAATGATTAAATTCCATGATTTTCAGCTCAAAATCATATAGACATGCGCTGACTGAGATTTATAAGCAAAGACATGTTGCAACTAAATGTCACTAAAAAAGAATGATATTATGGTCTAATTTGAATTACCCTCAAGCATAAATGTAAGAGCATCAAATTTATCAACCTATTTATAAGATGCTTGTTAACACAATATCTGTAAGTAAATTATAAGAATTGAAGTAGAATAAATATATAAAAATTGCATTCCTTTGTCCTCAACTTAACTAGATAATAAAAAAAAAAGCCTGTTTATTTGGATCTTACAGATGGACAAGTGATAATGCTTTATTACTCATATGGGTACAACAATCCTCTACAGGAAACCAAATGACAAGATAGATATTGAGTCCTTAGGCAACTTTTTAAGACAACCATACAAACATATATGGTATGGGGCACAAACCCACTAGGATTAGATCCCCCAAACCTATAACCAATGCTAAAGTATATATACCCCAAGAAAGCTAAATAAAGGTTTGGTGATCCACTTATAACTCTTGAATACAAACGAACAAGGATCTTAAGTATTAGAAGACGCCATAAGGTTAATCAAGTTTTGATAAATCTATTAATCCTGTGAATAACTCTAGAAAAAATCACTCTCAAGTTTGGAATCTTTAGAATTAAATTTTCATTTATTTATCTAATTTAATTACAAATAAAGACAAAATACATGTTTATATAGTGTAAATCAAATTTGCTTTTCGGAGAAAAACTAGGAAAATAACTACATAATCATAAATGAACAACCTAAAAATTAGAAATATAAAATAATTAAATCTTTTTTAAAACTGAAAAGGAAAGAGAATCTACGTAATTAATTATAATTTTTGTCTAAATACATAAAAGTTTCTAGAAGCCAGCATATTAAACTTAAAATAGCATTATTTAAGTTCAAATGAGTCAATTCATGTATGATCCTTAATCTAAACTCTTTAATTTACAATATTTTAACATAAAATTGTTCCACTAGCTTCATTTTTAGCTCAAATAATGTTGAGAACATCCTAATCAATGTTTGAATTAGATTTGTCAAAATTTTGCTTAGTTTAAATCTCTTGAACAAATCTGATTAATACTTCTTTAAGTCTTTTAGCCCAACCTTATAAGTCTAACTGAAAGATACAAAAGATTATTTAAAAGCTTTAAATTAACTTATTATTTAAGCTAGTTAACTTTGTCTTATAAGTCGTATCAGTATGTACACAAGGAAAAGGAAACATAGAGCAACAATTGTACCTCTAGTTTGACTCAAATGCTGAATCTCACAATTCATTTAGTGGAATCCCACTTAAATAGGGTTAATTGATAAATTTTATTACAAGAAAATAAAATTAAAAATGGTTTGGAAAGGCTTATTTTTTGATGAGGCAACTTAGGAATTAGAGAATGACATAAAGAAATAACATCCACAATTGTTTACTTGAGGTATGTTTTAAATTTTGAGGATAAGATTTATTTTTATGGAGTGTGAAATATAATATTTTTCATTTTGTCAACTAATATAATTCCCAAAAAATGGAAAGAATTAGTTAAAGAGGAGTTACAATGTGAGAAAGGGCTAGTTAGAACTAAAAGAGCCAATTTAGGTCTAACCAACTAAAAAATCAGGAATTTAGAAAATATGAAAATTAACTTGAGAAATAAATATATCTTATTATAATATTATGAAATAAGGTTAGTAGATTAATCAAATGAGATTGGTTTGATTAAATCCCTCACAGTGTACGGTTTAAGACCCTGTATAGCAATAATTTTAATAAGATTTTTTTAAATTATTTTAAATCTTTGTAATCTCTTAATGGATATTTTTAGTGAAAAAAAGAGTCCAACTACTAAAAAATGAGTCCAAATAAAGAAATTAAAGTATAGAGGCAAAATCCATATTTTTAAAAAAGTTATAAAACCATAGATTCTTCTATTTATAGCAAGCCATTCATCTCATATGTCTCATAACTGACCTAGACCACTCTAGAACTTTCTCATCACGCACGAAAGGAGGGAGGAAAGAGTAGGAAAAAAAGGATAATGTAGGTAAGATTTTTTGCCAAATTTTACTATGCCATAGTTATAAAACTTTTTTTATTCTTCATGCTCTCTTTCATGGTGGTTTTGATTTCTCAAAAAGGTGAATTTTGTGGTCAGTATCTTGAGTGAGAAAGCTTCTTTGAGGAAAACAATTATACCAAAAGAATTTTCATCGAAAGAGCTTCAATATAAAGTATGATTTTGCTATGGAAAAATTGTATTCCTTTGGATTCCAAGCCCTCATAGGTTCAACTGAGAGAGAGGGAGAGAGAGAGAGAGAGAAAGAGGGAAGAAGGCATGAACTTGAGGAAACCTTGATGAAAGTAAAGATTTAGAAAGGTGAAGAGCAAAAATAACTAAATGGACTTAATTAAAATGAAGAGAAACACATGTGGTTTCACTTAGGATTAGATTTGACCTTAATAAATTCAAAACCTTAGAAGGATTGGTTAATTCTTATAATACTATAATTGAACTAGAAATGAATTATAGATATCCTAAAACCATCAAATTCCCTATGAAATAAACAAAATAACAAGGTTGGGTAACATAGAGGCCTTCTCGGCCAACTCAAGAAAATGATACTTAAGAAAATTTTTAATTTAGTTTCATAGTTTAAGAGGCCTAAGTAAGTCATGTAAAGGCTAGATAAACAATTAGTTCGAGAAAAAAAATAAAATTTAATGAAGTTGCAAATTTGGTTCCACAAATATTCTAATTTGCCCTACGAATGAAATAGGTGATATGGCTAAGATTTTAGATTTATTTTAGCCATGAAAAGTGAATAAATTGAAATAAAAGGATGATATAATTGTTACATGAAAAATGACAAATGGAATGAGTCATTTTGAAACACTTAAAGAAGCCAAAATCATACATTAAATTCAAATATGCACATGTATGTTAGAATAAGTTTGAATATGACATAATTGGTTGTTTTAGTGCAAGTAGGACCACATTAAACTTTGTCTGTGTGACGCCATGGGATCAAAAGGAGAAGAATAAAGGAATTGATTGAATTTGTTTCATAAGATAGCTTTTTCTTCATTCTTATATGTATGGTTGGTTTGTTTGAATCCTTAGTTGCTTATGCATATTATTTGCAATTGGTTGGCTTGATGATTGTTTGAGTAGAATATGTAATTACATGATACTTACTTGGATTTGTAAGAGAGGTAGGTCTTTATTGAGTGAGGCTAGGGAAGTGAAGATAGATTTGCTCTACCTTAGACTAAAAATCCTTTGAGGGTATAGATTTACTTTTACTTTAGCCAAGAAAACCCTTAGAGCATGAATTTACTTTCTTGCGTATGGATTAGCTATGATTAAAAACATGCATACTTGCTTCCATATATTTGAGTGAACCATATGTGTGTTTTAATGTTGGTTTAATTACTGAAATTCTTTAAATCTCATATTTCTCTATCTTCACTAATAATGGCTAGGTGATGTGCAAAGCAAGGATTTGATAAGCAAGACACTTAAAAAAGTCTATTATGGCAAGAGATTTGGCCTATGATATAATATTGCATATATAATTATGTAGACCTATATATTGATGTCATATAATGTAAAGATATGTAAAAATGCTAGACTATGAACTTGTGACCAATAGATATATATATATATATATATATATATATATATATATATGATAGAACATGATTTAGTAGATGGATACCTATGTGGTTTACATGAATTTTCTCATGTAGAAGGGTAATTTTTTGTTACAAGGCAAATATCATATAATGAATCATTGATATATGAGACATTTATGGATTAAAATTTGCTCATGATAAGAAATACCATTTTATAGCTCATTTGATATATTTTAGAATTAAAATTTTGACTATTTGAGCAACAAAATGTCCCTCCACCCTTAACAGTCTTAATAACAAAATTTGGAGCTAAAATTTAATAAGTAATTAGAGGACATTCAAAACTTTTTATAGAGCCAAAATTTGTAATTTTTAAAACTTTATGAGATATTTGGCAAATTTTCAAAATTAGCCTTAAAAAACAATCATAACACTAATATTGTTCATCTATTTCAAATTTGGTTTTGGTGGTTTTTGAGATACCAAATAGATTTAATTTGACTCAAAATTTTTGCAATAAAAATTTCATATCACAAGTTTTAAAATAACACATAATTTGTTTCAATTGAAATTATGTAACTTAAAATTATGAATTTTTAATATTTGATACACTATTATGTAACTTGTGACAAAAATAGAGCACGAGTCTTTTGTATGAAGTAACTCCATATACATGTAAATTTAGATAAAACTAAACACTTGAGCATGAATTTATGAAATGGAAATAAGAGCATTCATTTTTGAGTATTACATATCCATTTAATGTAATTAGTAACAAAATTTCTGCAATTAAAAGTTTGGTTACAATTATTTTGCCACAAATGGATATATATATATATATATATTCAGAATAAGAAAAATAGTATGGTGTAACAATTTGGCTTATCCTCAGTTCTGTAATAAATAATTATGCCCGTCTAATTGTATGGTCTATCACTGCCAAGTCGGGTTTTGTAGAACTATGAAAAAGAGGGAATTGCTTATTTAAACAAGCAAGGAATGGTGCATGCCGAGACGGCAATACGCAACATCAAACACTTAATTCCTCTAACTTTCTTTCCCTTGTACTCCTATGCAACCAAACATAAAACTCAATTGTAACATACCGTGAATCAAATTAAATCACATACATCATAATGATGAAGAAATAAATCAGGCAGAAGCTCCTCATGTAGCTCATAAATTTCGGGAACATACAACCAGAAAATTGAAAAAAGAACACTGCAAAGAAAGGAAAAAAAAAACTTCTAAGGGATTCATTTTACCAATATAACTCAGACAAAGAAACAACGTAAGTCACAGATATATATATATATATATATATATATATATATATATATATATATATATATATATATATAGTATATATATAGTTTTCTTCATCTTTTTGATTGATGACATTTCATTTGGTTCGATGAAGCGATTGATTGGGATTGCTATATTAGTTTGTTAGTCACCAAGCAACAGACATAGTATGGAGAAAAGATTGCTGCTTGGTTGCAAACATGAATTTTATGCCTGCACTGCAATGACTTGTCACATTCACATCTGGAGGAAATAAATCCGAGCTCCCTGCAGTAGAATCAAGTACTCACCAGTAGATCATAATCTCATATCATCCTACAACAGTTAGAAACTTCGGGAGTTTGTCCTGGAAGACATTGGGCCTTTTCATCGCCTTACGGGAAGTTCTATGCTTGCTCTCACACTATCTCTGCCACTTTCTACCTTTCCTTTCGACAAATCAATCCACACATGATGGTACATGACGCATAGTCATAGACACATACAAAAGACCAATACGGGGGACAAAGGCAACAAAGTAGAATATTATCTATGCAATGCGTTCTTAAATCATAAGTGGACCAGAGAATTTCATTTGCCAACAAATCCACGCACTACTAATTCCAAAACTGTAGAAACAACAAGACAAACAAACAATAATGGAATTCAGAACTCAACAACCAAGCACAAAAACTATACAGCTCACATTTTTAAAACAGAAGTCGAAAATTAAAATTCACAATCAACCAAAAAATTTTATGACCTAATACATAACCAAACACCCGATACGATAACAGCCGTACCCAACAAAGCGCGAGCCACATGGGTTTCTTCCCCGAGTAGCATACCAAACACGGCAGTGGCAGCAAACGTCGTCGCATTGGTGACGGGGACGGCCAGCGAAATTGGGGCGTCACTGAGAATAGCAAAGAAAGTAGCAGAGGCAGAAAGATTTATCAAGAAGGGTATGGTGTACTGCCAGACTGAGAGAAGCTTGAGCCAATTTCTGAGGGAAGAAATAAATCTTTGGAGAAGTGTACAGTGGTGGGGTGGCTTTGACGACGAAGAAGATTTGAGAGCTCGATCCCAGAGAAGAGCACCACGGCGCATGATAGCATTTGTGGCGCCCCATACAAGACCCACTGCGATCATCTTCTCTATGTCCCCCACCATCGATCTATCTATTTTTCTCTCTGCTCTTAGTTCGTCTTCAAGAACTCATCAGCACTCCCAGTTTCCCCGTTGGAGAGGGTCGGAGAGGAAATGGTGGTTCTGCTTCGGCCTTGCAGATGGGCTAAAATGGGCCAAGTTATGGTGGCCCAAGGTTGAAGATCTTATTACTGAGCCCGTTTTTATTAGCGATGAAAACAATTGATAACACCCATCAACACCCAAAAAAAAAGATAAACAAAGCCAGAAGCAAGCCTTACAGAATCCATGACAAGACCCAAAGTAAAACAGATCCCCTTCTCGTTCCTATGGATGCGTAATGGGTTCTCATTTTGATTTAAATTGTTTACATTTTTTCTTGTTTTAATATTTTTTTATTTGAAAGAAGCAGAACGTGATATAAAACAATTCTTTAATTATAAAATTAAAAATTATAATTTAGTTTAAAAGTAAAATACAAAAACATAAAAATATAATCAGTTTAAATTAGATTTAGATATCAAAAATTTATTTTTAAAATGAGTAGGAAATCCAAATGCAACTCAAAGAGAAAGTGGGAAATTTAAAAAAAGAAAAAAGAAAATGACAAGTAAGAACTAGTTCCATGGGTAAGACTAGAGTTAAATTTGTTAATAGACATCTATTAATTGTGATGCCATGTCTTAGATTTAGAAGTTGTAACAATTGATCTACTTCTTTTTTATTTTACCAAATAAAAAAGAGTTGAAGAGCTAATTGGTTAAATTTGATTTTTCAAATGTTTAATAATCTATTTATAATATGTTTAAAAAAGATTTATATAAAAAATCAAATTTATATATTTTATATTCCTAAATAATAAAAATATGATTGTTTTATATATGTCAAATTCAAATTTTAAGATAAAATTTTAAATATATAAAAGATCAAAATAACCACAAAACCAAATGCCATATCAAAGAAAAGGAAATGGAAACACTGTTAAAAAAAAAAAAAACAATTAGAGCTAGTGGACAAATACAAGCTAAGTGATCTAAGAAAAAAATATATGGGGGCAAATTATTTTTTTTTCTTTGAGAAATGTTTAAATTTATGACTCTTCCCTTTATTTTAAAAATGTACATTCTTCTCTTGTCAATTTAAAAGATGTGTTACATTAATATCTTTTTTAATGAAAAAAAAAAAGTTATAATCACATATATTTTGATTGATATGCTCTTATACTAACTATTTATATAATATGACAAGTACAAAATATGTATATGACCTATGTATAAATAATCAATTTAATAAATTTAGAATAAATTAAATGTATAATTTTCAACACAAAATAAATAATATTGAAATAAAAATTTAAAAAATTATTTTTTTTATAAGTTATATTATTAATAAAAAAATTAACATTATTCTTAAAGATATTCTAATCATATTATAGCATCAAGAATATTTGTTCATACAAAAGAAGTAACAGTATAATTTAATTATCTCTTATGAGAGGTGTGAGTAATTTTAATTTACTCAATATATAAATTATATTAGGTGCTATTTCGATATATCAATAAGAAAAAAAATATTATCTGATTCACATTCTTTAGTTATTTAATTTTTTTTGTATAATTCTTTCTTAATTTTTTTAATTTATTATTCGTTAGTTTTTGAAACATGCATAATTATCTTTTTTACTAATTTGTATTAATGTAAAATAAATGAACAATGAATAAAAATTTTTCAAAAAATAATTATGTAAAAATAAAATTCAAAACACCAACTAATTATAACAAACCCAATAAAAAAATTCCCTTAGTGAATAATTATCGCATTAAGAATTCAAAATTGCCCAGTATCACTTGCCAATGGAATTGCAAATTCAATTCCATGGATGAAACTCAACGTGATGCAATCAAGACTTGCCTTTGTGCACCATGTGAAAAGGTTTGCTAAGTTGGCGAAAAGTTATGCTGATCAACCATATAAATAAAGAATTATAATTACGTCATAACTAGGAATGTACATGAGCTAGGCTAGGCCGAGCAGGGCTTTGGCCATGCCCAATGGCCGGCCCAATTTTAGAGAGACTTTAAAATTGAAGCCCGTTGCCCTAACTTGACCCTGGCCCTATCCAGCTCGATTTAATATAGGGTAAGGCCGGGCTAAACTAGGTGCCCCAATATTTTTTTAATTTATTATAAAAATTATAAATTGACTTTAAAAAAAGAAAATTTTTATATAAATCTTTATAAAATTACATTTTATCTTTTAAAAAATTAAAATTTTAGTATAAATCTTTATAAAAAAATAATTTTTTATTTTTTTAGATTTGATTAGATTAATATATATCTCTTAAGGGCAATCTAAATTTATTATGAAAATTATAAAATAATACTTAAAAAAATTTGTATATAAGTTTTTATAAAATTATATTTTATTCTTAAAAAAAATAAAATTTTGATATACATTTTCATAAAAAAATATTTTTAAAAAAATAAATTTAGTTTTAGAGTCAGGCCAGGCCCTTATTGCCCTAAGGGTTGACCCGATGCTAGGCCTGGCCCGATTTTGTAACTCGACCCTATCTTAAATTTTTTTAAAAAAATCTTTTTGTGCTTTACCCAACCTCGCCCGATTTAACTGGGCAGGGCCGGGCCCACCGAGGCTTCAGGCCCAATGAATACCCCTAGTCATAATTTCATTAAATTTGGCTAATAACTCTAGAACCATTTATTATCTAAATTTGCAAATTAAGCCAAAATGTCGCTTATTTCACGTAAAACCCAACAAACCTTCTAATAAGATATTTTTCCCAACAAAGACATAGCGACTTCTATTATTAGAGAATCTCATTAATGTTGCACTTGCACCACAAGCCACTTAATCCAAAAAATATTATTCACCAATTGCTTACAGGAGCTCACATCAACTCAAGACCAGACCCATAAATATTATTTTGTTGATAGGTATTCTTGTAATAGTTTAATGCTTTAGGAGCTCATAGATTGGAGTTAGTATGTCCCACATTTTGTTTTTCTTTTTACCATTGCTCTTTCTATTGTGAATCCTGTATAAAATAATCATTTCCCTAAAAAAGATTTGGGGTGAATAGGCTTTTGTAACCATATTGATAGGAAAAGGGTTTGATTAATTGACTTGCACAAGACATGATTTATTGTTTATTCATTTATGTTTTTTCTCCCACAAACCCTTATGTTTTCTAACAATCAATCAACTATTACATCTTAATAGTTAATTATTTATTCATATATATATATATATATATATATTTGGTTAAACCCCTAATTTTGGAACAATCAATTAACTATTATAGTTTAACATTCAATAGTTGACTAATCAAGCATTAGTGTTGCATTTTTCTTCAGAAGTGACATGTTCATCCATGCTCCCTCAAACAAACACTTACTTTATCTCCAAATAACAACAATCACACTCTTTGTGAGAATAAAATTCAACTTTTCAAGATTTTACAACAACTTAAGCCAATAATTAGGACATCCAGTAGGTGTCTACCCAATCGATTTGGGTTTCTAGAAGTCTAAAACTGATGGGGGAGTACCTCATGTTACAACTGAGATTTTAAGGTATGGTAGTCATATTTGAATTTTGGAAGTATGCCATTGAAGGAAGAACTTATTAAGTTGTGAATAAATTTTTAGATTATGGCAAAAAGATGTGAGTTTGGGTAAAATTAAACAATCTAATGGGCTATGTTTTAAATACAAAGAACGAAGGGAATCTTGTTAATAACAAAGTCATACAGGGTTGATATATAAATATTATAAGATATTATTCTATGATAGGAAAAATAGTTAGGTTAAAATGTAAATGTTACCATTTATTTTAAAATTTGTTGGGCCATTTTGGATTTTCAAAACTTAATACACAATTGATATATCTTTACACATGACATTAATACAGTAATATATAATCGGATCACTCAGGGCTCATTTAGTATGTTGTATAAGATAAAACTTGATAAGATAAGATAAGATAAGATTTAATAAAATTTAAAAATTATACAGTATTTAGTATTGCACTATATAAAATAATATTATTGTACAAGATAATGTTCTAGCATTGAGTATAAAAAAGTATTCTAATGTAGAATCAAATTAGGCACCAAGTTATAGAAGTAATCATGGTGTCTGGTAGTTTAACTAGTCTAATTTTGTTTAGTCACATCAAATTGCATTAGGTCAGGCCCAAAAAAAAAAAAGACATTATGGGCCAAGCTATATAACCACACCAAGTTATAGAAGTGATCATAGTATTTGACAGCCTAGCCAATCTAGTCTTATTCGATTACATTAGGCTATATTAGGCTAAGTTAAAAAAAAAAAAAAAGCATACTAGATCGAACCACATAACTGAACTAGGCATTAACTTGGGACAAGTTGGTTGGTTTGATGTGGCCTAGGTTGATCCTTTTAATTTTAGAAAAAAAATATTTTATAAGGAATTACATAATTTTTTTTTTAAGATGAATGTAATTTTATAAAAACTTACATGAAAATTAAATTTTTAAGAGTCATTTTATAATGTTTAAATTTTTTTTAATAAAAAAATTAACTCAATCAAATTGGAGAACCAACTTGACCTAATACTAAACCAAATTGAGTCTGATTAGACACCAAGTTAGATTAACACTTAGCCTTGTGTGGCCCATGATCTATCATGTTGCCTACCAGATTAAGACAAATCCTGACTAGGTTTAGCCTATAAATATTTTTATTGGTGAGGTTTGGATTAGCAAAGTATTAATAATGTCTTATACATTAAAATTTAATTGGAACTAATCCCACTTCCAAGAGTTCACTAAATTATATATTATCTTGATATATAAAAGAAATTTAAAGTATAATACATTACTTAAACTAAATAAATAATAAATTTATAATATATTATATTAACTTATGGTATCAATACTAAAACAGGTCTTATAGTATTTAGGGGTGTTTACCATATTCGAAAGTTTAGTGTGTCTAAACTTACTCAACCAAATAAAGTTAGCTTGCCCCAATCACCAAAAAAAAAAAAAAAGGCCCGAACTAAAGGTCATATTAACCTAGTATGACTCAAAAAATAAAAAAAATTCAAAAAAAATTTTATATCAATATTTTTTTAATAATAAAATATAATTTTATAAAGACCTATATAATAATTTTTATTTTAAAAGTTCTTTTATAATTTTAATAATAAACTAGATCTTAGGGCCATATTAGTCAGACTTGATTAAAAAAAATAAAAAATATTTTTTTAATAAAGATTTATTTTAACATTTTAATTATTTTGAAAATAAAATATAATTTTATAAGAATTTATATGAAAATAATTTTTTGATCATTTTATAATTTTAATAATAATTTTTTTAAAAAAGAAAACTATCTACTATTAACCTAATCCTACTTGATATTAAAGGCCCATGTGATATCCATGGGAGAGACGTGAGAAATGAAAAAATGGAAGGAAAATTGAAAAAAATTATAATTTTATTTTTATAATTATTATTTAATTATTATTTTATACTCTCTAATAATAATTATTTAATTATTAAAAATAAAAATATTATAAATATTTTTTTATTTATAAAATTATTTTTTTATTTTTTATTTTTATTTTTATCTTAAATTTTCAGCTACCAAATAGGTCCTAAATCAAGTGGAGTTAAGCCAACTCTCAAAAACGAACTTTAATTTTAAAATTCGTTTAAAAGCAGATTAAATATTAAAGTAGGTCAAAGTTCGACCAAACTGGACCGGTGAATGGCCCTGCAGTATGTTCCATTTGCGGTTACGTGAAAGAAGAAATTCACCTCGCAGCTCTAGCCCAATCAGCAAATCCTCGAGAATCGACTCAAATGACAAAATTAGCCCCGCCCCTCGGCTCATTCGGCTATTGTGCCGTTCTTTACCTTGTCTCTCGTTCTCTGTGGCTTTGGTTTCTTCTCTATGCTTCGGCGCTGAAGAACAAGCAAGACAAGCAAGCAGTTACTCAGAGTCCCGGAAAGCCTTCTTCAATCTGTTTTCAGATTCAGATCCAATAATTGTTGAATTCTGGCTTCTCTTTCATGCTCAGATAGTTCCCAATCCACCTTTTTTTAGTATTCGACATGGAACGGATCGTCGGCGGCAAGTACAAGCTCGGCCGCAAGATCGGGAGTGGATCCTTCGGTGAAATCTACCTTGGTGAGCGTTTTCTTTCATCTTTTAGTATCAGAAATGCTCATTATGGCTTGCTTTATATTTATTTATCTTCGTTAATTTTGCTTATTCTGTTTCAGCTACTCATATCGACACCTTCGAGATAGTTGCGGTTAAGATCGTAAGTCTCAACTGATTCCTCCGTACATGTGTCAGTCGCTTAAATACTAGAGGCTCTCTACGCTTTGAAGTTGGAGTAGGTTTGCATAGTTGATTAGGCATGCATATGCAATTTAGCATGTATAATTTAGCTTGCTGGTATGAGTGTATATATATACATATATATAGGTTGGTGACAAGTAGATTTATTTAATTCTCGATTTTTATAGTTTTTAATACTTGTTTTTGTCTTTTTTGGGTATTGCAGGAGAACAGTAAAACTAAGCATCCACAACTGCTTTATGAGGCAAAACTGTACAATATTCTTCAAGGAGGAAGTATGAGTTTTGCAGTGTTAAACATTTAGTCTCTTTCTGACTTTCTATGTGTTAGTATCCATGAGTGAGTGAATTGTTATATGGAGGGTCTCTGACAGCTGATGGGTTCTGAATTATTGGAGTTGTCGCTCTTAATATTTGTAATGCAGGTGGAATTCCTAGCATAAGATGGTCTGGTGTAGACGGGGAGGACAATGTGCTAGTTCTCGATTTGCTGGGACCAAGTCTTGAGGATCTATTTGTATATTGTGGAAGAAAGTTTTCATTGAAGACAGTATTAATGTTGGCTGATCAAATGGTAAGTTGGCATGAAGTTTTAATTTCTGCAGATGTGCGCTTAAACATAATCACCAAAGCGGATGCATATGTCTAAATACAATGTTACTTGCAAATTTACCCCTTTCTTGTTAGCTTTCTATTTGTTCAGCTGAAAACTCTGGAAGCGAGCACCTTTGTCTAATATTTGTCCCGCAAATTATAAATCTGTCATAAGTGTGTTCGTGATGCTTACTGTACATTTGATATTAACATTTCTTTTCTGCAGATCACTAGAATAGAATATGTGCATTCTAAGGGTTTTTTACATAGAGATATAAAACCTGATAACTTTCTCATGGGACTTGGTCGGAAGGCTAATCAGGTAACTATCTTGTTATTTCTGTCTTCCTCTATTTAGACTTTAATTGGCTTGTCATTCTATCCACAATTTGTTGTTATTATGGAGCTATATGCTGCTATATGCGTGGTTGTGTTGTACTTTTCAGGTTTACATAATTGATTTTGGGCTTGCAAAAAGATATCGGGACTCCACAACCAATCGTCACATTCTTTACCGGTATTCCTCTGTTTAATTCTTTGAATTGTATTCATTTTTATTTATTATTTTGTTTTTGGCACTTATGTTTACATTTAGTGAAATTTACTTATCTGATCATGAATTATATTAATGTTTAAACCTGTTACTTCAATCAGTTTATGAAAATCTTATAAATTTTTTGTTGGAAGTTTTATCTTTCCCTTCTCTATCTCTCCTCTGCCAGTCCTGGAATGATACAGAGTAACTTTGCATCAAATTATCAATAGTGTTTTTTATCCTAACAATTGTACCGTACAGGGAGAACAAAAACTTAACAGGCACTGCACGTTATGCAAGTTGTAATACTCACCTTGGGATTGGTCAGTCAGAAGTTATTTATCCTGTTCACTGCAAATAAATTGCAAAGCAATTCTATTTTCCTAATTAGTTATATTATATGTAGAGCAAAGCCGACGGGATGATTTGGAGTCACTAGGATATGTGCTTTTGTACTTCCTCAGAGGAAGGTAAATCATACTTCTCTAGCTGCTTTAGTTCTACAAGTTTTCCCCCAAAAATATATTGTCTATCAAGAACAGAGAGTGATATAATGATATGTGCTAACTTCTAAATGGCAATAAATTTGTGTTTAGCCTTCCTTGGCAAGGTCTAAAGGCTGCAACAAAGAAGCAAAAGTATGATAAAATATGCGAGAAGAAAGTATCAACTCCTATTGAGGTGAGTGTTTGGCCTTTTGTTTTTGTTGTGAAGGTTTTTTAATCCTGATACATATTTGGTTGTAATTGCAAAGGTCCTATGCAAATCTCATCCTGTAGAGTTTGCTTCGTACTTTCATTACTGCCACTCTCTGATGTTTGACCAGCGACCTGATTATGGATTTTTGAAGCGCCTATTCCAGGAGCTGTTTGCTCGAGAAGGTGATTATTCTGTTCATCCTTTGAATGATGTGCAATCAAATGAATTGCAGAATTGTATTGACATACTTTTGAGATGTTCTTTGTGAACTCAATTATTATTATAACTAATATATGGGATAATAGGTTTTATCCAAAATATGGGGAAATGGATATCATTTTAAGTTCGATGGATTCTTCTGAAGATAAACAGCTTATACAATACCCTACGCTTTCCTAGTGTTTCTGAGTATGTTGGGACTTTACATTGTTCTTCATTTTTATACCCTACACTGGTCCTGATTAATTATGTTTCATTCATGGAGATTTCTAGCATGTGAGAAGGGCCTTTGGTTTTATTGACATATGCACTCTTAATTATGCAAAATTTATTTACCCTTTTGGTGCAGTTTGCAATTTTTACCCTTTTTTTTTCATCTCTGCAATTAAGCGGAAGTTCCTCTGACAGGTTTTGAATTTGATTATGTATTTGATTGGACCATTTTAAAGTACCAGCAGGCACAGAAGAGTAGAGTTCAGCCTCGCACATCTGTAAGTAACTTGCTCTTTGGGTCATATTCTTTTGCTTTATTCTTTTTTGGTGGGCGGGGAGTGGGGATGCTGATCTTTGCAACTCGAAATATGATCATGCTTATGACAATGCTGAATTTTGCCATATCACAGCCAGTTCCTGGAGCAAGCAACAGTCATGCAATGCCAATGGGTGTTGACAATCCTCAAGGTTAGATCTTAGTCATCTACTTTGTGTATCTTAAATTAGTTATGTCATTTGCAGTTGTTGCCTATCAAGAAATGAATTATGTATAATGCCAGATAAATGCATGATGGAGGGGAAATTGATAGTTTTTGTAATTATCATTTAATCATTAGCTTTGACATGTTTGTTTGTATCTTCTTTATGTATATTATTGTTAGACTTTAATTTGATTCTGACTCAGTAAATCAAGGAAGATGGGTGACGTAGCATATCACTTTTCCGTTTGGTTTTAAATCCATAATCAAATGTCTTGATTTTTTACTTGTTCACTCTTGCCTAATTAGCTGGTGTTAATGTTTATTCAGGGGATGTCTCAGAGCGCATTAGATCTGGCAATGCTACTGGTTCTGGTGTTAAAATGCAGTTTAAATCGCCAGTGGGCAAAAATTTTAGTTCTAGTAATCCTCTTGACAAGAATGTAAGTCATCATACTTGAGCGAGATTTTCTTGTTGTGACTTGTGACTTATGCAACTTTCAACTTACAATTCTGTGGTTGCTTACTATTATGTTTCAACTTTATGAAATAGATTAGTGTTTAGTAAGCATTAACTTTTTTCTAGACTTTTGAAGAAGCAAATATGCCTTCTACTTCGCATTCACTTGCTGGTACATCAAAAAGGAACTCCTTGAAACCTGCCTTGACCACTGAAGCTGCAAACCCTGGACACGGGCAGGGCAGTAAATTTGGCCCTTCAAGTAGCTGGATTTCATCTCTGCAGCGCATATCTTCTGCCAAATGAATGATTTCTATGGTAGTTTTCTGGTTTATGCTCATGTCTTGTTGTTTTTTGTTTTTTTTGGCGCTGCAGTATTATCTTTATGTTATCCTTATCCTTGACTAATGATATTATGCTGTATTTCCAGCTTTGAATCAGGTCAAGAAGACTCACAGCACATACATGTGAAGCTGCAAACGTGTGGTGGTTTTGATACATATTTTCCTTGAATGTTTGGTCAAGAATATTTTGGTGATCTATCCATGGAGACTGCAACTGTGCTGAAGAGTTGATAAATTGCCTAGGTTGTCCTTTAAGGCCACCTCGTGCTACTTCTTTCTGACTACAAATGATTGGTCGGTGTAAGATAGAGACTACCTGGCTTGGCTCCTGTGCTGTACATAGTTTTGAAATGTGGCCCACCGTGATCTTGTGTATTCATGTCTTTATGTAACAGTAATGTGTGAGAGTTGCTTCCTTTCCCTTGTTACCTGATGATAATTTTTCTTGTGTGATGTGATAAGTTGTGACACAGTTTGGTTTAAGTTGATTGACAATATTATGAATTGCAGGTGTATTTTCTTTCAGTTTTTTTTATTATAATATATTTGTTCGCAGCTTTTGGTTGTCTTTGTTGCTCATTTATTTTTACCGGGTTATTTTAATTTTCTTGTCTAAATAAGAAGCAATATACTTTCAGTTTTATTGCCCATTTGTTCAGTTATGAGTCACCCATAAATTTAGTTTTAGAAGTGGGGAGGCTGAAACTGAGTTTCATGTTGTTATTGATTATTTCTTCTTTTACTGCTTTCCTCATCACATCATTTGCCCTTCATGTTGGTAAGTTGCAATTTCTTGTCAGTGACCAGGCTCTCAAGAATATAAACTATACCAAATCTGAGGCAAAGTTCTGGTTGAAAGATCTCTGAAATAATGCTTTTCTGAGAGATATCAAATGTAGTTCTTTGGGGCATTTATTTTACACTTCCAAACATTTGACTACTAGCTGGTCTTTTATTTTGGTGCAGGAGTTTACTCAATTATTGAGAGCCTTATGTCATTATTTTGATAGTCATCATGGTTGATGTCTTGATATTGTTAATTTAGGAAAGATCTTCAGCGTCCTGTGTGTCAAATTCTGTAATATTATATCGATATCACTAGTTGGAAAGATCAGAGATTTGCTCCTTTAGATTAATATCAATTTCATTGACTTAGTTTTGTCTAATCTTTTTGTTTAATACAACCAAGATGTTCAACAAGCACTTATTTACTTGTAGGTGGCACAAACTTTGACACCTGGCCTGCTTAATTTGTATTTTCACTCTTGGGATCAGTGAATACAGACTGGTTTTATTCCAGTCTAGTTCAAGGTTTGGATAACCTGCCGAATACCTGATATTCCTGTGGTAAAACGAATTGCAAATAGGCTGCTCAATTATCAGTTCATACTTTTGCAGGACTCTTTATTCCAACCAATATTGTCTGCGGGATCATATATGACAGAAAATTGCCATTTATATGGATGCTACTATCAGTAGGAACATGTTGCTACCCCTAACGGATAATTCTGCATAACTGCGCTTTGGGTGGGAATACCTTGAGGAAATAACGATTCCGGCATTTCTATATCTCATGATCTTTTAAGCATCTTCTGACTGCTTTTCAATGTTTCAATGTGGATTCAAATAGTTGTGTGAAAGTCGCCATTGACTACATCAAGGAACAAGGGAGCTATCCAGTGATGGTGCTTTAATGAAAGAATGATGGATCTAACTGTAATGATGGCTCTTATGTAAAATCGTATGGGTTTGGATGGCAGCTGCTTGCTTAAGTTTTTATAGACATCAGGGACGAGTTAACTATTTCATGTTAATACTCTGTCCATGGTGTGGAGACGTCCGATACGTAGAGGTTCTGCAAAGCTCTGTCCTGGTATTGGATATGTGTCTGACACCTTTAATTGAGGGATCAAAATAGTTAATTGTCTGTTTGTCACTTCCAGTATGAGGGTCCCGCAATTCTATATCACTTTCATGGGTTTTGAAATCCTCAAGTTGAAGTTTTGAACCCTTGAAATCAGAGCAGGGATTTTCTCTGTGACCAATTTGGGGAAAGAGAGACACAATGACAGATTGGATTGCCAGTTAACTGCTTTAGGCTGTCTTGGGCTTTGTAATGAGCTTGAAATAACAGCTGCTTTTGATATGGATGTTGACTGCCATAGGTCTTTTGAAAACAGATCTCTGTGGTTGCTATTTAATATTTGTGTAACAAGGTCGCCGTCTTATTTCAGTTGATGAACAAGATCTATTTCATTTTTTGTTTGGTGCTGGTTCTGGGTAGCTCCCAATGGGAAAAGCAAAAAATGAGCAAGATTCAGTTTTTATGATCTTAACAATCAATGATCATAACTCCTTCTGGATAGATGATGCTTGGGGAAAACTCTATGATGCCTCTGCCATTTCCCTGTGATAATAGTATGCAATCACTAAAAGCTAACTTATGATGTCGGATGGAGCTCATTAATATGGTGGATGGAAGCTAGAAATATGTAGCATCTTCGGAGGTGTTTTTCTATTATGTAAAAATTCCAAATGAAGATGAAATTTTTTTCATCATCCCGATTTTACCTCACCTAATACCCGGGGGCTGACACTGACTTGCTTGAGCCTTGAGAGGTCGCCCAAAAGCAGTATAAAAACTTGCTTGTAAACCAGATTTGAAGAGTGGCCCCCAAAAAAAGAAAAAAAAGATTTGAAGAAAGCAGCTAGAGGGTTTGTTTTCAGTTTATAAAATCACAGTTGCTAATTAAAATCTTGAAACTTAAGACTATAAGTAGCGAGACTCAAAATAGTTTCTCTTAATATATTTTTCTTATATTGCTGCACTCTAACGTCACATATTGGAGTTAATTTGAGTCAACTCTTAATAATTATCTCAATGTCCTATAATAGCTTGAATTTCAACTCTTATGATGATGTTCATGGAAACTTTCAACAAAATGATAAGTGATTTTCTATTCAACAATCTGTTGGGAAAATGATTTTGAGGACAACCCAGAAGAAAAGAGGAAATGGTATCACTTTTTTTTTATGATACAAAATTACTATAACTTTTTCTCTTTCTTTTTTTTTTTTAATACAATTTTTTAAGATTTAGAAAGTTATTCCAGTTCTAAGAATTGGTGATTGCTACCGAGATAGATATCGCTTCTATAATTGAGGAAACTTTTTCTCGTCAATGAACCAGAAAAAAAGGACAATGTTATGAGCATCATTCGCAATCTAAATTAGTTTTTAGATGTCCAGTTACCGTGTCAAATTTCTGTAGCTTTTGCTCTTGAGATGATAAAAGTGTTTTCCACCTCTATATAAGAAGCTATTTCTTTCTCATTGATGAGTAATGAAAAGTTCCAAAGGAGTTATTTATCTTGAAACTTTGAGCACTACCTCCCATATAAAATTATAAATCAAGGATTTTAGCGTAAACAAGAAAAAAAAAATATTAAAGAAAAATAGTAAAAGACAACAAAGAAATTCTCAAACTCGGAAATTACAGGGTGACATTTCAACAAGAACTAAACATTCTTACCACCATGTGAGCCCTTAATTAAAACTGGTTCATCCTCTGTAAGTGCTTCAGAACTCTCACCACTTCAGTCAACACTATCACTGGTTCTGTACTGTCAACTCCAACCATTTCAGCCAAAACCTCAAGTTTCTTCTTTGCTTTTGCATCATTCAGCAACACCTCATCCAAACTCACCTCATTATCGTACACATTATCACCAACCTCGCTGCAAGAGTCCGTGTCTGACTTTGCACAACAACTTTCACCAACAACATCACAATAAGAATTCCCTGATAAGGTGTCTTCACATGGCGTAAAAGAATTTCCTTCTTCAGTCGTTTCATTCTTTAGCTCATTGAACTCCATTGTAGAGAACATAGGGTAGAAATTGCTGGAATGGGCGTGTGGGTTTTGGGGAGAGGGGGGGATGGAAGGAGGGTATTGATCTGGTGCAACTAAGGGAAGCTTTGAGTTTTCTGTGGCATCCATTTGTGGTGTGAGGAAGATTGAGAAGACAGAAGGAAGGTGTTGTGATATATAAGGAAGTCAGTGTCCTCTTGTCCAGAAGTGCCATAATGACGACCGTTACCAAGTCAGGTCAAAATGAAGAAAACGTAGAAAGTAAAAGTAATATGGTAATTATTAACATAATTCCTTTGGACCCTCGTTTCTGAAAATTGAGAGAAGCTTCTTCCTTTCTCTTTCGTTTTTTTTTTTTCAAAAAAAAAAAAAAGGAAATATGGTATGGCCTCATCTTTGCACACTGCTGTTTCTGTGGTTTCTGTGCTTTTGCCAGAATCTTGCTTTTCCATGATGTGCAACCATAATAGAAATGATTATATAGAGAATTTTTAGGTGTATTCCATCTGTAAGCAATAAACAAGTAAAAAAATTTATTATGAAAAGATACATAAACATGTTATAATTAAATTTTTTTGGTCAAAGATAAAAAAAATATTCATTAAAAATGAGGATAAAAAGAGAATCTCCTCATACAACTAGAATTAACGGTATTATTAATCAAAGAATATTTTCAGCAATTACTAAGATAATAATTAATAAAAAAGGAATACATATAATTCTTGGCAAAAGCTAAGCAGCATGGTTTTTAACCCCCCCTTTTTTTCTTCGCTAAGGGGATTGATAAAAAGAATATGTCTTCAAGATTATTAAACTAAAAAGTATATTCAATATATTCGTTTTTTTATGGCCAAATATAGATATATTCATTTATTTATGATTTTCTTAATTTATCTATTTTGTAGAGATTGAATCTAAAGTTGGAGAAGTCCACCCCATCCTCTCTCACATGCACCTTCACGTGAGGATGCAAATGAAACACTTTCCCAGACAGACACAGAGAGAGAAGTACAAAGATGGACTATGCGAGGCATGTAAGCAGTAAGCATTTAAAGCGAAAGGTAAGGGCCAAGGCTGGTTCATCAACTTTCTAAGAGCTCTGTGAAAGGCATCAACATATATTCATTACATTACACACGGCTTTAAGTGTAGGGGCCTAAAGGGGGACCAGGCAGGCAGGCAGATTCTCACCAACCTATTGGCAAGAGCTAAAAGAAAGAAAGAAAGTTGGTTAAAGCAAAACCATGAATGGAAATCAAATCTGTCTCTTTCGTCCAACCTTGAAATTCATCTGCCATAAATCATGCCCATCATAGTAAAAGAAGGAAGGTAAAACATAATTTCTGATTAGATTGAATATAATTGCTTCTGCTCATTCACACGAACAACCCATTCACTTAACGCAACCTCATCCTACCAGAAATCAAGTCAACTCCTTGCTAGTCAGTAAGTGATGATCTATTATGCCTGTTAATGGGGTATGAATTACATCCTCGTTTCTGAAAGTAAAAAACAACTGCAACTAGAATTTCAAGTTGGAGTGAGATATAGTCAGACCAGAATTGGTACAGAACACATTCATTACTCTACCTCTGTTCATTTTGGTCGACATGTGCAAATCAAATTGACATATAATATATATATATATATATATATATTGGTTCTACAGTCTCAGTCAAGCATCATTAGGCCTTTCCCCTAACTAAATTTTCTCTCCACACGATTTTAAACAGGGCACTTTTTCAACTTGACGTGGTCCATCCCCAATAGAATTAAAACCTAATGAGATTTTATCCCTTCCTATACATAAGTGATATGTTCTACTGTTCTGAATCCAATCTATAATTGTCAGCTATACGGTACACTGGATGTGGGTACATAATGATTCATATCCAATAGTTTATTGAGTGATCTGGAAACTACTTCGCTGTTGTCATGGTTTTTGATAAGTTTATATAACAGAGGGTGAGAATAAAATTACAAGTAAAAATGTAAGTTAATAAAATGTCTCAAGTTTATGCAAGAGTTGCTTCTTGATCGGGATTTCAGATGATACTAACGATTTACAAAATGCAAATATAACATTGTTCAAGGGGGCAAAGGCCAATAAATAAATTGACGGGATACAATTCTGAAACATCCAATGTGGAAAACGAGAAACTCCACTATTGCGAAATCGTTAAAAGTACAGAAAATGAAGAGATAAAGAGGTTTGTGCCTCAAACTTGCTTCATTGTATAAGGCTAAAGAAATTGGCTACTTGGGTCATTGCTGTAGTCATCGCGCTATCTACAAAATCCGATTTGAATATGATACATTCTATCGTGCAAACAGCTTCAATAAAGGATAATATCTTTTCTTCGCCAGTGATTTGACATAAGTCTCACAAGATTGCTAAGATGATGATCCTAAACCCTACTCCAACTCCTTAACAAAATCAACATTATCTACAAAAACCTGTACAACGGAGGAGGAGTACAAGAAGTTAGCTAAAAATGCTTGATTATCAGAAATAAATAAACTGCAAAAATTTACTATATCTCTACCATACATAGGGAAGTACGAAATGAGAAATAAACAGAAGATGGAAATGTAAGCGCAGTTTAAGAAGCCAGGGAGCTAGTGGTTTTTTCAGGGCTCGGGCAGACATTCATGTTTAGCAGATGCTCAACATATCCATATAAGATTAATAGAATTTCACCAGGTTAAAAGTATGGAACCCAATACCGCTCCCTTATAGCCAATTGTCAAAATTTGAGATTTCCAATTCATAAGCATTGCCCTTGGATTTTGAGGGAAAAATAGAGAAAAGTAACATAGAAGAAGGCAAGAAAAAATTAAAACACTTTGGTTCTGTCGCTTCACACATATATATAGGCACAAAATATTACAACTTAAAGAAGAAACATTGGAAGACTAACAACTCTCCCAAAATCAAGGAAACACAGCCTTAACAAGTCAGGTATATTAAGGTATGATCCTAAACCAGAAAAGCATGCACTAATATTGCCTAAACAACAAAAAAATTCAGCTAAACACAAGAGGCCTTTGGTTAATCAGCACTCAGTATCAACCAAACTGTAAAGACTAGTTAACAACAAAAAGTAGGCTGCAAAGACATCCTTCATCAGATTTCCATTTTAAAGGTATCACAACTACAATGAATCATGTCTTTAAAAAAAAAAAAAAACTGCAATGAATCATGAGAACTCTCAGTATGAAATTGTCATTTATAAAATCAACCTCTCTTTAAGAAAGAGTCCCGAAATGAGTCTATGAAGTTCTCATTGTAACTGGACTTAAATATAAAAAATGACAATCATCAAGACCACAAAATGTGACTAGGAATTTAGGACAAGGAGAACTGGCATTTTAAAAATACACCTTGGGCATAGTTGGGACTATATTACTCAGTAAAGGTGGCAGCACGGCAAGAAAATCAGTGTAGATTAGCTATCTAATAACATTTTATGGCACGCCTTTGGCTTGACGACCAGTTATATGAACAAAGTTGAAGCCTTAAAATGTCTACAGTAGCAGTCTAGTGGATCTAGGTTGCACAAACTTATTTGGGCTTGTTTCCAGTATCAACACTGTTCCCAGAAAATAAACCCCGTCAATTTTTTTGTTCTTACTTCTTACTTAAGATGGACACCGCACAAAGCAGCACAGAGAAGTCAAGTTGTGAATTTTTTTTTTATGAAGAAGGTAAGATATTAATACATATTATATAGTTAGATCACATTGATTGCACTGCATTAATTTTGGCTCATCCAGAAAGTGCAGTGGTTGTCATAATCAACACACAAACCCAATTAATTCATTTAACAAGATTTAATGAAAAGACAATAAAAAGGAGAGTTTGGTATTATAGTGTTTTCACCCATCTCAAAATATTACAACTGTGTGTAACATGGTTTCATAATATTGCTGGAAAAACAAAAAACCATAAAATCCAAAAAGCCATACCGTCTTCCAACCATCAGGATCCAAGCATGCTGTTATTTTTGTGTTGATACCAGGTAATGGTCCAGGTTCCCGAGTAATCTTTCCTCCAACGAGTTTAATAGCTTCGGCGGTTCTGTACACGTCATCTGTACCTATTGCAATCTGTAAAGGGAGGAAAAAGGAAAATGATTAAATAGGAAAAGCAATCTTCAAATCAACGGCAACAAACAGTCAATAAAAAACTATAAGGTAACGTGCTCGAAGAAAATCTGATAACAAAACTCTAGCTGTTTCTGTTAGTATAGAAAACAAAATATAATATCATAATTGAGTATAAGCATAATAGAAAACATAATTTTTTTAAAAAAAACCTCTTCAGCAGATTTAAAAGGACTTAAAGAATTAAATAGAGGAAGTTCTGTCAACCTGAGCATAACCATTTCCTTTGCCATATTCAGTGACTCCATAGTTGTATGTCAACTCTAGAACAGCACTTTTATCTTCTGGACCATAACCCAGCATTGCAATGGTATACTACCAAAGGAAAAACCATTGAGGAATCAAAATCAAATTAAATGAAACCAGATGACCAAAAGCATCAAATAAGGCGCTGGGAGAAAGTTTTGAGCCATCAAAGAAGGCAAGATGGAAATCGAAGAATTGTGGTTACAATTCAAGATTTGAAAGCACAGTGAGGCATACAGATATTTCAGATCAAATATAAAATGGAACAAAATAGAAGAGAGTTGTGAGTATAGAAGATTTGCACAAGATTATGCTTAAGGAAGGAACTGAAAAAAGGGCAACAGGATACGTTTTCATAATTAACAATTGGAAAATCACAAAATTCTCAAAAGAAGGAGCTTATTCTGTTAGTTGTTTGGCCTACTCTTGCCTGGCATTTCCTAGTCACTGGTGAAGTCAAAGGAATTTTTTTTTTTTTTTTTTCCAATTACTGATAGAGCCATGGGGCTTACCAGCAACGTACAAGACCTTGATGGCTCATAAAAGGAGCCAATCTTCCCCAGTTACCACCTGCTGACCTAATAATTTTATTACATACAATGTTGAATTACACATATGGTAAATCAGGCATAAAAAACATTCTTCCATTCTATTTCTAGTCATACTTTGATTTGGTATACTGCTGTAAACAATAGGGTAGAAGGTAAAGTAGCATATTTTATGAGAATTGAGTCCAAAACAAGTCATTGAAGAATGATAAAGACATCTAAAACACATAGTACATACTACATACAATTAAAGAACAATGCTAATTTTACAGTACAACCCCATGCAAGGGATCATTACAAAAGGATTGATATGATTAAGTTTGAAAGGAATACTAGATATTTTTTCTCCTATAATATTTGAACAATGGCCTATCTCCTGTCCTCAAGCTTAATTTTTATGTACAGATGAATCAGTATCATATAGTGCAGGCATTTAGCCCCATGATCTGATATAGACTCTGAATTCGAATGATCTTACCTTTTGAGTATGAGGCATGCTAACTATAAATAGATCGTGCGGTTAATTTACATAACAGAAAGGATGCCACGGTACCTTGTGCTCAGGATTATCTCGTGTACGAAGAAGCTCCATACCAAAAGCCTAAATGGTAAGCAACCACATCAATGACTAAATGCAGTGTAAAGGAAATAATAAGACTTTAAATCAAAAAAAAAAAAAAGCATTGACCTCACCTTCTCATAAAATTCTATGGAACGATTAAGATCACCAACTCGAAGCATTACTTGGCACAAAGGCTCAGGAGTGGGACCTCTTTGCAAAAGTTCAAATTTATATCCATCAGGATCTTCAATGAATGCAATTACTGTGCTGCCTCCCTTAACAGGACCGGGCTCTCTAGTTATTTTGCCACCCTTGGCTCTAATGAGTTCCACTGTCTTTGCAACCTGATAAAGGATAATGAGAATAAAGAAATTCCACTGTAGGCATTGCTTAAGAGCATCATGAGAAAGGAAATCCCAAATAATAATCAAAACTGTGCTACAAATCCACACCACATTCCTAAGAGGAGTAGAGGACAAAGCAGAAAGGTAAAGTGATGGACTACTGCATACATGAGGCTATTGAAAACAATCAGTAAAGAACACAGTATGAGAAGGCAAAGATGCTTATCAAAGATAGTAGCGGACAAGTTCAGCAAACTTACATCATCAACAGCAATACCAAAATGGCCAAATCCATTTCCAATATCATATGCATCGACCCCATAATCTGAAACATTGTTAAATAACAATGAATGTTAACAGTATGGTTTCTACGGCATGTACCTATACCTATATAACTGACTTCATAACGGAAAATTTTGTAGCTATCAATTATCAGAGGTGGTTAAGAAGTTCTGATTTTTGAGGTCTTAAAACATATAAAGAATTCTGCCAGACACTTACTATATGTCAGTTCAATAACGAAGTGTGCATCTTCAGGCCCATATCCAAGAAAGGCATTAGTGTATCTCTCCTCTGATATATCACGTTTTCTCAGCAGCTTCATTCCCAGGCACTCTGTATAAAATCTGAAATCGCCAGGCAGTTTTTTGTCCTTCAATAATTACTCTACAAAGTTGATTCAAGAGAATACTACATTAGTAATGAGTAGTTTGTATTTTATTATGATATACTTGATGGTCCTGTCCAAATCCCCAACACGATATACAACATGAAGCATTCTTCGCTTGTCCTGTTTGACCCACTCTAGAACATCTCCTGGTGTAGCAGCTGTGCTTGCTTGGGACATATTCCCTGACGCCATTACTCTCACACAGTTACCATCTAGTCTCAACGGCTTGGATGCTCTCAGGCCAAAACTATTGGACTGTGGAACAGCTGGACGACAACCCAAAATAATTTCAAGTCATGAAATTATACAGTATTATTCAATCAAATTCAGTATTGTAGATGCAATGCAAATCATTGAATTTCACGCACGTTGCAGCCTTAGAAAATTTGAAGGAGTAAACAAAACAGCTATAAAAATGAATCTGATTATAGCAGTTGGAATATCCAACTGCGTAATGATGGAAATTCTGATCTGTTATAACAACAAAAATTAGTCAAGGAAAAGAAATGAAAGTGAATTTCTATTGCGAAATTGCTACTTGGGTATAAAATTACAATTTGCCTAACTGATCCATGATTGAAGAATTGAGAATCAGCTACCGGCTTACTGACTATGTACAATCCACAGAAGCATCATATTGTACTGTGACTCAAGATTCCATGAAAATAAAGAAATTTTAACGTGAAATGAGTGGAATTTCAAAAGGGCCACCGAAAGAACAGAACTTACCACAATTATGATGATACAACGAAAGGCGCCGAAAAGGATTGTAGGAAAAGAGAGAAGAACAGAAACGAGAACCACCGGATAAATTGAAGGAGGAGAGAGAGGGGCGAATCGAAGACGCCATGGGAATCACTCTCACCATCTCCCTACCTCTTTTTCTGTCTCCGTGAGAACTGAGAAGGAGCGTAGAGTGAGGTCGACACTCGATAAGCTTACTTTAATTTTGATTTTTTTTTCTTTTTTTTTTTTTGGGTGGAATTGAATGTGGAGGAGAATAAAGTAATAACGAAAAAAGTGCCCTTCTTCCTTGGGTTAGGATCCTATTCCTATCAGTGAGAAGCTACAATAACGAAGATGATGTGATCTAACTAGAGTATCATGTTCTTTGGCCCAAAGAAAAAAAAAAAAAAGAACTCAAGTACTACGTCGAATCCAAGTGTGGCTGTTTCCCTGACCCTCTTTGAATAGTTTTCATTTCTGGTACCTGTTTCCAAGATAAATTTTTGGATAAATTCTTTTATTAGAAAAATTTATGACATAAAATTTTGAAGAATTCTTTTATATAACAAGTAACCCTTTAAAACACGTTTGGTTACCAAAACCATTGTTACCATTTCATTTTTTATATCATCAGCAAAAATCCATTCAAAATATTATCTTTTAATATTAAGTTATTAACTCTTAGCTTTGTAAACCATAACATTAGTTTTTATTTATACCTTTCACCCACACCCAGCCTAAGGACAAAATAATTATGCGGATTCAACCAAGACCAAAGCATAAAGTAGGCGCAGTGTCGTACCAGAGAAAACATGGGATTGCAGTGCCCCATAAACAAAGCCGTGACTCTGACCTTATGTACATGCACTCATGATACGTCTCCACACCTCAAGGCCCTTTTTTTTTTTTTTTTTTTTTTTCTTTAATGTAGCATCGCAGTTTGCACAATGAAAGAAAGAGAAATAAACAGTGACTTTTACTTTGTGTAAGATCCACACGGACTTTTTTTTTTTTTTTTTTTTTAACTACACAGGATATAAATTTGACATATAAAAAACTCCACAAGATATAATTACTGCAGACAATCTAAATTAGTATGCACCTAACCCAAAATTGGCCTCTAGTTTTATTTTGCTGATTTCTTCAATTTATGTGTTTTTTTTTTAATTTTTCCTTAGATGTTCAAATATTTCTTAGAATTCACGGGTATTTGCCTTTTACAGCCATCTTCGCTCTTTTTTTAAGAATATTTTATTTATTGTTGAAAATTCGATCTCTTCATGTTGAATTATTTTAAAATCTGTATGTATAATTAAAAAAAGTGATTTATACAAATTTTCAAAAAATTTAATCACAAAAAATTGATATCTTGGAAAATGTTGTCAGAGGGCTTTAAATAGCTCTGAATCTCTGGATGTGAAGCAATACCTGACTTTGCTCCTATAAACAGTGTACACCTTATCATTAATTGTGTTTTTTTCAGTATGTACAAACTTCATGACATTTATGCAGGTGGGGATTGGGAATTTTGATATATATTTTTTAATATACTCAAATATTATATTATCTTTTTCTTTTCCTAGATTAAAATTATATCTTCTCCTTCTATAATGTTAAAAAAATGTATCACACTTTTTTTTTAACAAAAAATAAATTATAATTATATATATTTTGACTAGAATATCTATGTATCTATTTCTCATATAATATAACAAGTATTAAATACATATTTAATCAATATAAAATAATTAATTCTCTAAATTTAACAAATTGTAATATCAATTGATAAAAAATTATTTAAAGTAAAGAATATATTCACAAAATAATATTTTCAACTTAAATAATTTACTACTAATAACTTAATTTTAAGAATAACATTTGTATTAAAAACATATATTAATAAACATAAAAATTTGTGTAAATCTAATAAAATTTTGGCATAAATTAAATTTCTGGCTTTTTATAAAAAAATCAATTAAATTAAAATAATTTATATTTTTAATAAAAGAAATTAATATTATTCTTGATGTTACTTTGATCATTTTTTAGTTTCAGGGATAGATGCTCAGTTGAAGGGATCTAATTTGATATTTTCAAAATAAAGAAAGGACTATGTAATTCATGCATTTTTTGGAGGAGAAAAAAATTATTTATCCTATATTTTATAGCAAGGAGTGAGATGCCTTTTGGTTCATGGAGGGAAAATGAGCTAGACAGGGTAGCCACAACTTGCAAAAAGGCAGCCAAATCTTCCAGAGACGGTCAGCCCTGAAGCTATTGATCTCATACCAAAGGTATTTGCAAACTCTGGCCAAGTTGCCCCTTTGTTCTGTTCTGTCCGTTAGTGTCTGCGCTTCAATATGGAAAAAATATACATCGTACACGTAGGGGAATATTTTCACATACTTATCGTTAAACAAGCCACCCACTTCTCTCTAGAAAATTTCCATGCTAGAAGGTTCTAGCAATTGGTTATAAAAAAAGGCGGCTTGACGGATGCATATAGAAAGAATAGAAAAAGCAAGAAGTATCTAGATTCTAGATTATTAATTAAAAAATTGAGTTGTTTAATACATAAAATATTAAGTATAAAATAAAAATCAAAGAAAAAAATGACTAAAATATATATAAAAATAATTTTTATGTTTCTACTTAAAAAAAATTAAAAAAGACACTATTTATAATAAAATAGAATAGATATTACAATTTTCTTTTTCCCGTTTGGATGTCAAAGGTGTTAGGAATGTAAATTGAGAAAGCCAAGGAAGTAATCTGACTATGCTGACTATGCCATTATATATGCCATGAGTGTGCAAGGGGGAAGCAATCCGTGAGTGAAGAGAAGGGAGAACTGCGTGCGACAACTGAAGTAAGAAGTGGGGTATGAGGAGTGTGCCAGAGAAATTAGGAAGTGAGTTCTCTTTGGGCGTATATTGAATAATATTTTTTTTTCCCTTTCAAGTTCCACACTTCCTCTACTTAATTGACCATTTTGTTCAGTTTCTTGATGTGGAAGAAAATACTAGACTTGGCAGCCAAGGTCCTGGTTCGGTCAATAGTCACCCATGGTTTAATGATGTTGAATGGGAAGGTATCAGAAACCGTAGCTTTCCTGAGAATAGCTCAATACTTGGATCTTCATTCTGAGGATTCTTATGGCTCCAAATGGCTCGAGGACTGGTAGAGGAATGATTGAGCCTTTTAGGATATGTCAACTTTTTGAAGTTTGGCTCTTCACCATAGCTTTATTAGAATATGTGCAATCCAAGAGCGTATTTAAACGAAATAATGGGAAGAAATCTATCGACACTGGATGTTTTCCCTGCGGTTTTTAATATCTACACTCAAAAACTTGTCCTTTTTACCTATTTTTTGGGAATTCCCATCTTCCTTTTGGAAATATGTATATATAGGAATGGAGTTTCTTTCATTTTGAAGTAAAATTGTAGCATTTATCAAAAGGTTTATATTGCCAGGGACAAAAGGTTTATATTCAAAATATGTGTATCTTTTTGTTCTGTAACTTCCATTGAGCCGCCACGAAGACTCAACTTGTCATTGTTGCTTGTTTCTTGTTCCAGTTTAATGTTCACTCTTCTTGTTACTCTTTGGCACACAAAAAGAAGGTACAGATACACAGAACCAAATATATCCTAAGGTGAATGATTGATGACATTACAATGATACTTTTTTTCTCAAGCATGTGTCATATTCTATTTCCTTTGCTATGGCACCTTCATGAGTCTCAAAATTGAAGTCATCAAAATGTGCCGTTTGGTAATTTTCTTCTTCTTGACTTGGTTGTTTACCGGCACGCTTAGGATTTAACATCTCGTGTCTTTCTAGTGCAAATTTTATCATCATTATTTTTTTTTTGCTTTTTTTCAATCTGGTTTATAATTTGACTGCCTTTTTCTGCATCTTTATGTGCCCAAAATAAGGAGGGGAGGCAGGCCTACCCTGACCAAAATGTAACTTATTGAACTAAAAGATGACCATGGTAATAATCATCATTGTATAAATTAATATATGCAAATGAAGTTATAATGACCAATAGAATCAAATTGCCAATTAATTTTTTCTAAAGGGTTATGACTTACGTAGGAGCGCTAGCACTTTGTCTTATTTAGGGTTTTGAGATCTAAATAAACAATGAGAGCAGCCTGAGGCTGAGGAGGTGATGCCTAAACAAAAAGATTAAAAAAAAAAAAAAAAGGCAAACGTCACTCGTGGAATCCTTGATTATTCGATCAAGACAATAAAGGACAACTCATCTCTTACGTCAGTTGTGGAACTTTTATTTCTTCTCTTGCGCCACCAGGTAGTGCATTATTTATACTTCATAAATAAGATATTGACTTTATACATATTGTAATAATTTAAGCTTATATCATCAGACTAGGATTTTGTTCTATTTGCCAATTGGTTGACTTTAAGACCTTAAGCAATGGCAAGTTATCATGGGCTTTACAATGTATCATAATTTTTTAAAAATAAACCCAGTTTATAAAAAATAAATAAAACAAGTTAATTATTAAAAATACATGCATGATAAATGTAATTTTTAATCATTTTTTTATGTCTATATATTTATTTCTAATTAGTTTTGTTGCTGTCGAAAGAATGAACCAAAAAAAAGGAAAACTTAGCTTAACTGAAAAAATATTGTATTGTTTGATTGAAATGAAATATAAGGACTTTCCTCTCTCAACTCTGAGGAAGATAAGGAATTGTCTATAGCCATCAATTTGTATTATATTGCTTAAGTTAAAATGATCGTTTTTTAGAAATAATAAATGAGTCGTGCCTTATATTTAGGCTTTATGTCCCTTCTATAATTATGGATTAATGTGAATTTGACTTTTTAGAGTTTTGTGATATTTTTCTAATTTTATAGGCCTTAACAAAGTGAATTGAATTATTTTATGTTTATAAGAATATTAGGCCTACAAAAATCATATATATATATATATATATATATATATATGCTAGAATGGATTAAGAGTTATGGAATGAATTGAAAATTGAAACACTCGAAGTTTGACATTGATGGAATCAGAACAATCAACTCGCCTAATAAAAGATAGGCGCACTTTCCTTTACGGAAGTCGGTTGAACTTTTGGGATTCTATTTTGCAAATTCTTTTGGCAGATAATGAAAAAATTAATACCTGCTCTTTTGCCTCTTGCTTATTTAAAATAAAGAGAACATGCTTGGTTAATGGAACGAGGGTGGCAAGCAACCTTTTGCTTAAGTTGGCTTGTTAATAATTTTTATATTTTAAGCAAACCAGAATGGAAAATACTTCTAAAGACAACCCGTGATTCTATATAAATTAAAGGGGTGACAGAAACAAAAATTTAATATCATGGAGAATGGCCGTATCTACCTGCTTGTAGCTGAACACAAATTCAAGTTTTAAATAGAGAGTACCAATTTTAAGAAATATAATTTTAAGAAATCTTTTTCGTCTTCTGTTATAAAATTAACAAACTTTCTATTGCAGATCATAAGAAAAAAAAATGTGACACAAACAAAAGCAAGAAAGGTGTACCTTGCTGTGCTTCAATTTCAGCTACATACTTTTTAGCACAAACTACCTATCTACATGAAACTGCTAATCAAGAACAGAAATTACCTTGGAAAGGTGATGATTGGACTATACATTCAGAGATTGCTGAAACCTTTTTTCTCTGTTCACAAACCATTGAACTGTTCTTCTGGCTATTGGCAGCCAAATCTGCCTCCTTCTTTCCTCTTTAACATTGTTATCATCAAGCAAAGAAGAACCTTTAAAGGTTTCATTTTTCATGCCCAAATCCCCAAATCTAGAGACAGCAGTGATATCCGACATTGATCTTCTCTCAGCTGGATTCACATACTTTGATGTATGACTGGAATTTCCTGCAGAATCTGAAACAGAGTTAATGTTGTTCTTTAGTCCACCCACTTTGCTCTCAAACCAAACCTTCCTCTCCATCTCTTCCTTGATGTTCATAACTTGCTCATTTTCTACTTCTCTTGTTGTACTCATAATCTGATCACCATTTGATTCCAAACTGTTAAATCTTATACTTGATGTAGAACCCAGCATCTCTGAGTTCAAGAACATGAGGTCTGAGGAGCTCACGTTGCTCCACCGATTCTTCAGAACAAAATCAGATATAGTAATCTTGTGTTTGTGCTTGTGATAGACCTTTTTGTGATCACCATCATCAGCTTCTTTTTGTATAGGCAATTCTTCTTCTTTTGTAGTACCCTTTACAATTCTCCTAAAGCTGCTTCCAATACCGAATCTTGATGATGACCCATTTTGTTGTTCTTCTTCCTCTCTCTGAACAAAAAGCTCTATGTTGGATTCTTCTCCCATTTCTGTCCCGCCATTAACAAGCAGCCTCAAGCTGTTTGAATATGTAAAAATGGTCTGGTCTTCAGGATTGACCTTGTGCCTACAAAGAGGACAACTAGAATGCTTCTCAAGCCAATGATCGATGCAATTAATGTGAAAAGCATGTTTGCACTTAGGAAGCAGCCTGAGGATTTCAATGTCTTCAAACTTTGATAAGCAAACTGCACATTCAAGCCCTTCCTTTGATCCTCTGAGGGAAGAAAATCTGAAGAAGGGAAGTGATTCTATGACAGTCTTGTCGATTCCTGAGAATCTTGATCTTGTTCTGAGAAGCCAAGGTTGACTTTCTGGGTCCCCATGAACTGAAGCTCTTCTGTTACAGCACTTGGCATACATGAGAAGAATGAATGTTAGTGCGAACAAGAAGCTGAGAATTCCTATGACAACAGCAAGGCTTGGTTGGAAATTGGAGATAGCATCCTGTGAAGGGCCAGTTGCTGAACTCTGTGCTTCGCAGGAAAATCTGAAGAATATGAAATAGAGAACCAAAAGATGTAAATCCAATTGATTCATGATTCTGCAGCAACCAAAAGGAAAAGAATTCTTGTTTTTCTGGTTTGAAAGCTCCCAAATTTATGATGGAGTTGGCGTGCATGGACTTTTGTTATGTTATTTCCCCAAATAGTGACCTTTTCTTGTGTCAGTTTTCTTGGTTTCTTCTGAGGCTACGTTTTGCGTCCTAATTTGATTCTTAGTTTTAAAATATTTCATTTAAGAATAAGGTAGAATAGACAAGATCGTGATCGAGCTTCTTTTTATTTTTTTATTTGGTGGGCATTTCTCTAAAAGAATAACAAATGACATCGCCCGATTAACAAGTTTTATCCTGATGCCATCTTTATGTTATTTTAACTCCAAAGACATGGAAGATTAAGCTAATGCATTTAACATCACGACAAATATTTCACCTTGCAATTGAACCTGTTTTTATCTTGTTTTTCTTACAGATTTTCAGCAATGAAAATTTCTGCTTTTTTATTTACGATGTAACTATAATTTTTCTCACAAAAAAAAAAAAAGGGAGGATCTTATTGGAGATTAAAAATGTCAAAGGTAGTTGGGTGAAGTCTGCTTTTGCAGCTGACCTTGCTGCCTAGGCAACCATCAAGACATGAAGCGTAACTTACCAAAAAGGTCTCACGCTTCAAATGTTGTGCTGCGATCTATTAAAAAGGTTGTGTTTGGATGGAAGGCCAAGTTTTTTGGTGGAATTAACAGTATTATCTCAGAAGTGTAGGATAATCTTGAACCATTGACTGTGCTTTCTGACAACCTCTTGTATTGCTGTTGTTTCTGTTATGACCATTAAGGACCAAGGTACATTTATTAGCAATGGCGGAGCCTCCTCCTTCCCACCCACAAAAATAAAATAAAATAAAATTTGGCAAATATCATTTTATGGATAGTGTTATTTCTATTTTGGTCCCTTTTAACCAAAAAAAAAATCTATGTATGGCCCCTAAAAAAATATAGTTTACATATAACTCCTTGTTAAATTAGAAAAAAAAATTGTGATAATAAAATATAATTTTTGTATGCAAAGTTAATTAAATGTAAGTTGGAAAAAAATTAAAATATGAAAAGATTTTTCTTTCCGCTTTTATATTCATAGACTACAAGAAAAAATGGGTATTAGGTTCACCACCATTTCTTAATTTCTTTTTCTTATTTCTTTTTTCTTTCACTGTATATGAAATTAACTCTTTTTTATTTTTATCAAGGTATTTTTTTTCTCTATTATTGTTTTATACTTTTTAATTTACATTTTGCATTTGCATTATTTTCTTTTTGGTCAAATCTTCAATTTCTCCTCACATGCAGGTTTGAGAATTTGCCTTACTATTTTTGTTGTCAAATTATTAATAAATTTTATTTGTATTTTTTAATTGAAATAATCTATATGATTCACAGAAAGTTAGTTAAAAATACATCAAATAAAATGGAATATATTTAGGAAATGTATATACGACATGATGCGCCATTACATCACTTGTTTTAAAATTAATATATAATTTTTTTATATTATATTAAGTGCTAATTGAATATCTCTCATTTAGTATATTTATAATTTTTTAAGAATATTATACTCCATAACCGATAGTCCCGCCCCTAAATCACAATTCCTGCCTCGGCCCACTAGTTTCGCTGCCCCTGTGAGAAATCCATTTTAGCTATAAAAATAAAAATAAATAAAATAGATAAAAAATCATTTACATGTCTCTATTTTAAAAAAAAATAAAATTTATTAAATAATATTAGAAAATTTGGGTAGAGTCGAAATTCCAAGTTGATTTTTTCAACTACTATAGACGTGGTGACAAGGGACATGCTGGTCTTGGTGTTGCCAAAACCCAAAATTAGGGCTGAAATGTTCCTAGAGTTTGCAGCAAGCAAATAGAAGATTATGTCAAATCGTGTACTTTTCTTTTTCCTAATTCGACCGAACAATTGCTTTAACAAATATTGGATAGACATGCAGAATTGTTTATTAGGACATCATAAGCGCGCAAAAGATAATTACACGGGATGAGTACGAAATCGTTGTGGTTAAATGTTGTCCATTGTCAATGTTTCAGCCGTATTACCTACAAGAGTTCCAGTCAAATTTTGGTGCAATAATCTAAATTTTGATTATTTTAAAATATCAAGAAACTTTGATCATGGGCTAAGTTCTAGATTTTTTTATACATATATAAAAATTTATCCCCTAAAAAATAATTTATCTTCGTCACGTTTAACCCTTATAGCATTGTAACTCAAAGAAATTACTCAATTAATAAAAGAAAATAATATCTCAATCAATAATAGAGGTTCAATTTTTATCAAGAATACAAAGTTTAAAATTTTGAATGCACTAAGTCAATATGACAAAGTTCACCCATAAAATCACCTAAAGAAAAGGTCAAACCCGAACAAAATTCAAGAATTCCTTGACCATAATTAAAAAAAAAAAAATCTTACAACATTATCAAAAGTTAAATATGCTATTTAGTCTATCAACAAATTCTTAGAGATGATTTACAAAAATATTTATAGACTAATCAATTATAAACATGTCAAGCGGCCAGCTTAATGTACTCTGACAAAGACATTGCACCTTCAACTACTTTTAAAAAAAGTAGCATCTCTAAAAGTTTCACATGACAATCACCATTACTGAGAGAAAAACTCTGGCTGCGACATAAAATCTGAAGCTTAATTTACTATTTGACACAACAAATGATAGTGGACCATTATAACATACAACTGCAATGTTAACTCCAGCTACAAAGGGACAACTAACAAAAAGATAAAAGATGATTAACATACACAAACAAAGTGGATGGTGCAAGATTAACTGTGAGCGGAGGCTGCAGGATTTCCATTTGCTATTGACCCCAAAACTGCACCTCCCTCCATGTTAGGAATATCTTCATTTGCATGCCGAACAAATTCTTCAGGGGACATGTGACAACCATGGCATGCACAAACAATCCTTATTTGGTTAGTGCTGTATCTGTAAGTTACCCCAGATATAGTCTTACCACTGGGGCCTGTACCTGTGGTAGAAACCCAAGGTAGGTTTGGGTAGGAACCACTCCCACCAAATTTCACATCTGCAGCAAGACCTGGCTTAATAGCTGAAAAATCAATGGAGCCTTCTCCTGCAGACTGGTCAGGTACATCTTTTGCCCTGAGGTTTGTGCTGCTTCCTTTCACATCTTCAGCCTGTGAAGGGGCACCTTCTTCGGTCATGTGCTGTTTTCCATCAACTTTGGTTCGTTCTAGTGGCCTTCCTTCACGTGGCATGGTCTCAGGCAAATTATTTGAGATTACATGTATTGCAGCTACATCCACATAAGAATAGTAAAATGTCATTTATAATCAGATTTTCAACAAAAAACACTGTACAAGACAAACTTTTGTTTACGTAAAGGGCCTCAAACTTATTTAATATTACAGCTTTCCATCAGTTCTATTAATATTTTCTTGATGCCTAGGATACACATTGGTTGGCAGATAGATATTAGATAATCCACAATTTAACAAGTGGGTCAAAATCAGACCGGTAAAGAAGAAAACATTTGACTTGCACATATGACTCATCCATGTTATCTTAAAAGTTTGAACAAGAAGAATTTATCTAGAAATGTCTCCCATCCTCTTCATAAGTTGTGATTACCTGAATTTGGTGGCGTCCTTCCAGCAAAGGAAGGGTGTAACTGTTGAGGATGAGAAACCAAACCCCATGAATTATCCTTATCCAACATTGGAAGCTGAACAGAAGGATATCCAAACATCACTGGCAAGTTTCCATTACTCACAGGTTGGGCTCCCGGACGTTCACTAGCTGCAGTCGACATCACATGCATCATTCCAGGTATCTGTGGGCTTGGTGCACCAACTGAGCTAGACTCTTTTACTGATGGCGGGTAAGGCACATTCATCATATTTACTTGTTGGACAGAGAAGGAGGTACCATAATTCAAGTTTGCAAGCTTGAAATCTTTTTCTGATGAACCAGTAAACTTCTTTTGACCATTAAAATCATTGGGACTTAATTCAGAGCCTCCATGAACCTCTTTTAGAGCATCAGAAGAACCACCAACTCTGGCAAGTCGTTTGGAACCATCATCATGGCGTGAGATAGGCCTAGAGGTTAAGTTCTCCGCTTCAGAATCTGCCACATCTTCATTTTCTGCAGTCGAGCCATCTTCTGTTATAGAAATGTGTGATGTTCGAGCCCTGTCATGTAAATCAGCATGACCAGCTTCACTTTCATGCTTCTTTTGATGATTTATCTCATCAAACATCATTTTTCGTTTATTTCCTGTCTCTAACCGTTTTTCTTCCTCAATTTCAACAGTTTTACTACTGTTTGCAAGCCAAAGTCCCCTCCCATTTAAATTTACAGAGGCATCACCTTCTTTGTCCTTGGAAAGGTCATTAAAGAAGTTCTCCTCAGGTTTAGGGGGATCAGCTCTTTGAGTCCCAGAAACTAAGTCTTGCTTCTTGGAATCAGTGTGAAAAAAGCTCTTAAAATCATCAACCATTTTGCCACCTCTACCAATTTCTTCTGTCCTTGTATCTGAGGAGCTACCATGCTTACTCTTGGGTCTAGTAGATGAGCCACCACAAGATAGACCCAAGCTGAGCTCGAGTCCATTCTCATCATCCATATCGTAATATCTAAGGCTATCAAAACAGATCAGACATAATCTCTTCCCAAGTTGACTATCATATGATCCATACTACTCATGGTGCCACCTTTTAACAACAAAAAACTATCCTTGCATAGCTGCACCCAGTTTGAAATCAAATAGAAAAACTATATCAGTTGGGTCAGCACAGTCTAACATGGCGAAAATTATAACATAAACTTCGTCTTCATTTAATGGACATAAATAAATACAACATTCCTAGATTCCCCCTTTTTTGAATGGGAAAACAGAAATAGATTACAATCAGGAAAGAATAGAGTTAAACATGAACTAACTCCTGCAAAACTTCTGTACTTGCAGAATGTGAAATTAGCAACCATGCAAGTAAGAGGCAATATATTTGCATACTTTAGGAAATCAAAGAATCACACCAGGATTCCCCAGCAGGAAGCAGAACATATGAGGGTCCAGAAGAAAACCGATATTAAACCCCAAGAATTGCTTCTATTGCTGCCAAAAGCTAATTAGATTTATGCCTTCTCGCTTCAACTAAATCATGGTTAAAAAAATGAAAAACAAAAGCAGACCTTAAACTTTGTTCCCTGGAAGTTTCTATTTCATCGGAAATCAAGCAAGGTATCCAGATCTACCTACTAAACAAAATCAAGCAAGCAAACTCAGTCAATAAGAAATCTGAACACCCCACAGCAAAACTGAAAGTTTAAAACATATATGTGGAAAATCCAAACGAAGAGGGATATGAGTAAGAAAAGAGACCAATAAGATATGCAATAAAATTAACAAAAAGAAGCATCAGCACCGTCTGAATCCAACAAAAAAAGCAGCAAAACAAATGTAAAACATGCCCAAAAGTCCTTACATATAGAGGAGGGGCAAGGAAGATGATCAAACCCTAACACAAGTCGTTCTGTGCAGAGAGAACAGAGGAAGATGAGAACTGAGACACTGATGGAAGAGAGAGAAATGCTTGAAGAATAGATTTTTATTTTTAAATTAAAAAAATTTCTCTGCTTTCCGCATATGGTTCTCATGGAGATGCTCGTTACGGCATTGCCGAACTCGTCTCCGCAATTTTCTATCAAAAATTCATGATTAAATAAAAAACAGCTTAATTCTTTTTAAAAATGGGATATTTTTATTTTTTTTAAATGAAAAAAACAACATTGATGATTGAGTTCTAAAATTTTTCCATCTTAATACGAAAGTAGAATAAAATCATGTGTTAATTTCTGGACTTATTTTAGTTGAATTTCAGTTTTTTATTTGCTTGTACTATGATAATGCTATTATGACGTCAACAATGAGAATGAGAACTTTAGATAGCATATTATATTAATTTTAATTTAATCAATTTTTTAATTATATCAGCTAACAAAATTATAGAATATTTTTACAATTTAAATTAATATTATGAACAAATTTAATTTTTAATATATGAGAATGTACATACTCGGTTCAGCAATTTTGAATTATCATAAATGAATATTTACATATGAGTGATGTTTTTATGTTTTCAATAGTATAATAATTTTTATTTATAATATAATTAATTATTGAATATTAAATAATATTTTACTAAATAATTATTTAAAATATTAGGTTACTTAATAGTTTTAAAAAAATTAATTTAATTTTTGTGTAATTAATAACTATAATTATTGTGATAAATTCATTAAAATGCAAAAGATATTATTCTTTATTTAATAATATTTAATAATTATTATGTCATATTAAAAAAGATATTTTTAAAAGTATAAGGTAATCACTTATATGCTTGTGCATGAAGGTGAATGTTAATTTGTTTACTTTTAAATAAATTTAATTTTTTTCAATAACATATAATAACTAATTTTTATATTTAAAAAATAAAAAAAATTAGTGAAAATTGAATAACTTTCAACTTTCCCATATCATTTTAACTTCTGTTACAATATATATTTATTTTTGGTACTAATTATGAGATTTAAGTATCTAAAGGCATATCAATGTAAATAACTAACTGCATTAGGACTTTAAGATTAACAAGGTGCTACGAAATAGGGTGTTCAAAACCTCGTAACCGAATCATCCAAGCTGATAAAAAAATTAGTCAAAAGCGGTTAATTTCAGTTTCAATCAATTATAAAATTGCTTATTTTTATGATAAACTTCGTACGTATTTATTTCTTATATTATTATATTTAATTATATAAGATCAAAACACGATAAAAACTTAGGCTTAAAATGCCCAAATTGGATCGATCAATGTGAGAATTAAAAGTTGACTGAACTAAAATACTGAACACCCCTAGTAACGAAACACCAATTTTTTGGTATCATTATTTTTGTTAAAAGGTTTAATAAAGGAAAAACTCCTACTTGGGTATTTAAAAAAATATTTATTCCAAAGCATTATATATTTTAAAAAAAAAACAATAGAGAGAGACTCGGATACGAAAAAGAACACGCCAAACATATACTACTAGAGTGCTTCCAAGAGAACATCACCAAATTAAAAAAAGAAAAAAAATCCAAAAAGAAACTAAAAGCTATAATGTTAATCAAGTCTGACAAAACAATAAAAGCTGCGGGAAATCTTGTCACTTTGCATTGTCTGCTCCAGAATTTTGACCAACGTAATTAGCAAACCCAAGAAAGTCATAAAATTCTATGCACACCCACAAGCTCCGTAAAACAAAATAACATTATTCAGTTAGTAGAATTAAAACTTTGAAGATATATAGCAGCAGAAAATATTATTCATACATTATTTTACTTCTGTCATGTGAGTTTTATTCCTGTTTTGTTCTTCTCTCTTGATCTTCAGAGGCTCCGATTGAGACACCGTTCTGCGGCTATGGGTAATAACGAAGCATAGCTGGTCAGTCTGAGAATGACGAAACATCCACACTTTGACCCAATCTTCATTTGGTCGCAACCCATGATCCTTCACAAAGTCTTTCCAACCTCCATTTAGTACGTAAAACTTCTGTGACCAATAATTAAACTTCATGGCATATTCATTGCCATGTATATCATATACAGTTACTGGAATTCCTTTTATGACATCTTCATCATCCTTCAATAATGACAAAAATTTCTCTTTCAAAATCTTTTTAGTTAGATTCAGCCTATTTTGATCCTCCCTTGTATCGCTATATGTCAATTGTTTTTCTATCGCAACGCTACAATTTTTAATGAAACATCTCAAATGTAAAAGTGGAAAATCTTTCGAAATTTCATCGTCCTCTTCTTGTAATTTTCTTCCTTCTTCGCAGCTCATGCTCTTGTGCTTTATAGAAAGTAGAATCTTAGCAGCTTCCAAAACTTCTTCATCATATTCTTCACTGAAGACGCTATCGATATTGTCAGAAGCCATTGAATGGTGACAAAAATTGTTCTTTTCTTAAATCATACATCTTGCAAATTTGTGCAAGTCATTTATATAGCTTATTTCACTGTAGAGTTTTACTCAATCAAGAAGTTAAACTAAGGTGACTTTCCTTATCAATGTAATTCCTAAATGTACTATACTTCTTCAAATATATTATTTTATTATTTATCCATTAGATTACTTCACCAATTTTATTTTGCACGTTTAAATAAATTCAAAACCATGTATATATCTTTTGAAGCTTTTTAACTTAAAAAAATTAAACATTTATCTATATATATAGTTTATTTATAATTTTATTTTAGCTTTGTTTTGAAATTACAAATTTGAGGTCACCAAATTCCCAATTCTGTGATTACGAACACAGAGGTCTCAACGTTAGGAAACCCTAACGGATCAAACTCCTCTAATATTCAACTTCCCAACTCCAATGCCTCACCCCTATCTCCAAATCCTAGTCCAATCGTCGGACCTTCAAATTCCAACACGGTTTTTAACCTTATCCGCCACCATCGACTACACCTTTTACCACCTCAAACGCTATTCCCCAAATTGGAAGGAGGAGGAATCTTCTTTTATCTATCACCCTATTTATTTATTTATTTATTATCTATATATTGTTATATATATATATTAAAGCAATTCTACCTCTTTCAAATATTGACAAGTGGTGCATTAAAATGCTAACCTTCTGAATTGCTTATAAGTTGTATTTTAGGGATTTTTCAACTATTTTCACCATTAAATTATATTTTGACCTTACTTTATTTAATCAATTTGAAATTGAGATGATTTAATTATAATTAATTTAATTGATTCATTTATTTATAATGATTGATGCTTTACTTGAAATTCCCTTAATTATTATTACAAATTAAATGCTTTACATTATTAAGAAAGCATTATTTCCGATGAATGTAAATTGATCCCAATTAAATTATGTCATAATTGATTTAATCAACATTGACCACATTTCCATTAGAATAAAAGTGTTTTAAAAATATTACAGAAATAAATTAATAATTCTTAATTTTTTTCAACAAAAATTTTTGAATCCAAAATTTGTCTCCTTCAAATTTTTATAATTCTACTTTTTTGCTATTTCAATTAACATAAATTAAGTACTGTTGATGTAAAATTTTCTGAATAATTTTTTTAGATATTATATCCTAAGAAGAGGATGTTACAAATTGTGTCAGTAACAAATTAAATTAAGTCAAAATTATCACAAAAAAAATATGAAATGGGAACTGAAGCCCGTAATATTGATTATCTTCACATACGAACTATACTCTGTTTGATCTTGTATCCAAAGGGACGCAAAAGTCATCCCGCAACAGCTAATGCAGAGGTAATATTGAACTTGGTCTACAGGAACTCTAATCCCCTTAGTGGTTTTAGACTCTCCAAAATAGAGAGAATTATAAAAGAGGAGCTAAAGTAAAAAAATATATATTTTAAAAGACTCATTATTATTATTTTAAAATTAATTATCATTGATTTTATTAAAAAATAGTTAAACTCAATAATAACAAATTTTTTAAAATAATTTTTTTTTTTTTAATTTTAAGTCCTCTTTTATAATTCTCCTCTAGAATAAGTCAAAGACGTCTTTCTTTGGAAAAACAGAGTACTATATTGCTTGAAAGGATACTCCAACGGTCCCCAACATATCTTAACTGCTCAATATTTAAGTTTAAATACATGTTTCTCTTAACGTTGTCTAGCCCAAAAGTTAGCTAGAAGACTTGGGAGGAAGTATTATGGGACTTTTATATGCTTAATGTTTTCGTAACCCTAAAAAGATCTAGTTTATATAGTCAAAGCCCACGTAACTAATAAAGTCTCACATTTATTATAAAAGGAAAATAAGTTCTAAATTACAAGGATCAACATATTCATGATCCATTAGAAAAATTTACCTTATCCAAAGTATTATTTTTCCTCCAAGCTTAAGGAGAAAAATCCTTGTATTTTATACATTCTAAGCCATATAATACTTTCTGGATAAGCTAAACTTCTTTATTTTTATTTTACCATACTGTTGACGCTATCACATACATTAACATTTTAGCCCCTACTTATATTTGCCAACATTTTTCCCTTCATTTAAGTATATACAACACCAATAAGATACTCATAACTTTGATATGTGAAGTTAAAAATTTTTTTTCTTCCCAAAATATATGAAACTCTTTATTGATTTTTTAATCAAAAAAATAAATTAATGTTAATGGACAACCAGGCCTACCATATGTTCTCAAAGCTCTTGTAAAGAAAAGAAAATTGATTTGGGTTTAGAGACTTAAGAGTGTTGCATACATGGGAAACGAAACTATTTATTAATGGGAATGTATCGGAAGTTACTCACATGGTGCAAACAATGTAAGACTCAAGAAAGATATTTTTGGGAAAAAAACAGAAGGCTCAGGGAGCATTTCTGCGAGTAATTAAAAATTGTATTTGTCATATTTGTGCATCAAAGCATAGACTGATAATATTAAAGAGATTAATTTAGTTAATAAGAGAAGATAATATAACAATCTCTCCTCAATAACATAAGTTCCATTTTTCTAGGAAGCACTCTAAAATTTTAAAAATACTATATCGATACGTTGAAATGTGCCCTAAACATCATATGGAGAAAGAACAACTCATACAAAAATTCCAAGATATACCTTGATCATAATTTTTTTTTTTTAAGTTAAAGAAGAAATTACTACATATGATTGTGCAGAAGTGGTACGAGGAACGGTTAGAAATAGTTAGAAGAATGGGAATTTTAAGCGTATGGTGCAACATTATGTTGATGCTCAATTAATAATAAGTAGGCCGAGTGTAACAAAGGGTCTTATGGAGGAAATGGAATTAAGGTAAGCTATTCCAAAATCAGGAGTTTTGTTCTTATCAAAGGAAGAACCGTTGAAGATCATCTTTCTCGGAGCTGAGGGGAACCGGAGCTGTCCCAAATGGGTTTAACTAATAACCTCACAATAAGTAATTAAGCCTTTTCTAAGTTACAGACAAAATAAAGGTAGGTAAAGTGACAATTTCTCTACCAGAAAAAAAAAAAAAAAAAAAAAGGTGACAAATTACTCTGAACTGCTTTTGGTGTTTTCCTTGTTTCTTTGTTTTTTTTTTTGGGCATGCGACTTGATGATTACGATTCCACGACAATTTATACTAACTTCAATGATCACGAAGATTTTGGATTGATCAACATGCTAATTGTACAATTTTGATTTAACAATCTTATATAGTTGTGATGATTCATATGTTCATGCAGTATACCCGGGAGTTCCTTCTTAGTGCAGGTTAACGTTCAGATTCGTTTAGAGACATAGCTGTCCTGTTATGAGTAAATTATACTTATTTTTTGTAATGTTGACAAAATTATACTCGACATTTATTTTATTTAATAAACATTTGATCTGTACTGTATTAAATGCTGTCACCCTTCCTAATATTTAATATGTATTACAAAAAATCTCTCCTATCCTTTTTTTTTTAAATATCAAGTGTTATTTAACCAAATTTTAAATTAAAAAAAGGTAACATAATATACTTTTATATTGAAGGGCATTACCCAAAAAAAAAAGGCTAATAACAGAAGATTACTCGGTGGAGAGTCAAATCAAAAACTCTTTTTTAAGTGTACTTTTTTTATTTCTCTTGTGTAAAATAAAAAGGGCAAGTAATTAACTTAATAAGATTTGTCTTAGCATCACTAAAATTAGTTGGAAATGATTTGATATACTTGAATTTAATTATTACCCCTTTTTCCCCTCACTTTTGACCACCTAATCTTTCTTGTTCGCGAAGATTTTTGGCAAAAATTGTCTCAAAGGGGATAGGTTTTTTGCCACCAGGAATACGAAGACGAGCTCCTTGCCAAGTGGAATCCCTGTTATATTAGAATGATTAGTATATTCTTAATTTACGCAACTCTCTCTCTCTCTATTGATATTTGTATATTTATAATTTATACTAATAAATTTAAATATACATATTTTTAAAAGATGTATCTAAATCTAAGATTATTATTTTATATTTTTAAATTTTATTTAATTTTAATAAGATATAACATGATCCGCATAAAATAAGAAATAATCATGTATATGTAAGTTGACTAACAAATATTATTTTATTCTCTTATCATGCTAATTAAACCTTATGAAAAGTAAACATAAGTTAACATATTAATACAATAGTACCTTTTTAATAAATTTTTTTAACTCATATATTAAATTCTATTCACATATGTAATATCATAATAATACTATATTTATAATAAATTTGCAAAAAATTTGACAATATCATTTGTAAATAAGACATTCCAAATTATTAATGGTAAGCAATCAATTAAAAATAACAAAAAGAGCTTTGTTCAATTTCTATTCAATGAACAAACATGACTAATAAAGTGGGAATCTTGCCTATATTCTACAGAGCTAATTCTAGAATTCAAACATATATATGTTGCGAAAAATAGGTATTTCAAAAGGAAGTCCCACATTGCTTGAAATAAATGATTGTAAGTGCTTATATATGAAGAAGTTATACTGGGCTTATAAAGGGCTTAGAAGAGAAGTGGGATCACGTGCACAAGATTGGGCCAAGTTGTCCAAATGTAGTGCAAAATTTGGATTTGCCCATCACGTGGGCTAGCTTTTTACAAAATATTATTTTTACCTATCCAGAAGTAATTAATTAATTTAATTTAATTAATTGTGGCTACCTTTGAATTGATCAAATTCAGTTCCTATTTTTCGGATAGGTGGCTCCTCTATTATCTTAGCATTTTCAATTTTTTATTTCGAATTTTAAATTACTCCCACGTTTTTAGATTAATCTACCCCATTATCTGTCGTATCATCTTTTTAACATTAATATTAAAACGTTATTATTTTAGTAATGTATTTAATTACGTCCATATACATTCCTCGATATACTCCTTCTCTCTCCCTCTGTTGACTGTTAGATTACGCACAAAACTAGTTGATGTACTATCTCCTGAGTTTTATTTTAGAAGAGCTTGTTTAATCTTGGAAAACTTTCGCAAAAATCAGATAATGTGGCGAAATAGTTCTTAAAGACAGTGTGTTCCTACGCGACTCAAGCTTCTTTTCCGTGAAATTATTTCTTACTTCCTTATATTTTTACTAACAATCTTAAGAACTATTCATGGAGTTTCATCCCAATACTGCCAACGCATCCGCCGCTACTAATAATTCTGCTAACACTACTGCTATTGCAGTTGCGGTAAATGTTACCACCCACGATCCAACCAAACCTTCTGTTCCTGTTGTCCCCTATGCCAAACCATTTCTAGATATCTTAAAAATTGAGATATTTGGAGGAGAAAATTACCGAAAATGGTAGGAATGCATATTCTCTATTCTTGACATGCACAGTGTTGCTACTGCTCTCACCGATTGGAGGCCTACGCCAACAGCTAATCCAGATCAAGTGGAGGCCTGGACATATGCAAATAAGGTATGTAGATATACAATTATTAGCCCCTTATCTAATGATTTTTTTTATGTCTATTGCACATACAAAGAAGCCAGCAAGATTTGGGAATCATTGGTTACCAAATACACCGCCGAAGATGTTGTTAAGCAGAAATTTGTAATTGAAAATTATTACCGATGGGAGATGACCGATGACAAGGATATAAAAGTATAGATCAACGAATACCACAAGCTATTGGAAGACCTTCGAGCTGAGAACATTATCCTGCCTAATGAGTTTGTTGCAAGTATACTCATTGAAAAATTGTCTGACTCATGGAAAGATTATAAGCAACAACTCAAACACAAACACAAGTAGTTGTCTCTATCGGACCTAATCACCCATATAATTATTGAAGAGACCAATAGAAAGGAGCTTAAAGCAACCAAAGTAAAAGAGATAACCTCAAAAGCAAACTTGGTGAAAGAGAAATTTCATAAAATGAAGCATGAAAAACAAAAGTCTGGTTCCAAGCCTAAAGTTACTAACCCCGCCTTCAAAAAGAAGGAAAATTGTTTTGTTTGTGGAAAGCCAGGTCATCATGCAGCTTAGTGCAGAAAGAGAGCAAGAAATGACAATCCTTTTAAACCAAATGCAAACTTAGTTCAAGGAAATGATATTATTACTCCAGTTATTTCTCAAGCCCTCCTTGTGGCTAATGTGAAGAATGGGTGGTAGATTTTGGGGCTACCAACACATATGTGCAAATTGAGATGTGTTTATCTCCTACACACCAATAGGGAAGGAGAAGAACATGTGTATCTTGAAGATTCTAAGACTGCTAAGGTCCATGACAAAAGGAAGGTTTTTCTAAAGCTCACATCTGACAAGACCTTGGTTCTAAATGAAGTGCTTCATGTATTTGAAATTAGAGCAAATTTAATTTCAGTTGCATTGTTAGGAAAAGTTGGGGTTAATGTGTCATTTGAATCTGATAAGATTGTAATGACAAAAAATAATACTTTTGTGGGAAAAAGCTATTGTAATTAGGGACTTTTTATACTTAATGTTTCTGAATCAATTAATGGAAATGCATCTACTTCTACTTATTTAGTTGATTTTATTGATATGTGGCATGCTAGATTATGACATGTTAGTATTTCTTATATTAAAAAAATGCAAACACTTGCTCTAATTTTTGGAATTAACAATACATGTTTAACTAAATGTGAAATTTGTATAGAATCTAAATTAATTAAGAAGCCATGTAATATTATACAAAGAGAGCTGAATTACTTAATTTAATTCATACTGATTTAGGAGATCTAAAGCAAACAATGACTAGGGGTGTTAAAAAATATTACATAACATTTATTGATGATTTTTCTAGATACACTAAAATTTATTTACTTATAAATAAAGATAAGGCATTTGACATGTTTCTTTTATATAAGGCTGAAGTAGAAAATCAATTAAAAAAAAGATTAAAAGGGTTAGGTCAGATAGAGGAAGTGAATATACTTTTATTTAATGAATTTTCTAAAAAAGAAGGAATAATTTATGAAATTACTCTGCCTTATTCTCCTCAATCTAATGGGGTAACAGAAAGGAAAAAGAGGACCTTAAAAGAAATAATGAATACTATGCTAGCTAACTCTTCTACACCAGATAATCTTTGAGGTGAAACTTTATTATCTGCTTATCATTTACAAAATAGGATTCCTTATAAGAAAACTAATAAAACCCCATATGAATTATGGAGAAGTTATGCACCCAATTTAAAATATTTGAAGGTGTAGGGGTGCCTTGCAAAGGTTATGTTACCTGAACCCAGGAAAAGGAAAATAGACTCTAAAACTTCTGATTATATATTTATTGGATATGTTGAACATAGTGCTGCATATAGATTTCTTATCTTGAAAAGTGATGTGCTTGATTGTAATACTATAATAGAGACAAAAAATGCTAAATTTTTTGAACATATTTTTTCTATAAAACCTAAAAATATTTCTCAAGTGCCTACACAATAATTATGAAAATTTATTTGGAGATTTAAGAAGAAGTAAAAGACAAAGGAAAGAGACTTCCTTTTGGAGGTGACTTTTATACCTTTATAGTAGGAGATGAACCTTCAAGTTATATTGAAGCTATTGCATCATTTGATGCACATTTTTTAAAAGAAACAATTAAGATTGAAATTGATTCAATTAATAAAAATAATACTTGGGTTTTAGTATATTTACCCCCAGGAACAAAAACTATTGGTTGCAAATAGATTTTTAAAAGAAAATATAACTTTGATGGGTCAATTGAAAAATATAAAGTAAGGTTAGTAGCAAAAGGTTTTACTTAAAAATAAAATATTGATTATTTTAACACATTTGCTCCTGTTACAAGAATTTCTTGTATACGAGTTTTGATTGCTTTAGCTTCAGTGTATAGACTTTTTATTCACTAAATGGACGTCAAAATAGCATTTTTAAATGGTGATTTAAAAGAAAAAATTTATATGGTTCAACTTGAAAGTTGTGTTATTTATGGACCAAAAAAATAAAATTTGCATACTTCTTAAATCCTTATATGGCTTGAAACAAGTACCAAAACAATGGCATAAGAAATTGGATTAAATATTGATGGATGATAATTTTTCTTTTGTTGAAGTTGATAAGTGTGTGTATACACAATTAGAAAATGATGAATGTATAATTATTTGTTTGTATGTTGATGACATGCTTATTTTTTGTACTAATTTAGACATTGTCCTTGAAATTAAATAATTTCTTATATCTAAATTTGATATAAAAGATATGGGTGAAGCAAGTGTGATTTTGGGTGTTAAGATCATAAGGAATTATGATAATATATCACTATCACAAGAATATTATATTAAGAAACTTCTTAAGAAATTTGGTCATTTTGATGACAAACCAGTGAATACTCCTTATAATACTAACACTCAACTAAAGAAAAATAGAGGTGAACCTGTTGCTCAATTTGAATATGCACAGATTATTGGGAATCTGTTACATTTAATGAATTTCACCCGACTTGACATAGCATATGCTATGTGTAGATTGAGCAGATATATACATAGTCCCAATCATGATCATTGGATAGCATTGGTTAGATTAATGAGATATTTGAAAGGTACCATGAATTATGGTATTATGTACAGTGGATTTCCTATTGTATTAGAAGAATACAGTGATGCTAACTGGATCTCTGATTCAGATAAGACAAAATTCACTAGTGGTTAGGTATTTACCTTTAGTGGTGGTGCAGTAACTTGGAAATCAGCTAAACAAACAATTATTGCTAGATCAACTATGGAGTCAAAGTTTATTGCTTTAGCATTAGCTGGTAATGAGGCTAAGTGGTTGAGAAACTTTTTAGCAAATATTCCGTAAGATATAAAACCAACATCGTCTGTGTCTATGCATTATGATTGTCAAGCAGCAATAGCCATTACAAAGAATAAAGCTTTTAATGGTAAAAATAGAGACACACATTTAAGACATAATGTGGTAAAGCAGCTACTAAAAGATGGAATTATATTGATCGATTATGTAAGGTCAGAAATGAATTTGACAGATCCTCTGACCAAACCTCTAGGAAGGAAATTGATCATTGAAACATCGTGGGGAATGGGATTTAAGTCAATTTAAAATTAACAATGATAGTAACCCAACCTTTGTGATTGGAGATCCCATGAAGAAGGATCATATAGGTAATAACAGATCATTTGTTAATTCTATTAGCACCGTTACTTTAGTCCTTTCCTATGATATGAGAAAGTGTTAAAATGCATTGAATGAGAGGATGAGCAAAATGCTCTTAATGATTTTCATATCCTTTATGGATGGTGTATTCATTACAAATATATTTGATGAAATCACCTATATAAGGGCGAAGTGGGGCCGCTCCTATGAGATTATGGCAAAATCTCTAAAGCATTCATGAACCACCAGGTGCGTGCATGGCCTATTAGCGTAAAACAGCATTAACAATAGAAATTGTGGGAGGCTATAATGTGACTGATAAGACCTCTAACGTACCTAAGAGTTCTTGGTTCATGGAAATTATAAATTTCACCAATAACTCTGAATGTTAAGTCTTTTCTGTCTATGTCTAATTTATAGTTCAAAAGACACCAGATTCGAAACATTTACCCTTAGTGTATAACCTAATAAAACCTTTTATCTTCACTTACCCTTTTGAAATATATGGGAGATTGTTGTGAAAAATGGGTATTTCAAAAGAAAGTCCCACATTGCTTGGAATAGAGGATTATAAGTGCTTATATATGGAGAAGTTACGTTGGGCTTGTAAAGGGCTTGGAAGAGAGGTAGGCTCGCGCACACGAGATTGAGCCAAGTTGTCCAAACGTAGTGTAAAATTTGGATTTGCCCCCCATGTGCACGAATCAACTGTGTGGGCCAGCTTTTTACAAAATATTATTTTTACCTATCCAAAAATAAATAAATAATTTAATTTAATTAATTGTGGCTACCTTTGAATTGGTCAAATTCAGTTCCTATTTTTTGGATAGGTAAATCCTCTATTATTTAAGCACTTTCAATTTTTGATTTCGAATTTTATATTACTCCCACGTTTTTAGATTAATCCGTCCCATTATTTGCTCCATTATCTTTTTAACGTTAATATTAAAATGTTATTATTTTAATAATATATTTAATTACATCCAAATACATTCTTCAATATACTCCTTCTCTCTCCCTCTACTGACTATTGAATTATGCACAAAACTAGTTGCTGTTCTGTCTCCTTAGTTTTATCTCAAAAGAGCTTGTTTAATCCTGAGGAACTTTCGCAGAAATCAGATAGTGTGGCGAAATAGTTTTTAAGAACAACGTGTTCCTACGCGACTCAAGCTTCTTATCCATGAAATTATTTCTTACTTCCTCATATTTTTACCAACAATATATAAGCATAAAGGACAATAACTAATAATATTGAATGAACAGACTGCTAGTTTATCACTATCTATACTCCTCATCTAGGTTGGGAAATATTTAGATTGAGCTTTATTATTTAAAATGATAAACAATAAAAATGAGCCATAATACTAAGCAAGTAAAAGATAAAGCACGATAGCTGAAGGAAAGAACATGTACAGAGTTTTTTCTATTGAAAACAAGTTTTGACATAATAATAAAAACTTAAGCATGAAAAAGTATAAATTAATTTTTATAAAAATTCAATTTTATGAATATTTAAATAAAAAAGAGGTAAGAACTAATTGGTGTATATAAAAAGTTAAAAGATTTAAGTTAATAAAAGATTGGTTTGTTATATTATTAATGCAATAATATACAATGAACAAATAGACATAAAATATTTTAATCAAAATATAAAATTAATATAAAAAATTATGACGAATAATTAAAAATTAAGTTTAAACATTTAAAAGTTTAATGTTGAACAAGAAATAATTCTTATACCAAAAATAAAAACACTATTATTAAAAAAGTTTGTGTAGAACTCTAAATTTTAACATATATACAAATGGGGACATATAGCTAATGAGGACAAATAACCATAAACTCAAACTTAGAGTACTATAGGTAGGAATCATAGATGAGACTACTACCACCGCATCTATTTATCACCATTTTTATAGCCCTTACACATTTAAAGAGCATCCAACTCAGTACCTTTTAAGTACTTAGTCACAAAAACTATGTGGTAATATCCAGGGTGCACTCAAGGCTAATAGAACTGTTATTAATAAGTAGCGTTTCACATAATCATACCTTATATATATATATATATATATAAAAATAGAATTCATATACTCAAAATTCCCTAAATAAATTATTCCACAATAATTTTCACAATTGAAAAAGGTAGCCTTTATATAGTGATATTGTAAAAACATTTTGAGGCAACCTTATCACCTTTCAACTTTCCAAAAACAACACTTCTACTCATTATGTCAATTCATATTATTTTGATAACCTAATACACATTACATATCATAGTTTGGAAGATTAAATACATAATAATATATACATATTGAGGTATTATCTAAGATGCTTGTCCTAACTAACACACAAAATGCAAATAAAAATAGAAAAAATAAAGATAAAAGAAAAATTAAAAATGTATCATATTTTATAATCTACTCATAATGTTAGTTGTAAGGTAGCTATCTTCTCATCACCAAACCATTGTCAAATCCTTTCAAAAGAATATTTGAAGAGTTTTCTAGGATACGAATATCCCATTTCATTCAAATTGTAATGATAAAATTGTCTCTTTATTTGTCTATCATACTAGTCAACTTCTTAATCAATTTATCCTCTGCTTAGTCATATTACCACATTAACTACAATTGGCTTATATCCCTCTTCTATTGATTATCCTAAATTAAATCCTATTTTATTGCTAGTTTTACCTCTATACTCAACTTAACTCATTTTATATTTGATTTTGTTTTGTTCTCCTATATCTTTTTTTTTTGGGGTAATTCCTACCTTTACTACTAATTCAATTGAGTTCATATCAAATGTTAATTTAGAACAAGGTTTAAGGCTTATTTTAGGAAATTATAACAAATAAGCACTACTCTAAATTACCAATTAAAAAAATTACTCTACAGTTATTATTTCTATTCATAATTTAAGTCATTAGTTAATTATCTACAATCACATAATTTAAGTCATTTTACTTTGCATGGTTAATTTTGTAAAGTTAGCTGACAAGTCCATATATCAATTTAATCAATTTATTATTCTTGCAAAATCTCTCAATTTCAACCTGACATTGCATATAATATTATTTAAATAATTTCTTCCCTAACTTGTATTGCAAATCATATAAATTTTCATCAAATCCTAAGATCCTAAATTTGTCAGATTATTTTTATTCCTATTGTTAACCTTTATTTAGACTTTATCTTAATTCTCATAAAAAACTATTATTATTATTATTATTATCACTAATAAAAGGCACAATAAATTGGAAAATGGCATGAAGTTATCACATTCCAAAAATCGACATCCAACTACAAAGAGGGTAGCTTACCAAAGAATTTGATATTCAAGTCTTGCAATTACTCCAAGCTACCACAACCCAGAAAGGCCTTATGCCACCTCATGGTCCCCTCAAAATTGGGAGGATAAATAGCACAAAATGGAAGAGAAAATTCTGCTACTACATGAAGATGGAGGTGCTGCAAAAGAGAAGAAAAACAATAATATTTGGGAGAAATAGGCTACGAAAATCTCAGAACAAGATGCAGTAGCCAAACAAAGGAAAAGTGAAAGAAAATGAAAGAGGTAAGTTGCCTACCCAGGGAAGTTATAGTTGCAAATAAAGGGGTTGAAATTGGTGAGAAGCTCATCGAAGGCTACTGAAGAAACTCAAAACAAAACTACTCTATGTAGGAATTATTATGGGTTACAATCAATTATTTTATTTTAAATAAAAACGGGCTGATTAATGATCCATAAGAGATGCATTTGTGCCCACTTATTATTAGTGATCCTATTGTTTTGGGTTGGATATCTAATTGATTAGTATGAATAAAAGTGCAGGCCCATAACTCATAGGTCCATAATGGGTATGTACTAAAGTTCTATTTAAACTTGGCTAGATCCTTTTTATATTCACGTCAAATACAAACTCCATAACTTACCCTATTATAAGTTGTGATAAGGAGTGTGAATCACAGATTCAAACCTTTAGGCATTCAGAATCAATAAGGTATCCTAAATCTGCAGCCATGTCTTCTACAGGTAATCAATCTAGTATTCTAATTTTATATAGTTGTCTTCAATTTATTCTTACATTTGGTATCAGAACCTCAATTATATGAATTAGAATCTAATAATTGGTTTGAAGACGTGAATACAAGCTTCAAAACTTTAACCTTTTGTAATTTACACCCATGCAAATTTTGAAATCTTAATTGGATGATTTTCATGTAACTGAAATTTTAAACCTTAGGGCTTTTCTAAAATTTGAAATTTTGAATCAATTGGTACCTAAAATTCAAATTATCGTGAATCATAGATGGGGAATTTTGAATTTGAAATTCTTGGTTAGAGTTTCAAGCTTGAATTTCAATTGTCACAAATTGGTTCAAATTGTTGCATAATTTTTAAATATAGTGTTCCTTGTGATAATAGAAGACAGAATCACATACCAATTGCATTAAAATTTTCAAATCCCACAAGAATTTCAATTCGATATCCATAGTTAGGGTTCATAAAATTTAATTCCAATTCTCACAAAATACCTTAAATTGATGAATGATTTTCAAGTATTTTGTTCCTTATAATCATATAAAAGAAACCCACATATCAATTGCATCAAAACTTAGCAGATCATAGTGCAATTTGTTTTGAAAATTTTCAGCTATGGAACTCGATTTTATGCATTGAAATCATGCAAATTTGTGGATTAAATTTGGGGCTTTGCCTATTGATTTGTTTTGAATGAAACTTTAAATTAAACGTGCACTAAAATTGCGTGAAAACTATGTCTAAAAATTGACCTCCATACCGTCGGTATTATGAAGAATTTCGTGCATAAGAATGTCACCAAATTCATGATTATAATTAGAAATTTTAGTTCCAACAAATTTAGAATGAGATTAGCAACAAAAAGTACAAGAAAATTGTAAGAAAAAAGGGCTTAAAAGCGAGAAACCCGAATCTGTACCTGCAGGTCTTGCGTGACCCGTTTCTAGTTCTGGGCTGACCCGCTTGAGGAAGAAGATGAACTTCTAAGAGTTTCCCTACTCGCAGCTTAGGAGAGTGTGCAACATACAGATGAAAATTTTCAATTCCTTTTTAAAAAATATATGATTCTATTTTGATTATTTTTGCATGAAGCCTCTTTGGGAATGTTATAGAATTTGTTCATGGACAGTAGGGGTGTAGTTTTTCATCTCCTTAAAGACTGTATCATAATTTTGGGCAAGATATGAGTAATTCCTGTGCAAGAAGTTTTATAAATTATTATGGATAATTAACACTAAAGTGGAATTATTCATATTAATGCATAAAATTTCATTTGTAATTTAAGGAAGACTTCTAATTATCTCATATTATAACTTGCCCAAAGGGGGTTATTGCATGTTATAATTAGGAGTTAATTTGGAATGAAGTTAATGGGGAATATATTGGTCTAAGATATTTATTTGCCTAAACGGGATAGATATTTGAACCCAATATATTTTCACTGATTAACTCATCTGAGGTTCTGATCTAAGTTGTGACCTTGATTTGTACATTCTGTCCAAAAGAGAATGTGCTTTTATGTTGGCCTCATTGTGATAGCTTGTTTTAATTAAAGTTATATATAAATTGTCCTTATTGTTTATCCTAATGCATTCTAATTTTGCAGTTACCTTTTCTATGAATAATTGTTCTGCTTCAATTGAGATTTTAACTGGATCAAATTATAACAAGTGGAAGCAAGACCTAGAATTCTCCTTAAGAATTGTTGACCTTAATCTGGCACTATGCGAGAGTAAGCCTAAAGTGAATGAGAAGAGTATAACTGAACAAAAAGAGTTTTTAGCCAAATAGAAGAGATCCAACTGACTTAGTCTAATTGCCATTAAAAGGACTATCTCTGAACACCTACTTAGTGGCTTACCAGAAACCACAAGTGCTAAAGAATTTCTTGCTATTTTAGGAGAAAAATACCAAGTATCTAATAACACTTAATCTGGATATCTTATGAAAAAGTTAACTGATATGAAGTATGACAACAATGAGGGAGTAAGGGAGTTCATTTTAAAGATGGTTTACATCCAAACTAAGTTGAAAGCCCATAACATTGACCTAAATGAGAATTTCATTGTCTCACATGCCTTGAATCACTTACCTGTCGAATTTACACAAATCAAAACTGCCTATAATACCTTTGGTAAGAAGTGAACTATTAATAACCTCATTACCAAGTGTGTGGTTGAAGAAGAAAAATTAAAGAAAGAAAAGAGTGACCTATCCTGTGAGTTAGCCCTTTTTACTTCCCATGGTAAACCCCATTCTGGTAATGGTAAATGGAAACATAAGAAAAATCAATTCAACATTTCTCATAAGAATCAAAGTTTAAGAAAACCAGGCAATGGTCAATATTATGATGTAAGAGGTCCTAAATCAACTCTCATTAAGAAAAAAACATATGGTGTTTCCGGTGTAAGGAAAAGGGGCATAAAAAGAATGATTACACAAAATTCAAGGCTTGGCTAAAGAATAAGCAGAACTTTGGAGGAATTCAAGAACCTGAAGAGACCAAATCTGAGAGAAAGCAAGATGAGAGTAGCAAAGAATTTTAAAGTAATGTTAGAGTCAGTGGGAGATGTCATTTTAGTTTTGGCAATCGGATATAAAACTGTTTTGAAATATTTTTTTTTTATGTACCCTCTTTTAAGAGGAATTTGATTTCTATTTCTTGTTTAGATAAATTTAGTTTTTATTTTAATACTAAACTTCTAAATTATTGGTTACGGACATTTAGTGGATGATTTATATAAATTATTCTTAATTTTTTATAATATTTCATCATCTTTAAATATTTAGGTCTAAAATTAAAGAAAAAATTTCTTTTATCATTGCACAAGCATTTAAGACATATCTTTAAGGAAATAGTTAAAAGGTTAATTAAAATTGATATTTTACCTTTCTTAGAGTTTGACAATTTAGAAACCTGTGTAGATTGTATTAGAAGAAAGTTCACTAAGAATAAAAAGAAAAGTACGACTAAAAGTTTAAGTCTTTTAAAAATCATTCACACAAATATTAGTGGATCTTTTTCTCATATTATTTGTGGTAATAGGTTCTTTATCACTTTCATTAATGATTTTTATTGATTTGGCTATCTTTATTTAATTAAAGAAAAATATGATACTCTTGAAAAATTTAAAATTTTTAAAATTAAGGTAAAAAAATAATTAGAAAACAGACTCTAGTTACCTCCTCCACTATACAAGTGGAGTTTATTGGTTGTTACGTTGCTGCTACTCATATTATTTGGTTGAGAAATTTAATGATAGGGCTTTATATTGTAAATTTTGTTGTTCAACCACTAAGAATTTATTGTGACAATAGAATCCTGTAGGATTTTACACTAAAAATAATAAAACTACTAGTATTTTTAAACATCTAGAGTTAAAATATTTAAACTATCAAAGATTTAGTAAAGAATAATGAAATGATTATTGAATATATAGACATAGATTCTATATTGACTGACCCCTTAACCAAAGGACTTGGCCCTATTGTATTTAAAAGACACGTTGATAATATAGACATTGTAAGTTCTCTTGATATGTTTGGTTAGTGGGGTTTGAGTTTTATATTATTTTCTTGTTATGTTGAACATTTTTTTTGATACTTTTGACATTCATATGGTTTGTATCCGGCTAATTGATAATGCATTGAATTTTTGGTATTATATATTTTTGAATATATGCATTAATTGTAAAATTGAGGTATGATGGTTTCTTAACAAACCATACAGTTTCTCTGACTTTAAAGCACTTGAGAAAAATTGTGAGGACTGACAAAGAAAATAGTAGCTTGGCTGTTGGATCACATTGACATATTATTTTCTTACTGCACTCCACACTAATGACTAGTCGACGGAGTCAGTGACATTTGTAATCATGGAAGGTTTAACATCAGTAATAGATATAGTAACTGCCATGATTCAATGTTACTTGACTTTAGTTGGATAGAGTCATATTAGATATCGCATCTTGAATCATTTGTTTTTAAAATGTGGCTACATTACAAAATTAGTCATTAGTCCGAGAGTCGTTTTCAAAATGAAAGTTTTTAAAATGAAGAATTGATTTTGCCCAAATGAAAAAATATAGGAATTATTATGGCATACAATCAATTATTTTGTTTTAAATCAAACAGGCTGATTAATGATTCATGAGAGATGTATTTGAGCTCACTTATTATTAGTGATCTTATTATTTTGGGTTGGATATCTAATTGATTAGTATGGATAAAAGTGTGAATTCATAACTCATAGGGCCATAATAGATGAGTATTAGAGTTCTATTTAAATTTGGCTAGATCTTTTCTGTGTTCACGTCAAATACAAACTCTACAACTTATCTCATTATAAATTGTGATAGGGAGTATGAATCACAAATTCAAATCTTTAGGCATTTAGAATCAATAGAGTATCCTAAATCTGCAGTTATGTCTTTTATAGATAATCAATCTAATATTCTAATTTCATATAATTATCTTTAATTTATTCTTACATACTGCAGCTCTAGGTTAGGAACAATGGCAGAGGAATGGGCAGCATCACTCAGGGACGAGCCTGAAGAGAAATGCCCTTGAGGTGAAGGCTTCTGATGGAGTTGCTACTGGCACAAATTGAGGGAAACGTAGCGAACAGATATAGCACAGGAAGGGGAAGGAAGCACGATTTCATGAGAGAGCGGCTGAACTCAGAAGAATCAAGAAGCAAGAAGTAAAGACCCTCAGGTGAAGCTTCGAGTATATTGTATTTAAGATGTGATATAATAAAATAAAAATTAAGAAGAATGACAGGGGAGACACTTGATGCACTTCCTAAGATTTCCTAATCAAAATTTTTTTTCTTGGCAATGTCTAAAATTTTGGAAAGAAGCAAGGGTGTTTTTTTTTTAATAGATGTCAAAATTAAAAAAATTGCTGTAAAAGACAACTTGATTTATGATAAAAAATTTCTTTTGGACATATGTATTAATTTATTTATCAATAAAACTATATAATTAAAAAAAATACTTGTACTAGCTACGCCAGGTTGTTAATGATAAAGACGAAATTTGGCGGCATGTCTTAGGACCACCAAGTTACCAGCCAAAGTGCCAATAGGCAACAGCCTCAACACAACATGACAGTTATACGATTCAGAGTCAGCAATATAAGTGTAAGTATAAAATGAAAATTCAGGTTCTGTTCCGTCCCAAAAACTAAAGTCTCTTTGTATTTTTTTTTTTATTTAAAAAATAAAATAAAAAACAACAAAAGTAAGCCAGATGTACTGACTTCACAACTGATAGAAAAAGACGATAGGAGAAAAGTCACAAGCACATTAACATTCATAAAAAACTGTGATGTCTACTTAGAAAAATAAAATAAAATAAAAGTAACAGACAAGTGAAGTTATCAGACAAGAGTTCACTCAACGTTTCCGTTATATTTTATTAATTTAATTAGTTATTTTCTTTTAATTTGATTGATTATATCAGCGTCAATCCCGCCCCACTATTTGCAGGTATTTATAAAGTAGTATATAATAAAAGGACGTCCGTTCCACAATATTGAAAAAAAAATCCAGTAATTAATAGGATATTTTTCTTTTGACACCTCATATTGAGATTAGAGAATTGACTTTTAGGGATGATAATCGTATTGACTGTATAATAGTTGAGTAATGTAGAGCCAACATGCATGCATAGACGAAGAAACCGGCTAAGGGATATTTTTTGTTTGACAGCTTGGCATTGGACTTTCCTTGATAAGGTTAAGAGTTGAGTTGGCGCTTTAATCCAATCATCCTGGTGTCATGCAATGGATGCAAAGTCTAAGTCAAATATACCCCTCTTCTTCTTCTAAATCATAATCCTTATAAAAACTTTTTAATCCATTACCTATAAATAAACACACACATATATAAAGAAAGAGGAAAAATAATCTTATATGATAATTTTTTAAAAAGAATTAGATTTAAATTATGAATTAATGTTGGAGATTATTATGAAATTCGTTATATAATTTTTATATTAACAAATTTTTAATGAATTTTAATAATTAATTTATAATCTAAAAATATTTATTTGTTGCCTCTCACTTAAAATCATTTCTTTTAAACATATATCTACTTGTTTATTTTTGAAAAGGAATGATCTCATATATCAAACAAATCAGATTACGCTTCTATAATATTTAATGTTTCTAATAAAAATACACTTTTTAAACAGTGGGACTCTCCTCGAATGATAGTTTCCTTTTGTCTTTTTTTGAAACACTCATCATAGTTTCTTTAAATAGTCATGTGTAAATTAAAGCATACAATTTTTCTACTTTTTCAGAACATCTAGGTGGTTTAAATTAAATTTTAAACGATTTAAATTTTATTATTCTTTTGAATTTTAAAAGAAGTGAAATAGATAATAAAAATAATTTTTAACTGTAAATTAAAAAAATAATATCTGATACTAAAATAATAAAAACTAAATTATTCAAATTAAACTTATATACGATCCGGACACCTCTACAAAACTGGACCCCGTCAGAGAAACCAACTGGGAAAGTTAAAACGCAATGGCCCAGAAATTGGGCACCCGTAGTTTTCAATATATATCCACTCTAGTAATCTAATGGTGTGTTTGGAAACCCGGTTGGCAAACCACGTTGTATAGAAGCAACTATTTTTTGCTTCTTGCAAACCATAGTTTGCTTCTTACAAACCATAGTTTGCTCTTTCCAAAAGCTCATCCAAACATGTTATTGCTTCTTGTAAATCATGGTTTGCTCCTTACAAACCATGATTTGTTCCTTCAAAAGCTCATCCAAACACACACTAACTATGACAGCCTTAAAGGAGTTTCGAAAGATTGGTAAGCCATTGTTTTTTGTGTTTTTTATCTTGAACACACCAGCTACCTAATCATACTGCCCCTAATTTTCAACGTTCCTGTTTGTTTTTTATATTTAAAATAGGATGTGAAACTTTTCATGGGATCTCTCCCTGTAGGTGCTGACTTGGGCTTTTGATAAATCCACCTTCTGGTTGAGCAGTGAAGGCCACAGAAAAGAAAGAGGGAGCTCAGAAAATAGAGAATAAGGGAGGAAGAGAGAGCAGCAATTAATGGCGGGAGGAGGATTTGCAGAAGGTGGCCCACTGAAAAGGGCTCATCTGTATGAGCACAAGTTCACTCTTTATTTCGCTTTTTCTTGCCTTGTCGGAGCTCTTGGTGGTTCTCTCTTCGGCTATGATCTTGGTGTTTCAGGTCTCTTCTTCTCTTCTTCCCTTTACGCCCTCTTCTATATATCATCTCTGTTTCATTTTCTTTACGTAAAATTTCCCGGAAAATTCTCTCACTTCGCCTGCTAAACAGATGATTTCACTTTTTATATATTTTCTTCGTCCCATTGGAATTGGTGTGCTGTGTAAGATTGACTGTATAATTTAAAGCTAGTACAATGATTAATTGTTTGAGCTGCATTAGTAAAGAACCTTTTATGAAGTTTTGAATTAAATAAAATTTATTCTAGTATTCGATCCCCGTATATGTGATATCACTGTTGTCGCCAATATGTTATATTATCACTAGCATTATTGTTTCCTTTTAACTAGTTAATTTTTATTCAACTTTATAAAATTTATCAATAAATGTATGATTCTATTACGCAACAAGTTCTGTAAAATATATTTATATTTTGTCTAACTATACAATATTCTCTTATTTGTTAGCTGCGTTGTTTGTTTCTCTTAGGGCTCATCTCCTTTTCTCTCACAACAAAAAGGAAAAATCAAAATACATATTTTAAGAAGGTGACCGTAATTTCGTCAAGTAATCATCATTTGAAATTTTTAACCCAAAAACCCATCTTTTATCACCTTGCCGATCTTCTTCTCCTTTGTAGTCGAGTTCCTGCCTTTCAAGTTTAATTATGACGGTGGGCGATGGTGCAAATGGGATTGGTCCCAAAAAATCGAGCGCCACCAATATTGCAAATACTTGAGAAAAGTACCGAGTTTGATGAAACACAATAATGGAGAAGAAGACTCCGTATTTCTGCTTTAATAAGTTAGGATTTTTCAAACAAGGGGTCGTGGAATTTAGAGGAACACAAAATTGGAGACGAATTTACATTGGAGTGCGACTAATGAAACACCGGCCGACAATTTTGACTACACCAAGTTGAACTTTGAAGTTTGAACTATGAAAATGTAAATAAAATTAGGAAGTGATAGTTTTGATTTCAGACTTGCAATAATTTTCTGGCCATGAGGTCACCGGGCTGGAAAGAAAATGAGGCGGAGTGGCATTATTTGTTTTTTACAAGGGAGAGAGAATTTTTTTAATGGCAATGTGAGTAGAAAATTAGAGATGAAAAAAAAAGTGATTTTAAAAATAAAATTTATAATATTTTTACTTTTAATGATTGAATAATGTTTGATAGATAATATTAAATAATAATTAAAAAATAAAAATAGAATTTCACCAAATTTTTTTTCTCTATTTCCTCTCCTTTTTCGTGGGTAATCAAACGAGTCGTTAAAATTAAGTATAATATTTATTATATTGTTATAATTATTATTTAATAATATATATTTTTTTATTATATAATTAAAGTAAAGGCACGGAAATTATTTTCTATCTATAAAATTATATTTTTACTTTCTGTTCCTTTTTTATTTTACGTAACAGAGTGTTAGGACTGAGATAGAGTAGCAAGATTGATAACATCCTTATTTTTCTTTCTATTATCAAAAGAATTGGGAAGGAAATACTTTGGAAGCTTGGTAGGACAAATGTGACTGATCTCTGCTCTTCCTCTTCTTGCTAATTCAGAAACAAACGTAAATCTTTTATGATTATACACTATATATTTAAAAGAAATAGTAATATAAAAAAGTGTGCGCGTGAATGGAATTCACTTTTTCCTTTTTACTTACTTCTTTTTTTTTTAATCTTGTTCATCTTTCTCTAAATACATACTGTGCATATTCTTGTTAAACATAGAGAATTAAATCCCCATATCTCCAAGGTGTTGCTTCTCCTTTATTATGTTTCAGTCAAACTTGAAAGGGAGTAACTGTTACAAAGGACATGAAGAGTCACATGGTGGGAAACGATGAATTGTTGGTTTAAAAATTTAAAATGATGATGAGGCGTGATTTCCTCCATAGATATGAGTTGACTGGGAATGAATGGCTATAATTATGAAAAATTGATCCCCTCAATTTCTTTGAGAAAAGAGGATCCTAATCCAAGAAAGACCTTCAAAAGTTAACATTTTGTCTTACAGAATTACATAAGAAAAAATAAAATTCAAAGTAAAATGAAATATATTGAAAAAATTTATGTGTCACTTTCTAATGCTGTGGTTTTTGTGGTATTATAGACATGATATGACTAGCTACACTTTAGTTAACATACCTGAACATCATATAACTTCTTAACTGCAGAATCTCTACAAATTAAAAGGTCCATTGCGTTGTGCTAACTCTACTTTTCAGAACTAACCAAATTGAAGGATGATATTCATATTACAGCAAAATCTCACGAGGCATTGAACTGAACTTGATATTTTCAGGTGGAGTAACCTCCATGGATGATTTCCTAAGAAAATTCTTCCCAAATGTGTACAGAAGGAAGCATATGCATCTGAAAGAGACAGATTATTGCAAATATGACAATCAGTTGCTGACGCTTTTCACATCATCTCTTTACTTTTCTGCACTCGTTGTGACATTTGCAGCTTCACACTTAACCAGAAAGAAAGGGAGAAAAGCCAGTATTATAGTTGGATCTCTTAGCTTCCTTTCAGGAGCAATCCTCAATGCTACTGCTGAGAACGTTGCTATGCTAATCATTGGTCGTGTCCTTCTCGGTGGAGGCATTGGATTTGGCAACCAAGTAAGTCACATGCTCCACAACAGAAAGATTATATAATAAGATTAACTCAATAATGAAAAGCGCGAGCATATTCAGCGCAGTTTTTAGTTTGATCTACCTCTAACATGCTTGTATATGTCTCTGATTGACTTAATCTATTTATCTTTTGTAGATTGTGAATACCTAAGAATTTTTCTTTCCTATTTCACTTACTGCCATTTGATCGTACAGGCTGTTCCTCTGTATCTATCGGAAATGGCTCCAGCAAACATCCGAGGAGCAGTGAACCAACTGTTTCAATTCACAACCTGCATGGGAATATTGGTTGCAAACCTGGTGAATTATTTTACAGACAAAATCCATCCCAATGGATGGAGAATATCCCTTGGTTTGGCTGGGGTTCCAGCAATTCTAATGCTTATTGGAGGCATTTTATGTCCTGAGACACCCAACAGTCTTGTGGAACAAGGCAAAGTCGAAGAAGCAAGAACAGTATTAGAGAGAATTAGAGGTACCAAGAATGTTGAAGCTGAGTTTTTGGATCTCATTGATGCTAGTAAAGAAGCACAAGCGATCAAGAACCCATTCTGGAACCTCCTCAAGAGGAAGTACAGACCCCAATTAGTAATAGGCGCCTTGGGGATTCCAGCATTCCAGCAGCTAACCGGCAATAACTCCATCCTCTTCTATGCTCCTGTCATTTTCCAGAGTTTGGGCTTTGGCTCTAACGCATCTCTGTATTCATCTCTTATTACCAGTGGCGCATTGGTTGCTGCTACTCTGATCTCAATGGCTTTAGTTGATAAGTTTGGTAGAAGAGCTTTCTTTTTGGAAGCTGGCCTTGAAATGATATGCTGCATGGTAATTACTCTTTACACACCTTTCATTACACAAATGCAATGGAATTCTCATATGTGAATCATTAGTACTTCAAATTGTACCTAAACATCACATGTTTTGTCATTTTAGGTATTTCGTACTTATTGGACTTTTGACCTGCAGGTTGCTGTGGCTGTGGTTTTGGCTAATGAGTTTGGACATGGCAAAGAACTGTCAAAGGGCATCAGCATCTTTCTTGTGATTTTGATTTTCTTATTCGTGTTGGCATATGGAAGATCTTGGGGTCCCCTGGGGTGGTTGGTTCCTAGTGAACTCTTCCCATTAGAGATCAGATCAGCTGCGCAGAGTATTGTGGTCTGTGTGAACATGATTTTCACAGCTCTTGTAGCACAACTCTTCCTCTTATCCCTTTGCCACCTCAAATATGGAATCTTCTTGCTGTTTGCAGCCTTGATCGTTGTCATGAGTTGCTTTGTCTTCTTCCTCTTGCCAGAAACAAAGAAAGTTCCAATTGAGGAGATTTATCTTCTTTTTGAAAATCACTGGTTTTGGAAGAACATAGTCGGACAAAGAGAACAAGGGACATCAAATGGAAAGCCTGCAGATAGATAAGAGCATATCAACAAGACAGATTCAAGTCTAGATTATTGTTCTCTATTGTTTCATGTTTGCATTAAGACCAAAAAAAAAACAAGTAATCAACAATTATAACCATAACATTTCTTTCAATATTTTGTTTGATTTATCTCAATTGAATTTCCATGTTATTGGTGAGAATTTAGAGCCATGAGGAGTCCAACGATTGGATTATGATAGAATGGAGAACACACTAAGATAAATAGAAAATATGATTACTACAGACTAACAGAGAGTAGGATAGAACAATAAATGAGATTATGCTAACAAACATACCATCTATGACGGTGTCAGCATTATTTATGATGCCAACAGATATCATGTAAAAAATTTTGCGAATTCATCTACTTCCAATGTAAATGAAAAAAACAACAAAGTTTGATTTCTAGATCATTAAGAAAAGCAAGAGAAGTGGCTTACGACCAAAAGGACGAATGAATGGGCAGCCAACCAAAATGTCTTTCGTCCCCTAACTAACTGTTCCAAAGCACTTAGAAACAAACATGATTGTGCATATCTCCAAGTTGACAGACTAACCTAGTTTACTTATAGTATGTAAAGGTAAAATTCTTAATATTTCATCAGAAAGAACAACAGAGAAAAAGATGAAGAACTAAGAGTAAATATCATAAAGAAGCAAGAGAAGCACAGGTTAAAAATAGTGTGAGAAACCAAACTCTGACTGCTGGCACAAATTATAAAAGTCAAAGACCCCTACTGAAGTTACACTCCTCCTTCTAGCAAAGATGAATCGATGACTATCACATTCTGCATTCAACTGTTAATCAAGAGAAGATATATGAGCCCCAATCCAACTGAGAAAACAATGCACAAAAGAATCAATGAAATGCAGCCTAAACCAGACAATACCGATTGACCCTTGATTTTTTATTAAGCAAAAGATCATTTGTTAAAGAACAGAAAGATTCTTTTCTATAATTTCAAGCAAGTAAAGGAATGTATAAAGACACTAACATTTACCTGCGAGTTGAATTCCATGCACCCTTTGACCAAGTCGTTGATATCCTTGTGTCAATGGAGCTCACCCAGTCCACAGCGCTGCGGTACGGGGGTTGATCCGAACGGCACAATCGGGGAGATTCGGATTTGGGTCGACGGGGGGCACGATGATGGGGAATCAGCTTGCTAACTTCGGGGCTACGTTTGACGTGTCGGAAAAGCCGCAAAAATAATATTAATAACACTAATTTGTGATAAATTTTATAATTAAATTATGTTTAATATTTTATTATTTTAAAAATTATATTAACTTTTTAAATATTTGATATATATTGTAAAATTTTTAATTCATTATTTAATAAAACTAATTTTTGTATAAATATATTTTTTAAAAAATAAAAATTAATTTTATCAAAAAATAATATAATAAATTTTTTTCGTAGTATATATCAAATATTAAAAGAAGCAAATATAATTTAATTAATCTTACAAGATCTGTGTAATTTATTTATTTCGTAAGACACGCGAGCGGCTGCGTTTTGGCTGCTTCGCTACTTCACCGGCGAAGCGGGCCTTGTCCGACGAAGTGGTGCCAACGTGATTATCTGAAATAATGAGGTCATTTTTATATTCTGCCTGGTTTGACTGATTTGAGTGACCCTGAAACAGTGACAGAAGAAGCATCGAAGTTTAGTGGCTTGGTTGCTCGCTGGAGGTGAACATGGAAAGGCCTTCTGGGTAATATTCCTTCGTAATCCTTTATGAAATTTGTATTCCATTGCTGTGCTGTTAGAGAGCAGAAGTGTTTTCATGGCCAGTGGCGAAGATTTCTTCAAAATTTGGTTTGGAGAGATACGAAAGTTAGTTGAGTGCTGGTTCAATGATTTGTTATATTATTTTATTTTTTTTCAGTTATATGTTCTTGGAAGTTAAATCAATGAACTGGTTTCTATTTTATCATTCTGCGACTAGTAAACTCTTTTCTATTTGCTATATATCTTCCTTTTCAGGACTTTACATAAAATTTAAAGCCACTATTATGATGGATTTCTAGTTTGGAGCTATGCAAGTGTACTTGAAGTAATTGGTTGCTTTTTACATGAAATGGGTATTTCTGCTCTAGCTCGGAGGTGGTATCATGTGGAGATTAGACTGCTCTGCATTTTAATTGCTGTAGTAGTTGTTTTACATTGTTTTGCATTTCCCTTCTGGAGAACACTTTCTCTATTGCATTCTCATAGACCTTCAATAGAACCACATGTTGAATTTGCCATCCCTGCAACTACGAGAGCGGATATGTCTAAATCAACTGTAACCCATCTCTCGCCTAAGGTTACTTTTGCCTCTAGTGCAAAAGAACATGCTTTTGAGAAAGAAGCAGACATGGACTATGAATTGGTGCCTGATGGGGACAGGAACTCAAGAAAGGGTTTCATTTTTGAGAAACGTGAAATGCTTGATAAGAGTTTTAAAGCGGAAAATCTTGAATACGCAAATCACAATTTCACTCAAAAAGGACCTAAGTGTGCACATGGTCTCATAGAGCAGAGTAGAGAAATTGATAACATCAATGAAATGCTCTTTGCCCCTGAAGCACACAACAAATTAGTATTTGGTAAGATTCAAGGCCAGGTGAATAACATGCAATTTGTATCAAAAGGAGTTCCTTCACAGGGCATCAAATTTATGAATTCAGATTTTAGTCCACCTAATCTATTATTTACTGTCAACATATTTTCAAATGGCAGTGGAATGCAAAGTATGGTGGAAATGCAACATAAGAATGGGAAGACTGAGCAATTAGAAACTACTTTGCCCATCTTTAAAAATAAATCTAAGATGGGTATTCTATCCGCAAGGGATAAGTTGGTGCAGCCAACATCAGTAACACAGATGAACTCTTTATTGCTTCAGAGTTACAATTCTTCTCCATCTATGGTATGAATTTGAGCTTTAATTCTTCCAATTTAAGTAATTTTAGGATCTATTTGAGCTCCTGATGTTTACTTATCATGTCATTGCTGTCAGAGGCCAAGGTGGTCTTCTCAACGTGACCGTGAACTATTATCTGCAAAACTAGATATTGAGAACGCCCCTGTCATATCAAATGCTTCAGGACTCTATGCACCTATTTTTCGAGATGTTTCCAAGTTCATAAGGTAGCGTGGCAATTGGTCAATATGTAAGCTATACAGCACTGCAATGTAAACTATTCTCTTTCCTTTCTTTATTCTCTTAGTTGCATGCCATCCTGTAGTCATTTGGTGTGTTTTACAATGGTTATTTTGGGTAAACTTTGAAATTGCTGACACATATATCAACAGTACTGTAACTTTAGTCCTACAAATTTAAATATACAAATTGTCAACAACATGGCTCCTGTACCAGTTTGCCACATCATTCTATCTATTGGCCAGGAGACACATTCTTTATCGTAAATAGTTCTTATGCAGGTCTTCTTTCAGTAGGGAGGCCCTAGCATTTCATTGAGCTGAAGCATTTTTTTTTTTTTGGACACATGTCCTTCAGGAGTTATGAATTGATGGAGCGGAAGCTTAAAGTTTATTTATATAAAGAAGGAGAAAAACCTATATTTCATCAACCAAAGATGAGAGGACTTTATGCCTCAGAAGGGTGGTTTATGAAATTGATGGAGGCTAATAAAAATTTCATTGTGAGGGATCCTCGAAAGGCTCATTTGTTTTACCTACCATTCAGTACACAAATGCTAAGGATTACTCTTTCTGGACAAAACCTTCAAAGTAAGCGGATGGAGCAATACCTTGAAAGATATGTTGAATTAATTGCAGGAAAATATCGCTTCTGGAACAGAACTGGGGGAGCAGACCATTTTCTTGTTGCTTGTCATGACTGGGTACGCTCTCCATGCATCACTCTTATTAGTATATATTATTTGTTTTATAGGATAGTATTATTTGAAGTTTTTTTTATGTGATAACTTCAAAAAAAAAAAAAAGGAAATTGACCGCTGTTGAGAAAATGTTCATAGATCTAGAGCATTTATTGATTCAGAAATTTTGTCAGATCATGGTATAGTTGCCATACCATTGCACTGATCAGTCTTAAACTAAGGTGGCTGAAATATTAGCAATTTATCCTGCGATAGTAAACTCATTGTTCTTATGTATATATGTATTATGTAATTCAAATGTTTCTGTTAACCCGTTAAGTATTAGTATAATTATATACAAATAGAAAAGTTACTCACACATGCAGATAAGTATATAAATCCTTCTGATTTAAGGACCCTGCTTCTAGAATTGTGTGGCTACCGTTTGTTTATGGCACAGCACATAGTTGTGTAAATACTTATTATGCCAAAGTTATAGAAAAACCGTTTGGGTGAAAAAAATCTTATGACTCTGCTGCAGTTATAGAAAAACGATTTGTTTATGGCACATCACATGATTCACATGAATACTCCAAACGTTTTGCACATGGGAACTAGACGTGAATTTTAAGTAAAATTTTGTCTGGAAAATTTTAGCATTAATAGTTATATGTCTAGTCAAAAGAAATGAGGGCACCTAACCTAGTACTCTTGTTTATGTGAGAACTACCTGAATTCAGTCGTACATGTTTTTGAACCTGGATCCACTGCGGATTAAATTTTTCTGCATTTTGGTTTCATGTGATGGATGAAAATGCAGGCCTCCCAGATCACAAGACAGCTAATGCAAAACTGCATTAGGTCCCTTTGCAACGCTAATATTGCTAAAGGATTCAAAATAGGCAGGGACACGACTCTACCTGTTACATATATACATTCTATGATGGATCCAATAAGAGGTATTGGAGAAAAACCCCCTTCAGAAAAGCCTATTCTTGCCTTTTTCGCAGGAAGCTTGCATGGTTACCTCCGAGAAATCCTGCTAAAATACTGGGAGAATAAAGAACCTGACATGAAAATTTTTGGTCCAATGCCACGTGATGTGGAAGGTAAAAGAATTTACAGGGAATACATGAAGAGTAGCAAGTATTGCATATGTGCTAGAGGTTATGAGGTTCACTCCCCAAGAATTGTTGAGGCCATTATGTTCGAGTGTGTGCCAGTTATCATATCAGATAATTATGTGCCTCCTTTCTTTGAGGTATTAAAGTGGGAAGAATTTTCTCTATTTGTTCAAGAAAGAGATATCTCTCATCTGAGGAACATACTTCTCTCGGTACCAGAAGAAAAGTACCTAGCGTTGCAGTTTGGAGTAAAGAAGGTGCAGAAGCATTTCCTGTGGCACAGAAGTCCTGTTAAGTATGACTTATTTCATATGATTCTTCACTCAGTGTGGTACAATAGAGTTTCTCAGATTAGACCCAGACGATGACATCTTTGGAGTGAACGAAGCTTAATTTGCCGGAGAAAATTAGCATATGATATATGAGCAATACGATGGTCAGAACAACTGCCAAGAAAAATCTTACATTAAGACTACATTCCCTGAAATAGCCATCTGGGTTCAGACACTGGCATATAATCTAAATGATCGTGGTTTATTGATCTTTGTTCAGTGGTTCTTAAAAACATAAATCCTATCTCATGCATGCAATAGGTTGTTACAAGCTGGGTGACTTCAAACACGTAGCTGCATTATGAATTGTTCTGTTGCCTGTAATACGACCAGAAGTGCAGGACACAAACAACGAAGTTAATCCAAAACAGGATGAGATGTCTATGGTTGGATTTTATACCTCTCTAATGTGCAGCGACGAATAGTAAATGTTGAAGCAAAGGCCCCAATATGTTTTTGATCATGTTTTAATTATGTCAAATATAATGATTTTGTTCTTAAAAAATAATTGATTGGAAAATAAGAAGGGATTTAGGGCTAATATGCAATGTGCTGATCAAGCTCATGGGCTTGTATGTGATTTGTGCTTGCACTTGCTCTTATGGTGTGAAGAGAAAACCCAGCCCAGTATGATGTTAATATCTCATGCTCTGTCCACACGAGGTTAACATGTCCAAAATGGCATCAGCTCAAGTGTGTTCTATGTGCTGAAGTCATCATCCAAAAGCGAAAGTGGCTGTGAGAATTTGAATGTGAAATAAAATGGCTAAAGAAGAATATTATTTCAGGAGCATTCAAATTATACCAGTGATCGTTGTGCTAAAAATGTTTCTAGTAGAAAAATATCCTTTGAACCTTGTGTTCAAAATTGGGCCAAGATCATGCTTGTCAAAATGGACGAAGGAAAGTATTATAAACACTATTGGGCCTATTATTTTCTCACGGACCTGATCTCTACGTTGCGTTGAACGCGATTACCCTAAGATGAGAAAATGCTGCATTTATTTATGAATTCAACGGACGACTGCGATTGAAGGATGGAACGGACGGTGCAGATAAACACATATTTGAAAAGTGGGGAAGCAAAAAAAAGCACCGTCTCACTTAAAGCGACACCTTGCATCTGGATAAGAGGGCGATGTGGCGTGACGGGAGACACCAAATGCGATAGACGGCTCGGATCAATGGAGCAGCACAGCACTGAAGACTTCAGTCACCTTTTGGTCTTTTTCCCTCGTTGTATGTTAATATTGATGGGATTGTATATAAAATTAACTAGATTTTTGCTTTAATGCGTACATTTAATTTCATAAAAATGCAACAAGATTTTTGCTTTGATGCGTACATTTAATTTTATAAAAATGCTTCTACGGGGGACAATAAGTTAAGACACTCTGATCTGTTCTGCTTGAGGGTTTCTCTGCTTGGTTCCTGAAAAATCAGCTTCAAGTTTCACTCTGCACTACAGCTAGGTCTGTGCTGTTCTAAGTTGTTTCTTTCTTTTTTAGTGGAAACCAAACAAGTGCAACTTTTACGTCATTCTCCTTAACGCATGCATGCCTGGGAATGATACAGCCGCTCTTTCTCACTCTCACGCACGCACAAGCACAATTTGTTGGTCGTCCTTGCTGATGGAGCTGGTACCTGATAAGAAACTTTAGACCCCCATTGTTTCTTTTCGTTTTTCCATTTATATTCGTGCTTTCTTACTTAATCTTTCGTTGGGTGGAAGTGTAATCATAGCTATTTTCTGGCCTGTAATCTGTGTATTTATCTAATATTCCATTATTTTATGACCCTTTAATTTAGCTAATTTGAGTTTCTGGTGAACTTCAGTGCTCTGGGAACTTACGCAGCACGATGATGGGAAGATTGGATGTTAGATTCTAATTTAAGAAGCATGATCAAGTAATTATGGTGTTATCTCTGTTCTGAGTGAATATTCTTTTTAACTTTTTGGCCAAAATCTGAGCGAATATTCTTAAATGTTCCGATTATGTCATATGGGAAATCAGAGATGGCTTTATCTGTTGGGAGTAGTGGTTGTTAACTCCTTACTGTTTCAGTCAATATTGGTTCCAGTTGGAAATGCTCCTTGGTCTTCATTGCAAGAAAAACATAAGCCCAGGGATGATTGTATTAGCTTCCCATCGTTACATTCAACCACCAACTTTTCCACTGTTTGGAATCCACTAACAGTTAATGGTTCAAATTCTCCTAAATTTTCTGCTTTCACTGGCATCGTGAAAAATGTACATATTTCCATTGTTAGAGATGAAACCCAGCATCCTAATTGGTTAAATAGAATGAAAAATGATACACACAGTTCTCAGGATGTTTTTGAACTTGGGGCAGATAGAAATGACGTCCATAGTTTCCCTGAGAAGAAAGTTGATAAAAATGAGAGCTTGGAGTTGGGCGGTGTTGACATTAAGAAGAATCTCATGCCAATTTTAGCCAAGGAAAGTAAAACTGACTTTTCAACGAAGCAAATTTCGGGGACAAAAAGTGAAATTTCTACAAACTATCAGTTGGTGGAAAACAAAAATATGGATTCAAGTGAGTCTGAGAGAGTTTATGTTCATTTCCAGCCTCCTGTGCCTAATCTGACCCATTTTGAAAATTTGATACCAAATACCACCTCTTCAGTTGGCTCAGATAATGGTGTTTCAACAAGTATTCCTGGGAGAAAGAAAATGAGGTGTGAAATGCCACCTAAGTCAAGAACATTAATACAGGAGATGAATCAGATACTAGTGAGGCGTCATGCTAAGTCTCGCGCAATGGTATAATATCTGTGTCAATTAGGAGATAGTTATCTGGACAAATTATTTTAGTTAATGCAATCTGTAGTCCAATTTTTTATTGCAGAGACCACGATGGTCCTCCAAACTTGACCTGGAAATTTATGCTGCAAAGTCGGAGATTAAGCATGCTCCTTTAGTAACACATGACAAAGAACTTTACGCTCCTCTCTTTCGCAATGTTTCCATATTCAAAAGGTAAGCCTGGTAGGGTTGTTTAAGGTAATGTGAACTGCATAGTCACGCTTGGTTTCTAAAAAGATAGTGCTTTATTCATGCCTACTTCTGATTGATCCATAAAAGGTTTGTCCTTGGAAAAGAAAATGAAAGGGTATTGACCTTCTGGAGTACCAATCACTACTTAACTCGGTACAATCATTCTGAAGTATACTTTTATCAGAATCAATCAAAGAAATTACTCAATTTGCAAGATTAAACGTTGTCTTCTAAATACTTTCTCTAAATATGGCATTGGGTTTTGCCTTGTTTTCACTTAAATGCCTTGTCTTTCTGTTTTTCTATGCGTGAGCTATGTCTGAGCTACTATGACCAAGGTTCAAGACAGCAACTTCTCTCTGGCTGCATTTTCAGGAGCTATGAACTCATGGAACGCAAACTCAAAGTTTATATATACAAGGATGGAAACAAACCCATCTTTCATCAGCCTATACTGAGCGGACTGTATGCTGCAGAGGGATGTTTTATGAAACTGATCGAGGAAAACAAGCATTTTGTTGTGAAGGATCCTGCAAAGGCCCACCTATTTTATATGCCATTTAGTTCACGTATGTTAGAGCACTCCCTTTATGTACATGGCTCTCATAATCGGACAATTCTCCGCCAGTATTTGAAGGAATATACAAAAAAAATTGCCGCAAAATATCCTTACTTTAACAGAACTGCTGACCATTTTCTTGTTGCATGCCATGATTGGGTATGTTGTCTCTTCCTCCGTTTTCTTAGTTCAACTTGCATGATGAACCATATAATGTTCTATGCTATTTTGTTATGATAGTAGAAATTTGTTTCTGTGATGTGTCAATCTGATATTTTTAAGTATTTATGGTCTCTTATATGAAAATGAGAGGAAGATTTAGCAACCTTTCTTCAACATATGTTCTAAATGAAGTGTAATGCTGAGTTCCAGTGTAGGTTGCATGTCAGTAAATAAATCAGCAGTTTGGAAGCATTTGGTATACATGATCTTAACCTTGGTATGTACATTGTCAGGCAATGTTTAAGATGCCTGTGTATAGTGTATTGTACAATAAAATTCAAGATCCTAGGTGTCATCCACATACCAAGAGGCATAAGACGACATAAATCATGGGGATCTCATGTCCCATCACTTTTAGCTTTGTTAACTTCTATAAAATGCCAACAGTGTCCTTTTAGTGACAACTTTTTATTGTCATACAAAGCATAAAAATCTTAAATGTGATATCTTATACCTTGGTATCCACGTCAAGATACCAAGGAATGTGAGATAACAGTTACCTAACAGCTTATTCTGTGGTGAATGAGACTATGCATGAAAGAACATATTCATGACTAAAATATGCACAATTGTTCTCTTACAGGCTCCATATGAAACAAGGCACCATATGGAATACTGCATAAAAGCCCTCTGTATTGCTGATGTAACACAAGGCTTCAAAATAGGGAGGGATGTTTCTCTTCCAGAAACTTATGTCCGGTCAGCCAAAAACCCTCTTAGAGGTCTGGGTGGAAGGCCTCCTCCCCAGAGGTCTATTCTCGCATTCTATGCTGGGAGTTTCCATGGCTATTTGCGTCCCATATTGCTAAAGCACTGGAAGGACAAAGACCCTGACATGAAGATATTTGGACGAATGCCTCCGGGGGTTGCCGGAAAAATGAGTTATATCCAGCACATGAAGAACAGCAAATACTGCATTTGCCCTAAAGGGTACGAGGTGAACAGCCCAAGGGTGGTTGAAGCCATATTTTATGAGTGTGTGCCTGTGATTATATCTGACAACTTTGTGCCCCCATTTTTTGAGGTTTTGAATTGGGATGCATTCTCAGTAACCCTTGCAGAGAAGGATATTCCCAGATTGAAAAACATACTTGATTCAATAACAGAAGAGAAGTATCTCAGCTTGCAACTTGGGGTCAGGAGGGTTCAGAAACATTTTCTCTGGCACACAAATCCCCTCAAGTATGATCTCTTCCACATGACCCTTCACTCTATTTGGTATAATAGAGTGTTTCAAATAAAGTTGAGATGACGATGCGCATGAGCTCTGAAGCGTGAAAAGCTTACAAAAGGGAGTATGGCTGCGCTACGGTAGACAATATGCTTCTTTTTTCTTTTGGCCAGCAGAATATTTCTGGATATGAGGGGGATTATTTATTCAATTTTATAGTTTGTCTTTTATGTAATGTTGTACCATATTACTTCTCAGGGTTTAAATGAAAATAGTTTCAGACTTGTGAAACCTTGATGCTGGACTTGTCTGTACTTGCTTACAGGTATTCTGGGTTTCATATAACAATAACAGAGAACAAATTTTGAAGCCTGCAATGCATAGTTGGGTTGAATAAAAACATCAGCAAAATTAGCTGCCATAATTTTATTCGCCACAAACCGATCGACCTTGACGTTGGTTATCCCTTTCTCTTCATTTGAGTATATATTAAAAAAAAAAAATCAAGTGAGACAAGGACAACATCTAAATAAAGTTGATTAGGTATTTGTTTATTAAGTTTTTCAATGAAAATATAAAATATTTAAAAGTTACTTCAAAAGTACTAACAATATCATATTGAGTTATAAAATATAGGTTTAATTATTATTTTGAATCTTTAATTAATTTATTTATTTTAATTTAATTCTCTAATTTTTACATTTGTGTCATATTTGCTTTTCTCTATCACATCCACCAAGAGTCAACTTGGAATATTAGAACAAGCTAAAAAATCATCTCAGACATTTAGGATCATTTTGAAATACTAAATAAAATTATGAGTTGAGTATAGTACAAATTGGAAGTTAAAGAATGAAGTTGAAAAAAAAAATAAATGACTAAAATGATAGTTAAACTTATAATTTTTTTTTTGGGGCCACTAAACTTATTAAAAATGTTTATGGATCACTTTTTATATATAGAAAACTTATAAGAGACACATAAGCCTTTTTTTTTTTTAAATTCAATCAACAAAAGCCTTAAAACTAAAGAACGACATTATAAGATCCCTAAGCTAAAAACACTCTCATCCGATTCAAAAGTGAATTTGGATCGACACAGAAGTGATGCCTAGCCTAAACAAGTGATGCAATATTACGTTATATTCTAATTTAAAACTAATTGGTATTAAGTGAAATTGTCCAAGAAACATGCTAACTGCACTCAGGAGACATAGGCAAGCAAAAGTGAAACTTCTAACAAACCTATAATGGGAATTAAAAAGAAAAAACAACAACCACAAAAGATAATTGGAAATTAATTTAAAAAAAAAAAAGAAAAAAAGATAACATTCTTTTGTAAAATGAATCGAACCAAATGTCTAACTACCTCTAAATAATTGCACTCGATGTGACCCTTCCAACATTATTGTCGAATCAGCTCATTCTGGAACCAGCAATAAGAAACACATAAAATTTGTACTTAAAAGTTTTTTTTTTTCCTTGTAAAAATAGTGAGGATAGCTGTAATGTCAAGTCAGCCACTGTAATTAGTTAATTCATCTGGACAAGTGGCACACAATGCTGAAGTCAAGGAAGGAAATGAAGATAAACGACACGTGGCAGCATCTCTTGGGAGGAGTAATAGAATGAGGAAAAAAGGGCGGAGAATGGTATATAGTGTGTTTGGAAACCCGGTTGGCAAACCACGTTTTATAGAAGCAGCTATTTATTGCTTCTTGCAAACCATGGTTTGCTTCTTGCAAACCATAATTTGCTCTTTCCAAAAGCCTATCCAAACATGTTATTGCTTCTTGTAAACCATGGTTTGCTCCTTGCAAACCAAGGTTTGTTCCTTCAAAAGCTCATCCAAACATGCTAATAGTATGTGTGTGGAATAGATTTTATCTCTCCTCTGGTATTCTGATCTTCTTCTCCACTCTTCCAAAGCTTCTCTCTTAGTTCTCTGTCATAATTTTATCTTCTTTTATGCGCTTGATGTAATCGGGCATGGCACCCCTTAATGTGTCACCATACTATTTGAATTAATATCTAAAGAAATTTTATTCAGTGAATCTTTTTTTATGTTGCCTCTAATTCACTAGCTACCAGACAACAATAGCACAAAGCAATGCCACTATAGGTCATTATTGGGCCATTGGCTTTGGAAGCAAAAGTCCAAACCAAAACATAAGAGATCATGTGCATGATGGCAAATATCAAAGGCAAATGCTGACCAAGTCTGTCTTATTTAAGAGAGAAAATGATGGATATTTAATAGTAAATCATCATATTTCAGGAGGGGAAACCCCACGTGGGCTCGTACACTCGTTTCCGGGTATCATTATTCATGACTGAGATTCGAGAACTGGACCCATTCTCATGATGAGATTAAAACCCATCATCAAGTGCCTTCTTCATTGGCCTTGCTGCAGCCCCATACTGGTAATTTGGTAGGGCAGGTTTCCCAGAAACAAAGCCCCTTATAAGCACCAAACTATTCACATTTTCGTTAGACGTTAAAATCTTAGCTTGTAAGATGATGAGTCTTGATTTCTCTAACCCAAAATACTATTGTTATGTAATCATTTAGTCCTTGGATTGTGCTGCTAAAAGTTAATTTGTGATTACCCCAGTGACAAATCTTTAGCAGAAGCTTTTTTTTCTATGTCTGTCAAGAGCTCATGAAACAAGTTGACTAATTTCATGATCAACATCAAGCTATTAAATGGGAGAGAAAATCACGGCACCGTGAACATTTATTAAGTGCAATATTCAATTCTTTTTGCCATTTTATGTGCAGAGAATTCAAGCCTAGACTTCAGAGTTCAGAGAGACCCATGAGTTTCGGCCATTTCATGGTCCAGGAATCTATGAAGCTAGCCATATATCTTTGAAAAGGATCGAAGTAGCTTAAGGCGGGAAATTTTTGTTAGCCATCTTTAAGGTTCATGGATGGAATCTTGAAATCAAAGGACCAAATTGGCATTACCATTTACCAGCACACTTAATTCCTGAGGACCCCAAAACTGTCCAGTATGGGTGGCACCTGAATTCCATGTGAATAAGATGAGATGCTATGCATCCAATGCAATTTTAATGCATTATGGAAAAAATAAAAATAAAAATAAAAACAGATGGCTCCACTCACTTATTTGATCAAATGTCTTGGGTCCTCCTCTGCAGCGACCAGGAATTGCTCTATGCCTTTTATTTAAACTTCTGAATCAATATCTACAATGCACCCTCGCTCAACCCCAAATTTAAGAGGAGAGAGAGGGGGGGGGGGGAATCAGTATGGAGAAGAGGATTGTATTTAGTTTATTAAAAAAAATAAAGACTTAATAGTATTAAAGTGATTTCTAGGCGTCTTCAGAAGTATTATATCTATGACAAATTATTTTTTTTGAGTAAATTATGTTTTCCTAAGATTTGTTTAAATTACAGTCTAGATATAAAAATACTTTCAAGAATAATAATGATTTTTTTTAATTAAAAATATAACTTATTAAAAAATTTTAAACTCCTATTTTAATATTATTTATTTTGTGTTGAAAATTATAATTTTATTTTATTTTAAATTTTAAAAATTAATTATTTTTATATCTATTAAATGTTTATTTAATTCTTATTATATTATATAAATAATAATTATAAAGATATTTTGGTTAAAATAGATGTAATTGTATCACATCTTTTATTATATGAGAGATTAGTGTAGTGTATATTTTAATTTTAAAAGAAGAGAGTGTAACCTTTTCAAAATAACAATGAGAGTTGCGTAATTTAAAAACCTCTTATGAGAAAAAAACTATAATTTACCTCTTTAATAATGTCTTAACTGATTCCAATAATGGTATATCAAAACAACAAAACACAATAAGTGAAATTGATCTCATCAAGCATAAAAACAATTATAAAAGTATAATATAAAGAGAAATGTAAGCAAAGGCCTTTTTGCATTTATACTTGTTTTATTAAAGTGTGTGAGTAAATGAGATAATTGAAAGATATTTCGTTTGGGCTCTTATTATTTCTACCTCACTATCATGTTAAATATCAAGTGAGAATGGAAGCAAAATAGCAAATTAATTATTACGACCTCTTTTGCTATGTGTTTCAGTTGCACCCCCATCCCCGTTTGTTCAATAATTGCATTATTTTCTTCCTTTAAACAACATAAAATGGTTCGACAAAGGATTAAGAAAAAACAAAAACAAATGTAGTAATCATCCGACAATGTGGTAGCTTAGGCCGATGGCTCAAAATGAAGTGCTTCATGACCTATTTAAATATACATATTGCTTGAGAAAATGACTGAAAACATTGTCTTTCATTTTTCTTTCTTTTACCAATTATGATTATAACCATTTCAGATTATATCCTGACCCTTCCTTGTCAAATCTAGTAACAAATGGGCATATTGTAATTTGCAAATGAATAGGACATCATTGAATATGAATAAATAATAACTCTTGAACATAAAATGCGTGGATGAGGTAGTTATGCATCCATTAATAGCCTCCCTACTCAAAGGTATTTAACCTTTCAATTTTGCTCTATTAGAGGCTCAACCAGATGCCTCCTTTTAACTATTTACGTAGGGGAACAAATATACTTCCATGTACAGAGAAATATTAATGAAAATTTCCTACTCGACCATGATATAGTAAAGAAATTTTCATTAAATTTTGAACCAAGCAAACATTTTTTTTCCCCTTTAATCTCAAAAGAAGAATATATCATCGTATACGAGAAGCAGCTCTACACATTTTAATACAAAAACATTTCATCCATTTAGATGGAATTTTAAATTCTTCTAAATTTACTTGATTGAATTCTTCTGTAATTTAAAAATCTCATCCTTCCTAGTTAAAACAGAAGATTTTTTTAATAAATCAATTAAAATATTTTCAAAAATTATTATTCTCTCATAAAATATATCATCCAAACAAATCCTTTGGGTGATTTAATAGGGTTCGGTGCAGTACCATGTGGGCCTTGAATCAACAGGGTTGCTAAGGCAGATCTAGAACTATGAAATAGGTTCCTCATAAACAATACTCAACAATCCCCCAAGGACAAACTTGAAAAGTTGAATGAAGGCTCTCTGCTAACGGTGTTTGGTGTACAAAAGTTGTGAGAGAAAAATTATACTTTGGTTCTTGATCAGTTTGTGAACTCATACTTTGGTCTTAATTTAATATTTTATATTATCAAGATATTTATAATATTATCTTTTTGTTATATTTTCATACAAAATTTAATACTAATCTTAATGGTTTATTGACTTGGACCTTATTTATTATGTATTATATATTTGGGTTAGGTTTATCATGTAGTCACATTCTAAGTCAATAGAATATCATGTTTAGTGTCAAATTTTGGACAAAGATAAAATATAATGACAATATTATAAATAGTTTAATATTAATAGACTAAATTAAAAGAAATAATTCCATAAAAGACCAAATTAAAAATTGGACCAACAAATAGATTTTCCTGAAATTTTAATTTCTCAAGTACATAGAATTTTTTTTTTTTGGCTGTAGAGAAGTACATAGAAACTTATAAAATAAATTAATAATTTAGTCCTTAAAAGATCACACTCCCTTCAGTTTAGTCTTATAAAAAAAAACTCTCAATTTAGTCCCCCAAAAAACATTTTAATCAAAATGATTCCTTAGTTAATTAGACAAGAACAGTATCCCACATGGTTGTTAATTGATTATATAAACTTACTCAAGTGTTATATTACATCAAGGCTATATTTCAAAGCATTAGAAAAATATAGGTATCTTCCAAAAGAACTATTTTGATTGAAAAAAAAAATGTTTGAGAATTAAATTAAAAAGATTCTATAAATTGCTAAAAATATTTTCTCTAATTTATTTTTTTGAAAAAAGTTAATTTTTTGTCTGATATAAAATTATGAATTTGTCCCTAATAAGATAAGAAAGACAACCAAGTTCATATCAAGTTTTAATATAATAATATGATTTGCAGTAAAAATAATAAAATAATTGTATTTTTTAAAATACACATTATGTAAAAAAATTAATTTGATTCAAAAACTAAATTAAAAAGATATTTGTTGAAACAAAAAACAAATATCTGATTTGGTATGGAAGTGACTAATGTATCATTGAATTTTTTGAAGCTTCAACCACTTCCAGGTTGAGTTGGATTCTGCTTGTGCACGAACCGAAGACCCAAAGTGTCTCCTAATACCCAACCCTAACGAATCCAAATCAAACACCGACGAACTCGTACGGGACCTCTATACGTATAATCCGAATACGGGATACAAATCACCTTGTTTGATATGAAAGAATCTCATTTTCTCTCTCTGCTATCTTAGTTATGCGATCCATATGAAACATGTATTATGAGATACTTAGAATTTGAATGAGAATCCAAAAAATCATTTTAAATTGATTCCATATTTGATTTCGTCTCCATGATTTCACTTTTTAAGTTTCACAATATGTGCATGGAATGGCGATTGAATCCTTTGCTGTTAGCTTGAGCAGATTTGGACCATTTATTATTATTATTATTATTATTATTATTATTATTTGCAATTTTAGTCATTTTTATTTTTATATATTTTTATTAAAAAAACAAAATGTATGATAAAAACAAAATAAAAATAATTTTTTAAGTTCTACTAGACAGATTTTGATTTTATAATTTATTTTCTTTAAAAAAAAAGTAAATAAATGACTAAAATTACCCCAAAAAAATCAAATAATCCAAATCTACTCTAGCTGGGTATAATAGCACCATAAATGGCATGGCATGCTAAATAAATTTAGGCACTTTCTAAATAACAAGTGAGAGCCAAGTACTGATCAGTATATACTAAAGAATCAAATTGAATGATATTCTCACATAATAAGCTTAATTACACAGATTGCCCCCTGACCAGGTTAAATTATGAAAGCGAAAGTTAATTATAGTGAAATTAATTAATAAGACTGATCTTCATGGACAGCTCATGTGTATGAAACGACATATTGAAATGAAAGCTAATGATTGAACAAAACCACTGGTTTTTGACAGCTCATGTGTATGGTACGTGAATCATACACATTCTGATGGATCTGGAGATAAATTAAAATGTAATGATAATATTGGTGAGGGCTAGAGAACCACAAAACTTGGCTTTACAAACATAAAACAAAGCTTTTACAGGCTTTGGTTGATCGGCAGTACCATGGAATTTTAAGTTTACTTCCATTATCAGCTTCTTTGCCCTACTCTATTGGATTATTTTGGACCCCATTTCGATTATAACCGTGGACCAACATGATTCAGTTTTCAACACGTTGTAATTCTTCAGAGAAGTTTCTAGGAAAGTGACGCCGGTGCATGTACAGAGATTACATTATTCGTATTGGGTCGTCTTCAGTTAATGATTCAGATCAAAACTTTGAACCCTGGCCTTTTAGTTGTCATTAGTTGAATTTTGTTTGGTAAAGCAGAGTGGAAGGCTTAGGTAAACTTTGAAGTAGTAGGCAATGGGGTAAACTGAATGACGCAGTCAACAAAGTGATTTTGATCATATATTCAAATATTGAATTATAAATAACTGTCATGTTGGTTTTGTGTATTAAACATTACAAATTTAATAAACAATATTAACTAGTTTGTATTTAAATAATTGATAATATTTAGTTAAGATGCAAAAAAACTCCTAAACTTAGATGATCGGGCAATTTCCTCCCCTTAGTTGACTAAAGTCTTTCAAAACTTTAAATTTTATGTAATATAACTTCTTCCTTATTTTTTTTTCATTTAAAACATTAATATCACTTGTTCATGTAGGTTAAATTAGCAAGAAAAAAAATACTTCTAACTTGTTACCTTAAGCGACAAAACTAAGGTTTTTTTGTCATATTCTTTTTTTTTTTTTTAATCATGTTCATGTAAGAAAAGAAATGAAAAGAAATAATAAAAAACTTCAATTTGTCATTTAGTATGACAAGTTAAAAGGTATTTTTTGCTAACTAAATCTATATAAACAAATAGTATTAGGGTTTTGAATGATAAAACTAATAAAGAAATTATAATGTTAACAGATTAAATTGCACAATGCTCAATTTTTTTTTTCCTTTGGGTCATATTTTTTAAAGGGATCTGTACATATTAATGTTAAAATACTTGGTTTATATATTATTTTATGAATGCATATTAATTTTGATTTATGTCAGTATCTAAAATTTTCTCATATAAAAATATAGCTTTTCTCATAATTGATGCCACCATACCAAACTTTATCCGTTCCTTTCAATTTAAAATGCTAGAATAAAAAATGCCGGGTAACCTAATTGAATCCATGTTCTTGCTTAAGAAAACTTTTACAGGCTTTTCATTCAAAGAATCGATATATTTGTCTTGCAAGCAGGCAATAGATGCCAAATATTCAATTTCAGAGCAATATAATAATGCTGCAGGGAACCAAATCTATTACAGCTCAAATTATAAAATAAGAAATATTCAGAAATCTAGTCATGAATAAATCCAAAATACAGATTTCACTCCTCCTCTGTCACGCATCCTTTTTCCCGAGAAAAATTGATAAACAAGGCTATTTCACCTTACATGAACAATCCGATAAAATATTCACATAAAAAATGGCAGAACCTATGAGAGTACGTGTGACTGAAAAGTGAAAACTAGCGCCTTAAAACTCCAATTGTATGAGAAGGGTGACAATATGATTATGAATATAGTGACAGTAACATTTCCCTGCGAAATAGTATCTTGTGTTTGCAATGGGACAAAAGCTACGGAATACAGAGAACGAGATGAAAGTGCAGAACAGGTTGGTCAAAAGGGTAAATTAGTGACGTTGAAAAAGTTAAACCAAAGCCAAAGAAAAAAGAAATCAGGAGATAGGACAGGAATAGTACTTCTAGTGTCCCAATCGTATATAAGAACAAAAGAGAAAAGGGTAAAAGATGAAAGATAAAGCACAAGTTAATGAAGAGATTAATAAGATATGATGTGAGTCTACCGTATAGAAGATGGTATGGGCATTATCTGATCAGACAGAGGGGTGTGCCAGCCTGTGGGTGACCCTTGCCTTAGCCATTTACTCCTCACCTTCTTTCGATGCTTCTTCACTCATTCTCTCACCTACCCACCTCCCATCGGGATCTCTTTCGAGATTTTTTTTTTTCAACGGGAGTGTTTTGTAATTAATGGTTTATTTTATATTTTTGTCCTTTCAACATGAACTTTTTTCATTTAATTGATAAAAATTAAGCATGTTTAGAGGGCCATGTAAATATTGCATCTTATTACTTTTAATAACTCAAATGCTTACTGTCAAAGATTACTTATACAATGACTTGGTAGCCACATAAGACTACATCTATTTGTTAGAATATATCAGTTATCCTGTTAATAAAAGCAATCCTTAACTGAATAAAATTTAATGTTTGGAGTTAAATTTTAGAATAAATATTTAAGAAAATTTATTCTTCTAAACATATTATATTTATTGTAGAAAATGCATTTTTAAAAGAGATTTAGAAGCCGTTTGGTATAATTATGGGAAACAAATTAAGTTTTCATTTCAATATATAATATTTACAATGTTTATATAATTATTACTTAATAATATTTATTAAATTTTATTTTTAAAAATATAAAAATATAAAAATTATTTTTATTTATAAGATTAATTTTTTTAATTTTTATTTCTATCTTAATAATTTTGCTTACCAAATCGTCTATTAGTCTAAGCTGATATGAGCTTAAAAAATATTTTCATGGTACAATGAAAAAATTTTTAAAAAGAAAAATAATTTCAGTCAAAATCAATGAAATTAGTTTGGCGTGCATATATAGATATTAGGGCTCTAGAAAATGTGCATGTTGATAGAAGGGTTGGAAAGCTGAGCCATTCGTGTGGGGAACAAATAGAAATAAGACCCACGTTTCTTTTCGTCCTTCTCTACCCTCCCTCCCTCTACTAAAATCCCCTTCCCTCCTCCTCATTCCCCCCCATTACCTTCTCTCTCTCTCTCTCTCTCTCCGTTTTCCATAAACTTGCTCTAAAGCACACTGTGACGACCCCAGTGACAACACGCTCTAGCCCAAAACAAACTACCTAGAAGCTTCTGCAAGAAAAACAGAGCAAGTCTCGCTTCTGGTTTTCACTGAAACAGAGTATTAGACATATCACCAAGTAAGTTGTACTCAATACTAGCAATGGCTGAGCTACCAAGCTCAGAGACTGAGACAAGCACCAACTGCTCTTCACCTTCACCATCATCATCATCATCTCCTTCATCTCACTCTTTACCAAACTCTTCTTCTTCTTCTCAACAGAAGAAGCCCAAGCGAGCCAGAGATAATAGCAGCAAGCACCCTGTTTACAGAGGAGTCCGAATGCGAACGTGGGGCAAATGGGTATCCGAAATCCGCGAACCCAGAAAGAAAAATCGAATCTGGCTAGGCACCTTCGCCACCCCCGAGATGGCCGCGCGTGCCCACGACGTCGCCGCCCTCAGCATTAAAGGCAACTCCGCCATCCTCAACTTCCCAGAACTCGCGGGTTCTCTGCCCCGACCCGCTTCCAAATCGCCCCGAGATGTTCAGGCTGCTGCCTCGAAAGCTGCTTCCATGGAGGTATTTAATATTAATCCCGCAAGAACGTCTTCATCGTCGTCTTCGGCTGTGTCTTCTCCCTCCGGCGATGCTTCGACCCCAGAGGAACTGGGTGAGATAGTGGAGCTTCCGTCGTTGGGTACCAGTTACGAAGAACCCGACCCGAATAACGATTTTGTGTTTTGCGACCCGGTAGATGGGTGGTTCTATCCTCACCCTTGGTATCATGGCCTTTATGATGACGAGGACTGTGGTGGGTATTTCATTGGGGATCAGATATCAATGCAAGAAGAGGCAGAGGGTATGATTCTTTGTGGCTTTGAGGGTTCATTGTGGCAAAATTAAAGTCAAAGATTGGTGTTTGCTTTCTTTATTTTTCTTTCTTTTCTTTTCTGAATTATAATTTTTAATGTCAGCCCTTTTTCAATTTTTCATTGAAGGGCCAAATACGTTTCTTGTCTCTCAAGTTGCTACCTTCTTCTGCCACTTTACGTGTCATGTGCTTTGGATCTTAGTAGTTTCACGAACTCTTTTTTAAGTTGCAGAAATAGTTTAGTTTGCTTGGGAATGATCAAAACTTAATCTTCAAAACTAAAATATAATTGTTGGAAGCATATTAGAGTTCAATATATGGTCCTACTTTCTCATGACAAGAATAAAGGGTTAAAGGTAGATTCTATTACATTTTTACAGCTCATACTTTGTTTTTGATCGATCATTGACCTATTGTTGGGTCCATTAAAAATGGGGCTTTATTTTTCAGGATGGTACTAAATTCCAATTCTCTATCATATGGTTTAGCAAAAACAGTAGATACGTGGCAACTCAATGAATTCCAAATGGAAAATGAAATAGAAGAAGAAAATTTTGTATAATATTTATTATATTTTTTGTAATTATTATTTAATCAATTTTTTTTTATATAAATATGCAAGAATTATTATTATTTTTTTAACTTTGTGTGTCAAACTATATTCGTAAGGTAAAGTGAAATCTTCTATATAGAATTGACCATGGTGCTAACACACAGCTAGCTATAAAGCCTTTGACACTCAAACAGGGGGATTCATGTTTATGGAATTTTACTGGAAAAGGAAAATTACATGTTCGGCTAAACATGCAAATGGGGCCAAGTGTATAAACTAGTGACTTCAATTATAATTAAAAGAAAAACCACCATAATGTTAAGCTGTCTCCTTATGTGGATGTAAAAAAGATTTGCAAGCAAATGCAAATATTAGTGAACGACATTCAAGCATTAAAGATGATAAGACATCATTACTAAGTAATGCATTGCCTCTCTCTGTTTAGGACATAAACTATTGATTTTTTAATAAAAATATTTAAAAATGATAAACTCGTCATAACTTTAAGATAATACAATTTGTCAATATCTACTAACAAAGAATCAATCACCGATTGAGTTGAGTTAGCCCTAGTTATAGTTAAATAAATAAATAAATTTTGTTCTTACAAAACTTAAGGCAAAAGACAAAAATTACTCTTTATTTTTTTAAACTTGATTAATAATACATAATTCCTTCGTCATGAAGTGTGTGAGAGGTTTGTTTATGACGTTTGCATTTTGATCACGGTGTGGGCTGCTATGCATGACACGTGTGCAAGCATGTGCTCTCTAAACTAACTTTGAGCATGTAGTCAAAATCTTTAAGCTTCCGATAATAAAACAGTCCCAAAAAGAAAAAACTATGAACATTAAGTTGACAATTATATTATAAGTTGATTATCTAAAAAGGCAGGATAGGGAAATATATAATATGTAACTATAGAGCTGAATGGAGATATATTATTATACGTCTCTTAGGCTCGTTTAAATTTCTGTAGTCAAATGGTAGAATCAAAGTTTTTAAGGTTAGCAATGAATGCAAATACAAAAATATAAGTGGCACACAGACTGAGGCTCCTAAGCTTAGGATTGAAGCCTGCATTAACAATGAGTTGAGGCCTGCCCTAGTTGCCACCTCACAAGTGCTTTTTAAAAGGAAAAAAAATTGGCAAAATAAGGAGTTTTAATTGTAAATTTAAGCATATTATATAAGGGAGAAACAAGAGCCATATAATAGGACAAAACACAGGCAGTCGAAATTAATTAGTAGAGGAAAGTCCTCTTTGTGTTCTTGAAGCTGCAACTTCTTTAATGGTTGAACCCTTGACAACAATGGGACTGTGGGGGAAGTTGTTCTTGCACCAAAGATGCTTAAAAAAAAAAAAAAAAAAAGAAGGGGTAAATACAGAAAAAGAATACGCTAAAAAGTCTTGTGTTCACACCAGCGAAATTAATAGTTTGATTGGCCCTCCTCACTGTTCTGTTTGGTCTCACAACCACGCAGCTACCATTAACCACATTAAATGTTATTAACTGCTGGTCCATTGCTGCAATCATTGTGAGAATGAGGGTTGTGAATACGACGTGGTGATCTCTACTCTAAAGCAGCAAAAGTAATGACACTTGTCAACTTTAAAGATGAAGATGAATATTATATATGATGTGCAGCTAAATATTAAGAAAAAAATTATATACTTCAAATTCAATAATATAAACATTATATGTGAATTATTTTTACGGTTTTACATTATAAAATTGAGCTTTTATTAAAAATTTTGATAATGAAAATCTAAATAATTTAATCCTCTAAATATCATATCACATTCAAATATCAGCTGTAAATTTCCAAATATGGATAAATAAACCAAAAAAGTGTTGACCAAAATATTACTTCACTGCGACATTAACATGTAACCCCTTCGTTAAAATAAATAAATAGATAAATAAATAACAGAATGCTCGATGATTTTCATTATAGACTATAAAAAGTTTTGATTGTTTGGATTGAAACTCATTAACGTCTGATTCCCTAGCATTTGCAAAAACTTCTAGGCATTCCTCGTTGAGTAAATGCAGCTCCCCAAAAGGAGTGTTTTTGTGGTATTATATGATTTCTGTTCGTTCCCTAACCTCTAACTCAATATAATGGGGAAGAAAGCCGGTGGTAGGTGGAGAACAATATTGCAATGAGTGACTCGTTTTTTCAATGATTGAGCAGAAGCCATAACGCATTTCTTATCCCCGTTCAATTCACAATTGCTTTCCTTACATATATGGATTAATTCATTTCTATGCATCTATTCAAATAGTGTATTAGTCAAAGCTTCATGACCCCATTTCATAGCTGTCAGATGTGAGGCAAAGGACCCATTTCTTTGCTAACCATCTTTGTCTTCTTCTACAGCTTCGGGTATACCGTTTTCATGTGGTTGGAAATGGAAAGATCATAAGGCTAGCAATGAGATTCATTTGAATTAAATTAATGTTAATAGACCAACTATCAAGAAAATACTTAGCAAGTTTGTGGGGGAATATTCTCTCTTTAGGTCTTCCTTTCTTCATCAAATATATTCTTGTTGGCCTTTTTGTTTTATCTTCCTTGATGCTTCCTTATTGTATCTATGAATAATTTAGTCACCCCAATCACAAGAAAATGAATATCAAGTGTATATGTGCATCATAGTCAATATTTCAAATAAAAAAATAAACCTTTTTTCTTTCAAATTATTTTTAAAAAAAAAGAAAGCTGAATCTTTTGAGAACCAAGGGATTTAAAATGTGTTTGAAATCATGTTGACAAATTGCATTTGTGTAAAAATAATAATTTATTACTTAAAAAAAAATGTGATTTAAAAAAAAATTATTGGGTGTCTAAACACGCACTTAAAAATGTATGTGATCAAGTATCTTTTATGCTACCAACAAATATTTTAGATGTTATGCCAATTTTCATTGTTGCAATAAATCAAAGAATAATTGGCTTGTTGATGCACTTTTACCCAATTTAATTTATATATTCTTGTATCTTATTGAGACTCGCCGTTATTCGTAGGGAAGTTAACACGTGCTATTTAATTCGAAAGTTGACTTCTAAGTAATGAAGGAATTATTTGGGAATTACAACTTAGTTAAGAGTGATCGATGTACACACTATGATATTTCACATTTACTACTAATATTTATTTGCATGACTGATACATTACTTAGCCTGTCCCATAGAATAAGCACCTTCTTATCAGTTTACCAAGTCTTCAGTAATTAGATCTATCTTATATTTCTTACTATAGTATAAAATATCAAAAAATTTAAGACTCTCATTTGATAGTACAATTAAAAATTGTCAAAAATTTTTAAATTGTCCTCATATACAAGTTAATTGATAAAAAAAATTTTCTGGCTAAGATATGAACTTCATTCTATGCCTTTTAATATATATATCTCGAATATCACCAAATATCTTGAATATTATATACTGAATACAAATATTTTAGATATTAATATGTTAAGATGAAAATTACAGTGTACCAGATTACTCTTAAAATGTTCCCATCTATGCTGAGTTCTTATTGTTATAGTTTTACATTAGGGTCTGGACAATGAGCTGCAAGCTAATGATCAGGGGATTACCATGGAAATTCTCTGCTCCTTGCGTTTACGACGCAAAAAATATCCTTCTTTTCCTATTAAAGTCTAGACAAGCAATGTGATTATATATGATGAGCGAAGTTTGCTGGAGTGTGATATATTGCTACTTTGCTAGGAATCTGAGATCACATGCTTGTGCATAGCGTTGCAGGCGCTACAAAAGAACAAGTCTTGTGGTTTGCCTCAATTAGATATATAACAATTATAAATCATCATCAGATGCAACAGAGACAACAGTCTAGCTGAAATTACTAAGATCTTAGATGGCTTTTCCATTTCTCAACAAGAGGTTGCTTCATATTTTAATCTCTACACAGAATCTGCAAGAGTGTTTGACTCCAAATCCAGATTGAAGTAAGATTTAAAAAAAAGCCAAAGAAACAGAATCTTTTTCCCTCCTTGCATTATTTCATTTCACAAATTTTCTTTCTCCTGATTTGATTCTAATTTATTTGCGTCAGCCTCATGATGCCTTTGCTAAATTAGGTGGGAGTTATAATCAGAAATTTGGCACAGTATGTCTGAAATGCTTTATATGCCCTCTCTAGAAATCATGGAGATAGGAAAATTGTCACAAACACTATAATAGGGCATGGGAATAAGATTTTTGAGTGACAAATTATATATATTAGTCTTTTGCTCTAATGCACCTGAATCGTCTCATTCCCTAAAGACAAGTCTTGTATTGCAACTACTGAATCAATCTTGGGCCCTCTTATGTCAGAAAAGACAATGGGGAAAACAATGATATCTCTTGCTTATAAATTAGTTCTATTTTTTTTTTTTCCTTCCTTCGTTTTAAGTGTGTGCGAAGCCAGGGTGTGGGGGATGACAATAATCAGAAGATCCTCTCGCCCTTCTTTCTAATAATGCATATTTGGTTTTTATATGTAAACAGATTTGTCAGGGTCATTATGTAAAATTAGATTTCAAACTTCAAGTCCTAATTTTGTATAGGAGAAAAAGGGTAGTTCTCTTGTCATTGAATAACATGATAAACTTATGCACAGTCACCAGTACTTTGATTTATTGTCTAAGTGGGGGACATTGTATTAGGTGAAATGGATTAATGGGTAAGCCCAGAAATGACAGTATCAAATTAATGCAAGAAAATTGTTAGATCCTGAACGGCCTTCTTTAATTTTCCCGCAGCTTCTACAGGTTTAATTAAGCTTCAATCCACTTGAGCTACCATGTGTCAGATATAAGCTTACTTGAAAACATGCAATTAATTGTGGAACACCTTTCTCTATTTTGGTTCTCAAGCAATTCATTATAATTGAAGCCTTCCCTAATTAAACAGAGTATCTGTAAATGAGGTTGCTGGGTTCATATCAGTTCATTAAATTTTGCAAGCAACACCTAATTGAAGCATTTTAAGAAGGTTCCAGTTATTATAATCAAACTAAATAGTCATTTGTCTCTTATATAGACTACCAATTGGTAGACACGATATCATTTAATATAAAGTGTTGTTTTGCCTAACAGATCAAGGTTTGAACCATCTTTCCCAATGATCTACAGGGACATTGTAACGAGCAAACATAAAGATCATTAATTAGAGGCAAATTTCAGAAAAGAATTCTAAATAATATGGATTATAATTTATGAGTTACATTTTCAATTGCTCAAAGGAGAAGAGCAATCAGTTACGTTTACAGCACCCTTTGTTTGTACGAAAATGACCAAAGAAAGATTCAAATGCTACATGCTAATATACTTGTTTCTATTGCAATTATATTCTTCATCAATATTATCGACTAATTTATAGCAAAATACAAATTAAATTACCATACTGGAATTCTACCACTATTGGTTGTGACTGCAATACATTGTTCACATTCAAATTTCGGGGATAAATATGCCCAATAAAATGCTCCAAAAACTACCAAAAAACAGCAGCTACATTTTAGGATATATTTGTGTTTTGCAGCAATCTATATTTAATGGCAGGTTAGGCTCAAGCTGGGAAAGTTGTATCTTCTTTCATAAAGTGAAAAATCATTGGGACTAGGTGGATGATGAAAGTGAAACAATTTCAATGGGGTCAAATCTTACAACAACCACATTTTCAATAATAAAATAAATATCTTACATCAGCCTCGTAGTAGTAGTTCAAGAGTGGATCGTCATTGTCCCATAAGCTTGCAATTTATTATATGCTAAAACAGCTTTATGAAAGTGATAAACATTTAGTCTGGCAAACAGAAAATGACAGACAGGTACAGTCAGGTCCATTTGCCTCACCTTTGATGAATCACTTTCAATTTGTAAGCCTAAAAAGAATTGCATCATCATTGTCTTAACCTAGCTTTTTATCACCAGATTGCAGATAACAGGTATACAAAGCTTGTCATTTGCTAAATGCTTTTATACTTAATAAGGAAATGGAAAGCAAACTAAAAGCGATTAAATTATCAATTTCACTGCCCTTTTCTTTTTTCTCCCCTTCTCTTTTACGTGAATTTTTTTACCGTATTTTGAAAAGTTCATTGATATGAAGGCGTAAGCAGATACGGTCTTTACACCTGTATGGATAGATTTTCATTATTTGAGCTTATTTTACAATATTAAAGGCTAATTTGTGGAGGAAGATGGCTCAGCCAGAAGTTTTTCTTTTACCCTTCTTAACTATATACTCTTTAAAGTTGCATTTGAGGGCTAAGGTTACAAAGTTAATGCACATTTTACTTATGCTTAATTCATAGACAGATAGCATCATGGCTTTCGAATGGAATCGAAGAGTTCAATGTAACTAACTAAGCATGCTTGAATATTTTTTTAAAAAAAAGAAGAATTATAAATTAACTCACCATGTGAAATTTTCTCGTAAAATGAAGAAAAAGGTAATACAAGTACTTTTAACCCAGCCAAACAGTTATAATACTCACTGGAATATGCAATTTCAACTCGTATAGCTTCAAATTAAAATAAGGGTAGTAAAGAAAGTAATTCGTGAGGGCAGTCGCAATGATAACCAGGTAGATATTTTCTATGAAAAATAAGGATCAGAATATGTCAATTATCATATGGCTTACAACAAAAACTAGCAGATTTGAAGCTAACAATTCCATCAATTCTTGGAACAGAGTTAGGATGCTTCATTTCATTGTGTTTTGTCCTTTATGAAGTGAACCAAAGAGTAAAGTGGTTTTATTCTGAATTGAAGAGACCTAAAGATAAGAGTCTAGAAAAAGATGTGGTTGTTATCGATAGTTAATATTTGCCTTTCCACTTTCTGCCACTATTCACAGTATTGCTTTGACGTTATTCACTGGGGTCAAGATGTTGTAATGGAATTAGCAAAAAGAATATGCTTAGCCTTTGATTAATCTTTCTTTTCCCCACTTGTCTTCTAACTCAACTTTTCTTTTTCCCTCTATCCCACAATTATATACTCATGCAACTATCAAGAGATGACTTAAATATAGTCAGTGCAGCATAATCATTAAAGTACTAATCTTCTTTCTTACCCTATCGTGCTCTGGCAGCTCGTTTTCATTTTTACACCTTGCTGTGAGGTGGGATGCATAATTAGTACTCGTGTCTTACATTGGATATGTTTACTTCATTTTACGTGGCAACATAAAGAAGAATTGAGTGAAGAAAAGCAAAGAAAAGTAAAACAAACTAGCATTATGTGATTGATATATAATATATAAAAGGTGACACTGCCCATTTTACCTTAAAAGTTCTATTTTATTTTCTTTAACCTAAAAGATGGTCTTGAGTTTTTATTTTCAAAAAAAGAAAAAAGCCAAGTAAAAAGTACACGCGTATTGGCTGCATATAAATTCCTTTTTCAAACACTAATTTGATCAATTAAAATAAAAGCAAGCAATTTTGGATAGTATATTTAGAGATAATCTACAATTAATCTAAATATCCCTGGCATTTGTGCTAAATTGAACCATAAATTGACCCATACAATCGAAGCTTCTCTTGAGTTTTTTTCCTGCCATAGGCTTCTCAAATCACATGAAAGATGAGTAGAATGTCTCATATTACAAATAGGTAAGTTCTATTCTATAGCATCCTAGATAAATAGTAATAGACGATAGAAAAACTCTTAAAAAAAGTCACTTTCTCGAGCACAATAATATCTCACTGCAGCAGAGATATATATATATATATATATATATATATATATATATATTTTAAATAGAAGAAGAAGTACTCTGAGGGATTCTAATAGATTTTAATTAATGGCGTAATCCAGCATCATTTTGAACAAGCAGTCACTGCACTCTGACCCAGTTGGATTTGAGTTTAGTGCTTAACACCCCGAGACCGAGACTAGTGCTTGTATCAACAACCTTACGCAGTGCACTTCATATCAAGGGTCGATGTTTCAACCCTAAACATCTTTCCCGGTTCAAGGGCATGTGTCACTGTCCACATCGAGAGGAGAGTGAAGAAATTTACTCCAGTCTCATCTCATTCTCTGAAGATCTGTCTATTTGTTGTTGTCCTCCAATGATTGGCCATACTCAGCGAATGACTTTAGCACTAATCAGTCTTTCTCTTGTGATCAAGATTTTTATGTTTTGAATTATGGCTAATGTGTCTCACTAAATCACATTGTTTGGATTGATTGATTGATTAATTGAGTGATTAGGATTTTTTTGGACATTCATCAATAGTCATCATTAACATAGATACGTAATTTAAAAGTATCGTCGGTTTTTGCTTGTGTGTGTGCGTACACAAATATATATCTACAGAAGTTTGACCAACCTCGGATGAGCCAGAGAGATAATGTCGTTTAATTTGACTCGAAAGGTTATCTTATCCATGGCATTTCCCCATTGGTATTAAAAATCCAAATGGGGCATGCAAAGCAAATTCTCCATTCAATGTTCCATATATATATATATCCATCATTCAAACCCCTTCTCCTTTTTAACCAAAAGCAGATTAATTTGTACACCAAGCAGATTGTGAAAGCTGATTCGAATATCTAGCATAATTGAAGAGAGTCATTCAGTGCTCCAAAAGTACTAAACCCATTACTGAAAACTCAGAAAAAGATTAAATCAAATGCAATTTATAAAATTGTTAGATTTATAACTATGCATAATCACATAGGTGAATTTAATTGAATTTGATAAGACGTCAAATAAGTTAAACCGAAATAACAAGAATGTGCAGAGTCACGCACACAACGTACAGAGACAAAACAACAGGAAAAGAGGCAGAAGCAGGAAGCATCCAGTGGCACATGTGTGAACGAGGTCTCAGCTTAGAGGATTCTATAAGGTATTAATAAAATTAATTTAGAAAGCATCACTTAATGATTAAGACTCCTGTTATCGAAGGGGAACATTATTTTATTTGATCCGGAAAGTTTTCTTTTCTGTCTAATCTTTGCTGAATTGTTGTGGAAGGGTTGAAGAAGAAGAAAAATAGAAGGTAAAGAAGTAAATAGAGACGGAGATGCATAGGGGTTATAACCTCTGAGGAAGAGACCACGGCGTAGGCGGAGGAATTGGTGGGGTCATGGCGGTGGTAGCATAATCTGACTAATCAGCATTCACTGTCGGCTTCCCTAACCTCATACCACGTGCTTCCCTCCCTTCTCCTGAAAATGAAATCCTCTATCGCCTTCTTCTTCCCGCCTTCCTCTCCCCACATCACATCACACATCACATCACATCAATCGCTTTCTCCCCTACCTACCTGTTTTGCCTGTACTGCACTACACTACACTACGCTACACAGTTCCTCCACGACGTTTCGGAAAATGAATCGTCTTACATCCGTTTGTATGACGAAAGACATGTATGTTTTTTACGTAATTATGTAATATTTATTATTTTTTTATAATTATTATTATATTTATTAAATTATTATTTTAATTATTAAATTATTTTTTTAAAATATAAAAATAATTTTTTATTTTACTTACTTCTATTTATTTTTTTATAACACCATATTAAACATATCTTTAATATTGAAGAAATAGAGACTGGGCCCATCGGTTTTTTGTTTTTGAAATAAATACATGTTCAAACTTTATATTGGAATTGCGCCTAATGGGGGAGCCTTGTGTTAAAAAAAGTATAATAGAGGTGCAGTAGATCTAAACGAGGGATTGTCATTTTTCTTTTTTCTTTTAACCCTACCACGTTACACAGCAAGAGATCTAATTTGATAAAATACCCCGTATTTTGCCTACGGGAGTTCACCTGAAGGAGTCGAATACATTGATCGTATCGGATTAGGCTCTCGACTAAGTTGATAAATTTAAATTGCCTAAAGTGTTTGGTCCAATTCATTGCTTTAAAGCTAGAATAAATTATATAAACTTCTTTTATATTTTCTTAAAATTATATAAATTTTTTTATTTTTAAAATATACACCAATTGCTTTAATTTTAAATTTTCTGACTAAGATATCCTCTACTAATTTAAATACATATAAATTTTTAATTAAAATACATTCTCATATATTTTATCTTATAAAAAATATTTTAGTCAAAAATTTCAAAGTTTAACTAAAATGTATATTTTAAAATTAAAATAAAATTTATATTAATCCAACAAAACTTAATTATATATATATGTTCTCAATATTTTGTCTACCTCCAATTACAAATGAACGCAGTTGATAAGTGGAAACATAGGGTTCTCTCTCCGGCCACTTTCTTTCAACTGAATACTTGAATGTAAGCTGGGAAATCCTAATACCGAAATACTCAGAATTCAATCTTTCAAGTATTTCTATGAAGCCAGAGGTTTAGATGTGAATGAATTTGGTACTGTACAGCATGGTAATATGCAATATCAATGTTGTTAGATTCAAAAAAAAGATTTAAAAAAAAAAATCTGACCTCTTGTTTAGAGGGTCAAGATCTGCATAATACGCTAAACACAACATGCTGCGCAATAGGTAAATCAGACGTGGCTTATGATCTATGGATTTCTAAGCCTACGTGCGCTTTAAAGATTATAGGGTTTGTGATATGTCAAATAAAAAAGGAGTGAAGAGATGAGGATTGGTGAGGGATAGGTGTGGTAGTGGAGTAGCGTTATAGGCTGAAAGCCTCATTCGCTGCCCAAAGATAGGACCCGAGTGATATGGGGCCTCAAATAATTGAAACAACGAAAATGGCGATGAATGCATGGGAAATTTGGTTAGTTACTAGGCACCATCTAAAGTCAATAAACTTTTATACCGTAGCATGTTTCTCATAAGGGTCAATCTTTATTAAGCTTGCAACGCCATGGAAAGATAAATAGAAGATGATATTTATGAACATAAAGAAAACCATCGTACATGCATGCATCATATAAAGGAGTGCGCATCGTCTACAGTAAAAGGAATTACTGCAGACCATGCTGTAAAAGGAATCGTAGCCATATGTGAAATCGTGCGGTGAATGGCGCGACACGTCAACTAAAATAATGAAATATTTTTTATTAGATTGGAGCAATCAAAATAGCCCCATCCCTCCCCTGCAACCTATCGTGAAGGAGATAGACCCATTATTGTAGACTATTTCAATGCCTCACCCACGATTTGGTTGCAATTGAGAACTAGATCTGCAGTAATTCTTATTATTGTAGACCTGAACGAAATTTGGTTGCGATTGAGATTTTCTTCAAATCTATCACTCTCCTACAACCCATCGTCCTTGTATTGTTGAGATTTTCTCTAGATCCATCCACTCTGTCGCCGTTGTCTCTAGTTACTCTTTAAGCATTTCCAATATCATCTCTGTTGTTGCTATTATCGTTGTATCACCGACAACTTCACCATCTCCAATTTTTGATCCATCATTTCTGACATCATCTGTAAATTTTTTTTTCTTAATTAGATAAGTAATTAACTTTTTTAACTTTTTTTTAAGAGATTAATTGGTTTGCAGGTAAGTTTAATCCATCTTATTCAAAGGGGCCAGGTGGTTATTAATCTGGATTTTATTGTGTAATTTGAGTTTGCATAATTTTTAGCTGGATTTTATTGTGTAATTTGAGTTTGTGTAGTTTATATTCTCATTTGCTTAATTCCCCTGCAATTGACATGCTGAAACTAGTTGAATTCAAAGACACCATTTTATAGATATGCCGAATTCTTGTGGAATGAAACCATGTTAAGTTGTTAGTGCAATGTGGGAGGAGAAGTCTGTAGTGCAAATTACACAACAACGCGGATGATTCAATTTCACGCCATTCTCCCATTCCAGATTTCGTATGCTTTAAGCCCAAGGATCTAATAAATTACTATCAAAATGGTCTGTTTCTGGATGTCATAAAACGGTGTGGTCTGTCGCGCTTAAGGAGTGTCTAGAGTCATAACTCAACGCACAGTTTAGCGCGATGCGGCGAAATGGTAGCGGCACAATTCAGCAAAAGGTTAGGATTGATTTTACTGCATAAGATGCAGTAATATGAAGTAACGCAGAGGATCCGCTTCTCATATAAAGTGGACCCGTTTGGCACGAGGGTGGAAAGGGATTCTCTCTTCATCCTCTTCTCACAATATTTATTATTTATTATTTTTTAATCATTATTTAATAAATTTTTACTATTTTTAAAAATAAAAGTATAAAAATATTTTTATTAATTTCATTTTTTATTTTGTTATTTAATATTTTATATACCAAACAGCTTTTTAAATTTTGTAATTTAAACATAAATAGAAAATTTTTTATTGAAAGGCATACTTATATAATGTTGAATTGTAAAATTATTTTTTTCTGTTTTTATTAAAAATATAATAATAAAAATTAACATACTCTACTTAAATTTTTTTAATGTAAATATTGTTCTTATTCTGCGTTATCTTTTTTTTTGTGGTATTTCCTACTTGGGCCTACAGGTGGTTGCATGGTTCCACCTCCCTTTTGCTCGTTTGGAAATTGGGGTTTTGGCATCCTTTCTTTTTGTCTGGCTATGCATTTTCGGTCAGATGAATACAAAGCTTTCCCAATCTATGCTTCACAACAATGAGGAATATGTAATTAGATATAAACCAAAATCGTTGATGGCCAGTGGTCATCTATCACTTTACTAAATTATTCATTTAAGCCACGTCAGCCACTAAAAGTTGCCTGCCACATACACCAATCCAGTAACGCACACATGAAATGGATTGAGTTGAGAGGAGTCAAAGGACTTACTCTATAAGCCAAAATATTTTCAACTCATCTCCACTGGGGGTAATAATATAGCTGATGTTTTATAAATGTAAATAAGACAATTTGAGTCAATATTAACCAAGCTTCTGGATATTTATATAAGTATTCATTTAAAGATAAAATAAGCCAATTTGAACATTACTTTATATATAGAATTATATTAAGATACAATTCTTAATATCTTTATCACTTTTTTTCAATTAAAATATAATAAATATATACTTTTTAATCAAAATATAAAAAGCAAATAGTTTAATTAAAAAATTATAGATTTATATGTGAAATCATACACATATCATATTAATATTAAAAATTTACACATTTTTATACTTCTAATTAAAAAATTAATAATAAAAATATAAAAACATGGTATAAGTTTATTTTCTTATATATATTGTACTAGTAACATATACGCGTCATATCAGTTTAATATTAAAACAACTAATAGATGTAGGCCACACGTTGTATTTAAAGTTCGATCAGCTAATAGTGAGAATTGAAAATACAAAGTAAAATACCTACTCTCACGATCAGAAGCTGTGAAACTCAGATCATTTATGTAAAACTGAAAATTTTAATTAGAAAATTTTAATTATAAATAGACAAAATATGGAAAGTATTTTTTAAAAATAATATTTACCTTTCATATACTTTATATGCTTTTTATTATTATTAGTTTGATCTAATTGTTTTCGAAAGGTCAGGTGGAAACAATCATTTTGCTGTTGAGCATTTTAATCTGAGAATGGGATCAGGATCATGCAGTTAGTAATAAAATGTAAACCCAATATCATTGATCACATTTAACACTCTAGTGAGAGAATGACTAACAAAGCCGGCAAAATCTCCCCATGGTCGTTGCATGCACGTATATGGAATACGTACTACTAAATATGTCAACCTTACCTGTGAAAAAAATAAATTAAAAACTAAACTAGAACGGGTTCCTTCCCGTTCCTCTTCTTTTCGACCCACTTCTTGAGCTTGCTTTCTGCCAAAAGGGATGGGGGTTGAGGGCGGGGACAAATCAACAGTTATGAAGTGATTTCAGATCAAAGAGGTCGAGATGGATTTCAAGGCATATAAAGAATCATATGACATACCAATTTTGATTTCTTAACCTTTCCTCGAATCCTGTTCCTTGGAGGTTTCAACTTGTATATCCGAACCATCCAATGGTGAGTCGTGAATACCTGGAAGCATTAGAAGTGATGACTCCCATAAGAAACACCATGAATAGGCATGAGATGATCATTCCCCAGGAACAATATCAAAAAGTGATAGCTGCGATAATTTATCTCTATCTAAGTTTCAATCAGTGTATCTAAATTAATGACCAAAAAACCAAAAAAAAAAATCAGTCAACTAAATTGTGGGCTGATGTGGACAAAGGAAGCTAGGGAGGGGGACTATATACATCATAGACATATGAGCAGTTGTTTATTGTGCATAGAAGGCGGGGACTAATTTATGAACAAGTTCAACGCAGGGGCTGACTTACGTTGGACAGACCCAAATGAAATTCTTGTTCGATTTATTTATCTTTAATCCATAGGCTAGAAATCTTACACTCTTATCCCAGCCCCACAACCCCCACCCCTTTTCCACAATTTTGACCAATTATTTGTTTGGGTGAAAAAAGAAATTAATCTGACCTCTTCGAAATGGGTGAGTTTGAAATATTTCTTCCCAATTTCTGTCCGCCTCACTTTGTCAAAGCCTTTACCGTCGGTTTCTACAAATCTGTAGTAAAAAGAGATCACAGGAGATTTTAAGTGCCTAACAGTCGAAAAAAGAAAATTTACAAACAGCCAAATTTACAGCAACGCAGACCTGTAATAGCAGAGTTTATACATGAGGCAGTTCAGCATTGTTGGTGTGGCCATAGAATCGATCCGATACTGACCATCCCTCTTTTGAATAGAACAGAAAGAAGAGTTGTTAACATCCAATCAACACTCATCACAAAAGCCAAGAAATTATAAAGGCATGCTAAATATCATCTACTTTCCTAAGATAATATTAACAGGTCTTGATAGAGCAACCAATGTTGCTTATAAGTTACTTACTAAATAATCTGGTTCCCTTATGTGAGGGAATACACCCCCTCCTATACGGACCATCCATAGGAACTTATTGATATCATCACTGGGGTAGCCAACCAATCCTAGTAAGTAAAGCAACAAATCAGAACAGGGTGCCTTGATTGAAATAATCTCACCAAAGGGAAAAGAAGTTGACCTCCAAAGACAACAAGAACATATTTTACATCCAAGGAGTGGAAAATTTCCCAAGCTGCCTTCTCGGGAGAAGACATGGCTGTACCAACAGTGGCAATATGTGTGTTATTCCAGGTATTATTGTCAACAATAACAGTTCGGTTAGCCATGGCAGTAGTTTGGTATCCATAGTCCCACCAAGATGCCACCTACAAGAAATTCTATTTAAGCATCATTGTTTCTTAAACATCCATAAGCAATAGATTTACGTTAACTAATTATTTTCCTTTTCTTCGAGGGGGATAAAAAAGCTGTATGTGGAATGAGTGCCGTAGGGAGGAAAGTTATGTTTAGAATCTGAGATAATACAAGCCTATAAGGAATGCAGCATTCATACAGTATGGGAGAGGGAATGTCTTTTTCATTTTTTCAGAAGAAGGCTTCATACAACAACCTGACGCTGTTTATAAATATAGCAGACTAGGTTTCAAATCAATAATAGAATTTATAGACAAGTAGCAAATATTCACTCTTATATGTATATATGAAGAGGGATGCCAAGCATGCCACTGGTGCTCTGTAGTATTGGAATAACCTATCTGCACTACTATTATGTTTACCCAAAAAAAAAATTAGGAGAAAGAATCACCTTGGGACAAAAAATAATTCAAAAGGCAGATTATCCCCCAATTTAATCTAAAATATCAATTTTGTCAAATCACCAAAGCTATCATTCATTTTACATTCCATATTACTAAACTACTGAGAAAAAGAACAACTTTCAATATCAAACACGGAAATGTCCATCCAAAAGCACTATGCTAAAAGAAAAATCACTTGTCAATTGTCATAGTTTATTCACTTAAATTGAAAGCAAAATGATAATAATTTAAATTCAAAACTTTATCAGAAAATTTCAAGAATTCCACACAAACATATGAACTAATGCAAGCTAAAGATCATGACATATTCCAAAACAATTTAAAATGATAAAAAATTCAGTGAGCAGCCTAAATGCTGACCTTGTAAAAAGAAAACGAAGGATTCTTCCAAAATTGAGCAATATAGAAAAAAACACTCCCAAAGCTCAAAACCAACAAGCAGAAAGGTCAGGAAATGTCACGAAACTCACTTTGTCATCTACTTCTGTATTATGACGCAACCAACCATAAGCTTCTCTAAAATCATCAAAAACATGAAAACCATCTTGTGAATGTGATGTTAGAACAATAGAAGGGGCTGAATAGGCTTCTGCTGCTGCCCATACGCTATGAACCTACAAGAGAGTGAAATGTCTTCAAACATAAATAAAGGTTTAATTAACATGCAACACACTAGCATGGAAGAGCACTCATTTTCAGAAACATAACAAGAAAAATATGCATTGAATAAGACGTCTAACATTTTTGTAATTGAGTTTTAACAAACAGAATCGTGCAATATTAAACAAAAATAAAAATTGACACGTATTCAACAAAGAATGTACAGGGAAAAGTGATTCAACATGAAAAATATTAATTGGACATAAAGGAAAAGACGTTTGTTAATTCTTAATGGAGAACAAATATCCATTGAGCGTGGTTCACAATTAATGACAGTCCAAAGAAAGTAATGGTTCAAAAGCTTGGTAAACTTCTAATGAACTCCGTCACACTTCTGAAATTACACAAGGTAGAGAAAAGGAATTACCACATAGAAGGCACCCAGCAACATAAGTAAGAAAACAGCTATGATGGATGCTTCCAGAGGCAAAACCAAAAGCCTCTTCTTAACCTGTGACTTACTAAGAGGCTTTTCCACAGGCTCTTTTTCCTTCTTTTTGCTCTTTTTTGACGTGCGTTCCTTTGTTGTGTCCTCACTTTTAGCAGTCTTCACCACGTCAATAGGTGCTACAGCATTATCAGAACTGGCATCCCTTGCCTTGGTTGTTAAAAACACAATATGATGAACAAGGCAAACTCATGAAGTGACTGTAAGAATGTAAAGCAGCGCTGAATTTGCGAAGCATAATGAACAAATGCTTACATCAATATGAGAACGACCTAAAAGGTTGGGTAACTGAAATTTGATTGATCCTGTGAAGACATCAAAAGCTTGAGAAAGAGCAATCCCAGACATTATGCATGCTGCTGGAGCAAGTACGAGCATCAGGCGAACCTGATATTCAACAACACAATGATGGTTTCCATAAAAACATCGAAAAAATCTGCAATACATGGTCAAAATCCACTCCCAAAATTGTTCTTACCATGACTCCAGAAAAATATACCGACATTACAATATACAGCACCACAAAAGAGCTTGCGTCAGATAAAGGCGAAAAGCATGCCTACAGCAGGTAAGGCAGAGGATGACATAGTTCATATACAACCCTATAAGAAAAGAAAACGAAAAAGGATTACAGGATTCCTTGCAAAAATATTAACTTACAATAATGCCAGCCGGAACCAAGAATGCCAAGACATTGATGTCCATAAAGTAAGAAGGCCAGGTAGGCGGTTGATGCTCACTCACGCTAGCTATGATTGGTATATACTTGCTGGCATAAGTACTGTTAAAATGCAGAGTTGCAGACAATTTTACAAGTTAGGAGCCAATACACAAGACGACCAAAAATAAAAAAAAAAAGAGGATATAGTAAAATGACATATAAAGATAAATCCAAAGACATTTCTTATAGCCCATGTTAGAGAAAAAAAAAATCCATATATTTATTGACTAACAGTCACCTCAAACAAAAAACCAAATTACTACAACACCAACAAGCTTTTTCTCGGAATCGACTACATGAATCAATCAACACCATAAATTCTTATCGTAAATCATGTTTTTAGACAAACTATTTAAGTCTAAATTCTACTTAATGGTTTCTCCTATAATTTTTCTTGATCTCCTTCTACCTCTAACTATTTGACTATTCTCTATTTAATCTACTCTACTTACTAAAATTTCTATAAGTCTTCTTTACACATGTCCAACTATCTAAGGCGCGATTCTATAATCTTTTCTACAATAGGTGTGACCTCCACTTTCTTTCTAATTCATTCATTTTTAATTCTATCTTGTCTAATGTGTCTACTAATCCAGCATAACATTCTCATCTCTGTAACATTGAACTTATTTTATTGTTGGCTTTTTATTACCTAACACTCAATTCCATATAACATTGCAAGTCTTATAACTGTGCGGTAAAATTTATTCTTAAACTTGAATGATACTCTTCTATCACAAATAACGCCGAAAACCTTCCTTCATTTCATCCACCTCGCTTGAATCCTATGTTTTACATCTTTCTCTATTTCTCCGTCATGTTATAATAGAAGACCAAATTGTAAAGAAAAAAATGAAAAAGTGGTTGCAAGATCCCATGTTATGCCACTAACTTGCTTTTTGGTAGTCATTTTTTTATTGATGAGCTCTAAAGCAATTAAACAAAAAATAATTGTGAACAAGGCACTTACGGGTCTAGTAGGCTTAAACTCCGTCCACTCCATCCCTTTGTTGGGCTTGAAGCTACCACTGCTATAAGTACTGCTATCATTGCACAACACACTGCCCTGAAAATTAAATGATCCACAAGTTTGGGATCAGTTCAGTGTTCCACCTGCCATGTTTTCAGCAGTTAAATAAACCATGCAAAGGGCTGCTCACAGGCCAACAGATACAACTAGTGTCACTGCTACTTTGAACATTTTTGGCGATAGAATCCCTCTGATGTAGTACACAAGAGCCACCACATGGATAATAATGAAAACCTGCAGAATAAGAATTAGCAAAAGGAAAATAAGGTTTCCAAATAAACAAAGCAGGAGGGGATAAATTAAATGCAAAAGGTAAACAGCACCGTGGTTGTAAGCTATAAAATTTAACTACTATATTCAGATTCTAATCCATTTTCTAAGTCAGAAATATGCTCAAATGAGTTGCATTGTACTCACAAGTAAACAAGTAGGCTAGGAAAAGTAAATAGCATATAAATTAGACTTAACTGATTACATGGGTTTTGCAATAGTTGTAGATTCCAAATTTAACAAGATCAAGCATATAACTAAATACTCATGCAATACATTATAGCTAAACATAGGTTCAGGCTACTTCCACCGCTGAAATGGCTACACAGAACAGTAATGAAACCCAGACAAAAACTCTAAAATATATATGAGACATAACAGAATTTATGGAGTTAAGATAGCAAAATAGAGTCAAACCACCAGAATGGCAGAATTTCCTATACAGAGAAAACAGAAACTGAACACAGAAAATAGAAAACAATGCTAGGCTTTCGAGATGCTAGCATTCTCCCACCAAAACCACTCCAAAATTCAGTCACACCCTCTCCCACTCTTCCTTCACTCTTTATAAACCTTCATCATAGCAGAACTGCCTAGACCCACCCATTCTAGTAAAAACACATGCACCCCAAACCCGTTACATAACAACTTCCCACACCCTTCCTATCCTTACCTTCCTTCTGGACCTTCCAGAATAAACCCTGAATATTGGGGCCCGTCACACAGCTTCATCAACGTGGAAAAAAGAACTAGCTGGATTGTCCTTTAATAGAAGGACATCATACTCATCCTCTGGGGACCATGTCTATAGATTTCTCTCTCCACTTCTACTTGTTGAGTCACCATTGTTGAAAATTGAAAATTCACCAGTATCAATTTATTCATCTTGAAATTTTCCCTTTTCTACATATAATTAAATCAATTCAAGTTCAGTCTTTCTCTAGTTAGCCATTTCAACCAGCGAAATAGTATTGACTATCCTAATAGCCAACAGCAAGGTTTTATTCTTTCTATCTCATTCAAAAATGTGCATAAGCCCACAACAATGGAGCTACCACATTGACCCTCACATAGGCTGACACATAATTGATTATGCTCAAAACTTGACTATATGGGCCTTTAATTCCTCCTTAAGAAAAACCTGAAAAATACTCCAAGTGAACATTTCAATTCATTGTCTGCAGTACAGAGAATTTAAACTTCTTTGATGCTGAAGCCCATTGCCTCCAGAGTTGGAGTTGGCTGTCGATCATGCATAATGTTTTGGATTTTACCTTCAAATGACAAATAATTAAGATGGAAGGGGGGCATTTCGAAATTTATCTTTGCTTTTATAAAAATTTCAGTGGGGTCAATTGCTCTAATCAGGCTTTTTGGAGATCTTTCCTTGCCCATTTGGAAGATTGTAAATAATTTCCTGAACAAATGAATAGAGCACAGCTCAAGGACTTTTTACTAGCCGTACCACACATGAACCAGGGGATCTTTCATGTACCTGCAGAGGGATTGACAGCATCTCTTGTTTGTTGTGTTTGTCTTAATGTATTGTTTCTAGGAGAATATATTGTCCTTCTCTCTAATATTCTTTAAATTCTTGTTTTTATCAGAAAAATGGTGAAAATTGCATTCAAGGAGTTACAAATTAACTATGAAATAGAATTAGTTAATTCTTTACTTGTAATGTATAATTTTTATGAAAATACATTCAAAGAATAGGGGGAAACTCACCAGAAATGATGCAAAATGTTCTGACGTCATTACAGCATTAAATCCAACAACAGGCACCAAGGAAGCCAACAGTGTGCCCAAGACAACCTGCATTGAGGAATTCCATAATGTGAACCAGAAACAAGATATTCTAAATCAGAGATAGTTTCCAAATATATAATTTAAATATAATAGAACACCTCTAACTTGTAATTGGGGAATAAAATGCATTCATGGCAGGCAGCAAGAATTTTAAAAGTTCCAGATTGAATAATCATGTACAGTAGTAGTAAATGCATAACCTGATAGAGATAACAAAAGAATTAAATTTAGGTGCAATTACTTATACCTTTACTATCAAATTTTTCAATAAAATAATAACATATAAAAAATTCTTTAAAAAGCCAATTATAATATCCAATCATGACGTGCAAAAATATAAAGAACTACATCTAAATTTTTTCTATAACATAATCTCTCATCAGGAACAATGCAAGATTCAAACTTGAATGATATTCCACATTTACGTACCAGAACATGCAAGACAAATCACATTGTGGCACAGTTTTACTTATTTACTTTTCCCAATCACCCCTGAACAGTATCCAAATAATATTTTATTTTTCAAGCTCAAGCAGAAGTAATATGCATTCTCCACACGTCAGTTAAAAGAAAAGGCATTAATTTAAACTAAAATATAACTGTACGATTGCACTAGATACTCACAAGGGGTGCATATGCAATGTACAGTCGAGAAGAATAGCGACCAGTTATGATGCACAATAGTACATGCATTGGAATGAGGTTGATAATAAAAGTGTACCCTCCCCATGAGCAAACCTGCAAGACAGGGGGAAGGAATGAAAAAAAAAGGATAACACAAAAGTGAAGCTGCGTAACAAGAAATAACCAAAAGTAGTTGCATCATACAAAGCTTACCATGTAAAAGTATGCTATGGCATTCAAAGTGGCATAAAAGAGGGACCCTGTATTTAGTGTCTACATGACATGTAAGCTAAGTCAGAAACTTAACAGAGAAGAGGAGTGCATTAGCAACAGACATGCACAATAATGCAATAACATACTATTGGTAAATGAATTATAACTGATTAGGAATAATATAGTTCAATAAACAACTGTTCTGATGATTTTATGCAAAATTTTGAAGCGATCAGCACAAGACATTAAAAAAAAATGCTGAAGTTAGTAGAGGTTAACCTTTATATAGAGATAGAAAGTGAAGATCAAAGCAAATATAGCAACAGCTTCATTATCATAGCTGCCAGCTACAGACCGAGATATATATGAGGGCACCTGCAGACAGAAACATATTTAGAGAAGAGGAACCACTTATATACAAGAGGGGAGTTAGGGACCAGCAAAGAAAAACATAATAGAAAAGAGAAATCATTACATATTCACAATTCAAGCTTGTAATTCATATAGGAGTAGAATCAGTTTTTACAGACTGGACCACCAAAAATGTTTAATATAAAGCAGCATACCAACATACATGACTGTCAATCAACCAGTATCCACTGCTTTTACAAAAGACGTACATTCATCAAGTATACGAGTTAAGAATACTGAACAATTAAATTTGATCATTAATAACAGACAATGGAATTAGCACCACATCCTTTGTCAAACGAAACTCTCAAGCCCATATCCTCATATATGACTTTTTCAACAACAAAAAACAGAAAATTTCATCACCATTGCACCATCCAAAAACTGAGCCAGTCTTAGGTAGGTGATACAGTGATATTGCACACAAGTTAGGAGGTAGCAACAAAGATAGGACAGGTGCAAAATAACACGATTAGACATTACGAATCTTACCACATAAGACATGACACAAACAACAGCAGCATTCAGTAGTTTAAGGACTATTACTTTTCATGAACGTTAGTTTGCATTACTAAAACCAGAACATGTATGATTGACAAACAAATAGCAGTGAAGATCAAAATAAATCGAACTCAACAAAACAAACCACATTAAATGGTTTTAAACACAAACCAAAGAGATATTTTCAGAAGATTTACGTTACTAGTATCACTATCAAGAATTCGACAAAATTTCAACAAAGACAATCACATTAAGACATAAAGCCTGCCAAGAAATTAACCATAGCCAAAAGAGCTGCTGCTGTCAGGCCAGCTCCAGCACCCTTAACTTCCTGCATAAGAAAACAGGTGCACTATATTAGTATATACATTTATAATAATCAAAATATACGAGACACAAATTGGACAAGAACAAACCTTAGTCAGAAGATAAGTTGCCCATGAAGCAAAGGCTGAAAATATAGGTGCAGTAAACACACAAACAGTTTCTACTGAGAGAGGAATGTTTAAAGAATTCAGTATCCTGACACCAAAAGAGATTGAACCGAAAATCTGTCACCCTTGGATAAACTTTGAAATAATTGCTAGCACAGATATTTATCAACATTAAGTCTGCCATCAATAGAAAACCACAGAACGTTAACACCAATACCACTAATTGCACTATTTCAAACACTTACAACCATAGGGTGCCTGCAGTCAAGGTCAAACCGGGATAGACAGTCCCACCAATTACACGACCAAGAGGATACCTAAAAAGAAAAGGGTGACATACATTAACACTAAAAACATAATTCAACGATTAACAAGCTGGTTAAACTGAATAGATGAACAAGAGGAAAAGGTGTTTCAATTCAAGCACCAGCTACTTACCAAGTTCGGTCATCAAACCAGTTCCAGAAATCATATATCCCATTCTTCGTTAGAAACTGAAACCAAACAATATTCCTGTCATCTTCTGTGAATCTTCATTGCATTGCTATAGGTTACTTTTTCAGAAAATGATCATAATCCAGAAAGCATATAATTGTTTCTTTGTCAGACACATACTGAGAACCAAAAAAAAAAGTCTATCTTCAGCGTATATTCACAAGATAGCAAGTTTGGCGACAAAAATTGAAATAAAAAACACTCGAACCTAAAAAAGGAAGAAAATAACAAATGTTATATACAGTAATGATGAAACATAAATTTTTAAAGCCATTAATCAGCAACTGAGAAGCTCAGGGGAAGTAAACAGCATCAGTTTGGGAAACTCGTCAGTCTTCCCGAGAATAAGTGCCAATTGGTGGAAAAAGGTTACATTTCACATAAAGCTCACCTGAGTGACTCTATAATTGAAATAAGGGTCAAACTCATGAATGACGCTCTCGTACTTTATAACCTGTATATCAGTACACGGAAAATGTCATGGACTGCTGGAGCAACTCTGATCAACAAGTGAAAATATATAGGCTACTTTGGTGCTGAAAAGAAAAAGAAAAATTGAAAATGTAATACAAAGCGAAAAATGAACTTTAGGAACTCAAATTTTTCAAAACAAAGAATATAGTGACAAGAAGAAAGCAATTAGAGCTTATTGATAAATGAATATCGCTCAGTCAAGTTACACAAAATTTATAAACAGTAATAACTAATAAATATGACACCGAGACTTCGCACCTTTGTTTCAATCACTTTTTCATCAACCAGAAATAACAAATTTCGGTACAACACTTCTGCTTCTTATGAATAAGAAAAATATTTCAATTGGTCGGCCATTCATGCAGTTCAAATCAACACCAGAAAAACACACGAAAATAATGAATTGTAACGAAATTACATGTCAGATCTATGGACACAGAGATGTTGAAAGGCTTACAGAGAAGAGACGGATCGAGAAGGCCAGAACACCAATCAGGATTAAGATGAAGAACGAAAGGACGCTTCCGAAAGCATTCCTGAAGGAAGTACCGTTGGAAGCATCGGAGGCCGCCATTGACGGCCAAATTGAGCTTGGGAGAGAGAAAGAGTACGTCTGACTCAGAGACTGAGACCCGAGTTTTTTCAGTCGTCGTCTGGAACAAAGACTCGAGGGGGGAGGGAAGACGCCGTGCTAATTTGTGAGACAGTGAAACTGCAATTTTATGCGAAAAGACTATAACAGATCTAAGGTTTGCATTTAATGGCGACGATATCAGTCAGTTTTCCCACGTGGCAAAATGTTATTGCGCTGTAATAATTAGCTTCGCAATTGGTCTAGGAATGCTGTTTTTGCCACGCTGCGTCATTCGATTGGAGGGTGCTTCTCCTACACTAATCAACTGCGTAATTCTTACATCTCGCCCGTTTGACACGGGAAAGGAAAAAATAATAATAATAATAATTTTATGAATAAAAAATATTCATAATTTTTTTATTTTCAATCATTAAATAATAATTATTAAGAAATATTAAATTATAATTATAAAATTACAATTACAATTACAATTTTTTTAAATTTTTTCTTTTTTTTTTCTTTTTTTTTTCTCTCCATTTTTTTACTATTGTCCTAATAACAAGATACACTGGCATTGCATATCACGAGATTTATATTTTAATTAATATTTTATTTATAACATAATAAAGTAATTGGTAATTAATATAAAAATCAATTATATAACATTATTTTATTATTAAATAGGTCTTAATTTTATTTAATTTAAACTTTTCTTATTTAAAAGGATATAAATGGTATGATGCTTTAAGAGTATATAAAAATTTTACATTTTTTTAGAAATGGTTTTACAATGTGTAAATGTGGGATTCATTAGCAATTGATAGAATATATTTGTAAAGAGAAATATGGGTAATGAATTGATGAAAGATGAATTGTGAAAAATGGAGAGAAACTTGAGCTCCATTTGAGGTGACTTAATGTTTTTTTATTGAAGAGAATATAAATGATGTCCCACTCTGAAAATATATAAGAATTTTTCTCAACAAATGACTAAAGTTAGTTAAATTTTGTAATAAATTACACGTGTTTCTTTTAAATTTTAAGAAAATTATACAAATTTTATTTTTAAAATATACACATAGTTTCTTTTAAATTAAAAGTTGCACTATACTTTAATCTAATTTAATTTTTTTAAATTAAAATTCCATCTATTAACCTAAATGTACATTTTTTGGTTAAATTTAATGAAAACAAAATCTACTATTTATATTTTTTTTGTGTGCATGTAATACATATTTGTATATTTAGATTAATAGAGAGTATTTCAATTAATAAAATTAAAATTAAATTAAAGTGTATATTTTAAAAATAGAAGAAAAATTTATATAATTTTAACAAAACTATTGAAAATAGATTATGAAGATTGGTGAATGAAGGATTGATGAGTCTAACAATGAAAATTAAAATATCAAAAGACATTCTTATAAAATAATTGACGAATCTAGTAAAAGTAATTGTTCATAGCACATATCTTTATTTCTTGAAAATGCTCATGATTTGAAGTATTTATAGGATAAAACTATTTTATGCCACACTCTTATTAATGTTGATACTATGGAGTAATGAATATATGCTATTTTCACTTATAGGCGAAGAAAAAAAAAACTTATTTGAGTTCTGATAATGTGAAGCAAATTTGAATATTGGTTGTTAGGAGGATGTATATACTACTAACTTTTCGAATACCACATAAAAATGTTATAGGCTATATAATTGAAAATCGATGCACCTATTAAAAACATAGATAAATTTTTGGGGTGGTGTACTACATTAAAATAATCGGCAAAGTTGACAATATTATTTAACCGTTTCTTTGTAATAACTATTAATAAAAGTCAAGCTCAATCTCTCTCTCTCTCTCTCTCTCTCTCTCTCTCTCTCTCTCTCATGTTAGATTATATTTTCAAAGGCATATAATCAACAATATGTGTCGATATCGATATCAATATCAATAGTAAAAAATAATAATGGTTTAAAAATTTTGATATGTGACAAGAATAGATAACAATTCAACTAACATAGTATAACAGTACTTCTTGCATGAATACCATATTAGGATAAGTTTATTTTATTTTATTATTTATTATTTATCTTTTTTATTAAAATAAATCATATATATTTAGAATATTAAGATATCATATAATTAGTTACATAATCAAATTTTAACAATTTGCTAGCAAAAATTTAATGACAGAAATTAAATTAATTATTTTTAAAAATTATATAAATTCAACTACAAAATTTTAAATTATACCAATTAAATTAAAAATTAAACAAAAATATATTGATTAAAAGTTATTTTTCTTACTAAAATGTTTATGAAGTATATTTACCTTGTATTTTTTAATTTAATTTAATTTATTTATTTTTCGTAAATCAAGTTCGGCTAAAAATTTTTTTATTTTTTAATTTTGAATAACGACTATAGAGTAATATTAAAAATCTCTCTCGCATATCTCCGAAAACTTGAAGAAAAATATTACCTCATGACGTGCGTTGGATTTGGCACTTCGACCATTCCTTCCTGCTTGGCATCATGGCCAAAATTAGAGAAACTTCTCGTAAATGCCGTAGAAGTCACTATCACTAGTAGTAATAGTAGCAGACGACGTAAAATTAAGATAAGCCTCGCTACTTTATTCTATCGAAACGACGTCACTTTTTTTTAATGGCCAAGTGAAATCAACGTCACTTGATGTGCTCCTTTTGGGGACAAAGTCTCCCCTGTTATCCTTAGGCACGGCAAAACATAGATGGTAAATAAAAAAATTATATGTAATTTTTTATATTATTATTATTAAAAATTTAATTAAAATATTACAAATATATAAATTTTTAATAATAATATAATAAGTATATAATTTTTATAAATAATTATATAAATTTTTAATCAAATTATATACTCGTTATATTATTATTAAAAATTATATACTTATATGTTTTAATTAAAGAATTTGATAAAAATAAAATTAAAAATTAGATTTAAACCTAATGGATGATAAATTTGGTTTATGAAGTGACCAACTTCAGCTTGTCTTCGGTCTCATCGTCACACACATGCTCTTCTAAACTCTATACTCAACATTTATTTGCTGTGTATTAATTAACCCGCCATATATAATTAATTTTACACACAAATTATAAAATTTGACGTCTACTACTGCTAGTGGCTTTTATGGCGTTTAGGATAGGGATTTTGACTCCCATTCTTAAAAAATATAAAGTAATATCTCATATACTATGCCGTTAAAACTATTTTTTTAAATACTTAAAAATTTTTTTAAAATTATTTTTTTATTAATTAAAAGGTCGCGGCATCCCTGATGACGCGACCCTTTGGTCATTGGTCATGGGTCATTTGACCCATGACCAGGTGCAGCTTTGTTGCATGCAGTGCAGCAAAGCTACACCTCAAAACTACACGCTGCAGCTACAATTCTCTCCCCCTACAAGTTTATTACCCCTCCCCATTCTCTTCCTCGGCTGCACTTCCCATCTTTCTTCTTCCCTAAAAAAATGGCAATTTTCATCTTTCATATCCTCTCTTTCTCTCTTCTCTTTGTTCCTTCGTTCTAGTATTTTTTTTTTAACTTCCTTTGTTGCACTTTAACCTTTTTCTTCTTCCATTTTGATTCATTCTCCCTACTCTGAAGAGACTTGGTTTATTTTAATCCCATATTATTGTAAATTTTTTTTATTCTCCTCCTTTTTTTTTATTACCATTGCCATTCTTACTTCTATTAATTTTTTTTTGTTATATACCACCATTTCTCCACACTTTTGTTATTAACTATCATTTATTATGTTTATTGTAGAAAAGATCAAGCAAGGAAGAAGAGAACACAAAACAAACAAATAAAGTTGTAGATCATCACTTAAGTATCTTCAGGTATGAATGTTAAGCGTAAATATAGTGAAGTTAAAAAATTATTATACTACTACTGAATATTTTGTTTCTTTAATATCTTTTTTAAATTAATTTTATTTAACGTGTAATAAATATTTCATAATTGTAAATAAATTTAGAGTTTCATATATTTAGTTTATTTGTTTTATTCTCAACACATTTATTGCATTTATCTTTATATTTATGCGGTGAATGTGCTGAGTATATTTTTAACTCGCTGGCATGCAATAAAAAAATGATTTGAATATATATATATATATATATATATATATATATATATATTTGTAAGTATTTAGTATTTAGTATATAGTTTAGTATTCTGTAGTTCTGAGAATAAGTTGGATTTATATTGTTATAAATGAAGGAATAAAAATTTGTTATTAACTAGCTAACGGTCAAACTGAAGAAAGCAAATGATTATAAATTTTTTTTGTTTATCTTTATAATGCATAATACGTAATAGGGAGAAGGAAAAATGTTAAAAAAAAAAGTTAAAGTATGAAAGAAAATGTTTATTTGTAAATAAATGATAAAAAATTAAATAAGAAAACATATATTAAAAAAATATAGATGATAAAGAGCTAACTTTAGATATGAATAAATATATTATAATATAGATAAAATAAAGATAAATGAAAAGCGGTTACATATATTTCTTTTAAGAATAATGTAAAAATTCATTTGTATATATATATATATATATGTGTGTATAATGATATTTATAATATGAATATAACATAGTTCATGATGGAGGTATTTTATGAAAAAATAAAAATAATGTTATAAATATATATTTATATTTATATTTAAGTAAAATATAAATATATATTTTAAATGAGATAAATAATTTTCAATATAGACATGGAGGATTATTATTGTATGTGGCATTATAAAAGTAGGTGTATAAATTTAGATATATGATTCGATATATATATCTAGATGATATTAATGATTGTTTTGCACATGTCATTACACTTGTTGTATAATAGGAATCACAATGAGTGTGAGACAGGAAATCATATACATATATGCAAATGGAAAAATTTATGATAGCGAAGAAGGTGCAACATTTGTCTGTAGTAGACCTAAAGTATGAAGAGTTGATGCCTGCATTACTCTAAATGGATTGAAAAAAGTGGTGGGTGAAAAGTTGCGATTGGCTCTAAATCAATCTGTGTTCGAGTTGGTATATAAGTACCCTCATTCTCGTAATCTCACAAAATATTTGGCATGTACTTTGGAAGATGATGATGATATCCAAACCATGTGGGAAGCCAACCGAAAATTTCCAAATCAATTAGGCGCACCGGATATATATGCGCATATATCAACTATTAGCGCAAATTTACCAGAGTCTCAGGTTGAGGTTTATGTACCGCCATCCCTTCCATCAACTAGACAGATCCAAAGTTCTAATGATTATACCTCACAATTTGATACTGACATGGCAAGTGTTAGGCACTTTGCTGCTCAACCTACCTTCGACATGATTAGCCAACCAAGCTCATCTCATCAGCCTATTTTCAATGCGAGTCCTCCGTCACCCCCAAATGAAACAGAGGATATTATGGATGATTTTGAAGAGGAAGATGAGTATGATGTTTCGCCTAATATCAATAACCATGGAGATGATGAGTTTGAGGGCGACGATGTTGACGAGGTTGGGGTCACTCCATTGGGTCAATATGAGGACCCAACATATGCCATGTTGTCACAGATTAATTCGGATGGTGGAAATTCTATTGAGATTCCTGAGATAAATGAGAATATTGACCTGAACAGTAGTAAGAGTTATATATTAGTATGCGATTCCCAGATAAACAGTTTATGCGCCGTGCAGTAAAGATATACTCTGTTCAAAAATACCACACATTTAAGGTGCATTACTCGTTAGAGAAATACGAAGAATATCGTTGTCCAGAATATGGTGGTCAGTGTTCTTGGAGAGTTAGAACAAGTCGAGATGAGAGAGACAGACAGTGAAAAATAACAAGATACAATGGGCCACACACATGTCTTTTTCCGTCATTATCGTAAGATCATCCAAAGCTTGACTCTGACGTCATCTCATCGCATATTGTGTCAATGGTGGCTGAGAATCCTTCGGTGTCAATTAGGCAAATCATTGAAAGAGTGCATAGCATATTTGGCTACACTGTTACATACAAAAAGGCATGGACAGCAAAGCACCGTGCAATCAGCATTGCATTTGAAAATTAGGAACAATCATATGCCTTCTTACAGAAGTGGTTAGCAGCGGTTGATCACTTCATGCCTGGGTCATATTATGAGTTTGTCCACAGGGAGTCCCCGCAGAGTAACTCAACTGACGCTTCTTTTGCGAAGTTTTATCGAGTTTTTTGGACTTTCAAACCGTGTATATCTGAAACCAATGGTGCAAGTTGATGGAACCTTCTTGTATGGAAAGTATAAGGGGACTGTGCTAATTGCTAACTCACAAGATGGAGCTAATAGAGTTGTTCCCCTAGCATTTGCAGTTGTCGAAGGTGAAACACATGATTCATGGGCATGGTTCCTTTCTTTACTCTGGCTTCGAGTTTTATCAAATAAGTTGGGAATTTGCTTGATTTCTGATAGACATCTTGAACTATTAGCTGCTGTCTCCAATCCAGAAGTTGGGTGGCAGCCTCCGCAAGCATATCATGTGTTTTGTTTAAGACACATTGCAAGTAATTTGAACACAATGTTCAAAAACAAGTGGTTGAAGAAATTGGTATAGTTTACTGATCTTGTAAATTGTTTAAATAGTTATTGTGGTAAAATGCGTATTAATGGATAATTATTCATGCAGGTTACTTATATGAACAGTATCAGGTGGATGAACAATTGACCCAATTACGTCAACTTCATTCGGAAGCTGTACGCTGGATCGAGGATATTCCTAAGAGTAAATGGTCTCGTGCGTATGATGTTGAAGGCCGACGGTGGGGCCACATGACTACAAATTTGGCTGAATGTATCAACAGTGTGTTGAAGGGGGTTAGGTTCTTACCTATCAGTGGACTGGTAAAAGCAACTATGTATAGACTGAACAAATACTGGGTAGAGCGTTCACAAACGATCACCGCACAACTTGATGCTGGTGTTATTTTTCCAGAAAATGTGATTAAAAAGTTATCATGTTTGATCCAACGTGCATCTGCCTTGGCTGTATGTCGATTTGATAGGCAAGCTTCGGAATTTGAAGTTGAAGAACCATATGATCTGACAAACAAGCAATATGGTCGGTGCTGTAAAGTGAGTTTGGCCCATCGCACATATGATTGCGGTGAGTTCCAAATTCAGAAGTATCCATGCCAACATGTATTTGTCACATGTGCCTCGGTCTCAATTGATCCGCTTCAGTATGTGGACTGACTATTCCAACTTGACACCATCGTCAATGCATATAAGACAGAGTTCCAGCCAATGGGAGGAGAACTGTATTGGCCACAAACTATAGGACCACGGTTAGTACCTGATTCTGCTATGATTCACCAACGAGGGAGGCCAAAATCTTCCAGAATTCAGAATAAAATGGACTGGCGTGAGGAGCCGAGAGAACAACAATGATGCAGGTTGTGCAGACAAATAGGTCATAACCGAACAACCTGCCCATCACAACGACTGAGTAGAAATTAATATTGTTTAATTTGCCACATTATTTTTTTGATTGTCATCAATGCACTTTGAATTTATTATTGTTTCTCGCAATGAACTCCTGCTACAACATAATACTATTTCGAACCGCTCATTCCCCTTTTAATTTCTAGGGGGGTTACAGGGCCCAAGATGTGTTAAATTCTTTTTTTAATTCTACACCACGCAATAATATTGCACTAAAATTAGCCTTTTCATTTTCAGAATATATTTTGCCATTTTGTGCTAATTTATTTATGATATTTATTATTTTTGCTAGATGAATTTATAATTCCCTTTACATAAATCTTAGAAAATAACTATATGAATTTGACGATAATTTTTTTAATTCATAACAACAATGCACTGTAACAGTATAATGGCTAGGCATCCAAGCGTGGTCGATCCTGGACCCGAGAATGACTCCCTCTTATACTTGCAGACTTGTCACGTTTCACAGGCCGTATGGCAGGGACAGGTAACATAACACAGATACAATTATTATTTTCAACTTATTATATATTATCATATGTTAATAACATAAATGTATATTGCAGGCCGATCGCATTTTGTGTCTGCGACGAATAGCACAAAAGGATCACATCTTTGATCCTCCACTTGCCATTGTCCCATACTTGATCCAAGCTGATTTTTTTAGAGTTTCTCGACTTGGTCAGTTTGACTTTAATACAGCATTAGTTTCAGCCCTAGTTGAGACATGGCGGCTGAAAACCCACACTTTCCACTTGACTAGGGGAAAGGCTACTGTTACCCTACAAGATGTTGCTATTCAACTTGGCTTACCTTGCACGGGACAAGTTGTTTCAGGCCGAACCAATTATAATTGGACAATCGTGTGCCAGCAGTTACTTGGCGTGGTTCCACCTCCAAAGATCATGGATGGACAGCGACTTAGTGTCCCATGGCTTGCCCAGACATTTGCGGCCTTACCAGATAATGCTGATGATAAGACCATACAACGATTTACTCGGGCATACATTATGAGATTGATTGGGGGATACTTGATGCTGGATCAGATTGGGCATAGGGTGATGTTGATGTATTTACCATTACTTGCCGATTTTGATGAGGCTGGTCGTTATAGTTGGGGATCTACAGTTTTGACCCACCTGTATAGAGAATTGTGCAGTGCGATCGATTATGCTGAGGTCAATATTGATGGTTGTCTGACGTTGCTTCACTTATGGGTATGGGATCATTTTTCGCGTCTGGCTCTACCTCTCCCTGCTCAGGTAGATCCTCATATAGAAATATATCCCTTAGGACCGCCATTGGGTTTCAGATAGAGGCGTGTTCCCCAGCATATTCGTCCGACCACTGAGGCATTACGGACATATAGGATATTGTTGGATCAGATGAAGGATGATGAGTTCATTTGGCAACCATATGACCATCCAAGTGTCCAACTGTTAATTCCAAACTATTGCTTAGCAGGTTCAAATATATGGCGTGCGTCTGTACCTATTATTTGTTTTTGGCTCTTTGAATTTCACCATGCAGACTGTGTTCTCCACCAGTTTGGTCTACAACAGCATATCCCTCAAACACTGTTTAATGTGGGCTTATTGCATACTCTGCAATTAAGAGGAAAAACGCATAAAAATTAGCGTTAGGAGCACATGGTATTTATCACTGTATGGAATATGTGGGAGCAGATTATTGCCCAAACAGATATAGAGGTGTCTTCATTAGATCGCTCTTCTGATTATATGCGTTGGTATTAGCGCCATACGCAACGGTGGATCCATCCAGAGAGTGGCTCCTAAGGATTTGTGGTACAACATTTTCTCACATTTTATTTCCTTTTATTTGTGCATGTTTTTTCTCCACCTACATAACGGCTAATCTTTTTTTTTTTCCTACAGACTAATATACTGGACAACCTATATATGTTTTCTATTACCAATTCTCCGACACTTGATTATGCGGGATTTAAGGAGAGGACTCCCGGAGATATTAGGATGATACTGCAGGCCTTGGGTGAACATCGGGAGCTATTGGTCTCTTAGCCTGCTCCGTCCGCTCCTCATCTGTAGAGACCACCAGAGCCAGAGGCTCGCCCAAGAAAGCGAGGACATGGTTTTATATCTATTAGACAGCCATTAATAGATGTTACCCATGGCAATAGATGTCAGACAGATGCAACCTCATCCTGTTATATGCCAACGCCTGTCTATGAAGAAACTGAAGAGCCACATCCTTTTGCATCATTTGCAAATTATGCAGGTGTTGATCCTTCTTCTGGTATACCATCCTTTGGTGCACCTGGGTCTTTCTCATCTGTTGGGGGTGCTGGTCCTTCTTTTGCTCCTGAGGGTGGTTCGTCATCCTTTACATCACCAGCTCCTCATCCGTTCTTCTCCACCCCGCCATCCCAAACTATGCAAGCTAGAGGTGTCTCCTTCACTACTTTATTTTTCGATCAATTCGCCTTCAATGCAGAGTATGCCGGTGCACCTTTTGAACCATGCGGATCATCTTTCCAGTAGGGGTTTTTCACCCCTGATCAACCGATTCCTCCTGCTCAATCCCCTCAACTCCCTCTACCTACTCATCAACTAAATAATGAATCAACTGATGAGGATGAAGGTGAAGAAGAAGAAGAAGAAGAAGCAAGACAGGAGCCACTTCAGCGCCGTCCTCAGCGCTTACACCAAAGACCCAGATGTGGGACTGGAGGACATATTGGGTAAAATGTTTAACTTTTTGTGTATAGTAAAGTACTTTGATATTTATGCTTCAAATTGTAAGTATATAATATTAGTATAACGTGTTACTTTAATTAAACTAATGAAATTTTGGTATTAATAGTTATTTAGATGTGTTATATTATTTAAACTCATGGAAACTTGATCCAACTTATTAATTATGTTTTGCTTGATAAAAAAATTAAAAGAAAACTGATGATAATTAATTTCAATTTCCTATCTTGCATTTTATATATTTAATAACAAAGACACTTTATCAATACTTCATTTTTTTTTTAATTTTCTTTGTTAGCTTCAAATGACTAATTTATCATTCAATTGATAATTTTGTTTCTTCAAATTTACATACTACATAAATCAACCAAATTTAATTATCTATATTCTTTCTTATACTCTTTTATTCATTCCCCCGTGTTAGTTTGTGGCTAATTTATCATACACGTGTTGGTTTGTGAAAACCTACATCTTCATACTTGCTCAATGTCGTCTGGCATTCACAACGGCTTGCGACCACCTTTTCAACCTATTCAGATATGCATTCAAGTGCGAACAGTTAAAAAAAAAAAAATTTAGACTTGCATTTGTTTGGTGTGTCCTATACGAGTGTATTTTTCGTTTTTTAAAACCATCCATACTTATTCAAAATTTTTTAAATGCCTAACGCATAACTCTCAAACAAAAAATTATACATAATAAAATTTACATATAATTTTTTCATCTTTTTTATTAAAATATGTTAAGAACATTAATTTTTATTAATATTTAATGATTATATAATACTTAATAAAAATTATTATATAAATTTTAATTAAATTACATACTTAAATTTAGCTAAGTATACAGTTTAATAAAATCTTGTATAATACTTTAATTAATAATTTTATTAATTATATACATAATATTTTAATTATATATATCATACAACAACTAGTCACGGGTCAGATGAGCGGAGATTAGTCAACAAAGGGATGCCGCGACCCTTTAAATATTTAAATTCAAAATGGGTCCCGGCATGCCGCGACCCATTTTTAATTTAAAAAAAAAATTTAAGCATTTGGGGAAATGGTTTTGGCGGTGCAGCATATAAGATATTACTTTATATTTTTTAAGGATGGGAGTCAAAATCCCTTTAGGATAGTTTCCACGACTTTGGATGTTATACTGCCACAATTTCTTTACATGTTATTTGAATTAGAGTTTGATAGAAATATTTGAGAATACTTGTATCTAGATATATACAATTAATCTTTGTTATTATTATTTTTTAGTCAAACTTATATTAAAGTAACTTAAGATTTCACACCATTGTTAAACAAAATTGTAATTCTAGATGAACAAATTTCTGAAAAAATAGTTTTGGTTATAATTAGTATCTATTTTTATTCTCTTGTATACATAGAAATAATTTGAATTCACTTAAATTTTTTTATATATAAAAATACTTAATAAAACTATTTATTAGCTGTATCATTGTCGTTTAACCATATTTCATGAACTAGAAGTGAGGCTCTTGTGTGCACACAGCCAAAAAGAGAAAGGAAAAAGATATACAAATCAAAGAGAAAAAAATATGTCACATCAAGAAATGAATTTAAATTTCAATAGGCCTTATGTACAATTTTGTAAGTTCCACAGATAAATAAGAATAAAAAGAAAACTAATATAGTAATATATAGTACAATTTAAATAGTATTATAAAAATTGCTGCGACTTTTATATATGTGTGTGTGTGTAAATTAGAATAGATTGTTTCAAAAGAAGACTATTAATTATATATTAATGATATATTATTTGTAATAAACTATAATTTCATAAAAAGAGAAAGCCATGAATTGATGGCCAGCCTGGCACTACCCGCCCACTTGCTGGATAATGCTTTAACCAACCAAGTAATCCCAACCGTTCAGTGCTGTGTTTGGAAACACTTTTAGAGACTCCCAAACCACAGTTTACAGGAAGCAATAAAATGAAGCTTTGATGTAAACCTAGGTTTTGAACGTGATTTCAAACATGCTACAGGTCATTTAATACTTTATCTCTATTGATAGCTGGCTTGGAGTTAGAATTGCTCGTAAGGTATATTATTTTGTAAGTTCAATATCTGACTTGATTAAAATATTAGACTTATTTTTATATCTATAATCTGATTTAATCTAAATAAGTTCTATTTTATGTTGAGTTAAAACTGATCAGGGTGTTCAGATTTTTTTGTTATGAACTGATACTTATAATATAAAAAAAAATTTTATAGACTCATAGGTATATATTTTAAAATAATAAATTTTTAAAATTCTCATATTTTTATCAGTAAAATAATTTTAATAAAAATAATCTAATATTATCAAGCAAAATACAAATTATACTAGTATAATTAGTCTTATGTAACTATATATATTTTCATTATTCAATAAAAAAATAATAAATATGTACAACAATAATAAAAATAATTAAAAAGTACAAAAGGTTTGGATGGATGATGAAAGTTGTAACATGTAAAAAGAGTTAAACGAAATGAGAATAAAAAATATATATAATATAACAAGATATTAATAGCTAAAATAATAATAATAATTAGACTGAGTTAAGCAAAATATACTTTTACCCAAAACTCTATCCGATTCAACTTAATATAAGTTTATTTAAAATTATATCTATTTATATTTTTTATACTTAACTCGACTTAATTAGGTGGGACTCTTTACAATGAACACCCATACTTAGAATTGTCTGTTGAGTGGATCTTGGCGCGTTCGGATCCTCTGCACAATCTTACGATACATACGTCGTGCAAATCAACAAAATGGCATCATTTTTGCTTCATTCAATCCTAGTTGTCTGCGTAATCGATGGCTCTAGCGCATGACATGTAGAAATTAAAACAATGCATAATTTGCCTTAACCCTGACGCAATATGGAACCCGAGATTCAGGGATAATGTCTCTGATAAAAAAGGCAAATAGAGAAGAAAGGAGAGCTCCACCCTACACAAAAATTTTAAACTAATATAAATTTCGCCTCAACTTTTTCTAATGACAATAAAATAAAATGGATTTGTTATAACTGATGAAAAACATCAATGAATGATATCCAAAAATAGAGGGATAAAATCAATGGATTATGTGCCAAACCTGAATATAGAAAGCAAGACCCAATATATGATTTCCCCAGCCAATGCTTCTGCCTAGCATACCATGCATAAAAGAAAGTTTGAGGGATTGCGGCAACAATCTGTGACCTTGTAAATTCAATCTCCAAAGTTGTGTAAGAAAGTTGTAAGGAAAAATATTATTTTGCATGATAAAACCAAGTTGAAGTCAACTAGATCAAATGAAATCAACCAAAAGTAGTAAACACAACACAAATGTATAACACCATGGGAGGTTAACTAGATCCAAGGCTTTGAATAGGAACTCTGGAAGAGAAGATGTAATATCATTATTTCACAGTTAGGGGAAGTTTGAACTGAATATGTTAATTCATGGGGGAAGAAGATGGTTCTGATTAAGAAAAATTAGTTTGCATCATAAGCTCAATGGTGTTCTTTAGGTGAAGCTCTCCTTTCTTCTCTACTTGCTTTCTTTATCAAAGATATCGTCCTTAAATCTTAGGTTCCGTTTGGTCTAACAGAGGGGAGGAGAGAAGGGGTTAAGGCTCCGTTTGGTTCAACGGAGGGGAGGGGAGGAGAGGGGTTTTAATGAGTTTTATTTGGTTGGAAGGGATGGGAGGGAAGGGGAGATTATTGTTTGGTTCGGGGAAGGGAGGGGAGAGGAGGTAATTATATTTGAACAAATTTACTCTTTATATTATTTTAATTTTATTTTTTATAAAAAAATTTATTTATATCAATAATTTTTCGAAAAAATTATAAATTCTAATCTTTTTTAATTTTTAATTTTTATTAAATATTAAAAAATTAAAAAAGACAAAAAAGTAAATTAAAACTTAAAAAAATACCCTCCCTCTCCCCTCCCCTCCAAAACCCCCCAATTTGGAGGGGAGGCAAATTTGGCTCCCTCCCCTTCCCTCCCCTCCCCTCTCATTTTATTCAACCAAACACCTTATTTCTCCTCCCATCCTCTTTAAAACCCTCCATCCAAATACACCCTAATGGAAGGGAGGGGAGGGGAGGGGAGGGGAGGGGAGGAGATATGTTTAATTAGAGACGAGGGGAGGAGAAGGGAGGGAATGAGAGATTATTGTTTGGTTCAGGAGGGAAGGGGAGGGGAGGTAATTATATTTGGACAAATTTACCCTTTATATTATTTTAATTTTATTTTTTATAAAAAAATTATTTATATCAATAATTTTTAAAAAATTATAAATTTCATTTTTTTTATTTTTAATTTCTGATAAAAAATATCTTAATTTTTTAAATATTAATATATTAAAATATTAAAAAAAATAAAAAAATAAATTAAAATTAAAAAAATACCCCTCCCCCCTCCCTTCCAAAACTCCCCAATTTAAAGAGGAGGTAAATTTAACTCATTTTTCTCCTCCTCTTTTAATTTTATCTAACCAAATACTATATCCCTCTTTCCTCCTCACTCCTCTCCTTCAAAAATCCCTAACCAAACATAGCTTTAGGTTTCACACCGCGTTAAGGTTGAGGCAAATTATGCACTGCTTTAATTTCTACGCGCCGTGCGCTAGAGCCATCGATTACGCAGACAGCTAAGATTGAATGAAACAAAATAATATCATTTGGTTAATTTGCATGACGTGCGTATCGCAAGGATACACAGAGGACTCAAGCGCAGATCTTGGCAACATGACAGCCACGAATCTGAATTCCGATGCGCCCTAAATTGTTAAGATTTAATTTGGGTTTAAGTTTTACAAGTTTTTTTTTTTAAATTTTTTTAATATAAAATATTATATATATATATATATATATATATATATATATATATATATATATATATAATTTGGACTGAAATTAAATATAAACGATGCACAACTAAAATAAAATAAAAATAAAAATAAATGTGCCTGGGGAACTTGCAGCAAAGAAGCTGAATCCCAACTCGGAACTCCTGATTCGACACTGAATCCAGCAAAGATCGTTGCTGCCATTCCAATTTCCAGGATCCTTGATCCTTTGGGTTTCTGTTCTTTATAGGTATTTCTGTTATGTTGATTAAATTTTCGGTGTACTTCTATGTGGCATGTCTCTGTTGATTTTCGATTGCGATAAGATTTTTTTTTTTTTTTTTTTAAGGAAGGCTTATTGGCTTTGTATGTTTGTTCGCTTACAAGTACCTCTTAATTCTGCGTTTTCTTCTTCAAAAAAACTGAATTTGTTTTTCAAAGTGTCATAGTGCTGTATTCGTTTATATTCACATAGTTCTGTTGCCTGGCTGAGAAAGAAGGCTGTGATTTTTTTTTTTCCTTTTTTTCTTTTCATATATTTGATATGTTCATAAAATCATTTTGCTGCGTTTTAGTTTATTTCAGGTCTCTATAATTGTTCAAGGCTGTAGAAATATCTTAGAAATATGGCGGCCTTAACGGACCTTCTTCCCCCACTGAAATCAGCCACAACATCATATTACGACCATAGTAGTGATCCATGGTTCAAGCAGAGATTCAGCTCATTTGAGGCTGAAAAATCCACTGTAATTAAGCATAAGCCTGTGTCACCTTAGTTGAAGCGTGCAGGTTTTGTTCCTCGGAAGGTAGAGGATTTTGGAGATGGTGGAGCTTTTTCTGAGATTCACATGGCTCAGTAGCCCCTTGACATGGGAAGGGAGAAATCATCAAAGCCAGGGTCAAAAATTCTTCCTGTGACTGTTGATGCCCAAGGGGGAATGTAGCATATGATGCAATAATAAAGCAGAATGAAAATGCCAGAAAATTTGTTTACTCACAACATAAGGGTCTGATACCTAGAATTTTAAAGAATGATGAACAAGATGAAATAAAGGGAGGGAAAAGGAGATTGAAGAAACAACATGGGAAACAAAAGCTGCACTTGAGAGGATAGTTCATGTGAGACTGAGTGCAGCACAGCCAAAAAATGTACCCAAACAGTCATCGGATTCAGAGTATATTAAATACAAATCTTCACAACAATCTGCAGCTTTTAATTCTGGGGCAAAAGAGAGAATTATTATTTATTAGGATGGTTTAGATGCCTGTGGATCCACTTGGGCCTCCAAAGTTCAAGCATAAGCGTGTCTCAAGGGCTTCTGGTTCCCTTCCTGCACCAGTAATGCATTCCCCTTCCAAGGCCTGTTACTGTAAAAGATTAGCAAGATTGGAAGATTCCTCGTGCTTCAAATTGAAAGAATCCAACAGGTTACACTATCCCCTTTGACAGGCGTCTTGCTGCTGATAGGAGAAGCTTTCAAGAGGTTCCGATCAACGATAATTTTGCAATGCTTTCAGAGGCATTATATGTTGCAGAGCAGAAGGCTGGAGAAGCAGTTGCAATGAGGTCCAAGGTTCAGAAGGAGATACTTCTAGAGCAGAAGGAAAGGAAAGAGCAGGAACTGAGGGCTTTGGCTCAAAAAGCACGCTCAGAGAGAACTGGCGTGGCACCCCCAGCTGCTGTTTCCCTGCCTTCTGAGAAAAGCAGCATGGATGATGCTGATATGAGAGTTGATTACGAGCATGCACGGGAAAGGGAAAAGAATTTCTCTGAGGAGACTAGGGATGAGCATCTGCAACGGGAGAAAATTCGGCAGGAACGACAAAGAGAGAGGGGGAGAGAGAGAAGGTTGAAGGCTAAGGATGCTGCAATGGGAAAGAAAAGAAAGATTATAAGACATGGGGATCGTGATATTAGTGAAAAAGTTGCTCTTGGCATGGCTTCTACTGAGTCAGGGAAAGAGGTCATGTATGATGAAAGGCCATTTGACCAGGATAAAGGAATATCTTCTGGGTTTGCCATTGATGATCAATATAATACGTATGAGACAGGCCTGTTTACTGCTCAGCCAACGCTCTCGACTCTGTATAGGCCAAAGAAGGATATTAAAAATGATGCTTATGGAGGTGCGTGTGAGCAGTTGGAGAAGATTATGAAGACTGATCGCTTTAAGCCTGATAAAGGATTTGCAGGGACTTCTGAAAAGACAGGTCCAAGGGATAAGCCAGTTGAGTTTGAGAAGGATGCTGAAGAAGTTTATCCATTTGGTCTGGGTCAGTTCTTGACAGAGGTAAAGAAGGGTAAGAAAGCCATGGAAAAAGTTGGTAGTGGAGGAACTATGAGAGCAAGTGCTGGATCTTCCATGCTGGATGACAGAGGGTGGTGCTGGTAGGACTTGTATTGGATTTGAACGAAGGCATTAAAAAGCTCGTTGTTATTCAGTTTCTCATGCTCATATCTGTTTCTTTGGGTTTCACTGTGGCGGCTTAGCTTGTTGGATTAAAGCTGTGATCCTTAAAATGGATGGTGGGTTTTACATCTAGCGCTAACAACTCCCCCCCCCCCCCCCCTCCCCCCTTTTTTTTATTTTCTTTCTTTCAAAAAACGGAAAAAGAAAAAAAGCACGTTCATCTATTTTCGTTTGATGCTGAAATAAACTTTTATATCCTGTTTGTAAACTACTTTTGACTGTAATGACCTCTCGTATTTTCCACATATATTGAAGGAACATGGCCCAGACTGTCTCAGTTTTCATACTTACATAGAGCCAACAATTTTAAGATCCATGCTTCAAAATTGCTAATTTTTATGATGCTTTGCTTTATACTTCTGATTTATTTGAGTGATTTTGTAAATATTAGTATTGAAGGTTGTGTTATTTAATTGGTCCAACAACTTATCACGAAATCTAAAGATGTAAAATCCCAAACAAGTATCACTTAAAGAGATGTAAGAAACTATGGTCTTTACTGGGAAGTAAAGCAACCAGCTGAGGATTGAACTTGATTTTCCCGCACTTGAAATGCGCATAAGTTGTGGCTTCTTCCTTGAAACCTTGAACATATATTGAAGGGTTTCATTCTGTTCTGTTATTTTATTGATACCAGCAGATAATAAAGAGTTGGCTTCTTCCATTAAACCTGGTCAGAGGGCAAGCATTCGCCTGCTCCGCTCGCATGTATCACAGAATAAGATTTTATCGTCGAGTGGCTGGAACGAATCAGTTTATCTATATGCTACCTGAGTCCACGTTGCTTAAAAGTTGACGTTTCTTCAGATTTCTGTGGCTTGGTGTAAATGGGAGGTGCAGTTGTTTGGTGCGAGGGCTGCATTAGAATGGAGCCGGTTGATAGGTAAAAGTAAAAATTTAGGTTCTCAAGTATTTATTTATCAAGATTTTGATAATATCATCATACGTGAGCATCTTTTACAAGTTAATATTACATAACTAATTCTTTCAAAATAGTTTGTTCACATGTTCAGTTTTTATTTAGAAAATTGTTAACAAATATTTTTAAAAATTCTAATTTTATCTTTAGTAGGTGAATGCTACCATATTAGCTTCTCATCAATACCTGTACTGAATTACAAATATTGTCCAGAGATGCCATATGATGCAACCGGCGTCTAACAAGAGATGAGATGGGGGCGGGATGCAGAACTACTTAGATCGCTGATATTGATGTTAAAGACAATTTTTACTTTGTTCTGTATAGTAAATTCGGTATAACAAATTTCTGCGAATCAATTATATTACATCTTCCTTTGCACACCAAGAATCAGAAATTAAGTTTGCCAAATAGAAAATACAAAACAAAACAAAACCGAGTGTGGACTGCGAAGAGCAGATCAGCTAAAAGAATATTTTGTCTAGCGGTAGCCATCGATCAGGCCACATAAATTGTCGAATGGTTGATCAGCGTACTTTTTTTTTTCCCCCATCAGAGGGACAGTTCCAATTTTTCAATATAATACAAGGAGATCAACTCGGATAGCATCATTACCATATTTATGGGTTAAACTCAAATATAAATCAATTATAGCGAGAAAAGTGTATGGTGAATCATCGTTGATGAGAATATTTCTTACTTTATAAAATACAATTACTTACATATATTTGACATTCATCTCTTTTGATATTTTCATCAACTATTAATTATACGTGCACCTTAGAAAAAAGCCAAATACAGACCATTAAATCTAAACAAGTTGTTAGACTAAAGTGGATATAAAATATATATATATATATATATATATATATATATGATATCCAAATGAATCATAATATAAAAAAACATGTTACCTTACTAAATCGGGATGCTTCTAAACTTTGTTTTCTCACTAATTTATATATAAGTAATGTGAACTCAATTAGTTTAAAGAAACCAAATTTATAGACCCCTATTTATAGCAAAAATAAAAAAGATATCTTTCCACCAAAGATGTCTCAAGATAAAATAAAGGAATAGTATTTTAATAGATAACTAAGATATACTCTCTAAATTGAAGACATGATTCAAGTACTAGCCTTATTAAATATCACAAAATTCGCCAACTTGATTGTCTTGTGAAAGTTATCAACTTCAATATTCACAAAAGTTGCTCATTAGATGATGGCACATTATTATTGGGGGAAAAAAAGTGTGGTTTCTACATGAACTAGTATCTGTGAGCTCTTGTTTGCAGTAATGAGAAACAACTTTATAATCTTACAAAACTGAACTATCTCCAGCATTGGTTTCTAAATTGTGGCTGATGATGCCTGAAGTGTCAGCATGAGTTATACTTTCAGAATTGATTTCAGTATCCTTATTAACATCTGCAGGTGTGATTACTTCAGAGATGTTCATTTCTTCAAGTCTGGTTTCCTTGCTAAAAGTAAAACTTGAAAAGTTACCAGTTCGCCCCATTTCATTACCTTCGGGTGGAACACCATTTTCATCTTGAAAGCCATGGATTCCATCTATTTTGGCCTCCTCTCTGAACTGCACATCATTTAATGACTCTCTCACTTGTACTTCTGCCTCCTCAGCACCAATTGCACTTGAAGAATCATTAACTCTAACAAGCATCTCCGAGTCCGTTTCTTGCTCTTTCTGATCTGACTCGCTTCTTGATTTTACATGAATCTTTCCAAAATTTCCTTTGAAAGAATCCTTAGTTGCATTTTCAGCTTCTGCTACAAAATGTAGATTTCCTGAGTCAGGAAGAGCTAACTGATTCAACCATGAAGATGGGGTCCCTTTACGCCCCAATAATACAACTCCATATTCTTCAAAAATTTTAATTTGACCACCAAATCTCTCTGTTTTATCTCTCGAGTGATTAATCTTATATAGCAACCAGGCGCAAACAACCAGAAGCAACATCAACTGCAAAGCCTGCTTTATGCTAGCCCTCTTAGATCCCTGCTTCCTTCCAAAAAATTTATAGTCCATTCTGTTCAGCAAGTTCAAAACATCAAATTTATTTTCAATAATTAAATAGAAAATCTCCATCGAAGAAGAATTCAAAAGAAGTCAAGTGGACATTTTAACAACTTGATTCGTGTTTTCTGGAAACTAGGAAAACTAGTAACTCTTGCAGCAAAAGACAACAAACCAATCCAACTCTGTCCATTAGCAAAGAAATTAGATAACTGGGTCAATGGATTCAAACGGCAGGGGAAACAAATCTTATTTCCATGGAAGGCCATGTTGGGACGGAAAAACAGGAATCGTTGCCACCAATAAAACATGGGGGAAAATTGAATTAAAGATGAAAAGAGGTTCAAATTAAAGCAGGTTAATCCTCCATTGTAACAAAAGTCAGGCCAATTTGAATATTGCGACTGCTAGTCCAAAATATTTAGACTCATTCATCTGATTTCCAACATAATCTCAATAACCAAAATCAATAGAACTTCACTCTAGAATTCCAACAAACAAACATGGACATCATCAAGAAAAACCAAAGTCGATCAACACGTAAGCGTAAAACCTTCCCCCCCCCCCCCCCCCCCCCCCCAACCCCCCAACCAAAAAAAAAGACAATACATGGCAAGAAGTACTAGGCAGAAAATAAATTCTTAAAAGGTTAACTTTTCTTAGCAGAGAGGATAACCTACTTCTCTTGTTGCTCTTGTTGCTTCTCTGATATTTTCGAATATTCAGAAGAAACAAAGATCAAAATTAGTACTTTGGAAGTACAGGAGAGTCTTTGAGAATGCTGAAAAGTAGCGGTTACGCTTTATTTGTAATCTTTAAAATACCCCCCAGACCCTCCAGAAACGATTCCTCTTGTAACGAAAACTATCAAAGAGTGCAAGCTTAGGAATATGCTGAAGCTCCCGGGGATAATTTGGGAACTCAGACGACACGGTTCGGTCAAGCGCCGACTTTTCTTCGCTTAAAATTCTTCCGTGTTCGCTGGGTAACTCTCTGATAAACGCCGATCTGTGTGACTCTACTACCAATTTTTTGAAAATGTTATATATATATATATATATTTTAAGGACTATAATTTTTTATAAGAAAAATATATATATACAATTAGTTATGTTTTTATTATTAAAATTTTTAATTACAATATAATAATTATATAATTATTTAATAATAATGTAATAGTTATATAATTTTTATAAATAAATATATAAATTTTCGATTAAACTGTATATCTGTTATCTCTGTCTATTTTACATATATAAAAGTTGTGAATCAAAATACTGCTCATTTGTTACTGTTTATAACGTTGCGTCATCTGTGTTGGATTTTTTAATTATAAAATAATAATAAAAATTTTAAATTCTTCAAATACACAGTCTTCATTCTTATTTTTTAAGATACAACATCAAAAATTTTTTTTTTTTATAAAAAAGGGGTCACGGTTGTGCATCAACCGTGACCCATAAAAATCTTTAAAAAAAAAAATTTGATGGGATAAAAATAAACAGTTATTTGCTTTGGTTATTTTGAATGAAAAAACTTATAGTTGTAAAATTAGAAAAAAGTTTTAGTTGTGATAATGTAATTATATAATGAATAAAAAAGTATTTAAAAATTAATTATAATGATTTTGAAATATTTAAAAATAAAATGTATTTAAAAGAATAATGGCTAAGGAGCTTGAATTTTAATTTTTTTAAAATTTGATAATTAGTAATAATAGTAGTAAATTAATAAATAATTAAATAAACTCAGTAAGTAATATTAAACTTAAATGGACAAATAATGAAAGCTATAACTAATATATGGATATATATATATATATATATATATATATATATATATATATATATATATATATATATATATATATATATATATATATATATATATATATATATATAATGATCTAAAACTTATAATTTGTCATATTTGAGTCATAATTTGTTTTTTAGTAATAATATAAAATTATTTATTATTGAGATAAAGTTGGGACTAGCTATGACTTTTAAATTAAATTATATTTTTTATGTAAATGTGGAAAAGAAATTTTCAAAAATTGTTAGGAGAAGTAAGCCACAAAATGAAAATATTGATAAAAGATAAAAAATTATTAACCTTGAAAATCATAAAATTAATTGAAGAAAATAAAGGTTAATTGTTTAATTAAATTATCTCAAAATGATATAAATAAGCAAGAGAGTAAAAAAATTGTAAAGTATGTTAGCGCTCAATATTAAAATAAAAAAATTCTATTTGGTAAGAAAAAATAGTTATAATATGTTACTATAATTTGGAAAATAAAAACATGAGAAAAAAATAGAACGTTAAAAAAAATAAAATTTTAACTATTGTTAAAAATTATTAAATGGACAAATAGTTAATAAAAAAGTAACTATCTTTAACCATCACACATGTCATTGGAATGTAAGTCTTTGAATTTCTTAAAATTATTATTTGTTCTTCAATTCCTCCAAATTAAATTGATTAGTTGAATAATTTATGTTTAATATGATAATAAAGAAAATTAAATGAGAGAGAGTTTAAAAAATTGTGGCTAAGTGGGGGGTATAAAAAAAGTAAATGTAAAGTAATTTAGAAAAGGAAAAAAATAGGTAAAAAAAAATAGAAGATCATTGTTTAGGAAGAATTAAATGGTAATTCTTTTAAACTTAATAAAATGATTGAAGAGAAACGAAATGTGTTTAAAATGATTTTTTTTTTTGTTTTGCATAATTGTTATGTTAATTTGTTTAAAAAAAATTGGAGGAGTAATAAGTTATAGAATGAAAATAATTATAATAAAAAAATTTTATTTATCATGAAAGGTATCAAATTAATTTAGGAAAATGAAGGTTAATTTATTAAAGTAATTTCGTTTAAACTAGATAAATAAGTAGGAAGGGAGACGAATTTGATGAAAAATTAATAACGATGGTCTAATATTATTGAACTCGATATTTAAATAAGTAAAATTTTGTACTTAATAAAAAGAAATAGTTATGTCACGATGATCTAAAAAATAAATATGCAAGAACAAAAAGAGAGAATGCATAATGTTCAAAAGAAATGACTTCCTATGCCACATCGAGTCCGTGTTCGTAATCGTTGGCCTTGTCGTCGGACAGGAGACTGTTCTTCTTCTGACTCTTGTATTTCGTCCTTCTCCTCGGCTTCTTCTTCTTCATTAATGCCTCCGTCTTCATCTTCTTGGTTATCATTGTTTCCTTAATCTTCTACCTCCTGGTAAGGTATGGGATTCACATGTAATAAGGGAGATTGAACTTGAGGAAGTGGTTGATGTGGTGTAATATATCCCGCTTGTTGTGATCTATCATATACAGAAGACGTAGAAGCAAATCCAAAAGCAGACATTGTTTGGTCTGAAAATAGGGGTGTAAAAGGGACGGAACCACATGGCATATAAAATGCAGAGCTGATACCCCTAAAATCAGCAAAATGCATCGGAGAAGTGGAAGAAAATGGACCTGCAGTGTCATAATGAGTCTGAGTCTAGGTCGTTGTGGTAGGAGATGGACCCACGGTGTCATGGTGTACTTGTGTTTGAGTTCCTGGAGAAGAAGATGGTCCAGTGACATTAGGGTGGGTCTGCGTCTCTGTTGATGCATGAAAAGAAGGGCCATGCATGGGAAACGTAGTGCCAACATTAGATGTATAAGGCCGATCATCCACCATGGGTACTCTAGTGGACATAAATCCACGAGCTCTTTTTGCTGTGCAAGTTGGAGGAAGCTGTGGCCGAGGCAACTGAGGTGCAGGAGGAGCAGTTTGAGAGATCGTCATATCTCGGTGCTCGCCAAGTGCATCAAGGATGCTAGTACAATCAGTGATCACAGTGAGACCTAACGGTGAATGGTCGTCAGTAGCAAGTACTCGTAAGCGATCAGCAACATCGGCCTGTGAAAAAGAAAATTGAGTTATATATATAATAAGTACAAAGAAAGTGAAATAAAATGACTATGTTAGGCGTTAAAAAGTTACCACAAAACCCTAGGCACCACTAATAGGGTGGATCCACCGACGGTTAACTCTCTAAAACCATTTCATATATTCTGAATAGCGATCTAAGAGCTCCAATGATATTGGTGTTAATGATAAAGTATCTTGCCAGCCCCACCAAGCAAGCACGAAATTCTCATGCTCTTTCGACCAGTCCAAATGTGTCTTACCTTTTAGTGTAAGTGTGTGGACCTCTTCTAAATTATAAGGAGCACGAGGTATAGGCTGCATTTTACCAAATTGTCGGAGCACGCGATCAGCATGATGCCATTCCACAATATGGAAGCAAATAAGCGGCACAGATGCTAGCCATATATCTGAGGAGACCAGACAATAGTCAGGAATCAATTGGCGTACATCGTCTGCATCATATGGACGCCATATAATCTACAAAGAATGAAATAAAATATGTCAGTATATCGTATTATTGAGGTTACTATGCACCAAACTGACAGAAAGTGTCTTAAACCTTATCAGCTCTCATCTGGTCTAATAATATTCGGTAGTGATGAATTGCTAATTTTCTCGGACGAGGATGCTGGCCCACACGCCTCCACCTATAAGGTGTAAAAGAAAATGACTATTAATTTGAAATCATATATATAAATTGAACCATATAAAAAGCATTCAATTCAAAATAGTGGTCATACCTGTACCCAAGTGGGGGGAGCACATCATATATATCAAGATGAAGGTCTGGAGGTAGGGGTCTCTCAGGGGCTAGCTTAGGAAATCGGTCCCAGGCCCATAAATGAAGCAACGTCAAACAGCCACTGATGTTAACCTCCTTATAATCAGTGGCGTTGCATAACTCTCTATAGAGATATGCTAGCACTGCAGAACCCCAACTGAACTGACCTGCAACATGGAAGTCCTGAAGGACTGTCAGGTACATAAGGGGAACTCTATGTCCCGATCGGTCTGGCATAAGAACCCCGCCTATTAGGCGTAATATGTAGGCACGAGCAAACTGGAGTGTGTCATTCTCGTCCGCATTCTCTGGAAGTGCCTCAAAGTGGTTGGCGAGCTAAGTGATACTCAATCTCTGACCATCAAACTCTTCTTCAGGTGGCTCAATTCCAAGAAGAACCCCACAAACAGCTCGCCAGTTGAAGTTAAGTGAACCAGTGATAGGGAGACCTGCCACAGGAAGACCTAACTGTACAGCGACATCCTGTAATGTAATGGTACATTCGCCTTGGGTGGTATGAAAAGTATGTGTCTCTGGTCTCCACCGCTCAACAAGTGCTGAAACAAGGGAAGCATCAAAGTTAAGTGTTGCAAGGCGAGATACTCCATAAAAGCCAGCAGCTCTAAGGTGTGGCACTATGGCTAGTGGGGGAGACTCTAATCGTGGATCATGTGCGACGCGACGAAGTCGAAAAATTCAATCTGGCTGTTAAGGAGAAAACGTGTGAAATATTATAAACAATATAGTCATTAAACAGTTGAAAATTCAATTTCTACAATATATCAATAACGTACCATATTCAGCCACACCGCCTGAGAGACGTGCCTAGTTTGTAGATACAACAAAGAGTCATCCTCTGGACCCTGATGAACAACATGTCTTATACCAGACATAATACTATCCTGTGAAGTGGCATCAAAGTTAGCTAAAATACATATTTAATGATATATGAGAAGTGTAGGTATAAATTTATATGAAATTAACTTCACCTAGAGCCAGATTATACTTGATTGAAAATTGAAACAAATAGCGAATAAGACAACACACTTTATTAAAATTGTCTGACATCCTTCATACAAATAACACAAGAAAAGCAGTATATAAAGCATTTCTAATATAAGAAGGAAAAAAAAACAATCGACAAACTAAAAGGCTATGGGTTTGGATGAGGACGCGATGGACAAGTCGCGCGGTTATGACCCGATTGTCTATATAATGCACATCGTGGTAGATCTCTCGAATTTTCTTGCCAATCCATTTCATTTCGTATTCGGCTTGACCTGGGACGACCTTTGCCACGTGTCATTGTTGGATCTGGAATAAGCGTTGGGCCTTGAACAAGGGGCCAATATGCTTCACTACCAATAGGACAAAATTCAATGTCATAGGCCTTCGAAATAGTTTCCAATCGAAACACTCGGTCAACGAATTGTATGTAATCCACGCGAACGTGGGCACATGCTGCTAATACATGCTGGCAAGGATATTTCAAAGCCTGAAATTCACCACAATCACATGCACGCTTTGTTAAGTTGACTTTACAAGATCGACCAAATTGCTGATTATTTGGATCATATGGCTCCTCTACTTCAAATGTAGACCCTCGTCTATCAAAACTACGAACTGCGCATGCTGATGCTCTTCTAGCTCTGACTGTTAGCTTCAATCTGATGTCCTCAAATATAGTTTCGCCTGCTTCTAGCTGTGCATTTGCTTTTTCAGCTCGCTGGACCCAATATTTGGTTAGCCTATAAAATGTTGCTCTCACCAACCCCAACACAGGTAGGAACCTAACTCTTTTGAAAACTGCATTGATACTCTCTGCTAAATTTGTTGTCATGTGACCCCATTGCTTACCATCAACGTCATATGCCCGACACCATTGATCCTTAGGTATCTCCTCAATCCAGTTTGCAGCGTGCGTGTCTAATTGGCGTATATGGGCTAATTCTTCATTTACTTTATGTTGCTCATATAGGTAACCTGTATAAGAAAAGAAAAGATAAGAGAAAAATCCATGCAGAACCATGGTATAACACAAATACAAATGAGGTTACAGGGTGGTAAGATTTACCAATTTTAGTAAATAACTTTTTCAGCCAGGGCAATATAAATTTCTTATTGATATTGCTAGCCAAATGTCGAAGGCAAAACATATGATAAGCTTGTCGAGGTTGCCACCCTATTTGCCTATTAGCCACGGTAGCTAAGATACTAGTGTGCCGATTAGAAATCAAGCACAATCCATCCTTATCTTTCACCACATGCGTACGGAGGTTAAATAAGAACCATACCCATGCCTCATATGTTTCTCCCTCGACTATTGCGAACGCAAGTGGGATAATATTTCTCTCACCATCCTGTGTGCTTGCAATCAGTACAGTTCCTTTATACTTGCCATAAAGGAATGCCCTATCAATTTGAACCATCGGTTTCAAGTAGCCAAATGCCTCAATGCATGGTTTAAAGGTCCAAAATACCCGATGAAATATGACTGACTCCCTGTTAGCTACGCTAGTCGGTACACTTTCTTTATGCATAAAGTCATAATACGAGCCAGGCATGAAATGTTGAACAGCAGCCAACCATCTAGGTAACAAAGCAAAAGATTTCTCCCAATTCCCAAATGCATGTGAGATGGCTCGATGTTTTCCTTTCCAAGCCTTTTTGTATGAAACATTGTATCCAAAAATAGAATGCACCCGCTCAATGACCTCTCGAATTGACACTCCAGGATTCTCAGTTACCATGGATACAAGGTATACTGAAATAACATCAGAATCAAGTTTAGGGTGGTCTTGAGACAATGATGCTGACACACATGTATGGGGCCCATTGTATTTTGTTATCTCCCAGTGATTTTCCTTCCTCCAATAACAGGCTCTAACCCTCCACTTGCATGACCCCTGTCCATATTCAAGGCAACGGTATTCTTCGTACTTTTTGGATGAGTGAAACACTTTAAAAGTGTGATGTGCGCATACTGAGTATATCTTCATTGCCCTACGGAAGGATCGCTGATCATTATACAGCATGCCTACACGTAACTCTTGGCCATCATTCATATTTATCGCTGCCTTTTCCATTTCAGTATACTCAGGAACTCTCGCACCACTTGCATCTATCTGTTCAAGGAACGCAAAGATCAAGTCATCATAAATATTAATGGGGGTTGCTGGATTCATAGCGACATCCACACAATTGATGTTTTCATCATCATCTGTATTACCACTATCATTGTAATCGCAAGGAGCTACATCATATTCATCTTCTTCTTCAAATTCATCCATTATGTCTTCTACCTGCTCTAGAGGAGAAAAGGGGGCACCAATTAGCGCATGTGACGCACTTGGGTGTGAGATATCATCACTCGGCAGGCGAGATGAACTTGGATGTTGACCAATGCCTACAAAATATGACCTAAACAATGCAGGCTAATTGTCGACGATGATAGCATGACTAGAGCATGGGAATGGATCTGGCACATATTCAACTGTTGCTTGAGTGGCTTCATTTAAGTTTACTTCTTTTGACGATATTTCTGCATACAATTCTACTGACCCCAACTGTGATGGGAACTTTGCATTCGCCACCCACATTGCTTGGACATTGGCATCTCTCCTTAACTTGCTTGCTCGATACTTTGTGGGTCTCAATGACACTGGATGTCTATATACCAAGTCAAACACATATTGATTTGAGTCAAGCTGTAACTGTTCAGCAACCTCTTGTTTTAGCCTCTCCAATGAAATATCATAATCAACAGTCATTACATCAATCATATCCGCAATAAATGTTGCCCCCTCTTCGGTTTCGCATATTTGCCCATTTGAATATATGCATATAACCTCCTTCCCGTTATTCATTTTGCTAGCTCAATCAACACTGCCACTAACATTCAAAATACTGTAAAAAAGTTATCAATTATTAAGTTTATTATTTTTTTGGATTACATGCATTTTATTGATAGTTTTTTAAAATTTTCAATATTTTTACTTCTATTTTTCTCAATATTACACTAATATTTTGCCAATATAAATTATATCTTATAGAATTATAAGTTTCCATCTTTTTATCATCCACATTATAAATTTTATATTTTCTTTTTCAATTCATAGATAATTCCTGTTTCCTTTTTTGCGATATCTTTTTATATTACCTTTTTTTAATAACAATTTTTTATAATATTTTCGTAATAATAGTTTTTCAATTATATCTTTTCCTAACAGTCTCTAATATTCATAAATTTTTCTCGCCACATAGTTATTTTTTCTTATCATAATTTTTTCTTCAATTTTTTTAACCTCTTTCCTTTAATTTTAGAATTTCTTTCCTTTTTCTATATAAAATAACCATAACTTTTTTTTTTTCCATTTATTCAGATCTTACAATTATATTTTATTTTACCTACAATATATAAGAATTATATTTTTCCTTAATATTACACTAATATTTTGCCAATATTAATTATATCCTATAGAATTATAAGTTTCCATTTTTTTATCATCTACATTATAAATTTTATATTTTCTTTTTTCAATTCATAGACAATTCATGTTTCCTTTTTTGCTATATCTTTTTATATTATTTTTTTTTAATAACAATTTTTTATATTATATTTTCGTAATAGTTTTTCAATTATATCTTTTCCTAACAGTCTCTAATATTCATAAATTTTTCTCACCACATAGTAATTTTTTCTTATCATAACTTTTTCTTCAATTTTTTTAACCTCTTTCCTTTAATTTTAGAGTTTCTTTCCTTTTTCTACATAAAATAACCATAACTTTTTTTTTTTTCCATTTATTCAGATCTTACAATTGTATTTTATTTTACCTACAATATATAAGAATTATATTTTTCCTCAATATTACACTAATATTTTGCCAATATTAATTATATCCTATAGAATTATAAGTTTCTATTTTTTTATCATCTACATTATAAATTTTATATTTTCTTTTTTCAATTCATAGATAATTCCTATTTCCATTTTTGCTATATCTTTTTATATTACTTTTTTTTAATAACAATTTTTTATATTATATTTTCGTAATAGTTTTTCAATTATATCTTTTCCTAACAGTCTTTAATATTCATAAATTTTTCTCGCCACATAGTTATTTTTTCTTATCATAATTTTTTTTTCAATTTTTTTTAACCTCTTTCCTTTAATTTTAGAATTTCTTCCCTTTTTCTTCATAAAATAACCATAACTTATTTTTTTTCCATTTATTCAGATCTTGCAATTGTATTTTATTTTAGCTACAATATATAAGAATTATATTTTTCCTCAATATTACACTAATATTTTGCCAATATCAATTATATCATATAGAATTATAAGTTTCTATTTTTTTCCTCAGCCACATTGTAAATTTTATATTTTCTTTTCTCAATTCATAGACAATTCCTGTTTCCTTTTTTACAATATCTTTTTATATTATCTATTTTTAATAACAATCTTTTATATTATATTCTGATAATAATTTTTCAATTATATCTTTTCCTAATAGTCTTTAATATTAACAAATTTTTCGCCCAAAATAGTTATTTTTTCTTATCATAATTTCTTCTTCAATTTTTTTAACATCTTTCCTTTAATTTTAGAATTTCTTTCCCCTTTCTATATAAACTAACCACAACTCATTTATTTATTTATTTATTTAGATCTTGCAATTATATTTTATTTCAGCTACCATATATAAGAATAAAAAACTCATCACATATATATACAAATCTAATAAAAAAAAATTACAAGTAATTAAATTTTATTTACAGCATAATCATATCATTTATAAAATAAATATAATTTTAAATTAAAACTCTCATACCAAATCAGGGACCACTTCCTTCTTTTTTTGGCTTCTTCTTCTCGTGCTGTCTACTTCAATCTTCTTTTTCTTCTAACCACTAAAAACTTTGAAAGCAATCTCTGATTAAAACTTGCAACTTAGAAAGTTAGAGGCAGACAGCAACAATGAACCAACATCCCATGAAGAAGATGCACAAACAAGCAAGGAGAAGAGGAAATGGAGGAAGAGCACGAAAGAAAAAATGAAAGCGAGGAGGAGAGGGTAAGAAGAACCGTTTAATCGAGAGGTGAAGGAGAATAAATAAACGGTAAAAATTTGAAGATAAAATTTTTTCCAATCAAAAAATAACACGTGGCAGCGTAATCTCATTGCCTCCATTCATACGCTACCACATGTTATTTTATCTCCATGTCAGGGTCAAATTATTTTGACCCCTGACAGGTATCTTACATTTAATGGACACGGTTGCCTAGCAACCGTGTCCATTAAATCTATTTTTTATTTTTAAAAAGAAGGACACGGTTGCCATAATATTTAAATTAAAAAAAAAGGATATGGATCCAGGGAAATAAGAAAGTGAGCAATGCATAATGTCAAATTAAACTTTCCCCTGCTGTACTTGCCTCCTTTTCCCATCTGTGTTGTTTGTGTATTATTTTACACTGTTTATACACTGTTTTCAACTATTCACCCATACTTATTTTAAAAAAAATTTCTTATTTTTTTTATTTTTTGTTGTTGACTCCACATTTTTTTACAACCTCTAAATTTGTAGAAGTTATTGTTAGCTATTATTAAATAATTATAGATTTATTATATTTTAATTAAAAATTTCGATAACAAATATCTATAAAATTACATATAAGTCTAGTCTTTTTATAACTTGATTATTAATTTTTTAATAAAATTATTATTATATATAAAAATATTTTTTAAAAACTCTATTATTTTAATAAATAATATATATAATAGTTGTATAATTTTTATAAATAAATATATCTATCGTATCTGTTTTATATATATAAAAGCTATATATTAGAATATTATTCATTTGTTACTGCTGATGACGTCACATTATTGTGCTGTTTGTGTATTATTTTACACTGTTTATAAACTATTTTTTACTATTCATTCATACTTTTTCTTTTTTAAGAAATTCTTTTATTTATCTTATTTTTTGTTGTGAGCCCTACATTTTTTTTACAACTCCTAAATTTGCAAGGATTGCTGCTAATTATTATTAGATAATTATATATTTATTATATTTTAATTAAAAATTTTGATAATAAATATTTATAAAATTACATATAAGTCTAGTCTTTTATCTACTATTAAATAAAAGCTTTACATATAACAACAATTATTTTATTAAAGAAAAAACGAATTTTATTTTAAGTGTGAATATAATTTAATTTTTACAGTAAATAAAATAATCTTTTAAGGCTTGATGAAAATTATTGTGTCTGTGAGATTGAGAAATAAGAATATTTTTTCCTTTTATCATCAACGGTCATTTCTCTGATAGTGTCGTCGGAGGGGCAAAGTGAATGGTCCAGTATCTCTGTCTATTTCCCCAACTCTACTCTAGACTAGCGGACATGGGTCAGAAGCAATGAAGAATATGTGTTATGGGCTTCATTGGGCAGTGTGTGGCCCAACCTCTCAAAGGCATCTCGTATTTATAGCTCTACCCACCGTACGAATGAAAGGAATGGATACTCAGGCCCCCATTCGGTTTGCTTGGAAAGAAGGAAAAAAAAGTTAAAAAAAATTATAATTTTATTCTTATAATCATTAGTCAATCATTATTTAATATTATTTAATAATACTTATTCTATTATTAAAAATAAGAGTATTAAGAATATTTTTTATTTATAAAATTATTTTTTTACTTTTTTTTTTATTTTTATCCTAACTTTCTATCAAATGGGCCATTATACTTTCTTAGTGGTTCATGGTAAGGTGATCAAGATCTAGTCTGATCTGGTCATATTTGAGTGGGGTCTAAAATATTTGCTAATGAGGCTTAGCTGGCCTTATTAGTTAACTTGGCTAGATCTAATTTAATTTTATTAATTAAAAAAAATTTTAATAAAAATTTATATGAAATTTTTTATAAGTAAAATATAATTTTATATGAGTTTATATAAAAATTTTGTTTTTTAAAGATTATTTTATAATTTTTATTAAATATTTTTTAAAAAATAAATAAAATGATTTAACCAGCTTGGTTTGAGCATTGGGCTTAGAATTTAAAGCCTGATGCAGAACTGGGTCAACCATTGGTTAGACCAATGCATGGCTCAGCTTGGGATTTGTGTGACCCTACTCCACGATGCAATAAGAGTAAGAGAGGGAGAGGGATATGAGCCCATTCAATTGAGACTGGCTCTTTCGTCTTATCTTTTAACGCACGCTGTGCAGTAATTAAAGACAATTCAATTCCACAAAAGAATAAACTAGCATTAATACTAATCCAAAGGTTTGAAACTTTACTTTGGCCTCACAGATGCATTTAAAATTAGTCCTTTAGACATTTATTCTTATTTTGATTCCTTCTGTTTTAAAATTTACACAATCTAATTCCTCATTACTAAAAGGTTAATTTTACTATCATAATAGAGTTTGTTATTATTGATTCTTGATTGCAATATAATTTTTTGCTTTTTTTTTTAAAGGATTGCTGTTAATATAGTGATTCACAAACAGATAAAATAAAATAAAATAAATTTTAAAACCGAAAGAATTAAATAAGAATGACAGCCTGTTAGACACTAATTTAGAAATTAATTCATTTTAAAATAATACCAAAATAAATTTTAGTCACCGTGTCAACTTCAATTTGTATTCACCAAATTATTTAGTAAGCTCCCAATTAAGTTGGAGAGTTGATTGTTCATTTCAAGTTTCATCTAATGTTCCCTTAAAGTTATATGTTCTTTATATTGGTAAATTTCTGAAGAGTTTCTAAAGTCCTTGTTGCATGTGGATAACAAGGTATGCAGCAGCCACCTTCACAGTCCTTACCATTTCTTCTCTTAAATATATAGAAGTCAAGCCCAACAGATTCGAACCAGAGGCATAGATGACCACCAATGCATTGTTAAATGTAAATATCAAGAAAGGATGGCGTCTATGTTGATCTACACGACATGAAAAATTATTATTTAGACCATCAGGTGTAAAGTTCTGAAAGTTGCAAACAACTTTCTCATAGATTTTGTATTAATGAGTGGAATTTCAGAAAGGAAATACATTATATAGTAAAGCGTATGGTGAGATATATTCAATAAAGAAGAGGATCCCTCTATGCAATAAAGCAGAAGAAGGAAATCACAGAGGGGCAGAACAAGAAGTGGCAGAATACCCTATATGATTCCATGAACTCATAGCTAACGTGGTGCCCAGCAATCTTAAATGTTGCCAAAATGTGCTAGTCATATTAGCAAAAGTCCCTGCAACTTGTAGACTGGTGTAATTGCCTCTTAATGGGGCCAGATACAGGAAATTAACGGGGCTGAGCAAACCATCAGAGTGCAGGTGTGAAACTTTCGTTTGTTGACAAATTCTCAATCAAAGCTCCAAATTATTATGTTCAACAGAAGAAGAAGAAAAAGAAAACAACGTAAGGGTAGAATAACAGGTGGCAGAATACTTCAACGTTTATCATATTTCCTTTCTCTCTCCTCTTATCACTATTTAATCATTATTCACGTAACTTCCATGATAACTTAGTTACTTCTATACAAGCCACTTGTCAAAAAGCTTAATCATGCCATACATTCTAAATATCAGAAACACTTACACATCATTACGCATAAGGTTGACAATCCACCTTGCGCAACATGACATGACCCAAATAAAATGGATTAAGAATGAAAAAAGAAAGTCTCTGTCATGAAACAAAATATCAAAAGAGGTATATGTAATGAATATCACAAGATCTTATTGCAGTAGAATAAATTAAATATTAAAAAAATATATCAAAATTATTTCTTTTATAGTAGAATTTGAGAGTCAAAAATAATATATATATATATATATAGATATATATTAAAAAAGACAAAGAATAACAGATTAGTTGGTCCAAATAATACACATATTAATATAAAAAAATGGTTTAATAGTAAAAAGTATATGTTAACTCAAATAGTTGTTTAACGAGATTATAAGATTTAAGAGAATGTCAAATAAGTAAATAAAAAATATTTTAATTTCTATTTATAAAAATAAGATAGACATATAAACTATGTAAATTATAAGAGAAGTAACCTCATGAGTTACATTATAAAATTATGAAAAAAGATAATTAAGTAAAAATTAAGATAAGAGATTCACGTTATAAAAAATTAATTTAATTTTATGTCAAAAAGATCGACCATAAAAATAATATACTTAAGAGAGGTTTTGTAGTATTTATAATTTGGATAAGGGTGTCAAGAGAGGTTCAGTGGTATTTATAATTTGGACAAGAGTGTCAAGAGAGGTTTTGTGAATGACTTTGGAGAAAAAAAAAAAAGAGTTTGTATTGCTTATATTCAAGTAATTCAAAATATGTGTAATGAGGTTACAACTAATATAAGAACAAAATGTCATTTTATAAAAAATTTTTCAATAACTATTTATCTGTATTATGGGTCAACTTTGAACTCTTATCTTTTTATCTTATTTTTGTATGTGCTCATTAAACATATCTAAAAGCAGGTGCTACAATACATGTTTTTTTGCATATGATATAGTCATAGTTAGAGAATTAATATAAGAAATGCATAAAAAAGTTAGAGATGGTTTTGAAAGCAAATGAATTCCATTTAAATAGAAATAAAATAGAGTATATATAATTTAAGTTTAGCAAACATAGAGAAAGATGTAAAATATAGGATTCAAGAGAGGTGGATGAAATAAATAAGTATTTTAGGTGTTATTTGTAATAGAAAAATAACACTTAAAGTTAAAAGGTAAATTTTAACACACAGTTATAATACATGTTATATTGTATGGGATTGAGTGTTAGATAATTAAAAAAATCAATAAGAGAATAAACTCAATACCGTAGAGATAAGAATGTTGTATTGGACAAATAAATACATCAGATAAGATAAAATTAAAAATGAATGCATTACAAAAAAAATGAAAGTTGTAGTTATTGTAAAAAAGAGTATAAAATCACATCTTAAATTATTTGAAAATGTATAAAAATGCACTATAGAAGTATCATTAAAGAGAGTAGATCAGATAAAGAGCAGTTTAATAGTTAAAGATAAAAAAAAATTAAAAAAAGTTATATATAAAACTGTCAAAAAAAATTTAAATTTAAATAATTTGTTTAAAAATATAATTTATGATAAAATTTTATAATATTATTTGACCTGTATAATAAATCTTATCTCATAAAAAAAAGTTGTTGTTATACTATTCACTTAACATATTTTTTTTCTATTATATAACTTAATAATTTTATAAACCAAACGAGTCTTGGTGTCTATTAAGTTTTCTTTACCCTCTGTTTGCTTGCCGCTTTGAAAGTAAACTCAGAAAAAGGCGAGAGCGAATCCTCTCTTATATTTAATAAAGGTCTTTCGGACCACGAGGAGGAGGCTAAGGAAACTCATTGAATTAGTCAAATCACACATTCCGAGGAAATTTTGCTTTGCTTTCAACGCGTCCGGATTCTCTGATCATGTGAAACAGGAGCAGAGGGTGCTTCTGTACATTTGGACCGTTCTGAATAAAATTTGGATGGTTTAGATTTTATTTTATTTTTTTAAATTTTTTTAAAAATTAAATATTAATTTTTTTAAGTTTATAATTATAAAACTTTTTTATTTTATTTTTTAATAAAAATTAAAAAAATAAAAAAATAAAATTTAGACCGTCTAAATTTTATTTGGACTGTCCAGATGCAAGGAGCACCCTCTGCTCCTTCCAACGTAGTAAGCAAACCAACCATATACGGACCCACGTGGATTTTTGAGACAATGATTTCCAGTGATCTCTTTGAAATATATATATATATATATATATATTTTAAAATAATCCTGAAGAATTTGAGTCTCATAAGGAGAAGAGGTCTCTCCTAAACAAAATTATTAACCTCAGTCAAATTAACCACAACCATTAACCATTTGCAATTGACATGAACTAAATAAATCAAATCGCACACCGAAATTAAAAGGCAGGGCAGCCCCATGGGCTTCACCAATTATTGCTTGAAAGAGAGAGCGTGAATGACTACGATATATTTGGACATATGAATCTTAAGCATATAAAGTAAAAAAAGATATAATAATAATAATTAGGTGAGATTTTATACTTTTAATTATAAACAATAATATAAATATAAATATCATTAAATAATAATTATAGAAATATAATCTATTTTAAAAAATGTTATATCATAAATTACATAAATCAAAGCGGACTTCTCGTTTGTTGCCAAATCATGTCACGGACATGCCCCACAGCACGCAATTCCTTTCCCCTGATTAGAATTTCTGTGAAAGATTCAATTTAAAACATCTAAGGCCATTCATTCCCTTTCAACTTAATATTAGCTGGCAAATTAATTTTTTCCTTTTTTATTTTACAAATTATATTTCATAAGATTCGTGGACTATGACTGAGAGGAGAACCCAAAAAAAAAAAGTAATGATTTATAATCCTTTTAATAATTTCTTTTTTTTTCTTTGAGGTTAAATACTTCTGTCAAAGAGTAAATTTTGGATTCAATTGCAAAGTTTTTTTTTTCATATAGAGAAAAATTCTAATTAATTAACTTGGTCTCGGGGGCAAATGCTAATGCTTGAGCATAATTTAGAAGACCACCCCAAATATCTCAACTCCAATCATTGAAATTATTTCCATCACGCAAACTTTCAAGTAAATTTCAATCCAACTTCCCCGGACACTGACAGCAAACAAACAATTTATTAATTTATATATTTCAAATTATTGTCACTTCTAGTGTGTGATGTCTAATCTCTAAATACAGCCTCATAGCATTTAATACACCCACGCTGTCACGGAATCATTAAAGGTTAATATAGTGGAACGTGCAGTACATCTATTTTTACGTCAAAAATTAACAATTTATATGCCAAAACTAACCTCTAGTCTGTCTGAGGTAGGACTTGTGACAACTATCATCGAAGGTAAAATTTTACTCTTCATTCATGGTGGAGTAATAGTGTAATTAAATGAATTAAGATATTTGCCAACTATTTAAATTTGGCTAGTTAAGAGTTGATTTAATAAATCAGTTTGATTAATATATAAAGTTTAGTTGGTTAAATAATTTGAATTTAAAAAATTTTAATATTTTGTTAGTTAAACTTGCTAGTGGCTCAATTTACACTATTAAAATATTACAATACTTAATTTTATAAAATTTGATTTATGAGCATATGCTTTTTTATTTAGTTAAATTTTTATATATGAGTATAAATATTTATACTGTTCATATTTAAAATAATTATGATTTTTCATTTGCTTAAAGCTTGAAATCTCATTTAAGCTAGCTATAATTTAAATTAATAAATTTAAACATACTCAAACCTGCCCTTCTTTAACAAGTAGTTTCCTTGGATCCCTTTAAATACTTGGCACCCCCCTCTCGCTCGTTGCATACAATTACAGAACACTTTCTAATTCTCTCTCTCTCTCTCTCTATAAACAAACACATACACTGTCACAAAATGGAAATGGAGGCTAGCCCGGCGGCACCGGTGGTAGTAGCAAACAAGCTAGGGAACATTGTACGTGTAGTGTTGTTTATGTTGAAAAAGGGAATAGCCAAGAGCAAAATAATGTTCGATCTCCATTTGTTGGTGAAACGAGGGAAGATCGCCGCCGGCAAGGCCTTCGCCGGCAGCCTGATGCTTCACCACCACTACGCCGCCTTCACCTGCCGCTCCCAGGACTCCCACCTCTCCTTCGTCTCTCCCCGCGATTACGAGTTCAGCTGCAGCAACAGCCCCGCCTTCCCCTTCCACGCCATTATTAACAAACGCAAGCATAAGCCATACAAAGACGACAACGTTTCCACCCTCAATGCCGTTCAGAAGGTGCTTGTTAACATGTCAAACCATGACAAGGTTGAGGAGGCGAATTCGCCGTCGGTGACCTTGCCTGGGTTTGGCAAGAGTCCTATTGGAAGGCAACTCAGAATTACCGATTCGCCCTTCCCCTTGAAGGACGACGATGGGGATGGAGATGCACAAGTCGACAAGGCAGCTGAGGAATTTATTAACAAGTTTTATAGAGACCTCAATTTACAAAAAAGAATGGCTGCTTTTGATTCACCTTACAATAACTTCTGGGACAGATAAAAACATATATGTAGCTCTGTATTCATCTCACAAGCATCTTCAAATTTTTTCTTTGGGTTGAATTCTTATTTCGTATGTTGGTTTAATCCTCGTTTCAATATCCACGCTGTAATTTTGGTGTTTTCTATTTTCTATTGTCCCCATGTTGACTACTCTTTTCTTTTTTCTTTTTTTTTAAGTTTCCTGGGATGTTGATAATAAAAGCTAAAAATAGTGAGAGGAACAAGAAGGAATTGTGCCTATCTTTCTCATGTGGGTGGGGAATTTCTCTTCTTTCAATAAAGCCTGCACCTATTACGGTTCTGGGAGATAAAGTGGATTAAAGCAAGAGCGTTATGTTATGTCCATGGTGAGAGTGAGAATTCAATGTGTAGCTTTGCTTAAGGTTGGTGAGATGGGGCTTGGCTTTATTAGCCCCATCTTTTTCTTTTGTCCTTCTTGTCTCTGAATTTGTCTCTCTGCATTATAGTGGTGGATCTAGAGATTCTGATTCAGCGGTGAAGCCATACGTTGTGAAAATGGGATTATGAAAAAAAATTAAAATAAAATAAAACAGACAGTCTCCGGTTTATAGAGTGTAGAACTGTTGCTCAAGTTGAACTGCACACAATCCAGGTTCTGTATTGTGATGATGGACAAATACCTGCTTTAAATTTATAAATAAATAAATATATATAATATTAAAATTTAATATTATATAGCATATGCGCACAATCCTCGGTGATCATTTGATGATCACCATTCATGACTACGCTTAGCATTGATTACGTAGAAACTAAATTGGGAAAAAGAAAAAAACATTTGTTACATTTAGTTCTCAGTTTTAGATCTTATGGAGAAAATGACTTTTAAAAAGATAGGTGAGACATTTTAAAATTTGGGATCCTAGTGATATACTATTTTGTTCTTATATATAAAAAATAATTAATTAATTTATGATAATTAAGGAAGTTAATTAAAAATAATTAATTTTTTTAAATTTTTGTTAAATAAAAATTATTATCTCCAGTTTCATATATAAAAAACAAATAACTAACTTACGGGAATTAAGAAAGTTAATTAAAAGTATTTATTCTTCTTAATTTTGTTTTAAGTAAAAATTATTTTTTAAAAATACTCTTATTTAATATGTGTACTTTTAAAAAAAAAATAATAATACCCACTGCTCATAATTTAAAATATTTATTTAATGAAAAGTATAGTTGAAGTACTATAATTAATATACCAAACATTAATAGTTTATTTTTTATATTTTAAACCAAATTAAAATTTAAAAAATCTCTTACATATGAGACCAGAAATAATATTTTTAAAAATGCCCCTACTTAATGTATATATATATATATATATATTAAAATTAATAACAACTATTATTTATAATTTTAAAAAAATCATTTAATAGAAGACATAATTATAATAATATAATTAATATACTAAATGTTAGTGATTTGTTTTTTATATTTTAGACCAAATCAAATTAAAAAAAGATGTCTGATATAGGCTAAATGTAGTATAATAGAAGTGGAGTCCCTCTCAAACACTGGAAAAAAAAAAAAAAACAGCTGTTTTCTTCATAATAACTGATCAAGCTTTATTAGCCTCAGTTTCAATCTGTCATCTGAAACAAAAAAAGATCAAGCCCCCTTTGCAAATTATAATGTTTGCTTTTGTGTGGTTGTTATATATGGCTTTAAATACGCATCTAACTATAGAGACGTGTCCTAATGACCATGGGACCTCGATCATTTGATTGAATGGAAGGTAAGTGTGAATATTATTATTGGGCAATGATCATTAGAATTTGACAATTATTAGTGTGCCATCGCATTGAAGTCTATGAAATTAACGTGTGACTTGTGCAGCTACCACAAATGATAATAATAATAATACTATTGTACTGGACGGTCATATATATTACCATTATGGGCAAAGCTTTAGTTTATAAATGACGTGCATGTACATCCATGAAAGAAAAATTATATGGTGAGCTTTTTTGTGTTGAGCGAAAAAATTATATGTACTTTATTTGTACAGTTAGTTGATACAAACCGTATATTAAAAAAAATGAAGTTAAAAACTCGCTACAAATGAGTACGTGAATTAATTTTGTCATTGAAAACACTCAATTTAGTTAATTTTTATTGACATTTTAAAACAATTAACTAGTCCATGGCATATAAGTAAGATTTTTTTTTTTTTAATTATGAGATGTTTTTGGGATTTACTTTTGAGAGCAATGTAAGCAAACTTTAGAGGAGCAAATTGTAAAACGGAAGCTAGTAGTGTATCTGACTAGGTGTTAAGGGATCTCAGTTACCAAAATTTTAGAGTAAATTAATGATTCACATTTCAATTTTCTTTTTTAAAGTTTGGTTTCTTGAATATGAAGTCTTTTTATTTAATTGTTAGAACATCACTCTCCTCTGAATTTAATCTTTCAAAAATAAGGTCTTTATATTTAATCCCTAAAACATTTTTTTCTCAATCAAAATATCATTCCTTTAGGCAAAAATAAAATCTTATGTATTTGTTCAGGTGTGTTCAGCCTTCAAATCAATATCATTTTTGTATCTAAACTAAATTTTAGTGCATCATAAAGTTACAAATTCTTTCTAGAGAGTTCGTTTTGATTGAGAGAAAACGTTTCAAGAATTGAATTGAGAGACTTTAATTTTGGAGGACTAAATTGTGAGGACAATAATATTTAAAATATTTTATCTTTGAAACATTAAAAAAATACCTTTTAAGAAATAAATATTAATCTAATCAAACTTTAATTGGGGTATGGTTTTTTGTCTAAATAATGCCTTAAAAGCCAAGGTACTGGAGCCATTTTCTTAAAAAAAAAAAAAAAGGCTTGAGTGCTTCGTTTACTATATTGTTATAATTATTACTTAATAGTATTTATATTTTTTTATCTACTTTTTTAAAAAATAAAAATATAAATACCATTTCTTATCTTACTTAATTATATTTTATATATTTTTTCATAACAGAAGAAGCTCTTATTATATCTGTTGCAAAGACCATTACCAGCTTGCTCTTCACTTTATCTGGATTTAATTTTTGCACGAATTAGTTCTTTCTAATTGAAGTCTTGCTTATATGCTTGAATTTAAAAAGAAAAGGAGGGGTGGGATATTGTTTACCGTTAGTTCAAATATTTTTGAAGCCCAAAAAAGTAGTTTGGATGATTTGAAATGTAAAATGTACAAAATATTTTTAAAATAAAAGAAAGAGCTAAATAAAAGAAAATAAATCTTATACACATTTACAGTTCTTATATTACATCCTTTTTCACTATAAAAATACCTTCTACATTTCCCACTTCATGACATCCAAACTAGTAATGAAAATGAGCAATAGTCTTTGTCCAAGGTTTCCACACGAACCAACTCTCTGCACACTTTAATGGCAAAAACAAATTTTGATGTGTCTATCTTGCTCTTGTTCACTTACTATTTTTGATACGGTGAAAGTTACATATAGAAATGAAAATAAAAATATTAAAAATAAAAAATAAGTTTAATATTTTTATTTTTAATGATTAAATAATAATTAATAGATATAGTTAAATAATGATTGAATAATAATTAGAAAGGTAAAATAATAATTATACCAAAATTTTTATTCCCCCCTGCTTTCCTTCAAGTACCAAATAAATGCAATAATATATTCTTTCCATTTTTTCTTTCTGAAAATGAAAAAACTATAAGCATATGTAAGTGTAATTTTTAGATATTTATTATTAACGTTTTTAATAAAAATATCACACATAATAAATTTTTTAATATTTTATCATATTACTTCATTTTTTCATGTTATATTTTTATTAAAAAGTCTTATAATAAATACTTATTAAACTTTGATTTTGTTTTTTTTAATAAAACTTTCAATCTACTATTTATATAAAGATCAAATTCTAGCAACAAACTTACCTTAATATTAAAAATTAAAGCTGATGTGATGTAAATTATAAATTTATTAGCATTTAAGAATTATTATTACAAGCCATTGCTTTATTTAGGTGGGGTTAAGCTTTTTAGTGGCGAGGAATGAGGTGGATGAAGTTGTTGATTAAGTCAAAATACGTTGTTATGAAAGATTCTTTTAAACACTGAATTGATGGGTCAATGGGCTCCCCTTTGGATATCCTGATGCCTTTCGAGTGCTAAAATAGTCTCAATGATTTGGGCCTTCTCCAAGCCCAACTTAATCTTAAAGATTTTGGTGAGTATGTTTTGGTTTCGATAGCTAAATAGATGTGTGGAAGGGGCTCTGCGTGTGATTACTTTTTGGTTAAATTATATTTGGTATTTTTTATTTTAAAAATTAAATATAAATTTTTTAATAGTTTAATACATATTATAAAAATGTTTATATTTATTTTTTACCAAATAAGTTAATTTTTTTACAACATCCAATTCTTAATTTTGAATATAATATTGTGATTATATTCTCAATATGACAATTAAAAAAGAAGTGAATCAATTTCATTATGTGAAAAACACATATTATGTAAAAAATTTTATTAATAAAATATAAATAAAAATTGAATATAATTTTTAAAACAAAAAAATATCAAATACCATTTAATTAAATAAAAAAAGAATTATATAAATTCCTAACGTTGAGTACTTATTTGTTTAAATTTCAATAGTAGCTTCATTCCTTCTTATTTCTTCTCTTCAAATTGTCCATTTCTTCACTTGTTGGATTAATAATCATAACATGTTCATACAACTCAATATTAAATCAACTAGATGGCTCACCGTGCTATGTATGGATATAATTTTTTTTATTTAGTATTTATTGATTAAAATTTATAAAAATAATATTTATTTATTTTTCAAAGATTATAAAATTAGTTCTTAATTTAGAGTAATAAGAAAATCTGTTCAAAAAATTATAAATAATAGTATATAATCCTAAACAACACTTGTTGAGTATTTATAAAGATCTACGAAACATAAAAATTTCAGAATTTTAAATAGATATCTAAGCGCAACTTGAAGAGATAGTATAAACAAATTAAAGACAAATATAATGATAATATTCAATATCCCAAATAAATGCAAAATCAAAATTATAATGGATGAAATATGAACATTAATATACCCAAATTAGATTTTAAAGACTCCCAATCTTTTCTCTCAACTTAACTTACAAGAGGCATTTAGGTTGCTTACTTTGTAAAGAGATTTTTTTAATACAATGTTGTGTACAATATTTGTAATGTGGCTGGCCATCTTTTTAAGTTGTTGAATTAAGTATAAAATACAATTTTAAGCATGTTACCATAAAGTCCCTTTTGTACATTGGGTTATTGCAATGGGTGAAGTATCAATTATATTACTAAATTTAGTCACATAGTGTGATCTCCAAAGCTAGGTTTAAAAAAAAAAAAAAACTCTATCCAAGGAGAAAGCAAGTTCACCCTAAACTTGAAAAAAAAAAAGTTTAAATTTAATCTTAATACTACAATTTGTACGAACTCAACCTATTTTTTAATTAACCTCATTCATAAACAGGTCTAATTCCAAGGTATTTGCTCATCTTTTTTTAGTATGCTAGTATGACCTTCTACAAATCTAGAGGTCAAATATTGTATTGTGATTTCATAAGGAAAAAAAAATACGGATCTTACAATAGAAACCCCCCCGCCCCACACACACATCAGTATGAATGAACAGTAATAAATAGTGTATAAACAATATTGCAATGATGTAGTATTGTACCCAATATATAAATAATGATAATAAATAGTAAAAGGACTCAGAACTTGCATATATATATATATATATATATATATGTAAAAGACTAAACAAGTCCCCATGTTATGCACGAATGCTTTTCTATTTAGTATTTATTAATTAAATTTTAGAAAATAACATTTATTTATTTTTGGAAGATTATAAAATTAGTTTTGTAATTTTAAGGAACAAGAAAATCTATTCAACAAAATTATAAATAAAAGTATATAATCCTAAACACTTGTTGAATGTTTATAGTAATTTACTAAATATAAAAATTTCAAAATTTTAAATAGATATTTAAGCGCAACTTGAAGAGACAATATAAACAAATTAGAGACAAATATAAAGATAATTTTCAATATCCCAAATAAATGTAAAATCAAAATTATAATGGATGAAATATGAATATTAATGTATCCAAATTAGATTTTGAAGACTCCCAATCTTCTCTTTCAACTTGACTTACAAGAGGCATTTAGCTAGGTTGCTTACTTTGTAAAGAGGTTTTTTCAATACAATGGTGTCAATAATATTTGTAATGTGGCCGAACCATCTTTTTATGTTGTTGAATAAAGTATAAAAGCAATTTTGAGTATGTTACCATAATGTCCCTTTTGTACATTGGGCTGTTCCAATGGTTAAAGTATCAATTATATAAATAAATTTAGTCACATACTTTGATCTCTATAACTAGGTTTTTTTTTTTGAAAGACCTATCAAAGGAGGAAACATGTTCACCCTAAACTTGTAAAATAAAAGAAAAATTCAGGCTTAAGTCCAATTTTAATACTACTATTTGTATTGGTTAAATCCATTTTTTGATTAACCTCATTCATGAATAGGTTTAATTCTAAGGTATTTGCTCATCTTTTTTCAATATACTAGCATGACCTCTTACAAATCTAGGGGTCAAATATCATGTTGTAGCTCCATAAGAAAAAAAATGTGAATCTCACAATAGCCAAAAAAAAAAAAACAGAAATCAATATAGATGAATAGTACCAACCAATACATAAATATTAATAAATAATGTATGAATAGTAGTATATTAATGTGACGCGATAAACAATATATAAGTAGTGATCATGAATAGCGACAAACTCATGACTTTTATATATATAAAAGACTAGACATCTCCTCGTGTTATGTACGGTTACTTTTCTATTTAATACTTATTAATTAATTAAAATTTAGAAAATGATATTTGTTTATTTTTTGAAGATTATAAAATTATTTTTGTGATTTTAAGTAATAGAAAAATTTGTTTTAAAAAAGTATAAATAAAAGTATATAATCTTAAACACTAGTTGAATATTTATAAAGATGTACTAAACATAAAAATTTCAAAATTTTAGATAGATATCTAAGCGTAATTTGAAGAAATAATATAAACAAACTAGAGACAAATATAAAGATAATATTCAATATTCCAAATAAATGTAAAATCAAAATTATAATGGACGAAATATGAACATTAATATATCTAAATTAGATTTTAGAGATTACTAATCTTCTCTCTCGACTTAAACTTATAAGAAGCATTTAGGTTGCTTACTTTGTAAAGAGATTTATTTTAATACAATGTTGTGTATAATATTTGTAATGTGGCCGACCATCTTTTCAAGTTGTTGAATAAAGCGTAAAAAGCAATTTTGAACATGTTACCATAAAATCCCTTTTGTACATTGAGTTATTCCAATGGGTGAAACATAAATTATATTACTAAATTTAGCCACATATTATGATCTCTATAGTTGGGTTTAAAAAAAAAAACCTATTAAAGGAGGAAGTAGGTTCACCCTAAACTTGAAAATAAAAGAAAAATTCAGGTTTAAGTTCAATCTTAATATTATTATTTGTATTGGCTCAGCCCATTTTTTGATTAACCTTATTTATAAATAGATTTAATTCCAAGGTATTTACTTATCTTTTTTTAGTATGCTAGTATGACCTCCTGCAAATTTAGGCATTAGATATTGTGTTGCGGCCCTATAAGAAAAAAAAAAAGAATAAAAAACGTGGATCTAAAAATTGAAATCAATATGGATGAATAGTAATGAATAACTAGTATACGAACAGTCTTACAGTGGCGTAACGCTATAATCAACGTATAAACAGTGATAATGAATAGTAAAAACCTACAGCTTATATATATAAGAGATTTATTTTAAAAAATCTCTTTCATACTACTTTGTGCATATTAAAAGTGAGAAAAAAGGGGCTTTATTTATTTCGGTGTAATACTTTTTTTCCTTTCTAATTGTACACCATATATAATTGTACATCAATTGTACAATTATTATAAATGATCTATATTGATATATGTTGCATGGCCTTTTAACATATTGCAAAGATAGCAAAATATAGAATATGCATGCATGTCGCAATTATTTGTACAAACAACCATGAAAATTCTATTGTTTTAGTTTGTTGCAAGCAAACCTTGTTTTACTCTGTGTATATTTTCTCCTATAGATATGCAGGAACAAGCTAACACTTCAATTGCAATAGAAGTTGAAAAATCAATAAGACTTGTTAACTCGACTTTTACCATGAGTATCTCAGTACTCTTAATAATCATACTTAGAGAAAATAAATAGGTATGATGTGCAAAAAATAAAATAAAATAAAATTTTTTTGTATTTATAAAAGTAGAAGACTAAGTGATCTATAAAATTTAAACGCACAAAAAGTGAAGCACACAAATAATATCCAATAGAAGGCCAATAAGCTTAAGAGGAGGCAAACATATAAGTATATATGTAAAATAAAGTAATAGACTTCACTGAAGATAAAGAAAATTAATTGTAATATGATGTAACAAATTGAAATGCAAAAGTGAAATGAAGAAGAGTAGCATACAGATAAACTAAATAATGAAGATCCTCCAAAGATAGAAGAGGTGGGCTCAACAAACTATACATATAAGTAAAGCGTAAGAAAATCATATGCAGGTCTATCTTGGTGTATCCCTTTTAGTTCACATTCAGCCTTTTTAAAAACTTAAGAAAATTTTCTCAATATAATTAGTAAATTTATAGAAATAATAATTTTTTATATGTTCACTATCAACGTAGGTTTTCAAACTCATTTTAAACTTATAGCAGGGTTTTATACAATTGATTCTCAATTAAATCACTCATAATTTTATACAAAGAGCAAATTTACATCTTATTAAAGATTCTTTTTTTATACTTAAGATTTTGCTTCTAACAAGTAGATTGATTAGACACTAAGTAACAATTTTATAAAAATTTAAAGCATTTTCTTATTAATTTCTTTTCAATATTGTTCCCTACTTGTAACACCCGAAAATGCGACCGCGTGGCGCTTGAACAAAGAAAATTTCCTTTTGAGAAAATTCGCTTCAATTTTCAGAGAAAATAAAAACTGAAATCGAAATTAAAAATAAGTAGTAGAGTCACCACCAAAATTTTAGTTTTTGAAAAGGCAAAACTTTGGAAAAACCTTTTATTTGAAAAATAAGAAAAATGGTCTGCGAATCAGAAAATAGGTTCGGGAGTCGATTGTGAGCGGGGAAGGTGTTAGGCACCCCACAACACCCGTTGCTAAGAACGGTTACCCAAAGTCAGTTGTACAAAATCAATATGACATTTAGTCTATTTTAATTCTCATAACAAATCACATGCAAAATAAGAAATAAAAATAAAAGGGAAGAAGTTGAAAAGGAAAAAGAGGAAGTAAACTAAAGAAACAAAATTTGAAAAAGATGAAATGAAAGAAAAGAAAATAAGGAAATGAAAATTGAACAGAAAATTTTATTTACAAGGTCGGACTTGACCTAGGATGAAAGCCTAGAGCCTACGTACCCTCTGAGAGGGATCAAAGTCCACGTAGTTCGATTGGTTGAAAAAATATGTTTTGGTTGGGTTTTATATATTTTTTTTATTTTTTACATTTTTTGTTTTTTTTTTCTTTTATTTGGCTTTTGTTTGATTTTGTGTTTTGTTTTGTTTTGTTTTTTTTTTTTTTTGCTTTTGTTTGATTTTTGTTTTGTTTTGTTTTGTTTTGTGTTTATTTATTTTTAGTTGACTCTATTATCTTTGGTTGTTGCCTTTGATTTTTTTTTTTTAATATCTTTTTCTCACCTTTTGATTGATTTTGAATTAGTCTTAGATTTTTTTACTTCTATTCTTGATGAATCGTGATTGTCGATTTAATTTACTTGGGATGTATTCCTTAATTTCTTTTTTAATTGAAAGGTTTTTTTTTTGTCTTATGTTTTATTTGGTTTTGCTTGGTTTTGATTCTTTACTTTTCTCATTTTTTACTTATTATTTTTTTTAATTTAATTTTTCCCTTTGGGTGTTGTTTTTTTTTTGAAAGGATGAAGAAAAATAAATCACTTTTCCTTTTAACGAATAAAACGAGTTTCGATGTGCTTTAACCGGTTAAGGAAGAATTTAATTTAATTTCTCTGGCCTTTTTGATTCACTTTCGTTTCCTTGTTTTTGTTTTTGTTTTTTTTGTGTTTGATTTATTAGTATTATTATTATTATTATTATTTTGAGAAAAGGAATAAAAATCACTTAGACTTTTGTAAACAAAACGAAAATTAGATTAAGGTATTTTTATTGCTAAAAGGTAAAATTGATTTTACTTCTTTCCTCTTCTTTCTTTCTGTCTATATATTTTTTTATTATATTTTTTTATTTTTTTGTTCTGGTTGAAAGGACAAGGAATATACAAATGATTCCAACTCTTGCAATTTAAACAATCTTAAAGTTAGTTGGTATATTTCCATTTGCAAAATATAGATTACTCCCATTCCTTGATCTTTCCTTTCATTTTGATTTTTGATTTTTCGTTTGCCTTTTTATTGTATTTTTTTTGTTTTTAATTAATTTCTTTTGATTTTGGTGAAATTTTTTTTTTAAAAAGGAAAAACCAAACTTTAATTTTGAAAACTTTTATCATTTACGAAAAAGAAAATAAAAAAGAAACTCCTTTTGATTTCTTTGGTTTTTAAACTCAATTCGTAAACATATTTAAGAAGAAACTCCTTTTTTATTTTTTTTTATTTTAGAAGAGTAAAACTTAATTCGTAAAAATATTGACCCTTTCAAGGATTTGGAAAACTATTCTTTCATTCCTCATTTTTGGCCATAAAAAAAATTATTCAATTAATTTATTTTTATCTCCTTTCATCAAGAGCCTCAATTTGATTTTTCTCTTTTTCTTTTCTTAGAATTCTTTTGAAAACGGGATTTCGTATGGACCATTGGAACCCAAGACTTGTTAAACGTAAACACGAATCTAATGGATACCAGGGAGGCTTATTACCCCACATGATTCCCAGACGTGATCCTATGTGCCTAAGGGGACAAGATATCCCACATGGCAGCCCGAAAATGACACGGGAGAATAAAAAGAAAAGAAAAAAAACAACCAAAAAAAGAAAGCAAAATGAAGCCCAGAGGACACTATTAGATTCATGCGTTTTTTTTTTACGCTGTAACATTGCAAATAGTGGTCGGTAGCATAACCAGGAGATCTTCTCTCCACCTAAGCTTCCCATTCGAAATCTCCCCAAACATTCATTCTAATAATTTACACAAACCTTGTGATCCATTCGAAACTAGATATTCATTCAATAGCTAACACTGCCCATGATCTAATTATGCAGACAGGGATTATGAAATTGAACGAACTTCAAGTCAAAAATAAACAAACAAACAAGCAAACAAATAAAAAATAAAAAATAAAATAAAAAGGAATATCTGAGTAAACTGTATCAGCCCATAGCAGAGAAAACTACAGTAACGCAGACTACCATATCCAGCAACCACGCTCAAATACCAGGAATCAACTCAGCCTTCTAACAAGCATTTTATCAAGCACTTAGTGTGTGTGTCTAAGGATGTACACAGGGCACCAAATTTCGAATTCCACACACTACCATTTGGAATGATGGAACTATCCAGGATTCCATACCAGCACAGACTATCAGCAATTACAAGAAAATTGTATTGACAAGTAAAGGCAGCAATCCAGATTCATGGTTTACCTTTGGGTTTGCAGGAGACAAACGAGTTCTTCCCTCTTCAAATTCTGCTGTCCGAAAATCCTTCCTTCCTCTGATTTCCGGCCTCCTCTCAATCTCTCTTCTCGAAGCCAATCAGAAAATTTCCTAAGGTGAACACCCCTTCGTCCCTCTTACTCTCCCTCGATTTTTCTTGATTTTTCGACTCTACCTCCTTCCTTCGTTCCCCTGTTACTTCTCGCCTCCCGTCTCTGATTCTTTTCTCTCTCTCTCGCTCTACCTTTCGATTTTCGATTTCCCTGTTCCTTCCCCGGATTTGTTCCTTTCCTTCCCCAGTTCTCCTTGACTCGAATCGAAGAATCCCTCTCTGTCTCCCGATTGTTTTTTTTTTATCCCCCTCACTCTGCTTCCCCCTGTTTTTCGCACTCTCCTGCTCTCTTCCTCCTTCAAATTCCGAATCCCCCCTTCTCCCCTCTGTCTCTCCTTTTTATTTTCGTCCTCATCCTTTGTCTCTCCCTCGATCTCCTCTCTTCCCTGCTCCTGACTACACTTCCCATTTTTGGCTTTCCTCTCCTCGGCCTTCGACGATGAAAAAGGACAGGAGAAGAAAGTCAGCTCCTCGGGCCTCCTGTTGGCTCCCTGCCCCAGCATTTCTGAAACCTACTCGAGGACCTTGCCATTCTCATGTTCTCTGAATGGAATCGTCGACCTCTGCTCCCCCTCTGTCCTACCCTTTTTTGCGTTTTCCTTCTGATGGTGGCAGAGACGTGCTTTGCTGAACCCTGCGTTTTGACCCTTTCTAACATATTTTTTTGGGGCCCAATGGGCTTAGGGTACTGGGGTTTTTTTTTAGGTTGGGTTGGCCCAATTTTGTGGCTTTGGGTTAATGGGCCAGACTTTATTAAAAATGAGCTGTAGGCTTCTTCTAAATTTGGGCTTGCTTATTTTCCCTTTTTTCAGAAATTTTTTTTATTATCTTCTAAAACTTTTAATTTAATTTTTGTATTTTTCATCATTTTTTCTAATTTTCTATTTTATTTCTTTTTTTTCTTTTCTTGTTGGTTTGTATTTTGCTAATTTGATTTTGTTAATTTTATTATTTTTTATAATTAGTCCGGACAAAATATGGTGTTCACACTACTATTGCATTAGAATTCTCGCGTATATATAAGTTTTCAACATCTCTTTATCGTTAGAGATAAATTTGATTATTTAACATTCTTTTTTGTTAAAACAATCTTGTTATGTTGCAAATGTTCAAATACGTTTACTTTTGTAACTACTATCAATAATAAAACTCTTCTTCTACAGCTCATCTAATCAACTTATCATAAATACTCTTACAAAGCTCAAATATTTTATCTTTTTGTAAAAATCGAGACAACCACAGCATGGAACATTTCTATTATAAACTCAAATTGTTTCATGTTGCATGAAAGTCATTATTCTTTTTATTTTGTGTGCATTAATAGATTTGTCATTTAGTTAATTAACACAACTGAGCCATCCAAATCAGATTATTCATAAAATTGGGTCATAACATTTAAATAACATGAAATCCATAAATTATTGGGTTAGAGTATTTAAATGGGCTTTTACACAAATAATATACAAATTTTATTATCATCAAAGTCGTTGTCCCGCATTCTTGGGCCAAGACCTCTATTTACCTACATCGTATGTTAATTTATTTGATTTAATGTATTTCAAGCATGCATCGCTGGATTTTGGATTAGCTTAGCTCAATAATGATGTGGCAAAATTTGAAGTTTGCAAACCAAAAGTGAAACTTAATGAGTGCACAACCTTAAAGAAATAAAATTATTATGTGATAAATTTTTCGGGGGTTAAATTACTAATTTTTTATAATTTTGATTAAATTTTTATACTTTAAAAGTTTATAATTTTTAAAAATTTTATTTAGTCTTTATTATTAAGCTTCATTTAGTGTTTAATTGTATTTTTTTGACGTGACAAATTATGCATCATTTTAATTTATTACATATGCATAATTTATCTCAATAAAAGAGTAAAAATAGACAAAAAAATTAAATTAACTCATATATATAGAGATTATGTTATGTAACTTAATTATATGAAGTGACTTAGGTCTTTGTTTGCATCATATATATAGAAAATGTTAAAATGAACTATGGTTGATTAGATTAATAAAATTTGACAAAATATTAATAAGAAATCAATAATAGAAATTAAATTTAAAACCTTTAAAATTTTAAGAATTTGTGCTCAAATTTTTAAATTATGAAATCAAATTAAGATTTAAATAAAATTATAACAATTGAATAAATACAATTTTTCCCACAAGGGAAACAACCAATCTAGAAACTAGTGAGACGTCTGTTAGCAGTTAACCGTTTGTTTGAATCTTATTTTAAAATTAAATTTATTTTTTAAGTGTAGTTTTTTAATCAATTTTTTTGCCTTTTCAATTATAATATTTAGATACTTTATATTGTATTTTATTATAAACAAAAGCCTCAAAACTTCATACTGTATAGCCTGCAAACAATTCGATCACAATGAAATTAATAACTTTGAGAATGAGAATATTAAAAGAAGTCTTGAACTAAAATTTAATATTATTGTTATGAGCATTGATAATAGTTTGTGCAGTGAAATTTTGGAAGTTATAGGTGAAACAACAGTGAAATTTTTGAGTAGGATTAGTATAATGTAAGTGAATAATGTATAGTTTGATACATAAAATTGTTAATTATAAAAGTAACAAGAAAATAATAAAATAAAAAGAATGAAATAGTTATAGTGAAATAGTTATAGTAGATATAATATAAAAAGAAATAAAAATATCATTTTACTTATACATAATAATATAGATATGAAAAAAATAAAAGAAAATAATTCTCATATCTTTAATTAAAAATACTGTTAGAATAAACAAAATAATAAAAAATATAATAAATTTGGTATAAATTAAATATAATAATTACTCTCTATTCATATATTTATAACGTGAAAATGGATTCAATTTTAATTTTGCAAAATATGTATAAAATAAGATTATTCAATATATTTGTTTTTTATTTTTTTTTTACCTCTTTTAAAAAGCATAAGAAAAATACATATATAGATTACATTTGTATCAAAGTGTTTCCAAAATAAAAAAATTATATTTAGAGATCTATATTATATAAAATTTATAATATAAAATTTTAAAAATTAAAATTATTTTTAAAAATAATCATCACTATCATATTTTATGAAATTTATTATCAATTTTAAAAATTTATCTTTTTCTAAAAAACATGAAGCATTGTAAGCCAAAAATATTATATTAAAATATTATAAATTGCTTCGAACTTGCTTTGAACAACATCTTTTGTTATTGAGTGTAAAAATTTTCTCATATTAATATTTTTATATTACATATTATTAATTCAAGTGGTATAATTATTTTATTAGTTAACAGATGTCATTTTATTTATTTTAATTGATATTAAAATTTAATTCTAATAAATAATTTTATAAAAGAAATAATATGAGAACATTTTCAAATCTAATATTATTACCATTGAGTTTAAAAAAAAAAATTTTAACATATTTTTGTAAATTTCAATCACATCGTACTCGATTTCTGAAAAAGTATAATATTTAAATGTAACTAGGAGCTCCCGCTGTATCTGCAGGGGATTAAAAAATTTTAGTGAGCCCCATATTAAAAAAAGCTAAAATAGGGCCCCACGAAAGTAGAAAAAAGGTTAAAAAAGGACATAAACAGTGATAAAAAACAGTAATCATCCACCACGGGATTTGATATATTGATTGATTCTTTTTAGTACATAAAAGACACTTTTCAAAAATTTATTTAGTCTTAAATATAAGATATAATATAATTTTATGTTAATTTTTTAAAAATATATATATATTTTTAAAATAGTTCAACTTTTTTTTTTCTCTTATATAGATAAAGACAAAAATAAAAAATGATAAATTTAAAAAGTATAAAATAATTAAATAATTTTATTAAATTATATAAAATAATTAAAAATACCTTAAATATGAATTGGAGGGAGTATTTGACAATTTTTTTAATAATAAACTGCTCAAAATCTGCGCATGTACAGCTTTTTGTGTTGCTTTGGTGGGGCCTTGGATTGCTTAGCTTTAGCAAGGAAGGAGTGCAGGGGGGAGTCAAGTCAGCTCTGAAATTACTTTGCCTTTTCAATTGAAATGGTACTACGTTGATTTGATACAAACCACAACCCTTTACAACTTCACATTTTTCAAAAATCTTAATCTGATACACTAGCCAGGCCCATACACTTTTTCTTTTTAAATTTTTATGTTAAAATAAAATTATAATCTTCGATTAAAATTTAATATTACAATTTTATACCATTTTGACAAAATATTATAAAAACGTAAGCAGAACAAATAATCCCGTGCAAGTTGTACTGTTTATAAGCCACGATTTAAGAATAATGCAACTCCGATTTGTAAACAGTACAGTTTCACGGATTCCATATCAAGACTGCTGATATCTTACATAAATCATATATGTCCGTATGATTATTATTTATATAATTTTTTTTTTTAATTTTTGTGGGGAACCTACAGCTATTTTTTAAATCTTCCCTGCGTCTTGCAGGGAAGAAACTAGTTAAAAGAAAATAAACAACGACAGAAATGTCACAAAAGTCGAAAAATATTATAGAAATAATGGGGGTATCAATTTTGTGTATATATATAATCGCCTTTACAAGCGAGCGGGAACCGTGGTTTCGTTTGTAAGTGATTTCATCATCATCACTCGTTAGCAGTGTGGAGCTTGAGCCTTGCCTTCGTCCTTTTCTTCGGGCTTTGCTATGGCGAATCCTGCGGAGCAAGTCCTTCTTCCTGACTCAGTGGAGCGCCTCTTGGACCGTATCTGCAGAGAGCAGAATCAGATCCCACCTGACTCCAAAGTAAGACGTCAACTCGCTGCCATTGGAGAAGAATCCGCTTTTCATATTTTGACACAAATTTCATTAAGTAGGATTCGGAATTGTCTTGCTGCATTCATTATATACATGATCCGACAATATCAGAGCGAAGCCACTTCTGTCTCGCCAAATGCTCCCTGGGGCTTTACTACCCGACGTACGATCAACCAAGGTGGTAGCAACAAAGTCCATGTTTTTTTTTCCTCTTTTATATTTTGCTGACCCGAAGGAAAATTGTTCTTTTCTTGTTTACAAATTCGTAATGGGAATGTGCAATTGCTAAGCTCATGAAAGACGGGAGAAGGAAACATTTTCTCTTAGATAACGACAAGGCTGGCCATTTCCTTCTGCACTGTGGCCTGGTCACTTTGATCAGTGACGATTTCGACTTCGGAAATTTAAATCCCTTGGTTTTTGCATTCATAGCTTCTTACGGTTCATATGATTTTCCGTCAGAGCAAATTGATAAAAATGGGTTTCATTTCATTACGTTGATTTTCTCTATACTTTGTTAGTTGCTGTGATTGTGGAAGGAGTGGGAAAGACTTGTCTGTCCATGCGGGACTATTTACTGGCTTTGCCTTTTCTTTCCTTCATTTTTGAAATTACAGTTAGCGTAGCTGCAACTCACTCTCCCATTGAAGAGCATCCAGGAAGTAGCTCACCTTTGAGAGCCCAGGGAGGGGAAGAATTATCAATGAATCCAGAATTAGTGGCCCTGGGAGAATTGGAGTTCAGAAAGGCATTTCTATTGTTGAGTTATATTGGAGGGTGAATGTTTCTTGTTTTACGTTGTTTCTTTATCTAGAATAAAAACGGAGTCAGTGATGCCTAAAAGATTTCTCTTTTCTATTCATCTCTGCAGAGAGAGTCTTGAACGGGCTATAACGGCGGACAAAATTAGAAGTCTTCAAGCGCTGCCGATGAGGAAGTTTGAGGAAGAAGTATGGGAATCCGTGGGCAAAAAATATATCACCGATCACCGCGAGCGGCTATTGGTGAACTCCGTGTCTGATTTATCTCTCTGACACTAGTTTGACTGATTTATTTCTTTGCAGTTGAATAAGAGTTTCTAAGTCATCTCCCGATGGTGTGAACAAAATCCACTAATGAGTCATCTGTGCTGATGCTACTTAGCTGCTTTATAATCTCAGCTAGAGCTAGAGCATGTCCATAGAAAGGGGAATAGTTGGCTCCCTTTCCGCCGTCGGACCAAAATTATTCCAATAATGTGCTGAGTGATTAAACTGAAATCTTCCATTGACGTTTTTGTTTGGAATTTAAATGTTTAACAGTTATGACAGCCATAAAATTTTGATCTGATCAGTGAATTCTTTGAGGTTTCAATTCGTTATAATATTCCATTATTATCTTGTTTTACTATTCGACTGCGCATTAAACTAAGGCAAAATTTGTTGAATTTCTAATGTAAATGAATTTATGGCAGTTGTAAGTTTCCTTATTTAGTCATCAATGCTAGCGAATTGGGATTCTGTCATTCAACAGCAGCTGTCTTGTTTTGTTAAATATTTGCTTATTTACCGTTGATAACTTTGGTGTCTGCAGTCCCTTGATTGGGATTCTGGGAAGCCATCCGTCTATTACTGTAATATTTCGCCAGATGGGAGTTTAAGGTTCAAGGTTTGCCTCTATTATATTTTTAGTAACTTTCAATAAGCTCAAGAACATACATATTACATTCATACTTATCCATGCTATTATAACTGCAAATCAGTGAAATCCGGATGTACCTGCATGAGTAATATGGAAGTTCTTTGGGATATCTTGTCCGCCAATAAAATAACAACAGACATGTTCTTGGACCAGTTTACACTTGTTAATGATTCAATAGTATTTTCTAATTAAAACATAGTATATTAATTGCCATTCCCTTTGACTGGTAATTCAGGGCCCTTTTCTACACGAAACACGAACACATCTGCAAAAATCACTAGGTGATGACAATGTTATAATTGTAAAATTTGCTGAGGAGAGGCATGAATGCAGTCAGAAGACCAGTTTTGAGGAAGCATATGATCTTTACAGTAAATTTGGAAAAGAGGGAATTCGTGTTGGTCTTCGCCTTTACCGTTTTTTCGGTAAACTGTAAACCCATTCTTATGAAATGCTATGGCTTGTAAATTTTATGATTGTACTTACTGCCCCTTTTCTCGACAGCATCTATGTAAGAGTTTGCTTGACTGCTTGTTTTCGTTTTCATCAAATTGTTGATATGTATAGCTTACTGCACTCAATCAACTACTTATCCCATTTGATTACTGAAGTGCCTGTAATTAACAATTGGTTTCATTGGTTTCTTGTTGTTAATATTGTGCCTTTATGGTGCAATGCAGCAATCAATAATTGAAAATAGGGGTATATGTGAATTTGGAATCTTTTTTTTTTTTTAATTGTATCTCTCGGATCCCATGCTTTGTCATTGCCATTATGCCCAAAGTATTCTTAAATCTTGAACATGTAATATGTATCTGATGCTGTCTTTAGACTTTTTAGACAAAACTATAGTAACCGGTATATATGCACTGATGTGCATAAACTTCTTATCAACTGATCAGTTTTTAAAGATGGGGGCAAGAAAGAGAAAAAGAAGGACCCAACAACGTCAACCGTAAAATGCTATTTTGTTAGGATGGAATCTTGTGCATCTGTGGATGAGAGGGAATCTTACAAATTATCTGACAAGTCAGTGTCTGAAGCTCGATCTTTATTTATGCATGCTCACACATTACCCAGTCTAAGCAAGTTTATGGCTAGGTATGGTACTGTCTAGATAATGTTTTTAGACTTACATCTTTTAGTTCTTTTCCCCCTGCTACACAAAAAAGAGTTGATCCAAGTTACTGACGCCGGCTATTTAGGTTCTCTCTAATTCTGTCCAAAACCTTTAAACTTGATGTTGACTTGGCATCTGTGGATGTTCAAACAATTCAAGATGTGTGTTGTCAGGTATAATCAACTATTTTGTCATCATCTCTACAGGGACATTCTTTTTTTCCTTTTTGTATATGCAGCAGATTGTTTTAGTTTTATTTTTATTTCTTTTTAGGATGAAAATGGCAAAATTGTCTATCACAATGGGAAAGCACGGATTCATACAGATGGAACTGGATTTATTTCTGAAGATTTAGCAGTGCTTTGCCCTAGGAATGTGTCTAAAGGAATGCATATGAAGGATAATAGTTTCAAGGTTTCTCTCTGATTTAATACTTAAATTTGCATATTTTATTTTACCATACTGTTCTTATTTCATTAATTTGCATTATTTATCCATTAAGTGTTAAGGTGTTGTCAGAATATACTCCTATTTTTATCATTGTTGTCCATAGGCCTTTTTGTCCTGGTCGCTTTGTGATGTAAAGCAGCAAAATACTAGGAATGTAACATGTCAGTATTAGATATAAACTTACTATAACCTATTCATCAAGGTCCTTTTTCTTTTTCTAATTATCATTTTGGTGATATGTGTATTAAGAAATACATTTCTTGAAGGATGAAGCTTGAGTATAACCATATAGTGTATATGCTATTCTATTTTTGCCTTACTTTTTCTTGTAGTTTTGATGAGAGACATACGGCACTGATGGAAAATGACCGTTAACCTTCCACAACTGTATGCTAATATGAAAAATCATTCAACTGCCTACATCCTACAATGCTGTGGTGTGGAAGAGAAAAGTTCTGATAGACTGATCTTTATGCTTCTTCGTGTTCTCTTCCGGTTGTATTATGTAATGATGTAATGTTTGGAAGATCATGTTATCTAAGATGTTGTCATCAACTACTTGAATTACAATCTCACTTACAAATTGATGTATACTGGGTGCAAGACTAATTGCTTATTTGATATTATTAACTAGTGTCTCCTCATGTTAGATGATGCATTCTTGGTCTATTTTTCCTTTCTTTATTTGGGTGAAAATATATAATGTTATGCATCTTCTGGCATTTAGTGTAAGTTTTTTTCATTTGCAATTGGAAAAAAAAAAAATTTGTTCTGTAGGAGTGAATGTCTCATTATTTAAGAAAACGTTCCTATTTTGAATCTCCATTAAAAGTGTGTATTAATAAACTATTTCTACTCCAATACTTTGTTTCTTTAGTTGTTGAGAGTTTAAAATTTCTCTTGTTTTCTCTTCCATTGCCTGGACCCTTGGTGCTGCAATTCTTACTTCCAAGTGTCCAATGATCTAGTGCTACTTTTCTGCTCCTCTTCTCTATCATTTGGTTCTTTAAATTATGTCTTTCATAAATCTCTGTTCCTTACTGAAACTTCTATGTTAGGGAATTTCTAATCTGGTCAGATATGATGATACAACTATGGCTATTGGAAAAGTAGAGTCCCACACATGTGAGCCGGTACATTCCTTACTTTTACGCCAATTTTGAGACTGCAATCATGTGTTGCATGGATTTTATTCTAATATTTCTTCCTTCTTCTATCAAGCCTTTGCTGATCCAATGCCGTCTCTTTCACATGGGGCGTGCTATAAAGGGCACACTTTTAATCAACGAAAAGGTATTTATTGGTTTGATTCTTTTGGTGGCAAAATATGATCATCTTAATTGTAGTATTTGATCACATGCATTTTGGAGTAAGCAAATGAACTTCTAGTTTCAATTCCTGATTTGATGAATTCATAGTTGACAAGTTTGTTCCAATTTGTAAGTCAGTTTTTTGTGAATTTGGATGTTTAGAAGTAGTCATTCACCCATGTGTGATTAGGGGGATGATTTCTCTAATGTGAGAATGTCAATATAGGGCCAGTGAGTGATATTTTGGGTTAATGCCCAAACAAAAATGTTTACTCAGGCTTTTGTTGCACACTTGCATGAATAAACTTCAAGTGAGATTTGACTACAGACATGATTTTTTAACCATGGAGTATGTTAACTTTGTAAATTGACTTTTGTGTATTGCTGGTGAATTGGTCTCTCTTGTAAGATATTAATTTTTGAATTTATTGGAAGGTTTTTAAATCGACTGAGTAGGATTTTTTATTTCACCTTGATGGTTTCTAGATGTTGACAGTGGTTTCCAATTTGTTATATACTTTTAATGTCAGGGATTCTGTTGGGGTGCAGCAAAGAAGTAAGGTAGAGAGAAGAGATAGTAGTTTTGACAGGGCAATGTTTTGACATGTAGAAAAGGTGGACAAAAAATCAGATTATTTTGTTTTCATTATACTTAGATGAAGTCTAGGTTTGACATCTATCAGGGCAATGTTTTGACATGTAGAAAAGGTGGACAAAAAATCAGATTATTTTGTTTTCATTATACTTAGATGAAGTCTAGGTTTGACATCTATATCAGATTGAAGTTGTTTGAGCTGTTTTCAAGTATTAAAGAATTAAATGCTGATCAGATTCATGTGAATTTAGATTTGCATTTGTTGTGTTGAGTTAGCAATATTTGGTTTGTATTCTTGTGGTAACTGTGAAAATTGATTAGTTAGACTGTCTTCATTATTTAGTTATACTGCTGGTGGTAAAGTTCTTTTATTCTTAAATCCTGCAGCTTCCTCCTCGGACAATACAAGTTCGACCTTCAATGATTAAGGTTGACACAGATCGAACTCTTTTGATGCAAAGCATAAATTCAATGGAGATAGTAGGAACTAGGTATCTCCTCTTTTCATGTCTTTTTTTTTACCGGGTTGGCACTTGTTGGCTCTTGTTGGAACTGTGTCACCTGGAGCAATTATGGGTAATTTGAACATTGATCATAATTTATGTCATGTATGATAATCTTGTGTTTCAATGAATGTCAATTTACTTAAAAAGTGCCCTATTGTGAAATTTGGACCCATAGTTTGGATCCTAATTAAAATGTTTGCGGCCTGGGGTTTTGATGCTGCATGAGATTATTGTGTTCATTTCATACTAAGTCGTTGAGCAGATTAAGTGGTCCCCCCCTTCTGTTAGCTTTTGTTTTTTCTTTTTTTTTTTTAGGAAGTGCTATTGGGCAAAAGTTTTGGTTCTGCATGGTTGTAGAGTGGGGAGGTCAATTTGGCCTTAGCCTTGTTTGATTTCCTCGTCTCTGATGTGGCAGTGGGGTGAGATTAGTTTGTAAGAATTCTTTCGTTCAAACTTATGCTCGTTTTCTGTTAAAAAAAAAAAATTACATGCATGCATGCATGCATACAGAATCCTTCCGGTGAAGTTTTTCTAATCAAAGTACAGAAGCCAACCAAGCACTTAATGGAAGATCAATACCCCTAACTCATAAAACAACACCCAAAAAGGATATTAGGGGTATAATAAACACTTAAAATGTGTCTTGGCAACCCACATTACAAATTACAATCTCTTTACATTCAGTAGTAAGTTAATAATGTTGTTATGGGATGATGCCTACTTTCTTGTCCTAGAAGGATGTTTGTACTGGGAACCCTAAAATGTCCGCTGGCACTGTTATTGTTCTGATCAATGTGTCTGTAAAGTCTATGGAAAACCATGTTTGGTGTCATTAAATGGGCAGACGAAGTGAGCACATTATATGTTGCCATGAGGACAAAATTTAGAAGCAAGAAAAATATAATCAAAAGGGAGTGTAAATTTGACAAATGAAAGGAAGCAATACAAGATGCAGAACAATGGCTACAGTTACCTTTTTATTGAAAGATTTGCATACCCACAAATAAAACAGATTACAAAGCTGAAGAAGTATGACCACCTGACTTGAAATGAATTAGAGAATATCATCAAAGAACAGCAGAAGAGGGCAACATAGTGAAAAAGAAAAAAAAGAGAAGGGGGGGGGGGGGGAAGAACTCAAGTTTTAAATGGTTACACTCTAGCAGATCGAAAATTGTGGACAGTAGTAGTGTAGAAGATGAAAGGAAGAACCAAAAGTAATTAAAAGAAATATTAGTCACTTCTGGATTGTAAAACTTGTTCTCAGTTCTTTCTCACTGTACCTTCTTCCGTTAGTTTTCAGCCTGAATGGGCTCAGAACACAATTTTATACTTGTCTGTTTTTAGCTCTTGCAGGACAGGTTAACCCTCTTGTTATGTATTTCTTCCATCTGTAAAGGTTTTTAGTTCTGTCAAAGAGAAGGAACCAAAAGGACATATTCATATGCTTATACTCTTTTGCCTAACTAACTTGTCATAAGTTCTAAACTGGTAGGAGCTGTGTTCAACCTGTTGTATTAAGCTAATGCTCCAAGTTCCTGAGTAAAAAAAATTTTCTACTATTTAAAGGAACACTTGATCTAATCTTAAGCCTAAATCTTTCAGCAACAAACCACAGGGGGCATATTTGTCTAGAAATCTTATTGCACTTCTAAGCTATGGAGGAGTGCCAAAGGAGTTTTTTATGGATACACTCAGGAATGCTTTGGAAGATGCATACCATGTCTTCACCAACAAGCGTGCTGCACTCAGAGGTAATCCTTGTGCAGACTCCAGTGGCTAATACTTCATTTTGTCATTTATTTTCTCTCAGAATTAGTAAATTCTAACTTCAGATACCAATCTACTATTGTATAATTTCAAATGTTTGGAAACCTCCTTTAGCAATTGTATTCAATTGTTTGGTTTACATGCAGTATCTGTAAATCACGGTGAGATGGATGAGTTCAATGCAGCAAGAATGATTTTATCAGGGATTCCTCTGGATGAGTCATATTTGCAGTATCATCTGTCTATACTTGCAAAGGAGGAAATGAATAGTCTTAGAAAAGGGAGGATTCATGTGCCTGCTTGTTACTATGTAATGGGGACTGCTGATCCCACCGGACGCCTTAATAAGGATCAAGTTTGTGTTATTCTGTAAGCATAATTCTCTTCAGTTTCTCAATTTATTCATCTATTGGTAAAGAAGCATAGTTAGCTCCATTTTATGTTCAAACCCCTATGATTGGAGATATTTGATGACAAATACTTTTAATTTACTTTGCAGCTGATACAACCTTTCTGATTCTTCATGCTTAAAGTAGGTTTTGTTTTTTGTCTGCTATCTACTTTCAATAGTCGAGAAATAGTTGATCAAACTTGATACTGGCTTAAAAGTATAAGTTACTGCTATTCATGTTTATTTTATCTTCTGCCTTGCGTATGTGATGTATATGCAACAAATAGATCTGATGACAAATATTCCTTTATGCAGTCTTCAGCATTTATATTTCATTCTGACACTTTCTTGAGATACTGACATTATTCTATGAAAATTTATCTGGTTTTATGCTTATGTCATCGGTGATATTGTAGCTATGTGCTATAAATTCTCGCAATAAATGTTCAATCATGCTTACATATTTGTTGCCCGTTGGAAGTTTGCACATATCTGGTATGATATTAATGTTATTATGACATTAGTCAAATGTCGGTCTACCACTTGTGGGAGAAAGAGTAGACATACATGTAATCACTATGTTGATAGGTGAATTTAAAGCAAAACACTTCCCATGATCCGATTCAAACTCTGGGCTCATGAGGAAATTTATTTATTTGGCAAATGGAAACTATTTTTGCTGTTTAAATGATGTGTTATCCATGCCAACTGTTTCTTTACCTGTTGTTTATAGTGAAAATGGTCAAATTTCTGGAGATGTATTGGTTTACCGGAATCCTGGTTTACATTTTGGGGACATTCACATACTCCAAGCCACATATGTGAAGGAGTTAGAATCTTTTGTTGGCCACAGCAAATATGGGATATTCTTCCCATGTGTGGGTCCTCGCTCTTTGGCAGATGAGATAGCTGGAGGTGATTTTGATGGTGACATGTATTGGGTTTCAAAAAATCCTCAGGTCTCCTCTTTTGCTTACTAGATTTCTAAATCCTATTTTAGGAAATTTTTTTATTTGTTACAGTCGCCATCTGTTTATTTTGCTAAACAGTTTTTTTTGAGGGGAATTTATTATGAAACTTTTGTAAGGCTAATAATACAATCAGAATGTTCTACTCTGTGGTTTAAACTTTTTACTTCAATTCTTAGAGTAGTTAGTAAATATTGCTAACAAACCATATTGGTTATATTACCAAATTAGGCTCATTCTATTGGATTCATAGTATTGTGGCATCATTTTTCTTGCACTGCTCTTTGCTTATATTTGAGGAGATACACTGAATTACTAATAATCAGATCACTGAGTTTAATCAGCCTCACTCATATTGCATTAGGAGGTGATCTGTATTGACCACATAATATGCCTCTGCTGTAATGTTAGTTTTCTAGAAGGTAATGGAGAATGGGAAGAGAATAAGAAAGATATTAATTATTTATAAGTTAGGAATTAAAGATAATTGTAAGAAATAATATTTTATTTGAATTAGGAACTAATATTTAAATTACTTTGTTTTATTAGTGATTTCTACTTACCTTTCTGTTATATTTTAATAATTATTTTTTATTAGGATTAGGCAATTATCTTTTACTAAGATTAAGATTTAATATTATCTTTTATTTTTAAATCTATATAGAGCTTTTAGCAATTTTATTAGGATGAACCTAGCATTGAATAATAATGAAAGTATTTTCAGATATCCCCTTTCTATTTCTTCTGCATCTCCGTCCTTCTTCTCTCTCCCCCTTTTTCCTTCCATTGTTCTACATCAGAAGGCTTGTGAAATTACTGATTTCAGATCATGTGAAAGCAAAACATAATCCAAGCGAGAATTTCATTCTATGAACTGAAACTTCTTTATACTGATGTGTCAAGTTGAGGACATAAGATGTGGGGTGGGACGAGTATTGGCTTTTGCGTTCAAATAATAAAGGGAACCTTGATGCATGAAAATTCAGTTTAGGAGGCTGTGTTTTGGGAGGAATATGGTTGAAGCTCAGTAAAAGAGGTATTGAAGGCTAGCTCAGGGTTGATTGGAAGGAAAAAGGAATCAGAAATTGGTGAATTGGATACTATTTAGGTACCATTTGATAACTGATTTATTAGGAAACCCTGGTAGTTAGAAAAAAGAACAAACAAGGCATATCTAATTTCGTTTCAAGTTTATTCTGCCATTTTAAGGAATAAGATCTGGAATTACCTAAGCTGTAAAGCCTTAGAGACAAGCCTATTAAGCCTACTGAATTTCTATTGCTTCTAATTTTCACTGTAGCTTTTGAAATGAAAGATCTGTATTTAGTTCTTTGTCAACCAACACAATCAATTGTTAAGATGAGAGATTTTTTTTTTTGGGGGGGGAGGGGGGAATCGCATTTAAGGGCCCAAATTTTGTAAAATTTATTAAAAAAAACTTTAAAAATTAAAATTATTGTTAAAATCAAAATTACTATCACTTACTATTAAGGTTTAAAAAAGTTATTACCAAGTGTTAAGAAAGTTACCATCAAAGTTATTTAAGTTATAATTTTTAAAAAATCTAGTAGTAATTTTCCTAAATTTAATATAAGTCCCTTAAAACCAGATAGTAATTTTGGTCTTTAGGAATAATTTCAATTTTTGAGATCTTTTACTATAAATTTTGTAAAATCTGGGTCCTTTAATATAATTTTCCTTTTTTCCCCCTGCAGAATTGCGATTGCCTTTAAATTTCTGCATGGTTTAAAAACGCTCTATCTCATCATTCATGCATTTTTCTGCATCCCTGTGCTACTTTTTATACTTTTTACAACAATCTATATGTTACTCCTGAAGCTTCCCAAAGTTTGTTATTATATTTTTGGTGGCCCTTGTAGCTTTATTACTGTTATTTTGATACTGATGAAGTATCATGTTAAAATCGTAATTCCTCGAAGCTTACGTCTGTAGAAAAGGTTATCAAATTGCTTAGATTTGTCTACAACTTGAGTAACTGGGATCAAAGCATTTTTCACTAACGTGTGCAAAACTGGAGCTCAGAAATCAGAGTTTGTCTTTTTTATCATGTTCCAAGTTGATAATATTTTTATGAATCGTTATTGTTATTTTTGCTGAGGGAGCAGGTAGTACTTAAAATCTGCTTCATGTTGACCATTTATGTTTTGAATGCTTCAGTTGTTGAAATATTTCAAGAAAAGTGACCCATGGATCGAAAGTCCTTCTCCTTGCAATGATGTCAATGATTGTAAACAGCCACGTGCACTTTCAGCTGATGTATCTGAGGACGAGCTCTTTAAATTATTCTTGGAAAGTCGGTTTCAACCAAGGTATGATGGACTAACTAGTACTGCTACTACCATCTTTATATCCAAAAGTTAAAGTTTATGCAGGCATAAATCCCATTTGGCTTGTATTATGTCGTGTCAGTTACGTATCCCTTTTGCTCTCACTGTAGGGCATTTTTTTGGGGAATTCTTCCTAGAATGTCAGGGCCGAGTCTCGATCATTGAAGCAACAGAAAAATTCCTTTTTTGACATTGTTGCATCCGTTAATGGCCTTTGACTCTTCTCTTCGTTGCTTGATCTTAAACTATTGAGGCACAAATATTTATCCATAATTCATGCAATCTGTTTTGTTTGCATTTATTTATTTATTGTTGGTCTTAAGTACCTGAATGCGAATTTCAAGAATTCTGAGATTTCTTTATCCGATGTTGGGATAAAGCAGTGTTATACTTTATATTCTTACTACCACATGAAAAGTGATCCGTTGCAATTTTTCTATTGCCCAAGTAAATTGGCTTAGGATATTAAGTTAGGATCCCTGTAGAATTTGCCAGTTTATTATTTATGTTGCATACTTGAAGTGGCTGCTTTTTCCAGCTATGCATGTGGTGTGGCAGCCGATAGCTGGAAAGCCCTTATGGATCGGCTCCTGACATTGAGAGATGACTGCCCGAAAGAAAAGGAAGAGAAAGAATGTGTCAAGGAAAATATACTTAAACTGATTGATATATATTACGAAGCTTTGGATGCACCGAAGAAAGGAGGACGGAAGGTTAGTTCTGTATAATTTTCCTCATTAAATACTCTGCCTCAATGATTGGACTAAAAAATCTGATCACTTTAGCATACAGCGGTGCTAGTCATCTCCTATTATCATTATATTTTTTAATGAAACATATTTAAAAACATGCCTCTCAATCACAAGCAGTTGTGCTATTAGTATCATATCATATTTTTGTAATGAATCCTATTTGTAGCTAAAATAATTTATTACAGCAGCATGCATTGCTCTTGAATAGCATAGCCCTTATCTCTTGAATAGAGAATAGCATAACTGTAACTTGAGAATGCATGCTTTATCTAGGCTTTGTCTTAGAAAAGCATTTGTCCTGCTGTAAGTTTTCTTTAATCACATAGGATCATGTAACTTTGATGATGTACAACGCTACATGTAGATTGCCATGATGGGACTATGTTGACTTTCTTGAATCGTTAGGCTGCACGCTTGTCTCTAACTTTGCGTCCTACTATTTTTAGCTTTGTAATTTTCGCAAGTCTAGTTTCCAAGAAGTGCTTTACTACTATTATTTAGTTTTCCAATTTATACTCTGTCAAATCCTTGTCAACAGGTCGAAGTTCCGAAGCATTTGAAGGCAGAAATTTACCCACATTATATGGAAAAGGAAAATTCGTATACTTCTACTTCTATCTTAGGTCTAATATACGACGAGGTGAATAAATATCAGTCTGAAGACATATCTGGGAAGGGTGAGAACTCCAAATATAATCAGCGTTTTTTCTAGTTTTGCAACAGTATATAATCTGTCTGTTTTATGTATTTATACCTGTTGTCCTGTGCATGCTACCAGATATTGTAAAACTCCCCTGTTTTGATGTTGAAATACCTGAGCGCTGCCTGAAAATGTGGAAATCATACTACGACCAGTATAGGAGCGATATGGTTGCTGCCTTAAAAAGCGATCCTAAGGTCAAAGACAAGGCTGCTGAAGAGGTCATTAGTAAATATAGAGAGGTATAGGTTCTAAGGTTAACCCTACGTTTCCCTTAGAAAATCCCATGTTTTCTTCGTGTGCTGACGGCGTTGTGGCTTGCAGAAATTGTATGGTGCTTCTGAGCTGGAGTATAGTCCAAAGAGTATAAAGGAAGTTTACAATGAGGCTTTGGCTGTGTATCACGTTACTTATGACTATGCTAAGACTCAGAAATTGGTAAATAAATGTCACTTTGCGTGGAAGGTTGCAGGTTCGGCTCTCCTGAAGTTTTATGCCTCTAGTCAAGGTGAAAGGACTTTGACCTGCGTCCCATCTGTGTTGCGAGAGATCTTTGGCTGATGAAGAACAAGTCGCATTCATTTATGACTTGTTAAGTGTTTTGGGTGACAAGATCTTGACACAATAATGACTTGTTACTGTTATCGTATATAAACTTGAAATAGTATCTTCCCTCTTGCCATTGTATCTTTGATTGTCTGGAGAAGTTTTATTTTTAGCATTATTTAAAATGAATACTAGGCTAAAATAACCAAATATTAACTGTCTAGTAAGTTAAAAGGTATTACTGACGACATATTTTTCATTAGATGATCTATTGGACAAAAATTCTCAATGGCAAACATGGTAATTACAAATCGGTAGCAGGAGACAATTTGGATTTTATGTATTTAGGAGTTAAATACATTATATCTAAGGGGTACATTAGAAAGTGATAGATTGAAAGGAGTGGAATGAAGTAGTTTTCAACATAGAAAGTTAGCAAGAGAAGTTTTTAACATTAGAAATTTCACTGTTTTTTTCCCCCAATTATACTTTGTAGTGGCTGAGACAGTTGATAAATTTATAATAGAACTGAACAGGGAAAGTTTTTACCCTAGGATAGGTAAAAACATCAAAGATGATCTGATTATTTTTCTTTAACTAGGTACAGATTAGAAGTGTCACTGCTCGATTCCCAAATAGTTTACCCAACTCCTCCCTTCCTCAAAATAAATCTAATCTACCCCTTGGGCTGTAGCTAATGAGCTCAATCTTGATGCCTAGTGAGTGTATAATTCTAATACTCCTAATTCTATGACACTTGAATGTGTCTAGAGAAATCAGTGAATGGCCACTAGTCGGGAAACAATTCTCCACGCTGCAAAGCTCCAAATGACAACATAAGCTTACAGTTTCTTGTATATGTTTAAATCAGCATGAGTATCCTTGTAGCGCTGGCTCAGGTAATCCCTGCATAAGATGGGAGGGAACCTGGCAACAGAAATATATGCAGGAAGGTGAGACTGGAAGGGACCACTTGCAAAGTTCATTTCAGTTCTCCATTGCATATTAGTTTTTTCCGGTGAAACCCTTTATAGAATTTTAATCCTATGACTGTCCTCTACTGTCAATTTGTCCATATATATTTGGGTCACTTGCTTAAGGCAACTTGATTCATATGCTTTACCTTATAAATTGTCTATCTTATGATCTACAAACAACAACCCTCAGTGTGAAATCATGAAATCTGGCTGTGATATAAACTTCCTAAAGTACAATATGCTGGGAAAATTGGTAGAAATCCTAACTTACTTGGGCGGATTACTTTCTGATCTGCAAGTTGGCAAGCACTCTACTAGACAATCATGACTCGGCTCCAAAAAGTAAGCAATCTGTAAAAGAAAACAAATATTGAAATGAGAAAGCTTCATATTTTTACATGCTTTTGATGACAAATCAGATGAAAAGAAGCATAATCAAGGAAGACCCTGAAATTCCAAAAGTACAGTCACTTATTGCAGATCAGGAATTCAAGCAAAGAATAACGTGGATAAGATTCCAAAGTTGTCAAAAGAGAATATTCGACCCCAAAAGTAATAAGAAAGATGAATCACAAGGTTGTGCTCATACAAATAGGAGAACATTAATGGCCTATGCGAGATAAGTAGGTTCAAGCTGTATTTGAAAAGATGTAAGAACAACCAACTGAGCCTGAGCCTTAAGCCTTAAGCCTTAAGCCTTAAGGGATAGGCATCTTAAATAATGCAATATAATGGCTTTGCCATTAAGTTAAAAGTCAGAACGGCAAGAAATATTAAGCTAAAACTATAAAGAGTTGGAGCTTACAGAATATCTTTCTTGACCATTTCCTAGAACTCTGTGCAATGTAGACCTGAGCAGAAATACAAAAGCAAATTGTTGATTTTGCACTTAATACAATTCAAATGAAAAAGGATTTTTCAGATAAGAGCCTCAAGTAAATTAATATAGCAATAGTTAACAATAGCAGTGATTTTATCTATCAATTGTGTCTGACATTTTCAATCCAGTAGCCACAGAAAGACACTCATAAGAACATGAGATTTAGTTTAAAGTCAAATAAGAGCCTTTGCGAATACATTAATGTGTGCACATGCAACTGCTTCCATTGAAACTTACAGTTTTCATTCTAAGAGATAAAGGAAGACTAAAGGAAGAGACATGATATGGCATAAGTAGTCTGAATGTCTTATGGGAGTCCTTATAAATATGAAAATGACTATATGTACACGCAGTCCCTGCTGATTCATTAAGAGCTAAATCTACAATCTAATTAAAGGAAAGTTTCATGGCAATAAGTGCAGCTTTTGACAATGACAACGAAATATTATCAGAGAGGATAAAATAATATCACATGCTAATAGTCTAGAATGGTTCAATATTGTCATGTTTCCTTCGTGTCTAGCTTGAAAAGACAGTCTCAGGCCAACTCAAGCTAGCACTAACGAAGAAGAAACAAATTCATTGTAAGATTTAGAGCTTGAAAAATGACTTGTATCATATCAACAATGCACGATACCCACCAATAGGCCAGACTGTCACACAAATCAAACTTTCATAAAATGCAAGCAGAGATGAAAATTTCAGGGCAATCTTGAAAATTCCTCCAAGGTCAGAGGAATATCTGACTTGGGTAGAGTTCAGGCATAACTAGCTGTAGGAAGGTTTCTTACTTGAAAATACAGTTGCTCCAGCGCTCCAGCATGTCTCCAAGATTCACTATAAATGCACTGGCAACAAAAACCATAACAAGTAATTATGTTTTCAGTTTAGGAAATGGAAACAAAAAAAGGAACAGTTAGTTTGTCTTTGAAACGTTAAGGATTATACTGCAAAACATGCAGTACTATGCAACAATAGCATGCAACTAGCAACCCTCAGTCCCCATTTTTAACCTGCAAAATCACAATCCTCTACGATGAGAACTCACCCCTTCAGTGGTGCCACGTCCTCCCATATCTGAGGTTTAGCATCCCTATCTTTGCATATCTGCATAAGAAGATATATAAATGTGCTGCAATAAGGTAAAATGTTTCATTTATAAACAGAGATATCCTTACTTGAAGACCCGGGACATCATCTGTTGCCAACAGAGTAATCAAACCATAGTCAGTATGAGCTCCAGCTCCGTATAATCCTTGGGAGGGATTTGAGGTTTGACCTTAACCAAACAAGGATGAACACTATTGTAAGTGTCATTTTTATTTTGTAATTATGCCAGGTATAAGGCATTGATAATATTTATTCAATACCTTCATAGTGGAGCAAGCGCAGAGTCGCTATGGGCTCTCCTAGCATTTCTGGCTTATCGAAGAAATTAGCATCCAGATCAAGTGCAAGGGCTATTGTCCTTCCAACTGCTTTCCCCACTTCTCTGGATGCCCGATAAAGGAAAAGGAACAGTACAAGAAACAACAAATGACAAACTTTGTCAATCCATGGTCTCCCTGAAACTTTGCATCGTATTACTTATAATTAAGTTCGTTAAAACTTACAAGGCCTCCCGATGATATTTTTCCATAGTTTCTCTCCACCCAGGCAGAATATCTAAAAGACAACAAAGTTCATAAAGAAAAAATAGAAAGGAAAAGAAAAGAAAAGGGGATGAGTTATTACCAGAGAGTTAAGTAAAAATGATATTTTGTACTTAAAAATGCTCAGAAACTACAAATTTGACCAAGTTACCAGATGCAGGCCATTGGTTTGGCCCATAAAAAGGTTTCTGCGATTCTGGGTCATCTTTGGATACTTCAACTCCAATATAATATCCTTCTTTGTAATCTCCTACTCAACCCAGTTTAAGAAAAAAAAAAATTATTGAGGAAGAAGAAGACAAAGAAAAAATAGTGCTATTTGCGCAGACATGCATGGAAGGAACAAATAAGAATATACCTACCATGTACTTGGTTTTCAGGATCAAGTAGTTCATCAAGAACAGGAGTATATCCCCGGTGTTTTTCATTCCTAAGAAGCTTTATTTTCTCCTTCAGCGGAAGGCTGAAAAATCTCTTGCTATGGGCAAAAACCTCGTCAATGAAATCCTGGCTTATTCCGTGGTTCACAACGTAGAAAAACCCAGAATCCAAGCATGCCTTTCTCACCCAGAAAAAATGATCACAGAAAATTAAAATTCCATTCACCCAAATTCTCTAAGAAAGCAATATATACCAGAATTAGAAAATGCCAACCTGTTTGAGCAAATTAACAGATTTGTTGATATCAGGATTGGAGAGGTCGATGCAATTGAGCACTGAAGATTTCGTCGCTTCATGATAGGCTTCTACGCTCTGGATTCCCATTTTGGATTGAACAGAAGAACCAATGCCTCAGCTTCTCAATCCCTTTGCAATTTGAGGAAGAAAATTGAATGGCTTTCGCTTACATAAGCATCGAGCAGACGACCGCAGCCGTCACCTTTTATTCACGAGCAGCCATAAATTTATAACTTTTGATGGTCAGAATTTATCAAGTTGCTTTCTGGAATCTCCATGAAGGGAGGTGCACCAGCTTCTGATTCTGACACGCGTTGGCTCAAAAAATTATGGAAAAATAAAAGCAGAAAATTTAGTTACCATTTTATATTTCTGCAATCAAATTTTTCTATACTAACATAATGTATAATTTTATATATAAATATATGATTTTTATAATTTAATGTTATGTGATTGAGTCTTTTAAAATAACATATATATATATATATATATTATAATTTTATTAAATGAAAAAATAAATACAAATCTACGGGCTCTCTGGTTTTCGCTAGCCAAAAATGTTGTACCTTAGGGGGAAATAGGGTAAAAAATTCTTATATATAATCTTTGTCTAATTCTATATAATTTTACCTATTAAGATATTGACCTTTTATATTATTTGACATATATTTAAACTCAAATTAAAAATAAATTTAAAATTTCAAAGTACAAGTGAAAAAAACCAAACCTATCAAAAATTATTATTTTTTAATAAAATTAGTCTACTCTTTGTACTCAACATTTGTGCAAATAACTAAGATTTATCGAAATATTGTGTTTTTCATTATTCTGTTTTTGACTTTTTGTTCTTTACATTGATAGAAAAATTATACGTAAAGAATTTTTTGTGAAAGTAGAACTAACAACTATGCCCTTTTATGAGCAAATAAATTTCATTGGAGGTTTCCCACAATTTCCGTTTCTCCTCCTTTCTGATGATGTTATCGCACAAACGGATCACACTTCAATTGTTCAGTCAAACCCACGTTTCAAAAATTATTCCACCGTCAGTCAGTCAACATAGAAGGCGTTTTGAAGAGGATGCCTTTTTTTTTTTTTCTTTCAAACAGAAAGCAAACGTCAGTGGTATGGTTGAGAAATTATTGATTTCTTTTGTTTTTATATTATTAATATATGGTAGAAGAGTTAGCAGAGAAAAGATTCTCCAAAAATCAAAAGAAATCCCTTTCAGTAGCAGAGGATTTGGTCAAAGCTTATTTAAGCTTTTTTTTTTTCCTTATATTTAAGTTTTAAATTATGTTTGAAGTTAAAAAATATAATTGAAAAGCTAAAAATTGAAACTATGAGTAAAATTATATAGCATAGTTATAATTTTTCAAGTATAGTTTTGATTTACAGATATAATTTTTTACCTTCTAATTATATTTCTTATTTTTAAATTTATAATTTAGAACCTAATTCCAAATAAAAAAATTTTAAAAAATCTTGACTGAATTTCTTCCAGTTACCGTCAAAAAGCATTAAAGAATGGTAGAAGGGAACTGAAATATTGAATCGATATCCCTTGATGACGTTGCCATTTTGTATTTATATTATTTAAATAAATAAAATAAAATAAGATAAAATCATCCATGTGGAAACTTTGGATTCCAATCCTCTACTAAAGGGCATAACACTATTTGTTGTGGCCCAAATAGGAGTTCCTTCTCTGTTTTAAATTTTTATTTATTTTTTCTTAAACTTTTTCCGTCGTAATAATATGGTGCTGCCACAGATTTTAGGTATCAGAAATGATAGAATGCGTGTTTGGAAATCCAATGGCTTCTTTCAAAATCACATTTTCTCTGAAGCAACGAATTCAAACTTTTACACAAACGTAATTTGTCAACGGGATTCCAAACACACAAAGAGTAGTCACCTTGAGAAACATATGGAAAACCAAGTAAATCAGAGACTTTCAAATGTGGACATTACCCTAAGTGTATGACACATTACTTTTTGGGCTATATTTAAGTACTTATTATTAAATTTTTTAATAAAAAATGACATATGAATTTTTTAAAAAAATTTAATCACATAAAAAACTTGATAATAAAAACATAAAAATTACATCTAAATTTTTCTTTTGGTTATAAATTTTCCAAAAGAAAATAGATTCATTGTAACATTTTTTTTATATTAAGTTTTATCTTTTTAATAATTTGGATTAGATTAAACAAACGAGTATATTACGAACTAAAAGTGCACCCCCTATATGCGTTTTTGGCTCCAAATTGCAAATATCCGTGCTTCCTGAGCTGAGCCCCCAAAGATAAAATATACACACACTGCAGACAAATATCCAAATTATCCAACTGAGCAGCATATAAGCAATCACACCAGAAAACCTAATATGCCTCACTAGATTTAGCTAGGTGAACATTAGGATCACATGCGAAGATTTCTATTTGCATCTTTATCTTACACATGTTATAGCCCATTGGCATAATATATGTGTATATATATATTCACAATCTGGGCTTTTCAGGTAGAAAGCCACGCGAAGCTAAATAGGAAAGCCTCATACTCAATATCTAAGGTAGGCTTAGGATATGTCAAATGAGCAAACAAGCCCAGTGGGTGATATATTGATACCTATACCTAAGTCTGATGGCTGGCAAGGGTGAAAAAAGCACCTCCTTTGTGCCAAAGCTGCGCATACGTTCCTTGCTCAAGAACCTTTCCTTCTGAAACATAGGCAATTGAGTGAAGCTCTTTTATGGTGTTAAGCCTATGTGCCACCACGATGGTAGTTCTTCCGACCATTATTCTATCAAGTGCTTCTTGCACAACTTGTTCTGATTCTACGTCCAGAGCACTGGTTGCCTCATCTAGCAGTAGTATTGTTGGGTTCCGAATTATGGCTCTTGCAATTGCTATTCTCTGCTTTTGCCCTCCTGACAATTGTACTCCCCTTTCTCCGCATTCCGTTTCATACCCATCTTTCAGTGATCTGCATTATAAACACAAAACATGCACTCTCTTATTTCTTTTAAAATTTCATGTTTCGTGTCCATGCTTATTAGAGTATATGTAAGTTGAGAACACTTACGAGATGAAGTCATGAGCATTAGCAGCTCTTGCAGCCTCCACCACTTCATTCTCTGCTGCATATTGCTTCCCAAACAAGATGTTGTCGCGTATGCTACCTGAATAGATCACAGGCTCTTGGCTTACGAGTGCTGTGTGCTTCCTGTAACAGTGAATGTCTAATTCCCTTATGTCTATGCCATCGACTTTGATAGACCCTCTCTCAACGTCATAGAATCTCTGAATTAAAGCGATCACTGTTGATTTTCCACACCCACTTTTCCCAACCACCCCAATGCTTGTTCCTGACTTCACCTCTAAGCAAAACTTTCGCAATATTGCGGTCCCTGGCCTGCTTGGGTAAGCAAAATTAACATTCTTCATCTCTACACTCCCACTCATCTTTGGCAACTTACACCCATTAATGCCATCCCCACCCTAATCAAACAACAATTACATGTCACCAAGACCAAATTTTTAGTATCCAGTTGGGTTGATAGGTAACATTATATGGAGTTAGAATATATATAAGGTAAGTTAAAAAAGTCGAGAGGCATTCTTAGACAAGCAATGTCTACCACATTATTTATGGACCATTTTCACAAATGAGTTTGCCACATAAGATTTAGGGGACCTTCATGATATGTAATAGAACTAAGGTATTATATAGTATTTAAGTTTGAGACACTTCAGCTTAATAGGCTTATTTTTTAAAATAAACTATTCTCATGGCTCAAGTTACATCAATTAGTGCAATTCCGTTCATAGATGACGTAATTATCTAAGAAAAATTCAAAAAGCTAATGTCAATTACCTTGGGAATTAATGATTGGCGATCAAGAATTGCGAACACAGATGCCACTGCTGCTGAGCTCTTGGCAAGATCAGAAGTCATGCTTCCAGCTTCAGCTATGACCTTGCCTGTGCTCACCAATACAAAAAAAGTCTTAAATACATCCCCTGCTGATATTTCTCCCTTTTGCACTAATGTCCCACCGTACCAGAAATCCAAAGCCCATGACATGAAAGTTAGGCACTGAGCAGAACCCATTCCAATCCCTGCTAGCCAAGACTTTTTTCTGGCTTCCTTCCTGGGTGCCTCTTGAGCCTTATCAAATAGTTGTACAACTTTCATGTTGCTTCCAAATGAAATCACAATTTTATGATTATAAACCGCTTCCACTGCAATTTGTGTGCTATGATTCTGAGCCTTAACAAAATTAGTTGAAAGTGTGGAGAGTAGCACTTTTCTTGTATAGAAGCAAAGTATTGTAAGTGGTTGTACAGCTATCATAACAAGAGCAAGCTTCCAAGCCACGAGAAGCCCTATTATCATAGCAATTGTGACAGCAGAAGTGGTTTGAACTATTAAAGAGACTCGGTCAGCAACGAGTGACTTGACCATGGAAGCCTCATTGCTCAACCTTGAGCATAAGGCTCCACTAGAGTTTTGTTCCTCGTCAAACCAGGCAGTTTCAAAGCTTAAGATCTTCTCCAGCATTCGTAATCTGACCCTCTTTGTTAACTTCTCTCCCATATAACCAAAACTGTAGTGTTGGAAGAGATTGAGAATTATCGAAGCAAGGGATAAGGAAGAGAAAATGAAAGAATAAGTTCTGATCCTATGCCGCATTTCCTCATGGCTTTCAACAAAAAATGCAGAAATCATACCCCCAATAGTTAAGGCATAAATGGGTTGGATTGAGCCAAAGGCTATAGCTGAGAGGCTTCCAACTAGAGCCTGTTTCCACTCAGGAGCATTCAGAGAAAGAAGCCGCGGTAAGGAGGGTGGAGGGTGAGACGCAAGTGATGGGGTATTATCAGGCAATGGTGATTTTGGGAAAATGGAGGGGCTAGACCTCGCAGTACTTGGTCTACCAGCACTACTTCTTGCTACCGAAGAAATAATCAGTTCTGGGTTTTGTTCTTGTTCATCACAACTGAATTGTCTTTGTAATTTTGCTAGTTTTGCATAGCGGCCATTTGCACGGTTGATGAGTTCACTGTGAGTACCTGTTTCAATAATGTAGCCGCCATTGACAACTGCTATGAGGTCTGCATTTCGCATTGTTGACAGCTTGTGGGAAACAACCTGATCATGTTAGTGAGTCTTAGACAAGGCAGGTGCAAGTGAAGTGGATTCCTTGTAAACTTAGTAGTATGGTGTATTAAATTGCATGGTTGTGATCATTCTTTTTAAATAAAAAAAATATATTAGATGTAATATGTACCTACCAATGTGGTCCTTCCCATGGAAGCCTGATCAAGGGCATTCTGAACTAGCAGTTCTGATTCAGCGTCAAGAGCACTAGTTGCTTCGTCAAGTAAAAGAATCACGGGATTTTTAATGATGGCTCTTGCAATGGCTATTCGCTGCTTTTGTCCACCCGATAGAAGTGCCCCTCTTTCTCCCATCTAGTTTACATCAAATAAGGTCAGTGTCCGTAATTCTACAAAGATGCAGAATCAGAATCTTTTTTCGTTATTGTTACTTGTACAACCCTTAAGGTGTGTTTGGATGGAGGAGAAAGGACAGGAAGTGAAATTTTCATTTTTACATTTTTTTTATTCAGATATAACGAAGAAGTTCTTTGGAAAGTTCCTTAACTGAAAAGAGAAAACTAAGTAGTTGGCAGGTATAGTGCAATACCTTAGTCTCATAACCTTCAGGAAGCTGCCTTATGAAGTTATGAGCATTAGCAGTCATGGCTGCAGCAACTACTTCATCCATAGTGGCATCTGGCTTCCCAAACATAATATTTTCCTTTATTGAAGTCCCAAAGAGTGCTGGTTCTTGACTCACAAGTCCCATTTTTCCTCTTATCCATTTCAATTGTAGGCTTTTTATGTCTACATCATCAACCCTCACAACACCTTCATCTGCATCATAAAACCGTTGCACTAATGCTATTGCAGTGGATTTACCACTTCCACTTGCACCAACAAGAACAACAGTTTTCCCAGCTTCAACTTTGAGATTGAAATCCTTAAGAACAATTGCATCTGGACGCGAAGGGTATGTGAATTTCACATTTTCAAATTCCAATTTCCCACTGATGCGCTCTAACACTAGTCCTCTTGCGTCTTCACTATCAATTGTTGGTATTCGGTCAATCATATCAAATAACCGCGAGGCAGCAACAGATGCTTCTGTGAAGTACTTAAGGTCAGGAAGTGCCACTCCAAGGGATCTGCAATATTACATTTCATCGATTAGCATTACAAAGAATATGCTAATAGGCTGATAACTCACGTAATACCAACCTTAATTTTTAAAAATGAGGTGAGCTGAAAATGACATGATGATTTGACTTGAGAACAATTATGGTGTTTAGAGCATTATTAATGTAATTTTCTTTTGACATCAATTACTGAGACAACTTGTTACATAACTAGCTAATATTGATTGAACTAATTGTGATTTGATCTCTCTCACCACCCATTTTATTTCATTTCTCTGGCCTATGTGTCAGACAATTCAATATTTTAGCTCAAGCTATCTATATCTCCTACTTCTTCCTAAATTCTTGTCATGTGAAGTCATGTTCATCAAACATGCATGGGAGAAATTGGTTAAAGCACTTTTGAGATTTACTCTATTTCTCTACTACAAGTTTTAAGAGGTTTTCCACTATTTGCAGCACGATCATCATTGAAGTTCAAACAGCCAACTGAGGATTAAAACAATTAATGCAATATCAACTTTTCGAAGAACCTTTATATGATATATAAAGCACTTTAATGCAATTATTGGAGAAAGAAAATTGTGAGAACAAAAGATCATTGTAGCATTTTTTTAGACTTAATTGAGGACTAAATAACCACAAAGTGAAGTCAATGTTTAAATTTAAAACGGAAACAATGCAACTTTATATAATTATTTGATCCTTTTAAGTATAAAATGTTGTTTCATGACTCTTTACTTAATTTTCTCTAAAAAATTTCCTGTTGAAAGGGCAGACCGTCTCAATAATTATGAACTATAATTGTACTGTATGAATATAGTAACCTCTTTCTTTTAAAGTTAACTATCCTTGCTTTTCATGGGAAAGCTTTGAGAGAGAACTTTTGTGAAAGAAGAGCACTATTTCTAGGAAAGTTAGATGCCGCACATTTCAGCTTGCTTCTTTAATTTTATTTCAACAATGCATTTTGTACTGGAGGCTGCCAAAAGTATGTTGGTGTGAGTTCTCAAAGTCAAAGGTACACCATTACTAAGAGCAAGAAAATATGTGGGACATGAATTCATGCCTTACTGCAGCATACGCCATTTAAATTTATCTAAATGAACATAAATGAAAGGTAAAGATCCGCACTACTTCTAAAGCTACTTGATTTTCTATATTCTTCCCCTCGAAGTATAATTCAGTTTATGACTTACTAGCGAAGAACAACAACAACAACAACAACAACAACAACAATACTCAAATCTAATCTCTAAAGAAACATCCAAATGTGTGTGTGTGTGTGTGGGTAGGTGGAATGGCTGCCTGCAGACCTTATGTAGTTTTGATTAGATTACTTAAGGTCTAGTGATCAACTACTAATTAATTAGCATCAGCCAGAGGGCTCCTAATTATGTACTAAATATTGTGCCTGCACTCAAATGTAAATGAAAACCAAAAGCATAAAGACGGAAAGGAAATAAATAAAGTGAAGAGACAGATATAAGAAACTATGTACAGTCCACTCATTATGAAGGTAATGCTAGCTGCATAGATCCTTCCTCCACTTTCGCCTTTGTACATAGCCAAACGACTTCCATACCAAGCCAGAAAAGCCCATATTGCAAAAGAGAGACCAGTACTTCCCACAGCCATACCCTTGGCTATGCCTTGCTTGATTCCAAGCCTTGAGATTCTATCCAGTATTGCTGAATATCTCTCCATGATTCTGCTCTCCGCCGTGAATGAATAAACTGTTTTTATAGAACTTAGAGCCTGTTCTACTATGGCGTTTGCCTTGCCATACTCTTTGTGGGACTTCTTTGACAAGTAGATTAGGTATTTCCCATAAAGCATCCCCGGGATTATGAGAAGAAGCAACGTTGGGTATGCCACTAAAGCTAGTCTCCAAGAGAAGAACGTGGAGAATGCAATCCCTGAGATGAATGATGATGAATGCATCAAAAATAGGGGCACCTGAAAAACAAAATAAGTTTGTATTAGAAAACAAAATATTAGAGAAAAAAATACAGAAAAAACTTTGTGGTGTTTGTTATCAGTTTTTTAATCATTTAACACTATATGATTAGATTTTTTAAAAGTTATTCAACAAAAGACTTGACAGTAAGTACCTAAAAATTCTTATCAAATTTTATTTGAACCATATATAGACAAATATATTTTTAGGCTATTCCCACTATTAATTAAGCTGGTGGCCTAATAGACCAAAATGACTAAATTATTTCTAAGGCCTCTCTCCCATACAAAATCTCTAATAGGCTACTGTAATAAGGGTCTTTAAACCTCCCCCTCTTCCATCATCTTTCGCTATTTCATCTTCCTCTCAAACCCTAATCCTAATTAAGTTATGCAAAAATATAAAGAACTGTATATAAATTTTTTTTCGTTGATTATACTCTATTTCTGCAGGACTAAAAACAAGTCTACCAAAAACTCTTCTCTTGTTGGAAGCCCCCAAAATAACGCATGGGGAAAAATTCATTTTATCATAGAAAAAAATTTATGTCATTTTTTATATTTTGTATTATCAAATTCTGTAATTAAAATATAATAAATGTAAAATTCTTTAATGATATCATGACAAGTATATGATTTTTACAAATAATTATATAATTTTTTAAAATCATATAATTGTTATAATATTGTTAAAAATATATATGTGTTATATTTTAATTAGAGAATTTGATAACTAACAAATATACAAGAAACTATTAATTGCACCTAAATTTAATCTTTTTTCATATACATTCAATAAAGTTTTCACCTTTTCACTGAGAACTTCTTGGAAGAGAGAAGTGTCTTTTGAGATGCTATTTATGATGTCTGAAGTAGTTGCTTCTTGCGAATTGAAGAATCCCACCTCTTGTCTAAGTACAGCTTCCAAATACTTATACCGAATTCTCAACACCTGTCTCTCGCTTGTTTTGCTCCAGCAATACCCTTCTGCGAAGCGTGAATTAATCAGTACATATGAATATGATTGCTTCTATATATATATATATATGGGGTTCAAAATCAAATTTTGAGAAATTTTAGTTAGTACTTTCTCTAAGATCGCATCTCCAGGTATTAGATGTAGGTGATTTGTCTTGTTTCTTTACTCTTTCTTCTTATTTGCTTTTCACAAAAGTGGGGATTAATTTTAGGGTTTCATACAGCATCACCTTGTTCATCAAACAGGTAAAAGTGAAGATGCCCCCAAAATGCACTACTTATGGGTAATAATTCTAGTGCAGTTAGATGCTACTCTAGCTATGTCAAAACGTTTGCCACTTTTGTACCAAAAAAGTAAAGCAAATAATATAACAAGCTTTAGATTTACCCATGAAGGCCAACGCCATGGCTGCTAATCCCAAGTAAACGAAATATAAACTGCACTGTAAACATAAATTAAAGTTAAAAAGGAAAAAAAAAGTTGGAGAGATGACTAGTAAGAGGAAGAATATATGGAAAAAAGTGAAGACAGACTGAGATAGTCAACATACATGGACTAACCTTTTCAACCTCAGCAATGGAAAAATTCCCACTATTATTTTGTTGTTGAATATTACCGTAGCCCAAGCTGTTCATGATACGGCTAGCAAACACAAGCAAAACGTTTGTGGACATGCCGTCTCCTATTGCTCCCAAAACACCAAACAACATAAGCACAACATCAGTCCACTCAGCATATCTGAAAATTATAAGTATAGAACCTCTCTCTTTCTTGCTCATATCTCTATCTTTTTCTGGGGAACTCATTTTCCTTCTTTGAATTGCCAATCTGGAAGAAATTAGAGAGACCTAGAAAGATGAATTATGAAAGGAATTGTTGAGGGTGCTTAATGCTTATAGTGTGAACATGCATGTACGAGAAGTGCTGAGTGGTATATTCTTTGTATGAAGCGCACAGTTAATGTCATAAGCTTTATGAGGGGAATATTGTGGGGTTGTTAAAGATGTTTTTGTGTTGGGTTGTTTAATTGGTTGTTTCTGTCAATGGCATGAGATCTGAGATAACCCATTTGTCCAGTTTTGGAGAAAGATGACTATGACCCAGGTCCAATTCGCCATTATAGTACTTGCTCCCCCTTTTATTTTTATTACTTTATAGGTCTGATGTGAGGTTACTTTGGCCATTGTCGGTTTATTGCCAGCTCCTTACTAATCACTCCAAGTTTCATTGTTCTCCCTCAAGGACCGCTCAAAATTTAAAATTAGCATAGTGGGTATGGAATTATAATTAATGTGGAAAAAAAAACTGGCTGTAGATACATTTTCTCTTGGCATATATAACTCTTGCAAAGAGCCAATACATGTTACCAATTTTAATAAAAAAGTTCCAAAAGAGAATGTAATTGGAGTGCTAGTTCGAGCATGCATTGTCATTCAAAACAACAGATTATAGGTATTTCACAAATTTTTTCTAATATTTTTTTTCAGTACATGATAGATTAGGGTTACGAATTTGAAACGTCTGATTAATACTTGGCTCCCCACCACCACTAGATCACACCTTGAGACTCATCTTAGAAATAATTTGAATCTTCTAATTACTAATGAACTTGCTATGTATGTACTAAAAAAGGAAAAGAGAAGAAGAAGAATGTCATGAGAAGGCATTGGTTCTTAGAGTACAATAAATTTTTTGTGCTACAATTAAGTATAGGCGCCTCCCTTGAATAGATATATAAATATTTGGACAAGTTTTTCAGAGAATATGCAACTCTCACAGCAACATTGCAAAATGGTGGCCATTAAGATGATATATAAATATTGTATAATGGCCATCAATTTTGTTTGTTTATGTACGATAAGAAGAGTAGCCGGAAAGAGCGTATATGTTTCTCAGAAGTAGAGAGGAAGGAAGATGTAATATCCTCACATGGCATATTCCTCTTTTCATAATAGGTCAGCTGTCAGACCAAATTTGCATGTGCAGAACCAATGCCCTAACATTCCAACATTTTTCTAGCTGTAGGTTTTGGACCTTCTCTTCCTATGAGACAGTCATACCAGCTTGAGCTTCTAGGATTATATCTTTCCTTTATGACAAAAATGATAATGTAAATAGGTTACTTTAATATTACTGACACTCTGGAGTAAGGATCAGTGTAAGGGTAGGGCCTAACGAGTAGAGTTTCAAGGGATTCGAACCAGTACAGCATCAATAACTGCAAAGATGCTATCCATTCTCTTTTGTTAATGTTAAACCGATTCATATTGGCATTGATATCTTCAGTGCACAATTTCTAAACGAATATAATTGCCTCCATAACCATTCTAAATTAACTTCAAACCCCTCTTATACCCTTTATTATGATCAATTATAAGCCCTCACTGGACTTGTCAGTATGTAATTAGAATGATTTCCTAACAAATTACTTTTAAACACATTATCTCTCATCAATATTTTGGCTGTCTCAAAAGAAAAGAAAAAGTGGAAGAAGGAAAATCTTGCATATCACATAGTTTACTGGATCCAAATGGATCCTCAAATATTCCATAGAATGTTAAGCTTAACTTTCACTCTAATAGAAAATAATCTAACTCTTCTGGGGATTTGATGTAATCGCCGCAAGATACGTGATCTAGCATCTCATTGACAATAATTCGTCAGTTTAACAAAATCTAACTAGGACATCTTTCGTGTGCCAACTTTTAATTAATCAATGTTCGCCAGATATATTTTAGCAGAGTTTTAATTATGTGATTGAAACTCTTTCATAAATTTCTATTTTAGTTAGATCCGTATCCCATTTTCTGTGGCCATATGTCATATCTTCTGTACCAACTATATATATTGTCACCTAAAGTATCTTCTTTTGAGCTAGTCTTTTCCAAATTTCTTTGATTTTAATGATTATTACGTAAGCCTGTTAGATTTGCATTTTATTCTTTGTACGTGTTTGCGTTACTTTGCAATTGAAATGGATCAAGCTCTTGCATTTTAATATCTTTAATTAGTTGTTAATGTGATATTTTGTGTTATATAGTCTTATAAAGGATTAGCAATAAGAGAATGCAATAATATGAAGATTAAAAATGATTGATAAATTGGCGAAAAAGATCAAATAAAGTAACCAATATTAAAAACATGTAATCTGAATTTAGCTGGTTTATATATATATATATATATAACATGTATTGGATTAAAAAAAATGGTGGGTTCTGATTTGGATTTTTCCCTTAAAAAATAGCTCATTGACAGATTAATCCCTCAAACGTTATATAACATGCATCTGCAACTTTGTAGTATTTTAGATTGGGAATATTCAGCAAATTTCAATAACAAAAAGATGACATTAAAGAACTACACCTTTGTAGGTTTGAGCTATAGGTATCTTCTTCTAAGGTAATACCTAAATATTTTAAGGATAGCCCCTTTGTAGGGATCAACCAATTGATGACAAAAGGGAGAAGACTAATGATTCCCCTTACTTTGACTAATCATGTCATTAAATGAACTTAACACAGTTCTCAATTCTGGATTAATTTCTCTTTTTCCTTTTCATTGTAATTGTATATGTATGGGGCTGGCCTTTCAAGAAGTTGGTATGATTATTTTAATTTGCACGTGCAGATAGGCATGTATGTATATACATAATAGATTTATAGGTTAGCCCTCACAATTATAATAAAAAAACCTAAAAACGAGCAGCATCCGGTATTTTCGGCTTAAAGATAGCTCTATTTATGAATGGCTTTTTCTTATCGTTGGCTAGGTTAATGATTAGGTTTGATTCGCATTAGCCCATAAAACAAAAGAGTAATCAAAGGGAACTTGGTCACTGAGTGGAGTATTTAAAAAGAATGATAATCTTTTACCAATATATATATATATATATATTCCACCCCTGAAATGTCTGGAATTTTCAGTTTCTGCCTCCTCACATGGCTTTCACCTTAACCAAAGCCATACCTATATGCTTGTTATTTTGGTTCCTCAATCATAAAAAGTTGGTCCTCATGATGTCCATATAAATTTAATTTACTTAGTTTGCAATCCATTGAGTTTGTTCAGTACAGTACATATGAAACATGTGCTATTATTGAGAATGGGTAATTTTTAGCATAATTAATTAGAGGACATCCCATTTCAAAAGTGGGAACAAATTTATGGACAAAAGGAGGCCAAATTTGAACATTTTGAGATAATAAAATGAGAGGTTACAATTGGATTGTGGGATTTATAAATTGATCAATTTATTAGTTAAAAGCTCAATAAAATAATTTCTCAATCTCAAACTCCACGTGATTAATGTAAAACAAACGGTAAAATCAGCTTCTTGGTTTTGGTTGCCTTTGATTGACCATAAAAAAACAGCTTTTATGATAAATTAAATTACAATTCAGTAAGGTTGTTTATTTTTCTGAACTAGCTAGAAGATCAAGTTGAGAGTGGGATTTTCATGAGGGTTGGTCCTACCCACTTTATTACTCAGTACCTATAACTATGGTTTTCTTTTAACTTTTTCACTGTTAATTGCACCATAATAATTAAAAAGCAAGGATTATATATTGAGTGTGACTATTAAGATCATGGCCCAAAAAAAAGCATGATTAAGATGGTTCACTCAGTTGAGGCCGCACAAAGACAAAGCATATGTGATATCTCCCTATTAACTGTGAGGTACGTGGAAATTAGTGCAATAATATTATAATTTTATTAGTGAGTAATGCAGGAAAAACAGCAAGAACTAAGTGCATGTTTAGTTCTGCTTTACAAAATCACGTTTGTAGAGAAGTATCAATTCTTTGTTTCTTACAAAACGTGATTTGCTCCTTGCAAACTATGGTTTACTCCCTGCAAATATTCATCCAAACACGCCATAAGAGGCACTGCAAATGCAGAAAATTGGTTATGTTCATATTATTTTGTATATAATTATACTTATTTCTTCATGATCAGCTAATTAATTTCCAATTAGGGACAAACAAGAATTATATGAAGCATTCTTTTTCTATAATATTGTTGCTTACTCACAAATGCACGCAAAGACATATATCTTTGGGAATTGTTTGATATACAGAAAAATAAATATACAAATAAAAAGAAAATGATAAATGGAATGAATGAAAAATTATTCTTGTCTTCCTATTTTTAAAAGATAATAAAAAATGATATAAATTAAATAATTATTATAAAAGTATAATAAACATTATATATAAAAAAAGAATTTTTTTTTTAAAACATATCAAATCGATCATAAGAATGTAACACAACTTTAATTATCTAGGGAGAGAATTTAATCTAAATAAAATTAAAAAATAAACATGATCCTAATAACCAAAAAGCCAGACCACTCAATTACTTTCTCTTCTCATCAGCAAGGCCGCCAAGGTAGCTATCTATATCTTTACTCAAAGGTTGAATGGTTTCTCTCTCCCCTTTATGTTCCAAGTGGGGCTTTTATATATGCAATATGTTTATTCCTTTAATGTTAGCTTTAAATCTTCACCTTTCCGTTCTAAACTTTTCCTTTTGAGGTTTCACCTTTTTGTTCATGCTTTCTTATTTTTGCTTCAACTTGTAAAGTAACCACCAAGTGGAAGCTGCTGCATTATAAAAGCCATGGTCTGTTTGAAGAATAAGGACGTCTAGCTTGGTGTATTCACACCAGAGAGGAAGGGACCAAAAAGGTATAGATTAGTGAGACATCAAATTTTTGTGTAAACGTATCCACACAACAATATATTATCCACAACCGTATGAGGAAATTGATGTTTCTTGCAAGTGCTCATCTTCTAGTGTCTAAAGTCTCCAAACGTTGTTGAAGGCATTTATCACCAAATAGAAAATTAAAAACCTGCCATAAATTCCCCCCTGGATGGATGCTCTAGCTATTGTTGCAATCCTAGCTACAGATATATACTAAATGCCGCTGCATCTCCCATTCAGTGATACTTGTGAAATTGAAGGATTTCCCACCATTAAAATCAAAAGTATCTATCTAAAAAGGAAAACTAAATTGATAAAAAAGATAATATATATTTTTTTAATAACTTGGGTTTCCCAAATGAAGTCTGAAGATATCCTAACTATAATAACCCAAGAAAGAGAAAATTCAAAACTACCCTTGATAAGTGAAGTTTTGAAAACTAAACTAAAAATATTAGTAAGTTTAAGCGTGTTATAGTGACACAACAAAACATGAAAAAAAAAAAAATAAAGAATAGTATTTGTAAAGAGATCAAAATTCACAAATTTATTCAATGAAAAGCTACTGTCAAAATTGAACAAAAGCTATTTATATATTTGCACTAATTAATTTTTAAAAATAATAAAAATTAACAAAAATTAATAATAAAAACAAGTGAAATAACTAAAGCAAGCCCAAAACATGCAAAAACAAAAGATTTTGAGCGTAAAAAAGACCAATAAAAGAGCTTTCTATTAATATATAATAAGAATTAAGACTTCTCCGAAATTAAATGTTATGATTATTTGCAAAACTTAAGATGCTCATTTGTCAACAGGTCTTTCATTGAGTTTTTGATACTCAACTCGTTTCCCAAACTTATTTATACTCTAATTTTTTTTGTCCAATATGAGAAAAGACTAATAATGACACAAATATGACAATAAATGGGCTAGCCAAATCAGCTGTTAGGAGAATGTGCCTTTTCGGTCAAGTTTCATCATCCCATCATCTCTAGTATCTATCTTGATTCTTGATTTTAATCTAATTTGCAAGGCTTCATGTTTTTTTTTTTTAATTTTCTACAAACTATTGTATTTATTGCAGCCAGGTGGGGCTCATGCAGCAATTAAAAAAAAAAAAGATAGCAACATGCAACACAAGATACGTTGATACTATTTATGAATTTAGAATAGTACCGACTCCCTTTAATCTTTACATATATATATATATATATTTATATTGATGAAGTATCTTATATTTTAAACAAAAAAAAAAAGGCCCAAGAACTAGCCTTTAACTTGTATTGGTGGCAAAAAATAGCCGTTAGCTCCAACTTTGTAAAACCTGGGTCCATTGCTTTGGGCCATCCTGCCCATCATTTAGTCCATTGTAAATCTACCAGGCCGTAAGTTTAAATATGTCTCTGATAGTGATAAGTGGATGGGCCTCAGCACACCCGTAGTCAGGTGGAATAGAGACAGAGAATGAAAACTTCTTGCCATTAATGTTTTGTGAGTTATGAAACAAAAAATGTAAATGATTACACGTACTTATTATATTTTTGTTTGAAGGTAAACGAAAAATACTAGAATATTTTTATTATTACTTAAATTTTATTCATTTATTTTGCTAATACTCATTATCATAAATTATAAATGGCAATCTAAATTTTAAAATTAATATTAAAAAAATGATAATATTTACGCTAATTGCCTGGAGGTGAACAGTTTTCATATTTGATCTCTTAACTAAAATAGTTTTACTATTTTACTATAAAAAAAATAAAAACATGAATATTTAATTAATTTTTTTTAATGAAAACATAATTAATGCAGAGATATTTTAATTATTTTATCATTATAATAACTTAAATACTTATACTTTTATTTTGTCTTTTGATCAAAAATAAAATAAAATTTTTGTCAATAAAAACGGAGACTGCTAAGATCCACATTGTATTGTGGAGGTTAGCATTCCCTTTATATTCTCATTTTTCTACGAATTTAAAAGATACCTCTTTCCCATTTTGCATTTATCTATGATTTGATGGATATGAGTGGATGGATAGGGCCGTTTACGATGTAAAGGGGGAAGATAACAACAAAGCCAACCGTCACAATAAGATATTCTTCAAGTTGTTTCTTCTAAAAAGGGCATCATAGAGCTTCCCATTACTTTTGAAAAACGCTAGAAATGAATATATAATACATTTACTAATTCACCACATTTGTCAAATACGAAGCAACAAGATTGGATTTTCAATATTTCAAATTTCTATTCTTGGCCACATTTTTCAGTACACCAGTGGTTGCTGAAGAAGCTGGATTGATGGCCTTTCGTATCTTAGTAACATTCCAAGCAGTGTTAACAGCATGCCCTGCAGTAGCAAGCACATGCTCAGTAGCCTCCCCTGCATTTTCCCCAAACCTGTTCACCAATAATTACAAACCAAGTTATACACAGCATAAAAATGTTCATAAACAATCATAAAGCATCAACCCGCTAAATTCCATTCAACATTTGTTTGTTTCCCACTCTTAACTTTGTTTTGGTAGTATAATAATTCTGCTAAACATAACTCTATATTTAGGTGAAAGCAAAGGTAGATTTTTTACATGGGTTGTATATGTGGAACACCGATCTAACTTATGATTTGGTTATATTAATGTTAATGTTGACAAAATACAATCTCATCATATCTTGTACTAACCGAACTCCTTGTTTAGTCATATGAGCTTTGCTATTATGTCAATTACCACTTCAGCACGAGAAGTTATGCGATTAAGTGAATGGTCGCGATTTGCTATATTACTATTACTAAGAGGGTAGGGTTCATCTCACGCATTAGTTGCCAATATGGTACAATTATTAATTTGTGTTACATTGTTTAAGCAATTTCATGGCTTTACCTGTTAGTGACCATTCTGGTTGCAGCTTGGGAGGTGGCAGAAAACGTTTGTTTCTCAGCAGCTTCAGCTGCATCAAGAACCTTGTCTGTGACATTAAAAGAATGAGATTAGAACAAAGAATGTTGACAGTTTGAAATGTCCTAATCTAAGGACAAACGCTAATGTTAGAAATCTTCAACTTGGTTTCATAAGGAGATTGACTTACTGACTGCATCAAGGGAAGCCAACAGCACCTCTCCAGGAAGCATCCTTAGGAATGCCTGCCCTGGTTTGGATTTGATCACAGGAGCCATCACTGATCCACTAACTATTCCAACACCATTAAGCAATGATTTGCTTAACTTTTCTGTCATTGTGGATAGATTCCTCACTCTACATTGCAAACAGGAAGACTAATTTACAGTAATTCTTGTATTCACATGCTCATCAAGTTCTGTGGTGTGTGTGTGTATATATATATATATATATATATATCTATCAAGTATCAACTTTTGGATACCGTTTCAGATTTTTGTTAATTCTGTTCTTGTTTGCGGCACCAGAACCATTGTAGCTCCCACCATCTCTGCCCATTACACCATTTTTCTCATCAGCACCACTTTTTAGAATTGTTTCTCCTCCTTTCTGGATCTGCTTTTTCCCAACTAGTTTTAGATCAAAGTATAACAATATACTTACTATAACATGTACTCTAACTGAGCTTATTCATGACCGATCTTAGACACAGGCATATAGCTGAGGAAGTATTAAACTTGGATTTCACCCCGTCCATTACATTAAAAGATAATAATAATAATAATAAGAATAATAATAATAATAGTTTTCTTTCTACCTTTCCTTGTCCTCAACATTGTTGGTTTTTCATTACATACATTTCTCTTGATGTTCCTACCTTCATGAAACTGAAGCCATTTGATGGTAAGAAGTAAAAAGAAGGGGGGAAAAAAAAGGAAAGCGGTACGTTACTCCACTAATTTTAACAGAAATTAAATTTAGGAGGACATGTACATTTTGTTTCTGAACAGATATATGCCTAAATTATTTGTTCCTAAATCCTAAAAATATGTCATTCAACCTCTAAAAATTGTTGACTCACTGCTTATTAATTTATTATTACTTAAAATAAGACAAAAACAAGATATATATATATATATATATATATGCTCATAAATTAAATAATATATTTTTAAGATTTTAAGAACTGAGACATGTAACAGACCAAAAAATAGGTTTGTTCTAAAATTAAACTACTAAACCTTGTTGGTGTAGGCATTGCTACACATGAAGATACCCTTGACAATCTGACCAGTCCCTCCTGCAATTGCCTTGGCCAGAAAATGATTGTAATCGTCAACCCTAGGAGCGAACTCCTTCCAATCAAGATTGTTCTTTCTACTGCTCAATTTCAAACCAGAAAAGCAAGAGTGCTCCTTCAAGAACGAATCCAGCCAACTCAAACTCCCAAGGCTCTGTTCTGAGAATGTCACGCCATAGCTAAGAGGCTCACCATCTTTCACGGCCAACGAGAAGAGGTAATCGAGAGCAGTTAGCTTCACAACTGGCTCGTCTTTTGTCAAAGGCCATTGAAGATCGTCACCTACTCTGACGATTGTAGCTAGAGACACATTGTCGTCAACGATTTTGACGATCATGAAGTGGCCTTGAGCCAGTTCGAGAGCTTCTCCATCGTCCATAAGATAAACCCTGCATCCTGGAATTTGTATCTGAATTTCTGGTCTGAGATTTCTGGGTGGTTCTGAGTATTCTTTAACTGAGGTTTCCATGGGAGGCAGAGTTTTGGAGCCACGGAAGCAGCAACCCATTTCTCTGTGTTTGGTTCTGTTGCTATCCTCTGTTGGGACCGCAGAATTGGAATATTAATGGAGATAAAGGCAAGAAGGACGGAAAGGTGACAGGTTTTCTTTTGTTCGCTTTATTCTGTTCCTGATAAACAAGTGTTATATGTAAGGTGATGTGACTTCCGGTTTCGGTGGAATATCAAAGAAAATATCCAAAGCTTTTGTTGAACAATGTGTAACAAAGTAAAAGCATCACAATTGCCAATATATTAGTGTGAAACCAAGACTTTTCATTTAATAACCTGCAATATTTTTTCTGCTTCATTGTCTGTCCTGACCCATTTTATTTTAGAATGATTTGAAATTCTTGACACACTGGAATTTGTACTGGTCTCTTCATTATGTGTTGCAAGGTTCTGATGGATGTTCTTACCAATCGTTAGCCTCTCTGTCAAGTTGAAGATTTTGCAGTATCAAGTTCCGATTCTTTCCTTTCTTTCCACAGTCTCTCAACGTTGCGTAAGGCTCATAATTGTCTTTTTCTAAAAAAATGCTTTACTTCCAATGTGGGAGAAGGCAAACCTTTATTTTGCACTTGGCAGCAGCATATTGTAAGTGTTATTATTTATTTATTTATGTAAGTATGGCATTCGATTCCATAAAGGCTTTTCTTTTGGTACTTCACAAGATTAAGTTTTTTAACCAGCCTTTTATTCAACACTTTTAACTTTTTCATTTAATGTTTTTAATATATTAATATTTGAACGAATAGAGAAGTATAACTATTTGAACTTGGTTTCCCATTGTGTAACTAATTCCCCTCCATGATATGGCAAAAATAAATAAATAAATAAATAAATCAAATAATCATAATAATTGCCGTCCAGGTAATCTGGGATGGTTTTTTGGGTTATTGTAACTGTTTCTTTCTTTGGTTTAAAGAGGAAAGTTTTTTGGCTCGTCAATTGGTTTGGCTATGTAACTCTGATGTAACACATGAATGTCCAATTTGTGATTTTGACTCCAAGTTCTCCATGTTATTAATGTTTTTAAGTGTCATGTAATAATTTTTGTACGAACTGAATATTCATTAACTTTATCATAACTTATTATTTTAATTTATTTACTACATTATTTTTTTACTTCTATCTTAAAAACTTTAACGTCATTAAATACTTCATTTTTATTATTCAATATATAGAGATATATGTATCGTAAGTAATTGTTAATAAATATAATAAAATATTTCTAACCATTAGAATTTAAATTTGAATTACAAATGTTTGTATGTATGATTTCTAATATACTAAAACTCCTCTTAACACTTTTCTTGATCTTATTAGTTTGCTTTCCTTGATATAGTCTATAAAAGTATTAAAATCAGTAAACTCAAGAGTATTAAGTAATACATCTTTTATTAATCTTTTCACCCTCTCTATTGAGATATGACCAAGCTTACGGTGCTATAATATAGAAGAATCTTCATTAGTAACATTTCTCTTAATATTTATTCCACTAGAAACATGCATTGAGTTATAAAGGTCACTATTTCGTAATTAAATTTGGAATAGATCATCGCAAAGTGTACCGTTGCCAACAATATTAGATTTATAAAATAATTTAAATTCATTACTTGAAAATTCAAAGTAATATTCCAATGGTACAGTTTGGAAACAGAAATCAAGTTTTTCGAGAAATTTAGTACATAAAATATCTTTTCCAAATTCAAAACAAAACCAAAATTAATAACTAATTTGCGTGTTCTTGTGACTTCAACAGTTGAGCTTATCTTATTTCCTGAATAAATGTATTATTCACTACCCATAAGCTTTCTTTGATTTAGAAAGCCCTATAAGATATTAGAGATATGAATTATTGAATTAGAATTGATCTACCATGTATTGCTACTAGCGTCTATCATATTAGATTTATAACAAAAATATGAGATTAAATTACCTTTTCTTTGAAGCCAAGCCTTGAATTTAACACAGTTTGTCTTCGTGTGTCCCTTCTTTTTGTAAAAGAAACATGTGGACTATTTCTTAATATCCTTAAGGATGAGAACCTTGCCCTTCCCTTTTGTCTTGGCCTTTCTTTTCTTCTTTCCTTATGTTACTGTATGTGCATTTTCACCTATCTCTGCTACAAGTTTTCTTTCTTCTTGTAGGCACATGGTTAAAAGTTCATAGATCGACTATTTCTCCTTATGTGTATTGTAAGAGATTTTGAAAGGCTTATATTGTAGTAAAGAATTTAGGACGTAGTACACAGAAAAAGATTCTGACATCTTAGCCTCAATTGTTTTCAATTGAGCCGTTATATCCATCATCTTTATGATGTACTCTCACACACCTTTTTTGTCGATAAGTTTCGTGGATGATAATTTTGTCATTAAAGTACTTGCCAAAACTTTGTCTGAGAATTCAAACTGTTCATCAATAGTCTTAAGCAAATTTCGAATATTTTGATACTTTCTAATAGACCCACGAATATTACCTGATACTTTTGTTTTGATGTACATCATACTGAAGTGATTGGATTGCTCCCAGAGTTCATAAAGGTTTACAACTAATACACTACTAATATTCGTGGGTTTAGGAGGTTCATCCTTTTTGATTCTATCATTAATGTCTATCCACTTTAATTGGAGAAGTATTTTCTCCTTCCAAATATTATACTTATCTGTAGTTAATTCAGGAACTTGAAAATCAAAGATATTCAAAGGGTGAAAAGCGCACAAATTTACCTACTATATTAATAATTTGAGACAAATAAATATTCTAAATAATATATCATGCCAATACAATGCATATTAATTCAAACTATAAGCCTAGTAACAAATAAAACTACCTATGTGCTAAGTTTTATTTAATTAGACTCATAAACTAATAGTAAAACTGGTAAATTATATTATTTTCTTAATACTTGTGAGCAAATCAAAAAAAGAAAAATTTATTATTCAATCCTAATTAATTATATGAAATATTATAATATTCCTGTAAAATAATGATTATCATATTGAATATCGTTAATTATAATTTGATGTCATTTTTCTTTATGTGATTATAATACTTATTGTATAATTTTAAAATAATTAAATATGTTGTAGCTAAATTTTAATTAAATTAAAATTACACAAATCACATGACATATACATAAAATTACACGTTTAAATATAATTTAACATAATGCATAAACAAGCATTACATAATGAGAATTTGAATAATTAATCAATTAATTAACAAAATGTGACTAATTTAATTAATTAATATTCTCCCTTTAAATTAATCTAAGTATGCCATAAATATTGCCTAAAATTACTTAACACAAATTAGGCATAATTCAAATGACACTATAAATAAATTTAGATTCCTAAATATGTCAAAATTGCCTAAAACAAATAATTTTCTAAGATTTAGGCAAATTTAAAGGCATAAAATTAATTTCACAATAAATTTTGACAAATAAATAACTAGATATTGTCAAAAATTAATTTAAGTTTGTCCATAATAATTTTTTCAAAATTTGGACAAACTAAAATATGCTAAATAATTTTGAACAAAATAAATTATTATCAAATTTTAATTAAATATTGGCCAATGAAATATTTTTGTTCAAAATTTTAAAAAATTTAAACACAAAATAATAATTTTGGATACAAAATATTTTGTCCAACAATGATCCAAAAGTTAGGTCTAATATATTATTTATTCAAAAAATGTCAAAAGGTTCTTAAATTTGGGCTCAAATGGCCGGAAAAAATTTATTATTATACCAGAAAATAATATATATATATATATATATATATATATATATATATATATATATATATATATATATATAAATCATGAAAAGAAAACTTATATGTTACAGGTGACATGAACCCAGATATTGATATATATATCAAGTGTTACATATATGTAACAACAATAAAGCATGGCTAAAGTGGCAATGTCTTGTGCTAATATTGAGTGGGTTTGGGTTTGAATCTCACCTTATCCTACCTTATTTCATATTACTTTGGTCTTTATCAATTGGCCATCTTTAAAAAATCGACGTCCCAGTAACTACATTCGGCGACATTTCACTCAGCCTTTTGCTGGTCAGGACCCTCCACAAATAATTATTTTTGGAATTGCCAACCTTACATGCCCTAATTTCTAAAGGACATTCAATGTATCTGAGTGTGAGTGTCTTTTATATTTACTTATTTATAAGATTAGACATTTGATTTTAAATAGGATTAGGATTTTTACTCTTAGAATATCTATATCTCTCCCCCTCATCTTCCTCTTCCCCCTTTATTTCTTCTACTATCTCCCTCTTTTTTTCTATATTCTTCCCCTTTTCTCCCTTGTTTTCCACCAATTTGGCCTCTGTATTTATAGGCAAAGTTCCAATGGTAATTTTTATCACATTATCGAAGAAAATGCAACGTTGCAAAGGTGGGGCGCGCATGTTCTGATCATTCCATGAGACTCATAATTTTTGGACCATAATTGAACATGGTTTGTTGCCACGATCAACTGTGTAACATGTCTGTTTCCACGTTCTACCATGTAACGTCTTACACTGCATACATCAACAAATGGACTCTATGCATTAACTTTGCTCGTCCATTGCAGAATGGGATTTTGGTTACATAATCGTTGCAAGATGGAGGAAATATCTGGGTTTTTATTCTTGCTTCAATATTGTAAGACTTCAATTAAACTTTTATATGAATGGCATCTGGTATATACCACATATTGAATAACACCACCCAATTTTAATCTCTAGACGAAGTGTACTCTTTCATATTGAAGCAGATGATGAACCTTGCTCCAGTGTGAATGAACTTTATGCTGTTGTGTTTCTTTGCTTAGCAATAAGACACTTGTAAAAAAATTATTAGATATATTGGAGCATTTATGTGATTGTACTGCAGTGTGGAAGCATAATAGATTGACACCTGTACAGAAACATTATCATGATTGGGGAACACCCCCCCTCTTTGCTGCTACAACCCCACAATTTGCAGGTAATAGTTCAAGCACTGGGAGAAGAAGAAGCAACTTGGGCACTAAAATTGATCCTCCCTTACATAAATGAGTTACTTTCTAAACTCAGAGCCCTGATTTCTGGACATCTTGGTACCAAAATGAAGGTAATGTTCTCTACTCACTGATTATATGATTTCCTTTTCTTGTCATTTACTGTAAAAGCATGGATATGGACATTAACATTGCAAAATCCTATAATTTAAAGTGTTACAATGTGTTTTATAAGAACATCTTAAACATATTGATTATGGACAATGACTTTTTTTAAAAAGTCTGTAAGTTTCGTGTTACTTATTAAATCTTGGTAGTTTAGTAAAAGAATGACTCCAAAATTTTGACAACCTATAGTATGCAGTCGGCAGTTTTGCTCTTTGTTTTGGCCCAGATAGGATCTGTAACACTCCTTTAGTTTGGGATACAACTTGCAATTTATATCAGGTTTATGATTTTCAAGCACTAATTGCTTTTGACATGAAAGCCTTTAATCTGGTATATATTCATCAAGGACTTTCTCTCTACTAACCTATTGCAATTTTCTTAATTTCGCATATCCAAATATTTGTTCTATGTTTTACATATCTGTTGGTGATTCTCCTTCATCTTTTCTTTCAATATCCTATATATCCTAAATGTTATGGAGTTTGGGTGGTTGATTATTATATATATATATATATATATAATTCCGGGCCTGGGTGATTTTAGCATTGAATTGATCTGTACTTCAAGTCTTGCACTGAGTAGTGTATAAAGTGTTGAGAAATATATTTGACAACATATATATATATATATGAACCTTCACCAAAGGGATTGGAGAGATGTCGAGCTTCCAATTGGATGTTATGGGGCACTATTTCTCTCAGTGGCCTGCTCTGTCTCTATAGTCATCTGCAGCAAAGCATTGATGGGCAATCCTGGCTTCCCTTTTGGGAAAAGAAATTCAAATAGAAGTTTTAAAAAAATAATAACCGCTGCTAAAAAAATTAAGTGACTTCACCAAATTCATGAAACCATGGTTAGACTGAGTGTTGACCGCAGAAGCAGTAAAACTGCAGTTTAACCGTTCTTGAGGGATGGACTTAACCATGGGAAGCCCTTTTTTTTATTAAAAAGGAAAATAAGGGCAGAATTGATGTTAAGGGCGACCCAATGCACGAGCTCTCACTAGGTGGGGTTTGGGGAGAGTAAACGTACGCGGCCTTATTCCTGTTTTTTACAAAAAAACTGTTTCTCATTCGAACCCGTGAACTCAGCGGCAACTTTACCGTTGCGCCAAGGCTCGCGCTCAAGGGCAGAATTGATGTTAAAATAATCAATCTCATTTGTGCTCAGCAACATCTGTGAGGTTTATAATTGCAGCTCTTCTAACGTTTTCTGGGATTTTTTGTAGGTATGATTATTCTGGGTCATCTGGCAAGGTTTGTAAGAATGTGAAATGCTTGTTAGTGCTGTAAATATGCTATGTAATGCATTAGCGTGAGTAGTGGTACAGTTAACAACATCAACTAAACACCAAAAAGAGATTGAAGCTGCAGAGGGCTACATGAAGAGGGAGAGAGGGTATCGCGATGGAAAAAAGGATGAAGAAGTAGCAGTGTTTTAGCGATTTTACAAAGTTAATATTTTTAAATTTAAATAATAAGGAGCTTATTGCAATGGAACTAATAGATTAAAAATATTTAGTATCTTTTTTAGATTAAGGAAACGTTCCAATTGGATCTAAATATTATATAATATAAGTCAATATATTATTTGATACTGTTAATATATAATCATATGTTCGAGTCAATATATTATTAAATTTAGCATTAAATTTTGGATAGATTATGATATAAAGGGTAAAATTGAATTATTTTTATTTTTTAACATATTTATATAATTTTATGTAAATAAATAATAGGGGAAGAATCCTATTATTTTTTTCTCTTATTTTTTATTTTAGATCATATAAAATTTGATTGAGATTAAAAAAAAACAGATTAATTTATATTCTATGAATATAAAATAATGCTTTAACATATTGAGTGTGATTTGAATGTAGAAAATCATAAATTGCGGAATTATGGAGAAATAAATTAATTTATAAGTAAAACTTTCAAAAATAATTTGCAAATATATATGCATGGAATTATTTGATCTACTGATGTTTAAGAGGGCCATAGCCAATGAAAAAACAAAATTGTTAGAAAAGTATAACGGCAATCCATTATCTTAGATATGCCTGTCCATAGTTTTACCTCTCAATCGTTAATGCTAAAATGCAAAATATATATATATATATCAACAATAACAATTTTTTTTTTCACTAGATAGATCGGCTACTAATTAACGTGTTACTTCTAAACAATGATTTAGTATTATTTTTAACATATTGATAATTCATAACATAAAAATTTGACAAAATTTTGCTATGGCAGTGGATTGTTTAAAATGTAAGACTTCTATAGAACCAAAAAAAAAAAAATCTCAAAATAATTTAAGATTTGATTATTTTATAAAAAGTTAAGTATGCAAATAGAAATAAAAAACATATAATTTTATACATAAAAAACAATTTCAATATTTTTGTTTTTAATGATTGAATTATAATTAATAAATAATATTAAATAATAATTACAAAAACAAAATAAGCATTACACAAGATTTTCCTTCTCTCTTTCTTTTTCTTTTGTATTACCAAACGCGCCTTAGAGCCCGAACAATTATCACTGCACGGTCAGTATATTTTTAATTCAATCCAACAGATACTATTAAAAGGATCAAGAATCAAGTTTTTTTCTTTTTCTTTTTGGGAAGGAAAGAGGCTAAAACAAAAGCCTAAACATGAACATTTGCAGGGAAAACAACACCAAAGATATCTTCCAAGAGTTTTAAAATAATCAAATCATCAACCTTCAATTTTATGTCGAAAATAGACCACTTATTGTACAGCATGACGTGCTGATGAGTTTTTTTAAAAAAAATAAAATAAAATAATTATTCTCTTTTTTGGAAGAGACAACATTTTCTACTGAGTAATGGTAATGGGAACAGCAAGAGATCGTCACAGTCCGGAACATCGTCCCACACAACTGCAGCCTTCCTTCAACTTTTGCTAAAGCTTTATAATATATATTTGTATGAACAAACTCGAAGTTGTCTTCACAATATAAGTGACGAAATGAGCATTGGTGATAGAAACATGGAGATGTATGTCAAATAAGATTATAGAAAGCATAAGGCAATCCAGAAGGAAAGGAGAAATATATGGTGTAATTGAACCATTTGGTGGGAAACTATTAATATGATCATCCTTCCAAATTAAATCACCATTAGGATACGTTTTTTTTTTTTTTGGGTTATCTGGGAAGACTATTTTTTAGTTAGTTTGTATATTAATTGAAACTAAAATTTTTCTGAGTGAAAGCGCATCCTTAAACTAGAAAGTACATTTATTGGTTACTAAGCCAAACCCTTAAGATTAAAGTTTAAAAGATTTTAGGTAATGAAATCAAACGTTATAAAGGACAAAACTGTTTTCAATTACTAAAAACTTGAAATTGCATGTTTGAGTAATAGAAATATGCAAAAAAGAAAAAAAAGAAGGTACTAAAAACATTAAAAAAAAATGAAGGTGGCAGCCAGATTTATATATAAAATCAAGCAACCACGTAACAATTATCAACAACTGAGTCATCACACATTTACACATAAATGAGAATAAAAAATCTGTTTATGTGAGGAGATGCTATCAACAGTCCCTTTTATGTTATAGTTTATCAGTTTCATGTTAAAAGCCTGATACATCAATGAGTTATTTTTTTCTTAACTTCTTTACTCACAGAATCTTTAAATTGATCCAACAGGGGTCCTCAATATTCGAAGAGTTCCGAAGAAGTTCATGACCTCAGGAGTAATGGCTGATCTCAAACATATCGGGTTGGCTAGTATAAAAACAGATAATTTTCTTTTTCTGAAGAATGCTTCACTTCCAATGTAGGAGAAGGCAAACCTTTGTTTTGCACTGTGCATCATATTGTAAGTGTTATTCTCTTTTAACTTGGAAATTACCCATGGTTGGGAATAAAAGAGAAAAAGCCAAAAAAAAAAGAAAAAGAAATCTTGCAGGCACCAAAACAAAGGTGGTAGAAATTGTATGGGAAAAGGTTGAACATTATTTATGAATAATATTTATCGAGTCATGAACAATACTTATAAATAGTAATTATCCTTTCCATGAAGGCCTCGTTTGGTTCCTCACTCCACAAGATTAAATAAGTTTTAATTTTTAACTAGACTTTTATTTAACAATTTTAACTTTTCCATTGAATGATTTTTAGTATAATAATAGCCATTTCGTGTATTACACTTCCAATTTGTGCGTTTGACTATAAGATCTTCTCCATGTTATTAATTTTTTAATAATTATTTAATGATTTTTGGGTCACATGGAACACAAATAAAATAAGATTGAATAAAACTCTATTTTAGTCATCTACAAATGAAATATTTTTTAATTTAATTTCTTATAAAATTAGTTTCTCAATTTAGTTTATCATAAATAAAATAATTTTTAATTTGATCATTTATAAAATTATTTTCTTAATTTATTTATTTACAAATAAAATAATTATCAGATGAATTCTAAAATCAATCAACTATTTGTAGAAATTTAATGGCTGTATTATAATCATTTTCAAAAAAATAAATTAGCTGAATGCATGACGATTCATCGAAACTGAACATTTGGAATTTTTATCTCTTTTTGCTAGGTCTATCCCTAATTGACAGATATAATAAAATATAACATATTATTTGATAGTTTATAATGCCCTTCTTTCTGTGAGAGATGGAATTTGAGTTTTAGACTTTTAGGCAATCTTGTTAAGCACAGCCGATAGATATATATATTGAAATTAAACAAATAAATATGATGAAAATATTAAATGAATTAGAACAAGATGAAATAGAAAGAAGAATGGGTCAAGAAGAAATTAATTTAGAATCTATAAAAGAAGAATTAAGTTATCTAAATCTTCAAGATAATTATGAAGTAAATATGCAAACTATAAAAATTGAGGAAGCAAGACCTCAAACTTTTAACCCACCTAATATATCTGACCCCTCATACCAAAACCGAAACGAACAAACTAGTATAAACAGGGAAATCGAAATACAACAACAAGAATTAAAACACAAAGAACCAATGAAAGAAGATAGCCAATCCTTTATGTTTGAAACAATTTATACACCGTCAGGAAATAATAGTTTTATACCATCTCCATTAGAACAATATGAAACTAGACCAATCCCAAACTCAGGAATCTGGCTAAATTTAGATTGTAATCTAGACCGCGAAAAAAGATTAGAAGAATGGCATAAATCACAATTAATAGCCTTAGCACACAGGAATACAGACACAAATCCAACCCCTATAATCATTGAATCAAGCTTTATAGGAATAGTCCACGAATGGTGGAAAAGTTTAACACATGAATTTAGACAACAAGTAAGACAAGTTGAAACTTATAATACTAGAAGAGAATTTTATGCCACTATATTAAGACAATATGAGCAAGTTTTAAGAAATGAATTTTTAGGAAGAAGTACAGCAATTAATGAACAAACAAAAATAGATAGAGCTATCACAAAATTACATTAAATAGAAATATGTTCTTTAGAACCTCAAATCCTAAATCAGTATATTTGTGAATATCAAAAATATTATTATGAAGCAAGATTCCAAAATTATGAACAAAAAAGATTTTATTTGGATTTATTTTATCACAAATTACCAAAATTATTATCAGAAACACTTATAACCGAATATAGACGAGCCTTTAATGATAAAATAGACTTATTACCATATGTCGATACTATGGGAAGAAGAGAAGACTATCTTAGAGAATATTTATCCAATAAATGCAAAGAAGCTTGGAGAAATAGTAAATTTTAGTTCAAGTCATACTATTCTGTGTTACTGCTTACTGCTCTTATCTGCTTTCTATACTTTTCTGTTTACTAATTTACGTTCGGTACTATTTTCCTTTCTGCTTTTAATCTTATTAGTTTCTGTGTTCTGCTCTTGTTTTATTCTTCATTTAAATTCATTTAAATCCGTCACAATGAATTATTTATATTATGATATTCAAGAATTATTACCTTTTATTCCTCGAATAGAATCACCTAAAAAAGAATTCAAACCTGAAAATATAATATATATCCTTAATAAAGTAGAAGAAGAAGAGATGAAAAAATATTATGATTATAAATTCAAATTCAACTACTCTAGTAATTATGACTCAGAATCTGAAAAAGAAACTTCTAATATTATCAAGGAGTAATTATTGATAATGTGCCAAACAGTATATTAGGAGCTTTAAATGGAAATTTAATTTATCAAAAATTAAAATTAACTGTTAATACAAATTTTGCCATCTCTAGAGTTGAAACTAATATGAATCGAACGTTAGTTATATATCATAAATTAAGAGGAATTAAAATGCCTCCAGGAAGTCGAATTATAAGTATAACCGGAATGGTAGGACTAGTATTTTCCAACGAACATAAAATTTATAAACGAAACATAAGAAATATCACTATAGATAAGCATTTTATGCCTGTCTTAGAAGAATTACCCCTAGACCCAAATAAAATTACCATACCTCGACAATTACAATTAGAATTAGATCACAAGAGAATTAGGAGAAGAAGACATTCCTAGAATTTCCTTTAATAATCAATTAGGAAACCGCAATATTAGAATTAATACAACCCCAGACACCAACATCAATATAAATCCTCGAAGAAGCATACAAGAACCACCAATATATCTAGAAAGATCTTTACTTCGTGTCAATACTGGAATGAGGATTAGAGATCCTTTGAACAGTAACTTAGAAATGGGAATAGTACGCCTCTGGTAGAAAACGAAGAAAGGCTGTGCTGGACTAAGCTGAAGGGGGAAGGTCTTGGTCTTAATAATGGTATCAGAGCATGGATGGGTAGATAAGAATTTGAATATGAAACTTAATCTTCGAAAATTTTAGTTCAAGTCATACTATTCTGTGTTATTGCTTACTGCTTACTGCTCTTATCTGCTTTCTATACTTTTCTGTTTACTAATTTACGTTCGGTACTATTTTCCTTTCTGCTTTTAATCTTATTAGTTTCTGTGTTCTGCTCTTGCTTTATTCTTCATTTAAATTCATTTAAATCCGTCACAATGAATTATTTATATTATGATATTCAAGAATTATTACCTTTTATTCCTCGAATAGAATCACCTAAAAAAGAATTCAAACCTGAAAATATAATATATATCCTTAATAAAGTAGAAGAAGAAGAGATGAAAAAATATTATGATTATAAATTCAAATTCAACTACTCTAGTAATTATGACTCAGAATCCGAAAAAGAAACTTCTAATATTATTGAAAAAGATGAAATAAATATGATGTATGAAGAAGGAGAAAGTAGTAGTACTAATAATAATTATCATAATAATTATCATCCACCAACAAACTTTGAAAATTTCGAAGAATTTGAAGAAATAAGAAATTCAGCAGAAGGAATAGTTGAAAAAAGAATGAAATTTAACCTAAAACAATATAATCAAGTTCGTGATAAAGAATTAGATTTAACACCTCAAAATATAACTCAAAATAGTATTATAAAACAACTTAGTAAATTCATCAAATCTAAGAAAAAGGACAAATCTGCTTGTGTAGTTATAGAAAAGAAATTTCCAATAGAATCAATATTAACTGAAGGAGTCCTTAGAATTCCAATCATCAGTAAAACACTCATTGAAAGTGAAATTCGAAAATTAGATATAAAAGATGAAATAACAGAAATTTATATCCCAGGAATTCAATTATTAATCAAAGCATATTTCAAAGCTGGAATAGATACACCTATTGAACTCTTAATTACCGACAATCGAATTATTGATAATGTGCCAAATAGTATATTAGGAGCTTTAAAGGGAAATTTAATTTATCAAAAATTAAAATTAACTGTTAATACAAATTTTGCCATCTCTAGAGTTGAAACTAATATGAATCGAACGTTAGTTATATATCATAAATTAAGAGGAATTAAAATGCCTCCAGGAAGTCGAATTATAAGTATAACCGGAATGGTAGGACTAGTATTTTCCAACGAACATAAAATTTATAAACGAAACATAGGAAATATCACTATAGATAAGCATTTTATGCCTGTCTTAGAAGAATTACCCCTAGACCCAAATAAAATTACCATACCTCGACAATTACAATTAGAATTAGATCAAACAAGAGAATTAGGAGAAGAAGACATTCCTAGAATTTCCTTTAATAATCAATTAGGAAACCGCAATATTAGAATTAATACAGCCCCAGACACCAACATCAATATAAATCCTCGAAGAAGCATACAAGAACCACCAATATATCTAGAAAGATCTTTACTTCGATCTAGAAGTCATAATAATTTTGAAGCTAATAGATTAGCCGAAATCCCTATAAGATCCAACTTAGTCGAACTTCAACACGACACACCTGAAATAGATTTAACACAAAATTTAAAAAATTTAATTCTTGTTGAAATCTCTAAAGAAGGAAAGTGGATAGAAATAATTGCCTTAATTAACCAAGAAATTAATCAAAGTACTATACATGTTGAATATACAGATAATAACTTAGTAATTTTAGAAAATGAAACAAGTGTTCAAACCATGTTAAGATTTAATCAAAGAGATACAATTAAACTAAAATTATATGTTGAAAATGAAATTAAAAATCAAACTCATAAGATTATCTTAAGAAAAGATTTTCTCGAACATGTAAAACCATATAGAATTCAAAAGGATAGAATTATAATTAATATTGATAACCAAGTAATTATACTTAAGAAAATCAACTTAATCCCATGAAATTTTATTATGTTTTAGTCAGATTTAATTATATCAAATATCAATCACGAAAGTATCATGCTATGATTGATACAGGAGCCAATATTACCACTGCAAAATATAATATCTTACCCTCCGAATTATGGAAAAAAGACAAACCAATTAGAATGAGTAGTGCTGGAAAGGAAATTCATTTTATAAAATTATCTGCAAAAGAAAGACCAATACAAATAGGGGAATATGAATTAAAAATCCCAATTCTATACCAATATAATGAAACAACTCCAGATATAATCTTAGGAATGGACTTTCTAGGACAATATATGCCTTTAATCTTTACTGAGAAAACATTAATATTAACAACACCTTGTAAACATCAAGCTTGGGCAATAAGAATTCAAAATCCATTTAATCGAACTGATACAATATTTAGAAGAAAGAAAAACGATAATGAAATCCAATTTATTCCTAATAATAAGCCAATAGAAATTGAAGCAAAAAGATCTTTAAACCAAATAATAGAACAAAAAACAATTGAACAAAGATTACTTGAAAATTACAATGAAAACCCTTTAATCCATTGGGAAAAATCAACACCTTATGCTAAAATAGAATTACTCGACTATAGTAAAGAAATATGTAGTAAACCATATCCATGGACACCCCAGGATAAAAAAGAATTTATTATGCACATAAATGAAATGAAACAATATAATTTAATAAGAGAAAGTAAATCAAATTATTGTTCACCAGCAATGATTGTTATGAGTCATGCTGAAATAAAAAGAAATAAATCCCGAATGGTCATAAATTATAAAAAATTAAATGACTTAGCCATTAGAAATAGATATCCAATTCCAAAAATAGAATTATTATTTAATCTAATAAAAGGAAAACAAATCTTTAGTAAATTTGATTGTAAATCAGGATTTTTTCAAATCAAATTAGAAGAACCAAGTAAAAAATATACTGCCTTCTTAACCTCTGAAGGATTATACGAATGGAATGTATTACCTATGGGATTCCATAACAGTCCAAGTATCTTTCAAGAATATGTACAAAAACTTTTATCCCCAATTAATAATTTTGCAATAATTTATATTGATGATATTTTAATATTCTCAGAAACTAAAGAACAACATGAACAACATTTAGACCAATTTATGACATTAGTTGAAGAAAAAGGAATTAATATTTCACCAAAAAAAGCCGAACTTAGAAAAGAAAGAATAGCTTTCTTAGGACATTATATTTCCTCAAATGGAATAGAATTACAAGAACATATTAGTGAAAAAGTAAAAGATTTTAAGAAAATTACATCAAAGAAAGAATTACGATCATTCTTAGGACTAGTAAACCAAGCTAAAAATTTTATTCCTAATTTATCTAAATATACTGCACAAGTCTCTAAAATGGCTGGAGAAAAATCTATATGGCAATGGAATGAACAAACCGAGCAAGTTATCCAAAAAATTAAAAAACTATGTAGTAATTTACCAAAATTAATAATCCCTACTCACGAAAATATAAAATGGATTATTTATACAGATGCCTCTGAAAATTATTGGGGCGCTGCCCTTTATCATCAACATCAAGACGAAAAAGAAATAATTACTAGATATGCCAGTGGAAAATTTAATGAAAGCCAAACTAAATATCATTCTACTTGGAAAGAATTTTTAGCAATTGTCAAAGCTGTAGAAAAATTCGAACTATTAATTGTTAATACCCAATTTATTATTCGAACTGATAATATGCAAGTAAAATTTTGGTTATCTCGTGGACTTCGAACCACTAAATTAGCAAATAAAATGTTATATAAATGGCAAGCTGATTTATCTTATTATGATTATCTTGTTGAATATGTTAAAGGCCAAAATAACTTGATTGCTGATTTTCTTAGCAGAGATGGAGCAATACTCTCAGACAAGTAAAGCCACCACAAATCACCAAGAAGAGGAGCATCCTAGCCCTCATATTCAATTAATTGCTCGAATAAATACCCTCGAATTAAATCTGAGTATATTATCATCTCAGGTTACGAATAATATCAATAATATCAATAACTCCCTCAATTATCTTAATCAGACAGTGGGAAGTTATAGTTCCCATGTTAATGACCTTGAAACACGAATCATCCAAGTAGAAAGACAAATAATGAGTATATCTCCAACACCATCACCACCACTTACACCTCAAAGCCAGTCCACTCATATTCCTCAAACTCCGTCTTTTGCAGCCATCCTAAAACAAGAAGTTAAACAGGCCCAAGAACACCAAGCCAAAAAACGAGCCCAACAACCAAATCCAAATAGTCCAAATACCCAAATAGCATCATCCTCAACCTCAAGTCCTCAAAACACTATCCAAAGCCGTCTCCAAAACCAGTTTGAATATTTTCAGCTAATAATTGACAAACTTAACCATCTGCAAATATCTGCCCGAACCATTAAATATATTTCCCATTATTCCATCAATAAAGTCGTGATCTATGCTGGCACAAACCCTCAATTAGTTCATACTCTATTTAGCTATGGATTAATTCATTGTATTTATCCATCAAAAGAACTTTCTGAATTAAGCCAACTACCAACAGCCATCCAAGCAGCAGCCAAACACTATAAAAACATTATAACTCAATACACCATGTATATGCGCTGTTATTCAACAGTTGCAGAAATAACACCCGACAAATTTTATCCTCCCATTAATCTTATCAAATTCGGAACAACCCGCAAACCTTTTGAATTCGAACAATCCGAAAAATCGTCTATTGATATTTCTGAATTTAGACTCCTTATCTCCAAAATAAGAGCCCAAGAATATGAAATTATCTTTTCAGAAATGAACCGAACCCTCACTAGTGATGAGGTCCAATGGACTTACTTCACTGACCCAACCTCATGTATCTATTCAGTAGGAAGACAAATCAAGAGTCCACATTTATTTTCTCAATTTTATGATAAAATCAAAACTAATAAATTAGACAATCCTGAAGACACGAAAAAGAGAATTTGCTAACAATTATCTGATTATCCGATCCATATCTGTATCTACTGTAAAGATCAAGAAAGACCATCAGAAGAAAATAATCCACCGACCTCCATCAACATCCTCGAAGGCTGAAGAATTGATTTGACATGGAAATGACAACAAGATGACACCGAAATATGGAAATGACAACAAGATGACACCGAAATAACAAAAAGCACTGAAGTGACAAAAAGAAAAAGCAAAAGTAAAGATTCCCCGAAAAAGTCAAAAAGAAGACAAAAGGACGATGACACAACAAAAAGACGAAAAGGACAAAGGACGATGACATAACAAAAAGACAAAAGGACAAAAAGAAGAAGAGACCAGATGTGACACAAAGCAGCGAATGAAGAAACTCGAAGAAAATTTAATTATTGTACTATCGGCAGAGGAATGCCTCTCGCCTATATAAAGCCCTGTAAGTTTCAATTAAGAACACGGAGAAAAAACAGAGACACACACCTCGAACACACTCTGAATTCCTCTCTGAGAATTCCGAGCACCCACTCTCTCTTGTACTCACCCGATCTCATCAATAAAGAAGTATTTTGAAGTTTAAGGTATGACCAGCTAAACTCTCTATTCGGAGATTAAGTATAGTATTCAATCTTATCTATCCATAAATGAATTGATCCGTCACTGTGTCAATACTGGAATGAGGATTAGAGATCCTTTGAACAGTAACTTAGAAATGGAAATAGTACGCCTCTGGTAGAAAACGAAGGAAGGCTGTGCTGGACTAAGCTGAAGGGGGAAGGTCTTAGTCTTAATGGGCGTAGTGGCCGGCCGAGTGCTGAGTAGCCATTAGCTCATCGCTTGAGAATGACCATAGAAATGACCTCTGCATGAAAAAGGGCAGAGTTCCTTCCATGACCCGGTTTAGTTTCGGTCACCCCTATTCCTAAGTCTAAATTACTCCTTGAATGGGTAGCTGATCTCGCTCATTCCAGGCTGTTCCGCAAAATGGTATCGAGCTCTGCAAGGACGCCTATTTACCGGCGACACCTGCTCCACCTGATTGGGAGTTCTCGCTTTGTGATCATGAAAAAATAGGGCGAAGCAGAGACTCTTATCCCAACAGGGCCTGACGTCGGCTAATGACCTCTCAGGTTGAATGGTAGTGATGTCATGCGTAAAATTCGATCCCAGGTGCCTTTCTCGGCCCAAGGTTGAAAGCGCTTCCTGTATGGGCAGGGTAGCCGCCGGACTGACGAGAAATGGTATCAGAGCATGGATGGGTAGATAAGAATTTGAATATGAAACTTAATCTTCGAAAATTTTAGTTCAAGTCATACTATTCTGTGTTACTGTTTACTGCTTACTGCTCTTATCTGCTTTCTATTCTATACTTTTCTGTTTACTAATTTATGTTCGGTACTATTTTCTTTTCTGCTTTTAATCTTATTAGTTTCTGTATTCTGCTCTTGCTCTCTTAACATTTAAGTAAGTTAAATTCCCTTTAAATCCCTTTAATCATGTCTTTATTTCCAAAAATGGAACCTCGAATTTATGAAGTAGCTCAAGAAAATCTACCAAAAAGTAGTTTTATACCAGTACCACATAGCACCCTAGTAGCCTCACCTTTCATGTTAGGAGGTGAAGGTGATACAATATGGAATTTAAGTAATTGGACAAACATGTATTTACTTAAACAACTAGGATATGTAGTTAACCCCGATATATCATTTATCCACACTTTAAGAAATCCACCTGAAGAAATCAGAAAAATCTTAGAAAAAGAACCAGAACACAAAAGAATATATAGATTAATTGAATTAGCAAAACCCTTAGAACAAAATCTATGAATCAAAAGAAGCAATCCAAAAAATAGGATCAGAAATTCAAGATCTTAGAATAGAAGTATCTGATATAGGAAATGAAGTACATCTAATAAATCAAAAAATTGATCGAATAAGTCAGGTATTAAGAATAAGAAATACTGTTGAACCAATTATTGACCAACCAGAAATTAATATGATGAGATTATATAAGGAAGATAATATTAGAGAAGTTACTGAGACACAAATAAAAGCCAAAAACATGACTGAACAAATTCAAGAGACTCGAATAATAGTTGAAGAATTAAAACATGGCCAGGAAATTATGAATAATAATTTATGGACTATCTTTGAAGCTATAAATGAATTTGAAAAACCAAAAAACTATATTAAAGAGGAAGTACCTATAATTGATTATATTTCACCAGAAGAATGTAAAAAATTAAATAAAGAAAGATTCGAATTAATGCATCGAATGGATAGATTAGACCAAGACATACTTGAATTCTTACCCTACCTACCAAAGATCGAACAAAAACCAAAGATTGAAATTAAACAAATAAATATGATGAAAATATTAAATGAATTAGAACAAGATGAAATAGAAAGAAGAAAGGATCAAGAAGAAATTAATTTAGAATCTATAAAAGAAGAATTAAGTTATCTAAATCTTCAAGATAATTATGAAGTAAATATGCAAACTATAAAAATCAAGGAAGCAAGACCTCAAACTTTTAACCCACCTAATATATCTGACCCCTCATACCAAAACCGAAACGAACAAACTAGTATAAACAGGGAAATCGAAATACAACAACAAGAATTAAAACACAAAGAACCAATGAAAGAAGATAGCCAATCCTTTATGTTTGAAACAATTTATACACCGTCAGGAAATAATAGTTTTATACCACCTCCATTAGAACAATATGAAACTAGACCAATCCCAAACTCAGGAATCTGGCTAAATTTAGATTGTAATCTAGACCGCGAAAAAAGATTAGAAGAATGGCATAAATCACAATTAATAGCCTTAGCACACAGGAATACAGACACAAATCCAACCCCTATAATCATTGAATCAAGCTTTATAGGAATAGTCCATGAATGGTGGAAAAGTTTAACACATGAATTTAGACAACAAGTAAGACAAGTTGAAACTTATAATACTAGAAGAGAATTTTATGCCACTATATTAAGACAATATGAGCAAGTTTTAAGAAATGAATTTTTAGGAAGAAGTACAGCAATTAATGAACAAACAAAAATAGATAGAGCTATCACAAAATTACATCAAATAGAAATATGTTCTTTAGAACCTCAAATCCTAAATCAGTATATTTGTGAATATCAAAAATATTATTATGAAGCAAGATTCCAAAATTATGAACAAAAAAGATTTTATTTGGATTTATTTTATCACAAATTACCAAAATTATTATCAGAAACACTTATAACCGAATATAGACGAGCCTTTAATGATAAAATAGACTTATTACCATATGTCGATACTATGGGAAGAAGAGAAGACTATCTTAGAGAATATTTATCCAATAAATGCAAAGAAGCTTGGAGAAATAGTAAATATTATAAAACAAATAAATTAATCTTACAATGTAATAAATTTGAAACACCACATAAATGGGGATGTACCCCAGAAAGAAAATATAAAACACAAAAATATCCGAAAAGACCTTATAGGAAATACCAGTCACCTTATAAAAAATATCAATATAATTTCAAAAGATATCCTAAATCGAGATTTCAAGGACAATCAAAGACCTTTAAACCTAGAACATATTATAAAAAAGGACCACGAGAAATTAATTATAGTAAATATCCAACAAATTGCCAATGTTATAATTGTGGAAAAATAGGACATATTGCAACAAACTGTAAAAAACCCAGAAAATAAAAAGTTATGAATTTAATAGAATTAGCTAATGATTATAATTTGGAACCCATTGAATTAAATGAATATGTAAATAAAGAATTTGATTACTCTGATATCGAACTCTATAAATTAGAAAAATTAGAAGTAGAATCTGAGTCTAGTGAATCTAGTGAATCTACTAACGAATATACCCTTATCTCAGAAGAAGACGAAATTAATATGATAAAAGGAGACACCAGTAATACCATTATTAATACTAATAATAATTGGGAAGAAGACACCAGCTTCAATATTGAAGAAGAAGTAAATTTTTCAGAAATATCTCAAATTAGCTATGATTTATCAGAAACATATCCAATAACCCAAGATGAAGAAAATTATTTTAATTTTGAAGAATTTGAAAAATTCCAAAATCTCAATCTTGAATATAATCTTGAATATAACCAACCTTTAGACAATAATATCAAATCCCAAGAAAATGAAAACCAAGAAGAAGAAGCAAAATCTACTAATTCATATCAACCATTAATTAATACTTTCACACCAAAAGCTGTCACCAATGCTACTAACAATTTTGATAATTATAACAATTTTGACATATGGGCCAAAATAGACTTAGACTTTGAATTAGCAGAAATAGAAGAAATAGAAATTCTCAGCCCCAAAGACAAGATCAGTTCAAATAACATTTTAAAACAAGATCACGAAGAATTATTATGCTACCAAGAAGATAAGTCCAACCAAAAAGAAATAATGATATCTCACAATCCACGATCTCTTAAAGAACAGTATCAAACAGCTCAATATGATACCAAAGACTTAATATCCGGAAATAAATTTAGATGTTCTCGAATATCAAATAAAGGAAAAAATAGAAAATGGAGATGTCCTTTAGAATCTTTATTTCCTCAAAGTAGTTATTGTAAATACCATTTCCAACAAAAAAAAGTGAATAAAATAAAAAGAAAGCTTAAGAAGCTTCAAAATATTAAGAAGCTCAAAAAGCTCAAAAAGAAACATAAAAGAAAAAAATTCGAACTCGAGGAACAACTATCACAGATACTCCAGGAAGGTATAAGTACAATTATTCCATGATTATTACTAATATTTGTTTTTAGCAGATATGACGAACACTGCTCAACCAGCACCACACAGACCAGTAATATTACGAGTAAATCCTCCTCAAACTATGAGTTCATCTCATAATCCTCCTCAAACTATGAGTTCTCATATTATTACACGAATAAATAACCTCGAATCACATCAAAGTCTTATGACCGCTCCAGCATTTCACTCAAACATCCAATACTTCACTCAAACATTTAATATAGATCAAGAAAGACCATCAGAAGAAAATAATCCACCGACCTCCATCAACATCCTCAAAGGCTGAAGAATTGATTTGACATGGAAATGACAACAAGATGACACCGAAATATGGAAATGACAACAAGATGACACCGAAATAACAAAAAGCACTGAAGTGACAAAAAGAAAAAGCAAAAGTAAAGATTCCCCGAAAAAGTCAAAAAGAAGACAAAAGGACGATGACACAACAAAAAGACGAAAAGGACAAAGGACGATGACATAACAAAAAGACAAAAGGACAAAAAGAAGAAGAGACTCGATGTGACACAAAGCAGCGAATGAAGAAACTCGAAGAAAATTTAATTATTGTACTATCAGCAGAGGAATGCCTCTCGCCTATATAAAGCCCTGTAAGTTTCAATTAAGAACACGGAGAAAAAACAGAGACACACACCTCGAACACACTCTGAATTCCTCTCTGAGAATTCCGAGCACCCACTCTCTCTTGTACTCACCCGATCTCATCAATAAAGAAGTATTTTGAAGTTTAAGGTATGACCAGCTAAACTCTCTATTCGGAGATTAAGTATAGTATTCAATCTTATCTATCCATAAATGAATTGATCCGTCACTGTGTCAATACTGGAATGAGGATTAGAGATCCTTTGAACAGTAACTTAGAAATGGGAATAGTACGCCTCTGGTAGAAAACGAAGGAAGGCTGTGCTGGACTAAGCTGAAGGGGGAAGGTCTTGGTCTTAATGGGCGTAGTGGCCGGCCGAGTGCTGAGTAGCCATTAGCTCATCGCTTGAGAATGACCATAGAAATGACCTCTGCATGAAAAAGGGCAGAGTTCCTTCCATGACCCGGTTTAGTTTCGGTCACCCCTATTCCTAATTCTAAATTACTCCTTGAATGGGTAGCTGATCTCGCTCATTCCAGGCTGTTCCGCAAAATGGTAAATTTCCATTTAAAGCTCCTAATATACTGTTTGGCACATTATCAATAATTCGATTGTCGGTAATTAAGAGTTCAATAGGTGTATCTATTCCAGCTTTGAAATATGCTTTGATTAATAATTGAATTCCTGGGATATAAATTTCTGTTATTTCATCTTTTATATCTAATTTTCGAATTTCACTTTCAATGAGTGTTTTACTGATGATTGGAATTCTAAGGACTCCTTCAGTTAATATTGATTCTATTGGAAATTTCTTTTCTATAACTACACAAGCAGATTTGTCCTTTTTCTTAGATTTGATGAATTTACTAAGTTGTTTTATAATACTATTTTGAGTTATATTTTGAGGTGTTAAATCTAATTCTTTATCACGAATTTGATTATATTGTTTTAGGTTAAATTTCATTCTTTTTTCAACTATTCCTTCTGCTGAATTTCTTATTTCTTCAAATTCTTCGAGATCAGCTACCCATTCAAGGAGTAATTTAGACTTAGGAATAGGGGTGACCGAAACTAAACCGGGTCATGGAAGGAACTCTGCCCTTTTTCATGCAGAGGTCATTTCTATGGTCATTCTCAAGCGATGAGCTAATGGCTACTCAGCACTCGGCCGGCCACTACGCCCATTAAGACCAAGACCTTCCCCCTTCAGCTTAGTCCAGCACAGCCTTCCTTCGTTTTCTACCAGAGGCGTACTATTCCCATTTCTAAGTTACTGTTCAAAGGATCTCTAATCCTCATTCCAGTATTGACACAGTGACGGATCAATTCATTTATGGATAGATAAGATTGAATACTATACTTAATTTCCGAATAGAGAGTTTAGCTGGTCATACCTTAAACTTCAAAATACTTCTTTATTGATGAGATCGGGTGAGTACAAGAGAGAGTGGGTGCTCGGAATTCTCAGAGAGGAATTCAGAGTGTGTTCGAGGTGTGTGTCTCTGTTTTTTCTCCGTGTTCTTAATTGAAACTTACAGGGCTTTATATAGGCGAGAGGCATTCCTCTGCCGATAGTACAATAATTAAATTTTCTTCGAGTTTCTTCATTCGCTGCTTTGTGTCACATCGGGTCTCTTCTTCTTTTTGTCCTTTTGTCTTTTTGTTATGTCATCGTCCTTTGTCCTTTTCGTCTTTTTGTTGTGTCATCGTCCTTTTGTCTTCTTTTTGACTTTTCCGGGGAATCTTTACTTTTGCTTTTTCTTTTTGTCACTTCAGTGCTTTTTGTTATTTCGGTGTCATCTTGTTGTCATTTCCATGTCAAATCAATTCTTCAGCCTTCGAGGATGTTGATGGAGGTCGGTGGATTATTTTCTTCTGATGGTCTTTCTTGATCTTTACAGTAGATACAGATATGGATCGGATAATCAGATAATTGTTGGCAAATTCTCTTTTTCGTGTCCTCAAGATTGTCTAATTTATTAGTTTTGATTTTATCATAAAATTGAGAAAATAAATGTGGACTCTTGATTTGTCTTCCTACTGAATAGATACATGAGGTTGGGCCAGTGAAGTAAGTCCATTGGACCTCATCACTAGTGAGGGTTCGGTTCATTTCTGAAAAGATAATTTCATATTCTTGGGCTCTTATTTTGGAGATAAGGAGTCTAAATTCAGAAATATCAATAGACGATTTTTCGGATTGTTCGAATTCAAAAGGTTTACGGGTTGTTCCGAATTTGATAAGATTAATGGGAGGATAAAATTTGTCGGGTGTTATTTCTGCAACTGTTGAATAACAGCGCATATACATGGTGTATTGAGTTATAATGTTTTTATAGTGTTTGGCTGCTGCTTGGATGGCTGTTGGTAGTTGGCTTAATTCAGAAAGTTCTTTTGATGGATAAATACAATGAATTAATCCATAGCTAAATAGAGTATGAACTAATTGAGGGTTTGTGCCAGCATAGATCACGACTTTATTGATGGAATAATGGGAAATATATTTAATGGTTCGGGCAGATATTTGCAGATGGTTAAGTTTGTCAATTATTAGCTGAAAATATTCAAACTGGTTTTGGAGACGGCTTTGGATAGTGTTTTGAAGACTTGAGGTTGAGGATGATGCTATTTGGGTATTTGGACTATTTGGATTTGGTTGTTGGGCTCGTTTTTTAGCTTGGTGTTCTTGGGCCTGTTTAACTTCTTGTTCTAGGATGTCTGCAAAAGACGGAGTTTGAGGAATATGAGTGGACTGGCTTTGAGGTGTAAGTGGTGGTGATGGTGTTGGAGATATACTCATTATTTGTCTTTCTACTTGGATGATTCGTGTTTCAAGGTCATTAACATGGGAACTATAACTTCCCACTGTCTGATTAAGATAATTGAGGGAGTTATTGATATTATTGATATTATTCGTAACCTGAGATGATAATATACTCAGATTTAATTCGAGGGTATTTATTCGAGCAATTAATTGAATATGAGGGCTAGGATGCTCCTCTTGTTGGTGATTTGTGGTGGCTTTACTTGTCTGAGAGGATTGCTCCATCTCTGCTAAGAAAATCAGCAATCAAGTTATTTTAACATATTCAACAAGATAATCATAATAAGATAAATCAGCTTGCCATTTATATAACATTTTATTTGCTAATTTAGTGGTTCAAAGTCCACGAGATAACCAAAATTTTACTTGCATATTATCAGTTCGAATAATAAATTGGGTATTAACAATTAATAGTTCGAATTTTTCTACAGCTTTGACAATTGCTAAAAATTCTTTTCAAGTAGAATGATATTTAGTTTGGCTTTCATTAAATTTTCCACTGGCATATCTAGTAATTATTTCTTTTTCGTCTTGATGTTGATGATAAAGGGCAGCGCCCCAATAATTTTCAGAGGTATCTGTATAAATAATCCATTTTATATTTTCGTGAGTAGGGATTATTAATTTTGGTAAATTACTACATAGTTTTTTAATTTTTTGGATAACTTGCTCGGTTTGTTCATTCCATTGCAATATAGATTTTTCTCCAGCCATTTTAGAGACTTGTGCAGTATATTTAGATAAATTAGGAATAAAATTTTTAGCTTGGTTTACTAGTCCTAAGAATGATCGTAATTCTTTCTTTGATGTAATTTTCTTGAAATCTTTTACTTTTTCACTAATATGTTCTTGTAATTCTATTCCATTTGAGGAAATATAATGTCCTAAGAAAGCTATTCTTTCTTTTCTAAGTTCGGCTTTTTTTGGTGAAATATTAATTCCTTTTTCTTCAACTAATGTCATAAATTGGTCTAAATGTTGTTCATGTTGTTTGAGAATATTAACATATCATCAATATAAATTATTGCAAAATTATTAATTGGGGATAAAAGTTTTTGTACATATTCTTGAAAGATACTTGGACTGTTATGGAATCCCATAGGTAATACATTCCATTCGTATAATCCTTCAGAGGTTAAGAAGGCAGTATATTTTTTACTTGGTTCTTCTAATTTGATTTGAAAAAATCCTGATTTACAATCAAATTTACTAAAGATTTGTTTTCCTTTTATTAGATTAAATAATAATTCTATTTTTGGAATTGGATATCTATTTCTAATGGCTAAGTCATTTAATTTTTTATAATTTATGACCATTCGGGATTTATTTCTTTTTATTTCAGCATGACTCATAACAATCATTGTTGGTGAATAATAATTTGATTTACTTTCTCTTATTAAATTATATTGTTTCATTTCATTTATGTGCATAATAAATTCTTTTTTATCCTGGGGTGTCCATGGATATGGTTTACTACATATTTCTTTACTATAGTCGAGTAATTCTATTTTAGCATAAGGTGTTGATTTTTCCCAATGGATTAAAGGGTTTTTATTGTAATTTTCAAGTAATCTTTGTTCAATTGTTTTTTGTCCTATTATTTTCTTCTGAGTCAATAATTCGATTGTCGGTAATTAAGAGTTCAATAGGTGTATCTATTCCAGCTTTGAAATATGCTTTGATTAATAATTGAATTTCTGGGATATAAATTTCTGTTATTTCATCTTTTATATCTAATTTTCGAATTTCACTTTCAATGAGTGTTTTACTGATGATTGGAATTCTAAGGACTCCTTCAGTTAATGTTGATTCTATTGAAAATTTCTTTTCTATAACTATACAAGCAGATTTGTCCTTTTTCTTAGATTTGATGAATTTACTAAGTTGTTTTATAATATTATTTTGAGTTATATTTTGAGGTGTTAAATCTAATATATATATATATATATAGAGCTGAATCTGCATTAAGACTTGGGCCTGTCCAGCAGTATTGGCCCACAATATATGGCACATGCCACGCTATTGCCGTCTCAGGAAAGAAGGCACTCTCCTTCGTGCTTTGTCCTTGAGTCTCATTTGCAGCTCCTTTTGCTGTCTCTGATACTGTAAGCTTACTTACATTTGCCGTAGATTCTAGTGTAGACTGAATCTTACCTTTCTGCGACACTTTCGTCTCATGTCCTTCTGTACTCCTTTCTTTTTTTCTTTGTTTCAGATTTGATTAGGCAGTGAAGGCGCTGAATTTATAAAAATATGGTGCTGATAGTTGCCGTGGCATTGGTTTTGGGTTTCTTACTGGCTATTCTTATTTTGACTTGGCGAGACCGCAAATCTGGTTTGTATTTTTATTCCTTCATAATTTCCGATAAATTCTGTACACAATTTGGTAATTTAGTATTTCTATCTATCACTGTGATTTCTTTTGCATCCCCAGGGCATACGGGAAAAACTCAGTCCAACTTAAACGATAAGAAGGTATTTTTTGTTGCAGGGAATTATGAGCTTTGTACTTTTTCTTTCGTTTCTTTTATAGTAAACTCTAATGGTTCAACAATCATTTTGATTTCTGTTTTGTCACCATTTATTTGAGAAAAGATAGAAACTGTAAGACGAGTGGAAGCCTCCTGCTTTGTTTAAATTTAACCTGGATCCAGGTGAAAACCATTTGAATACTTTACTGTTTTGGTGCTATTTTTAGCGAGTTAGTAAGCTTCTTAAGTTTCAGTGTCATCAATTGTTTAGTCCATACTTGAACAGAGACAGACTAATATCCATGATATGGCTTGATAACTTACCTGTGACTTCTAATTTATTTGACTTGGCCACGTCTTTGGACCAGCTTCTTTGGTTTCCAAGTAATTGCTAGTTGATGTCATTGCACTGAATGGATGCCTAAATGACAGGGTATGGAAGTAATACACCTCGAAATCCTTTGAATCAGCTTTTCATTTTGTTTTATGAGGAAACATCAGAATTTTACCATTTAGTACTTCAGGGTGGAAATTGTCGGAAATCAATAAGCTGGATAATAACTTTGGAATGCTTATACGGCCCTGCCTTATAGGCTTTTTGCTTGAATGGAAAGATAGAATCAGCTTGGTTTTAGATGAAATAGTATCATTCTTATTTTCTTTTATTTTAAAATTTGATATCATTCCTTTTTTCTTTTATTTTAAGAATTTGAAGTTAGTTTGGTGAGATGGAAGTACATTTATCATATACTTCTTTCTAATAATTGGCATGATAGTGAAATAGTTTAATTGGACTGCAAGTAATTATGTGTAGATAGGGTTTAGAATTTTTGGGTAAAACTGTAAAAGTAATGAGTGCTACAAAGCCCAAAAAGAATTCTGTGGGGTTCAAATGTAAGTTCGGTGTTGATCAAACATGCTACGTAAATGTTAATTTCATTGTTTTCATGTATTATATGCTTTATTTTGCTCTTAGGCATCAAAAACCTACAGCAAAGCTGAAGTTTCATTGCATAACAAGAGAACAGATTGCTGGATAATCATCAAGAACAAGGTATAGTCTTATATTTCAGCTTTATGCACGTTTACAAATTTGAAACGGCAAGCAGCTCTAATCCCAAAATTTGTCACTCACCTAAAGTCTTTGGTCAAAAACCAAAAGGCATCTTCAAATTCATTCTTCCATTTACCAGTCAATCCTGAGGCTACGTTCTATGCTTTTAAAATAATTTTGCATTTGCCGCTCCATAACAGATTCATATTTTACATTTATTTGGGTTTTATCTTTCTGTAGGTTTATGATGTTACGTCATACGTAGAGGAACATCCTGGTGGTGATGCCATTTTAACACATGCAGGAGATGATTCAACTGAAGGGTTTTATGGGTATGCGTATTTTTGCTTCGAGATGTTCCTTTTCAACTCTTGGTTGGCAAGTAACAAATACACCTTTCTCATTAAGCGAATATCTTAAACAAATTCTTCCAATAAGCTCTTCTTGGTTCCTTGTTGGTATATAACTGAATAATAAATAAACTGAAGCATGCTGTTGTTGCACTTATAGGTTAGCTGTGTAGGTTAGCCAACAAAGGTTTGACTGTAAGTTGTATGTATATTTTCCGTCTTAACTTCTTATGTTGCCCTCTCCTGTGGACATAGAAATATTGCCACAACCAACTTTCAGATTTACATGAAGAGTTGGACTCCTATGTGTATGCCAAGAGCAAGCCAACTATCAAATATCATGGCAGCCTAAATTTATCTCTTACTTTCTATTTATCACAGTGATCTTCAAAGACTTTGATAAAGGTTATCTGCCATAGGAAATATAATTCTTCTCTCTTGGTAATAAATGACGTGCATATTAAGCTACTAGTTGTGGTCTATTAGTGAAAGGTGCGAGTGGTTAGAAGGAGGTCTTGGTTTCAAATCTTTGCTTTGTCATCTACCAAAAATAAATAACGTGTATCTGACTACAATTCTAAAGTAAAGGTACTTTTGCCAGCGAGAATAATTCCTTGCATAAATGTATAAGATAACTGTAATCTCATCCTCATCATCTCAGATAAGTACTTTATATTTTTATTATTCACGTGCTCTACCATCAAGCTTATAAAGAGTTTTGTTATTTCGTGGTCAGTATGCTGCTGTCACGTGTATTTTCTACCAGAGAATCTAGGAATTCCCTGAGATGTTGGTAAAAGATGGTATGTAGTTCAAATTAGAATACTTTATCTATAATACCGCCGTATTGCCAGCATGAATCATTGGGCCCTTGCCTAATTTCTAATAAGCTTAATCCGCTGCCTGATCGTCACTGTAGTTCTAATTTAATCTATTCTGTCGTCTTAGCTGTATGTTCATAAACGTCCTAGTTCATTTTATATTTCTCTCCTCTCGCTCTTGTATGACCCTTTACTTCCACATGGCAGGCCACAACATGCAACTCGAGTCTTTGACATGATTGAAGACTTCTATATTGGAGATTTGGAGCATTAGCTAGATCATAACATTTTTAGAGATGTGTGATTTGAGAGTCTTAATTTTCTACTACGTTTTATCACTCCTCCCCCCTCCCCCCCCGGGGGGCGGGGCAGGGCCTCCCCCCGCAACTTCTACTATTTCTTGTCTACTGAATTAACTTCATTAGACACTAATTGAGGAGCGATTTGTCCATTGTGCGTACGTGATGAATTTAATTGGATGGCAGTATCTTTAACCAGCCCATGGTTAATGCAACTTCATGAACTTCGTAATTTGTTGCCCGTCATAATCACCAGCGACCTGTTGTCTTCAAGACATCGCGTGTAATTAATCACTGAGATTTTTTTAGATGAACTTTGGTTCACGAGTAACAAATGCTTCAAAACATTGATGAGATTGATGAGTTATTCTTGTAATGCATATAAACTAGGGTAATATTGAGCAATAGGTTTGTCGTTTATAGGAGAATTTAGCATGTATCTTCCAGAAGAATGGATAAATAGTAGGATATTTTCAAGAAATAAACTTCTTAACCATTATCACTGCTTTTCCCAAGTGCTTGGCTATGGCTCTTCAAGTGTGTCTACATTATGCCATGTGCAGCGAGGGATCGATGTAAAATACGAACGTGAGAGCGTTACCATAGCATTAACTTAGCTATTCTAGATAACTATAAATTACAAAACTGGATTGTTAAAATTACAAATCAGCCTCCAATAGGAAAATGGTTGGGCTGATGAATTTTATGAGCTGAACGGGTCAACAGAAAATGGGGCTAGGATTCTAACAGCTTTATAAATCAATCAATCATGGATGCACCAAACAATGAAAGAGACCAATCGATCCGCTAACATCCTTTTTTCCGTAGGTCATGCTACTCAACGACCCTCAAAAAGCTGGGCAAAGAAACAGTGGAGAAGAGAGACTGAATTTATTCACTGGATGAAGCATTTCCTATGTATCAAATTTCTTGGGGTGACGCCATTGCAGCAAACTTCTGGACAAAGAACCGAGTAATGAGACTCTAGGAGCTAATCCTTTCTTTCCGTATAAATGTTTTCCACCCAAGTCTGTGAAAACCGGACCCATATCCTTGCTTCTTTGAATTCTTTCAATCTGCAGAACATACAAAAACATTTTGGTTCTGCAAGAGTACATAATTTATACATTTCTTTTAAAATGCAGTGTACATAATTCCAACTTTCTACTTGTTATTCGTACTAATTACTGCAATTCTCTCCTAATTGCCATTTTGCTTAGAAAGCAATTCTATCTTGATTATACATTCTACATTCAACATGCTTCATCTGGTATATACAGTAACATGCAATTTTGCATCTGTGTCGATAGGCAAGTCAATGTTTTACTGAAGTTGACATAAAGCCTTGACTAACTTACCCTGCTTACTTTCCCATTTTCCAGATAGTACCGAATACCAGACCAATTGATAGACTGAGAAAAACGAGAACGAAAAGCAGATACAGGATATAGAAAGTTACCCACCAGCATCGCAATGAACACCTGCTCAATAGAAATCAATTTATAACTTTATCAGCAAATTTTACATCCCTTGATATAAACTTGATCCTATATATCAACATGTTTAAATTCATCAATCCTTGCCCTGTGTACTTAGCTTATTCAACTCTCCGCGTTCACCTCACTTCTAGCAAACTTCATTCAGTTGAATTGAAATGTTTTTTGGTGCCCCAAAATTCGTTGTATTTTCTAAATTCTCCAAGGCTAAAGCACTATTTCCCTGTTATCATTACAATTAAATCCCACACCATTGGCATGACTCAAAACTACAGCAGAAATGAGTAAGGAATCTAGGATAAACATCACTATAATCCATCCATATATAAAGGAAGCTGGGAGAAATACTTACAAGACACCAATTATAGGAAGCAAGAGAAAGCCGGGGTGCCTCTGGGGACAACATGTTGCACAGATGAACTTCTATTCTAGTCAAGTTCCACATAGAAAAGAGTGCGATGAAAGTGCATAAGGTTAAGAAGCTCACCAGCGATAACCCTGGGCAAAGGCATAAATCAAAATTCAAGAAATGAGAAGGTGCAACTCAGTGAGAAAGTTCATCTTAATAGTGCATTTCTCCCATGTCAGATGATCCTTCTCATTTTCACAAGCCTTGTCTACCCCTCATAAATACATAAATATCAGTAGTGGATATGCAACTTATAACTATGGGAAAGCAATGCCCTTGTGGGCATAAAATTTCATGCCATCTTACTGCATTATTGGAACAAGATTATCCACCCCATTAGATCACAGCAAAATACAAGGCCACATTTTTCTCTTTTTAATTTTACCCTGTATTGGCGATCATGTAATGTAATAACTAATAATAACATGAATAAACTTATTATGAAAAAAATGAAGAGTGTGTATTTATAAGGAAAGGTAGAATGATCACCATAGGTCATTTCCTCAGATGAGTACCCTTTAACATAAATTCTTAGTGCTGCCGCAACATGAATCATTGCCATAGCGTATGGTGCTACAAATGCCCATGAAAGATAGCAGTGAGCGGCAAATAATACACGGTTCATTTTCCAGTTAACCTTTGTTGTATATGACTCCAAAACAAATGTTTGTTTCCTTAAGTAATTCCAGTACCTGATCATGTTTAAAAAAAGTCAAACATAGAACAAAAAATATACCTCAACTTTAGATGAGTAAATATCACAAACCTTCCAAAATTAAGATCACTTGCAAGGGGATGAGGAAAGACAGCAACTGAAGGAGAAGTAATGAGCTTTTTGTGAGCCCCTGAAAGGGACAATATTATAATAATATATAATAAAACAGAATGGAATAGGGCCAAAATAAATAAATAAACCGGAATGGAAGGCGAGAAAATAATTTTTTGTTTTTTAAAAATATTAGTCAATGTTAGTTGGATTACTAGAAGCTCACGGCACCTCCTTTTCAGAAAGATCACAAATCAGAGATGCTATTTTTTATTAAAAGAGTTGCATGAAAAACAAAATATGGACCGGTATCTTGAACTAGGGATGGATCCACGCTTTCTTTTTATCAAAAAATTTGAAAAGAGAATCAATGTACCAGCTATAGCTGCAAGAGTCATATCATCAGAATATCCACCATCTCGAAGTCCTGAGACTACACCACAACGATCTTGCCTAAAGTCATCAGCATGCATCTGCAGACATTTGAATAGTTAGAATCTACTTTTCCTTTTCTGATGCACCGCCCAGAGAAAATAAAAAGTAGAAGCTACTTGCCATCATGCACCCGCCCCACAGAAAAAAAGTTTTTCCACCAGTGGCAAAGCCCATTGAACAAGGCTGTTAAAAGGAAAAAATAAATAAATAAATTGAGTTAAGCAAGCAATATGATATTAGGAAAGCCATCAGGTCCATCACTGACATGTTACAATCATAACAGCCAACTCCTAGCATACAAATGAAGTATCTAATGATTTCTGAATACTGCAGCCAAATTCAATTAGCAAGGCTTCTTACAGTGAATCACCTTTCAACGGGTTTAAAACAAATGGAAAATGATAAAATACACAATCTTATAAAAAGACATGTGCAAAAGTGATTGGAGATACAAAAACAGAGGCAGTCGGGTACCATATGGTATTCATAGATGCAGTAACTCCCTAGACTTCCAGAGGGCAAATCGAGAGGGTATCCAGTTTGGATAAATATCTGTTAAGCATCAAAACAATTGAGAATATAATCATATAATTTAGGCAAGTGGAACCACTATTATTCCAATTAAAAAACAAGAAAAGAAGGACAGGAAACAAATTAAGGTTATACATCAGGGTTTTTCTCCATCTCTTGAGTGAGTGCCCCAATTGATCCAGGATGTAGCCTAACATCATCATCCAAAAACAGTACATACTTGCTGTCTTTACGCATATTTTCAACTCCAACCTGCCCAGGTGCTAACAGTGTGTATTACTAGTGTAATTGATAAAATTCTTCTAGAGATGACAACCTAAAAAATCAACAGAAATGAAAAAGCCCGCAACATTCCATACCAATATCTAAATGCAGGTGACTCCTTCATACATATATTTGCCTAGCAAGTGTTTATAGAGGAAATGCTTTCCTATAACTAGCCATTGGAACAGCAGAAATGCATCAATTCTACATAAATTAACACGTAAATATTAACTCCAATTAAATGTCCGGAAGAGAAGGTTAACATTCCCAATGAAGAATGGTCCTACATTGCATTTTGAAAGGACTACCAAAACAAATGTAAAAAACTTACATACCAACTGATTGTGAATTTTTTGACTACAAGTTGTTGCCAAATCAGCTACAATAATCTTAGCATCAACATTATCCTGCATGCATCAATAAAACATCGAAATTGATGAGATTCACATAAGGGTATTCAAAGAAACCCAAAACAAAAATAAAACCATGCAACTGCGCCAAGAAGCCAAGAATCTAGTCTCAGCGTGGAATTTTCAGTTCCTCCAGGCTGGGCTAAAGAGAGAAAGACTTACTAAAGTAAATTTATAGATCAGATTGCAAAATTATAAACATATATGCGGAAAGGGAAATAAATTTAAATCTATTCTGTGGACTTATTTATACCTCAAATTCTGATAGTAGTCGTGATACAGCATGGTAAGCAGGATCCTCAGTACTTTCTACCACAAAAACAAATTCTAGGGGGCCACCGTAGAGAGATGTTATCTGCATTTGAAAAAGAACAGAAGGAAGAGAAATGTTCTATTAAAAGAAGAAGCTCAAAGAAAAAGCAATGAGAAATAAAAATAGTCATACAACCTAGAGTGAATAATTCCCAAATTTAGGCTAAACACACAACATATATATGTATATATATTGAAAACATAAGCGCATATAAGATTTAACTTAGATATGAAATTTCCAATCCGTAAAGAGCCAATAAAGAACCAAAGAAAAGCCCAACAAATAGCATTTTCAGAAAGAACGGCCTCATCAAAAAATTCCAGTGGGACGTTCCCCAAAATAAAAAAAATTCCAGTTGCATGTATCCAATAATATGCTTACCTGACTTCTCCAATTGTGTAAATTGTGTTCTCCAAAGCCTTTTAGTGGCATAATTACTGTTACTCTTGGTAGTTTGACCTGATTAGAGTGCTCAAGTTCATTGATATTGTGACAAAGGAAAGCAAAGCTGTTGCCATTCCACATACTATCCTTAATTCTTTTTATCTCTCTGTTCCTGTAAAGAATAAATAAATTATATATATATATATATATATACACCATTAACATGGTACTGAAATTGTTTCCCGGTTTAACCTCAATAAGTACCTGACAAAAGCAGCCAAAGCCCACCCAATAGCAAGAAGTAAGCAAATTACACATCCCTGCAGAGCAGACATAAAGTTTAGCTCTGAATGGCACAATATCGTGTTAGGATGTCTCATGAGCAACTAAGGTAGAGGAATTCAGAACAATATTTCATGGCAACTTATGTAAATGATCAATTGAAAGGCAAGAGTTATATCACCAAATTGTTGAGGTTTTTGGCTATATACAAAACCTGTATTCAAATATTAAGGTTAAACTACCCCCTTTATTAGTGCCATTTCATTCAATAAGCATGCAAATTCACAGGTTGACTTTGATGTGTCCTTACACTCCAAATGAACCCTTTAAAACATTCCACAAGAAATGAAAGCACGCTGGGGCCCCCCGCGGGCAGGGTTTGTTGGAAGCAGTTTTTAACAGCCATGCAATAATTGAATCCATATTGAGCGCTCTTATTTGGTAATATTAGATTGAGATACACAATGAATGCGTTATACACCAGTCATTTAGTAACGACTGAGATAGTGTACATAATTCAAGAAAACAAAATCTGTAGCGTTCAAATACTGTTGATTGGTGCCTTGCATATAAAGTGGAGCCACCTGTTTGTCCCAAGCCCTAACGAGGAAGCTTTGCTTTATTTTCCATTCCTAAACCACAATAACCAAACCGGTTTACTGTATATACTACCAGCAAGTAGACAGCCAATCCTAACATTACAAAATCAATTCAAAATCTCCCTTCCAAGCATAAGAGAAACTTTTTATCTTCACAATGTTGCTCGAGTAAAAGTGCCTTCGTGATGTGAATTCAGAGTATATCAGATATCTCAACTATGGGCATAATTTATTACAAAATAGTACATATGAGGAAAAATCTCAGCAAGCTGATACAAAAACTATTTGCATGAGATAATCAAATATATGTATAAAATAAGAAAAACAGAAAGGAAAATAGAGGGGGAAAAAAAAAAATCTTCGGAGAAAGCGGAGATTGTACAACTGAATGTCACTCATTCATATAACGTTAAATGCCGACTCAAATTATATAAAGCCAAACTTTACAAACGGTTTTCCATTAATTCTAGAGATTCTAATCGAAATTAATAATAACCTGAGGTAAAACAAAATGATTCTCATAGCATAGTTATGGTGAACTGAAGAGCAATAAAAGTTCGTATTATATTTTCCAAAACCTACGATTCATCATATGATAGGAAACGATATATCTACCATTGAACGGCTCGGGAAATGCTTAGCAATGGGATGATAAATATGAGCTATTGCTACTAACAAACCCAAGGGACCAAATAAAAATATTTGGAAGGGGGGGAAAAAAGCCGTAAGTTAGCCAAAAGACGCCAGCTCAACTGAATTTTAGCCAAAGGAAGGATTTATGCAAACGTTGGAAAATTCCGGAGGAATACACAAAAGGGGAAAAATCGGAAATGAATGTTCATGCATTTCACCACATTATTCACACCCCAAGAAAAGCAGATAAAGAAATTAAGAAAAGGAGACCTGGATCTGAATGAAAACAGAGATTGGAGTACAAAAGACTCTGCTGAGAGAGAAGAGGAACAAATCGAGAGACTCCAACGAAGGCATTACGACCCTTGTTTCTCTATCAGCAAAATATCTATATACAATATATATGTCTCTCTCAATGCAGTGCTTCCGGATGCTGAAACAGAAACGGCGACGAGAGTATAATCATTGTCCCCTACCTGCCTATATGTCTGCCTCTCCCTATCTCTCTCTGATGACCGTGAACATTATTGAGAAACAAAAGCGGGAAAAATAGCTAAATCGAAGGAGGGAGGGGGGGAGAGAGAGAGAGAGAGAGACAAAAGAGGTCAATGTGAGCGCGTAATTTTATAGTTAAAACTTAGAGCACGGGCTTTGGGCATATTTGACCACATATATCATTATTTTTAAAATGGATATTACGGGAACAATTCACGAAATAGAATAACCGTTATGATCGTGCTCCTTTTATAGTTGAATCAGAATGCTTAATCCCAATAGTATACCTTCGAACTCATACATGTTATCCCACTTTGGATCGTCAGCCTCCTACATTTTCACGATCACATCCTTCTTCATCATTTTTATTAAACTTCCCCTATTTGCTACCATAATCACTTCTTCATTCTCCCTGGCTTCTATTATGCCACCCTAGTAAATGCATTTTTGATCTTGAGTCATCCGACGAGGGAAGTAGCCTTCAAGTCCTACAACATGAAGTATAGTCAAGGCCACGAGGACTCTTTCAACGCCAAGTTAGCCCATGCTCAGGGTTTGAGTGACTAGAAAAGAAGACGGAAACTGAGAGAGTGATGTATTTTGGATCCTTACTTTGGTGGTGTAGTGATGAACTTTACAGCGAAGTTTCTCAGGGGTAGTTTGGTCATTTTATTTTGTCAGGTTGGATCTGGCCTAGTAGTTACACATCATCAGTCCCTCAAATTCTTTCACACCTAGTGTCGAGTGTTTTTGTTGGTGATGATCTTGTGTAGTGTATAATGTCAGAGAGTGGTTTGGGGCGCATCTGGAGAGCACCTGGAGGTGTAGTTGGATGGTGTTTTTAAGATTCTTCATTCAATGAAATGGCTCAAATTTTATAATTTTGTGAAGTTTTGCTTTTCACACTTTTCTTGTCGCTTACCTGTTCTTTTCTTGCATTCTGTCATTCTCAAAGACTTTCATGAATAATTTTTCATAGAAGTTCATAGCAGCTTGTATAACATAAATTGGTTTCACTTTGCCATCATCATGAAGGATGGACTTTAAGCCACATTACCTAGCTTTACTGTGAAGGTTGCTTAACTTTTGTTTAATGATGCTAAGGAGCTTAATCTTAAAGTGCTTGTCTTAGGAGCAATGGCTGTTAAAATGCATACATTGGATGGCTTAGTTTGCCCTTTTCATGTTGGTCGATCAATTGTCATGTCTTTTTCCAATTTTGGATGAAAATGAGGTTTGAATTGTAAGCTTATAATACCAAGTTGAAAAATATTCACAGGCATATAAAGATTTAGATCGTTGTATATATAGATAACCCGAATGTGGCTATAACAGTTAGAAGGATCCCAATTGGTGGCGTCCGTCCTGTAAGTGAGTGGACCCATTTTTACGCTATGTTTGGATGGGGAGAAAATGAGGGGGGAGAGAAAATAAGAGGAAAGGGATCATGTTTTCCCCCGTTTGGATGGAGAGAAAAGGAGGGAGAGAAAAGGAGGGAGAAAATGGGTCCCGCGTGTTTTTTTTCTCTCCGGATGTGGAGAGATTTTGGAGAGAAAAGCAGCTGCAGCGTGATGTGTATTGTTTATTTCTCAAATTGTCCCTAAACATAAATTTTTTTCCCCGTGTCTTTCTCTTCGAAAAAAATAAATGTTCCAAGAAAAAAAAATTGAGTAAAAAATGAAAAATGCAAAAAAAAAAATTCTCAAAATAGCGAAAAAGCTTCCTTTGAAAAAAGAAAATAGAAAAAGAAAAAAAATTCGCTGAAATAAAAAAAATATGAAAAACAGAAAGAAAAAAAAAAAAGTCGGACCGACTGAATTTCAGACTGAAATTCAGTCGGACGTCGAGTCCTACTGAATGTCAGTCGGACGTCGAGTCCGACTGAATGTCAGTCGGACCATCGAGTGTCCGACTAAATTTCAGTCGGACACTCGATGGTCCGACTGATACTGAAATTCAGTCGGTCCGACTTTTTTTTTTTTTTTTTTCTGTTTTTCATATTTTTTTTATTTTCAGCCAATTTTTTTTCTTTTTCTATTTTCGTTCTCAACACAATTTTCTTAGAAGCTTTTTCATTTTTCGCATACATATTTAATATAAATAATTCCTTTGAATTACAACGTAATATGTATCTAACGGCGCAGGAAGGGTAAAATTGTAAAAAAAAAAAAATCACTTTTCTCCTCCACATATTTTCTTTCGCTGCATCCAAACGAGGGAGGGAGAGTATTTTTCTTCTCACTTTTCTCCTCCTCCATTTTCGCCCTGCTTTTCTCTCCCTCTCACTTTTCTCCTCCCACATCCAAACAGAGCATTAGTGTAAAAGAAGCAAATCATTAGAAATGTGAATATATACTTTTTGGCATTTAAAGCATGTCAGATTTGACTTTAACCCCTTATTTGGTTTGAGGGGAGGGGAGGGGAGGGGAGGGGAGGACCTCTTGTTTGGCATGTGTTTTTGGAGGGGAGGGGAGGGAAAGTTTCCCTCCAATTTGGGGGGATTGGGAGGAAAAGTTGGAAAAAAGATTAAAATGCCCTTATCTTGATTATTAATTTTATATTTTATAAAATTTTTATAAGTATGATGGAAGAAAAATTTTAACTTACCAATTAATATAGGTATATTTCATATTGAGGAAAAAATAAACATGTCAGTGTTCTTAACTCAGATACATTCTAATTTCATGAAATAAAATATATTAAATTATATATTTGTTGAAATAATTATTTAATTAGTTTTATTTATTTACAAATTTTTTTAAATAATTATAATTATAAATAATTTTTGACATTTGTTTAATTTGGTGGTGAAAATATTAAATTTTTAAAAATAAAAAAAATAATTAATTGTATTATCATTACTTTTAAAATATATAAGGGGTAAAATGGTCCATATATTATTATTTTCCCTCCCCTCCCCTCCCCTCTTAAACCAAACAATATATCTCCCTTCTCCTTCATTAAAATCCCTTCCTTTCCCTCCCCTCCCCTCCCCTCCCCTCTCTTGAACCAAACAAGGCCAATTGTGGCATGTGGCTGCTTGGGTTACTAGTTTGTTATCGTTGGGGATGGACTTTCAAGGCATAGATGAGGACGGCTAGAGGATCTGTCTATAGTGCAGTGAGTGATTTTTTTTTGTTTTTTTTTTAATTATTATTTTGGGTTTAGGATATATAATTAAAATTTTTAAAATGTAATTTTTTATAATTAAAAAATGTTGTCTTTAAAATTATAATTACAATTTTTATTTTTATTTTTATTTTTCAACTTACAAAGTTAAAAGAATGCAAATTAATTACTACAAGATTACAAGACGGATTCCCTGTTGCAAAACATCCATTGTCGGCACAAGTCCCATCTAAGTAATTATATGATTTTTGCCATCACAAGGGATGAGTGCCCAAGTGGCTTATGCCAGGTTTACTACCGTTGGCGATGGGTTTTAAGACAGAATGCCTCTGGGTTAAAGAGACAAGATGCTAATTATAGTTGAAAGTTATGTCTTCTATTGTATTGGCATTTACAAATAGATACAATTACAATGAGACACGAGAAAGGAAAATACAATCGTATAAAATCAACAATTAAGAAATACATATAAGGTAAGATTATAATGGATTGTAATGACATTAAAGGAGTCTAGATCCAGAATTAGTGGTTAGGCTTGAGACATTGCTTATGGTGTCTTAATATGCCTATGTAAGTTAAGTGGTGGTTCAATCACACCTAACTTTGAACACTGGACATTGGGCTTGAAAAACTACAAAAGAAACCACTTTGGTGAGAAAGTAAGCTAGCTGAGCCTTGAATGAGACATGACAAGTGACAAGAGTTTTGTTCTGAACTTGTTTTCAAACAAAATGATAATCAATAGCAACATGTTTCATGTGAGAGTGAAAGATAAGATTTTGACTTAGAAATATGGCCTCAAAATTGTCATAATAAAGGGTTGCATATTATCACTGGAAGATGAAGTTCATGAAGAAGATTAATGACCCAATTGAATTCAGTAGCAGCATTTGCAAGGGCTTCGTACTTAGCTTCAGTAGAGAACTGAGCAATGGTTCATTACTTTTTAGAGGACTAACTAATTGAAGCACCACTTAGAAGGACAACAAAAGCACTTGTAGAAAAGCAACCATCTTTATTTCCACCCTAATCCAAGTCAAAATAAATGAGTAAATGCAAGGAGTGTTGTCGTTGAAGCTAAAGACAACAGTGATGAGTGTCTTTGAGATATTGAAGAACAAACCTAGCAGATTTCCAATGAAGTGTGGAAGGGTGATGTATGAAGCTTGTTAACAACAAAGGCTCCGTTAGGCCAAGTGAAGGACAGGTATTATAGACCACCGATGAGATCTTGATATTGCTTGGAATTAGGAAGGGAGGATCCATCATTAAGTTGAAGAGTGGCAAAGAAGGCAAGTGGTGCCTTAACACCTTTGGCATTCAGCATGGAGAACTGATTTAATAAGCCAATGATATACATCCATTGAGATAAGAAGAGGCCTGTAGGTGTGAAGCAAACTTCAATATTTAGAAAATAAGTAAGAAAAGCCAAGTCTTTTAATGAAAACGGTGTCCACATAGCATTGTTCACCTAGAGAATAGCTGACCAAGAGGAGCTAATGAGGATAATGTCATCCACATAAACAAAAAGATAAACAACAAAGGAAGAGTGGTAAAAAATGAACATGATGCATCAAACTTAAAGCTAATGAAACTATAAGAAAGTAGGAATGTTTTCAGCTTGATATGCCATTCTTATGGTGCTTGATAAAGACCATATATAGTTTTATGTAACTTGCAAACATATGAATGATAGGTTGAGTTAACAAAGCCTAAAGGTTGTTACATATAGACTTCATCCTAAAAAATGCCTTGAACATTATTGATACCAAATTGGTATATTGGCCACCTATAAAACTTTACAAAGATTAGTATCAAGCGAATGGCAATAGGTTTGACAACTAAGCTGAAGGTGGAGTGAAAATCAAGGCCAGGGTGTTGATGAAAGCCTTCGACCATGAAGTAAGCTTTGTAGCGATCAAGGATTCCATCGGGTTTATGCTTGATTTGAAATACTCATTTGCAACATATGACATTGGTGGCTAAAGTAGTAGGTATAAGTGCTCATGTCATGTTCTTAGTGAAAGCATTCACTTCATCACGCATGGCAACTTGCCATTCTTAATGCTTAGTAGCTTGAGTGTAGGTATATGGCATAATCATGTGAGGGGCTAAGATAAGAAGATGTTATTATGAGACTAAGTGATAATTTTAGGAAAGGAAGGTTCAAGTTATGGAATGGGAGGTGAAAAAAGGTGAGTAAATCTGACTTCATATCGATCTTGCAAAGGGATTGGAAGAGATGACAAAGATTGAGAAGAAAGCTTAAAATAGGAAGATGAGGCAAAAGATGGAATGGGGCGAGGGAGATGATAGAAGGTAAGGTGCATGAGAGATGGTAGCAATAAGGACAGTAAGAATGTCAAGTTAATATTGGTAAGAGGTAAATGTGGACTTGGTTGGAAGGGTTGAGAAGACAGAACAGGGTCAAGCCACGGGCAATTGAGAGAAGATGTAGGGCAAGGTTGGTCACAAGAAATAGTGGTAAAAGGGAAGGAGTGTTATACAAATGTGACATGGCAAGAGAGAAAGATTTTTTCAGTGAAAGGAATAAAGCATTTGTAGCAATGATGAGTGACAGAGCAACTAAAGAAAACACCTACTTTGGATTTGGGATCAAGCTTGTGATAGGTGTATGGTTTGAGCCAAGGATAACAAAAGCATCCAAAGGTACATAGATTCACATAGTTTAAAGGTGTTTAAAAAATTTTGCAAAAGGTGTTTAGCCTTAAATGATGGGAATGGGTAATTTGTTGATAAGATAGATAGCAGCTTGGTAAAGCAAAAGGCTAGTATAGTAAAGGGATATGAGAATGGTAAAGAAGGGTGAGGGTAGTTTTCATGATGTGACGATAATAGTATTTAGTAGTGCTAACTCTTTTAAGGAGTGCAAAGGAGAGATTAATAATGTTGAACACTCAACCTTTGAACAATATTACGTAGATTGACATACTCTTTACCACTATCAGAATAGACCATGAGAATAGAAAAACTAAAGAATTTGTTAACAAGAGACTTGAAGTGAAGAAAGATAGAAGTGATTTCCAATATTTGTTTAAATGGGAAAAGCCAAATGTATTTAGTGAAATGATCTACAAAAATGACATAATAACAAAAATCTTTAGGAGTCTTTAGGAGAAGTGATGGGAGAAAGTCTCTAAACATCAATGTAAATTAATCTTAAAGGAAAATAGCTAGAGAAAGTAGATTGAGAGAAAGGTAAATGGTACTTTTATTATATTGGCAAGAGATACAATGTTCAATAAGAGAGGAAGTGAATAGCAAATTAAACTAAGAGACAATGGACTTTAAGGTGTAAATAATCAAGATAATGATGCCAAAGTGACAAAGTGGGACATAGGGCAACATGAGTGAAGTGAACAGTTGGTGATGGTGAAAAATCAATCTATTCCTATAGTCAAAATCTATTTGAGCTTTGAGCAATAAGAGTCTAGGTTTTCAAATCCTTCACGACAAAGAAATTAATAAATAATTTAATGCAAATGTTATTTTTAGCACAAAATTAAATTTTATGAATAAAAGGTGCACCCAACATAATTTTCAAACAAATGAATTAGAAGGAATGGTAAGATAGGTGTGTATTGTTTAAGTGATTTTTATATCATTATCATCACAAGAATAATATCATCACTGCTTGTGTATTTAGAATATGCTTAAAGATTTTTAGCATCATTAGCAACATGATGGGAAGCACCACTATCTATCACCTAATTCAACGGGTTGGAAAAATTAACTTGTGGGTGATAATTGGAAAAATTGGCTCATGGTTCATTAATGTTATGAGAGCGAGATCGACAAACCTTGGCAATATGTCTAAATTTATTATAAAGTTGACATTGGACCCTAGGTCTTGAGTTGGGGTTGGATGGACCCTATGAGTGGAGACTTGGTTGATGTATTTCTTTGGTAGCAGCAGGGTAGGTGGCAATCCATGAGGATTGTGTTGAAAGATACTACAATAGGACACGTAATTGTTGTTTGAAGCCTTTTGATTCCTACAATGCTAATATGAGGTTGCTAAGTGTGATCTATTGTGAAAGCGCTAAGTGAATTGAGTTGTAATGGGTTGGTTAGTAGATTGATCAACATGATATATATATATATATATATATATATATATATATATATATATATATATATATATATATATATATATATATATATATATATATATATATATATATATATATATATATATATATATATATATGTTTTTGGGCTCGAAGAATGCCACCCATAAATATATAACTTTTCTCTATTAATTTAAATTTCCTTATTTACAACAAGAAAATCTCTAAAATCATTGCTGTGGTCCTTGTGGAACATATATATATATATATATATATATATATATATATATATATATATATATATATATATATATATATATATATATATATATATATGTGTGTGTGTGTGTGTGTGTGTGTGCCAGAATATGCATGTTTTGATTAAATTTAAAATAATTACAAATATAAGGTAATATATGCATTGCATTGTTTTATATACTCAAGCATCTTTAGGTTTTTCCCTTTTTCTTTTTCTTCCTTAGGCAAGATCTTGAATGGATGAAAAAGGATGGAACGATAAGTAGTGAGGTTGCTAATTTCGGCTAAGTCTTTGTTAAGAAATTTTGTTTAGAATGATATAGAATGACAAATGAGGATTTCAAAATCCATTTTTACTACTTAAAATTAATTTTTTTTTTTTACTATTTTAAATTGGGAAGTTTAAAAAAATAAGATGAACAAATAATATAATTATAATTGTATTATTTTTAGCCAAAAGTAAGCTAAAATTATGTTTTAATTATAAAAATAAAATTAAAAAGATCATTTATAATTTATTTTATGACTTATTTCTCATTCAATGAAATCACACGTATCCTTTGCAATCGTAACCTTACTTACGACAGGGCCAATTTGATTCCCGTGAAGTGTGAACAAGCGGGGACGGGCTCTTGTGCGTTCAATATTTTGTGGACCAAAGCCAAAACTGCCGAGTGCTTCTGGTATGATGGTCCACGTCGTCAAAACGACAAACAAATTCGAAGAAGAGTTGCCGTCGGCTTCAGAAGCAAGATAATGAAATAATTTAGCAGATAAAAGACCAACCAAAGAAAAAAAAATGCTTCTATTGCGTTCACTTCATCACCATTGCCGGCAATCTTGCTGTCTCTCTCACTCTCACACTTCCAATCTCTCCGTCGCCTTCGTTACCCTCCTCCGCCACTTCATGGCCGCTGCCGCCGACAAGCCGATAAGCCCATCAAACACCCGTGTGGGATGGATCGGCACCGGCGTCATGGGGCAGTCCATGTGCGCCCATCTCATTCGAGCTGGCTTCAAGCTCACCGTCTTCAATCGCACTGTCTCTAAAGCGCAACCCCTTATTGATATGGGTGCTCAGCTAGCTCAGTCCCCTCTCGCCGTGGCTTCCCAATCCGACGTCGTTTTCTCTATCGTCGGCTACCCTTCTGATGTGCGTTCGGTCCTTCTGGACCCCAAATCGAGCGCTCTCTCAGGACTTAGCCCCGGCGGAGTTCTTGTAGACATGACTACATCAGAACCCTCCCTTGCTGTGGAAATCGCTTCCGCTGCGGCCTCCAAAGGCTGCTACTCCATTGATGCCCCTGTCTCTGGCGGCGATCGTGGTGCTAAGAACGGAACCCTAGCAATATTCGCAGGGGGAGACGAGTCTGTAGTTCACCGGCTGAGCCCATTATTTTCCCTCATGGGGAAGGTTAATTATATGGGTAGTAGTGGACAAGGGCAATTCGCGAAGTTAGCTAATCAGATTACCATTGCTTCCACCATGGTGGGGCTGGTGGAGGGCATGGTGTATGCTCACAAGGCTGGACTTGATGTGGGTTTATACTTGGATGCAATAGCAACGGGAGGGGCGGGTTCGAAGTCGCTGGATTTCTATGGGCATAGAATCTTGAAGAGGGATTTCGCGCCGGGATTCTACGTGAATCACTTTGTGAAGGACTTGGGGATTTGTTTGAAGGAGTGCCAGAACATGGGTATTGCTTTGCCTGGGTTGGCTCTTGCTCAGCAGCTTTACGTGTCGCTCAAGGCTCACGGTGAAGGTAATTTGGGCACTCAAGCACTAATTTTGGTTCTAGAGCGACTGAACAATGTTGCTCTTGCACCAGTGGCTCCGGCAACTGCATCGACTTAGATTGGTAATTTTTTTATGCTAATTAAGTAATCCATTGTGCGGAACGGGGATAATCCTTGATGACAATGAACATGGGGATACTACATTATCCCTTCTGTTGAATGACCGCTTATCCTATCTGTGCTGGACGTTGCATGTGTAAGATTGCTTCAATGTGGTTTGTGTTCTTTGGATGGATAACATATAGTATGTATGATGGGATAAATCTTTGGTTCTGAATTTTGGCTTATCGTGCATGATATTGTACTGTGGTTCATTTCTGGTATCTATGTGTAAATGGTATTAATTTTTGCCAATTTTCATATTGACAATTAACTTGCTACAGAAGAGGTGGTAGGTAACAACGCCAAGGAAGTGTTTGGATTAAAAGAGAGGAGGGGAGGGGAGGGATTTTAATGGAGGGGAGGGAGGAGTTTTAATGATATCTTGTTTGGTTGATTTGGATGGGAGGGGAGGGGAGATAAAATTAAATAGACAATTATACTCTTATTGTATTAAAATTTTTAAGTTTTTTTTATTTTTATAAAAAAAAAAATTTCTTACTTTTTATTATAAAAAATAATTTTTTATTTTTATTCAAAAAATATTTTTTATTTTTATAAAAAATTATCTTAAACCCTATTAAAAAAAATAAAATTTATATTATGTTTTAAATAAAAATAAGAGTGAGAGGCAATTTAGTCAAATGGAGCTAAAAAATTTCTCTCCCCTTCAAAAACCCCCACTTCTGGAGGGGAGAGTTTGGAGGGGAGGGGAGGGGGTATTTTGCCTCCCCTCTCCTCCAACTTTTCCATACCAAACAAGAGGAGGACCTCCCCTCCCCTCCCCCCCAAACCCCTCAAACCAAACAGGCCCTAAGAGAAGATCAAATTTGTCTTTCTTTCCCAAGGAGCCAACAGGCCAACAGTGAGAACTCTCGCAGTGGATAGAATTATCATTGTCAATATAATTTTGACATTTAATGTTGTGAACTGAGATTTTTTGTAGTATAAACAAACTGATCAATTTATAGGAAAAAAAGGAGATGAAGATCTAAGAAATGTGAAAAGAAAAAAAAATGGTATAGCTGAAATCGAAAATGGTGGGCCATGGCACCACTGTATCAGATTCAGTCCTACAAAAGTGGTTTTCTTTTGTATGTGTATCCTACCTATTGTTGTCCTAGAAAGTATGGCCCCGTGGCGCTGCCAGTGGAATGGAGTTCTTAATGAACTCCATTAATAATGTGATAGAGGAAAAACAAGAAATTTAAACTTAAAAAGCGAAGAAACTTTTAAAAAGTTATCTGAATTGGATCATTTCCTATTTTAATTGTTCCATGAGCTACATTTGCTCATATGTATGTTTCAGCAAGTCTAGTTGGGCCCAGTGCAGTTCATTTTCTGATTTTAGGTGCATTTGAGAATTGAGACTTAAAAAAATTTCCAGTAGGAGGCTGCACTTTGGCTTGAGGTTTACATAAATTTAGGCTTATTAGGCCATCAAACTGTAATGTTGTGTTGTTTTCTGGGCCTTAGTGGTGGAAGCTTTTGAATCGTGAAGGAATAGACTTCTAATCTGATCCTAGATTTTAGAAATTCTTCATAATGATGTGATGCTTTATTAAATAACTCTTAATGATAAGTTTGAGCCTTATTAGCAAGTATTTTGTCTTGTTGGTCGTGCTTGTTAGATGTCTGAGCTTTGCTTGATGTTTAAGCCTTCCTTATTTTAATATGCTCTTCTAAAAAGTCCCTTATAACTGAGCCCTTAGTTCTGTTCTACTGACAATCCTTAAAACTTAAAATACAAGATAAGTGTTGGTGGATATCTTATTGGGGAGTAAGTAATTGGCAGATTAGGATATCTTCTGCAGGAGCTGTTCATAGGAAATAAATCCTCTAAGGTATACAGTTAAAGAGAGAGAGAGATGGTTCCCCTCCCCTTTTGTCTCTGTTTATTTCTCTCCAATTTTACTTAATTTTTCCTTTCCTCCGAACTTTAAGGATCCAAATCCCCTGTTGACCTAAACAATCCAAACTAGCACGCATGATTTACTTGTTGCAAGTCAACTTCGTTCACGTACCTAACGAGAGCATCAGAGGTTGACATTTCCAATACCTTACCAACATACCATCATCAAGCTTCAAGCTTTGTCAAATTTAATTTTTTTGGTCCTCACCAGCTTTCTCTGTAATTTGAGACTTTTAATCCATACCTATCATTCAGAGCTCATTTTGGTTACCTTCTTGTTCTCAGGACTTGTAGTACTAAATTGTTTCTTATCTTTTTTCATATTTTTCATCATTTGTTGTTGTACACTTGCGGGTGATTTATTAGAATTATTCATTAGATAGATCACCATGGAAAATTTTGGGAAATAATATATGCACTGCAAATATGTTATTGAGGTGGGAGCATGTTTTATTGAATCTAAACTATACATGTCTGGCATGTCAGTGTATGAATATGGATCCCCTGAGAGTGTGAAATGCAGCGTTTTGCTATGTTCCTCGGTAAATCCATCCGAGGCATTTTTAGTGAATCCTCGCAGCAGAGGATCGCCATCTGTCAGTGTATACATCAGTAGGCTGTGAAAGACTCCGTCTGAGTCCCCAAATTATAGGATTGGGATCCTTTGCAACGAGCATGTTATCAATTTTCCCTGCAATATCTCACAATTAAATTTATTTTATCTTTTATTTTTACTTTTTTTTTTTTTCAAAATTTTACATGTCTTCACAAAATTTCTGTTGCAAAGGATCCTCAGTGTAGAGAATCCAATCCCCAAATTATGTCTATGTCTGCGTTGTGTTTGGGCCTTCGAGACAAACCATGGAAAAATCAAGCTTCCCTAGCGATATTTTCTATTTCTATTCGGCCTCCCCCAGTGATTTTTCCGATTTTTATTAGGCCTTATTAATTGTTTTTTTCCTAGGTAAATCCATCTGAGTTTAATGCGCAGTCACATTTTAATTTTGAAAATTGTCAAGCCAACCAAAAAAAAAAACACAAATAATATTACTTGAATATTAATCCATCGTACGGTGTGAATAAGGTGCAACAGATGAATAATATTAATTGTATAAATAGATTTTTTAATAACTTTCACAACTTATAAATATAGTTGCAGTTGAGTTTAAATTTTTTTAAAAAAATAAAACAAGGTGATTATGAAGCAAGGTGCAAATAGCAATACCGAATATGCTTTCAGTACATGGGCTAACCACGCCCGTCTGTGCTTGGGATAAACTATGAAAAGCTAGTTAATTGTTATGACGAATTCTTTTATTGGAATGGAAATTAATCACAAATTCATTTCTGGTGACATTTTGAAATAACCATAATCTTAACTTGGATTCACTTTGTCTTTTTTGTCAGTCTGCGGGAGAAATTCTTAATCGTTTATTTATTCAATGTACCCTTGTCAGAACAGTATGGTTGGGCACTCCTTTTTCCTTTTCGAATTGATCAACTTCAATTACAGGACACCCAAACACGCTGCAAGTTTGGTTTTTTCAATGTCAAGAAATTCTCAGTCAGATGACACATTATACTTCTCTCTGTATGTCCTATGGTATATGAGGAATCAAATGCTATTTGAATCCAGAGCCACCCCTCACATGGCTATTCACATGATACAATGCTTATCAGCACATGGCCAATTGGCGTGGACTAATGAACAGCCACACTATCACAAGGGGTATATTATATAAAAAAATAAAAATGAAAATAAAAAGATAATTTTAAGAATAAAAATAATTTTTATATTTTTATCTTAAAAATTTATACAGTAAAATAAATATTATTAAATAATAGTTATATAAACATGATAAATATTATGTATTTTTTTTTCACCAACTAACCAAACTTAATCCTCAAAATATTCTCAAGGGACACCAAGCAAAGATGAATATAATATAATTATTTGGATGGCACAAAAGCAGAGGGCGCCTAGTGAGGTAAAAGCCATCATCAACGTTTGTTTTAATATCCAATTGTTGAGGAACTGTAGCATGCGGATCTTCAATGGGCAAGAAGTGCCCTTGAAATATGCACTTTTATTGTTTTGAAAAAAAAAAAAAAAAACAGGTGAGGGATAAGTACACCTCAAGAGGATCTCCCTTCAAAGTGATCCCCGCTTGAAATTAGTGATGGCCTGCGCCGGTACAAAAACCTCAAGTTAGGCAGACTATTCTATTTATTTTAGAGCAGCATGTCATTCTTTATCCGACCTCATTTTCCATTTCAAGGATTCGTTACCAATCCGAACATTATCAATGCTGAAAAGCAAATCTCGCATACCTCCTTTGCTGCAAACTCTTCATACAGATATATGGAAATTGCTCATTTCTCTTTAGCTAGGAGGAGGTAATACATCCCTTCCTTTCAAAACCAAAAAGCAATGCTTGTAGATTGGTTTTGGAAACTCCTGCTCTGTAATGGTCTATGTTCAACAGTGGCGGGCTGTCTACTCTGACTATTTTATCTTGACCTGATGTGATGTGATAAATGATAGCGAGTATGAATCTTTGCCCTCCATTTGTCCCAGCATGACTCATGTATCTGGTCTTTTTGTTTTTTTTGTTTTGTTGGGGGGGGGGGGGGGGGGGGCGGGGGGGGTGGCGCGTGGATACAAAGTTATTCTAATTCACTGAAGCATTTTCCAGTGGACACTTCACGTCCCCAGAATCAAAAAATTGATAGTTAGTGCCACCTCCACTGAAAAGCATGCGGCATTAAATTCAATAACCACTAATTAAATCTATTGGTACAATAGTTTAATGGAGAGAATATTTTATACATACTTACGCTATAAATTTTAATAAATTAAACTGATAAGAAAAGAAACGCTCGCGTGCATATGTAGGAAGTGAATCAACGGAGAAGTTATGTGGGAAGCATATAATTACTCGATTAACTTATTCCACTAAAAATTAACAAATTTACAAACCAAAAGGGCCTAAAAAAGATTCGTTGACGATATTTCCGTCTAGAAGTTTTGGTAGTTTATCGTGAGGGATAGGATTTGACTTGTAATCAACCAATCACGATATTTGTGTGGGCCCACAAAAGGCTTAACGTTTCTGACCAGCCAAATATTTATTAGTTGAAAGTCAAAGTTTGAAAGCAAGCCAACATTTTTCCACCTTTCAGCTTGTGAAATCCGACATTTCCAGCAACTAATGTGAAAAGGCATCCGGGATCCTCTTCTTCTCCCCTGTCCCTGCGCACATTACCTAGTTCCTACCTCCTCTTCAATAACACTCTGATTACACCACATGAATTCACACACCCAGATGACAAAATCAACTCCATTGTTATGTCTTCAAGTCCCAGCTAACTTTCTTTTCCTCTTCTTCCTTTTCCTGAGCTTGAGCTATGCAAACTCTCAGTCTGAACTGTATGATCAAGAACAAGCAGTCCTACTGAGGATAAAGCAGTACCTTCAAAACCCATCTTTCCTCAGTCACTGGACCCAATCAAATTCATCCCATTGTTCTTGGCCTGAGATCACCTGCACTTATAACTCTGTCACAAAACTGGCTCTGATAAACACCAACATCACTCAAACAATACCATCTTTCCTCTGTGACCTTAAAAACCTCACTTCCATTGATTTTCAATGGAATTTCTTTCCCGGGGAGTTCCCAACATATCTCTACAGCTGCTCCAAGCTGGAGTACCTGGACCTCTCAAATAATTACTTCGTTGGTAAGATTCCAGATAACATTGACCGACTGGCTAACCTGCGTTCTCTTAACCTCAGTGGCAACAACTTCACTGGTGACGTTCCGGCGAGCATCGGACAGTTAAAGGAGCTCACAAGTCTTCAGCTTAGTGCTTGTCTATTTAACGGCACATTCCCGGACGAAATAGGCAACTTGTCCAATCTACAACTCTTAAATTTGGCCCAAAACAGAATTCTCCCTCCTTCAAAGTTTCCTTCCAGCTTCACCAAGCTCAAGAAATTGAAGGATTTTCGGATGGACGAGTCCCACTTGATTGGTGAAATCCCAGAAACTATTGGAGAAATGGTGGCTTTGGAGCGCTTAGATTTATCCTCAAATAATTTAAGTGGGCAAATTCCAACTGGTCTGTTCATGCTGAAGAATCTAAGCATACTGTTCCTTTCAAGGAATGAGCTTTCTGGGGAGCTACCTGAGGTGGTTGAAGCCTTAAACCTGACTATCCTTGATCTTGCACAGAACAGTCTCACTGGGAAGATACCTGATGGGTTTGGAAATCTCCATAAGTTAACGGGTCTGAACTTGGGTTGTAATCGATTTTCAGGTGAGATGCCAGAAAGCCTAGGCCGTCTTCCATCCATAATGGATTTTGGTGTTATTTTCAACAATTTATCAGGTAATCTTCCTCCAGAGTTTGGCCTCCATTCAAATCTTAGAAGATTTGAGGTTGCATCAAACAGTTTCGTAGGGAGTCTGCCTCAGAACTTGTGCAATAATGGCAATTTATTTCGAATAACAGCTTATGACAACAAGCTGAGTAAGGAATTGCCAGACTCGCTAGGAAATTGTAGTAGCCTGCTAGAGTTGAGGGTTTACAATAATGAGCTTTCTGGCAACATTCCTAGCGGCCTCTGGGCGTCTCGGAATTTGTCGACTTTAATGCTTAACGGGAATAAGTTCACAGGTGAACTTCCTGAATCATTGCCTAGGAATGTTTCACTCATGGCCATTAGTCACAATCAGTTTTCTGGTCGAATTCCAGCAGTAATATCTTCCATGAGGAATCTGGTGGTGTTTAATGCCAGTAACAACCTCTTTAATGGAAGTATTCCACAAGAGCTAACGAGGCTTTCCCAGCTAGCAACTTTGTTGCTTGATCAGAACCAACTTTCGGGGCCACTTCCATCTGAAATTATATCATGGAAATCTCTGAGAACTCTAAATTTGAGCCAAAATCAACTCTCTGGAGAAATCCCAGATTCAATTGGTCGTTTGCCTGCCCTTACACAACTAGACTTGTCAGAAAATCAATTCTCTGGTCAAATTCCACCTCAGCTAGGCCGACCCACCAATCTCAACCTGTCCTCTAATCATTTGACGGGGAGAATTCCTAGTGAATTTGAAAATCTTGTTTATGCCACCAGCTTTTTGAACAATTCTGGTCTTTGTGCTGATACGGCAGGACTAAACCTTACCTTATGCAATTCTGGTTCTGGCCCTCAAAGGTCAAGCAAGGGCTCATCTGTGTCTCTTGCTTTGATCATAAGCCTCGTAGCAGTAGCCTCTACAGCGGTTTTCTTGTTGTCACTCTTGATAATCAGATTATACCAGAAGAGAAAGCAAGAATTGGATACTTCATGGAAGCTGACTTCCTTTCAGAGGCTGAATTTCACAGAATCGAGCATCGTGTCATCCATGACAGACTATAACATTATAGGCAGAGGTGGGTACGGTACAGTATACCGCGTTGCTGTTGATGATATAGGCTTTGTTGCTGTGAAAAAGATATGCAGTAACAGGAAGTTAGATCGGAAACTTGAGAATGCATTTCTTGCAGAAGTTGAAATTTTGAGCGCTATTCGTCATAACAACATAGTGAAGCTGCTGTGCTGTATATCTAATGAGGATTCTCTGCTTCTTGTATATGAGTATCTGGAAAACCGTAGTCTTGATAGGTGGCTGCACAAGAAGAGTGGGTCATCAGGCGTGTCAGGTTCAGTTCATAATGTTGTTCTCGATTGGCCAAAGAGATTGGATATAGCGATTGGAACTGCACAAGGTCTGAGCTACATGCACCATGACAACTCACCACCCATTATTCATCGTGATGTGAAAACAAGCAACATTCTTTTGGATTCTCAGTTCAATGCAAAAGTTGCTGATTTTGGTCTGGCTAGGATGTTGATCAAGCCAGGACAACTTGATACCATGTCAGTTGTGGTTGGCTCTTTCGGTTATATTGCTCCAGGTGAGTAAAGGCACACACAATTTCTTAGTAAACTAACAATTTCGTTCCCTGAATTTTTAGGTCGTTCTAGCTCTAATCTTTCCAAATTAGTGCATTTGCAATTTAGTCCCCCAAAATCACAAATTTGTTGCTTATTAATCATTCTATCATCCTTGAGTCACTTAGACCAATGAGCAACTAATTTATTATTTTCAAAGACTAATCATACACTTGATAATTTTTTAGAACTAAAGGTGAATGAGCCTAGCAATTCAAGGACCAAGTTGTTAGTTCACTCCATAATCTTTTGTTTACTAACAAATTATATTGCTTTCCTTCTAAATTGCACAAACTGATGTGAATTCTATTTGAAACATGAATTTGCAGAATATGCTCAGACAAAAAGAGTGAACGAAAAGATTGATGTGTTTAGCTTTGGGGTTATCTTATTAGAACTGACGACTGGAAAAGAAGCTAACTATGGAGATGAACACTCATCTCTTGCGGAATGGGCGTGCCGTCAGATTCAGTTAGGAAGCAACATAGAACAACTTCTAGACGAAGAAGTTAAGGAAACCATTTGCTTGGAGGAAATGTGCAGTGTCTTCAAACTTGGGGTGATGTGTACAAACAAAGAGCCAGCTGGTAGGCCTTCCATGAAGGAGGTACTGCAGATATTGCTCCGCTTAAGGGATTCATTTGGTTATGCAGAAAATAACGTTGGCCGCTTTGAGGTTGTTCCCCTCCTAAAGCATTCTAGAAGGGAGACTAGGTTGGATATTGATGACGATAGCTAGCCAGAGTAACCAACTGGGTTTTCAGGGAGTCTAGTCCTATTTCTAGAAAAGGTAACTGCGATGTCAACAAATTACAGGTAAAGGGGTACTGCTTGGGAACGACTCGTGTTCGGTAATTTTCCCATTAAAAAATAAAAATTTACGGGTAAGGTAAGAGGATGTCCTTGGCTTGGGTTTTACATCTTCATCAAGGACTAGACTTCCCGTTCTTATCCCAGCTTTATAGAAAGTAGAAACTCCTCGTGTTGCATGTAAAGATTTGTTCTTTCCCCAGTAATCATAAACTATTTTAAAGCCTCTCAAAAATGTGTTTCATTAGCCAGGCCCTAAAATACAAGAAATTATTATGTAGAGATGATGTATTATAATATATATATCCAATGGACCAACAAGAATACATAATTGGTTTGATGAAACTGCTTAACCTAAAACTCAAAAATCAAAGCAATTATTAACACTTATTGGTGAGGTAGACAAATTGAATGATATACCATCACCGTGTCTATTAAAAATCTTGTGTACGGAGTCGTTAATTCTCCTTTCTTGAATTTGTCTCACTTTTTAATACTAGAATGTTGGGTTGATATTTAATTAGCATGTAGGTAAATGGCATGATGCCCCAGGGCATTTAGGATACCTTCTGCTGGTACTGTTTATTGGATCCCAAACAACCCCCAAAACTTGCTCTTTTGTTTTCCCTGATTTGCTCCTTCCCAAGCTAACTTTCCTCACTTACCTTACAGGAATTCTCCAAGATTGGCAAAACCTAGTTATTACCATCATACGCAGAAGGTGGGCAGGAAGTAGGAAAGTGAGAGACAGAAAAAATTTTAAAAAATATTTATTATATTTTGATATTTAATATTCAATAATATTTATTTTTTTATAAATGTTTTAAAGTAAGAACATGATAATTATTTTTTATCTATAAAATTAATTTTTATTTTTAACTTTTTATATATCAAATGAGTAATAATTTCATTCTTAATCACGTACAATTCTATTGTGGGTAATGAGTACAAATTATGGGCCATTTCTTTTCTCCCAGGTTGAAGTGTTTTGAGGGCTGAATTTTAAGTAAAATAATGCAACAACCTATTCAAAATTACTTTTAACTTGATTATAGGGGTAACAATTTGAAGGTCTACGCTTAAATTAACTTCACAAAGAATTTTTTTGACCTTCCTGGACTTGTAAAAGCTAGTTAGTATGAGTCTTTCTAAAGCTTGTAGGATGTTAGTCTCTAAATAGACTGCTTCCCTCTCCCTAACTTCATCTTCAGAAACTTGGAAATAGCAGTACGGTACCTATAATTATATTTGTCATTAATTTGTTTAATTAAAATATGCAATGTGAAATAATATATTTTAAAATTTAATAATAAATACTTAAAAGTTTCACTAATATATATAAGTATACTTGTCAATTTATTTGTAGACTTTAATCTAAAAAACATACTATGTTCTGGCTGTGCTCCACTGATTGGACATATTAGTTAGCAAATCAATTACACAAAAGTCCAGTTGTAATTTTCTTTGGGAGTAGGGTCTAACAACCCAATTTGAGAATCTGTATACCCCACCCCAGTGTTTGACGCCTATAATGGATTGTATGTTGAGTGGGGTTTTAAGAAGAATAAATATGCATTCTTCATATTTAATTTAGATAGGTTAGATTTCAATTTTTCAATTCGATATTTTTTTATTATAACAAAATAAAACATAAGATAAAAAAAAAAATTTAACTTCCATTACATGTGATAAAAGTCGAAAATTTTTTTTAATCCTGTATTTTATTTGTTTAAATAAAAAAATAAAATAAAAACATCCTATATAATTAAAAATATAAAATCTAAACTATTTAAATTAGTTCTGAACAATCTAAATCTATCCTCTTCAGAGCAACAGGCTGTGGACAATCCATTGGTGCTTGACGCTCGGTTTACTCATTTGCAGGGATGAAGTTGATTTATGTTATGTCCAAGTCTTCTGCACACACTGGTCCTGCTCGTAATCATTTATTGCAATGGGAAAGTAAAAGCAATACAAGGGAAATAAGAGTGAGTTGGATTTTGTGTGTATTTGTGGAGGCTAACAACCCAATTTGGGACCATAAATCAAGTATCGGAAGAAATGGGATGGTGGGTGTGTCAAGGTCTTCCATTGCCCAACTTTACAATGACATCTTCTGTCTTTCCATGGTTGAAAATTCTGAAATGGTATGCGTTCAACAAAGGCGGGCTACTTCCCCACCTCCTTTATTCTCACGGCGAAGATTTGGATGCTTCCTCCAAGGTTTAGTTGCTTTTTAAAACCTTCACGTTATCTATGGGTTGGCCTTCAACCCTAGGGAATGTCGTCCGTGGTTCGTTGCAATGAAACAAATCAGAAACGCAATTTGCTAAACATGAAAATAGGTAAAATTTTTAAAATGTAATTTTTTTATAGTTAAAATCTTTATCTTTTTATATTTATTTTTAAATTTAAAAATAAATAAATAAATGAGCTTATTGCATCACTACTACATAGATCCGTGTAGGGAATTCGTCCTCCAATCTGCTTTGTATTTACAATAATGGTATGTTATAATAATTAAGTTAAATTACACAAAATCTTTTAAATTTTAGATCATTTATAAATAATTTTTTTAATTTTTAAAATTTGATAATATATTTTTTTAAACTTTTAATTTTATACAAATAATTTTTTCACCATTAATTCATTATTTTATTAATGAAACATAATATATCAATAACATCTTAAATTTTATTTTTTGTATAAATAATTTTTTTAAATTTTAAATTATGTATAAATAATCTCTTTGACATATTATATTCTATTAATGAAATAACAGATTAAATAATAATATGAGAATTATTTGTACATATTAAAAAATTATTTTTATATGACAGTGTGACATGAAATTTATCTTATGAATTATTCATCTTCATATAATATCAATAGATACTTTGCTATCTCTTGGTCGCACGTGGGCTGGGGTCAAAGTAGTGTATTTGATTTCATTTTCTTTTAAAAATATAGAAACTTTAACTTTTTTTTTTTTAAATTTACTACTGTCACTGCTAGTCCAGTCAACCTCAAATGCTGATGATCATGGTTTATCAGTGATACGCCAATGATGTTTTATTTTGTGCGCCACTCAAGCTTTGACCTAACTGACCCACTAAATTTCCCGAGTCTGTGAGCAAGTTCGAAGATTGCTGACTGAAGTAAATCTCCTATATCTTCTTCTTCTTCCCGAGCAAATTAACAACATCAATGATTCAGTGAGTAAACCAATAGAACTTATTAAAAACCCAGATGGCAACAGGAACCCAAATACTTGCCAAAATGCCATATTACTTTTACGCCCTTCTCTTCTTCTTCCTTTTCCTGAGCAATGCTAACTCTCATCTGTATGATCAAGAACATGCAGTCCTGCTGAGGATAAAACATTACCTTCAACCATTCCTCACTCATTGGACCCCATCAAATTCCTCCCATTGTTCTTGGCCAGGGATCTCCTGCACCAATAACTCTGTCACAAAATTAGCTTTAGGTAAGATCAACATTACCCAAAAAATACCACCTTTCATCTGCGACCTCAAAAATCTTACCTTTATTGATTTGCAATATAATTTCATTACCGGAGAGTTCCCAAAATATCTCTACAACTGCTCCAAGCTCGAGCACCTCGACCTCTCACAGAACTACTTTGTGGGTAAGATTCCAACCGACATTGACCGATTGACCAACCTGCGTTTTCTTAGCCTCGGCGCCAACAACTTCTCTGGCGACATTCCGGCGAGCATCGGAAGGTTAAAGGAGCTGAGGAATCTTCAACTTTACCAGTGTCAATTTAACGGCACTATCCCGGATGAAATAGGCGAATTGTCCAATCTTGAAGTCTTATTCATGGCCCTAAACAGCATTCTGCCTCCTACAAAGTTGCCGTCGAGTTTCGCCCAGTTGAAAAAATTGAAGACTTTTGAGATGTACTCTACGAATTTGATTGGGGAAATCCCAGAAAGTATTGGAGAAATGGTGGCTTTGGAGCATTTGGATTTATCGGAGAATGGCTTAAGGGGGGAAATTCCCAGTGGTTTGTTTACTCTGAAGAATCTAAGCATATTGTATCTTTTCAAGAATAGGCTATCTGGGAAAATACCTGGAAAAATTGAAGCTTTAAACTTGAATGTCCTCGATGTTTCAGGGAATAGTCTTACCGGGAAAGTCCCAGATGGTTTAGGGAAGCTCGAAAAGCTAACGGGTTTGGCTTTGTTTATGAATCAACTATCAGGAGAGATACCAGAAAGCCTCGCTTATCTTCCAGCTCTGGTAGATTTTGGTGTTTTCAGCAACAATCTATCAGGTACTCTTCCTGATGACTTCGGTCGCTACTCGCCTCTTGAAACCTTTCAGGTTGCATCCAATAGATTTACGGGAAAATTGCCAGAGGATTTATGCTATCATGGCAAGTTATTCGGGTTAAGTGCTTTTGACAACCATTTGAGCGGGAAGCTGCCGGAATCGCTAGGAAATTGCGGAAGCCTGAACCAGTTATATCTTTACAATAATAAGTTTGCTGGCAAAATTCCTAGCAGCCTTTGGACGTCATTGAATTTGACTACTTTAATGATCAGCAACAATAACTTCACCGGTGAGCTCCCTCAAAGGTTGTCTTGGAATCTTTCACGCTTGTCCTTAAGTTACAATCAGTTTTCTGGTAGAATTCCAGCAGGAGCATCTTCCTGGAGGAATCTGGTCGTGTTTAACGCCAGTAAGAATCTCTTCAATGGAAGTATTCCACAAGAGCTAACAAGTCTTTCCAAGCTAACAACTCTGTTGCTTGATCAGAACCAGCTAACGGGGCCACTTCCATCAGAAATCATATCATGGAAGTCTCTCAATGCTCTAAATTTGAGCCACAATCAATTGTCTGGACAAATCCCAGATTCAATTGGTCGTTTACCTGTCCTTGAACAACTAGACTTGTCAGAAAATCAACTCTCTGGCCATGTTCCACCTCAACTTGGTCATTTGTCAATGACACTCACAGACCTCAATCTCTCCTTCAATCATTTCACGGGGAGGATTCCTAGTGAATTTGAAAACCTTGTTTATTCCCACAGCTTTCTGAATAATCCTGGTCTCTGTGCTGATACCTCAATACTAAACCTGACCTTATGCAATTCTGGTTCTGGCCTTGAAAGGTTAAGCAAGAGGTCATCCGTGTCTGTAGCTTTGATCATAAGCCTGGTAGTGGTGGCCTCTTTAGCGGCTATCTTGTTGTTACTCTTGATGATCAGAGTATACAAAACAAGAAAGCAAGAATCGGACACTTCATGGAAGCTGACTTCCTTTCAGAGGCTGAGTTTCACAGAATCAAACATCCTGTCATCGATGACTGATCGTAATATTATAGGTAGAGGTGGGTATGGTACAGTATACCGAGTTGCTGTCAATGATTTAGGCTATGTTGCTGTGAAAAAGATATTGAGTAACAGGAAGTTGGAGCAGAAGCTTGAGAATGCATTCCTAGCAGAAGTTAAGATTTTGAGCCATATTCGTCACAACAATATTGTAAAGCTGCTGTGCTGTATTTCTAAAGAGGATTCTCTGCTGCTTGTGTATGAATATCTGGAAAACCATAGCCTCGATCGGTGGTTGAACAAGAAGAGTAGCCCAATCCATAATGTTGCTCTTGATTGGCCAAAGAGACTGCAGATAGCCATTGGGGCTGCACAAGGTCTGAGCTATATGCACCATGATTGCTCTCCTCCCATTATTCATCGCGATGTGAAAACAAGTAACATCCTTTTGGATTCTGAGTTCAATGCAAAAGTTGCAGACTTTGGTCTGGCTAGGATGTTGATCAAGCCCAGAGAACTTACTGTGTCAGCTGTGGCTGGCTCATTTGGCTATATTGCTCCAGGTGAATTGCTTGCATAATATTTTTATCTCTTTACATTTTTCAGAGGCATATATGAGTTCAATCTAAATGGGAATTTTCACTTTGAAATGCAGAGTATATTCAAACAACAAAAATAAATGAAAAAATTGATGTGTATAGCTTTGGAGTTGTGCTATTGGAATTGACAACTGGAAAAGAAGCTAATTATGGAGATGAAGACTCGTCTCTTGCAGAATGGGCATGGCGTCACGTGCAGTTTGGTGGAGATGTGGAAGAAGTTCTAGACGAGGAAATTAAGGAAGCATGCTATTTGGATGAAATATGCCGTGTCTTCAAACTTGGGGTTATGTGTACTGCAACACTGCCAGCTAATAGGCCTTCCATGAAGCAGGTATTGCAAATACTGCTTCGTTGCAGGGACCATTTTGGTTATGGAGAAAAGAATGCTGGTATCATTGATGCTGTTCCTCACCTTAAGAATTCCAAGAGGGAAAGTAGATTGGGTATTGATGATGATTGCTAGCTTCATTGGCCTCACAGATGCAATGTCCTTTCGGATAATACAGGAAGAAGACAAACGAAATGAGTTTCAAGAAAGTTTGTTCTGAATTTGGTGTTAATGGAACTCCAAGGACAGTAGATTTAGACCAGTAATAATGCCATAAATAGTTGTGACTTGGGAGTAAGGGATAATCTGCTTGACTCCACTTCTAACTGCCATTTGGTGAGTTGGAAATAGCTGAGGTTTTCAATGAAGAGAGAAGTGGATAATGATTTTTTTTTTTGGGGGTTGGTTTTGGGTTTTTTTTTTCTTTTTGGGTGGGGGTTTGGGCTAGGAAAAAAGCTTATGTAACTAATGTTGTACAATAATGTCTCAATTAGGCAGCCATGATGCTGTGTGCAAATCAGGATTGTTCACACATGATCGCCGCTATGTAATATCCCAACCCTTGTCTTTCTTTGCAAGGGCGTTGAGAAGAAATCAATTTTGTTTCGTCTTTAGTAATCTATTGCCAGCCCAAAGTCCAAAGAAAATTACAGATCAGGCTAGAGAATTTTACATTACCGTCATCTGCTCCATCTCAAGTAATTAATTGGATAAGTATACATTATAATACACAAATATATCTGCCACCAATAATGAAGTACTTTGACCACACTTCGTCCTTACACCTCCTGAAATTGATCCGTTTGCTACGCATCCCCTGAAACCCCTGAATTTCTCAACATAGATCTGCTATTAATGGGGTTTGTGGCCTAAGGCTGAGTCTTAAGAGCAAGTAATCCATCAAGTTTGGTCTTCAGCACTAGGGACTGTCCTCTGTGGTTCGTTGTAATGAAACAAATGAAAAACGCAGTTTGCTGAGCACAGATATAGGTAAAATTTGTAAAGTATAATTTTTTTTTATAGGTAAAATTTTTGTCTTTAAAGTTATAATTTTTATTTTCTATATTCATCCCTAAATCTAAAAGTGAAAAAAAAAAAAACAAATGAGCTTACTACGTCATTATTGCACAGATCTCCTACAGCAGGGATTCGTGCTCCAGATTGCTCTGCATTTACAATAATAGTATGTTGTAATAATTAGGTTAAATTGCACAATATCATCTAAATTTTAAGTTATTTATAAATAATTTTCTTAAAAAAATTTGATTATAAATCTTATTAAAATTTTAAATTTATATAAATAACTCTCTTATCCTAACTTAATTAATTTCTTATTTCACTAATAAAATATGACATGTTTATAATAATAAATTCTTTAAAATTTAGTGTTTAAATAATTTTTTTAAATTTTAAGTTATATATAAATAACCTTTTTGACATATTAGTGAAATAATAAATTAAATAAAGGTATGAAAATTATCTATAAATATTTAAAAATTTTGTCATCAAATTTTAAAAATTAAAAAATTATTTTTACATAAGCCAACGTAAAATTTACCTTATTTAATTATTCATGGTCACGTGATATCAATAAACACTTTGCTATCTCTTGGTCACTGGGTTGGGGTCAAAGTTGTGAGTTTTGAGATTTGATTTCATTTTCTTTTCTCATTAACAAATATAGAAATTTAACTTTTTTTTTTTTCCTTTTTTAATTTACTACTTTCACCGCTAGTCCAGTCAACCTCAAATGCTAATGATCATGGTTTATCGGTGATAAGGCAATGATGTTTTTATTCTGTGCGCCACTCATGCGCGGACCTCACTGACCCACCAAATTTTCCGTGTCTGTGGGCAAGTTCGAAGATTGCAGGCTGGAAGTAAATCTCTTATATTTTCCTCTTCTTCCCGAGCAAATTAGTAACCTCAATGATTTAGTGAGTAAACCAATAGAACTTGTTAAAAACCCAGATGGCAACAATAACCCAAATACTTGCCAAAATCCCATATTACTTTTACTCCCTTCTCTTCTTCTTCCTTTTCCTGAGCTTTGCTAACTCCAAGTCTCATCCGTATGATCAAGAACATGCAGTCCTACTGAACATAAAACATTACCTTCAACCATTCCTCACTCACTGGACCCCATCAAATTCCTCCCATTGTTCTTGGCCAGGGATCACCTGCACCAATAACTCTGTCACAAAACTAGCTTTAGTTAACATCAACATCACTCACACAATGCCACCTTTCATCTGTGACCTAAAAAATCCTACCTTTTTTGATTTGCAGTATAATTACATCCCTGGGGGGTTCCCAAAATCTCTCTACAACTGCTCCAAGCTCCAGCACCTCGAACTCTAGGAAAACTACTTTGTGGGTAAGATTCCAGACGACATTGACCGATTGACCAGCCAGCGTTTTCTTAGCCTCGGCACCAACAACTTCTCTGGCGACATTCCGGCGAGCATCGGAAGGTTAAAGGAGCTGAGAAATCTTCAACTTTACAAGTGTTAATTTAACGGCACTATCCCGGATGAAATAGGCAAATTGTCCAATCTTGAAGTCTTATTCATGGCCCTAAACAGCGTTCTGCCTGCTACAAAGTTGCCGTCGAGCTTCATCCAGTTGAAAAAATTGAAGACTTTTAGAATGTACTCTACGAATTTGAATGGGGAAATCCCAGAAAGTAGTTTGGAGCATTAGGATTTATTGGGGAATGTTAAACACAACAAGAACAGAGGGGAGAAATAGAGCAAAGAAGAATATAGGGGACAAGGAAGTAATAGCAAGAAGAGGAATGAGTTTCAAACTGCCTGACTCGTCCTCATGCGTAATCATCTTTAAAAGGGTTCTAATAATGGACTCTCGACTAGTTACAATAGAATTACGAAATTGCCATTAATACATATGACTTAAAGTGTCCTACACTCAACATCGCATATCAACTACCGCCTCCCCGTCCAACTCCATCCTTGTCCCCATAGATGTAATGAACGAATAAAGTCAGGAAATTTATGCCGAAGGTCGTGCCGAAATTTCCATGTAGCTCTTCCTCCAGCTCCCCTTTCCATTTGAGTAAACCAAGTGTAAAGTTATATTAACATGACTGATTAATAAAAAACTATCAGAAGTCACATGAAAGACAATCGGTCTGTATATTTAAACACCAACAACTTGATAAACTTTTTGGTAGAACTAAAATCATTTTCAGAATGGGCCAGAAGGTAAAAAGTACTACTGAGCTAATTAAGACTGAGTTGTTTGACGAAACTCCTCATTAGAACGAATAAATATTAAAATAAAATTGAAAAGTTATATTGAAATTTATTTCCAGGTTTAAAGAAAATGAGATGGTTCTCGAATCTGAATCAAAGCTTTTTTTATTAATCAACTAGCCCTCTCTATTCAATCGATTATTGTAATTTGTCTCCCTCGAATTGTGCTCAATGGAAGCATTCAAATCATGAAAAGCCACAAAGAAATTACCAATACTCGAAAATTAACATAAATTTACGAACCCGGTTGGGAGATTATCGACATAGCCGATCAATATCTTGAGCTTGCTTCCGCCTTCAGATGCGAGACCCGCATGCATCTCAACGTCCATGGCGTCAGCTACCTGTCTAAGCTTGCCAATTTGGGTCCCACACTTCTCCTCAAACTCCTTTAGAATAGCTCTTGGACTGGCCCACTTCCGGGAGCTACTCATCCAGTGGCGCACCACCAGTACCGCCGCCGCACAGACCGTCGCGGCGCAAACCACTGCAACTCCCACCGCTATTTTCCCCATCAGCTCCTTCACTAACAATCACAGTCCTCGATTAGCCACTCAATCAATCAATGAAAATCCAAGAAAGTCTCAAACTTTTCCTTCAATGAAGAAAATCACAGTTGGCTAAATCCAAGCTTTAAAGGGGAAGCTCCTCTTGAAAGCTCAAAGATTCTTACTCATATGAAAATGACAGTGACAGAAAGAGAGGGATAAAAGAGTAGCCCCCAGCTGATTACCTCTATCATTTAGGAGCCTACTAAGCCGGAAAAACCATCAAAAGGTTGAGGATAGTGACATATATTCGGAGGAACATTCATAATAAATAATTATTAATGAAAATTATTTTTTTCGAGTACAAATGAAAAATAAAATATTTAGATATAAATTTAGGTATCATATGATTCATGTCTAACGGCTTGTTTGGTTTCTCTGCAAAAAAATGAAGAGGGAATAATAGTTTGGTGAAATTTTATTTTTATTTTTATAATTATTATTTAATATTACTTATCAATTATTATTTAATTTTTAAAAATATGAGCATTATAAAAAAAAATTATTTATAAAATTATTTTTTTTTTCAAACGAGTGGTAATAATTAACAAGAGATTCTATTTTGTGATATGCCCAAAAAAAACATTAAATGAGTATAAATACTTAATGAGACAATTAGATTTAAACATAATTTTAATAGAGATGTTCAAAATAAAGTATACTTATCTAAAAAGAACTACAACATTAAAATAAATTAACATAGCATATATTCCTTCTAAAATATTGTATTTAGTGAGATGTACTATTTTAAAATGCAACATTTTCTTAAAATTAATTTTATCCATGAATAATACATGTTGTGTCGGAAATAATAAGGTTATAAAAGCAAGAACAAAAAATACAGATTCTTGTGCTTAAGTATATAAACAAATAAATAAACCTTATTCATTAAATCCTTGTATTTCTAATTTAACACTATTTAATTACAGTCATTTATGTATATGTCATCAATAATATAAAATTCGTACTTAAATTAGACGCATAGAACAACTTTAACTTTTTAAGGTGTATACCTAACATTTAATATATCAGCATAGACATATTCGACTTCATTTTTAATTTGACTTCTTTCTTTTTTTTTCATTTCGTTCTCAAGATCCTTTCCAACAAAAACATTTCATCAAAGGAACTAAGATATTTATTCAAAAATAAACAACAATAGATGAGCGTGGATGAATTAAATTTTGAATAAATGTTAGTTGTACTATGTTTTAATAAATATTTTTCAGTTTTTTTTACATATTTTTGAAATTTCTTTATATCACGGCCTCACTGGATAAAAAAGTGCATTAAAATCTGTATATACTAAACAAATAAACTAAATATTTATTTTCAGTTATGTTAATTAGATATGATATAAACAATACCTTCAACATAGTTAATAATTACAAAAAATAGATATATTAATATAAAGCATCATTATTCTACACTGCGTCCATGACCAAGAATGAAAAAATGGATATAATTTGGGTGTAATTTTTATATTTTTATTATTATATATTTTTATTAAAATATAATAAATATATACTTTTAAATAATATTATGATAAATATGTAATATAATTAACATTTTATATAAATATATTTATTATATATTTATTATGATATTATTAAAAATATTTATTTATTATATTTCAATTAAAAATTTAATAATATAAATATAAATTTTTTTATTAAAAAAATTGATGTAAGAAAAAATGATCAAATTTTTTTTTTAGTTAAAAAGAAAAAATGATGAGGTAGAGAATAAAGTATTTAGACATAATTGTGATAACACCGGTCTCTGTCTCATGTCATTTGCCGCATCTAGGCGTACCTGGTTCGTGGAGGTTTTTTTGGGTAGTTTTGAGCTTGAAAGCAGCCACGTGGACGGCTTTGCGTTAGTCGTCTCCTATAATGACTTTATATATATATATATATATATATATATATATATATATATATATATATATATATATATATATATATATATATATTACATATGATAATTTACTTACTTATTTGCAGTATACTTAATTTATGATAAAATTTTAAAAATTATTTATAACCTGTTTAGTAGTCAAGTAAAAAATGAAAGAGGAAAAAAATTTTGTTAAAATATTAATTTTATTTTTATAATTATTATTCAATTATTATTTAATATTATCTATTAATTATTATTTAATTACTAAAAAATATTATAAATATTTTTTATTTGTAAAATTATTTTTTATTTATATTTTTATACTTAATTTTTTATGTATCAAAAGAATCCTAAAACTTAAGATTTATTTATCAAAACTTCTCAAAATCTTTTGTTGAAGCATCAACTTTTTTCAATGGAATCATTTTTAATAGTTTTGTGGATTCCTAAATTTTTTTTGTTGTTAGCCTAATTAGATAATATAAGAATAGAATTCCAACCAAAATATGATAATAAATAATACCAATTTCTCAGTTTGCTATTATAACAATTATATTAATCACAGTTACTTATGACAACATCTAAACCATCTGGTTATCCTACTAAACCATCTGGTTACCCTAGTCATTTTATTTGCGTTATGAAGCAATCTCATGATATAGTTTATAGTGTTGAAGCTTTCTTTCTTTCTCAAAGGAAGGGGGAGAACCATATTAATACAAAATTGGTAAAGTTTAATATTGGATTTCGGAAATGGGACAAATTGGATATATTTGTTCAACAAATAACACCGATCGCCTCGAATTACTAAAAGGAATTAATAAAAAAAGTAATTATCAAAACGCAATAAATTTACAAAAGACTTAGATTCAATGAATCCGAGTTTCAAATACCCCACATCCAATGCTGAATCCTAAGGCACCACGTGGCAAACGACGGTGGCACCCCGTGATGCCACATGGCAAATAGCCACAAACTCGAAGCCAATGGTTCTGAGTTTGACATCTGCCAAGCTAGCCTGCGCCTAGCCTGGCACCTATGGCTGGTGTGACCGGTCAAACGGTACCCCTGAAGCCACATGTCCCGCACGCATTGGTTGGAAAAGATATTGAAGAATTCTTATTGGCCGAAAATAAATAAGAGAAGATAATACAAAAAAAATTAAATAACAAAAATGCCCTTTAGAATTTCATTATAAGCCGACTTCAACTCTTCAAATTCAAACAGCGTGCTCAGTAGCTTGAAGGGAGAAATTCTGCATCAGCTCTACGGGAGAAGAATTTCACTTTCTTCATATCTGATTGGGTAAAAATTGTAAACATTTTCCACAAAGTTGAAAGAGGTATGTAAAATAATTTACTTATTTAGATTATTTTGTAGTATATAATGTGAAAAAAATATTAAGTTTAGTGAAATGATGTTCCTTTTTTAAAAAATTATGTTGAATAAGAAATTAAAATGAACAATGAAATATTTTTTGTGATTGAGGAAAAAAAGAAACTGTCCATATTATTGTTTGTTAGTTATTTAAGTTGTTTGTTAATTATTTTTGAAATGTGGAAATATGGAAAACTATTCTTTTGTCTAATATTTACTTATATAATTGTTGTTAGTTATTTCGTAAATGAGGAAAAAATGAAACTGTTCATATATATATTATTAGTTATTTTTTATTATTTAATATTTACTTATATTATTTGTAAGAGACTAGATTGTTTATTTGGTATTGTTTGTATATTATAATGATTTAGAAAATGTATGAAAATATTTTGGAGATAAAATAACACAATATAAAGAAGGAAAAAGTTAGAAAAAGGGAAAAAATATGTGGAAAAAAAACATACAATAATGTAAAGGTTAATTTATTAATAATAAAGAATAGAAAAAAAAACTAAGTAAGGATTTTTTGAAAATAATAAAAAATATAGGAAGAAATAACAAAATATAAGAAAAAAAAAAAAGAAATCTAAGAGAATTGGAGTTTAAAAATAATTGTAACAGAAAAAGTAAAGAAGTAATTATGGTGAGAGTTTTAAAAATTATGTGGAAAATGAAAACTATATGGCCAAAAAAAATAGAGAGAGAAAAAGAAGAAAAAATAAAGAAATGAAAAATGATTAAAGGAAATAAAAAAGAATCATTAGGGAATTTGTAGTTTAGAGCGGAATGATATTTTATAAATAATTAGTGAAATGAAAAAAAAAAGTAAATAAGAAAGTGTGAAATAATAATTAGATTAAAAAAGGTATGATAGATCAAATAATTATTTTATATGTTTATGATAAAATATCAAAAATGAAGGAAGAAATTATGGGAAAATAATTATATAAAAAAACCAAGAAAAAGAAATAAGTAATGAAATAGATACTAATGATCAAAATGCTTATTAAAAATTATATTGTAGTGAATGAAAAAAAGTGAAAAAAATAATAATAATTAGTGTAATTTAATTAAGTAAATTTATTTATAATTATTTATTATTTATTTGCGTTAATTTTTTTAGATTATATTATTTATTTGTTATTGTTTAGGCATTATTATGGTTTTCGGAAATATATGAAAATTTGTTGGAGGTAAAGGAATATTAGAAAGGAAAAAAAAGTGTAGGAAAAGATAAATTATACTTAAAAAAATTATCATATATAAATAAGTAATGAAATAAATATTAATTATTAAATGTGGTGATTGTTAAATAAAGTTGTGCATATAGGAAATCAAATGGCCAGAAGAAATTAGTTTGTTTACATTTATGCAAACAGAAGAATCTTTGATAGTGCTAAAGGTGCAACATTCCAATGCCATATGTCAAAATATATAATAGTTAGCATTAAAATCACATTAGATGCACTAAAAGATGTAGTGAGACAGAAACTACGACTTCTCCCCAATCAAGCTGTGACTGATTTGATATACAGACTTCTTACGTTATTAAATCCTACATGGTACCAATCAATTATTCTAGAGGACGATTTTGATGTTCAAAGGATATGACAAGCTCACTCACGTTTCCCAAAGCAATTGAATGCAATTAAATTATATGCGAAGACCTCATTTACTGGCTCATAAGGGAGCTTAAAACTATAGCCGAACTCTTCGCAATAATATCAGATGATACCGATGGAGACCATTTCTGAACCAAATTCCTCCCATCCAACTTTTTGCTTGACTGAACCTCATTCTCCAAATGGCTCCGAAGACAATGTGTTGGATGACTTTAAAAATGAAGATGAATACAATATTGAACTTGACCCTGACTATAATAATGATGAGGATGATGATGGTGATGACAATGATAATGAGACAGATGAATTGGAAAATGATGTTGGATCAGAAGCCCAATATGTAGACCCTACTGCTAGTTTCTTCTCTCAGGTTAACATGGCGTTGGCTGGTGAAGATGAATTTGAGGAGGTCAAAGCTAGCACAAACTTGAACATGCAAGACTTATATATTGGATTGCAATATCCAAGCCAGAAAGCAATACGTCATACTATCAAATTATATTCTATGAAAGCACACCATTCTTTTAAAAAATATTTGTCATATGAAAAGTATAAAGAATTTTGGTATATTAGTTATAGGAATGGTTGTAGCTGGCGAGTAAGGGCATGCAAAAAAGGTAAGGGGAAGGGTTCACACTGGTAAATAACAAAATATGATGATCTTCATACATATCTGTCTGCGACCTTATCGCAAGATCACCTAAAAATTGGATTCGATGTTATATCATCATGTATTGTTAGCAAGGTGACTGAGACACTGGATATTTCAATTAAACAAATTATTAAGCGGATGAAAATTTTATTTGGATATACAGTATCATATAGGAAAGCATGGAAAGCAAAACACAAAGCCTTCGCACTTGCTTTTGATAAATGGGAGAGCTCAAATGCTATACTACTTAGATGGATAGCTGCAATTCAACATTTCATGCCTATGTCATCGGTTGAGTTTGTAACTAAACAATGTCAAACTAGTAGTTCCACCAGTGAGCCAGTTGTTATGTTCAAGCGTGTTTTTTGAGCATTCAAAGCTTGTATAAATACATTTGATCATCTGAAACCTATGATCCAGATTGATGGAATATTTTTATATGGCAAATACAAAGAGACTCTCTTGATAGCAATGATGCAAAATGACAATCAATAGATTGTGCCTATTACATTTGCAATAGTTGAGGGAGAGACACAAGTAGCATAGTTATAGTTTCTTTTCAACTTATGTAAATGAGTAGTACGAGGAAGGTGTGGACTTTGTTTGATCTCTAATAGACATCCATCAATCCTAACTGCTGTTTCTAATCCCCATACTAGTTGGCAACCCCTTATGGTTATCATGTGTTTTGTCTTCGTCATATGGTTAACAACTTGCACACTCACTTCAAATCACCAAATTTAAAACAAATATTGAAAAACATTGATATATTTTTCCTTTCTAAATAACTAAATACAACGTCTTTATTTTAGTGCCCATTATAATAACAATGTTTATATTCAATAGGTTATGAGTATGAGCGTCGTTACATTGATGAGAAATTATCGAAGTTAGTGACCATACATGAGGAAGCAACTAAATGACTTGCAGACATCCCAAAAGAACAATGGACTCAGGCGTATGATGTGGAAGGGCGTCGTTTTGGCCATATGACAACAAACTTGGCTGAATGCATGAACGGTGTTTTTAAAGGCGTCAGGTCATTACCTATATCAAGTATAACTAAAGCAACATATTATAGAGTCAACCAATACTTCACAAAACGCGTTAAACAAGTTAATGCACAGATGACTGCAGGCTCAGTCTACTCCCAAAGTTTGATAAAAAGGATGGCAGCAAATGTGCAACACGCCTCTACATGTTCTGTGCAAGCATTTGACCGAAATGGTCAATCATTTGAAGTGGAAGAACCATATAATCCGATGAATAGGCAATACAGTCGGTACTGTAAGGTTAGTTTGATTGATCGCTTCTGTGACTACGATGAGTCTCAAGTGGAGAAGTATCTCTATTAGCATGTTCTTACTGCTGTCTTCCTAGACCCATTTCAATATGTGGATCTTGTTTTTCACCTAAACACTATATATTGTGCTTATAACACTGTTTTTAAGCCAATTAAAGGTAAAAAATATTGGCCAAGTCCCGGTGATCCGAAATTGGTCCATGATCCTTCAATGCTTCGTGAGGGGGGTTAACCACGAGCCTCTCGCTATCGAAATGAAATAGATTTTAGAGCATCTAGCCAACCAATTCGGTGTGAGTTATGTCGACAACTAAGACATAATCGAACCACCTGTCTACATCACCATCGTGATGCCTAGGAAAAAAATTAATATTGTATTGTATTAAATGGTTATAACTAAATTGCACTAAATATTTATAAACCAAGTCGTATGTTGTGCGTTTTTTTGAACTTAATGAAATCAATTTAGTAGCTGTTATGTGTTTTTTTGAACCTTGTTAAATTTATATATATGAATTTAATATCATAAATTGTATTATTTTTAAATTCTATTAAATTTTACAGGTACGTTGATATTATAGCTGCTGCACAGCATATTGTACATCTAGGACCTAAGGATGATTCACTATTATACCTATAAAAATTACATATATCTGAAGCAATTTAGAATGCCCAAGTTAGATAATTAGTTGCCTTTAATACTTGCATATATATGGTCACTGATGATTGGCCACGTTTACTAATAGGTTTTATGAAAATATTTATGTATTTTGGCAGGATGATTGAATTCTCTGCCCATGACGTGTTCACCACAAGGATCGTTTGGGTGATCCACCTTTGGCTATAGTAGAATATCTGAGATAGACTGATTTCTCAACTTGCCCATTTTGAGTATGATCCTTCACTCATTAGTGCATTTGTCGAGCGATGGTGCCTAAAAACACACACATTCCATACTACTTAGGGTAAGTGCACGATCACTCTTAAAGATATGACTATACAGTTAGGCCTACCATACGAGGGAGACCTTATTTCTGGAGCGACAAATTGGTTGTGAGCAAATACATGTGAGTGGTTCCTAGACATTCGACTAACAGCTGAGAAGATTAATGGCCATCGGCTCACTATTGCTTAGTTGAAGAAAAACTTTGCTAACCTACCAGATGATGCTAATGAGGAGGTCGTCTAGCGCTTTGCCCAAGCCTATATACTTAGGTTGATTGGAGGCTTTTTACTTTCAGATAGATCTAGTCATAATATATATTTAATGTATCTCCCACTGCTGGATAACTTCAAACAAGTAGGTAGGTTCAGTTAAGGTTCAGCAATATTAGCTTACTTATACTGCGATCTATGTAATGCAACATATAGAGATAAGAAGGGGATAGGTGATTGCTTGACACTATTATATTTGTGGGTATGGAATCGATTTCCAATACTCACACCAAAAAGGCCATTGACCCCTGACCTCAGATGAAGGAGTATCTTCTACTTCCTCTTTTAGGGTTCAAGTACCTATTGCATAGTTGTTATATTTGTAAATGCATCTTGTTACATAGCTATATTTATTTTTATATTCCATGAGTGATTGAAAATCGTTACAGATAGAAGAATATTAGACAACCTCCTCATCTAGGTATGTGAGCCCTGAGTTAATATTGAACCTTACAGGATGCTATGGGAGATAACAAGGTTAGTTTTTTTTTTCTCTTCCTTATGTTCATCATAATTTTAACATTTTTTGATATTTTATTTTTTCATCCGTGTTACTTCTAGATTATTTGGTGCCTATATCAATCCCAAGATGTACTTGACTTAATTCTTGCGTAGTGTTTAGCATCACCAGATATTTGGATTACTTCGATGCCCCTCATATGCTTTCATATCATAGAGTGACATCATCTCAATCATGTCCTTTGCCAATTTGGTCAGCAACAACATATTCCTCAGGTGCCAGTTATATTATATTCTCTTCATGCTCTACAGCTCTGCGGCAGAACCCAAACCAACTAAAGAACAGAGCATAACGCCTTTGTCAAGCAATGGTATAACTGACAAAATGTTATATTGTAGTCTTCTATTATTGATGAGTCATTTGATCACACATATGAGTATATGAGATGGTACTGGCGATGTACTCGGCAATGGATGCATCCCACTAGCGCTTCAACTAGTTATGCAGTAAATTTTTTCATTCCTAATGCATCTGATCTCTTACTTTTTTCTATATATATATATATATATACATATATATATTTATTTTACTTTATTTTTATGTTGATATTCAAATGCTCATTTCTTTTTATACAGGCTGATTTAGCAGAAAGTCTTTATCAGATGCACTTATAAGACCCTTTGCCTTCGAATTTCAACGAGATTGTAGGCTGAGACTTTAGAAATATATTATTGGCTCATGGTGAACAATGTTTTTCACTGTTCTCCCAACCTGTTGAACCGGCACCCAATTTACCCTGACCTCAAATTCCAAAAGGTTGATCAGGGAAGCGACGTCAAGGTTACTTGTTATCCCATCAGCCCATTGTTATAGGTCAAAGGCAACAAATGGCAGAGCCAGTGCAGCAGGATATTGGTAGTAACATGGCCGGTCCATCTTCATATATTCCGACTCCAGTGCCTCAAGAGATTGGTATAGCTGGTCCATTTTCTTCTGTCCCAACTAGCTAATTTTGTGACTTTGTGAAATACGGCCTTTCATATTTCCCACCCTTGTCACCAATGTCTCAATTTGGAACACCTGAGCAACAATTTGGAGGATCATTTGTTGATCTTTTGTTTGATACATCTACATTCAGTGCTACATACGCCAGTAGCTTCTACGATCCTGGGGGATCATCGTAAGTTGAATTTGTGACACCACATGAGCCAATTACTCCAGTTAATTCCCCATGTGTTAATTTAGATTCTTCACCCACGGTACAAGAGCAACAACAATTTGAAAAAGTGAGATAGCAGCGACCACAACATGAAAGAAGAAGGTCTCGTTGTAACATCGAAAGTCATCTTTTATAGTATTTTTGTATAAATATTTATGTAATTTATTATCACATCTTATATGAATTCTGTAGCAACCTGTATGTTATTTTATTTCTTTTATCTTTATTAACTTAATTTTATAATTCATAATTATAAACTTAGAAAACTTAACATAACTTTTTAATTGCAAACTTAAAAAAAAATGATTCAACCAAACAAAATAAAGACAAAAATATTTATAATTTAAATTATTTTTTTAACTTGGATAATTAAATTTAAACAATCTAAATTTTGGCATTTTTGACCAAATCTATTTTAATACGAAAGATAACACATCCATTTGAAGTGATCAATCAATTTTATTTTTTATTTTGCTAAGTAATGAATCCTTATGTTCAAAAGTTTTCTATGATCTCCAATATTATAAAAAATTTACCAAAAGTAATAAAAAAATTAGACTAAATTTTTATGTATAGATTAAAATATTTTTAATAAAAAATAAATTTCATCTGTGAAGAAATATTATTAAATAAGCAATAATTTTTTAGTGGATTATGAAAAAAAATCTTTGTCTAAAAAACTTTTATCTATCTCTTATAAAGAGTTTTTACATCTAAATAATAGGAAAATGTGTTATCTCTTAAGCAAATATCTCTTTAAATATATGTTTTTAAGGATTAGAATCTTTCTAAAAATTTTATTATAAATTTTTGTATAAATCCTCTTTTGTTTAAAACCTTAGTTTCTTTGAAAAATTTAATTTCAAGAACAAGTTCGAACTAATTTTACTTCAATTTATTAAAATACAAAAATATTTTACAAGAAGTACCTAGTTATAATTCCAACCAATTAATAAAATAAGTTGAGGTAGATGCTTCTTATAATTATTATAATAAAAATAAATAAATACACATTTATTTTTTTTTTGTGTCATTTTATTTCTTTTATCTTTATCAACTTAGTCTTATGGTTAATAATTGTTTATTTTAAAAAATAAGCATTCATTTCTTATTTCTTAATATTTATATAATTTATTATTATATTTTTTTATGAATTTCTTAATTTTATTATACATCCCTTATTTTTTTTTACTTTTATTTATTTTTATTTGTTCCTTTTATCTTTTTTATTTTTGTCTTCCATTTTTTTTTAAATAACTTTATCAAATGTATAATTATTCATTTTTTATTTGCTCATTTATTTATATTTTTTAATTAGCTATAATAGGTATTTAGATTTTATAACTTTAATATTTTTTGTTAAACAAATAATTGAACTCAAATTGGTAGAGCTCGAGTTTAAGTAATTTCAGCTCTTATTGGTCTGAGTTTAAGATTTTATTACTTTTCGGATATATATTTTTATATATATTGTGTCTAGATTATTATTTATTTTTCTTATTATTTTTCCATACAAGCTCCGGGCAAATTGTATATAACAATTAGAGCATACATATTAATTTTGGATTGAAAAAACGTCAATTAACATGCGCGACAGCTGTTAGTCTGATTTCAATGTCTGTTATATATTTAATATGCAGGCTCCAACATGCTTGGATTTTCGCCCCTCTTAAAACATCTCACTTAGACTTCAACCCTTTAATTCTTTTATGATCGAATAATAATCATCTGCATGTGCAGAGCTTCCTCTTTGTCAATTTCAGATTCAGATTCTCATAACAATTTCATTCTCTCTCTCCCCCCCCCTCCTTCCTCATGTACGAATACGATCAATGAAGGGGGAAAGTACAGTTATTTTGACATCTTGAACATCTGATCTGATGTTCCACAACTAAGATGAAGGTGACGGAATAACCGGCGGTAAAGGTGCCTAGTAGCCCTTATCCTAATACAATATTGAAATTATTCCAATACTTGTATTAACAGTCCGTTGGATTAAGATTTTATATTTGATTTGCTCACAAATTAGATTTTAGTGTAATAAATTAGTTACTCCTTCACTTCGTTAAGTTTAGTCAAGTTTTAATTAAAATAGTTATTGATAGATCAAGATTTGGACGAAACCTAGTGAGCTCAACAAATTAGTCCAACCAACCAACTCATCGAAGACATCCAACCACATGTACCAGTCACTTTTATAAATATTTAGAAATATCTTTAAGGTAACGTATCTTTTAATTATCCTAGCTTAACTGGCAAGTTTCTCTCTCTTATATTAAATCTTGCACTATAATAGTCATTTCAGGCTCTCTCGTGACTCTAACCTCTCTTTATTGCGCAAGACTTGCACAATATTTGATTACCAGAGCATGGATCCGATCACCAGAAAACCAACTGGATCAAAGACTGGTTCATCAGTTGCTTACCAAATTAATCGAGGTCGGGATGCACCTGAGTCTGGTGCTTTCTTCGTCTCTCATGACACTGCCGCCCTGTGCTTCCTCTTTCAGTTCTTGCAGATCCAACGTACCCGTAACATCTCTAAGTGCATGTTTGTATTAATGTTGGGGGACAATCACGTTTGCAACTCATCAAATACAGAAACAACAAAAGAATGCTTTGTCAAAACGTAGTTTTAAAGTAATGAAACGCAAAACCAAACACACTGTGAGAAGAACATACTTTCCATACATCCTACAGGCTCTATCAATGTTTAGCTAGAGAACCTCAAAAAGAATATGGCATCGAAGAATCTATCCTTCCAACGGTATTCTGAGCAATATCACAGGAAGCTGGCTATACTTACAAATGTGTTTATTCCTGTCTCCCGAAACTTAAGCATATAATATCTGCTGCACCAACAGACACCTTTAAGGCATAAAATAGAATGCGAAAGATTCTCATGTAGAAGAGAATATATGAGAGGGAATACTCAAGATCTATTATCAATGTCTGGACTTGCAAAGCTAATCCTTTGAGAATCCTCCCACTGAGTTAAGAAAGCTAATCCTGGTTCTAAGTTCAATCCTCTTCATGTTAAGAAAACTTTAACCTTTGCTTCTAGTGGCAGTTCTTTAAATAATCATACAATATTTTTTCATAAAGTCCTTCAATGCTAGCACTACAAAGAAATTTCTCTAGCCTGTTGTCACTTTCCGTATTAGTATAATCCACAGGATTTCAAATACATCCACCTATGACATATCATCCATGGGAGGATTCACTGAAGATTTCATCAGTGTCAGGACCAGAGACAGAGTAACCTAAACTGTTTTCGGTATATCTTTATCTCAACCCATGAACAGAATGAAAAGAACCAATTTCTCTGATCTCTTTTCATAAAATAAAATACATACAATTTTGAATTGGTCCAATAACGAATTAGAGGGCCAGTTCTGCACGAGTTGGAATTACAGGCACAAGAAAATTGCCAAAGGGTGAATCAAAGATCCTGTAGTTTCCAGTGCAACCATCTTGTTGTGCTTGTGCAACTGCGAAGTTTTTGGCCTGTTGAACTCTGAAATTGAATCCACTGGTTTGAACCATAGGAACCTGCATGGAACAGATCAAGTAGGGAATTATGAATATACAGTTTTACAAATAGAAAACATTGAATTCCACAAGGACAGAGAGCTACGGATGGAGATATACCTGCAACCCACTTGCTGGTGTTACAGCTTTGTCGTTCGTTGCATCAGATGAAGCTACAGTCCTGTAAGCAAATAAATGGGGATTTAGAATTTAGCTTTTTTTGGGTAAAAATGAAGGAAGCGTGAAGGTTTAAGTACAAAAAGAAACTGATCGAGCCTCAATGTATCTTTAAATAAACCCTACTATAATTGAAGGTGTGTGAGTTTTGGTTAACTAGAAGTACAACATAAAAGAATCAAAAGCTGCAAAAGGAAGAATCTTGACTTCTTCATGTTGTAACCCAGAAATATGCAACAAAACTCTCAACCTAAAATGAGCTAAAAAAGAAAAAAGAAAAAAACCTCTACTGAAAAACAATATGAAACATTATTCCTCTCTATGAAGCGTAACGAACCGTCAAGTATCGACTAGTTTTGTGCATCAAGATTAGCACCGGCGGTTCAAAAATATTGCTTCTAGCAAGAACCCAGAAGTAAAGAGAATAATTTTTCGAATTGCTTTTCTCACGAAGTTAGCAGGCCCAAGCTCAAAACTTCAACTGCAGCGTAACCAACTTCCAAACCTCAAGTTGTAAAATTCGATCCGAAGAAAGAGAGAGAGAGATTAATAAAAGACACAAACGCTGAAGGCATCAGGGATTTACCCGCGAGACGGTGGCTGATCGGTCTTCCTTCTCTTGGGTTCAGACGCCATTGTGGCCGTCCCTCCATCCATCTGGCTCCTTCTCTTTTCTTTTCTTTTCTCTCTCTCTATCTATTTTCTTTCCGTTTCACAAGGGGGACATAGAAATTGCAGCCGATGAATTATGGACCAAAAGGAAGAAATGTGGCCCATAGATTTCAGGGTCTGGAAGCCCAAACAATAAAGGACTATATTTCAATTTTCGGCGAAGTATATACTAAACAGTAGTGACTAGTGAGTAGTGAGCATATTCTAACTTAAGGGGCGTATATATGGGCCTGCTTTTGCTTAATTTACCAGCATTTCTAAGCTTATTTCTGCTTACTTTATGCAGGGAAATTTGATGGACTATAGGTAGTGTTGGGGGAACCCCAAAAAAAAAAAAGTGAGATAAAAAATAAAATTTATGTCATTATTTTAAAAAAGATAATAAAAAGTAATAGATACTATTAAATAATAATAACAATAACATTATAGACTTTTCATTTTTTTTTGAATAAAAATATTCTATGGAATGTCTAAATCTTGTTACTAAATCTTACTTATATATTGATCTAATATTAAAGGAATATGTTTAACAAGAAAATGTATTTTTTAAAAATCATAATTAGAGGGTTGGTCCACAGGGGCTGAGAAAAAAAAAAAAGATAACTCACATTAACTACAATCCATTTTGCTTAATTTATTGATTGGGAAGGAATCACTCACAAAAGCAAAAAAGGAAACCTAGCATTTTGACTTGTGCTTTTGCTGGTGGTGGGGCTTTTGATGCTCTTATGGGATTAAAGCCAGCCATAATGATTTTGTAATAACTCTAATTACTTATTAGTCACGAGGGCTGATTTCCATATTAAAACATGCACTCCTTTCACATATATTGCTGGTCAATTATAATTGTCTTCAAATGAATAGTGCAACCAAAATTGATTCCCACATAATGTTTGGGTTGAACTTCTACACAAGCTGTGAAATCCTTCCCTAATTATCTAACATGTCAACACAAGGGAATCTTCAAGTAATGTTCTATTGTTAAAATGGACGGTACTCCATAGTTGATTCTTTTTGTTACTCGACCAGTTTAAGAATGTATAACAAGTAGAAATTTATATAGAGGAAGGACATTGCAATTGCACACTTTCCCATCATGCACTACTTTACCACTGAAATTAAAATATTGATTTTCAAATTTGGAGGACCACTGGATAATGTGCAAAGGTGCCATTCATGAATTGGTTTTATTATTAAGTCTTGTTTAGTATATAATTTTTTTTTTGGATAGAAATGAAAAGAAAATACCAAATAGAATATAATTAAAATAATTATATTTAGTATAATAAGAAAAGAAAAAGGATTGCTTTTCCTTTATTTACTTAGTAAGATAAAAAAAAGTAATAGAATAGGAAATAAATAATAACAAATGACTAAAATATTTTTATATTAAAAAAATAATATAAGACTAGATTTTTACATATAATGATAATTAATTTATTTTTAATAATTATTTATATTTATAAATTATCATTTTAATATAATAAAAAAACTATTTATTTTAATGATTTACATATTACATATATTATTTTAATATTTATAATTTATTAATATATATTTATAATATATATATATATATATATATATAAACAATGCATAGATCTCACTAATGGTTAGTTGGAATTTTCCAGTTGACCAATTGGTGGGATGAAATTTTAGCTTTTTTTTTTTTAAATTTAGATGATTTATTATTATAATATTAAATTTTATTAAAAATAACAAATTATTTTAGAGATAAAAAATGATAGCAATAATTAATTAATTAATTAATTAAAAATTTTCTAGTAAAAATTAATTAAAAAATAATATTTTTTTTACTGAATTTTAATTAAAAATTCTTGACTAGTGCATTGATCGAACACAACAGTATTTTTTAATTGAAATTTAATCAATAATTTTGACATTCAGCCTGTATTTTTTTTTTACATTTCAATATAAAAAAATTATTATTTTTTTAAGATATAACTATTATTAATTATTTTTATAATTAATTTTCTCATATTTTTGTTTTTTGTCTTATTATTTCTTTTAAAAGTTCTATTAATTATTCTTTTAGATTACAAAATAATATGTATTATAAATAATCAATCATTTAAAAATATTGTATTATATTTTATAAATATTTACAAATTGTTATTTTTCTATTATGTTTTTTCTGCCATTTTTGAATTTAATTTTTGTTTTCATTTCTAATAGATGCCAAATGGCTTGGTCAATATGAATAGAAAGATGAAAAAATTATCACATGTCCATCTTCAAAACACCACTAAAAAAATGCATAAGATATAAAAGAAAATTATAATTTCACTATAATGTCACTACTTTTTGTTCACTCTTTCAATTATTGTAACCAAACATGTGACTGAAAAATCTCTTTCATTTTCACTTTTCTCTACAATACCAAATAGGACTTTAGTTTCCTTCTCCAATAATCAAGATTTCCTCTCATTCTTTTTCTCTTAAAAATACAAATCAAATGTATGAAAGGCACTACTCCTCCTCCATTTCCTCCATATTCTCTCCAACCAAACAAAACATTGGTCCACTAAAGGATTAATGGTCAAACTTGAAAATACCTATTGGTCAAAGTCATATATATGGTTTGATTTAACCTCAAAATGGTATAAGAAAAGCTTTCCAACATATACATTATATATAATAGTCGGATATTGTTGTGTTTTTTTTTTCCCAATTAGATGATTAGTTAAAAAGTCAATATGATTTTGTCATGAAATTGAACTAAAAAAAAAAATCAATTTTTCAATTCCTTTTTTAAATTGGCATATAAGATAGGACACAATTTTCTTAGAATTTGGTTGTATTTACATTCTAAACATAATAGTGTATTGAGATTGAAATATGCGCCTTCATAGATTAAAAATGGATATCAAACTAAATTTAAAAATAGATATCAAACTAAATTGTGTAAATAGTACAGATTTTGGAATTAACAATAAAAGAACTTTGAAAGATAAACAAATAAACAAGGGAAGCCACTTGATACCTTGACCATCTGTTGGTGACAACAGAGGCAAGCAACTATAGTGTAATATAAAAAATTATTATATAGATCAATTTTTTTCATTAAGTGTATATGTACCTAAAGCAAACCTAATTAATAGCTTGTTTAATTCACTTTTGGCAAACTTAATTCTTTTATATAACTATTATGCAATATCTATTATACTTTATTATCATTACTTAATATTTTATTATTTTTTTAAATAAAGATACAAAAATTATTTTTAACATCACATTTTTTGTATTTTTATTATAAAGATATTATTTTTACATTCTATATACTAAATGAACTATAAATATTCGGTTTTGGAACACCAAATCCCAAATATAACCTATTTCAAGGATTTGGATTAAATTGATACTCATATTTACTTAAGTGGTGTCCCACCAAATATGTGAGTCTTGCAAGAGTTATCATCTATTTTTATGTAACACTTTTATGTTATTGACCTAATTGCTTGTGAAAGACTAAAAAATGCTCAAGTTTAGGGATAGTTGCATTTTCTAGTTCTTTTATATATATATATATATATATATATATATATATATATATATATATATATATATATATATATATATTATATATATATATATATATATATATATATATATATATATATATATAAAGTATTATTTGTATTTATATATATGATTATAAGTACTAAAAAAGCTATATGTACTTTTTCTCCATTGCCCAATAACATGATAAATCACAGTTAATTTTCTTTAGTTTAAAATCACTATATATTTTTATAGTTTGAATTTTGTTATTCAATATCCTTTTATTCTATATAATTATTGTATAATCATCCATGTTCAGATCCTCTACACCTCTTTGGATAACATCACATGAACTATTAATAAAATGATATCATTTGGCTAATGTAATGTGCAACGATAGCTAAATGGGCAGCTAAACATGCTTTTGAATATTCTTCTAAAGAAATGCTTGAGGTTTGCCTTCCTTGTCACGGCCCAAACTCCGAGCCATGCCCAAACTCCAAGCCATGGCTGACACCTGACCAAACCAAGCATGATTTGCTCAGCCTAGTAAGCCTGACAACTCATTCGATATTTATACTTTTATATAGATACACACACAAATAATTACAGGTTGCCAAAAATTTGGTAGTATCTCCTCTATAAATTGGAGATCCCAACCTTATAAATTCAGCACAGCTCAATACATTTCATTTAAAAAATATACCAATATCTTATACCTTTGAATTCTTGCCATAATAATCTAATACATAAGTTTTTCAAAATATAATTAAATGCTATTACAATGATCATTATATGATCTATAAAGAAGTATGACATCCATCTGACTCAAAATAATGTAGCACCTAGTAGCATATATGTCTTGGAGTTCCTACACAACCCGATCGACCAAAATATCCTACCATCTATGTCTGGGTGGCACGTAGATCTTAGAGCATCTCAATCTACTTTATGCTAATTTGAAATATGACAAAGGAAAGAAGTAAGCCTACCACTGGCTTAGTGAATGCATAGATAACAAAACAAGTAAAAGGGGAAATGAATAGGTTTAGAGTTTTTCATAATAAAATACTTGGACAAATAAAGGAAATTATATTACCTTTAATTGTTGTTTATATATATAGACAATAATTAAATTATATTGTAATCTATCAACAAAAGCGTAATTTAAAATTAAAAGAAATAAGATAAAATAGGTATCATGTGAAAGAATTATAATTAACCCTGAGTGCCACTACATAAGATTTAATACTACCATTAATGTCATGCACAGTATCACAATATCATCACCATCACCGAGTGCCACCACACAATAATTATTCATTATCCTACTAGGTACATCGAGGCCGTTACTCCTGCTAATGGCTATGGGATTTTAATTAGATTTTCATCCATTATTTTTAAAATAAAAGCATTTATATAGATTAAATATTGACAAGTAGGTAAATAAGCAAGTAAAGTTTAAATCAAATAAAAGAAATAATTTAAATAAATAAATAATAAATTAACGAATTTATATAATAAAATTATAAATAAAAGTCATTCATCAGCTCCCCAATACAATAATCATTTGTATATATATATATATATATATGTATTTTTACACATATAATTTAATCCACATAAAGTTTTAAAAATAAATAAATAAATAAGATTTGTTCCCAACAACGCTGATAAGACAAATGACAAAATAAGAAGTTTAGGCTAACAATATATAAATATAAAGTAAAAGAGACGATTATTTTGCTATCTATACACTCATTTGTACAGGCCAATAGTAAAAGCCCCAATTTCCTAAATTTTGAAGGAATCTCCCATTGAAAAAGTAGTCTCAATATCACCTATAATTATATTGAATATAAGGACATCACTTTAAATTACTCAATTAGCTTTTAATATGTTCAATATAATTAATTTTACTCTCTAACACTTAAACCCATAGTTATATCTTAAATTTTCTGATGCCACTATTAATCCTAAGTTTTGGATTTCATAATCTAACTACCATAATATAATTTAAGCTTCTAAATTTTCATTTAAACCTAGAATATATCTTAAGGAGTTTAAATGAGCATGTTAGAATTGTCAATTCATATCTTAGAGGATTAAATAAAAAAGCCTTAATTTGAAAAGCTTCCCACGGTCAAAATGAAGAAACAAGCTAAAATTTATGTTTCATGGCACCATTAATATTAAGAGGAACAAAATGGAGGTTAAACAAGGGAAAAATACAAGCCAAAAATAAGAGAAAAGAACAAAGAAAAGAAGGACCAAAATGGAGCAAAAATGGAGTTTACCTTGTACGATTCCTCCCTCAGCGCAACACCCACAGCTCCACAACATTTAGAGAACAAAACTGGAAGATGGCAGAGGTATTATAAGGTGAGACGTAGCAAATAAACAAAGAAGAATGAAAGAAGAAAAAAAATGAAAAAAGAAGATGAAGGAGGGCTACAGGAAGAACAGTCATTAAGGAAAGAGAAAAGAAGAATGGGGGGAGGAGGACGTACAAACATCAGATGGGGTGATAAGGAAAGAAAATATATTAAAAAGGAAAGAGGAGAAATTGCAAAAAGGCATCCAAGGTCTCTTTTAATGTAATTTATTCAAGACTAATGAAAAATTATTTTTATATATGTAAAAATAAAAATAAAGACCCACAATTATTTAGAGTCTCCATGTTGACTAATATTAAAAATTTTAAAACATAAAAATATTCCAATGGGTATAAGATAGATTTCAAAATAGCTCCTTAAGATAATTTTAAAGTATTATAATTATCCTAAGATTTCTTAAATATAATATTTATACCAAAAAAATAAATTTGTCTAATCTAATTATTTATTTTATTATTATTATTATTATTATTATTATTATTATTATTATTATTATTATTATTTTAATTTGGGTTATTATATTCCTATTCTCTGATGCTTCTCCTTTTTTAATGCTTGTGATTACTCTACTACACTAATTATTTATGATTTTTCTTTCAGGAGGCAATAACCGAGTACAAGGGCATTCCATTATGATAGTCAACACTTTTGTATTTGTATTTGGTCAAATTGGGATCTCTCCTCCATAGGTTCATATTGTTTATGCTTAGACTCCTTGTTTTGGCTTTGATGATAAGACTTGACATGATTTTATGGCATTTCCACGTTTAAAAAGTAAAAAAAGGATAATAGATTACTCGATCCAAATGATGTCGTTTTAATAGTAGCTTTCGCGTGGTGCTATTAATGTAGTTGTAGAGAATCTGAACGCATAATCATTATATGATATAATATATTATACATAAAATTGTTTTAAAAAATAGAAACCTTATCATAAGGGGACGTAAAGAGTGCTTAAGGGCCTGTAATCAGATGGTAGAAACTGCCATACCACCATGAGAAACAAATAAGACTAGAAACTTAAAACGTCATTAGTACTCGCTCAATGTTTATTTTAGGGATACTTCTTTATATTTCTATTATTATATTTTTTAATTAAAATATATAATTTTTTAACAATAACATAATAAATATATAAATTAATTAAAAATTATAAGTTTATCTATAAACACTATTATTATTACTTTAAAATCTTAAAAACATAAAAAGTACATATAAATTTGCTCTTCTTATTTTGCCCACTTTAGTCTAAGCCCATTTCAACATAGCCGCCTTGGACTAGGCCCAAATTGACAATAATAGAATCTGTTGTCCCAAACTCCAATTGTTCCCTGCTAGGCCTGCCTATAAAGTGCTTTGTTATTTTACTAGAAATGCTCTTCTACTATTTAGGGAAAAAAAAAAGCCTCATTTTTCAAAAGATATTTTCATAAAAATATACAAGCCTTTTTTAAAATAAAAAAATGATTAAAATACACTAAAGAATAATATTTATTTTTTCATTAAAAGATTTATCTTCTAAACTTTTGTTTTAATGTTATTTATTTTATACTAAAAATATAAATTTTATTTATTTAAAATTTAAAATTTGACTTGTTTATATATGTTAAATCTATATTTAATACATGCTATATTATGTAACTAATAAGTATAAAAATATTTTAGTCAAAATAAGTGTAATTATAATTTATCTTTAAGTTAAATGTATATTTTGATTTTAATCAAATAGAGTCTAACTTTTATAATGGCAGAAATGATTATATAATTTACTTTAAAAATATACATGAAGTCCTAACCAAGGCAACTAGTAAGACATGAACCCATTAATTAGTGCTTAATGTGTTCCTCTATTTGTTATTTCATGGTCCATGTACAATAAGATATATATATATATATATATATTATGAGATAAACAACAAATAATATAATCAATAAATTTATATTCTACCTTTGTTATCATTGGACATCTATGAATAAACAACTCCAAATTTCTTATAGGAAAATTCTAGCCTCAAAATCAAATGTAAGATACTAATGAAGTTTTTAAAAGTTTATATTTTAAAGTAGCATGATTTTGCATGCTTATTAAATTGCTGAAGTAAAACAAATATACAACCAATGGATAGATTCCTTTCCTTTAAGTATCTCCTTTTCCTTAAACTACCATAACCATTATGCAACACATAAAGCTTTATTGAGTTGGTAAGTTTATTAGAAATTTAACCAGTGAAAGTCAAACACATTCTTGGGTTTATTTCATGCATGGATATATTAATTAATTAGCAATATATTGAAGTCAAAAGACGATATGACCAATGTTGATACAATTTACGCTGATTATGAATGGCACCTTAATAATCAATGACAATACAGTTAATGCTTTCCATAGAAGATTCCTTTACTTGCAACCTAATTAAATACAATGAATTGCAAGCTTTTTGTTATTTGGCATCATAGTTCCGTTAAAAGGCAAAGAAAGAATGAGCAAGAGAGCTTATGAGGCTTCATAGTTGATAAGGGACGAGCAAACTTCACAATCTAACTACCTATTTAGTAGTTCTTTATATACTTTGCTTTATTCTTTTAATTATATCAAAATTAAAAATAATAATCATATAGAGCAACTTTCCCTAAGCCAAAAACTCTTTACACCCATCGTTGAAAATTGATGAATCAAAAGTTGAGAAAACATTAAAAACCAACAAGATCAAATTTTTTAAACAAAATACACGCTTGAAATCCTTTATTTATACGGCCCACTCCTTTCTCAGCACTTGCATACTCACTTGAAGTAACCTTGGTAGTCCATTTTCAAAAACCCAGATTACACAAATAAAAGGGTCTTTATGACACTATACATAGTCATCTTTATAGTGCCTGCACTTAAAAAAAAAAGTTAACACATATCTCCCTCTTCCATCACCTTAGCCTTGTTCTTAGACTCATGTCGTAGCTATCCTCTTATCACCACCCGATGCCTATATTGATATAGAAAATCAAATATAGTTCTTGACATATTCCCTTGTCTCTGATATCACCATAGAATTCAAAGCCTTTTTCCTTTTCACTCTATTTATAGTTCTCACAGCTCTCATTTTCTACTATCGTTCCATTATATCGATGCTCCTCTTTGGACATCTTGGTGACCTTCAACTTGTTGTAGGATTACTAGCCATTTCCTTCGCCAATATCACATGTTATTCACTTCTTTTTAGTCTATCTCTAGGCATGGAACCCCTCTATGTTAAAGCAATTCAATGATCAAAGTTAGAGTCTCCTCTTTGATCAATAAAGTGATGACATATAGTCATTTTTGCATACAAGCTATATAAAATCCATTTATGATATTCGCCTGTTACACATATGTACATTCTCTCTCTTTTATGTTATTCCACTTGTTAGTATTTTAGAAACTAGGTCTATACTCATGTATAATATAAATATAGAAGAATAGAATAGTGTTGTGAGACGGTCTAAGCATTATAGCAATACTTTTATTAGAATTCTTTCTTGGTATCAGAGCCTCTATGGTTCAAACCATGGTGTCTTCTCCAATTGCTTCAAACACTGCTTCTTTAGAAAATCATGCCATAAATTTTAATTCTTATGTAGTGTCCAATCATGGAAAAAATATCTTCCTCATCAACTAGTTCAATTAGCTCTGTTCCATTAAGTTGGATTGAAACAACTTTCTTCTTTGGAAATATTTAGTTTCACCCATTGCAGGGTTAACAAACTAGATAGTCATATTCCTGGTTTAAAACCTTGTCCACTCGAATTTATTTCTGAAAGTGCAAAAACAAAATTGAACCCACCCTTTGAGGAGTGAGTTGCTACAGATTAGTTGCTTCTCGATTGGATTTGGAATGCAATGACTCTTGATCTTGCATCATAATTTATCTATTGTACTATATCTAAAGAGCTTTAGAATGCAACCAAAGACCTTGCAAGAATCAATACATGATCCAAAGTCACTTTTCATAAGAGTGAGCTTCAACATACTACAAAGGGTGGAATGAAAATGGAAGAGTATATTGCTTGGGCGAAAACTATTGCAGATAACCTCATTCTTGCTAGCAGTCCAATTTCTTTAAGTGATTAAATCACTCAAGTTTTGATAGGCTTAGATAGTAATTAATTGACAAAGTTGATTTGTCTTGGATTAAGTTGCAGGTAGCCTTGCTTACATATGAAAGTCAACTTGAATAGATTAATAATTTTTCAAATTTGTCTATCAGAAACTCATTTGCTAATATGGCAAATATAGAGAGTCGTTCTACTAACTTTAGTTTTGGACAAGGTCAGTAGCATGGCAACTTTCAGTGAGGCTCTCGGGTGAATAGAGATAGGGGACAAAGCTAAAAGGGGAACAAACCAATTTGTCAATTGTGTAATCGAATGAGTCACATAGCAGTAAATTGCTATTTTCGTTTTGATAGAAACTACAATGGCCTTGGGAGTTCTGAGTTGACAAAAAGGAACTCATTTAGTTCTTTTTCTTTATTAGATGCTTCAACATATACTGCCACACTTCATACTATTAATTATGACTTGCAATATATAGACAATGGAGTAAGTAATCACATCACTCATCAGAACTTGAAAATCCATCTAGCACCAACGATAAGACTAATATAATTATGGGTAATGGTGAAAAGGTAAAATTTCTTAATATTAGCTCTTTAAAGATTCAATTTGCCAAACAAATCTTAATGGTCAATAATATATTATATGTTCATAGAATTGCTAAGAATCTTTTGAACATTTCCAAACTTACCAAAAGTAAATGATATTCTTATTGAATTTGACTCCTGTAGTTGTTATGGGAAGGACAAAGCAGTGAGATTAGTACTTTTGTAAGGGAGAATGTATGATGGAATATAAAAGTTTAATGGAATTGGAAAATCAAGAAGCAATACTAAAATTTGCCAGGTCTTCATCTGTGTACTTAACCCAATATCAGAATAGTAATGATGCTAGTGTTTTTATTTCAATCTTTGAAGGTTAGCTAGGTGTTCATTTGTGTACTTGATCCAATATATAAGGTTAATACTATTGGAGTGGCATCGTAGGTTAGGCCACTTTTTAGATTGTGTTTGTAATCAAAATTTGAAGAGTTTGTAGTGTAAAAACTAACTAAAAAGCTGTATTTTTATGAAGCTTATCAATATGGAAAGTCATACTCTTTGCCATTTAAAATTTCTTATTCTCATGCTTCATGGCTCTTAGAACTAGTTCATATAGATATTTGGGGGCCTTCTCCAATAATATCAATAAATGAATTTAGATATTATACATTATTTTTTTATTATTATGGTAGTCACATTTGGATATATCCCATGAAAACTAAACATGAAACATTAGTAGCCTTTATATACTTCAAGCAACTTGTAGAGAATCAGTTTAAGGTCAAGATCAAGGTTTTTCAAAGTGATTAGGGAGGTGAATACAAGAGTTCATTAAATTGGTACAAACTTTTAGTATGCATTTTGACATTCTTGTCTATATACTTATGCATAAAATAAGAGAGCAAAAAGTAAACATTGTCATGTTTTGGAGCTCGATTTAACATTGCTTACTCAAACAAAAATGCCTTTTAAATTTTGGTGGAAGGCATTTCAATCATAACCTTCTTGATTAATACATTACTAACTCCAATTCTTGGTAAGGTCTTACATTATTTTAAGTTAAATAGATTGCATCTAAACTATAAAGCCTTTAAAACATTTAGATGTGCTTGTTTTTCTTGCTTGAGGCCATATAACAAGCACAAGCTTCAATATCACACCACAAAGTGTGTCTTTATTGGTTACAATAACTCTCACAAAGGCTTCAAATGCCTTAGTCCTATTGGCAAAATTTTCCTATCAAGGCATGTGGTTTCTAATGAAGGAGATTTTCTTTTTGTTATAGGGTTCTTAAATATAAGGCAAGCCTCTTAAAAAGGAGTGTAACTAGCTATATTTTTTCGTTTCCCTTTAGAACTTACTGCTAGTAACTTGTAATGTACACCTCAAGTTGGTTCAAGCTCAGAATTTGATTATGATGATCTTAACTCGTCTTTAACACAACATATTACACCACCAGTATAGAATAATAGTCCTATTTCAATTTTAGGGTCTTTTGGCAGGAAGTCAAAGTTACACTAGGCCTTCAAATCTTAATATCAATCGAAAATTGTTCGTTGAATCCAAAGTAAGTTAGAATCAAGATGTAAATCCTCTAAATCTATCTAGTCAGCCAGCTTAAAGATATAGGATGATTACAAGAAGCAAAAATGGTATACTTAAACTAAAAGTTCCTTTTATTAGAGTTACTAATAAAGACAAAGGTATTCTTGAAATTGAAAGTGAACTAACAAATGTGAAAAATGCTACGTAATATCCTTAGTGGAAACAAGCCATGTGTGAAGAATATAATGCCTTGGTTAAAAATAACACATGGACTTTAATTCCATATATAGGACAAAGGAATTTAATAGATTGCAAATGGATCTTCAAACTCAAATATAACTTGGATGGTTCAGTATAAAGGCATAAAGCCAAATTAGTCACTAAGAGGTTCCAACAAGATTTGGGTGTTGATTATAGAGAAGCTTTCAACCCTATTGTGAAAGCAACCACAATAAGAGTAATCTTCATTATTGCAATATCTTTTGATTTGTAAATAAGGCAATTAGATATTAACAATGCCTTTTTAAATAGAGTTCTTTAAGAAATTATGTTTATGAGGTAACTCGATGGATTTCAAGACCCTAAAAGGCCTGATCATGTGTGTAAATTAGATAAAGCCCTTTATAGTTTAAGGTAAGCACCTAGAGCTTGGTTTGATAGGCTTAAGGTCACTCTAATTAATTAGGGCTTCAAGAACTCCAAGGTAGATAATTCTTTGTTCTTTTTAAAGGACAAAACATAAGTTATTTCTGTGTTAATCTATGTAGATGACATTTTTGTTAAAGGAAACAATCTAAAGGTTTTGAAAAAGTTTATCATAAAGCTAAATTCATTATTTTTACTTAAATATTTGGGCCTACTTTATTATTTCGTTGGTATACAAGCATATCAAGATGAAACTAGTCTTTACCTAAGTTAAGGAAGGTACATAGCTAATTTGTTAAAAAAAAAAAATAGAGAATACACTTTCTTATCCTACTTCGATGGTGGCTAGTAAAAATTTATCTACTTATGAAAGAGAGCCAATGTAGAACCTAGTTTTATATAGAAAAGTAGTTGGTGAGTTCTAATATCTAACCAACATGAGGCCAGACATAAGTTACGATATGAACAAACTTAGCCAATTTTTAAATAAGCCTACCAACATCTGTTGGCAAGTAGCTAAAAGAGTATTATGTTACTTTAGAGGTACTTTAACACATGATTTGCATATCAAGCCTTCTAGGTTTTTAACTTTTACTAGCTATTCAAATGCTAATTAGGTAACATGTTTATATGACTGTAAATTCATAACAGGGTATTGTGTATATTTTGGTGACTCTTTGATAACTTGGTCTTTTAAAAAATAGAAGGTTATTGCTCATCCTCGCACAGAATCTGAATATAGAGCCTTGGCTTCCTTAGCAATAGAATTGGCATGGATTCAGTCCTTGTTGACTAAAATTGAGTTCCCTGTGAAACAAACTCCTGTGATTTGGTATGACAATTAAGTGCTTCTGCCTGGGCCTTGAATCTGGTATATCATACACATACTAAACATATTGAATTGGATGTCCATTATGTTCGTGATAGGGTGCTGGCAAAACAACTTGTCATTAATTATGTGCCATCTTTTGAATAAATTGCTGATTGTCTAACAAAGACTTTAACACATTCATAGCATTGGACTTAGAGAGACAAACTTGGAATGTGTGTTATTCCCTCATGTTTGCAAGAGGGTGTTAGAGCAATTCAACAATCAAAGTCATAGTCTCCTCCTTGATTGATAAACTAGTGGCATACAGTTATTTTTGTGCATAAGTTGTACAAAATCTATTTTTGATATTTGCCTGTTACACATGTGTACATTCTCTCTCTTTTTTATTATTCCACTTATTAGTATTCTAAAAACTAGGTATATATTCGTGTATAATATAAATATGAAGGAATGGAATAGTGCTATGAGATGGTCTAAACATTATAGCAATACTTTTGCTATAATTTTTTTCTCTCTGCTCCTTGGTCTTCGGAGCTAATTGTCCCATGTTTCTATCTTTAACCCTTCATTCTTGCATTATTTTCCTCTTACTTTGTTCCTACCCATTTCCCTCCTTTAGTTCAACATATCCAAAATCCTTCTCTACTTATACCAATAATCTGATACCATGCGCATTGCTCACACCTACCTATTCTTCTTTCTCCTTGACCTTATCACCCACTCTTTCATTCATCCTGTCCGCATTTATCTTCGCACATAGCATATAACTTACCCTTGTCACTTTAACATCCCTCGCCAATGCATGATGTTGGCATCAAGGATGAGGCATAGGTATGGCCATATCTTCTCAAACAAGGAGATCTTACGACTGACGTTAGCTACATTGCCAATCCTAACATTGTGCAAGCTTGGTAATAGCTCACAAACCATAGGGTGTGGTGTGGTTGGAGGAACTACGTGACCTATTGTGGCAGCTCATGTGAACTTGAGTACATTTTATTTAGTGGGGATACTTATGGTTGTTGGGCTTGGGTTTTGGGTCCATATTGGGTTTTGTGGGCTATGGATGGGCCTACTAGCAACCCAAATATGTTGCATCGTGCTAATGTTATGTGATCAGAACCATTGATTAAGAAATCCAAACAAGGTTGGCTTAGTTATTAACATCTGTTGATGAGATGGTGAGTTAAAAACAATCATTTTAACTTCATTGTCTTGATGAATTTTTTTATTATAAAATGTGAAATAAAAATAAGTTCAACAAAATGGAAGGAAAAATTACATGCATGGAGTGGATATAAATCCAAAATGTCTAGATTTAGCTCATTGGTCATAATGAGCAGGACCGTGCACAAATTTCCTATTTATGATGGATATTACTAATATAACCTTTCCTTTGGGCCATACCCACAAACGTTACTTGAAAATAATGGGCCTGCTCATTGTATGTGTTGTAATTTCTTATTCCAAAGCATTCAATTTGCAACCCATTACTATTAAATGACAATATAGGTTGTGCTCATGATTATTGCCCAAAACGGCTTTATCAAGATTATGTTTTTAAGACAAATATGGTAATGAAATGGCTCCCAGCACCCATTATTGTTAAAAACATTAAAAGAAAGCTCGTTTGGATGGTAGTAAAACAGCCCTTAAGTTGAAGACGTATCTTAATTGGGTTAGTGAAAATAAAATGACATCCAATGCATTGATTGGGAAGAAAATGGGGAAAATGTTAGTATTGTACTGTGCTGGAGTACGATTGAAGATGGATGTAGCAAAAACCGAAAGAAATTAAAATAAAAAAAAAATGATGCCAGTGATTAGAGTGAGCATCCTGCACAAAATATAAATAGTCAAACCCATATTCGAGTACCATTTCCGTAAATATTCTAATTTCATGCTTTTGAATATGAATGGTACAGATTCGCTCTCTTTTTTTTTTTTGGCCCCCATTGATTCTCTTTCACTTTGTCAGAGGATTCAGAGCGTTTGAAACAAGTACTATATTCACAGAAGTATAAAAAAGAAATAAGGATTTAATTTGTATGTAAACCAAACTTTACCCAGATCTGAGCTTTTCAACTTTTTTTTTTTTTGTTTTTATCAAGAGATAAGCTTTGCTTCCAATGTTTGATGTTCAGACACTTTATTTTTATCTGCTCTGCTTCCACTACCATTAGTACAACAGGCTTTGTGCATACAAATCCCAGATTTCTTCTTTCTTAATTTATCATACAAAATACATAAAAAAAGCTACCCTTAAATTTTAAAATTATAAACTTTTTAAAATGAGTTTATTGATAATAATAATAATAATAATAACTCAAATCTTATACAAATATTTTTTACCAACCTAGTATTTGAATCCTCTAAAATTCAGAAAGATATTTACACAGCAAGTTTCAGAGAAACAAACAATTAGTACAGAACCTACGTTCAAGATTAATTAATGAATCTCATAATCAAGTTTCTCTAAAACTTGATCCCAATCCCAGTACCAATGCTATTCCACACAATACATTAGTAGCATGAAGACCCCTGTTATCAACTTTCAAGCTATGGTTTCAGAGTTGCGGGAAAAAGACAATAAAAACAAACAGGAGAGTTAAAATCAGTACACAAATAATGGAGGAAAGGGAAAACAATGAAAAAAGAACTCTATTTAGATGCTGCTACGGATGGAAAGATCTTTTCAAACCCCGAAAGAGAGAAAGGGAAAAAGCTAGCATAGTTATTGGCTCAAACAAGAACGGCAGTATTTATTGGCTCTGCTCTAATGCAGAGAAGGATATACACATGATTTAGTTTCTTTTTACAAGTCATAAACCTAATCCATTCCCAGTTTTGTTTGGTTTCGGTACTTGGAAGCTGAAGAGAGAAAGGGTTCAGATGTGAAAATAGAATAACACTGCTTCAATTCATTCATTCATTCGCTAGGTGTTGAAGAGTGAAGGGTGGAAGAAAGTAAAAGTGAAACAGTTGCGGCTTGAGCAGAGAGCAGAGGAAGTTGATCTGTGATGGAAGAAGCAGATATAAAATAGTATTCTTCACCGCTGTGTCAGATGGTAGGACGCTGAGGTATCTTTTGTTTTTTAACCGCATGTTTGGAATCCCGATTGAAACCACGTTGAAACCACGTTTGTCAAAAGCTTTGTGTTATTGCTTCCTGTGAAACCAAGGTTTGAGATGTCCAAACGCGTTTCCAAACGCAGCATAAGACACGTCGCTCCACAATGTAATGGGAGACAGATGGAGATAGGGATTTCACGTTGCCTCTGTTCCCTTTTGTTGTACTTTTGTAGGGAATGTAATTTTCTTCTTTGCAGAATATTTGCTTCACTTGGATGTCTGAAGTTTTAGGAATACACATTCAATTGAAGAAGTTTTTTAACTTATTAATCTCACCACATTCTGGAAAAGGATAAAAATAAGTAATGTATATATTTTCAAATTAATATGATTTATGTATTTTTAAAATTTATAAACTTAAGTAATTGAGGTGTCTAAAGTACATTTTTTTTTAATTTTATACTTTAAAGCGGCCTTTTTCCGAGTTTCCCATTGGAGTAGTGGAAAAACGTGGGGGCTCCACTTTCCTTGCTTTTTCCTTTTTGAATTTTCTAAGTAGCTTTGCTTTCGAGAATCTGATTCTACCAAGGTGGGTTTGTGTGATTATTTTACTTTCATTTCATTGTTTAATCGTAGCTTGCTTTGTTAGTTTACATGTAACTCTCTACTAAGTAACTCTATTTTATTCTATTAAAAAAAACTATTTTATAAATTTTGTGTGTGCTTGTTTGCTATCTCCTGCATCTTCCATCGGCAAGGTTTTGTCATGTAATGCAGATTTTCCCCAGGCCTAAGTTTTTTCCGTTTCTTGCTTTTACAATTCCTTTTTCTCCTTTGCACGGAGGCAGAGAGATTTTCACATTTACACAGTACACCTTCATCGTTTCCCCTTCTTCTTTCTTCACTCTTGTTTTTCTCTCTCTTCTTTTTTTGTTGGGAGGGTTTAAAAAGCGTATTCTATAACTAAGTTTCACTATTTTCCTCCAAAATGGAAATAGGCCAAATTTGTGAACTGCAACCTGGAACAACCCCTACTTTTCTCTAAAATCTCTCATTGTTTCGAGACCTTTTTTTTTTCTCTTTCAATCTTCTGTACCGTTTCAACTTTCAATCCCTTCTGGGCAAATGGGAAGAGCCACCAGGTGGCTGAAGAGCTTGTTTGGAATGAAGAAAGACAGAGAGAAAAAACAGAATTTAAACTCCGATCACTGTAGGAACATGACATCTGCAACGGCACCACCTAGTATTTCACCTGCAGAGGCTGCTTGGCTACAATCATTCTACACGGAAACAGAGAAGGAGCAGAACAAGCACGCAATTGCGGTGGCCGCGGCTACCGCAGCAGCAGCCGATGCCGCCGTGGCCGCTGCACAGGCGGCGGTGGCAGTAGTGAAGCTGACCAGCCAGGGCAGGGGCACCATGTTCGGCAGTGGACAAGAGAAATGGGCCGCCGTCAAGATTCAAACAGTATTCAGGGGATTCTTGGTAAGCTCACCTTTCTTCATTATGTCCCAAGTCACGGAGACAAACCACAACTTGAAGTTCTATACTTTTTGCATTGAAAAAAATCTTAAATAAACATTTCTGGTTTACACTAGGCAAGGAAGGCACTGAGAGCCTTGAAAGGATTAGTGAAGTTACAAGCACTTGTCAGAGGATTTCTAGTGCGGAAGCAAGCAACTGCAACCTTGCATAGTATGCAGGCTCTCATAAGAGCTCAAGCCACAGTTCGGACTCATAAAGCTCGTCAGGTCTTGAACAAAAAGAACGAAGCATATAGATTTGAAACCCAAGCACGAAGATCCCTGGTAAAGATCGCAACTTCAGGATCTTACTATTCAGTAAATAAAATCTATTAACTGGTGCTTCAAATTTTTTATTTTTTTTGCAGGAGAGATTTGATGACAGTAGGAGGCTATCATCTTCTTTCGATGCTACGATCAATAACACCAACAGTATTGATGGGAGCCCAAAGATAGTGGAAGTGGACACAGGTTGCCGGCCGAAATCGAGGTCTCGTCGGAGCAACACATCAATGTCAGATTTTGGCGATGACCCATCATTCCAAACACTGTCTTCTCCACTCCCAATCCCGCAAATTCGTACCCCAGCTCAGTTATCAATGGCGGATCACAAGATTTTGCAGGACTCAGAATGGGGACTAACAGGTGAAGAATGTAGGTTCCCTACAGCGCAGAGCACTCCACGTTTCGCTAATTCTTGTTCTTGTGGGTCTGTTGCTACACCCAAGAGCGTTTGTGCAGATAGATTGTTCTGGCAATATGGGAATTTTCCGAATTACATGGCAAATACCCAGTCTTCCAAGGCGAAATTGAGGTCCCGTAGTGCGCCAAAGCAGCGGCCAGAAGCAGGAGGTGCGAAGAAGAGGCTTTCCCTGAATGAAATGATGGAGTCTAGGACTAGTTTGAGTGGGGTCAGAATGCAGAGATCTTGCTCGCAAGTTCAGGATGCCATTAATTTCAAGAATGCTGTGATGAGTAAGCTTGACAAGTCCAGAGAGTTTGGTAGAGACACGAATAGAGATAGTTACTACTTGCAGAGGAGGTGGTGATTGGCAATTTGCAGGCATATAGTGGGTAGGAAACAGGGGTGTGTAGGACAAAATTGATGAAAAATGATAAGGTCCCCGTTGTAACTTCATGAAAAGTCTACGTATGGAATTATCTCTTCATAAATTGTCATTAAAATGAAATGCAAGTGTGTTTTATTTGCCCACAGAATCCTTCAATTTTATTCTTTTCCATTTTATTATCTGTAGTTGAGCTTTTTTCGCTTTTGAAAAGGGAATAAACCCTGAACTATAGCTGACAAAAGTAATTTTTGACCAAAATTTAGAAAATGCTTACATGAGTTAGGTTTAATTGATAAAAGATATTTGGTAAGAGTTGTTGTTTTAGTTTTAATCCCTCATACTAGGGTTAACGCTTTTTAGCTGGACAAGTCTCTTTTCTATGTTGATGTACCAAATTCTTAGATTTAGGTGTAATGAACATAATAGATATGAATGTGGAGTCAAAAATTAGGTGTTGTGAATTTGACAAATGTGGATGGAAAGTTAATAAAAATTTTTGCCCATGCCATTAACGTCTTAAATGAAGGAATATTCTATTTTTATTATCATTTTTGTCATCAAAACTAAAATTTAAAAAATAAAAAATGGGAGGTGAAAATTAAAACAAAAGGGTAACTAGTACAACAAAATGGCTTACTAATACTTTCTGTTAAAGAAGTGTAGAGTAACAAAAGGTTTTCCAAATTCTTTGTCTTTTCTTCGAGAGGTGTATACTATCTTTGTTCATTTGGGGGTCAAGTTTTTAAAGGTGTATGCTAAAGCTTAATTCTACCTTCTAAGAAATTGAACCTTTTCACCCTTAGATACATGCGCCTTGATATGTTTGCCATGGTAAGAGCATCACAAACTGTTATTCAAAACCATTTTCACTACCAAAGTTCAGCCACCGTGTTAAAGGTAACAACTAGATCCACTTTCTATGGTGATCCCGGATCAGAAAAGTACTTCCAATTATGGGATTTACGGATTTAAGGTTTAGGTTTCTTTAAAGTGGCCCATCAACGTAGAGCTTGAAGAAGTTCTTTTGGGGGGTATGCAGCTGACCTAAGAAAGATATTTTCCTTGAAATTTATCAGAATGTTCTTCAATAATAGCTCAACACTCTGTGGTGCTAGTAGCCATTTCAATGCTAGCAATTTCCTGAATTACTTTAGAGGCAAAATACTGTTTCTGAGGAGTTGCTTGAGGGGTTTAAAGTTTAAACAAAAAATGTAAAGTTTGCGAGTTATATAAACTAAAAACCATTGAGGGCATGATTGCTTAAAGTGGTATTCCAACTTTCTTCCGACCGTCTGAGTCATATGCAATCACTAATTACTTAAGCTTTTTTCCAATTTCCAATTATAATTAGCTACTAATGATTGGGATCTTAGTTGATTTGATTGTGACTGAATCTTAAATGTCATAGGATGAAATGCAATTTACATTGCCTGCCATTCTCAGAATTTTATTGCTAACTTTGAGTTTGAATTTTGAATGCGAGGATTTTACTTGTTTTTATTAAAATTACTTGGTGATTCGTGTCTCTTGGATCTTTTCAAAAATTGTTCTTCTGTTTCTGACTTCTATTATTATTCTTCTACGTCTGCCATGATTCAAGCATTAAATAAAAAGAAATGAAGCAGAATTCAAGGATTATAATAAGTCACGTACATACATAACACATTACTATCTAGCTCCTATTTCGATGCTAAACAACTTTAAATTACTATTATTTATAATTTAAGATAAGTATATTAAATATTTCATGTGCTTTGTACCTTAAATTAATCTAGCTTGGCATCTGATTTTTTATGTTGGTTAAAATGTCAGGTTGTAAAATACTAGGGTTAATTTAGTGGTGAAATTTTTCAAAATTTTGCAGAAAATTTTTTAAACAAAATTTTGAAAAATTTGAACCTTCTTGTCATTATTGCATAAGTATCAAGTTAATATAATTAATCATTGACATCCTAACCAAAAAAAAAACTGACAGAAAATGTTACAACTGGCTTCAAAACATATAATATTAAAAAGAATGGGCCGAACGTCTACAAATTTGAGGCCCATATTTTTGGAGTACTAAGTGCGTGTTTGGAAATTCGGTAGCTTCCTCCAAAACCATGGTTTCACTGAAGCAACAAATTCAAGCTTCTACACAAACGTGGTTTGTCACCGGGTTTCCAAACACACCATAAATACTCTGTTGCCTACACAGACACAGATTCAGCAGCGCAAGTGGAATCATTGCTCCAAAGAACTTTTATACAAAATATTAGTTATCTAAAGCCTAAAAAATCAGAATGATTAATATTATCAATAAACTTATGTTTTGTAAAATCAAATAGATTTAAAGTTTAGACAGTTGAGAAAGTGGGGTTATGGTTAGAATTATTAGGCTCAAGCCGTAAAATTGTAATATCATTGCATTATCATAAAAAACCAACGGTGAATCAGTTGAGTTTTCTGAGAGCTGAAGTAAAATATTGATTTTTGAGGGGCACTTTGGAAGCAACTATGAAATTGTAAATATAAATTTATACATCAAAATTTGGAGGGTAAAAAAATCAATAGAAAACTGTTGAACTACAATGTGATCCACTCGTTGCCATCAATGAAGCTGAGTGAAATAAAAGGTTTAGCTTCCTCATCGGTGAGTTCTTTTGACCATGATACCCTGCCAGCGAAGCTAGCTCCTGGTCCTGTGCATTTGTACTGTCCATAAAATACAGTCCTGTGGGACCATGAAACTATAAGTCACCCACATGCGCATATGCTAATATACCTAGTAAACTAAAACCATGTAGAAAACAGAAATAGAAGAAGCCATGGGATTAGGTGGGTGGCTCAGGCTCTTTTCAGAATGCAAGACATTATATACGCATATCCTTCTCTGCCTTATCTATGTGAGCAAGACAAAGACACGCCTAGTTTGGTGGCTATGACTCTCTCTGTATTTCATCTAAAACTGTTAAATTTTCTAGCTATTTTTCAAAAAGCTTATATCTTTTTATATTTTGTGGGGTGGATAAACACGAGGATTTGCACCATCTAGAGGAAGTGGACGTACATACAAGGTTAGGTGTTTCTTCCTGGCCTCACATTTCTGTAACTAGCTACATACCTAGGACACTCATTGTATGGTGACAACAGGCTCATTCTAAAAAGCTGATATACTATATGGTAGAGACTGATATAAAGGCTTGTCACTTAGCACTGAAGCTTATAAGAATGGGAGAGAGGCTATTTCTAAATTCTCCACATCAGGAACATGACAAAACTTTATGTCTATCTCCTACCGCTTGTGCTACGGATTATAGAGAAAGGCACCGCCCCATTGTCCCCCGTTACTAGTTCTAAAAGGGCTTCAGGTTCAAAGAATGAAACTCATGACACAACAACAAAACTAAATTGACACATGGAAGTGGATAGGGAAAAAAACATTAAGAAACAGAGGACAAAACAGAGTTCTCAGTTTGTGAAGTTGTTTTTCATATAATCTGAGAGAGGTGCTTCTTTTTCTGAATTTAAAGAGTAAATGAATTTCTATATTTAGTGTGCATAAACTTGAACTAGGTGTTTGGTTAAAGGGGAAAAAAAAAAACCTTGAACTAGATGACTACCTTAATTACGTTATAGCAATTTTATGTGGAACTAAGAAAATGTGTACATGAATGCAAGAGAGAGAGGGGAATGAAGTTACATTTCACGGTTAGGGTCGCCCCAGTTATACCAGCCCTTGGGAATGATGATGTTGTCCATGAAAGTGTAAGAAAAAACCACGCGAGAAAAGGGACCCCAAGCCCTTCCAAGGTATAGTGCGCCTGAGCCCGTGACCTTACAGTGCACAAATGAGAAGCCCGTGTCTTCCAATATGCTGCTCCTTCCTTGCGCTGTTAGGGCTCCTGTGTTCTGTGCTATCGCATGCACGTGACATCCCTGCACTCGCACCATGAACACTCTTAATGAATCCACCAGCATAAGAAATTCAAGTATAGGAATAGGATTCCAACTGGAACTCAAAATGATCTAACCTCAAACAGAGAGAGGGCGTTGCCGAATATGAAATCAACTGAGCCTTCAATGTAGCAATCCTTGTAATAATGCCTACCCACATGGTCATACAGTGTGTCCTGCGCTCCTAGGAATTTGCATCCCAAGAATGCTGCTGTGTCTGCTGAAATTCTCAATGCCACTGCCTGCTTCCCAACTGCCCCTGGTGGAGGAACTGGGGTTGTGTTCTGCATTTTCAATCACAATATCAATTTGCTTGTAAATTAAGCAGAGAGGAACATATGTTTAGTTTCACTTACTCTGAATGTTATGTTCTTGGCAACGAAATAAGGTGAATTCACCCCAAAAGTTGCAGAACCATATGTTCCCAATGGCCGCCCTCTTGGCCCTGGTGTTTGAGCTGTGTCACCCCATTGAACTATAGTATTATCTGCTCCTGCTCCTTCTATCGTTATGAAGGATTTCATAGGAGGGATGCTCACTTTCTCCCTGAAAAAGAAGAAAACCACAGAGGTTTTCATTCAATCCAATGCACGACAGACACCGATAGAAGAAAGGACAGTCATCAGCTCCAAAGTCTTCTTTAGTCAAACGCCAATCTCACAGTATTCGATTCCGAAGGAAAAAGACACAGGAGCAAACAAAAATTTATTATTGCTTTCTTATATCACTGTTTAACAACCCCCCCCCCCCCCAAAAAAAAAGAAAAAACTCAGCATAGAGACAAATACCACAATTCATGTCTTCCAAGAACAACAAATTACAATTTGACCAAGGCATGAACAAAGGGCACAAAGTAAAAGGATCAGAAAATGGCAAAATTTAAATAGAATTACTTGAAATATAGCAGCAGTAGTTGTACTCACGTGTAAACCCCTTCATGGACCTTAATGACCACTCTCACGAGATTGATGAATGGAAGGGAATCAATGGCTTCTTGAATGGTCGTAAAATCTCCGACTGCCGGGTTCTTAGAGACGTGCAAAGTGTAAGATGGAAAAAGCTTGTTTTTTGCTGTCTTAAAAACAGAGTGTTTGAGGCTACCAACAAAATTGACCCATTTCATGAATTGCTGCTCTGAAGACTGGACTCGGGTCATATTGATGGATAATCCAATCCCTGAAAAACGCTTGGGTTTAACTCCCTTGGTATGGCATAATGTTGTAGTGGGATTTTGCAGAAGAAGAAGAAGGACTAGTAAGAAAATACAATGAAAATTTAACATTCTCAACTAGAATGTGGTTTGGAATTTGAAGTGCTATAGAAGATGGCTTGTGTTGTGGGTTTATATACAAGTTAGTTAGTACTTGTGTTTAGGTGGGAAAGTGGAGGTAAAGTAGAGAATGAATGCCAGAGAAAGAGAGGTCACGGGTGCTTCTACTGACATCCATGTAGAAAGGAAGAGAGAGACAAACAATCTAAACCAGAGACAGGTTGCACTTTTTTGCATATATAAACGTTGTCTCTAAAATATTTTTGACCATTTTTTCTTTGTTGTTGTTGTTTGGTGTTGCCCGTGAGTCCCCCTCTTTCTGTTTGTGTGTGATCGTGATAATATTCTTGTTGGGTTATGCTAGTGACTTATTACTTGTTTAAATATTAACTCTTCAGTCATAACCAACTCTCGGCGTCTGTACGCTCATTATCTACCTTGAATCATGACCGTCCACTAATTGGACTTTCTTAAATGTGAGTATATTGTTTGCAAGCAAATGTTATTTTTGTATAAAACTTATGTATCTCGACTATTTCATCTTAAAATTTTAGAAATATATGATTTATTCGCTGAGAACTTGTGCCCTGTTACTAGTTAGTCTCTCATTAGTAGGGATGGATAAAATTCTTCAAATTTAGAGATTCTTCGATATGTGTTTTTGAAAATTTTCATTTTTTTGGAGAGATGAGGATGGGAAAGAAGGTAGATTGTGGAGTGGGTGGGAATCATATCCCCTACCTTCTGGGATACCTATTCTTGTGAAATTATAAAAGTATCATTTATATTTATGTATAAATATATTCATTTTAAATGTCCATTCATTTTTCTTATATTAATATATATTTTAATTTAAAATATAAAATGAAAACTTAAAAAGTTTTCTTATATTAGAATTTAGAAGCCCTTCATTTCATATTAAAAGTCTTTTCTCTTATTTTTCAACTTCTCTTCATTGTAGAAATATAACTTTATCTCATTGTTATTGAAAATGCCTATTGCCATGTTGTTCGACAGGGTCTGTGTGAGATGCGGGAGATGGGGATGAGAGAAAATTCTCCCCATGACGGGAATTGGAGATGGGAATGGAGAAACAATTAGTGGTGGAAAAAAGAATAGGAAGCATTCTCTATCCTGTTTCACAGTAACACTATCCCTATTTGTTAGTAAAAAAAAAAAAAAATCAGATAACAAGACAAATACACATGTTTTAAAGACTAACAAATAAAAAGTATTAAATCGTGCATTTTTAAGATTAAAAACTAAATAATTAGATGATACGTCTCTTACTAACAAATGTACATTTCCTCATTCTTTTGTTGTTGAGTTAATTTCTGTTATTTGATCAGCTTTAATGGTTCAGATTATTTCCCAATTCTAAATTCCAACTTCTAAGTAGTTGGGAAAGCAGAGAAACTCTGTGGGATCCACTGAAGAAGGACTTGGAAGAAGCAACAATAGTGCAGGCCAAAGTTATAACCCTAGTGATGTGAAAGTGCTCATGCCAAGACAAAAATTACTAATTGCTATTGGTTTTGGAGTCCCATCAATCTTCCAATCCTCTATTTTCTGAGCTTTTGTTCTAAGGCAGTGCCAATTTTCTCTTGTAAGATTTCGTACTAGTTTATCCTTAGTCCCCATTGTTGTCAGTTCATTGCCTTCTCTTGCTGGATTATATTTGGTTCTCTCCTACAAGAATTTAGTTACTCATAGCAAAACGGTCATTCAAACATGAATTAATGACTCTGGCAAAAGCTTTGAACTTAAAATACGGGGGAGAAGCGGTTAGGTCTTAACACTATATTCTTCAAATGATGTCAAGAAACATAAACAACTTACTAAACAAATGCAGTTTATTTAACTCTAGAAGGGGTTAATTTATTGGTAAAGATAAGTATATATTGTGATAAGTTCAAATCACAACTATATTAGTCTTTAATCAAACTAAAAGGATAGACTAACTAAGATGGACACGAATTGGTCTCAACAACACATTCTAAGTTGATAGCTCCTTTCTCAAAAACCCCACTGATTAATCTTCAGGAAAGAAAAAAGTTATAAAACGGGTTGATTGTTGATAGAAGGGGCTATTAAATGACAACTAATATTATGATCCGTGAATGCATGTCCAAATAATTCCAACCACATTGTCAACTACAACATACGTATTAGATCATTTGTGGTGATTGTGTATGAGTCTGGTGAGTCAGAGTCACAAGAAGGTTTGGGAAAATATTCGCCTTCCATAATTCAATAATAGAGACTTATTTGGCCTTTTACTTTCCCTCTATCGCTGACCAGAATCATTTTACAGAGATACCATTCCAATCAGAGATACCAAGAACCTGCCCAAGATGAAGCAAAAGAATTACTAACGAATCAAGTAGCAGAATCGAATCTGTTTCCTCTGAAGCACCCATGATCAAAATAGGCACTGCTGCCTTTGTAGCCATAGCCACTTCTTTTTTTTTTTCCCTTTCTTTTCATTACTCCACCTCCAAAATCTACGTATCATTCCCTCTTCCTATCCAATGCGCTCGCAGATAACGCCTCTATTACCCACCACCTCCACACCCTCACGTGCCGCCCCCACGCTGCGTGCCCGGAAGCCAACGCCGAGGCCGCAGCTTACGGTCTTTCAGTTCTCATCTCCTTTGATATTCCATCCCACCTAGCTTCCTATGAGGTTTCCCTCGCATACCCACTTTCATGCTCTTTATTGCTAATAAACCCACCTCCGAAAGCACCCACTAGCTTCACACTACACCAAGAAATCTACGACGGTGATCCTTATGCCGATGTCGCAGACGAGGTTCTACCCACATTCCACGCCTATGCTAAGTCAGGCTCTGTAAGTGGTCCTGTGGTTTACGTCAACTATGGGCGCATGGAGGACTATTTGACGCTATGAGAAATGGGGGTGAATGTTTCAGTTACTGTAGTATTGGCACGGTATGGGAAAATTTACAGAAGGACATTGCGAAAAATGCATATGAGGAAGGAGCTGTTGGGGCGGTGATATATACAGATAGGAAGGATTACGGCGGCGCCGGGGAGGCACGGTGGTTCCCCGATGACAAGTGGATGCCACCGAGCGGTGTTCAGGTGGGAACAGTATATAATGGGTTGGGTGAGTAGAGATGATAATGGGTGCGAGAGGCTATCAAAGGATGAAGTGGAGAGAGAAGGGGATGTACCTCTTATTCCTTCTTTACCAGTATCAGCAGCAGCAGGTGAAAAGATAATGAGGTCAATTGGTGGTCCAATTGCAGAGGATGATTGGGAGGGAAGCAAAGATGTACCTACTTACAAGGTTGGACCAGGTCCAGGAATTCTAAATCTCAGTTACATAGTAAGTATCTAGCTAGTTGAAGTTTCAGCAGGGTCATTACTTCATAATCCTTGTTATATCAATGTATTGTCAATTATGTGATTGTGAAAATGTCACACAGAAAAAGCCATAAAATACCCAATGCCGAATTAGGAATTGAATCTTTGGTTTTCATGGGGAGAAGATATTAGCCAACATTGAGAATGTTATTGGTGTAATTAAGGGAGCAGAAGAGCCTGACCGGTGTGTAAGAATTTCCTTTTTTTATAACTTGGCATAAATACACTGATGATTAGGCAATCATTTGCATTCAACAAGCAATGATTTAGACTGTTACTACTACCTGTAGATATGTCATCGTCGGTAACCGTAGGGATGCATGGACATTTGGAGCTGTTGATCCCAGTAGTGGTACTGCAGCGCTACTTGAGGTAACGATGGCTGCATAGACATGGTTTTGCTTAGACTAAAACCCATCTTGTTTTTCTAAATATGATCAAGTATCAATTGGTTTTCTCAATTGTGTCATTTAGTACTTAAAAACTTGATTGAACATTGTGATGTTCAAAAGATTCTAGAGTATCATTTTAGTTCTTCTTAAAGGATAATGCCCAAAAAGAAAAAGAAAAAAATTCTGGGTATTAAAGGTATTAAAAAAAAATCTTTAGGTGAACCAATTATGGTTTCATCTCTATGGTTTCATCTCTAGAGGACGAATATATCCTAGCCTTCCCACGGCTTGAAGAGATAAGGCTGCAGTGGCACAACAGCGCAAGTGATCCTTGTATAATCCAGGTTGCTCAAAGACTTGGGGAAGCTTCAAAAAAGAGTGTGGAAACCTAGAAGAACCATTACCTTATGTAATTGGGATGTGGAGGAATATGGCCTTGTATTTGTCTTTCTCTCTGCTTTTCTCAGCAAAAGTTTGATTTCTTCACTCCTTCCAGATAGGATCAACTGAATGGGTAGAAGAGAACAAAGAAATTCTTTCTTCAAGGGTAGTTTGTCACGATTTTGGAACTTTTTCTTTTAATCCTTAACTGTGCTGGCCTTAGCTTGATCAACTCCCTTGATTTTGGCTAAGTCAGTTGAACCTTCAAGTAGGCAAGATGAGTAATAAGGAAAGATAGAGAGAGATCTTGAAGGAGCACACTTGTATTGCACAATTTCTTGGATGATGTTATGAGGAGGGTGGAGGTATTTATAGGCCTCCCCTAGGTTCTAGAACTTTCCCACCTCCTTAATGGACAGTGAAGATTAACTCTATCTAATGGTCTACATTAATTTCTACAATATTCTACAAGATATTTACAATAGATATTTACATACATTATTCTAGAATTCTCTAGTTTTAAACTTCTTGTAGATTCAAAAGTAATCTAATCTCCTCTAGAACGCTCCAGAAGATTCTAGACACTCTAAAACCTCATTCGTGTTGCCCCTTCTCAATTGGGTCATCACACTTTCCCCCACCTATTCTAGTGACACCCTTATCACTAATTCATCTTTGTACTGGCGTAGGTAGTCTTCAAATTGCCAAAGGTCTTCTTGTACTTCCCATGAAGCTTCACTCTCTAGTAGTCCCTTCCACTTGATTAGGTATTGGGTACTTGGTGGTACCCCTCTCTTTCGTACAACTCGGTGGGCGAGGATGCCCTCAACTTGACAATCATATGACTTGGTTATCACTGGTGGTGCTTATGTGGACACTCATCGATCAAGTTCATCCTTGTCTTTATGGAAGGGTTTGAGCATGCTCACATGTAAGACATGATGAATCTTCAAGTTAGGTGGAAGGTCCACCTTATAAAAGACCTTTCCTAACTTTTTGATCACCTTGTAAGGACTTTCATATCTTCGAATGAAGCCCTTGTGAATCTTCTGAAAGGTTTTGAATTGTTGTGGGAGAAGTTTCACCATCACTTGATTCCCCACTTGAAAATTCATCGCACGCCTCTTCCTATCAACAAACTTCTTCATTCTTTTAGTTGCCTTGACAAAGAAAGATCTTGTCACATTTGCTTGCTCTTGCCAAGACTTAGCCATATGGAAGGCTCCAAGACTTTTCCCTTTATATGTTGTAGCAAGTGCATGAGGAGTAAGTGGTTGTTGCCCTATCATCACTTCAAATGGACTCTTCCTAATAGATTTGTTCCTTTGTAAGTTATAAGAGAATTAAGCCACATCTAGCAACTTTGCTCAGTCCTTTTGGTTGGTACTCACAAAGTGCCTTAGATAGCATTCCAACAAAGCATTCACCCTTTCAGTTTGTCCATTCGTTTGTGGGTGGAAGCTTGTTAAGAAGTGTAGCTCTGTCCTCAACAAATTAAACAACTCAATCCACAACTTTCCAGTGAACCGAGCCACCTCTTCAGCCATACAATCTGTTGGGGCAGGTACGAATGTAGCATACTTAGAGAATCGATCCACCACCACCGTGATCGAACCAAACCCTTCAGACTTAGGCAAAGCTGATATGAAGTCCATAAAGACATTCTCCCAAGGTTGGCTAGGTGTAGGTAAGGGCTCTAATAACCCTCCAGGTAATTAGTTATTTACCTTGTCGTGTTAGCAAATAAGATAAGTTTGCACGTAAAGTTTTACATAGAGTAACCCCTCACCCTTAAGGACTTTAGGAGCAGGCTTAGCCTTCAGGGCATTAAGGAGTCAGAGTGACTACATTTCTGCCTTCTCTTTATCTTCTTGAGCTTTTCATTCCTCGACCATAGCTGCCAGTGTCCCTAACTTAAGACAATCCTTTATTCTATGGGGACCTTTGCACATGAAGCATCTGGTCGAACCACTAAAGTTCTTCTTTTATTGATTATCAAATTGTTTCTTTTGGGGTGGTTTGCTTTCGTCACTCTTGCTTGGCCTCTTACCCTTGTCTCCCCCACCTTTTCCCAAATTAGGCTTGGAAGACTTAGGTTTAGAGGTCTCACCTTTTTCCTTTTGATAATCGGTAAGGCTCTCAGTAGCTGATATTGCTTCATCAACATCTTTCACCCCTTGACATTGTAGCTCATGTTTGGCCCAATTTTAAAGGCCATCAATAAAATAGAAGAGTAGATATTCACTGCTTAAGTTGGGAATTTGCAACATGAGCGTTGTAACTTCTCGAACATACTCGGAGATAGTGGTTTTATGTTTAAGTTCCCTTAGCTTCTTACGCACCTCATATATCACATTCTCCGGGTATAATTACCTCTTCAATTCCATCTTAAACTCTTCCCATGTATTGATAGTACAAAGGCCCTTCTCCATAGTGCTTGCGACACCACCACAGTATGGCATGGTCAGTGAGGAACAAAGAAGCAATACATACCTTTGCTTGGTCTTCCGTTAGCCCCAAGCTTTCAGCATAATGCTTCATTTGCCATAAGAAGTTTTTCACCTCCTTAGCACCTCGTATGCCCTTAAATTCTTTGGGTTTGGGAAGATCCAACCTTACTTCCCTTGGTCCACTAGTACCAATCATCAATGGATTCCTCCCTTGGCTTTCCAATGAAACATTAAAGGAATTTAATTGATTTTGCATAGTAGTGATGACATCCATTACCATTTCCTTCAGTGATCGCATGGATTCAGCATGTTGATCCTCTGAGTTGTGCAAGGCATCCGCGCTTGTTTTTAGGCTCTCGAATTCTCTAAGAGAATGAGCCTCGAGAGTACTTAAGTCACCCTCAACTTTCTCCACTTTAGAAGCTATCTCCAATATAACATTCTCTAGTGCAGAAACTTTTATGGACAAGGTAGCAAAGTCCTCCACACGTACCTTGCTAGAGCCTTGTCCTTTCTTGCCCCCTTGTGCGGTGGTTGGGACTCCCTTTCCCTTCCTTCCACGCAGATAGCAACTTCTTCAGTTGTGCCAGACATTCTTGCCCACAAGTATGGCTCCCTCGAACCAATGGCAGAACAAGGTTCCCTCGAATTAAAGCTCTGATACTACATTGTCACGGTCTTAGAACTTTTTCTCCCAATCCTCAACCGTCCTGGCCTTAACTTGATCAACTCCCTTGATTTTGGCTAAATCAGCCAAACCCTCAAGTAGGTAAGATGAGCAATAAGGAAAGCCAGAGATAGATCTTGAAGGAGAACACTTGTATTACACAATTTCTTGGATAATGTTACAAATGAGGAAGGTGGAGGTATTTATAAGCCTCTCCCAGGTTCTAGAACTTTCCCACCTCCTTAATGGACGGTGGAGATTAACTCTATCTGATAATTTACATTAATCTCTAGAATATTCTACAAGATATTTACAAGAGACATTTACATACATTATTCTAGAATTTTCTAGTTCTAAGTTTCTTGTAGATTCAAGAGTAATCTAGTATCCTCTGAAACACTCTGGAACACTTCCAAAGATTCTAGACACTTTAAAACCTCCTCTGTGCTACCCCTTCTCAATTGGGTTGTCATAAGTTGCTTGCTTGAATGCTGACTATGCAGTAAGGGGGATGAAGATTCCAGGCCCTTGCTACTCCATAGCTTGATGAATCGATCGAACGAGCAACTCAGTAGGTATTATAAAATTAATTATGAAAAGAGTATAAATGTGGTTAATGGTTTAATTCTAGCGGCTCAGCATTTCAATTTCTTTCGTGGTTGTTGTTAACCCTTGCTTACCAATATTGTTATTGATTCTTTTAAAGGTCAAGGACCTAGATAACTCATCATTGACTATCTACGAATCATGGGCTGGTTTTGGTAATTCTCCTATGGTAGGCATATTGCAGTTGTTTAGATTTTCATATTTAACTTAATAATGCTCAGGGGAAGAGTCGAGGAGAGATACATAGAGAAGAAATCACTCCATTTCTAATTTCAACGAACTAGCCAATGATCAAAGGGGATTAAATGTTAGGATATCTGTATAATCTGAATATCTATGGTTATAAACAACTTGTCTCTACATGGAAAGTTTGGAAGATAGGGAAGTGGAGGATCAGATTCTGCAGCTTTTGTGTAGCATGTGGGAATTCCATCAACTAACATCTTTTGTGGAGGAGGTAAAAGTCAAAATCAATTCATTAATAATTCTGTTAATTGGCTAGATGCAGTTTAGCAATAGGGTCATTTATATTATACATGTCATTTTTCTGGTGAAACAAGCATTAATAAAAATCTTAAAAACAAAAATGAATGAAAGAAATTGTAAACTTTTAGTTTAAGTATTTGTTTCTGAACAAGCAACTCAAACTAAGACAACAAAATTTAAGACAACATGTTTTTTAAGTGTCTATGATGAAAATAACATATGTAATCATTATACTACAACCTCCATAAGCGAATTTAGGATTGAATCCTTAGAAGAAAAGTTTTGACACCAAAGGAAAGGATGGGCATTAAAAAGTTTTTTCTTTTCAACAGAGAACTTTTTATTTTTTCTTTTAACAAAAAAGTGAATTTGTCCTATCTATATTTACATATTGCTCATGTCATATTTGTAGAATGTGTATATCTCAAGTCTTTTACTGTAAACTAACATATGATGTGCATGATAATAGTAGGCTACTTCAAGAACTAGACATCTTGAATGTGTATCATTTAGTGTTGATTCAATAGTAAAATATCAGTGTAAGTACTTCAACCTAAAGGCAAGGGATGGGCAGATGCTCACCAATGCATTAAGGAAGTTTAAAAGATTGCTTTAGAAAATGCTTTATGTCTAAGTATAGTAAGAATAAATTTATGACAATTATATGAAATTAGAATACTAAATTTAATTTACCTGTTGAAGACATGGTAACAGATTTGAAAATACTCCGTTAATTCTGAATCTTTGAAAGCTTAAAGAGACTTGGACTTCCTATGTGATTCACACTCCCTATCATAATTTATAATGGGGTAAGTTGTGGAGTTATAATTTTACATGAATACAGAGGAGATCTAACAAAGTTATAAATAAAACTCTAGTACTTACCCATTATGGACCTATGAGTTAGAGCCTGCACTTTTATCTATATTAATCAATTATAAATATCTAAACCAAAATAATAGGATTACTAATATTAATAAGTGGGTCTAAATGCATCTCACATAGATCATCAATTAGTTCGTTTTCATTTAAAACAAAATTAATTGATTGTAGCCCATAATAATTTCTACATTCTCCCATTTGGGCAAAATTAATTTTCCATTTTTTTAAACTTTTATTTTGAAAATGACTTTCGAACTAATAACTAATTTTACAATGTGGCCATATTTTTAATACATATAATCCAAAATGCGATATCTAATATGACTCTATCTAACTAAAGCCAACTAACATTGAATTATGATAGTTATCATATCTCTTATTGATATTAAACCTTTCATGGTTACAAATGTCACTGACTCCGTCGACTAATCATTAGTATAGAGTGCAGTAAGAAAATAGCATGCCAATATGATCTAATAGCCAAACTACTATTTTCTTTGTTAGTCATTGCAATTTTTCTCAAATGCCTTAAAGCCAGAGAAATTATATGATTTGTTAAAAAATCATCATGCCTTAACTCCAATATGACATCGACCATGGACACAATGGTCCTAATGATACCGAATTTAAAATTTTGTAATTGATGCATATGTTTAAAAATATATAATACCAAAAATTCAATACATTATTAGTTGGTCAGAATACAAATCGTATAAACATCAAAAGTATCTAAAGAAAATGTTTAACATAATAAAAAAATAATATAAATTTCAAACTCCCATTAACCAAATATATCAAAAGAATTTACAATGTTTATGTTCTCAACGTATCTTTTAAACACAACGGGCTTAAGTCTTTTGGTTAAGGGATTAGCTAATATAGAATTTGTATTTATATATTCAATAACTATTTCATTGTTCTTTACTAAATCTTAGACGGTCAAATACTTCAACTCCAGATGCTTATAACCACTAGTATTTTTATTATTTTTAGTATAAAATATTGCAACACTATTATCATAGTAAATCTTTAGTGCTCTCGTAATGGAATCCACAATATGTAACCCTGTTATCAAATTTCTAATGATTTTTTCACCTTAATTTTAAAAATTTAAAATTTTTCAAGAGTATCATATTTTCTTTAATTAAATAAAGATAATCAAATCGAGAAAAGTTATTAATGAAAATGATAAAGAACCTATTACCACAAATAATAGGAAAAATGAGTCTACTAATATCTATATAAATGATTTCTAAAAGACTTGAACTTCTACTTACACCTTTCTTTTTATTCATAGTAAACTTCTAGATCCCTAAATCGTTAAATTCTAAGGAAGGTAAAATATCACTTTTTAATTAATCTTTCAACTATTTCTTTAAAGATATGACCTAAGTGCTTGTGCCATAATGAAAAGAATTTTTTTCTTTAGTTTTAGACCTTTTGTTAACCATATTTTCAATATTTAAAGATGAAAAATATTATGAGAAACTAAAGATAATTTATATAAACCATCCACTAAATATCCATAACCAATAATATGAGAGTTTAACATTAAATTTATTTTTCCATTGCCGAAAGTAAAATAAAAGCTAAATTTATCTAAACAAGAAATTGAAATCAATTTTCTCCTAAAAGAATATACATAAAAAATGTCTTTCAAAATAAGTTCAAATTCGGTTGTCAAAACTAGACTGACGTTTCTCACTGACTTTACCATTACTTCAAGATCATTTCCTATCCTTAGCTTTCTTTTTCTCAGATTTGGTCTCCTCACATTCTTGAATTCCTCCAAATTTCTGCTTATACTCTAGCCAAGTTTTGAATTTCATACAATCGTTCTTCTTATATCCCTTTTCCTTACACCAGAAATACCATATATTTTTCTTAATAGGAGTTAGTTTAGGACCTCATACATTATGATATTGACTATTACCTAGTTTCCTTGAACGTTGATTTTTATGAGGAGTGCTAAATTGATTTTTCTTATATTTTCAATTATCTTTGTCAGAATGAGGTTCACCTTGGGAAGTAGGAAGGGCTAGATCATAGGATATGTCACTCTTTTCTTTCTTTAATTTCTTTTCTTTAGCCACGCATTTGGTAATAAGGTCATTAATAATCCACTTCTCACTAAAGGTATTGTAGGCAGTTTTGATCTGTGTGAACTCAGTAGGCCAACAATTCAAGGCATATGAAACAATGAAGTTTTTATTTATGTTAATATTATAGGCTTTTAGTTTAGATTATATGTGAACCATCTTCAAAATAAGCTCTCTTATTCTCTCATTATTATCATATCTCATGTCAGTCAACTGTTTCATTAGATATTCAGACTCAGCATTATTAAATACTGGGTACCTTTTTCCCAAAACTGTAAGAAACTTTCTAACACTTGTGGTTTCAAGTAAGCTACTAAGTAGATGCTCAGAGATGATTCTTTTAATAGCAATTAAACTAAGTTTATTGGATCTCTCCCATTTGGCTAAGAATTCTTTTTGTTCAGCTGTATTCCTTTCATTTACTTCAGACTTACTTTCACGTAATGCTAAGCAATTCCTAAGAAGAATTTTAAGTCTTACTTCTATTTGTTATAATTTGATTCAGTCAAAATGTCAATTGAAGCATAACAGCTATTCATAGAAAAAGCAATTGCAAAATAGGAATGCAATAGAAAATAAACAACAAGGGCAATTTAGCTTTAATTAAAATATGCTATCACAATAAGGCCTACATAATATCACGTTCTTCTTTGGGCAGAACGTACAAATCAAGGTCACAACCAATATTAGAACCTCAGATGAGTTAATCAGTAAGAATATACTGGGTTTAAATACTTATCCCCTTTAGACAGATAAATATTTTAGACCAATGCATCCCTTAATATCTTTATCCCAAATCAACTTCTAATTATAACATACAACAACCCCTTCTGGACAGGTTATAGCATGAGATAATCAGAAGTTTTCCTCAAATTACAAAAAAAAATTTATGATCAATATGAGCAATTCTACTTTGGTGGTAACTATCCATAATAATTCATAAAATTCCTTGTATAGGAATTAATTTTATTTTGTACAAGATCATGATGCATTCCTTAAGGAGATGTAACCAAATATAATATCTCTACTGACCATGAACAAATTTCATAGCATTCCTAAAGAGATTCTATGCACATATAATTAGAATAAGATCATATTTTTTAAAAAATAAACATATTTATGATATATACTTTAGGCTGAGAATATATAAACATACATTATCATATAGGGAGAGTGAACATTATTACAAGGTCCAAAATATAGTAAATTAATTTTTCAATGTATCATATTTATAATATTATTCAAATAAATATTAAAATTTACTTTCTATATTAATATTTATATGAAAAATATTTATAGTGGTTCAAAAATTATGAAATATATTCCAAAAAATCATATTTAAAATATGGATTACTATCCACATGAATTACAACACACAATCATCTTAACATTTCAAATAAAATAATTTACACAATAAAGATTACTTTGGTAATATATTATTTTAATTAACTTATTTTAGAAAATCATACATCTAAAGAAAATAATATCATTATTTGAACTTATTTTATAAATTAAAAATAATAAATATAATTTATATATATATATATATATAATTAGCAAGTCTTTCTATTCCATTATATGTTTTTTTGCATAAGAGATATCTATACTTATCTAAACTACTTTACTTGGTCCAAAGTCTTTCATTTTCCTTCAAAGCAAAGGGTACTGGGTATTGTTTATGGGAGCATACCTTGCCCCTCTGCAGATCATCCTTGGTTCACTTCAAATCAGTATCGTGTCATTTTTTTCCCTTGTAGCTAGTTCACGGAAGGGGCTTCGTACGGTGTGATGAAGGTAAACTTTTTTATCTGAAGTTTCTTCTTCTCATGTTTGCATCTATCCTCATCTTCTTTCCCTTAGTCCAACTGGGATCTCGACATCATCCTTGTGATGGCCTACTCAAGTCCTTCTAAATGAGGTCTACTTCCTGAACACCTTGCCCTCTAGCTTTTTTACTTGTTAATCATACTAAAGACCCCTCAGTGGTGGGAACAACATTCTTAATGAAGCTCCTCATGGTGACATGTGTGTATTTTATATGTGTGTGTGTATATATATATAGGCCCCACAAGTGTACTTTGTTCATAAGGCACATGTAGTAGATTCCACGTATATGATATACTTAAAAAAATTATGATAAGCATGAATAATATATATATATATATAAACCGAAGAATCCGTGCATGCATCTCTTTAACTAATTCTCTCTTTTTTTTTTTGGAATATAGTTTAAATCAAAACAACTTTTATCAATCTATGGATTGCACGTTTTCAATGCATAAAAAGCTTTTGACAAAATGTTTATCATGGCCAAAAGTTTTTGCATGAAATTACAATAGAATTAATTAATTTTTTATGTAATTGAAGAATAAGTTTTACTTATATGTTTAGAAAGAACATAATTTTTAAAAAACATTTATTAATTTGACCTATTTTGTGAGATTAAAAATTTAATTTTAAAACCCTAACCTAAAATTTCAAATTTCAAAGTCTCCCTCTATGTTGCATGAAAATTCACAAATTAGGTGTTAATTGATTCACAATTTTAATATCTACAAAAGCCCTAAGGTCTTGGGTTTTAATTTTTTTGAAAATCATCCAATTAAGATTTCAAAACTTATATGGATGAAAATTGCAAAAGGTTAAAATTTTTAAGCATGTATTCATGTCTTCAAATCAATTATTAGATTCTAAATCATATAATTGAGACTTTGATACCAAATGTTAGAATAAATTTATGACAATTACATAAAATTAGAATACTAAATTTGATTTATTTGTAGAAGATATGGTAACAAATTTGATAATACTCTGTTAATTCTGAATCCTTAAAAGTTTAAAGAGACTAGGATTTCTTTTATAATTCACACTTCTTAGCACAACTTATAATAGGGTAAATTGTGAAATTTAAATTTCACATGAATATAGAGGGTATCTATTCAAGTTATAAAAAAACCTCTAATACTTACCCATTATGAACCTATGAGTTAGGACTTACACTTTTATCCATACTAATCAATTATAGATATCTAGCTTAAAATAATAAGATCACTAATCTTAATAAGTAAGCCCAAATACATTTTACATGAATCATAAATTAACCTATTTTTATTTGAAATAAAATTAATTGATTGTACCCTACAATAATTCTTATACGTATACCTTATTGTTTTAGAGATATCAATCTTATATATTTTAACCTTTTGGTTGACATCAGTCTCTCAGAGAATTCTATCCATTAATTAGAGGTATATCACCAATTTTTTTTTTTGTTTTTGGGAGATTTTTAAAGACTTGATTCAAATCGTTTGCAGACTGCCCAGTGTACCACTCATCTGGATGGAGAAATTCGGTGACCTTATGTTTCATAGGCACGTAGCAGGTTGGTCTTATGAGCTTCTTTTATAGCATCTGATAAATAAGCCTTAAATGTCCTTACTTGGCTCATGCTTATAACCAGCCAATAACTGCATATGTTATGGAAATCACCAGTGGCAAGTGTTTGGAGTCTAGTAGCACTTTGGCTAGCGGATGAGGAGTTCTTGCCTTTTGACTATCTCTCCTATGCTAGGGAACTCCTGGTATATGTCCACATTAGGCGATAATTTATTCATTCTTATGTCTCATACTAGGACCATTCTCAATTTCTCACCGAGTCACGGATCATGAAAAATGATTAAAACATCAAATATTTAAAGCACAGATTAGCACGAAGAGCCTGGAAGATGAGATTCCAAATAAAGACATAAGCTTGTCATATTTGAGTCCATCAGAGAACTTGAGAAAGCAGCAATCGAGATAGATTACCAGAGAAAGGTATTCTAGACCACCATTTTTATAAAAACCAGCGGCATTTTGTCTTTTATTTTGGGGATTTTCCTTTTCTTAAATTGAAACGTGATTCTTTAAGGCAATAGAAGAAAGTAGAGGGTGGATAACAAGATGGAAGAAAGACCAGTTGAAAGTGGGAGAGCTCAATCATAGACTGATTCTGGCTGAGCGTGCATTTACTGACAGAGATGACATGGTATAAGCATCTGTTAAGAAGTCAATTTCAGGCCCAACTCCCTCCCAAACCCTTCTTTCGGCTTTATGACCGTACATTCATACAGAAGATAAATGATTTGGTAAAAGCAAGGGTATATAGCAAAGATGACGATTGAAAAAATAGAGAAAAGGAACAAAAATTGCCAATATCTCTTTCCTATTGACTTCTCTCATTTGTACTCTTATCTGACATATCCATAAAAAATTGTTGATGAAATGTTTAACACATTACATCATCAAGTTTTCATTTTCCAGATCTATGGACTATCTAAACACAATGACTATGGATGACAATCCTCACCTGGGATAGATGATGCCGTAAACATGGCAAAAAATCTGGAGACTGCAGAATCATGGCATCGTGAGCAACATGAAGTTTGGAGAGTATCAAGAACCATCAGGCATGCCTTTTCAGTTCTAATGGGTCAACCAACATGAATATTTACGTGTACATTTCCACTTGATGTGAACTTAACAAATGCAGATAAGTACTGAGTGTTTTCCCCATCTAGCATCTTACAAATGCGCTTTGAATTTGTTTGCAGCTTAGTTTCTCTTGTTCTTGCATAGTGGAAGACTATGACGTCTAATGTAAAGAAGCCACGTCTGAATCCCTGGTCCAAAATAGATATCTATTATTGTGTCTGTAATAATTACGTTCTCAATATATAACCTTGAGGTAGCTGTAATAAAATCTTTGCAGTCTGCACTACTCGGTCTCAATTTCTATTTTTCATTCTTATTTTGATATGAATTTAGAGCTGTCATGAACTGGATTTATATTTATTGATCTTTAAAATATTTGAATTCAAAATTCAATGATTTTTTTTAATAAAATAACTTAGCTGGCAATAAATTTTATTTTAAACGTGTCTATGTTTCCTACTACTTCAATATGGGCGACTGACATCTTATCTTCTTTTTCGTTTTGCTAGTCATTCAGCCTTATCTGCTCCCTCCCCACTCTTGTTTTGCCTCATTCTGTGACTTGCACCGACTTATTTTTCATTTCTTGCATATATATTGTAATTTTTATCGATCTCTTGATTTACACTAATTTTATGAGTAGTGGGCGTGGAGTTTGTATACTGAAGCACAACCCAATTGCAAAGTCAGACCAATAGGTTACTCTCAATATTTAAAGTCTCCTAATAAAATTCACGACAATTTTTTTTTTTTTGATGTACTGGAAATAAAAAGAGAACGAGACATATGTTCTCTTTATATATATATAGTCAAAATAAGGAGTACATCTCTTAAATCATTAGTTGATTGTTATATTTTTATATTAGGTGAAAAAGAAGATATCAATTTATCAATAATATTAAGTGGATACAAAACAAATGGACACATTATTTACTAATGATCTAACTCAATACGGAAGTATGTAACTAGGTAATAGATAATTAGTGTTGTTAAAATGAGTTAGCACCCGCCGGTTAACTTGATCAGTATATGAGTTTGAATAATTTCAAACTCTTATGCATTGGTCCATTAAAAAATAGACTTAAATAGATTGGTTGTTTAGCTTATAGGCTATCCACAAAAATAAAAAGGTGCAAAAACCAAACCAAAAAAAAAAAAAAAGTGATGAAAAATTAACTTGAAGTGAGGACGAATATGTAGATGAGTTGTACTCTGGAAAGTTCCACCCTAAACACTTGAGCTTCTAGTGACTCTACTCTCTCTACTTTCTAGATTCATGGTGACTTTATGTGTTAGAGGATAATACTTTCTTCTTATCATATAAAAAATTGATTAATAAAAAAATTTAATACAAAATAGTTTGACGTGAAGATAATGCTAGTTTTAAGAAATAAAAACACTAATATAGGCATGTTATTTTTATCCCAATAAATCTATTATTTGTTCGGTAAATTGTAAAGAATAAAAATTTATTAAAATTTATTTATTTATCTTTATTAAAATTACTAAAAAAAATTAATATATATAATTGAACCCTGAGCTAATTTGGACGGGTTTAGTGCCCACAGGCAACATAGAGTGAATCACAAATTTTGAAGAATTGAAATAAATATAAGAATTAAAACATTGAGATATTTTATAAATTAAATTGTGTTTTTTTTGGGTAAAAAGTTGATAGTGCAAATAGGTTTTTCTAACACATATTAGTAATGGCGCTAATCACATGTTTAAAATCTCTTTTTATATCTACATTTACATGTTTTTTGAGAACATGATCGCCAATTAAAAAAACTTGTGCCACATCAATAATCATTAGAAGTCCTATCGATCGAGTTAACTCATGTATTTTGATACAGGACAAGACAATAGTTTAAATGGTGTATTTAGTGAGAACAAAATATTCCATGGACAATGCACGGGTGTAGCTTCTCTCTCATTCAGGTCCCAACTGAATGATTCATGCTATGTTTGAAAACATTTTAGGAGACTCCTAAATTATGATTTGTAATTCACAAAATGTAAAAATTATGTTTTGTTATTTTAGTTAAAATTATAGTTTAAAGAAAGTAAAAGTTGAACTAAACATGTATTTAGTTGTGGAAGAATATTAGGATTTTAAAAATAAAAAAATAAAAAATAAAATTATTTTTCTTTTACCATAAGAGAGTTATGTTTGCGCTCAATCCAGAGAGAATCTTCTCCCACAATGCGCTAATTTTATTCTTTTTGGTTCTCTCACTGAGGTCGAATGATGATCGGCGGACATAAGAGCGCATACAAAACACCCAACTCAAAAACTTAAGGCCTGTTTTATATTTTTTTTATTTTAATGTTTTTAAAATAGATATTTTTTAAAATAAATTTTAAAAATAAAAAATTTATTTAAATTATTATTCTAAAAAATTATTGTTTCTGTCTTTTTTTGATTTTATAAAATAAAAATTATAAAATATCTAAAAAATATTTTAACATTTTTATTTGTAAAAATATAATTTTTTTTTACAAAAGACTTAATTAAAAACATATTATTAAACAAAATTTTTTATTCTTTTGTCCCTAAAGCAAAAAAATTGGTCTAAAACCAGAAAATAAACAGCCCCTCAAACTGCAGGAGAAGCGGCGGCGAGGCTCAAAGCGACAGGGCATCAGGATCAGAAGCACGGAAGAAATCTTGGCCGTTTGTCACTTGGGGCATGGAGATGATGCCATGTGGTGCATAGGTTTTTTGAAATGGGAGGACGCTAGCGTCTGAGGTCGAGAAAACGCAAGGTTTTTTGCATTTGGTGTGCCATACCTCCTTCGAGCTTCGCCTCCGCCGTGCTCCGCCTCCCCTGAGCTTCTCCTCCACGCCACGTGCTTGATTTTGCTGCATCTCCTCCCTTCAAGCAAACCCGAAATTTGGTTCGCCGCATTCCTGGAGAATTTCGCACCGTTTCATCGATTTCCCTCCGTGTTCAGTACAGGTGAGCTCCTTCTTCTTTGAGGCAATTCTGAATTTTGAATTATGTTTTCTGCTGGTAAAATTCTGCATTTGTGAGAGAGGGAAAATCTCCTTCCATGTGATGTTTTCTCCTTGCAACTGAGAGTGGAAACTGGCGCCAAATGAGAGAAGAAAAAAACGAGGGAAATCGCAGAAAGGGAGCTGAAAATGAAACCAAGTTTTTGAACGCTGCTACATTTGAGGAGAAGACCGGAACGCACCGTTTCAGGGTGAAGAGATGCTCATTTCGAGCTTCATCGTGGCCGTTCAACTTATCGATGCCTTAGAGGAAGCCACGTTTGCATAAACTCATCGACTCCTCAGACGCTGGCCTCCTTCGATTTTAAGAACCTATGCGCCACGTGGCATCATCTTCGCAATCCGAGCGACGAACGGCCAAGATTTCTTCACATGAGGGGAAGGGTTAAATTTCCAACTATCTGCTTCCACAAAAGCATCGAGTTCGAGACAGCGAGGGATGGAAAAACTGGAATTTTAAAGAACAAAAATTTATTTTAAAAAAAAAGAAAAGAAAAAGAAATTAGGACAAAGTGAAATGTTAGGGTGCGGTTGCATAGCACTTTTAGTAGCGCCGTCTTCTCAATTTCCCCTCAATCGCCTCTCTCACTTTCCTTCTCCTCCTTCTCTGCCACCAGCTGGTCAGCTTCCCCTTTCCCACTCTCTCAATCCCACCCTCTCTGTTTTGAATCCAATTCATTATCTATTTCGCTTCTTAATATATTTTTTATTGTTTTATGGTAAAGATAATTGAGTTATTGGAGGAAGCGGATTCATCATTTATGAAGAACTTAGGTGTTTACGCATGCTCATTTTTTAATTTCGTTTGATTTGGTAGAATATCCCACCTTTTTTTTTCTGGGTAATTCGTGTTCTTATATTAACTACTTGACAACATTGAAGTTCTTGGCTCATAACATTGTTTTTATTTTTTTTCCTCTTGGCATTATTTTCCTCCAAATAGAACATTACGCTCGCATTTTCTATATGGGGTTTTGAGATAATTTTGTTTTTTCTTTCTTTATTGTCCTGTGAAGTTAAAGAACAACTTTTATATTGCTAACACGAAACAATTCCTTTCATGTAACATTCGTTGCTTTTCACAACCTTCACTTTATGCATAATAATCATGCAGTGTGAGCACCTGTGGCCTGGATTTCCTTTCAAAACTTAAGCTACCTTGGCTAAACTCCTGATTAACTATTTCTTTATCAATTCAAAATTTGGGTAATTGCCTGCAGTTCTTGTGCCAATTTAATGTTGTCATTGTGAAACTAGACAGATTGGCTGAAGGTTGCATCTAGAAGACTCACTTTCGCGGCAAAGGCGCAATCCATATCCACCATGGCAGTTGTTGTAAGTTAATTCGGCTAGTAAATATATAAATTTTCTACCTTTTTGTTGTAGCAAGTTGTAAGTAGCAACTCTTTTTGCAAGGTCAATACATGTTCTGGATCTACTACAAATGGTAATGTCATGTAATATCCATGCCTGTTCTTCGTGATAAAAGTATAAAATTATTTTTTATTGTTTGGATCCAGGATGAAGATAATGTGGGCAATGTCAAGCGACAATTAGCAAAACTGATTGAGGTATCTCTGAAGGCAACAGTACCTGATGAGCCTGATGTGGAGCCCTTAATTGCTGCTTGCATTGGAAAATTTGGTGATTACCAATGGTGGGTTGATCTTTTTTTTCCCCCCCTCCTGTTCAACATTTATGTGAATTTGAGAGTCTAAATATATTTTATATCATATGTAGAACAGGACTACCACAAACCATTTTTTCTTTTATAATCTGTCTTTGTCCTACTTTTTAAAACTAAAATAGGTTATTTTCCTTTGTGCAGTAATAATGCAATGGGCCTATGGTCTAAAATAAAAGGAAAACAGACAGAATTTAGGGGTCCCCCATCTGTTGGACAGGTATAGCCAGTGATGATTTCTTTACTTTTTTTCCTCACCATTGTGCATTTTCCTTATAACCGATTTACTGACCGTTGATTTTAGAATTAGTTTTTTATTTGTTACTGTTAGATGATTCTCTTTATGTTTTTGTTTGTGTAGGCCATCATGAAGAATCTTCCTCCATCTGAAATTATCGAATCATGCTCTGTGGCTGGGCCTGGATTTGTGAATGTTGTTTTATCAAAGAATTGGATAGCACATGTAATTCCATTTTTCTATCTTCTAGTTTAAAATTGCACCTTGTATGTACCTAGTATTTGAGTCCATTTTTGTCTTTCACTTTTTTTGGATATTGGAAGAAGCTGCTAAACGTTTTCATTTTGTTTGATTTACTTTAGCTTCTTAAGGTGGTCTATTAATACTTACAGTAAAAGTTCCTGGTACAGAACTTGCAGAGGATGCTAATTGATGGTATTGATTCATGGGCACCACGACTTCCACTCAAGAGGGCAGTGGTTGATTTTTCCTCTCCCAATATAGCAAAAGAAATGCATGTTGGTCACCTGAGATCTACCATTATTGGGGATACATTAGCTCGCATGCTTGAATTTTCACATGTGGAAGTTCTCCGCCGGAATCATGTTGGTGACTGGGGAACCCAGGTAGATTTGATTCCAAAGTTATGCTTTTTGTCAATAAAAATAGGGCATGTTCAATCTGGGGTTAAATTGTTCATGACTTAACGTCATTGTAACTAGCTCTTGGACTTTGGGTAGCTCATTTGTAGCCATTGTTTAACTTCACATCTTTGTGGTTCATTAACATTGAAATGGTGTTTTGAGAACTAAATATTTTGGACAATGGCTAACATAAGATTCTCTATTCAATTCACCATCATTATGATCAAGATCAAGAACATATATTTTAGATTCCCCCTAATTTGATGAAGTCATTGTTCTTGTTCTCTGCCATTCTTCTTTGTCCAAGTATTATGTGTTGGATATTCTAGCTGTTAGTGATGAGATTCCATGAGATCTGCGTCTTTATTACCTGATTTCATGGGATCAAGTTGACTTATTTTATTTCTTAGTTCCTCTGTTTTATATCTCCTTAAATTTGCTTTATGTATTTTTATTGCCTTGTCTCGTTAGACTCTAGTGGCTGTTTTGTAGCCATGGTCTCTATATAAATCTGGCGATTGTTATTCAAGTAAAATAAGAATTCAGATAATTTCTTCTGTGTTTTCTTCATTATGCAATGTTAAATTAGAAGATGTTTGAGGATCTTAGATATTGAGTATTTTAATTAGTAACTGGATTAGCAATGTCCTTTGATTTGTTGAAGAGATATCCTAATCTCAAAAAATGATTGAATTATAAAATATTCTGTTGGACCTTGGATAATTTCTCCTTTTTGGTATTGATACCACATTGCTCAAACCTCAAATTTAATGTATTTATTTTGCAGTTTGGTATGCTGATTGAATTCCTTTTCGAAAAATTTCCAAACCCAGAAAATGTTAATGAAGCAGCCATTGGAGATCTTCAGGTAATAAGATATATTAAAATAAATACAATTCAATGTAATATTATTTATATATTTAATCTTGTATTTTGTTGGGATTTCTTCATTCGGCTCTGAACCTCTGATAAACATTGTTGTTATCTCATTCACTGTATGAACTTCTTGTAATTAATTTAATTTCATGTTACAGTAGTCAATATTAAGCATGATTTTCTATAGATAGCATTTAATCTATCTAATAAAATATAAATGCCTATTTACGTCTAAGCAAAGGTCTTAGATAAATAGTTGCAGTCAACAGTAGTTAATTCTTCTCTGCATGCAGCATTGCAAATAGTTGTTTTTGCTTTTTGTGTGTGTGTGTGTGTGTGTGAGCGAATAAACTCTTGTACATAATAAGCAGTTTTCTGTTTGAAATCAATTTTGTTGTCATTTTTCTAAGTAGGTCGTGGAGTGAAGTTAAACATCATTGCTTGAATATAGATCTTATTAATAAGACTGCTCTTTTTCAACGTCTGCAAATGAACATTCAACCTGGGGATCGCAATATACATGGGCCTTGAGGGATAACGATCTTATTAATAGTTGTTGTGTATGTGTTTCTCTTTATGGTTGTTATTATGCTTATCTGTTTGATACTTTTATCACGAAGCATTTTCTGGACATTGTTAGAAAGTGAATTGTGGTTGGTTATTTTCTAATGCTCTTGTGAGCTTTACTTTGTTAGGCATTTTACAAGGCCTCGAAACAGAGATTTGATAGTGATCCTGAATTTAAGCAGAGGGCACAACAGGCAGTGGTCCGTCTCCAGGTAAATTATACCAATTTTCAGCTTAAGAATTTTCTTGTTTTATCTACTCACGTGAGATCTTGGAAGACTTGGTTATAAATTGTTTTAATTTATTTTGATTTCAGGGTGGAGAAACCAAATATCGTAAGGCATGGGCACAAATTTGTGACATTAGCCGGACTGAATTCCACAGGGTCTACCAACGTCTTGGAGTTCATTTGGAGGAAAAGGTAAATATTATAGTTTCTTTTTGATTGACTCTCGGGAGGGTTAACATGATATCTTTTTGTTGGTTCCTTCCAGAAGGATTTACTGCTGGGATTTTTATGCATGCTTATTATTCCTTGAGTTTGCTAGAAAATCTAGCAGTTGCAATGTTTATTATTCTATTTATAGAATGGCTTAGATTCTGATCTTGTATCTTTTCTCTTATTATATTATGCTTGAGAGTTTGATCATTTGCGCAAGTTGGCATTTGGAATCTGCATAAATACTCTCCCACTCAGATGTTTTGTTTTCCTCATATTCTCAACTAAGATTTAAATTTTGAAATAGGGCTTTTGTATGAAACAGGACTCCTCTAGATGCTTTATCAATTCCCAGGATTTAGCATATGCAGTGAAAATTTTGAAAAAATTGCTGTTGAATGCACATTGTTTGTGAGCCAACTGTCTCAATCATGATTCATGTGCTAATGTGCATTTGGTGTGGCAACAAATGGGTTGAATATATTGTACCAGAGTTGCAGTATTTGCACATGTAGTCTTTGCTTTAAAACGTAATTATAACATTTCTTTATATTTTTTGGTGAAACTAATTATAATATTTTCTATGATGCACTGAATGATATTATTTTCTTTCACAGGGAGAGAGCTTTTATAATCCATATATCTCGGGGGTTTTAGAGGAACTGACTAAAAAAGGACTGATTGAAGAAAGCGAGGGTGCTCGTGTGATATTTCTTGAAGGGGTAAACATACCACTGATTGTTGTGAAGAGTGATGGTGGCTACAACTATGCTTCAACCGATCTAGCAGCACTTTGGTAAGAGTTCTTTCTCTTTCTTTTACTGCTTTATTTAGACACATTTTTGAAGAATCTTTAAGTTGACAACCCTCAAGTAGCCACATGTTATGATAAATTAGTATGCCATTTTTTATCTATAGTGTAAATTGTATTCTCTGCTATTCAAGTTGAATTTGGGATACCTAATATATTACAAACTAAATATGGATTATATTACTTACATTTTCATGTTAAGGACTCTGATGACTAGTTTGTTTGTGTGATGAGATTTTGCATGGCCTTTGGAGTTAATATGATGGTGCTATAAGTTTTAACATGTTCCATGAGATGGGTGAAATAAAATTGAAAGAGTTAAATCTGGGAATTAAAAGTTGCAGAAATGTAGATTTATTGTTTATTAATTTCACTATGAGTAATTTAGACAAGAAGTTCTTATTATAATGCCATTCACATCTCAATTAGAACAAGAATTCATGGGGGTGGAATTCAATCCTTTTTCTATGCCCAAGTCCCCTGACTACTAGCAACCTTAAATGTCTTGTTAGCATAAGTATGCTTTGCGGCCAATGGTACATTTGATACATTAGTTTTTCATTTTGAATTAATTAAAGAATGATTTCTTTTGGCTGGAATAACAATGTTGATGAACATTCAATATGATGCACATAAATTTACCCAACTAATTCCATGTATCATTAATTGAATCTGTTAGGTATAGCAAATATATATATATATATATATATTTCATCTTCAGTCCTCATGTTTGTATCTGTTTACCTATTTATCACATGTACTATCTGATTACGCAGAGTGCTAACAATGTTTATGAACATTAAATGTAATGGACATAAATTTGCCCAACTAATTCCATGTATCATTAATTGAATCTGGTAGGTATAGTAAATATAAATTTTTTTTTTTCAATTTTCAGTCATTATGTTTGTATCTGTTTATCAATTTGTCTCTATTTCTATCTGATTACAGATGCAGAAATATTAAATTAAAAAAAAAAAACCGATTACACAATGTGCTACCGAATTCATGTAGGTATAGACTAATCGAAGAAAAAGCTGAGTGGATTATATACATTACAGATGTAGGGCAACAACAGCACTTTGATATGCTATTTAAGGTATCTCTCAGATGCTAATGTCCATAGTATTTTATGGTTCCTGCATTTTGTTGTTGTCATAAGTTGCTTTTGCTAATTGCTCTTGCCAATAGAGTTGCCCTTATTGGTTGACTTCTCTAACATAAAATAATTATTTTATATTGTCTACTTTACTTTTCTTTGTGTTATTAATTAATCAGTGATGGCTTATTATTTAGTTTATCCTTAAAAAAGAAGTGTATGACCTAAGAAGCACAAACATGGCTCTGTGACACAACAGATATGAAGTGCCCTAAAGCAATTTTAATTGTCACATCATGTTTGATATGAGTGTTGGACATGGACAAGGATTCATTTTTAAAGTATTTGTGCTTCATAGGTCATGCTGAATTGCTGCTGCCAATGTTTCAATGAAATAATATATCAGGTCTTCCATTTTTCTTTCAGGCTGCTAAGCGTGCGGGTTGGCTGCCAGGAGATGATGCTTTATATCCCAAAGCTACTCATGTAGGTTTGGGTCTTGTTCTTGGGGAAGATGGAAAACGTTTTCGAACTCGCAACACTGAAGTTGTTCGCTTGGTTGATTTGCTTGATGAAGCCAAGAATCGGAGTAAAAGTGCCCTCATTGAGCGTGGTAAATTACTGGATGCCTACTTTATGCTGGCCATATATGAAATTTCTAGTTCATACTTGTGTGCATGCAAGCATCTATGGCAAAAAAAAAAAAAATTTATAGACTAAGATTGATGAGTGCATATGCCTATTTTGATATCATTTATTGAGATTCTAAGCACTGGATAGACAACCTTTCAAATTATTGATGTTCTTTAGACACGGCTAAAGATTGGTCCGAGGAGGAGGTTGAGAAGACTGCAGAGGCTGTTGGTTATGGTGCTGTTAAGTAAGCTACTTATGCTTTTAAAAATATTTTCATGTTTTCTTAATTAGTGAAACTATAATAATGGTAAAAGATATTTAGTTAAAGTATAACCAGTCCATTCTTAGATTTTTTTCCCCTCCTACTTTGGAGCAAAATTGACGTTTTGTCCTGCGATATTGAGTTGTATAATGGATATTGCTTCTCTGGTGTTACTCTGGATATAGATGTATTGTTAGCAAAATCTCAGACTGAATCTTTAAATGTTATATTTCGGGTGCTTTTAAGTTTAAATTAGAGCCACCACTCTGTATCCTGTTAGCATATACAAATTTTTTTTTATGAACCAAGTAAATATATCATGACATAGAGCAGCTTTAACGTCATGAGGATTGGTTTTAGTAACATATGGTTATTCTAATGATGTTGCTTGAACGAAGCAAATTCTGTGCGTTTAGCTGATGTTAGCTGTAAGAATGCTAAATGAGTGGTAGCCCATTATTTCTGTTTCTTTGATTTGTCTTGACAGGTATGCTGACCTGAAGAACAACAGATTGACAAATTACATGTTCAACTTTGATCAGATGCTTAGTGATAAGGTGCATTAACAACATGCAAATTTTAAGTATTCTAATGAAGCTCCAGGGAATAAGCTGTTGGATTTCAGGACCATTATCTCCTGTCCCCATTTTTGGCAACCATAATCGATTGCTTCTTCCTATTCCACAACTCTCCCCCCCCCCCCCCCCCTTCTTCTTCTTCTCCCGAAAAAAAGAAAAGGTTAAAATGTTAACTGTAAATGTATGTATATTAAACTTCTATTAGTGGTTGCCAAACTCTCCTTATCTCCCACAAAACTATTGGTTCTAATGTTATCAATGTTTTTGCAACTTTATGTGAAACAGGGCAATACTGCTGTTTATTTACTGTATGCTCATGCTAGGATCTGTTCCATTATCAGGAAATCTGGTAAAGACATAGAAGAATTAAAGAGAGTAAGTTCCTTTTTCTTCCTGGGGTGCTGCCTCTCTAGTTAGGTTGTCCCTAGGTTTGAATAAATTGCATTTTTCCATGATTGATATGACTCTTATTAGCACTCATCTGTTATCATTGTGATTTGTGATATTAATCTACCAAAGATTTTAGATTAAGCATGGTCATGGATCCCAGATTGGAGTAATGGACCACTTGAGTTTTGAAATGATATTCTGACTCCTTGACTGTTTTAATGCAGACCACGTAAAATTGAACCATGATTTAATTGTTGGCATGAATCGCCCACAGACTAGCGTTGTCATAATAAAAATTCCATTTATGTTTATATATGGTCAGTCTGCTAAATAACCAACTTGTATGTATTACTGTGTATTTCACATTTATCTACTCGATATGACAGATTGGGAGAATAGCATTGGATCATCAAGATGAGCGTGTACTGGGGCTCCATTTGCTACAGTTCTCTGAGGTAGGACATGTCAAGGATATGTGGACCATAATCCTTATGCTTATATACCTGTGTATTAATATTGAAAACTTGATTATTAGTGTACCAGCTTATTAATTAACAATCCAAGAAAGATACTTACATTCCTTTGTGGATTTTCTGCTGCTTTATTTTTCAGGTTGTTGAGGAGGCATGCACCAATTTATTGCCCAATGTGTTGTGTGAATACCTATATAATTTATCAGAGATCTTTACAAAAAAATTTTATTCCAATTGTCAGGTATAGTTCTAACCCTATCAATTTATGCTTTATGTTTTTCCGGTCCATCTCGATGGGGAGGACCAGAGAGTGGAGAATATTAAGCTGCCAAGTGACTACTAGCACATTTGCAATATTTCTTTTGATACCTGCTAAAAGATGGCTTCTATTTCTTTTATAACATTGTTCAGTTGTAATTTTGAAAAGTACCAGTTGGTGGGTTTATCAGCTAAAAGCTGTCCTTAACCAAAAATAGTTTTCTGGAGTGTTAATTCGAGCGGAACGTCATAAACAACCTAGAGTCTGAATTAAAATGCAGTCAAAGAATACTGTGACTCAAAGCCTTCTGATGCAGGTTGTTGGGTCCCCTGAGGAAACAAGCAGACTCTTGCTTTGCGAAGCAACGGCAACTGTGATGAGAAAGTGCTTTTATCTCCTTGGAATTGTACCTGTCTACAAGATATGACACATCTGAAGGGTTTAATACACAATTTTGCGACTGCCATTTTTTGTACACAAGTTGTATACTTTCGAAACTTCTAAATTGAAAACTCTGGCAAATTCTCTCCCTTCCCCTCCCTGGGGTTCTGTTTTTCCAGTTATGTCCACTTGGATGGAAACAGGGAAATCGTCGAGTGCTGTGTAGTGGCATTGTAATATTTTTGTTGACTTTAATTTAACATGGTGGGCCTTTCATCCTTATTTTGTTCATTTAGTGGTAAGGGGAGCTTAATGTTTAAAGATTATGGTAGAAAACTTTTTTGGGAAATTACATGCCACCTGAATCTTTGCCTCAAATTGCAATGCCCCTCTAATCTAAAGAAGATTAAATGGAATTTTAATCTATTAGTTCCAATATAGTAAGTAGCCTTCAACTATCTTTATTTGAAACTTTCAACTATTACTAAAATATATTATTTATTCACAAGCCCCCTCTACGTATCTCGCTTCCCTTTTTCATTTTCTCTATGTGCGGTGAGTTAAGGTTTACTAGTTATTAGAGAGCGTGTTTGTCCTCGGCTACATCATATTGTAAATGAATTGAGATTCGTGAATTTTCTTGTAGAATGAAAACTTTTCCATCTTATGGCTAAGACTTGTAATTGCATATGCTTATGGCCAGGGGGAGAGAGTAGTTGCCACATTGTTTATCTACCTTAGGGGCGCAGGTAAAATATGTGATGAAGAAGCAAGATGAGCTTCTCATTTGCAGAAAGGGAGATGTAATAATGGATCCGCCTGTGGAGCTGACGAGTAAAGGATGTGGGTGTCTGCTAGTAATAGATGAAGAACATCATCTGATTGGGACATTTATGGATGAGCTTCGATGCCAGCTAGTTTTCGGAATTAGCTGTCTTTGATTTCTCTTATCATAGTACCAAAAATAAAAATTTGAAGGTCATGAATAGATTTGTTAGAAAGGATGAAGAAAGTGTCAAAAGATATATTAATTAAACAATAAGAAAGATATTTTAATAATTTTATACAATTGTAAGTTTTAAAATTTAAATAGCTAAAACTTATTGCAAATTGATGAGGAGGTCTATTATAATTAAAAAAAAAAAATTGGAGAGATATTATAATTGAAGATAAATATCAAGTGCCGTTTCATTAAACCGTTTAAAGTTGATACAATATGTGAAGGAAAAGAAAATTAGAGGCTTTTATGAGCACCACAATTTGGTCCTCACATTCAGATAATTGAAGAAAGATTTGAGTAACGATGCGCACATAACTAAAAGTAATAACTATAGTTGTAGTATTCGTCGTTACTGTTCTGTCTTGGTTCATTTTTGAAGTGAACTTGAAATAATTTTGTATGTATGAGGCTGCTTCACAATGTAGGCTCCTTTTATATCCAAGTCTTGTAATGGCTTAATATGTTGTAACACATTTTTCATAAAATGTTTCAAAGATTTCCTTTTCTTTTTTTCTGAAGCTCCCACTATCTCCATTGTTACTTAAGATAATGAAAGCTCATAGCTTCTGACGTATGCTAATGGGTGATTACTTTATAGGGTTGTATTATTGGCCGAAACAGAGATAGGGACCACCATGAAAAATAAAGCAAAAATTATCGCTAGCTTAGATTATATAGATTTAGCTGAAGATGTGAGATTCATATCACGGATTGTATGAAAAATGGGCTACTCTGATATTTATCAAAAGAAATAAAGAAAAATGTAATATACTCGCATTTCCTACGTAACCCACCAAAAGTTTTGATTTTGTGCCTGAAATAAGCAAGCTCTAACTGGTTTGGATATCAAAAGTCCTTCTGTACAGTAATAGAGGAGGACCTAGACCCTCCCAGAAAACTCCCTCTTTTACTCAGTGCCGACACCAAAGATCCTCTTGAAGATTTCTTTGATATTGTAGCTTTCGGATAGTGTAATATTTTGTGGGTGTCCAAATTTCCTCCATAGCTTTTGCTTGACTCCATTTTCTTTCTATAATGTGTGGCTTTCTTTGGAAGATCTTCTATGCTCTGTATCCTTGCTAAAGAAGTGAAAGACTGAGCCTTCCCTTTATAAAACATAGATAACCCTCTCCTGCACATTTGCACCAACTCAGCAATTTAGAACATCCATACTCCATTGATGATATATAAAATGAAAGAAACAGGTGGACGTGAAAATTTCAAATTTCATGGGTTGTATATATCATAAACAAGATATGAATGATGATCTTTTTATATGTGTTAAAGCTCGTAACTTTTATACGGGAAATCAAAATAGCTGCATGCCAAATGCCAACTCAAGGCAAGCAATTGCTTACTTTACAGGAAGATGGTTCATGAGCTGGGACAGTTCATATAAAGGCCCATTTGAATGCGATATTGATGAAGATGGTGTTGAAGAGTTTGCCTCCTCAGTCGACTCTGATGAAGAAGATAAACTCACAGAGTTCATTGAATCTTCGGAGATGGAGCCAATGGATGTTGAATAGCAGATATCATCATCAGCATCACCTTTTCTAAAATCCAAAGTCGTGTTTCCATCCCCTTCATCATCATTTCTCTTGGAATTCATTTTCACAAAGATTTGATTTGCCTTCTCGCCAATTGTATATGTGTCAACAAGAGCAAGAACAGGTCTTCAGTGAGTGAGCATGTGTATATCTTTATGTAAATCCTATGTACTTGATTGCATGAAGATGTGTTTGACAGATGAAAATGGGGTCATATATATAAGATTACCAAAGAATCGGATAACATTGACCAATTTTATTTTTATAGTATTTGTGTATATAATACTTCATCTTAAAATTTGTCATTATCTTCTTTTGATAAACAACTCATGTTATATGGTGTAAAATTAGTTGCTTCTTTCAGGCTACTAGGATAGAAGATAAGGTCTAAATTCGAAGATATCCATATCTTGAGTCACCATCTTTACTTTTTTTATTACTATTATTTTCTATTGGAGTAAATTACATATACTTTTTTTTGAGTTTTTTGTTAAATTATATAAAATTCCTTTCTATTTTCAACATAAAGAAAAACTTCTACTGAAACAAAGAACAAATTACATAAATCTTTATTAATTTTTTTTAATTATACAAACTTCTCTTTTATTGTTAGAGGAGATTTGCATATATTTTTGAAAATAAATAAAATATCTGTATAATTTTAATAAAATTCAGAGAATGTTTGTATAATCTATTTTTTATTTTAAGGAAAGTTTGTATCTATTATAAAAATAACAGAGATATCTATATAATTTTAATAAAATTAAAAAAAAATGTATATATAATTTACTGTTTTTACGCGCCACCTTTGCTTCACAATCTATGACAGATAGGTATATTCCTCCCGCTTTTAATGCATCATTTATCACGCATTATAAATATAGACGAAAAAGTAAAATGAATATGTAAAAGAAAATCAGAGAAAAAGGGGAAAGAACAAAGTTTGATTTCTGCATGAGAAAAATATACTGCAACAAACCTTGTTTTGGCATGACGTTGCAGTTGCAGGGTGCCTGCCACTCATTTGTATATTAAAAATTTTGGTTCATTTTTAAAACCACAATTCACAACGGAATTCCCTTGACCTTTGGTGCAATATTTCCAATTTTTTAGCCTACAAAAATCTCTGTTGAACTGACGAATTCTGCAACTCTATTTTGTAGCTTATTGTCACATGTTAGATTGCTTACTTAACCCAAAAATTCCTTCACACATGAGTTCTCTTAACAAAAGATTCCCCCCCACGTGTTGTCCGACTCCTTTAGTAATATTACAAGCTGTTATTATCACAAGTCACCCGCATGGAAGAGAAAAAAACAGGAGATGAGTTGTTTTTCACTATTGTTGAATAATATGTTTCCCAAGCCAAAATAATATAACTACTTAAATTCCTCTATGCATATTTTAAAAAAACAAAAGAAACAAACAAACTTGTGTTACAAGATGTGCTATTACTTAGAATGAGCTGGATGGGTACGAGAAGGATATGTCATGGGACGGGAGGATATGAAGATAAGGATGTTGACTTGAGCACAAAGTGGTCCTTGGATGGCCAATCAAACCGCCACCATGTGCTTTTATTGTATTGGCATGAAGGCTTTACAATACAGTACAGTCGATGGTTTTCTAAAAATCTTATCAGTGTCCACTGGGTTCTTTATGAATTATCACCCTTTTTCTATTTCATATTGATATTATTAATATTAGTAGTGTCTTTTTTTTGTACTAGTTACGTCCCTATAATATGTTGATAATGTTTCATTAATGTGCTAGTAATCTAATTTTTAATTAAAATAATGTATAGTTATTAACATCTTGAATAACTGTTAACCAATACAATGAGAAGATATTAGTAACTGCACCAGTTTAAAGAATACAGTTTATATTAATTCAATAGTTTAATCTTTTAATTATGTAGTGGATGGGCCCCTGATGGCTTTGTCGGCCTTTAACCCATCTGCTTCTGCTTCTGCTTCTGCTTCCGTTCCAAAAGCGCATAAGCACATCCACCTAGTAGACTTAGTCCTCAAGCAAAACATTATATTAAAGAAATGCCACCACCTGGAATTTGCTATCAAGCTGCACTTCCATAATTTTTCTCACTGATTGATTTGGTAGGTCACGAAGTGCACGTCTTTGCTGCTTTAAGTTGCCCAGATTCCTTGTGTTGATTTCGGGATTTGGCCGTATCCCCAGATTCTTGCGTATCCATAATGTTGTGACCTCCACTTCAAGCTTTAAAGCATTCTTAAACAAATCAAACTATGGGCGATACTTTGTAAGCAGGCTCAATTGGGCTTCTCTAAAGACGATAATTAGTAAAATTAGACTGAAAATTGAACCGGTGAGAGAATTAAATCATCAGATCATTAATTAAATTGATTAAACAATTTAAGAAATAGAAGTATTAAGAAAATTGTCAAATCATTGATGATAATCCTATTTAGAAAGAGATGAATAGATATAATGAATAGAAAAAATAAATAAAGTAAATTTCTCAAACTCAAAAGTTAGAGTATACTTTCACAGAAGTAGAATAGCCTCCACACAAAGTAGGAATAATTTGAAGCTCCTTCTAAATTCGAAGTAGCCTATAAAAATAGAAAAATAAATAATAGAGTTAGAGAAATGAAAGACATTACCGAGTTATTCTGGTTTAGCCCCTTTAGCTATTCCCTTAAACTTTAAAAAAATTTCTTCAATCAATTAACTCATAATGGGCAGATTTTAGTATGTTCACCTCTAACTCAGATTTCAACTTATTATAAACTTTACAAATTTTGAGTTTTAATAGCTTACCCACAGCTCATTCTCACTCACAAAGATATTTTACAAAAGAATAAGAAAATAGAGAGTTCACTTAACACTCAACTTAATACTCTTAAATGGCAAATATACCAGAAACTAAAATTGTACAGTAGAAGAGTAAATATAAACTTTGAATGCTCTACTTTTTGTTTGAAATTAATTGTGTTCTTTTGAAGCTTCAATTGCATTTATATTTTTACTATCTCTTTAGCCGTTAGAGATACTAGACTTTTCTTCTTTTTGGCTGCTCGAAGGCACACAAAGTAGAGAGCCAAGTTCAGCTACTTTTTGGCTTAAACAAAAAAGAGATGATGATTCAACATACAAATCCTTCTTCTCTTCTTTCTTCAATGGCATCAACGCTACAAGTTGAGTGCATCTAGCAACTCAAGTTGTCTAATTTCTATAAATGCTCATTAATGCATTATGGAATCAATATATACATAAAATCTAGTGGGCCACTGTTTCTTATCACTCTTTATTATTGTTCACGTCCCTTTTTTTTTTTTTTGGCTTTCTGTGAGGTTTGCATTTTAGTTTTTTTTTTCATGTGGGGCCCATTGAAATTTTTTTAATCCCCTGCAAGTTTGCTGGGGTCAGTCCCAATTGTTAGATAAAAGGCATTCTCTTATATTATATCAAAATAAAAGGTTGCAAAGGAGAAATACACAAGTTACTTCCTTTCATTCTTTTACTCCTTTTGTTGACTGTTCAAACATTTTTGTCTTATATGAAATTCATTTAAAAAGAAACAATAGCACAACAAAAATTTTAATGAACCAAAGTAAATGATCTTTACATATAAACAATTTTGACTTTTATTATCATCAAAGTCATAAGTCAAGTGAAATCATTGGGCTATACTAAACCTTGGACCAATAATTGAATTGAATCCAAACAACTATTATATAATATTCGAGCTCAGGAAATTGTCATTGAAGTCAACAAAGTGATTACATATGTCTAGTATTAGCACCAATGCCAACAAAAAAATCACCGATCTTGCCACCAAGACTTACGGCTGTCATATAAATCTTCTATAAAATGCAATATATGAACTTATATGGGAATATTTACAGGAGGTTCTAAGCTACCTACCAGAATCCCAAGACCAAGGTCTCTTGTCTTCAAATTTTTTATGAAAGTATGACTCTGGAAGTATTAAAATAATCAGCAATCGGGATTTTTAAAAGGTATTAGGTAAATTAAGAAAAAAGAAAACCGGACTATGTTACTAACCAGAAGTTCCAAGGACGTCAATCTATCCATAGAATCCTTTTGTATGCTGCAATTGAAATAGAAAATGAACTTAGAAACAACAAAAATGGAAATACTTACAGTGATTTTGGTGATATCGGGTTACATCTAATTCACAAATTGGTTAAAAAGTAAGGGCACAAACATCAGGGTTCAAAACTTTACTGCAGAAACCGTGTAATATTGACAGTTAATATGACATTCATTTAGGCACTAGATTTTTCAGACATAGGGAGAAAAGCTAAAAGGACAAGTAATCAAAACAAAAAATGGCTTTCAGTGCAGCCTTGTACTACTAATGTTTTATAATTGAAGGGAACCATTTTTCAGTAAAGTTGGTATTGAAATAAAGCAAGCAAAAAGAACATGTACAAGGAATTACCAGGATGACACAAATGAACGGAAGTTCGGAGAGAACTGATCTGGTGGAGCAGAAGGAGGGGGACTTTCCACAATTGCTTCCAATAGCTCATAAAAGCTAGGCCATCCTTGCTGATCTTCAGATTTTGGCTACAAAGGGAAAACATACATTATTTTGTATCTTGCTGTTGTTGCAAAGGATGGAGGGAATCTGATTGAAGTTGCCAACCAGTTTGTGGAGATTATAGAACAAGAGTTAAGAAAGAAAAGTCACATACTGACATGTAAGTTCCAACAAATCTATCTTGCTGGCCCAATTAGCTTGCCAGCATAGCACTAACACCAAAATCAGTAATCTTCACCTCCTTTTTGTGATTTGCCAATAGATTGGATGGTTTCATGTCTCTACGTATTACATGTCTTTCACGATGCAAGTAAACAAGACAGTGCAGTACCTAGAATATGGGCTTGGATGATTGACTAGGACTAGAGTCTGCCAATTTCAACAAGAAATAAAAGTATAACCCAGAATACTTGCTTACAAACGACAGCAAGATATGGTTCCAGAATTGTTTTAACTTGTCCGATTACATCGGCAAGAGAACCACGATCCATGTACTCTAACACAAGGAATATAACTCCATTATGATAGAAAAAGTGGTAGTAAACTACACCATGCGTGATGCTTGGTTTATTTTCAGCTCCTGCACAATCTATTTTCGAATACACTCTTGTATGTTTATCTGAATGACCTGCAATGCATTCATGGAAACTGTTAAAACTATTTTAGATCTCTATCTTTTGTTTCAAAAGGCAGCACCTAACAGTACAAGACCATAATCATGAATTCATTCATGGAAAATGTTGAGCTAATATTAGACTTAGAATTGAGCTTTTAGCATCCCCCAAGAACACATAGGGAGGCATGCTATATAAGCCCTCCTTCATGTTATTACCACTTACTATATTCCCACATCTTTAGCTCATAGTCTTGAATTTGATTGTTACAACAGCTACCAAATCAAGATAGCAAATACTAAATAAAAAACATTACACTCATCCCGACTTTGGCTGCTAGGCAACCAACGCAAAAATTTTATGATAACTTGCATTTTGTAAATTGGTTGGTCACAACAAGTTCAAAATTACTCACTTGGCCAAATAACTAAGCTACTCAAGCTAAACTTCCCGTATCATCTGAAATTTTCAGAACAATAATTAATTACGGTGATTACTTCATGTCCACATATCCTAAGACATTCACTGCTCCCTTGCTCAAAGGAACTAGCAAATCTCTATTGTTTAGTTTTTGAAGTGAATAACTTTGTCATAGCTTCATGTCAAAGAAGAAAAATATATAATATGGAGTTGATAAAATAATAATATTGGCAAGTCTAGTGACAAGAACTTGAGAAGAAGTTATAAATTTATGTATATGCTTGGCAACAATAACAACCCTTACAGCAAATAATCTTCCAACCCACTTATGGTGAACAAGTTGTGCTACACCACCACTGCCTTTTCCAATTACTTTTAAGGGTCTTAAGGTTTTCTAGTGAGAAGTCAAAATCAAGTTCCTTACTATCACAAGGCTGCTCATAAAGTTGTAAGTCTGAAAATTAGTTGCTTAAAGTAAACACAAGAAAAGATAATAACTTCATAAATAACGCATGCACAATTATAGTAATGACTACATAGAAAGGAAACAAGCATAGAGAAGCAGAATCCAAATCATTCTTGAATGACTGTGAACAATGTATTTTTATTCCATATTCTCCGATAACATAGACGTTGTTCCTTCATATATCTGAAAATCAGACTTCCCTAATTTTATCCGTGTCACTCATTCCAGGTCGCATGATATAAAGTGGGATTTGAAAGTTCACCGTATTAAGCATAATTGACGCAAAACGAAGTTAATAATAGAAGTAACATCTGGGGATGTGAACTAATAGACTAACGATCGATTTCTTTTTCTCCTCAGAGATGATCCATAATCCTTTCTTTAAAAACAGATCTCCGTCATGAAATGTGCCATTTGCAGTCCTGATTATTGACGATAACTGATTTATTGTATACTTGAACGATAAGAACACTACAAAATGAAGAAAGCATATGTCTTACCTCTTCACTTTCTGAGAAGAGAAAGTTCTTCAAGCTCAGTCGTTTGACCCCCCGTTAGTTCAAGTTTTCAGAAATGAGGACATTGTTGAAATGGGCAAAGTAATTAGACTAGGTAACTGAAGGAAAAAGAGAGAAAAGTAACAGAGAAGAAAGGCAAGAATATTAGGGAGCAGAACCCCACTGGTTCGGTTGCTTCTCATACATATAGGCACCAAAATATTATAACTCAAGCAAACAACATCAAAGAACTAACAACTCCTCTAAAATTAAGGAAACATAGCATGTCAGCTGTCCAAAGTTATGGTTCTAAACCAGAAAAACATGCGCTGACATGCTTGAACTACAAGAAAAAATTCAGCTAAATACTAAAGACCTTTGATTAATCAGCACTTAAGATCAACCAAGATGTAAAGACTTCTTAACAAGAAAAGTAAGCTGCAAAGACATCCTTCATCAGTAACAATGAATAACTTGAAATATTCCAAATTCAGAAGTTTACAATACCAAAACATAGCATAGAACTTCTGACTTATGAGGTAAAGGAATTGGAGTTTCTTGAGCATGATAACTTACAGGAAGGAGGTGATGGGGGTTTGAGCTGGAACCGCGATGTTTAGTGGCGTCAATGGCGTCTTGGTCTTCATCTTTCTCGCTGTGCTCTAGGGTTTAGGATGGCCAATGCACAGAGACAGAGAGACAGACGAAAAGAAAATTTTCAAGGGAAAGGAGCTTTTTCTTTTTTTCTTCTTTGGTATTGACAGGTAAGAGAAAAAAAAAAAAAAGGTCAGTTTTGTTTAAAGTAGTGAACAAAAATTCAAATTGTAGAGTATATATTTTAAATGGTGCAGTTGGCCAATAAGTAGATGGCATGTAAATTATGGAGTCCTACAATGCATCTGCTGCTGAGAAAGATGGAGAACATGTCTTGCAAACTCAGATACAGAGAAAGGGGGAAGAGAGAAAAGAAAAAGAGGCATTGAAGTCGCATGATCTGCTACTTCAAATGCTTCAATACCTGTCAAATATGAGTAGGAAAGTGGGTACAACTAATATTCTTGGGTATGTGTACAATTTGCATCTATTTATTTCTTCTGTCAGAGAACATACTCAGTTGCTCCCTTAACATCTTAATCTATGGCTTCATCTCTTATGCCTTTCGATTTTGAACTGTCACTAGAAAGATGGAGGTGTAGTATGTGCTTCTTGGTTTTGAGTAGCTGAACATGATTAGAAATTTGATGATTTCGTATCATACAATTTTAGATGGGTCGTGAAATTCTGTCATATGAAACTGGGGAGCAAGAAAGATGCCAACAGTAAGAAGATAATGAATGTTCATGAAAAAGAAGGTGCTCATGCACATACTGAAAAAGTTCATCAAATTGGAATACAGTAGCAGCGGAAAGTGGTATGTTTAGTACGGTTCGTGTTATTTGTGTTTGTTGTATCCAACTTAACAAATAATTTGCAGGAGTGTCTTTATTTGACATTATGGATTGTTATGTTTGTATTGCTAGATCTTATTATGGCCGTTAGTTGGATTTATGATGAACTTTATGATAGATTTAATGTGAATTTTATGACTTCATAAAAGAATATAGTCCATGTTAAAAGTCCAGTAAAACTACTAGATAAAGTCTATATAAATATTATGAAATATGAAAAATCATCAATAATTAGACATAAATGCAGAGACAAAGTCATATATTTATATTAAATATTAAGATATACATTATCTATATTTAATATATAAATTATTTAAGATTAATGTATCATTGGATATTATGATTTTACATGTAAAACGTCTTTCACTAAATATTTTGAATTGATTGGATTCATAAATGCTAAAGAAAAATGAAGAGCCAAGACTCTTTGATGGGATGAGTTATGAACATTATAAATAGGGCTACTAGTCCCTCTTCACTCATTGCAAAAAATTTGTGTAACTCTCATCATCTCACAAAGATTTTGATTTTATTTAAGTAAGAAGAGAGAAGGTTAAAGTGCCATCTAATTTTATATACTTTAATTATATTTATTATAACCATAATCTGTTATGGCTTAAGGTATGTTCTATTTATTTTTTATTTTTGCATCTTTATATATATATATATATATATATATATATATATTGCTTCAGTATTTTGTTTAAACATTATAATGCATATATAATTATAGTTATAGCCAATGATATAAATATAAAATTTTCTAACACAAAATTACAATTTTGGTTTCAATAACATGTCTAAATTCTTAATTTGGTCTTTCAAAATTTAACTCTCAATTAGTTTCTCAACAATTTTTTTCAATTATTTTGCTTCTCATTCTATACCTAGCTGTTCAATTTGGTTTTACAAGATGAAAATAACTAAAGAAAATTATTGAATGATTAAATTGAAAAGGTCATACTTTAAATGATCAAATTAAAGAGTTAGTTATCTTGCAAGAACCAAAATAATAATTCACTCTTTTTCTTTTAAGTAGATAAAATTGCATATTGTTGATTCAATATTTCAATATCTATTATCATTGCTACAGTGGTTGACACAAAACATTACAGTGATAATGGCTTTTTGACTTATATATGTAAGAACAAAAAACAAAAGACGAATACATATAACTTTAAAAATTATTTCCGGATATATATAATTGATTTATTTTTAATATTTTATTATTTTTTTTTAAAAAATGAAACACGGAATCGCTGATTCCGCGTTTCAGAAAAAAAAAATTTTTAAATTTAAAAGGGACGCGGAGCCTGTGGCTCCCCGTCCCTAAAAAATTTTAAAAAAAAAAAAATAATTTTTTTTTAAATGGGGGTCTGTAGACCCCCATCGAATCACTGACCCTTGGGTCAGTTTGACTCGTGGGTCAATTTTAAAAAAAAAATATTTTAAAAATTAATATTTTAATTAATTTATTTAAAATCTATAAAAAAATAAAAAAAATTAAAATATACAAATTTATTATAATAAATATTTTTAATTTATGTATTATTTAAATTTATATTAATTTTGTGTATATTTAAAAATATAATATTTTTAAATCTTTTTATAATTTTATTAATTGTATAAGTGATAAAAACTTATACTTTGAGAAAATTTAATTAATTTTATTGAAATTTATAAAAAGTGAAATTTAAATAATAAAAAAGTAAACAAAAATTTAATTTATTAAATAAATTAATAAAAATATTTCTAAAATTACATTTGTATGAGAATTTTGTAATTGGAGAAAAAATTATTAATCAATATATTAAAAAATACAATGACTTAATTTGTATATATAATTTGTTTAATTTTATAATTATAAATAATTTATGTGTTGAAGAATAGTAATTAATTTTATTTAGATTTTGAATAAGTAAAATATGAGTAATAATTTTTTAACAATTTATATAAGAATTCTTAAACATATAGTAAAAGAAAAGTATTTGAAAAATCATAATAAAATGCATTTACAGTTAAAATGTTCATGAAATTTTTTTGCATACAAAAAAATTCTCTTATCTATAATTTGAAAAACATAACGTCTTAATTTGTGTATATTATTTTGAAAAATATTAAATAATTTTGTTTAAATTGTAAGGGAAAAAAATTAATAAACAAGTTAGTAAAAGTATTTTTAAAATTACATTTAAATAGATATTTTTTAATTGGAAAAAAATATTAATTTATGTATTGAAAAATATAATCACCTAATTTATATATATAATTTGTTTAATTTTATAAGGATAAGAAATTTATGTTTTGAAGAATAAGAATTAATTTTATTTAAATTTGAAGAAATTAAAATATTAATAATAAGTTTAAAAAAAATTCAAATTATATTTTTTAAAAATTTAATTAATTTCATTAAAATTTGTAAAAGGTGAAATTTAAATAATCGTTAAAAGACGTAAACAAAAATTTATGTAAATTAGTAAAAGTATGTCTAAAATTTTATTTGAAGAGATTTTTTTTTATTGAAAAAAAACATTAATTTATATATTGAGAAACATAATGACCTAATTCGTATGTATAATTTGTTTAATTTGATAAATATAAGACATTTATATTTTAAAGATTAGGAATTAATTTTATTTAAAATTTGAAATTATAATTTAAAAATATTTATGTTCTGAGAAATATTATTCAAATATATTTAAATCTATTTGAAGAAGAGAATAAAGTTTTCTTAAAATATATTTAAATCTATTATTAAATAATACAAATGAACATGAAACTTAAAAAATAACGATAATAGTTATCAGCCGTAATGACTGCCTGTCCCACACCGAGGCCTTCTCCTCATTCGTTGTGGGCGGCGTTGTTGTGGCTGTTCTTCTTTTTCTTCTTCCTCTTTGTCCTCCTCAGTGTCATTTACAAGTGCTTCTTCATTTTCTTCTTCAAACGATTCATCCTCCACTTGATGGCGAATTTGTTGAGAACTGAAATTCCATTGAGGAGATTGAATAGGTGGAATTGGTTGATTTAGAGTGAGAAAACCTTGTTGAGGTTGGTAGGAGGCCCACTGTGAGAATGAAGTATTGCAATATTCTACACTAAATGCAGCTGGATCCGTAAATAATGATGTAAATGGAACGCCAGGAGGTTGCATTGACTGCGGTAGCGGTGTGGAGAAAGATGACTCAATATAAGTGGAGGCAGGCAATGAAGGGGTATAGTAAGGTGCACAGGAAGATGGGCCTGGAATGTCAACGGTTATAGATGGTGAAAAAGAAGAAGAACCAACATCTCCACCGACAGTTTGTGGTAAAACAGAAGAAGAACCAACGTCCCCACTAGATACAGAGGCTGTCATGTAAGATGATGATGGCATATTCATGTGCAATCCCCTAAAGTTTTCACCAGACATTGGTTCCCTAGATGAGAGAAACCCATGGCTTCTTTTTCCTGGTCTCGCTTCTGGCTCTGGAGGTCTGGATAGATCAGGTGTTAGTGGAGCTGGTTGAGAAACAAACATATCTCAATGTTCTCCTAAAGCATGCAACATGTTTTGAATATCACTGCTTGCTTTTTGCCTAAAATCTCCATAACTAAGCGTCGGGAGGTCAGTGACAGTAAGTCTGTATAAGTCCTCCAATGCATCAGTCTGTTAAAAAGAAAATCAATAATTAAAAATTATAAGTATATATATTTATTTAAGAATACGTATCATAAAGATAAGAATTACGTAAAAGTCATATCACAAAACCTTGAGAACCACTAGCAGGATGGATCCATCTTCGCGTATGTCGCCAATACCAACGCATATAGTCCGATGCACGATCTAGTGGTGTATCAGTAAGCTCATTCTATGCCACTACCAAGGGCCATGAATTCCATGCTCTTCGCGCCAATCTTTATGAATCTTTCCTCTCAATTGGAGAGTATGTAGTGATCCTATGTTAAATGGTTTTTCTGGAATATGTTGCACCCTACCAAATTGACGGAGAACGCGATCAGCGTGATGCCACTCAACTATCCAAAAGCAAAGTATAGGCACAGATGCACGCCATACATCAGACATCGCTAAGCAATACTCCGGAATCAATTGGATAACCTCGGGTGAGTTATATGGAAGCCAAATGACCTACACAACAGAAGATAGTTACTCTGTGATATAATTGTAAAATGAAAAATAAGTAAGTACCTTAATACAAACCTCATCGTCCTTCATTTGATCTAACAATATTCTACACTGCTGCAAGGCATTTGCTGTCGGTCGAGGATATTGTGAAACATCACGCCACCTGTAAGGAAAGGGAGAATGCATATTAGGTTATCAATCATTGAACAACAACACATCTATTAATAGTAATTTTGCCTATACCTGAAACCTAATGGGGGTCGAGTAGGATAAATAGCTATCCGAGGATCGGGTTGCGGGGGTCTTCGTGGAGCAAGACGAGGAAATCGGTCCCATGCTCATAAATGAAGTAGAGTCAAACAACCACCTATGTTAACCTCGTTATAGTGAGTGGCATTACACATTTCTCTATATAGATGCACCAACATTGCTGATCCCCAACTGTACTCACCAGCTTCTACAAAATCAACAAGTAACGGAAGATACATTAACATAACTTTATGTCCAGTCTTATCCAGCATTAAGTACCTCCCAATCAAACGCAGGATATATGCTCGTGCAAACTGGCGAATAGTATCATCATCTGCATCATCCAGCAAGTGGTTGAATGTCTGAGTCAACCAGGGAACACTCAACCTCTGTCCATCCAAAGTCTCGAGAGGTGGTATCACCCCAAGTAACCCATTACAAATAATTGATCAATTAAAGTCTGTCCGGCCACATACTGCATTTCCCGTACAAGGTAAACCCAATTGGATAGCGACGTCTTGCAGTGTGATTGTGCACTCGCCTCTGGTGAGGTGAAATGTATGTGTCTCTGGGCGCCATCGCTCAATCAAGGCTGACACAAGGGTGGCATTGAAGTCAAAATGATCGAGTCTTGAAACACCGTAAAAACCAGCCTGTACGAGATATGGGACAATGGCCGGAGGAGGATCGAATATATTATCTTGTTGCGCTATTCGTCTTATGCGTAGAATTCTATCATCCTGCGTAATTATATTAGAAAAAATGTTATAAATTTAGTTAACTCAATAATGAATAATAAAGTAAATTTGTTACTCACTCGTCCTTGTCACACAGCTTGGGACACGTGGCGAGACTGTAAATATAGTAAAGTCTCATCTTCTGGTCCAGGATCAACAGCACTATGGTGAGGCTCCATAATAGAAACTGAGAACTCAAATATCTATTAACAGTAACACTAATATGTCAAACTAATGAATAATAAATTACAAACCAATAATATAACTTTAGTACGTCAAAATAATGACCAACAATTTATATGTAAGAAAAATATAATGAAATAGGCACTTCCAATTAATCATTAATAATTCATATGCAATTCATCTACAAATGATAATTGATAATGAATATTTAATTCGTTTCAATAACTATAACTATCCTCGTGGTTGACGAGTTGGGCACGTGGCTCGATTGTGTCCGACTTGTCTATATAAACCACATCTCTGATTGTCCCTGGAGTTTTCTTGCCAATCCATCTCATTACGTATTCACGAGGATTTCGGTCGACCTTTATCTCGAATCATAGAAGGATCAGGGACCAATCGAGGCCCATTTGCGTAAGGCCAATAAACGTCTCCTCCTATTGGACGAAATTCTGTCTTGTAAGCATTTAGAATTGTCTCCAGCCAAAAAACAGCGTGCACAAATTGTAGAGGATCAAGACAAACTTTGGCACATGCAGCAAAGACATGTTGACAGGGATACTTTTGGAGTTGAAACTCGCCACAGTCACATATTCTGCTTGTTAGGCTAACCTTGCAAATTCGTCCATATTGTTTATTGGAGGAATCGTAGGGTTCCTCGACCTCGAATTCTAAAGCCCTTCTATCAAACGTACGGACCAATAAAGCAGATGCTCTTGCAATTCTGACTGAAATCTTCTTGTGGATATCTTCAGAAAATATGCTGCCTGCTTGCATTTGAACAAATGTGGTTTGCGCCCGTTCAACCTAATATTTATTCAACCGATATATTGTTGCCTTGACCAAACCAATAATAGGCAAGAATCTTACACCTTTGAAGACACTATTGATACACTCAGCTAAATTTGTTGTCATGTGCCCCTAACGATACCCATCCACATCATATGCACGTGACCATTTACTTTTCGGTATATCATCTATCCAATTCGTCGCTTCTGAATGCAACTGTCGAATCTGAGCCAATTGTTCATCAACCAAATGACGCTCATTCAGATAGCCAATGTTCACAAACTTTTTCTTCAACCATTTAATCCTGAACGTAGTATTTAAATTACTTGCAATATGACGCAAACAAAACATGTGATGTGCATGGGGTGGTTGCCACCCATTTTCTGGGTTTGCGATTGCTGCTAATATTCCAGAATGACGATCAAATATCAAACACAGGCCTATCTTGTTCGGTACCACTCGTCGCCTAAGGTTACTAAGAAACCACCCCCATGCCTCAAATGTTTCACCTTCAACAATAGCAAATGTAAAGGGGACAACTTTTCTAGCACCATCTTGTGAACTGGCAATTAGCAACGTCCCTTTATATTTCCCGTACAGAAATGTGCCATCTATTTGGATAATCGGTTTTAAGTGATCAAAGGCATCAATGCAAGGTTTAAATGTCCAAAATACCCTATGAAACATAATTGTTGTCTCTGTATTTGATGCCGTCTGTGGACATTCCTTAGTCACAAATTCAAAATATGAGCCTGGATTGAAGTGTTGGACAACAGATAACCATCTCGGGAGAACTGTATACGATCGCTCCCAATTCCCAAAAGCGATTGCAATAGCTCGTTGCTTACCCCACCATGCCTTTTTGTAAGACACCGTATATCTAAAAGTGCTGTGAATCCGCTCAATGACATCACGAACTGAAACAGAAGGATTTTTTGTGACCAGCGATACAATAGTTGATGTTATTATATCAGAGTCTAGTTTCGGATGATCCTGTAATAGCATGGAAGAGACACAAGTGTGTGGGCCCGTATATTTTGTTATCCGCCAATCATTTTCTCCCTCAGATTGACATGCCCTTATCCGCCAATTGTATCTAACACCATACTCAGGACAACGATACTCCACGTACTTCATTGATGATTGATGCACCTTGAATGTGTGGTGTTTGCGGATTGAATAAAGCTTTGCAGCACGACTCAGTGACTGCTTATCAGAAAATCGCATGCCAACACACATCTCTTGGTCATCATTTATATCGATGACCCCCTCTATGTCAGGTATCTCATATTCACTCACATTGTCATTGCTGATGTGAGACAAAAAAGCAAATGCCTACTCAGAATCTAGATTCAATGGAGTTACAGGATTCCCTTCAGTATCAGTCACAGCAATATCCTCCTCTCCATATTCATTGGCATCTAGCGGAGCATCATATTCATCCTCTGCCTCAAATTCATCTATCATATCTTCGGTTGCATCTGAAGGACTGGAAGGATTGTTATGACACATCTCACCCCTCAATGAACTTGGTTGAGATATATCATTTATGAATGGTATTGGTTGAGTATTAGAAAATTGGGTCTCAAATGGATGAACATTTCTGAGATAAGAGCTAAACAAGGAAACCGATTCATCCAGTCTATTAAGCTCACTTGTACTGGGATTTGTCAACGGTTCAATCATATCAGTCTCTTCACCCCTTTGGCCAATATCATTAGTTGAGATGTGTGCATATAATTCAGGTGCCCCCAATTGAGATGGAAAGCGTCGGTTCGCTTCCCACATGGTTTGGATATCTGAATCGTCCTCTAATGTGCACAGCAAGTACCAAGTTGGATTAAGTGATCGCGGGTATCGGTACACCAACTCAGATACATACTGTTCTGACTGAAGTCGTAATTTTTCTCCAACTACAACCTTCAACTACTCGAGATTAATGTCAGGGTCAACTCTTAATAATTTCGGCTTATCACAAACAAATGTTGTTCCTTCGTTGGTGTCAAAAATCCTTCCATTTGCATGAATACATATGATTTCCTTCCTTCGACTCATTGTCAATCTTTACTCGGTGCCTTTGTGTAAATAATGATTCAACAAGTATATTAAAATGATCAAGGAGAAAAGATACCGAACATATTTCAAACGAAGAAAAGTTTTCTTGTAGAATAGAAGCACTTGAGAATCTGTATAAATAGAAAAAAAAACTTATCAGTATTTTCTATAAAGAAATAAAAATATACAAAAATAAGAAATAAAATATATTTTAAAATAATTTACAAACCTCAATAAGGATTCGAAGGTTGATAAAAAAATTTAAATCTTTTACACAACTGAACCGATAGATAATATAAAAACAACTTCAAATTAAAAAAGAGGGTACCGTTTGAGAACCTGAAAAAATTTCAAAGAAAAATAATTAAATTTTTCAAGCGAAAAAAATATAAATATTTGTTAAGTACAGGAAAAATAAAAATTTTTTAAAAATAAAATACCTACCTTAGAATGTAAATGAAGAAGAGGAGCAAATTTACTGAAGAGACAAAACCATTCAAGCAATCTGAAGAAACAAATGAATCAGTTGCGAAGAAGTGAGAAAGAAGAATGGAAATAATGCACAGGGATGAGAAAAGAGAATGGAAACAAAACAAATGCAAAAATATGAATTTCAAAGAAAAATAATTAAATTTTTCAAAAGAAAAAAATATGAATATTTGTTAAGTAAAGGAAAAATAAAATTTTTTTAAAAATAAAATACTAACCTTAGAATATAGATGAAGCAGAGGAGCAAATTTACTGAAGAGACAAAAGCATTCAAGCATTCTGAAGAAACAAAAGAATGAGTTGCGGAGAAGTGAGGAAGAAGAGTGGAAATAATGCCCAGGAATGAAGAGGGAGAATGGAAACATAACAAATGCTGAAGAGGCGAAGAGGCTGAATAGTTATATAAATTTTTTTTTAAAATTTTTTTAAACTTTTTTTAAAGTTTTCTGACCCCCTCAAAGGGGGTCAGCGTACTGACCCTTATTACTGACCCTCAACGGGTCAGTATTTCTGACCCCCTTTGAGGGGGTCAGAAAACTTTAAAAAAAATTTTAAAAATTTTTTTAAAAAAATTAGAACGCGGAGTCAGTGACTCCGCGTTCCAATTTTTTATTAAAATAAAATTTTATTTTATTTTTTAAAATTACTTACATATATCCGGAATTAGTTTTTAGAGTTATACATCTCTCTCTTTTGTTTTGTATTGTTGCATATATCTGTAAAAAAGCCCAGTGATGATACTATGCGATGTTTTTAAAATTAAATTAGTTATCAAACTAATAAAAATATTAATTTATGATTTATTGGTCAAATTGATAATAATTAAATATATTTTTATATAAAATTTTATATATTAAAATTTTAATATAATAAATAATATTAGTAAATTTTAAATATTTAATTACTAATTTAATATTTCTTAAGATATTAAAAAAATTATTTTATAGTTTCTAAAATTATATTAAGATTCTACTTATTATTAAAAAATAAAAAATAAATAGTAATTTTGGCTAAATATCTTGATATTTGAGAGAAATGTTACTAGAAAATAGAATATAAATGTAATAAAAAATAAGTATAAAAATAACTAAATATGTACATTTTACTTTTTTATATTTCCTCTTTTGAAAAAAATTCTTTACATTTCAACTCTTTTTTTTTATTGTCTTCTATTTTTAATTTATCAAATTTATCTGAAACAAGTTATTATATTATATAAGAAAAAATCTTTTAAAAAAAATTTGATACAAACTAATTGAAATTAGTTTTGACTAGTTTTGACTAATTCTTAACCAAGTTTTTGGTTCCTTGATTTTTTAGACTAATTGAACTGGATTAGGGACTAGTTCTCAATCAAACTTACTAATCCAATTTAGTTTTTAAAACCTTGATATTATGTATCCACAATATTATTTACTTAGTTATGATGCAAAAATTATTGAATATAAAATAATATTTTATTGAATAATACTTAATATATTAACTTATTTGATAATTAATAATTTTTAAAAGAATTAATTTAATTTTAGTGTAATTAATAAACATAATCTATTATAACGTTGTAAGAAGTTGGCACTGTTCGTTGACTTCAAAACAATATTAACTTGTCTTTGCATTGGGTTTCGTGCCAATTTTTTATTTTTCCAATTTCTGTGCAATTTTTTCTTAAGAAAAAAATTGTGTTGGTCTATTGTTGGTCTCACTACTCAGTAGTCTACATCTTTTAATTAAAATAAATAAAATAGTATTCTAAATTTAATAGTTATTATATAAGATGTTTCAAGATTCATAGTATCATCACTCAATAAACAACCTCCTAATTTATATTGGCTTGTCACTCAAATTTGATTAACCTAGGTTGGCCCCCCAAAAAAAGGGAATAGCCTAAATCATGTCGTGGTATATCTTCTTAAGGTTAAATGTTGACAAAAAGAGCTAGTGTGGGATTTGAAAGTAAAAATAAGATGGATTAAACTCACTCATCACAAATTTTTTCTTGTTAAAATATTTTTTTGAATAATTGTTGAGAAATTTTCATGCGAATTACACCCTGCACAATAGGATACGAGTATATCACGCCTCAATTGCGGGAGGGAATGAAGGATAAGCCTTCCAATCATAAGCTGCCCCACATAATTCACTCTCCTTATTCTTCAAAACATTGTCAGAATACAATCATGTTTTTTAACACACTCGATTAAAGAGAATTCCTCATAACTAAATTAAACCAATCCCATAAAAAAATCATTAATTTTTTATTTTAATCGATTTGCATTTCTCAAAAATTTGGCAGTTTGATTTAATTTTCAATTCAATATATGTGTGTGTATATATATATATGGGTCAAAAACAAAGGAAAAAGGAAAAGAAAACCTTCTTACAACGAATCAACTGTTAATAAGTTTTTTTACGTCCTTATATTCTTGTATTTAGGCTTAAATTATGAAGAACTTTTAAAATAAATAAATTAAGCGAAAATAAAAACAGCCCCGGAATTAAACCCAAACCATCCAGATCAAATTATCTAAAACCAATTGCTTTTGATTTGATTTGATTTGATGTATAGTATTAAATCAAACCGGTCGATTTTTCCCACAATAAACCGAACTCGACTAATCAGTTGGCCAACGTCAAGTCCCCTAGCTTTTAAACCATTAAAAGAACTTATCCGCAACCTAGAACACTTATTAAAAATTACGATAACACTAAATAAAAATCTTGAAGGCAGAAGAAGAGGTCACAGAACATTTTATAGCTTTTCTTCTCTTTTAGTTTTCCTTGTCAAGCTCAACTTTAAATGCTAAAATGAGATACGAGATTATATTGTTCTCTCAAACGTAAATGTTAAAAAAACAGTTATATAAATGTCTTATTCAGATAGATCTAAAGGAAATAAGTTATGTCAAGAAGATGAGCTTGCATCCAAACGATTCAAATTTATGCTTCATACGAGGAACAGTGAATTCAAGCCCAGACTGGAAAACAACTGGATGATAGACGGGAATTTCCTACATGGATACTGGCAGACACTGCTGAGAAATTGGCAGATAAGACAGGTCCTCCCAAGTAGAAAATTGGAGGCCACCCCATCGCCCTCAAAGTTAATGACAAGTAATAATCAATAATAAAAAGCATGGCATAGAGGCATAAACAAAGAAGGCTTTCTGCCACATGAATAAGAAAATGTGATGTTTATATAAAATTACGCCAATCATTATACCACAGCAATGAAATCACCGTAATGTATATAGGTACCCACTAAAACATACAAGAGAGATTATAGTCATCACTTCTCAAGCACCAAACACTCCTTTGCCACACGCAGATCCCATGACTTTTGATACCCAAAATATTATTACACTGCAATCAAACATTCCCTTGGCAGGTCGATGCAAAACCTTGTATGGAAGCCAATAAAATATGCACGATAAACAAGACATTCCAAACAAAATTAAAGATTCTGATCAATGAGATAATCACCAAGCCTTTCCACTATCATGTTGCACTGACCCGGAGTCATTGGTTCATCATAAATGCCAATGATTAAGGCCTGATTGGTCTTCTTGACAGTAACCCCACCGGGACCCTGGATAATGGGGAAAAAAGCTGAGAATATAACTATAATGGAAATCATCAACATAAGGTAATATCTACACAAGATACTGAGCCAAAAAACCAACCAAATATAAGTTTTATGTTCACAACTGAATCCAAAACTTGAAAGACAGTTATTGAGCTTTGAATTTAAAGCAACGCTTGATGCCAGACAATCCTTGTATACAGCATTTAATTGTTGAAAGACAGTATGCACAAACGTCTCTGTAAATTCACGTGTATCTATCTGGTAATTGATATGAAATGAAGACAAACCTGAACAAGACATAAATTTCAGCAAGATGGATTGCAAAGATTAAAGAAGGTCTGGAAAGGATATATCTTTTGTTTATAATGTCACATGCAAAATATTGCTCGCATGATTATACTACAGCGGTATTACTTAATAAAAAAGGTTTCTAGACTTCTGCGAGGTCCCCTTGTTACTATCACCAAACAAACTCGACTGTATTTTTTTATTTTTAAAAGAAATTAGTGCATTACAATGGTCGCATGGTAGGATAACAGCTCATTTCACAATCCATTGAACAGTTCCACCAATACTAATCTACAAAATTCAATGGATGACAATAAAGCCAATATTAGAAACATTCCATACCTTCTTCCCTCGAATGACTGCTCCTGCTTCACCTTGAATCACCATATATTTTGTGCCGCCAAGATATAATCCATTTGGAGCAAGTGATCCAGGCTCGGCAAAGTCATTCATGATAGCAGTTATTTCCTCAGGTTTGAACTAATACAAAATTGACAAGGAATGCATAAGAATGTCAATTTCAACAATATTTAAAAAGGATCTGTTGGAATTAAAGGCTAAGAGAACAAGCAATGAGATGTATGTAATGAAACAAGCACACTTCAAGTATCTAGTGATGGCGGTTGATTTCTCATCAACGGTATTACACTCTGGACGAGCTTCCGTTCTTATTCTTAGAAAAAAAAATGCAGAGAAAAAAATAAGTACATCCATATTCTAATTGAGCATTCCAGGCCACTAGGAGCCTTTTTTTGGGATTGGATCGCCAAACTTCACAAACATGTCCAAGTTTGGAACGTTTACCAAGGTGATTCTAATTGATGACTATAGCTTAATTTACAACCCTGGTGAACATAAATTTTCCGAATTTGCCTGCCAAGTTAAACTATTAGCTCAATCCCCAAAACAACGAAGCAACATAATCAAAGCAAAAACAAGACCATGGGCTATGTCCTATGTATATTAATATCTGATAAATTAATCGCAAAAAAACAAAAGACAAAAAAATGCCAGGCAAACCCAATGAATCAGAAACAAATTGTCCTCGACTGCACAACTATTTGAAGAAACATCTAAATCGGCAGATAATCGTCGTTAAGAAAAACTCACTAACAATTTAGTTCGTATCAAGGCAAAAATGCAATAAAGAGAAGCAATCGTTATGTAAAGTAGGAAAGACAAGAGGTAAGAATGAAACCTGAGGGAAAGTGGAGCTCTGGGCCCAAACGCTGCCGTCTTGGCCAAGGATAGCTGCAGAACTAAGATGATTACCTTCGATATCGCACAAAAGGTGCTCATCGACGTAGGTTTGCCACGACATCTCCTTCTTTAGGCTTAAATTCTCGAAAGTTTTGTGCTTTTGTTTGCTAAGAAAATAGGATCTTCCTCTGCTTCGGCTTCCCGGTTGCCAAGCTGCGTTGAAAGCACGGAGATATGAATTCTTGTAATGATGGGCTAGGAGCGTTAATTTACTACAATACCCTTACTATCTCCTAAAATTTCGCTATTCCGGGCCTTTAGAGTTGGCGACATTATTTTGGCTAAAAAAATTAGAAAAATTATAATTAATAATTATAAGTTAGAAATACTTATATTAAAAATTTTTAAAATTTAAAATTATTTGGAGAGATTTTAAAACAAGAAAAAAACGATTTTGAAATTATAAATTGTAATTTTTTTGTATAATTAAAATTCTTAATCTTATTTTTTTAAAAAAATTTTAAAATTTAAACTTTTTAATATAAATATCTTTTATTTGAGATCTTAAATTGAAAATTTTCCATTAAAGCTTCAACGCCGGCCCACTTTGAAACAGATACTATCAATTTCCTTATGCTGTGTTTGCTTAGTGGAAAAAAAATACCATACACTTAAAAATGGAGAGTCCATCGCTACAATAATGCTGTGTGTGGTTCTAGAAATCATTGGGCACTTGCGAATGTATATTGTTTCAAATTTTGTATGGAATGTTGATGGCTTTGTAAAATAACATGGTGAATGATTGAACCATCCTTGGTTTTTATGTGTTTTTAATCTTAAAATTTTTAACAATTTTAAGTTTTTTCAATGATAGAAAAAGATATTTTTAATAACTTTTAAAAAATTAAAAGTTTAATATTTTTTCTATATAATGGTAATTCAAATTTTGATATATTTATGTTACATTATAAGGATTGATGAAGTGAAATAATATTCAAAGCACAGAGACAAAAATATTTGTTGAATTAAAAAAGTAAAAATAAATATCTTAACAACTTTTTTTTATTATTAATAATTAAAAAAATATTTTTTTAAAAATAAACAATAAAGAGGAATTATGATAATTTGTTTAGTTTCTTTTTAAATTGTTGTCATCTAATCAAATATAAAAATAGAATAATATTTTATTTATTTTTACATCATATCAAATATGATTATGACAATCACAACTCACTCTATCAAAAATTTTTTTTTTCTCATAAAAATTATTTCAACATCCAAACCAGCCTTGATATTTGTCAATATTTTTGTCCTCTTGTTTTCTTATATTTTTTGTCATTTTTTTAGAGTGAGTGTTATAGAAAAACATTTAAATCTTTTCTCGTTGGAAAAAAAAAAATCCCTTTGAGTTTACTGTCTCTATATTTAAATCAGCTGCATAAACAGCGGACACAACCAAATTATTCCTTTCTCAAAACACCTTCTAGAGAGTTTTAACTTTTTCCCAAATAATATTTCCTCTAGTGTAATTATTAATTCTTAACATGTGACTGGAATTTTTTTAAAAAAATATAGTGTTGTTTCCAATAAATAGTAATGACAAGAAATTCATCCAATTAATGGGAAAAACAAAGTTTATTAAGTTAGTTGCATGTGCTTTGTCATTGATATTAGCAGCGTTCAAATGTTTAGTTGCGTTTGATTTTGAACTAAAACTAAATTAAACTAATTAAGTCAATTTTATAAAATAAAAAATCTATTTAATTTTAGGTTATAGTCAATGTAATTTAATTCATATTTTTTAAAAAATTTTTTTTTATATATATATACATACATATGTGTGTATGCAGATGTATGTATTAGTTAAATATAAAATTACTTAATTAATAATATATTTTTAAAATTTAGATCTAATTGTTCAATAACTAATTTATTTAAACTTTAAATTTTAATAAATAGCAAGTAAATATATTACAAATTAATTAATTCAATTTTAATTTGTAAGCTTTAAATTTATGTAATTAATAAGTAAATATATTTTTAAAATTTAGATCTAATTGTTCAGTAACTAATTTATGTAAACTTTAAATTTTAATAAATAATAAGTAAATATATTATAAATTAATTAATTCAATTTTAACCGAATTAAATCAAATTAAACTATTAAGACATATAAAAAATCAATTTAGATATACATTTTTTTAATTTTGATTAATCTAATTTAGTTTAATTTGATTTACTTGGTTTAATTCGATTATAAAACCCTAATTAAAACCGCTGCTGATTTCCAATCACATGCATTCTTTTCCCATTTTTAGGAAAACAACAGTTCAAGAAGATAGAGTAGCTCCATCAGCACATACCCTTTCTTTTTCGACAAAAAGCAAAGTGGATGGGCCAGCTCCTCCATCTTATCTTTACAACCCATGATCTGTGTATATTTGAAAAGCCAAAGCTTTTAATCTATGTTTAAAGTCTAGAGATGCTTCCTTCTCTTGATTTCTCTTCTCTTTATATGAGGTTAGACTATCATTATTTTTCAACTTTGTACTGCTTTTTCTACCCTCTGATCACCTTTTTTTTTTTTTTTTCAATAAAACTCGTAATTAAGAATAGGATTGGAGGTCCCAGGTGGGAAGAGGGGCTCCTGGAATTGGATATTCCAATAAATAATTTCTCGAGGACACCGAATTGCTTTGCCTCGGGTCCCCCTCTCTTTTTGATCTTCATCTTTCAACACCTTAGCCCCTTACAAGCTTTATTAAAAAAAGAAAAATCAATTGAAATCAATCACTTTTTCAAATTTCTCTCCTTTTTTTTCCCCTTTATTTGAAAAAGAGGAAATCAAAATGGTTCATGGATTGAATTTTATTCCTTTTTGGGTTCTGATTAAAGTTCTGACAACGTCCCTTTCATTATTAATTCGCGATCTAAGGATTGTCAGGAGGATCCTCCAGCCCTTTCTCCCATGTGGCCACTAATTTTTGTTGAAAACAAAATCCAAACAAAAGTCTTTGTTCATATGAAAATTGAAATTCAAGTTGAGTGAAATATTTATTTACAAAAATTTTGTAAAATTTTTTTCATTTGAATTTGAATATTTAGATATGACAACTTATATATATATATATATAATAGATATATATTATAAAAAGTAAAAAAATCATTTAAATAATATTGTATATATTTTAAATTATATTAATAGTTTTTTGAGATTTTTTTATTATGATTTTATATAAATAAATTTTAAATTGGAAAAAACTTATTTATTACAAAAATTTTCCCCAAAAAAAATTGATTCTGGAAATTGCAGAATCCAATAAAAACAAAAAAAAAATGTTTTTACTTGCTAAATATAAATTTAAGAACAAAAAGTATAATACTCTAACGCTAGGCAATTCCAGATACAAATTAGAGGAAATTAGAGGAATTATAAGGAAGATTCTACCAGATTCTATGCTGTGTAATTTGTGGCCCAAAAAAAAAAAAGGGTAAATGTTCTTTTACCAAGTGAATCATTAAAAAAAGGTAAATAAATATAAAACTTTAGTCTAATCTACGAATATATTATAAATTGAATCCATTAAGTAATTTTCACCCTATAAGCCATTTTAAGAACAAGAAAAAGGCCATTATAGAGACTCTCCTAATCCTCTTATAATTTGCTATTAAAATGAGAAATAAAGCGACATAAAAAATGAAAATATATATAAAAAGAGAAATAAAAAATAAATAAAAATAAACAACCTTTTATTCACTTTCACAACTTTTTTGATTCAGTTAAAAGAAAAAAATTATTTTTTATTTGTATGCAATATTTATTTTTTAATTATTTTTTACCAATATTTATCTTTTTTATTATTTTATAAAATAACGAAATAAAAATTATTTTTCATTCTCAAAATCATTTTTTATTTTATTTTTATTCTTATCCTAATCATTCTACGTTCCAAACAATCCATTTCTTACATTACTGCCTGTAAATTTAAAAACATTTGAGACTTTACACTTTTTAAAAAGATTTTTCAGACTACACTTTTGGAAACATCTTGAGAATTCTTCTTTTTGGTTCCAACGAGTAAACCTTGCCCACAATTCTCGAGAATTCTTCTTTTCAAGTTACAACTAGTAAAGCTTACTCCAATTCCCAATCTGCCGCATTTAGGTTACTGATTTACCATCAATTAAGCAGTCATGATTAAAGAAGCCAAACGGATTCCAATCAAATTAAGCAAAGGGAGACAGAAACCGCGGAGATAAGGGGAGGGAAACCCTCAATGAGGTAAAAGCATTGAAGAATACACAAGAATTGAAGACAAAATCATCATAACGTATTTCAAACATCCAAATCGAAACCACAAACAACTGATCAAATTCTCAAATGGTTATTGTCTGCATTGTAACAACTCTCAATTTGAGGATCGAAATGTTGGAGATGCAGACCGAAAGTGTCATTTTTTTGTTTTTTGGTTTTTTTTGTTTTTTGGGGGGGGGGAAGGAATAATACCAAAAAGGGAAACAAAAGATGTTCAAAACTTGAAATAATGAGAGATGGAGGTCTAGAGACCCTGATCAACCAGATAATCTCCCAACCTCTCCACCACCATGTTGCACTGTCCAGGAGTCACTGGCTCCTCATAGATCCCCAGAATTAGAGCTTGTCCAGTTTTCTTTATGGTGATGCCTCCAGATCCCTACCCATACAAAGCACACAAGTCAGCCCCCATTCAGAGATTACATAATTAAATGTTTAAAACAAAAACTTCTTTACTCACAACTTACAGATTTTACGGGTAAATCAATGGAGTATTACCTTCTTCCCACGGATGACAGCTCCAGGCTCCCCCTGGATTACCATGTACTTGGTGCCCCCAATGTGCAAGCCTTTGGGAGCAAGATGGCCTGGTTCCTCAAAATCTTTCTTGACATCATCGATCTCTTGGGGCTTAAACTGGAAAGTAATATTCAAAGAATATTAGATCTTAAAAAGATCAATTGCCACTCAACTGAAGAAACTAACCTAGACTTGAGAATCAAACAAACATATAATTTTCTTGTTCAAGTCAATTCGTGGAACTTTCAGGTGCAGACTAGTGCCTAAGTGCCAGATAGATATACAATAACTCTTAGATATAGTATGCACAAACAGAGCAATTGGATTCCATACAAACAAACAGGTCCTAAATAGCTTTTCACGAACAGAGAAATTGCAATATTATGAAGTTGCTACGAGCTAGGAAGTGACAGGTCAGGCAAATATTTTAGAGGCTGAAGATGAAACTGGAGATTCAGAAAAAACACTTGATCAGCATTCGTGAATTTCTAAAACAAATGGCGGAGAAAAACCAATAGATCAAACGAAGCCTCAATTAAACAATTATATTACTTGTTTAACAAAAATAATACCATCTTAACAATTGGTAGATGAAGGGATTTTGTGCAACACCCGAGGATGGAACCACATTGCGATCAAGAACGTATAAAGAAAGAAGCGGAGGCAGCAGTGAAGAGAGTACCTGAGGGAAGGAGGAGCTCTGAGCCCAGACAGAGCCATCGAGGCCGATGATAGCAGCGGCGGCGAGATGCTGGCCTTGGCCGTCGATGTCGCACATCAAATGCTCATCAACGTAAGTTTGCCACGACATTTTGTATATCTCCTGGTAACACGATTTGATTGAGTCAGGATTCACTGCTTCTTCGAGTTTAGATAGATGCAAGAGCTTTTTCCCGAAGGTAAATATAGCCAAGTTTGAAGATGGCCGTCATTTACTGCCATTCTCGCCTTTCCCCTTCTTTTTAGGACCACTTCTACTCTATTTTCTTTCCCATCCTCATATTCTTCCTCACTTTCCTTCCCACATTCATATCCTTATTTGAATATTTAAATAATTTCTTCTATATTTCTACTTTATATCACTCAATTATCGAATTTTTAAATAAATTCTTTCACCCTATTATAATTTTGTTAAAAACCTGACATAAAACTTTTCCTTTTTCGTATCTCGGAAGTTTTGCCATGTTTACCATCACCGTGCTCTTTTTCTAGTAGAGTCTTGTGAATTCCTTACTACAATTTACACTTGCGATCTACATCCAATATTCATCTTTTCCAACTCCACTAGATCAATATCAATCTCGTAAGAACAATACCGACTGGTCCGGATAATTATTTTTGGGAGCCAACAATTGACTAAAAATAAAATTTGATTCATTTTCTTGCACGAGAACCAAAGATTCTCGAAAGTGAGGTACTTGGGAATAGATTATTACAGAACACACACACACACACAGCACGTCTCCGCTGTACGAGTTCCAGAGAATAGAACAGAAGTAAATGAAAAGTTTATGAATTCAAGAAAGATGAACAGTTGTCATTAAACTCAAGATAGAAGATTTTTTTTTTAATCCCATTCTACCTTAAAAACTCCGCCAGAAAATATCATAAAAGTCAAAGAAAATTATATGGGGCGGCTCCCAAAGAAAGTTTGCAAATGAATTCTCATGGTTCATATAGTGCTCCTCATTCGTAATCCCAATGAAGGCTTAGCAACATTTGTCAGTGTAGTCATGTCATCAACCAATCAGGGCAGAACATATTGGAGAGGGAAAATATACTCCCTCTAATCAATTTGCATCTATGATTTATCCACTAAGTCGGTAGGATCTTCCCCTGAAAGCCGCGCCTGTGCTCCTCTCTGGCTGGGCAGCATTCGTTGGCTGGCCACGGTTCATTGGCTGGGCTCTTATTCCCCACCTTGCAACCAATTTATGTCTTGAAAATAACAGTTAAGAACACAACAAAACTAGCTTCATCTTTTGATCAATTTACCAATTTATGGGAGTCACCAATTATTCAACAAAAGAGTAAAACTAAAATAATCATTTAGCTACTTATAGTTATTTGTAAATAGGCCTTACAAACTGCAAAAATAATCTAAGCAACTAAACCATGTAAGACCCACTGAACCATGGACACGGTGATGGCATCATGTCAGCTACAAAGAACAACTAAAATGTATGTAACTTGAGGTGTGCCAAATACGAGTGTCAAACACAGACCAGTTTTATCTTATTTTAAATTTTTTTGGGGTTTTTGTTTTTTGGGGAGAGGGGGGGCGTTGTGGGGAGAGGGAGGGGCTCAGCTACATCAATAGGGCCATGATGGGCCTTATGATGGCTTCTTGTTAGTATAAAATAGAAATATTTTAAATGACCATATCAACTGCTGAATACCTTAAAAAACCAAAGACATCAAGGATACACCCACAATGGGGTCTTTAATATGTTCTTTCCACCTGCAAGTGGATGCAACACCGTCAAAAAGTAGTATAGATGTCCAGCAACGATACCTAGTAGATCTGGCGCAAGAGGTGAACCAAATATAACATCTAAAGCAAGCATTGCCCATGGGAAATAGAAAGCCTGGAAGAAGTTATAAGGGTATGGTTTCAAGATCTAATCCGTAAAGTTTATATAGCTGATGGAATGAAAGAAAAACTATAGTTTCTTCCAGCTGACATAAGACCAAACATACCTTAAGCGCAACAAGTCCATATATGTTGATTTGGGCATTTGGAAATTCTCTACTCCAGAGATAAAGAAGCATAAAAACGAGTGATACTCCCAAGAAAGGGGACCAAAAAATTGGGATGGCAGACAAAACCTATAATCCAGATAAGATGGCAAAAGCAAAAGGAACTGCCGTTAGCAGACAAAGTATACAATGAGACTAAATGGTATAACAACTAAGGGCCCATTTCGTACATAGAAAGTTAGGATAGAAATGGAAATGGAAATAGAAAGTAAAAAGATAATTTTGTAAATAAGAAATATCTATAATATCTTTACTTTTAATGATTGAATAATTATTATTAGAGAATATTAAATAATGATTGAATAATAATTATAAGGGTAAAATTGTAATTTTTCCTAACTTTCCTTTCCCTTTTCCTTTTGCCACCACCCTTCCATGGATGCCGAACAGGCCGTAAGGTTGGGGAAGGGAGTTTGTAAGTATTCAACAATAATTAAACCCAACATCTTATAATGAAGACTTCATTTCATTAAAATTAACTTCCCTCTAATGTTCTTTTAATTGCTTTAATGACTTTCTCCATTCAAAGATGTAATTTGCACAGCAAGTTCAAGCCTTTATTGGAACTTTCCTTCCTCCTTCAACCTAGCGTTTATCTTTTGTGGTCTCCAATATATCTCCAACAATCAATAACCACCTGATGTCAATTGCTAACCATCTATCACTAATCAATGGTTACTTCCTGTAAATCAGTAACAGTCTTCCTGACATGTTCCATAGTTAATTTTAAAATCCTTATTATTTATTAACTGCTCCAATGCATGTTATCCAACCTCTTTTACGAAATGTTTCACACTAACTTATGGATAAATCAATCACTAGAAAAACGTTCAATAACCTATCATTTTATACCCAAATATATTCTGCAGTAACTAATTTTTCTCCACTGTGCTAGAATTCCTTTGAGATAAGAAGCATAACTTTTAAGCGCATAATGGCTAAAATGGGAAAGATAGAAACCCCCCCCCCCCCCCCCCAAAAAAAAAAAAAAATCATGAAACTGAATCAACCATAGTTTGTCATCATCTTCTAGTTGTGTTCAAAGTTCAAACAACCAGAATGAGTAAAATGGCTTCTATAAAAAGAAAACTGCAATTCATTTTGAAGGTAGAACATCACATATATAACAAATTAACAATAATATGAGAAATATATACTGAGTTGATCTTACACACCAATAGAGTAAAGGCTCCACATATCATCATCCACAAGAAGTCTGCTGTTCGCCTGTCAAATGGTCCCTTTTCAAGTTGAACACCATACCTTGCTCTGTAAATTGTGAGAACAGACTTATAATTATGAGGAATATAAGCTACTTCCTCTTAGCTTTCTAAAAATCTCTAACTTAATAAACTAGAAAATGGCACGTCATGCATCTGATCTTGGAGTTACTTACATCATTAAGAGACGAATCCCAAAATTGATAGAGAATTTTCCAAGGAAAAAGAAGTTTGTGAACAGCCTCCAGACCTACAAATGATGCAATGTTACAAAAGTTTTATTGAATAGTTTGACTGAAGTCACCAACTTAATTTGATATGGGTCTCAACTTAACAAATCAATCATTAGACTAAGTTAAGCTTATGCACAATCAAGTTATTTGTAAGCTATCATTAGAGGCATGCTGATAGAGTTTTAAGAAATGAAGGCTTAGAATGAATACAATTCATTTTGATGGTATCAACAGTACATTTCTTTTTCTCTTAAACCAACGATCCTACGGAATCCTCACCTGAAAGCGATAGAACACTTCATCGTACAGCAATGCAATGTGTGCTGGATCATATAATCCAAGTTGAAAAGCTGTAGTAGCCAACAGGCAAAGGGTGCCATAAGCCTTGCTTATAGGTGGAAGAGAGTTATAAAATCTGAAGGAGATGAAATTTGAAACATTTTATCGGTTTAATAGAGTAATAGAAACGATTATAAAAGATGCAAAGAATAAACGATAGCTAAGAACCTGAGTGAACTATTAGTTAAGAGGAGCATTACTTCAGTTAATAGTAAAGCAGCAAGCAAATAGCAAGGGAATAATTGTCAGAAGATCAAGCGGTAAAAGTTAGGTTACTGTTACCACTTCCATGAAATTGATCAGGGATTCGGCTTAGTAACATTAACACACTTAACAAAGGCCGTTCAGTTGCCATATGTGTCTCACTAACATACTCAGTTGTGTCACAATGTCTTTTGACCCATTAGAGTTTAACTGATATAAATTTTTTATTTCAGTTATATGTTAAATCATCCATAAGATAAGAATTGTTTCATTTATATCCTCTTATTTCTCCTCACTGTTTTATTGGGGATTATAATTCCGTCGACTTATATAATTCCAAATGAAGTTACAACATGGCATTTAGGATAGGATCAATATTCTCCTTCCCGCCCGGTAGAATTGAAAGAGAAGGTGAACTAATTAATTACATAAAAGATTCTCCTATGAACCATGCCCAAATGCTTTGCACACCGTGAGTCCGTGACTGTTCCTAAATGGTAAACTGCAGTAGAATAGCCTAAACTTGAGACAACAAAGATCAAAATACATTCGAATGCAACAAGGACAACGTAATTCGTACTCAAGTACTCAGATAACTGACATATACCAGAGATTCATATAGCTAAGGCAACAGAAAAGTAGAAGCAAGAAAGAACAAATAAGAGAGAAAAGAGCGTATACTCAGCGGGAGAAGACATTTCCGATTCAAGAAGATAATTCAACAAAATCCCAGTTTCAGATCTCCAACCTAAAACACTCAGATTCTCGGAAAAACTTCGACACCGAAAATAAAAGCTTCGAGTAGAATTTGGCGTGCTTGGACAAGTTGGGGGGCATGACCCAGAAGATTCTATTTGGTGCGGGTCTGTGCATGATGCTTTCTCCTCGCACGTGCAGGCCCACCATAGCCCAGATTGGCCCAAGTTTTATGGTCCATAAGACCAAAACCATAATTGGCTTTTCAGCCTTTCCCCCAGACTCTTTTAAACAGAATATGGGCCACAGATCACGTACCTAAAGTCCAAAACAACTCATGGAAATGCATTTGTGACTTGTTCCTTGGGAGTCACCTATAATCTAGCCTAACCATTTTTAAATCTGAGCTTATTGAGCTTAGAAACCTAAGAAAAATGTGTGGGTGCACTAATAGGAAAAGAAATATCAGAATGATGAAAAATGAGCTATTGTCACAATCTCTTTGTACCCATTAGAGTTTAACTTATATAAATTTTTTATTTCAGTTATATGTTAAATCATCCGTAAGATAAGATTTGTTTCACTTATATCCTCTTATTTCTCTTCACTGTTTTATCGGGGTTATAATTTCTCATAATTTTGTGATCTACCACCACCGCCTAAAATAGCATGAACACGACCTTCATTTGAATCATTGTTTTGGTTCAGTTTTGTGATTTGTGAATATTCTTTTCCTTCTTTTCTTTGTAATAATGGCTTGTCATATGATTTTAATTCTTTACTACCTTATGTGCATCGATCTAACCATTGATTAAGCCGAATAAGGATGCTTATATGATTTGTGCATATTTTTTTCACCACCTGCCTGTTGTCAGATATACTACCAAGACTCCTATAAGGCTACAAATACAGCCATAAGCAAGATTTAGCTACCATAAACGTGCTACAAATATTGCCATAACATACTAATTATTGTTTAACTACCACATAAATGTCACTGATACATGAAAATTCTGCGACAATGGGATCAGAATAACCATGAGTTTAATAATCTTCATTGATTGAAAAAAAGGGTATAATCTTTTACAAGAAAAGATTTAGTGCGGGCTCACTGCTTCTTCTGTCTAAAATATGAGTAAGTAGGGACCCAGATGGCTGAAGTTTGATTTTGTAGCTTCTTTTTTTGTTCTTGTTCAAGCTGCATATATTGCCAAGTCTGGTCAAACAGACAAGCATAGCCAAGTCACAACATCTCTTATAAAATAATTCTCCTTTAACGTCTTAAATTTCATTTTGTTGTTACATTATGTGAAAAAATAATTCAGTATGCGTCGTTGATCATACATCTTGTTTCTTCCTTATTTCGATCCAGCATTTCACCAACACTCCCAGTAGATGGAGAAGAACCTTCACTGGCGAGAGAGAGCGTTAAGGGAGGGAGTGAAAGGTTGGATGATAATGGTACACGAGCACTCCATTTGTCCCTACGCCTGGCTCAGACAGCGTGTCCCCATCAAACACCGGCACATGGCTCATTCTAGATGAGTAGCTGGAAGCCATGGGGTCTTTTAGAAGCAAGGCGAGAAAGGGGTCCTATAGATGGCTTGTGCTACAAAGTTTGAGCTTGTTACACAGAATGGATATGTTAAAGGGATATCTATTGCTGAAGCCACAGTGAGTGTGAAAAAGGGTGGCCAATTCTGCATCGATTACGAAGTGATAAAGGATTGTGGGTTGCAGGGTTTGGATTGGGTTCAACTGTGGAGGATGCCAGCGAAGGCATGTCATGTGCATGGCTGATGCTGCTATCTTCATTGCACTCTGCAATCCATTGTTTCACCTACTTTTGGTTCTTTTACCCTTAATTACGTCTCGCATATCTCGAAGATTCTCTTTTTTTTTTTTTGGGTTCATTCATTTGGGAGTGCATATACATATAATGCTTCAGCTGATTTGGTTTGTTAAGCTTCTGGGGTTTAGCGCTTGGATTATACTAAATCTGAGAGTCACACAGTGTTGCAAATTTTGATGTTAGCTTCTACTTTCCTTCAGGTTGGGTTTTCTCAACAGCTTATCACAGGAGAGTAACGTGCCATGACCGTTTCATACTCGGATGTATAAGTCCAAACATAAGATTTGAACTGTACAGAATTAAAATCAAATGTCTATTAAATTATTTATATATCTTTATTTATTTTAAGAGGATTGCCTGCCCATAATTTCATATCTTTAGTTCGGAAATTTGATAATGGTCAATTTTTCCTGATCTTGTCCATCATCTTTCAAAGCTTCTATGAAGTGCATATTACTAATTTTTAACTTGATATATCAAAAGATGGATCCCGTCTCCTATAGATAGAAGGGAATATGAATGGTCTAGATCTATTTCTATTTTTATTTTTTTATTTTTTAAAGGAAGCAAAAAAAAGTATAAAAATAATTATTTAATTGTAAATTAAAAAAAAATTAATATTATAAAAATAAAAATAAATCCAAAAAAATAAATATAAACCATTTAAATTAATTTAGACTGTTGAAATTTTCTCCAATATACTAAGAATCCCAATTCGAAATATCATCATCATAGAACTGGGAGTTTGTATCAATGACTCATACGTATCCATAGAATTTTGGAAGATTACGGAATAGATGCCATTGCCAGTTACGTGGTTCAAGATATTTCTCTGAGCTGAGAGCTCAAAGTTGAACCACTGACACTACTTTTGAAGTGTAAAACGCTGCACAAATTTTTCTGCATTAATCTCTATCTAATAATTATGGATTATTTTAAAACAAAACCGAGCTACAATGAATTATACAGGACATGTTACTTCATTTCTACATTAAACGATTAAGATTTATTCTACCTTTGGACTCTACCTATACTTCGAGGACCTGTACAACTTAAATTGCATCTGAAAATTTCAGCTGGCGATCTTCTAATTGTAATTCAAGCAAACTGGTTGTGTAACCTAAACCCCTAAAGCTTTCACCTTTTGGGCCCAAAAAAACAAACAAAGACAAAGAAACTCCTAAAGCATTGCAGTCATGTATCGAGTTTCACAATGGACAAACAACATAAGAGGCCTTGTCTTATGAGCTAGTGAGTGAGGCTCGAGGCACAATCTAAGCAACCCGTGATCCTTGGACACAACAAAGTAATCAAATCAAAGAACCATATCTCGTGCCACAGTAATTATATACAATATCACTGGCTAATACTAATACCATATTATGAACAATACTTTAAAGCTCGTCAAGTCAGGATATTAGAATTTAGAAGTCTTGAAAATCTTTTTAATAATAGGTGTACGGAATCAAGGAGAAGGAAATCAGCAGGATGTGAATCATAATATAGCCACCAGCTAGCAATAATTGATGGACAGCCAACTATCAAGGGGAATATGGAGATGAAGTGGGATGAGTGTGTTTAGAGGCACTTATTGCCAGCGAACCACAAACAAGAGGCTTTGGTGTGGGAATTCTCAGACAACTTAGGCTACCACCAGGGATCACAGAGCACTCTGGTTGAGGTCTCTGCATGTCCCTTCCAGGGACGCAATTATCTGAGAAATCAAAACCCACATTCCTAAAGAGAAGCCTCGAACACTCCTGGCTGAACCCATTAAAAAAGTTGAAAGCAACAGTCAGATTCACTAAATTTCTCAGAGAGCAGATCACGTCCGATAATTCCCCTGAAAGCTCGTTATGAGCCAAATTGAGCACTTCCATGTCTTGCAAACAAGATAGTGTGTCTGGCAAATGACCAACCAGTGAATTGAAGCTCACATCCAGAACTTGCAAATCTGTAAACAGCCCCACTCCCTCAGGAATACAACCTGTTAACTGGTTATTGAGGAACAGAATTTCCTTTAGCTTAGAACCCATAAAACCCAAACTTGCTGGGATGCTTCCAGTAAACTTGTTGTTAGCTAAATTTATCACAGAAGCAGGGGAATTACCCAAATTTTGGGGAATTGCGCCTTCAAATTGATTGTTGTTGAGAAATATTGCATCCAGATTTTTATTGAAAAGCTGTTCTGGGAGGGGTCCAGAGAAGGAGTTGAATCTGAGGTCCAAGTAAATGAGATTTGGCATGTATAAAGTAACTGTGGGAAAGCCACCTGAAAGTTGGTTGTTGCTGAGGTCTAACTCTTCCAAAGACGAGAGGTCTTTGAATGTGTCAGGAACTGTACCAGTAAATCTATTGCTGTTGAGGTGGAGAAGAGACATATCAGTGAGTAAAGATAGCTCTTTGACAAGCGTTCCTTGAAGATTTGCATGGTTGAGATCTATTCCTGCAACAACAGGACCACCTGATGCACCCATTTCACCCTCAGGATTCGAACAAAACACTCCTTTATAAGAACACACATTAGAACCAACCCAACTATCAAAAATCCTTAATGGGTCATCAGTTATCGCAGATTTCCACGCCTGTAGAGCTGTGTAAGCTATGTCCATCTTTGGCACTGAAGATCCAGAAGGCTCTGGGCTATTAGTCCCACCACCAACCCCACCCACTCCTCCGCCGCCGCCGCCGCTGCCGCCGCCACCATTGCCAATACCAACACCTACACCTACGCCAACACCAACACCAAAAGCAGCTTTTGCTGGAGCCAAATGAAGGATGAAAAGGTGGAGAAAAGACAGAATCCAGGTCTTCTCCATTTTGAGGAGAGGATAGGAAGATGGTGATTTGAGGGTATGATCGTAAGGTTGTCCATATAAGGTTACTGCATTGAAGAGAGAGACAGAGTGGTGGTGGTGGTGGTGGGGTTAATTAGTCTTGAATGTGGCTGCCAAGTTTTTCATTCATCATTATTTTTCTTTTTGGTTTTATGTAATGCGTTTGGGCAGCTATTGCTTTATATTGCTTTATACAACTTTTGCTGTACGCTTGTAGACTTCTTGTGTTGGATGAAAATTTCAGTGTCAGACACACCCAGGTGAGGTTTGTATTAATTTATATTCAGTCCAAGCGCATCACTTTTTGCTGTTTGATTAGCGGCTACAAACTATCATATCTTCAGGTCTAGTGGTTCTAAATTGGATGATCTGGACATTACACTGAAAAACAATAACTTGGACATTTATTAGTTACAGAAATAACTCATCATATATCATTTAGAGTTGCTAATAGCTTGATATGCATTCCATATTTTAAGATAAAAATTGAGGTGGCTTGGAGAGAGAGAGAGAAGAGATAATGATGGAGTTTGTTGGAATTTATGAGTGTTAATCACATTGAAGAAAGCTACTGGAGGCCTGGGAAGGAGGAAAAAAATAAAGCTAGTTGATGTGTAGAATATCATTGCATGTTTATTATTGCTGCATAGGTTATCTAACCATTATCATTGTGATTAATTTGTTCCTTTACGAATTTTTTAACTTGAAGAATAATATACTATTGAGTATTGACACAACCAATTGTCGGAGTACAAGATAACACATTCCTCTTTTGTTCTTTGAATCCCCGTGTCCTGGGGTGTTAACATAATGCAGAAATCTAATTGTGCATTGGTTTTTTTGGGGATCGAAATGGATGAGTGAGGTGCATTGTTCAAACTTAAAATGAAGGCAAAGATTTTCTGTAGCATGTTGCAATATTTGTGGATGAACCTAAAGATTATTTAACACACACTGGTTTCGGATTATCTCAAATCCCACCAAACAATCAAGAAGAAACCAAAAAAGAAAAAACATATATGTATGTGTGGGGCTAATAGAGGGAAATTAATTTGTGATAAATGGTATCAAGGAGCTAATGATTATAAGCTCTTGATCAATGGTTCTACAAGAGTTATTATAAAACATGTCTCTTCCAATTTCCTGCTCACAACTTGTTTTAATGACGAATTAATTTGCTGCAATAAATAGTCTAATTAACCATCATAGTAGCTTAATTCTATTCAAGAAGTTTCCAGATTGTTTCGTAGCAGCTTAAGTTTTTTCTCTGTTTCGAATATTAACTGAATTTAAAATAAAAATTGTTCATCTGACGCATAATAAAGAAGAAGCAATTTTGTTCAATCTTGTAATCATACAATGTCTTAAAGTTCAACAAAAGATAATGAGATGTAATGTTCATTTCCCTTACCTAAAATGGATGGGAGAATGGTCCAGAAATCAATCATTGGTGTGAAAACTTCGGCTAGCTTCCAAGTTCCATGGTTGGTCGTTAATTCAGGTTCCACTTTGAAAATAAGACAACAACGTACTAAGTTAATCAAACAAGAAAGAGATTCCCTCTTGTTCAATTCTACTTCCACATATCAATGGAAGTCCTTCTAAGTAGTTTCATTTTCAAAGCTTAGCCACCAAAGCTACAGTATATTTTTATAACCCTTAGTGCTACCCACCAACCCCACACACAGGGAGAGAGCACTAGTCTAATGTGCGTATATAAATTAGGTATTTATCTATCACTCATAAACACTCAAAACATATTAAAATCTCACTTGAATAAAATTAAGCAGTACATAATCAAGCCTTTTAACCTAGCTGAAAGAAACTGATCAGAAATGTGTTACAACTTACAATGCTGTACATGTTGGGTGATATGATGAGTTCTTTTCCTGAGCATTGAGCAGTTCCACAATTTTCTGCAACTGTTAAGCTAGAATCTGGGCAGAACCTCCAGGTTTGTTTTGGAAAAATTCTTGAACTATATTCCGTATGAAGCCAATGATGAAACACATATAAATATATTAGAATTGTAAGTCTCACTAAAAAATTAATGTACCTAACATGCTTATACATTCTTCAAAACTTACTAAATCTACCTACTGAATCTACTTAAAAATCTCTCCACTTTTTGCACCAAGATGAATGCAAGGAATTGATTGAATCTCACCAAGGCTAATATTGTGGAAAACCCAACCTCTCAAAAGGTTGAGCAATTTTTTCATTAAGTTATTCTAACTTTATTAATAAAAAAAGTTAAAATGAGAATCTTGATGTAAATGTACTGACAAAACTACTTAAACTTTTTGAAAGATAAAACTCTTTACATCTCTTAAAATAAGTTTGTCTGATGATAGAATCTAGTAAATTTCTGTTGGCTTACTGTGTTTTTTTTTTTCTTTTTTTAGTACAAGGAGTATATAAAAAAGTAGTGCTCAATTAAATAAGGCGTTTATGAAGTTCTTGTTATGGACATGAATTCTGGTGAATCTGGCTTTTAGGTAGATTCCAGCAATAAACAGAGTTGCATAGCATGTGATTTTCACCAATAGGGTTAGGTGGGGTGTGGTTAGCTTGTGTAATTATTGTAGCTAACATGAGCTTGACTGAGGTCCCATCTCTGATCCTTAGGAGTAGTTGATCCATATAAATGTTGTAATCCGTTGCATCAATTTGTCTCTCCAATCTCATCATAGAAATTAGTAATGGTATCCACTACCTATATGCAGGAATGCAGAACATAAAAACCTTTCTGTGATCTTCGAGTTCAGTAGCTATGGTATATTTGGATATCCATCTTGAGTAACCATAAGGTAAATAGAATCATTTATATGGCCCACAACAAAACCCAAAATTCAATTAAGAAAAAATTGTCTATAGCACTATTGGGTTCTGACTTCTAACATCTAACCACCTGTCGGAATAAAGGTGTACGAGAATTAAATACATGAACCTTACTGTTTTTTTTCCTGGTTATGTACTATCAGCCCAATGGTCCATTGCTGAAATGAATGTGAAGTGTGGGACAAGGCTTTGTTCACAGAAGAATATGTTTCCACTTTCTTACAAACCCTCTCTAACATTTTAAAGGGACAATTATTGAACTGAACTGGTTCTAAGATGATATTCGCCATGAAGAACAAAAGAACCTAATGTAATAATTATGTTTGAGAGTGACTCGTATTAACCAAAATTGAAATGTGATTCACAGATCCTTTTTCCACGGTTAATACATCAATAATATTCCCCTTAGAGTTGCTTCATATTATGTATAATGGTTGTTAACCATATCACTAAAAATGATTATTTGAGATGGAAACAATTTGAGAGTAAAAAAGATGAAGTGACGATTGAAGCTTCCCACTAATTTTCTGATTTTTGTTTGTCATCCATGGCCACCAATATCTTATTATAGTTTATTTTAGGTTTGGATAAACATTTAGTTTATCTAAATTTGTAAAAGTTTTAATTTGATGCATTTAATTTTAATGTAAACAATGTTGTTTTATTTTTCGAAAATTCAATTTTGCTCTCTTGTCGCATGTCCATTCAAAGATTAATATTAATTTTTTAAGAATATGCACAAGAGACACTAAGGGTGATAACTCAAGTCCATGAAGGACTACGTGGATCGTACCAAGCGAGGGCAAAGATGAGATGCATCGTCCATCAAAATGAATATTATTGGCCACCCGTAATAGAAGATTGCATCAAATATGCAAAAGGATGACAGAAATGTTAAAAACATGGAATTCTAAAGCATGTTCCAGCCACTTAACTTCACCCCCATCATGAAACCATAGCCATTTAGAAGATGGACTTTGAATTTAATCAACAAGATCTATCCACCTTCGTCCAAAAGCAAGCTTTCATTGATTAAATTCATCAAGCAACATATCATTTATAGGTTTGGCTTGCCTCAAACAATCATAGCCAATCAAATGATAACATTTATAGGAGATAAGGTAAAGGGCCTTTGCTTAGGAATTTGGGTTCAAACTCATTCATTCAAGCTTTTATTATGTATAAGCTAATAGCAAGATGAGGTTACCAACAAAACCTTAATTAGATTAATTAAGAAATCCATTGAGGAACACACACAAAAAATGGCATCAAATTTTACCTGAAGTTTTATGGACTTACAAAAATTCAATCAAAACAACCATAAATACTACTCCATTCAAGTTGGTTTATGAAGTTAGTATTGTATTGCCACTAGATATCATAGTTGGGTCTTGAAGTGTGGCTCAACCAGACAGCTTGACAGTTGGTGAGTACACACACACACTATATGCATGGAATTAGACAATTTGGATGAAAATCAACTTGCTGCTCTGATACATATTACACTACATATAAACCAAGTCATGTGCACATATAGTCAAAAAGGTTAGATTTAAACAATTTGAGGTAGGCAACTTACTTTAGTATAAAGCCCAAGAAAAACAACCAATAGAAAGTGCTAATGGAAGATTAGGTGCTAGTCAAATTCATCTTGACCAATTGAATCTTCCTCATTAGCCAAAGACCCGCGCCTCGCATAACAAAATGCTAATAAAATAGAAAGGCATAGATCTAACAATATAATAAACTCTAAAAACAATTGGGTGTCACAATCTCCATTTCCAATCGCCATACAAGCATAACAACATAAACATGAATATAGATTTTTAAAGATTATGTGGAGAATGCTATAAATTAGGAGTAAGGGTTACCATGCAAAACACACAAAGATCTCATAAAAAATCTGTTTTATAATTTCTTTTATTTTTAACATTTTATCAGCTTTATCTATATCTTTCATTTACATGCTTTTCTAACTACTTTTTAATCTAATTATATTTAATTTTAAGCTTATACAATTTATCCAATTCAATCTAATATTCACATTTCTAATCCCAATATATCATCAGTAACTTTATCTTAAGTTTAACTATGTTTAAAACTTAAGAGAATTCTTCTTTTAAAAAGATTGCATCTCATCTCCTTTATCGATTTAAAAATAGAAACTAAAAAGTTGATTCTCATGGCTCAATTCCCACAACAAAGTCATATCAACTTTATAATCCATCTCCAATATAATTAAAAAAAAAAATACACACACACACACACTAATACAAACAAAAAAAAATTAAAAAATGTCATATAATTTCATTTCAAGACAATCATAGTATAATTTTAACTAGAAATTAATTTATTGTTATGATTTGAGATATGCTTAGGGTCTCTTTTGTAACTAGAACGAGGGCTAATTAATTAATGTATTTTGTAATAATTTGGAGTAAAACTTAAATTTCACTAGTGTGTGGTGTCTTTTTCTAGTCAATTTCTCAACCTCTATCTTAAAATGTTGTTGGTAATCAATTAACATTATTGGATTAGTTCATTGGTATCGATACTGTTGCCATAAATGACTTCATAAAACTATTTTTCAAACTTTTATAAAATTTTAAAAATGCCAGAAACACATTGAGCTCTATATTTTTTTCCATTTCTCTTCAACTGCTGCACCATATAAAGTTCTCACATCAAATTGAAGAACAGCATACAGTTTGAATCCAACCCAATTGTCCTTGTTTTGAGTCCAATCACAATAACCACAGATTGAAAATAGAGAAAGAGTGGTACGGTTATTATTTGCGCATTGTTATCACAATTGAATTTAAAAGGGTTATTTTCCATTGGCAATTCGTACTTTAAAGTCGGTTTTACTTCCCAACCGCTAACGTTAAGGTGAACGTCAGAAACAATCAGAAACGGACAGTCCACAATACAAACATCAGAGCGTCCCGTGTATTTATGTTTCATGTCCCCTAACTACTTTCCCTCCTCGTAGAACAAGCTAGAATAATGTCGCTTTCTTTAATTCTGCTTTCACATTACTTAAACACCATTTAGCTTCTAGCATGTTTAAACACCATTTAGCTTCCTGTAATAATTTTAGTAGAACGACTAAATAAAAATATAATAAGTTAGAATAATAAAGTGATTTATTTATTTCATTCTCATTTTGAATGCATAAGATCAAACCCAATTTTTCTGTTTTATAGAGTTAAATATTACTCAATCTTTCAAATATTTAATATATATTGTAAAATTTTCCAATACTATTTACTTTTTTTTTTAATTTAACTTTATATAAAACATAAAACTTTAATTTTATTCCTAATATGAAAGTAAAAATAACAAATAATTGTAATCTTAAATAAAACATATTATTTAAAAAAATTAATTTCAATCATAAAAAATAAATTAGGAGTGAAGTTTTTATAATATAGATGATGATTTTGAAATAAAAAAATTAAATATAATTTAACAATTTTAAGAAGGTTTAATAATATTTATTTTTTATATTATATTTTTTAATTTTATTTAAAATTAATTTTTTAAGTCGATCTTAATAATTAAAAATAAATAAATAAATAAATTACATAGATTTTCACCCATTTAAGAATTGACTTCAATAATTAAGCACAAAGCACGCAATATCCGATTAAAGTGAATGGATTGCAAGAAAACAAAAATTATAAACAGAAAGGGATTTATTATATGGTCCCACTTCCTACGTTTAATAGCATCACACGAAAGTACTAAAATGCACATCATCGCCTTCTTCAGCAACGTCGGGCATCCATCGCAAATAAGCCTATCTCCGAGGGCATTTGTGCCTGAATTCCTCCGCTCTTACATTTTGACTATTTTGGCGTTCCAACTTTAATAATCGGATTCTCCAGAGTATCTATCTACTTTCTGTAATACTCTCCACTGACTCTTCATTCGGAAACGCAACATCCTAATTGATTCACTCGCCGATTTGGCTCTTGAATTCGATTCTCGCCGATTTCGCATCCTCCTTGATTTCCGAGCCTGTTGTAAGCTATTTTCCTCCTTTTGAATTTTGGTTTTAGCTTGTCTTTTTGTATTTTTCTGGCTTTTATGCTTTCATTTTTTGAATTTGGGCTTTAGAATTTGATCGTGGTCGGTTTTAGGGTTCTTGAATTCTCTGTGTGAGATGAAGATTGAGGAATTGGACGATGTGGATTCCAGTCAGGGCCAAGGGAATTACGAGAGGCAGATTGTGAGGGTTGACGCAAAGAGAGCGTTAGTTGGAGCAGGTGCCCGGATCTTGTTTTACCCAACACTTTTGTATAATGTGCTTCGAAACAAGGTTGAAGCTGAGTTCAGGTGGTGGGATGAAGTCGATGAGGTTTGCTCTCTCTGTTATCTTCTTTTCATGGTCGTTTTATATACTTACTAGTGCTATCTTCTTTTATAGTTAATACATATTGGCCAAACAGTTTTTGAAAACCCCTTTCAAATTGTTTTGTTTCGTGACTTTATTAGGTGAAAAATATTTCATAATTTTGGGTTTTGTACTGCGAAGGGTTAACTTTTCGATGCACTTAAAACTTCTTATGGATACAACCATAAAAATGGTGGCTTAGTCTTGATTTATTTGCTGAGTGGTCATTGAAAAAGAAAATGAAATTATAGTTCTATAATTTTGTTTTGTGCTTGTGAATGGAAGGCAAGGAAACAGGGAGCTGCAAAATTTAAACTGCATCTCCTGCTTGTGAGCCTCAGCTGGATAGAATTTTTTGCATTTTTTTGAAAGCCAATTTCAAGTTAAAACTTGAAAATCTCTCATTCTTTAGATGTACTGTCTTTGATTCTCCCCACGATGAATGGTGAGGTGCTCATGCTGCTCGGCTGCTGCTGTTCTTTTGGGTCTTTAATAACCCTCTGGGTTTTGCTCGGCTGAAAAAGATTCAAGCTGTTTTATTAAATTTTCTCTATTGTTCTTTCCAGTTTCTATTATTGGGAGCTGTTCCGTTCCCCAAAGACGTTCCACGCTTGAAGAAGCTAGGTGTGGGTGGTGTTATTACTCTAAACGAACCTTATGAAACTTTGGTACCATCATCATTATATCTTGTAAGCGTTAGCCCATATTCTCTTCTAACTTCATCCTTTTTGGATATTATGCTATAGATATGTTATATAGAAGGCCTATTTACTGAGTATTAGACAGTTGTAAAATCTTGTATGTCCAAAGAAGAGAGTATGTGTGAAATAGATACGATATCATTTGTTTGACACAAAGAAGAACAGTAATTTCATAATCTTTTGGGTATATATGTTTAATTAAGAAAAACAAAGCTAATTTTTTTTAAAATGTGTTTTAGGCTCATGGGATTGATCATTTGGTTATTCCTACAAGGGATTATCTCTTTGCTCCTTCATTTGTTGATATAAGCCGAGCTGTGCAATTCATTCATCGTGAGTTTCTGTTTTCATTTTTTTCTTGTGTTTTTTTTTTTTTTGGGGGCTGTTAAATCCACCTATTATTGATCTCACTATTTAATTGGATATATTATTTTGTCTTACAATTTGTTTTGGTTGCAGAGAACGCAACTTGTGGTAAGACTACTTATGTTCACTGTAAAGCTGGGCGGGGTAGGAGTACGACAATCGTGCTTTGCTATTTGGTAATTTTATCTTCTAGAGTTACACTTGTGGCTCCGGTTGAAATATGAAGGTATCAATAATTTCCCTCATGGTCCACTGGTGTCTTGTAGGTTGAATACAAGCATATGACACCTCTTGCTGCCCTGGAATATGTACGGTCAAGACGACCTAGAGTTCTGTTAGCACCATCACAGTGGAAGGTATAACCCCATTTATCTCATGAGTCGATGTAATTTTTACATTAGAGTAATGTTATCTATTGGCTTGTTTACATAATTCTTGCATGTATACAATTATAATAAGCAGGCTGTTCAGAATTATAGCAAACGCAGACCTTGTCCTATACCACACTCTCCCTCGGGGGATGCAGTTCTTATTACCAAAGCTGATCTTGAGGGTTATCATAGCACATGTGATGCTGGTTTGGAGCTGGCCATTGTTCCCAGAGTGCCAAAGACCAAGTCTAAGCCCATGATAGCGAGACTATCTTGCCTGTTTGCATCGTTAAGAGTTTCTGGTAGTAGTGTACCAGTAACGCGGCGGCTGCCTGTGTCTGAGGCACGTGCTTGCTAAGCTAGCTTATCATGAATATGTACAGCTGGTGGCCTGTACAGAAGATCATGGAAGTACGTGATGTTTGATCATACGTATTCCACGTTGTCGGTACAACTGTTACATGAAAAGAGGACGTATAGGAAGAAAGATATGAGGGAAGATTTCTCCCAGTTCGTGTGCTCAGGTCAAGAGAAACAACATGTAGTTCTCCTTGTACATAGATCTGTAGTCGCTTTTTCTCAAAAGTTATTCTGTTTTGTACAACAGATCTATCTGTTACATGCATGTTAATCCAAGTGAAATCCTTGTCAGTAAAATTACCATCGATGTGAGATTGGAACAATTTCTCAGGTGGCACCGGCCAAACTATCAAATTGTATTTACTGATACAAAACCTAGCGGCCAATTTCTACGCTCTTGAAAACTTTGTGCAAGTTGTGGAAGATTTAGCATCTCCTGCTGGTTTAGCTTTTCATGAACTTTGTCCGATGTACATTATAATATTGAACTGGATGTGCCTCTCCATTCATCGAATTACCATTCTGAATCAAATGGAATAACAGATTCATGCAATAACAAAAAGTATCAAATATAATTTGTCTGAAAGTCGGAAAGGAATGCTCATTCAAATCTTTGGAACAAGCTATCAAGGTTACCTCCAATGCTATGCTATACCTTCGCATTGCCAATTGTGATTAGCTTTCACAAGGAAAAACGTAAGCCATGGTTCCCACTGATCTGATCAAAGCTGAAGTCCAATCCCTCGCAAGCTGAGCCCTAAACAGTCCCGTAAGGGAATGGTTTGCTCAGGTCTTTTGAATTTGGGCTTACGATGTCCATAAGCAATTGAAACGTGTTCACGCCAACTAAATGGGTCTCTGGTCCACAACATGATCTAGTCCAAACTCAAAACAATGTCCTCAAGTATGCCCCTTAAAGATCACTCAATTGACAAATAAAAAACGTCAATGCTTTAATCTTGACCCCTAACGAATGTCGCTACTAAGCAATAAAGGAGAAAAAGCTAGTGCCATAAATATGTGATTACAAATAAATAAATCAATAGATAAAATTCTTATTTTGTGTCAATGATTTGACTTACTATCTCATAAAATAATGGCAGAAATTACAATAAATTAGTAAAATTATGATTATAGTGCTTATCTTACTAAAAATATTGTAGTTTAGAAGTGATTGGTAAGCTCAATAAACCCATAGCTTAGATGCACTGGCGACCGCAGGCAACTAACAGTAATGAAAACAATTATAAAATTGCCAAGGTAATACGTGCATTTTGATAATCAGTATTCGGTGGTTGGAGGTAAGCAGTAAAAAACAAAAAAGGGTGGGGTCTTCAAAATGAAAGCAGGCCCAAGAGGGGCCCATGTGGAAGAATCCAAAAAAGGTTGGTATATAGCCATGTTGTTATATTCCTCCTTGCACTACCACCATTCCTCCTGCGACTTCTTTATGGGACCAAATCTCTGCATACCAAGAAACCCTAACCCTGCTAAATAGGACACTACTAATGCTCTCTCTTTCTCTCTCTCTCTCTCCCCCCCCCCTCTCTATGCTCCTTTCAAAAGCATCCAAAATCTTCCATAAAGTGAAAGAACTGAATATCACCTTTTAAGGGGCTTCCTTTAAATTTTAAATGTCGAAACAGACACTTCCTCTTCCTAAATATATATTTCTCATCGCCAACCCAACCAATATTGTCTTTCTAACTTTGTTTATTTTGAACACATACTTCTGACAATGATTCTCCAAGCACTTGATTGCAAGATATCCAAAGTTAGCTCTATTTGTGTTAATTTCCTACGTAATTTGTTTAATTTTACATAATATTATGCTATGATCTTCATTTGTCTAAGTAACTATCTATAGCAATTAATTCCCAGTAAGGTAGGAGGTGGGACAATTCGAAGATGCTATTCATTTGAAAAAGAAAACAGAAATAAAAGAAGCTAAAAAGTTTATTCTTGTCTTCTCATTCCCTTTATTCCCTTGAGAAACTAGGATGAAGTTGCCCCCCCCCCCCCCTTCTCTTCTCTTCTCTTCATCTTGATTTTAGCTTTATTGCATGCATGTCCCATGAAAAAGATAACATGCACGTTACTCTCTCTCTCACAGATGCGATAAGCACATCTTTACTCTAATAATATATACTGCAGGAAAGCTCGAATCTAACAAAGAATAAAGCAATAAAGAAGTTTCTGTCTCCTAGTTATACTCCCCCCCCCCCCCCCCCCTCTCTCTCTCTCTCTCAAAACCAAAAAAAAAAATGGTGAGGAAATTAAAAACCCATTAATTGCCTATAAATTGTGCCTTCAGATTTCATATATATATATATATATATATATATATGTATATATGTATGTATATCAAAGACTCCAATGTTTCAGTAAGAAATTTAAACTTTGGCTCCCTCTTTTTCATGTACAAATTAATTATTCAAACGCGTTCACTCTTTCGCCAGTCATTAAGACTAAAAAATTTCTTGAAAAAGCAAATTTTCTTTTTATTGGGGAAGAAACATCAGCACCAGTGAAAGCTCCAACCTTACAACGAGCAGTCATAATTTAGTGTAGATTGCTGTGCAGACGGCGTAAAGATGTAAAACCTAACCGAAGGTACAAAATTATTTGGTTGCATCCTCTTCCAGCTATCAATGTAAAGTAATTAACATTGTAAAGATAATAATGGGTGATTAGTTGAAATATGAATGAAGGGATAGATGATAAATGGTTAAAAGAAGCACAGTTGAATTCTGCTTATGATGTTGAGAAACTTAAAGTATAACTGACATCAGTGGAGCAATTAATATATATGATGATCAGCATGATGCAGCAATTAGGCTAATATGTATATACACTTAACCACTAATGGTATATAAACTCAGGGAAATAATCATCCACTTGATATATGAATTAGACTCTTAGTTGTTTATTATGAAGTTATTCAACAAGAAACATGATATGTGAAAAGAAGTTTTGAAAGATTCATATTAAGTTGTACGTCAACTTATCGAATATTTATTAGCAAACTCAATACTAAAAACAAAAAAATTATAACTGAGCTTTCTCTTAGTTTTGAGGAGGCTAACTTAACCTTAAAATTCTTGGACTGCTTGAGGTTACAATTTCAACGTTAAGTTCTACTTGATATTAATTTTGAAAGTAAATTATGTAGATTTTTTTTTTTATTTTTGTTAAAACTATATGGACATCATTCTATAGATCTTCTTCGAAATAAAAATTATTTTACATTTTAATATAATTTTATATTTTATGTCCAAAATATCCATTTAAAATTTAAATTAAATGAATGATAGTTTAGCTAAAAAATTTAAAATTAGACTAAAATGTATAGTAACTTTTATTTTGAGAGAGGTTTGTATAAATTTTAAAAATAAAAAAAAATTATGTAATTTAAATAAATTTTAAAAGAAGTCTATATAATTTACTTTAATTCTAAAGAAGAAAGATAAAGTTAAGAAATTACTTTAAATCTTTAAAAAGTGTGAGAAGAAATGGAAAGTGAAACACCAACGTGATAAACTCCATGGAGGCACGTATATTATTCATTAATTCTATATAAAGAGATTTCATATTAGAAAAATTCCAAAATTATATTGATTCATGATTTAATTACTATAACAAAATGACTATATAACTGCAACACAAATAAATGGGTGGTTTGCATTTTGCACAAACTCATTGGTATATTTCTCCTATACAAAAATTAAAAATAAAGGAGATTATACAAACATCTTAAAATAATTAAATAATATAAATAATAACAAAGATGATGATGTAATAATAACAGTGATGATTTTCATGCAGGATGCATTTTCTTTGGGTCTTTAGTTCTCCGAATGTGTGTCAGAAGGGAGGGCAGCCTTTCTTGGTTTCTTTCTTCTTCTTCTTCTTTTTTTTTTTTCCTTTGATTTTCATTCTTTACACTTTGTTCTCTCTCTCTTTCTTCCCAGCTTGTTCCGTTGAGAGCCACCAAAGGTTATATAGACAAGCCCCCACGGGAAAAGAACCAAAAACAGTAACTTCTTGGCCTTTTGTTTTTGGAAAGAAACTTGCGGGAGGCTTCAAGTATTAACGATGATGACAATGATCATAATATTGTCTCTATGTTTTCTGTTTATTGTCTATTATTTTCTTTCCGTCTTCTACCCATGATGGCCTGGATTGTCAGGATCAGGCCAGTATGAGGAGTATTTCAACCATTCTGCTTCTTGGGGATTTGTGATAGATGACTCCTGCAACAAAATGTAATATTAGGTTTAGGGTTTACGCCCTCGAAGATGAAATAAAGGAGGATTCATGGAGAGAACAAAATGTTGTCTATATGCCAACATGAAGAGAACAAATTAAAGGACCCCTTAAAAGATAAAGAAATTAAGAAAAGGAAAGTTTCTACAGTCTTTAATTCAAATACAAATTATTATAATAAACGTTGGATTTTGACTCCTTATTTTCTTTTATAGAAGTTCTTCCAACTTCTTTTCTCTTTCTCTATCTAATGGGCATTATGACACTCAAAGTCTATATTTTCTGTTCGAGAGTCAAAAAGTTCAAACATACCTCTTTAGTATTAGTTGAAGTGCACCCCATGATGAGTTCCTCCAAACCAGACGCAGACCTTCCTTCTAGTTTATGATGTTGTTGCTGCCACGTGTGTATATACAATTATTTATTACACATCAATTTTCAAAGGACAAAACAATCAAATTCAAAAATACACACGTCTTAATCATCATGTTTGAACAAAATAAAATGCACAATAGCACGCAGACACAGCCCATTTTCTTTCTTATGAAAACCGATTGGAAAAAATAATGTAAAAATATAAGCATGTTAGAGAAATGGGGTTACCTGGAAATGATCATTTTGGAGCATTAATCTGGTGACATCGTCGAGGATGATGGATGTGTGGTGGGGAGGAGGTGGAGAGATAATGGTAGAGATAGGATGTGAAGGCCTAGTGATATGGAAGGCTGTAGTTGTAATCTGTTGTTGATGATGATGCCCTTCTTCACCTGACCCTGACCCTGATGCCTGCACCACTTCTCTTCCTCTCGACGCATCCCCTAATCCCACCTGCAACTTCACATGCGCCACCCTCTTACTATATAGCTAGCTACCTAGTCCATTGTCAATCTCATCTCTTTCATAATTAATTCCTTTTACTTCTCTAGATATTATATAGCTATCAACTTGTAAGTTAATTTCTAATTAATGTTACTTTAGATCGAAGATTATAGAAGAAAAGAGAAGGAAAGAGAAACATCTTAATTTAGACGTTTTTTTATTCAAATTTTAAATTTTTTAAAAAATATATTTAGATTGAAGAGAGGAGAAGAAAAAAGATTATATATATATATATATTTGAATATGAATCAAAGAAAATATCTCAATTAAAATTTCTGTTGCATTCCCTTTCTTTCAATTGACAAATGGGTATAGAAGTGGCGGTTAGTTGACATTGATTTATGATCTCAAATCAGGTGCATATATGCAAGCAATGTTATGTCACCACCTACACTAGGACTTATGTTGCTCACCTTTTGGTGATACCAATTGATAAAAGTATATATATATATATATATATATATATATATATATATATATATATATATATATATATATATATAAAGGTACCTCATCGAAGCTTTTTCTGAATGGGATGAAGCTGAAATGGTCGGACTTGAGGTGTTGATGAATATCCAAGGCACTGTAGGCCGTTAACGGAGGAACCCCAACCCCAACAGTAGAAACGTCATCCCTATGACTGTGAGTAGTAACTATTTCTTTAGACGAACAACTCCCACTTGTACTCTCTCTTCTACTATTACTATTAGGTTCTCCACTAGCTTCCCCAGTCGTCGCACTCCTCTCCGACCAATTATTATTATTGTTATTGCATTGTCTGGGCTGTGTCTGAAAGAATATTTTGGACACCACAAGCTCTCCTTCTTTCTCTTCTTCATGCTGACCCAAATGGTATTGGTGCATCACCCAATTGGTCTTCTCGGGCTTTCTGTTCTTCCCAAAGTTGGTGTACAGCACTAGAATTTTCTTGCACCCTTTTTGCTTACCATTCACCATCACTGGCCTTGTTTTTCCAGTCTTATGCCATCGGGTTTCTCCTCCTTGCAAGTCACATTCGTTTTGGATTTTTCTTCTCTTTCTTGTCCCTGTTGTATATGCCTTTGACGGCCTATGGAAGAAGTGCCTGCTCAACCCATCTCTTGTTACTCCTGCAATTTCAAAACTTAGGTCCACTTGGGTGAATTCTAAGAAAAATTATTTCATTCCGTAAGTATCTATTATCGAATTTTTTAATAAAAAATAACATGTGGTGAAATTTTTTTAAATGATCCAACCCAATTATTTAATGTTGAAGTATGTAAAAAAATTTCACTTATGTTTTTATTAAAAAAATCTGATAACAAATACTAAAAAAAATTAGATCTAAAATTTATCCTTTCATTCATTAAAGCCCATAGAATTAGTGTGAATTGAATATTGAATATATAGTAGAAATTGGAGAGACATGATTTGAATTAGAAAGGGAGACCTGGAAGTTTCTCTGGATGAGTATAGCAAATCCCATCTTCTCCTTCAATCGTAGGAATGAACTCATCTATCAAGGGGTGTGATTTCATGTGCTTTGCCTCCACTTTGGCTTCAAGGTGTTCTATAAGTTCTTGGTCTGTTGGATCAAATTTAACTCCTGCTGGTAGACCCAGCCAGTCCTGCACACTCCATTCAAATTCAAATAATTCAAAAGGAAAGCGAAAGAGAGAAGAGAGAAACAAGAATATTAATTCAAGAGAAAGAAGGTGGAAATGAAACCTTTAACAAACACAAACTACTTTTGTCATAGCACTATATATAAAAACAGCCATAATATGATTCTTAATGAATTGAAATATACAAGTGTGAAAGGCTTCTGGTTGAAGAAAAGAATATTAGCATACCGACTTGGCTTGAAACTTGTGTCCGCAACCAGGGCACTGCTTGGATCCACACAACTGATGCTCTTCCAGCTTGGCGTCTATCAGATCAGAACTGCTTAAATTGCTCATCTCCACTAAACCTTCTCCCCAATTCTCTGCAACTCAGCATGTCCCACTTTTCTCTTCTTGATTCAGATCACAACTAGAATTTCAGAATACATTACTATCAATATAAGAATAATCACAAGTGGGTTTTAGATTTGGCTAATCAGTTTGATCACAAGTTTTTATGAACTATCAAGAAATAGATACTTGAGCTGATGACGAGTGATTCGATTGAGAAACTGGACATCGACCTAATCGATAAACAAAGAAGGAAAAAAAAAACTGATTTATGTGAAAAAACTGATTGTAAATGTTAATTCTCAACCATGTGACTACTTGAGAGAAGAGATGAGAAGATGCGACGGAAACAGGAATAGGAAGATATTTACCACGGATTAGAAGAGAAGAGAGAAGAAGGAAAAGAGGAAACTGACAGAGTAAGATTGAGCTCTAAAACTGCTTTAACCATGGAAAATACCAGAAATCCCTCTCCAGTACTTCACTTTAACTGAAGCCTGCAGACACAAAAAATATTAAAAGGAAAAGGTGGGTCTGGCAAGCTGCTTCAACACACACACACACACGCCACCTTTAAGCCCTTTGGTAATTTAAGAAGCTATCCCATGTTATGTATGTAGGCGGAGAGAGAGGCTAACCAAGAAATACAAAACCAAAAAAAAGCCCGGTTGGTTTTTCCTAAAGATTAAACCCCTCTCTCTCTCTCTCTTTTACTACACACCGCACCTTTGTTTAAGACTTGACTACGAAAGCAAAAAGGCAGAAAACGGCCATCACGCCACCCCTTCGAAAGCAGAGTAACCTAATCACTCTATTACTCACCATAGTTAGTAGCCACTATAAATCATGTTTTGAAACAAAATTTAAGTAATTAAAATAAATTGGCTCAAAAGGCAAACATAATCAATGGTTATTTATAATACAGTGGTTTCTATCACTAGTTACACTTCAACTCTGCAAAGATACAGGTTAACCCAAGGGAATATAATATGTAAAACCTCGCTTCCCCTTAATACATGTCACAATTAAAGCTTCCAAAATTGAGTAATAAGGACGCCATCACTCAAAATTAAAGTCTCATGTATATATATATATATATATATATATATATCGCATATAATAGTGCCAAATTTTTTTGAGTGTGGGAGAGAGACATGGAGATAGAAATAAGGGAAAAAGGGATGATAGAAATTCACATGGGTTTTGAGCTGGATTGTTGATCATGATGCCTTTGCCATGAATGTATGGAGAGTGTTAGGGCGTTGCTTGATTAGCAAGACAAATGAGCAGTGTCCTTGATGGACCACCCCACACCCTCCTCTTCCAATTACTAAAACTTATGCTAAAATGAATATTAAAATAATCTATTTGGACCAGAGTCACCAAATAGTTTACAGTTGCAGAAAATAAAATAATAATGGACAGTTATTATTTCTTAAGATTTTTTTTTTCTCGACGTCAACTTTTGGCTTGTGTCGGGAACTTGTGTTATTTCTATTCAAGAGGTATGTCAAGTGTTCATTACTAGAGCACAAATTATGTAAATTACATAAAAAGAACCAAGGAGAATACCGACAGCACTATGTGGGTCCAGCTTGAAAATCTGTAGACCCCATAATGTATCTTAATCAGATGATGGTTAGGCTTCACGTTTATGACAATCTTTAGAGCAGTCAAGAGAAAACAAATAAAAAATGATGGGGAGTCTCTAATGATGTTCACCGTAGATAAATGGATATGATTGCGTCTTTGTCTGATGTCTTTTTTTGTTTTGTTTTCTCCCTATTTGCGAATTCAATTGCAACATTTGATTTTATGTTATATATGGAGCTGCAATAGCTGAGACTGAGAGGATTTTGCCTATATATTATAGACAGACCTGAGGAATATCTCCTTACTCAAGGGTATATAAGAGAAATTTGGACCAAACCGAGGACCTACAAAAACATTCAATTTCTACAACCCCATCTTGTAGAATTGTTCTTACCAATATAAGAAAAGAGAAATAAGAGAATCAAACTTCTTTGATTATCTATTTTAGCTGACTTTGACTAATCCAACGATGGAGCCCACATACCTTCATACAGTTTTATCCTTGTTTGCATCAATCATAAATATTTCTGTGTTCATATATAATTTGTCACCCATAAATGGTGGGTAATACAGTTCCGAGGAATATCAGTGATAGTAATAAAATCCAATTTTATATACATTCTAATATTCCTAAATAATCTGTTTCTGCATACTTCCTTTTTACGAATATTTTTCAAACAGTACAATTCTGGGTACGGCTTTATGTATATTCTAGAGTACAAAGGAAGATTTCAGGAAAATTTGAAAATTGTGCAATATTAGCTCTACTTGCAGTGGAATATCATCCCTTGCATTATTGGTGTATCTAATTGAATTATCAAATTGTCAAAATTCGTATTCCCAACAGAGTTGTTATCATCATCAACAAACATGATACGAGGGCCATAAAGGGCATCAATAGGGTTCTCATTAAATAAATACGAAGTTGAGATTAAGAGAACGTTGCAAAGCACCAACGCAGGTAACAAGAGAAATTTATATATATATATATATATATATATATATATATATATATAATTTAGTAACAAACTGCGTAAATAATTAATAACAATTCTTTAAAACGAATATTTAGGCAATAGAATTCACTTACATACCTATTATTAGAATAAGTTTGTATGTCCTAGCTCCTATCACAATCAGCTAGTGAAATGTCTATGTATGTAAAAATTCTGCAAGTAATACCGTCAAATTGCAAGAGGGTCAGCGCGCAAGTTGACAATGGACGGGAAATTTTTGAACTTTGATCCACTTCTGGATTCTATTGGGCATCAGTGAGAGGTTCCTTGTGAGGTTGAATTCTTTGGTGGGTGAAAGGTGCTGAAAAATTGAAGAGGACAAGTCCACATTCGGATTAAGCACTCAATGAGTCGTTTTTAAGTTGAGGATAAGCAAGGACAATGAATCTGCTGGCAAAAGAATGAAACAGATAGGGTAAGTGCAGAAGTTGGTATGACTCCTGATCAGATCATATGGGAAACGTTCATGTTAGTTTATCTGATTATATTTTTCTTTAATTATACTCCTCAAAATATTTGTTTTGACCTCTGCATCCAGCCTACATTCCTGTTCCTGATAGAGCAGGGAAACTAGTCACATCAAAGAAAACGGAAAAAAATAGCTATTCTCAATTCATCTACAAGCAGCCAGTGCAAGTAAAGACTCTGACATGACATGTTTGGCAGGAAAACCACGAGAATATGGGAAAAAAAATCAGATTTAAATGTAAATAATTATACATGCATTCAACTATTCAGAATAGATGAGTCAAGTATATTCTAGGGATGAGGGATGACAAAATAAAACCATAGATGCATGAAAAAAGTAGTTTTTTTTTAGGCCCTAGTAATAATGCATTGGACTTGAGAACCGATGTATAGCACCACCAAATTAAAACCATAGATGCATAAAAAAAGTATTTTTTTTTTTTAGGCCCTAGTAATCATGCATTCGATTTGAGAACGGATGTAAACCACCACCAAATCCAACGCTTCATTTAACATAATTTAGCAGTAGTTCTGAGAGTATAATTGCATGATATCTTACATCCATGAAATACCGCACCTCCTAGTAAACAATTTATTCTACATTTTTTGTTTTTTGTTTTTTTATTGGTTTTCTCTAAATGATCGGATTGGAATTGCTTCTATTTCCTGTATTTAAGGGGAACAAGTCATCTCAAATGCATAAATTCAGTCACTTTATCCCCAACTAGTTAGCAAAATCGTAAAACCGATGGATCCATGCATTTAAGGACTAAAATATAAATAATACATTTAGTGAGATAAAAGAGAAAAGAAAAATAGTGTTTGGAACCCAAATAGAGGATGGACCCCATCCATTCTTATCTCTGCCTCTCATAAATTTTAGAGGACTAAATGCAAGGGACTCAGATTCAATTATGTCATCTTTTTCAAACCGTATAAATCTGCAGGGGGGAAATTGTAAACAAAAATTTCTATCATATCATAGTCCGAGCATATGACGGAATCAGAATTTTTTTGTTTAAATCCAACTAAAGTTAGAACATGCTAATCCACACCCGTAACTTCCGCATTTGGAAGGGGCCGTCCTTGAGTTAAATATTCCTGCTTTTCCATGTCATATTTCCAAAGGATCAAAGAAATAACCAGGTTTAAACCTTGCAAAAATACTAAATGAGTTCTTCGACATCAGTTCAACATCGAAACATGTATTTGAAGACCCATTCAGGTCAATGAATTATGTACCCAAAAAAATCAGGCATATGCAGATGCTGCTTGCTCACAATCATCAATTTATTGACTACAAGATTTAAGATTTTAACGTAATTTTACATCCTACAAGATTGTATGTTGAGCCTCCAAATATGATGGATAAAAACAATCTCATTTTGAACGGAACTTGCTGCTCACGGACTCGTAGCTTGGAACATATATAACTGCAGAACATGGGAGGCAAGATTACTGCCAAGAAGATAAAAATTAGTCATTTAGAGTTGAAGGTGGAAAAGGAGTTACCGTCTCCATAAGATGCCATTGTGAGAGGGGCAGAAATGAGCTTTTGAGAAATTGAGGTTATATCCTTCAAAGTTACTTCGTCAATTGCCTTCAAGAAATTCTCCACAGGTTTCCTAAAGGGGAAAGGCATCTCTTAATAATGGACAGCGATCATAGTTTCAAGCAAAGAACAGATGCAAGCAACAAGTGTAGGATTTAATACTAAAACCAACAGATTTCGTTTTTCATCTTCCTTCTTTTGAGGTGCAGGTAGGTCAGCAAATGCTACATTGTTGATAAAGATGACAACAAAAAGAAGAAACAAGGCTAATGGTTTCAATGCAATTTCAGAATATAAAAACTATACAGAAAATGGAATCTCCTTATAATGCATTACTGGTGAGGACAACTAGATAGTTATCTACAAAGTCGAGGAATTGAGAAAAAATACAAAGACGGGAAACTTGAAATCAGCTACATATTCAGTCTGGTCTATCAGAAAAAAATACCTTATGTACTACTTTAAAGTGGATATATGTACAGCTGCACTTATAATCAAATAAAAGATGTATAAAGATCAATTTCATTCAATATGAAATCAGTATCCTATAGCATTAGTCCATAATATGTGATTCTGTATGACTTCAGCCGTACCATTTTCACAACAAAAACAAGAATTTATCAAACTCAAGCCTCTATGATGTGTTTAGTTGGATGAGGTAAAAGAGAAGAGAATGTAAAAAGTAAATAAGTGAGATAAAAAGAAAAGACTTTTGTGCCTTTACTTTTATAAAAATAATTTGATAGTCAAAATGGTAATTTGATGGATGGAGTAATGATTACAAAGGCATAATAGACATTATATAAGATATGTAAAAAAAAAATATGTTTGTAACTCACTGAACCAAACGGAACACTAAAGATTGGCCTCTGCCTCAATCAGACCACTATACACTGATCAATGTCCATGGCTGATTCTTTTCTACAGTGACAAAATAATGTTTGTGATTAATTTTCAGCTTCTAAATTCTATGGTGGAAGCTATTTTAATCGTGTTGTCTGCATCCTTACAGACTTAAACTGCAAGTGGCATTCATATTACACAGCTGAATTGCAACACAGTATGATACATAAATACATCAAAAAAAAGTGCATGAAAAGCAAAGAGAACAAATAAAAATAATAGTTTTTCAATGAATATAGTACTAACATCAAATTAATCGAAAACTTAGATTGTCAAACTTAGGCCATACCTCTCGCCATATGTCAAAACCTGTCTTCCTATATCTTCTGAAACAACCATCTGAACATGAAATTCAAAAGGTAAGCAAATATTAGTTGCAGAAGAAGAAGAAGAAGAAAGGAAAGACTACAGCCACTGGAAAAGAAACACAGCTCATAATATCAGAGTGGATATTTGGCATAAATATACATACTCTTGATTCCAAATTCATCAAAATTGCTGATTTAGTAGCCTGTTTGGCACGATCCAGCTGTACCTGGTCAACTGCAGATAGGAGCCCAAAATATAAGCAGAGGTATACCAACCCAAATTTGGTAATCAAGAAGCAAAATACCAGTCTAGTGAAGAGCATGATTGCATACCTTGTCCAGTAGTAGCAACTGCAAGAAGCTCGTTTGCCGCTATATCAATGGCTTTTGATACAAAATCTGAACCCTAACAAAGAAAGATGAATATGGTCACAGATGATATTTAATAAAAATAACAATGTCAATTGTGCAGACAGCCATATTGCAAAAAGATAAACAGATTCTTGTCACCAGTACACGCAAAAACTTGCAAAGGAAGGGGGGGGAAACCTTCCAGCCACAGCATAGAGTACAGTGTTTATATACTCTTCTAGTCAATAGAAAAACTACACCATGGAATTAACATGCAAATTGGTAACACAAGTTTACAATACAGCTTTCAGGCAGTTGCCACAGAAGAGTCACAAGTCACTAATCATCTAGACAGCTCTTTATACTCTGATAAAATATAGTGAATAATTAGGGAAACAAAAGCACTCATCCTGTGTCTTGCAACATTTAAGAAGTTTTTCCTCTACAATAACACTAAAATAGATGGCCCATTATATAGATCCCATTTTTTCAATCTACATATTATAACTTAAAAGCATGTGCACATCCCACATTGACTCCAAGTTTTATCTTGTCCAGATAGGGAATCCTTGTATCTTTTCAAACAACTAAACTACATGTCATTATTCTGATCTTCCAGATGAAATGCCCAAGAAATGTTAACTTATAAAGAGTTTCTTAAGTGTGCTTATCTGCCGAAAGCATGAAATTTATACATCAATAACAATAGAAGCTGGATATATTTGACAGTTCCATTGCACCATTGCATGTGTGCCTTAACAGCAGCAAGGTGCACCCTGACTATGCTGAGGCTTATTTAGACTTGACAAATCACCCAAACCACAACGGAAAAAAGTGCACAATTCTGCTCAAGCTTTATAGTATACTTACTGTGCAAGGCCAACAAAAACTACCGAGCTTATTTATATACTAAGGCGCCAAGTCCTTGTTAATTATTGCCATTGATGATTTAAATGGACTAAAATTACCATATAGTTGTCAAGACTCTAAAGAGATCTCACAGCAGCAAACCCCTCCGAATTTCTGTTACAGTTGTGGGTTTATTAAAAGCACCCACTAATTACTTAATTACATGCAAATGGAGTGACATAAGAATTCCAGGCTTCAAAGATGCTTACTGTCGTGACTTGGATACCAAATATGCCAGTGTTATTGTAAATGTTGTTGAATGCTGAAATTGAATGAACCTGTGGATACTCATTCAAAACACGGAGATCTGCACATGACGAAAGCAAGTGTATTCAGGTATCAAATTTACAAAGGAGTATAAAAAGATGGGGAAAACAGATGAAGCATCTAGTAGCAGAAAGATGGTGCAGCTGAAAGAGGAATATAACAAAAAGCAAGTGGAACAATTAAAAATTATATACACAAGTCATGACGAGCAGAATTGGTGTGCTTGTCCTATAGTGGACACTTATATGTATATGAGCATCAGTCCCTCTATTCTATGTTGCTAGCTTTAAATACAGCCCTAGAGAGACTTAATACTTTAGAGATGACTTACAGAGCCGTGAATACATCCCTTTACCAGGTCCACCAGCTGAGAATGATCCACCACCTCCCAGTAGCATCTATAGTAAAGTAAGATAATACAGTTATTTCCAAATGTTAAAGCAAGTAACCATGTAAACATGATTTCAGAAGGAAACCAAATAATGCATTATTTAGGAACATTCTTGGCAGACTTTAAAAGAGGGGCAAAAATCTGAAGCACAAAAAGGCAAATAAAAAGACAACATTATCAAGACCTGAAGAACAGTTAGAATCATTGAATCCTTCAACTTATGCCAGCCACCAGGGAGTTCAAATGCAAGAGCAAAATGGGTCCTCTGGACATTCAAGAAAAGTTAGTAATAAAATTCAAATAGAAGCATAAAGTTTGTATCAATTTTTGTAATACACACCCCTGATTAAAAGTTAGTAATAAAATTCAAATAGAGGAATAAAGTTTGTATCAATATTTGTAATACACACCCCCGCTTCGCTTTGGCATCGATAATCACCACCAGTATACACTGATGTTGGCTCTGCTGGACGAGGGACACTAGGTAAATCAGACAAAAGAGGTTCTGCAACAGATAACAATTCCTCATGTTCAACACCAGAAGCTGCAAGTACCATCCGAGGTGCAGTATAGTTTTCCTGATGTTTCATGCCATCAAGTTTAATAAGAAGATGATATATAGCTAACAAATAATCTTTCAATATATGTGAAATACATACGAACATATCATATGTAAGCATAAAATTCATGACTTACAGCAACAAATTCCTCAAGAATTGTACTATTTAGTCTATTTATTGCTGATTCTGAGGCTAAAAGAGGATTTGCCAAGGCACCAGAATAACCAGCAGAATGAATAGCCTCCAGGAGCAAGTCTTGAGGATTTTTGGAAGCTTCGCCAATCTCTGATTTCACCTTCAGAAGCTATATATAATGCAATATTAGTTACAGCAACTAATTCCAGAAGACCATGAAACTTTTAAACAAACATGGAGAAGTAACTGTTAATTTGTTATACAACACTACCCAAGTGAACCACAAATCCAACGTTACTCACTTGAAACATGCCATGATAAATTAACCCATATAGAACAAGAACCAGAGAACCAGAAAAATAAAATAAAAGATTCAAATAAAACTCAATAATTCAACATCAATATCATAAGAAATCCTAAACAAGAGATCCTGATGAAACTAAAAGATGAATACTGGAATCTTTAAAAACTTTACTATGAAAAAACATATCCCAAGGTTCAAACCAAACAACTTTATTCAAACCCCAAATTTATGATAAAGAAACCTCAGTTACCCCAATTTTCCCAATTACAAAACCTAATCCCAAATTAATAATTACATCATAGAGCAATAAATTAAATGATATTTTGTTCATTACATACTGCATTACTGACTTCAGAAGCAAAGAAAAGTCTCTAGCGTTTTTTACAGAGAAATTAAAAATTAAAATTAAAATATTAATGGGAATATAAAGTTTTAGGACAATACTAGAGAACAAGCATGAAGCTTCTAGCTCAAAACCACCATATTGCATTCAATCTTATTTTCAAGAACACAATATATGTTAGACCATTAGGTGCAGTCTCATGGTAATGGTGTGGATAGTTAGAAAAGAGATCTCAAATTCAAACCCCCTACTTGGTCATGTATCTTTTGGGAAAAAAAAAAAAGGACACAATATAAGTTATTTAAAAATGTGACCACAGATATGTTCTCCAAGTTAGCATGGTCAGAGACACTTGATATGCCTAACTAACTTCCTACTAACCCAAGGCAGGGAAGGTCTAATGAGGCAAAGCAATAGTGATGCACTTGAGGTGCTCAACACTAAGGGTTTGTTTGGTTTGAGGGGTTGGGGGGGGGAGGGGAGGGGAGGGGAGGGGAGGCCCTCCCCTTGTTTGGTATGAAAAAGATGGAGGGGAGAGGAGGCAAAATACCCCATCCCCTCCAAAAGTGGGGGCTTTGGGAGAGGAGAGAAATTTTTTAACTTCATTTGACTAAATTGCCCCTCGCTCTTATTTTTATTTAAAACATAATATAAATCTTATTTTTTTTAATGGGGTTTAAGATAATTTTTTATAAAAATAAAAAATATTTTTTGAATAAAAATAAAAAATTATTTTTTATAATAAAAAGTAAGAAAAAGTCTTTTTTATAAAAATAAAAAAAATTAAAAATTCTAATACAATAAGGGTATAATTGTCTATTTAATTTTATCTCTCCCGCCCCTCCCCTCCTCAACCAAACAAGATTTCATTAAAACCCCTCCCCTCCCCTCCCCTCCCCTCCAAATCAACCAAACAAGATATCATTAAAACCCCTCCCCTCCCCTCCCCTCCCCTCCACTCCACTCCACTCCAAATCAACCAAACAAGATATCATCTCCCCTCCCCTCCCCTCCTTTGAACCAAACACTCCCTAAGTTTTAGCAAGATCATCCATTTGTTCCTAGTCAAACTATGAAGCAGCCCATGGGTACACGAGTTTAAAACTTAATAAACCCATCTGAAGTAAAAAACAGAAGAAAATCACTAAAAACAAAAGAAAAAACCTGCATATCAGTCCATGAGGGTACATTGTGTTAATGTAATTATGTTCACTTAAACTAAGGGCTATATTAATTTTTGCATATGTAGCTTAGGATAATTTATGTTTTTGATACTTTGTCATGACTTAGTTTCCATTGAAATTTTAGTTGTGTAATATTATTATTATTTTTTTTAATAATATGGCTGCCTTACTTCACTGAAGTGGCCACCCCAAACATTTAAGGTTTTGACACCTCAAGCCACCTAATGCTTTGGAGAACGGGGGAGCCATTGTTGTAAATGTGTAATGATAGCACTAAAGTTTGAGCCTAAGACCTCCTACAAACTAACCAAATCCCTCACTACTCGCCTGCTTCTAGTGTTACATGTTAAACAACAATGGTTCAAGCCATATGAAAATTCTCAGTACAAACATTCCAGTTTTCTTCAACAAAAGTAATGGAAAAGTACCTGCTCATTGACCTCCCAATCAAGAAACACAGGGTTCCTCACACAATCAACAAGCAGCTCTACCATTTCTGGAACATATGTCTTCAATGCATCAAAAGTGTAACCCATCTGCTCTCTAGAAGCTGAGGCCTGTACATTACCACCAATTGCCTCTACCTCACGAACTACTCGAAAGTGACTACGGTTTCTAGTGCTCTTGAAGGCCATACGTTCGAGCAGATGTGTAGCCCCAAATGATAATGGTGTCTCATAGATTGAACCACAATCTACGTATAAGCCTATTGAAGCAGCAGGAGTCTGAACAACCAGAAGAATAAATGGAATAGGACAAGTTCAATTTTAACATTCTTAGAATTACAAAGGTACAGATCAGATGGTACATAACCAACAATTCATACCACTGATAGTTCAGAGGCCACTTTAACACCATTTGGGAGTGTAGTAATTTTAGTTTTAGCTGGCTCCACATAATCAGGCAACGGAGGTGGAAGTGTGACCCCTGCAAGAGGGAAATCCAGAGGAGGTAAAGAACTGGATCGGTCTCCAATAAGCCAGCCAAATATACCACCCAAGCCAGAAGATGAATGATTTGTGGCAACAGAACTCGAACTCGCAAATCTGGCTGGCACCCTATTGCATGAACGGGCCTAATCTCAAGGTTTGAAAGGAGAGCATAACAAAAATCCAAACTATCAGCAAATCAACTTATTCAAAAATAGAAACTGAAATGGTTGCGCAAAAGATGTTCACACTTAGCAAATCAAGTGACAACATGTAAACCAAAAAAGTGTTAGAAAACTTATTACTTTTCTAACTCTCCATGCGAAAATGATATGGAAACAAAATACAACACCAAAGCCACAATGTAGGGTGAATTTATCGTGTCCTACCAACTTTCATGCGCTATTCTAAGAATTTCTTGTCTTGCGTGTATAAGAAGCCCAAACAATCAGAGTTATAAGTGGTACATGTGAGTATTGCACGGGAAACGCATGGGCAAAAGATTAAAAATATATATGTATAGATATAAGTATGTATCGTGGTTAATTAATTGAATCTATGATCTCAGACATACTCCAATTCCAAACCATTGTTGATTGACGCGATAATGTATAACATAATAAAATCAACAAGCGAAATATTCAAGTGTGATCAGATCTAACTTCTCGATCAGACACGAAAACCGCATTTGCAATACAAAAAGAAACAGGTGGGATGTCGGCGCGTGTGGGGGCAAGCGCCATCACGAAGATCAATAGGAGAGCAACATGAAATGGAAGGGGAAAAATTAGGGATATGGAGGAGTGAGAAGCGCACTAACCCTGAAAGACCTGAGGCGTGATGCGACGTTTCTGTACATGGCGATGAAAGTTTCGTTAAGAGTGGAGTGGAGGACAGGAGTTAGAGAGAGACTCGCCGAAGCCGAAGAGAAGCGATACTGGCAGTAACGATGGTTCTCAAAGTTGAGACCCAGAAACAAGGAGTATACACGTGCGAGGCTCTATGAATAGAAACCAGTACAAGTTGTCCATCCAGGTCCAGCCCAGTTAAGAGTGTCGACAAGCCGTCAATGGGCTAAACCCAATTCAAGTTGCAATGGATTTATTGACCCAAAAAAATTACAGGTATTTTGAGTAAATTATATTTGATACTTATTTAAAAGAAAATATTATTTGATTTTTTTAATGATATATAGTATAAAATATTTTAATCTTATATTTCTGTTTATATATGACGGAGAAAGGGTTTCAACCTCCCTTCCAATTTACTTTTTGATAGTAAAGTTAATTTTTTATATAATATATATGTTCCTTCCAAGAGTAAAAATATTTAATTATGTTTCATATCAAGAACAAAATCATAGTCTCATATTATGTAAACAAAATATTTTTATTGATAAAATACAAATAACATGAAAATTCTTGCAATGTATGTCAAATGTCTAGAAAGATAATATTTTTAAAAAAAATTGAAGTATTATATGTAATCTAGTTAAATCTCATGAAAGGCTAGTGTAATTTAGCTATTTTTTTATTTTTTTTACTCTATATGAGTATATTATAATATATTTTTGAAGAATTACAAATAAGAATCTAGGAAAATACCAATAAAAGTGTAGCTCTTTTGTTTGAATTTTGAAATGGATAATCGTACTTTTGTAATTATTTGATATTTAAAACAATTACATGAGAAATCTTAATGTATAACTCTTTCATAAATTTATTCGTTAACTAAGTATAAGCGTATTAGTTTTGTCGGTACTTGGGTTATGGCTTAAAAATAATAATAATAAGGATTAGTCCAATAATCAAGTATTGTATTGCTTAAAATGAGAATAGAATTACAAGTTATTTCTTATGTGAGTTTTAAGGAAAGACGAAGACAGATTATCATCACTAGTATACAGTAGTGTCTTCAGTAAGATTCTGAATCCTATGAATTATGTCGTAAAATCAATATGCTTTCACAAACTAAGAATTGCGGAGTAAAGTAAGTTTATGCCATAGTTTCTTGCCAATGAGTTAGATGAGTTAAATAATAATAAAAAACAGTTATAAACATTAGACAAGGGGGATAATTTTAAGAGAACATAGCACACTTCATGCCAAAGTGTGGCAATACCTCAAAAAAGATAATACTACAGCAATTCGTCAACTTCTTGTCTAATGCGTCATAGACCATGGGATTAGCTATTTATGTCTATAATAATTTTTATAAGTATGAAAAATTAAGTCCGATTGGTAAGATATATATTTTTATTAAATACTCATAACATTCAAATAGTTAAATTTTCATCCAAGAAAATAAAAAAGTAGAAGTATGATTGAAATTGAGTTAAATAATATCACAATTTTTAAAGAATTCCTAATGGGCAAGAGTGATTGATAGGGCTACATATTTTTTATAAGACACATGATTAATATGAAAAGAAATAAGTAGTTATATTTTGAACTATCAATCCAAGTGAGAAGTTAGTACAATATGAGAATGTTGTATACCCAATCTAACTACTTAAAAGTAAATACAAAAGTGTGTCTAAGCATCAATTTGATATTAAAGGGACAATATTTAAAGTCATTCATCTAGATAATAAGGAGTCAAATATAGTTGGAGTTTTTTAACAAGGCATTGACTATAAAAATACTTTCTCACTTATTATATGGTTTAATACTTTGATATTATTAGAAAAATAACTGGTTCTTATCCAAATAATATGTAAGTGAAATAAATATTATTTAAAATATATATAATTATGTTAGTTTTTAAAGTTAATTCATTATGAAATTATTATAATAACATCATAAGTGTAAATATTACGCATATAAATAGTTAATTTGAGTAAAATTAAATTTAAGAAAAATTTGATTTTTCATAAATATATAGTGTATATAGGTGAATTTAAAGTGTCTATGACATATAAATAAATATGTAAAGTATATCTAAATAACGTATCTTTTATGTTAATTCTATAATAAGATTTTTAATAGAAGAATTATCACAAATTGTGCTCAACTAATTACACTTAATATAAAAAGTTTATTAGAAGTATTTTTTTTTTGTTATTTATTCTATCACATGCAAATGGGATATATTAAAAAATAACGCACATAATGAGTTAACCCATAACCTAGTAACCCTATCCAATTGATTAATTAATATCTAAATTAATTAAATTGAATTTTAAAATTAGTGGTCAATTTTTATTGGGAGCTATTTAAAAAAGAATTAATAGTGGAAAAAACCATTTTAAAAAACTCTCTCATTCTTAAAAATGATAGACATAGAACATAAAACAACATAAAGAGAGAAAGAGTTTTTTTTTGTTTCCAAACAATTTATACCATTGGTGAATTTACCATAAATAAGAGGTCAAAGTCATTCTAATAATTTTATTTCAAAAAACGTGGGACAAAAAAAAAAATGAATCTCTTCAGGGTCCTATCTAAGTAGGGCCTCCTCTTTTTTGTTCTTTTTCTCCCTAATGCATAATTTACAATACAGAGAAGAATTCGTGTCGGCTAAATTGAGATGAAAATGAACGAGTGGGAATGAAGGTTCATGCCCTTCTTCTCATTAGACAAAGAGTTGGACCGTTCAAATTTCCATTCCTTCGTCTTTGACTTTCCCCTTCAATTATTTTTCTTCCGTGGATGCCCACCGAATGAATTTACAGGTCAAAGTATAATGTTTAGAAGATGGCCAGTCAAATGAGGACCAGGTTTTCATGCCCTAAACTCAAATCTTACTGAAAGTTCCAACTATTCAAAATCTTCATGAATTAAAAAGGTTTAAAAAAAAATCTGACGTCCTTAAATGACATTTTAAGCGAGATAATCTGATTGAATTGCTGAATTGACGTATATAATGACATTAACCTTGGGGCTTACGTTAAGAAAAAGAAATAACCAACAATTTAATATTTCAAATATACTTAGTTATTTTTTTTGGGTCCAAAATTAATTATCATGCGGGGTGAATGATTGGTATTAATAATAGATTTTATGTTAAAATGTCTAAAACTATTTTAATTACTACAATTTGATTAGTGTAACAAACCGAAATAAGAGCAAGTTTGTTCAGTTAATATTTTTCTAATTAAGTAGATTGAATAGGGGACAGCGAAAGGACTAGGTGCATGTTTAAAAAAATGTTGCTGCCTCTAAATTACGTTTCGAAAGAAATAAAAAAGTGTAATTTTTAATAAAAATAAATAATGTAAACGTAATTTCAAACTTTTCACTAATTTTTTAAACTCACACTAAAGAGATAGGAGGTGAATGGCCATCCATGAAAGGGCGGTGGGATAAAGAACTGAGTTCTTTTACCTTTTTATTATTGAATCTTTTGTAAATATATATAAATTCCTTTTATATAATTTTAATAAAAAATAAAGTGAATACTTGAGCTGTTGACAGTGAATTTGTTTGGGTGGGCCAGCCTTAGAAGCGAAGAGAAGATTTGATTAGTCCACGATGCAACCTTCCAGGAAGGGGAAGCTCGCGTTTGGAATGGCCTATGCTCATTGTTCTAGAATCTTAACCTTCCTCAATTGTTTCTCTCTCCAATTTTTGAACGTCATAAGCTCCTCGTGGTTCATTCAATCCTTTTGCGCTGTCAATATAGAAACCATTATTTTTTTTTGACTAAATTAAGTCTTTTAATAAAATTATTAGAAAAATATTTTTATAATTCATTAATCAGTATTATATAACTAATTTGTTTACAATAAAAATTTTTTATTCAATTTATACATTAATTAAAATTTATTTTTAAAAAAACTTTTAAAAGATACATTTCTCACATCAAATCGATGAATTTTACTAAAAAAAGCACTAATTTTAAGATTTAAAACCAAATAATTAAGACTAAAAAATATGCTTTTTGAAGCATTGATTCATTTAAATATTCAACATTAATAAATATGCTGTTCATCTAAGCTAACTTCTATTTTTTAAAAAAAATCTAAAATCAGTTAAATTATATTTTTTAGCTGGGAAGTTCGTTGGGAACCATTCGACGATTCCATATATGTAATTCCCCATTATAATTTTCTTGAGGCGAAAAAAACAATGAGTCAATGTTTCTTCGTAACGTCGAGTTTCGCGGAAAAGCATAGAACTTTCAGGAGACACATGAAGAAAGAGAAAGAGGATGTTTCCGTGACCTTGTATAAAAGTACCATTATTGAAATGAGTTGCCCACGGGTTTGATATTTACATCCTTGGTTTTCTCAATCACTGAACAGTACGAACTTTGTTTGATTTCAATGAATTATATATTTTTTTGTTAGTATAAATATGGAGTTTTTAAAATGTAAACATACCATTGTTTTAGCCTTAATATTTTTATCGATCTGATAGTACATAATATTCTTAAAATAATTTTTGATGAGTTCTTTATGTTTGAAAATTGAAAGAAGAAAAGTAGATATGGTATAAGCGAAGAAACAAAAATTTCCTATTTTTGTTCAATTGACTTATCCTACTCTGGAAGGTCTATAACTAATTGAAGGCGAAGTTATAATTTATATTTGAACTGCAACCTTTTTTATTTTCTTATTAATAAATTAGCAAACGGGTAATTTCTAACCCTGTTGATCCAGATTACTTAGATTTACCTTATAATATTTGTCTTAATCAACTAAAAATGACATTATTTGGGTTTAGTTAAGACTCTGCAATGTAACATGAGATGGTCCTGACTCTGGTCTCTCGCGACAATAATATATCCTGCTTAGGGACTGATTGGTAACGGAAGGAAATATATATATTTTATTTTATATAATATTTATTATGATATTATTATTATTGTTATTATTTAATAATATTTAGTAATTTTTAAAATAAAAAATATAAGAATCCTTTTTTTATTAATTCTATTATTTTTTTATTTTTATTTTCATATTTAATATTTTATGTGTTAAACGAACCCTTGATTCTTTTCACATAATAAGGCAAGGAAAAGGTTGATATTCTGATTTTTTTTTTACGTGTGCTACAGAGATAAGATATTCTTCCACCATATGAAAGTTGACATGGACAGTAGTTTTTTCATTTCGTGACCGCAGCTTGGATGCAAGAGGTCACAGCATCTTTTGGGAATATTCTCCAATCGATACAATCAAGATTCTCCTTTTATTTCATTGAATTGACGTAAATGTCTCAAATTGTTTTTTACTTTACACATTTCTTCATTTTCTTTGTATACGTCACCTTCGGTGTACGGGTAATTAGCTATAATTTATTATATTATAATAGAACGAAAGTCAGGATCCCCAGTCAATGGAGGCCAAATTTTTCCAATTCAATGTTTTTTAGTTCCACGTCAAAACAAGAAACGATGGAGCGTGCCTAGCCCCGGGAGGCTTGGACTTCTTCTTTTTTTTTTTAATAAAAAGGATACAATGTTTGAATAGAATTGCATTAAAATTTTAAAATACTTAATTTTAGAAAAGATATTATTTTAAGTAAAATTTTTTTAAACAATTTCAATCTTTGAATCCTTTTTTCAGAAAAAGGATATATCTTTATTATCCAATTCTACGTTAAAATTTATGTATAATTATAAGATATTATTTATTATAAATTCTCAAATAATCATTTAGATTTTAATATGCTCAATTAATAAAAAGTTTAATCTCAGAGATTTTTTTTTTAAATGGCTATTAGCATGACCTTTTCGATTGGCATTTCTATTGGTCAACAAAAAAAAAAAAAGAGGGTAATAAATTATAAATTTTGCAAATAAATGGATACAATTCATTGCAATCCCGACAAAGGAGGGCAGAAAGAAAAAAGCCTCTGAAGCCCCCGGTGTGACACAATGGAAAGCAAAACGATTGTCCTTTTATCACCTACTTCTACTTTTGTAAATTTCTAGACCGTACTGTTTATTTAAATAAAAGTATTATTTTTCTGTGCCCCAGAATTACATGCGCAAATTACCATAGCGTTCAACTAACGATGTCGGCGTCAAGGTCTAACAGTGGCTTTTAAAAAAAATTATATACAATTTTTTAATATTTTTATTATTGAATTTTTTAATTAAATTCAGATATCGTAATTTAATTAAAAAATTTAATAACAAAAATATTTAAAAAATAATATTTAATTCTAGTCCTTGTATGTTTTTGATTTGGAAGATGCTAATTTGACGGACTTTCAATTAAAATGTATATATAATTAACACAAATAATTTTCAATACCAAAGAAGAAGGCTGTCGAGAGTCTGTTACTTGTAGCATACCCAGGCAATGTCGCTGGCGCGCGTGTTAAGACTACGAATCTTGCCCTCTAAGCGTCGTCTAGAAGGTGCCACTAGTCCACCTCCACTCTCCATAAAGCTTGCTTTTTCTTCATCTACTCTCTCTGCGAAACTGTTGAAAACTTCTTCAAAACCAGACGAAACCCATTCCTTTCTCTGCCACATGTTTTCCTTGTCTTTCTTCCCAAACATTTAACCGTCACAGAAAGTTCTGACATTCTTTTCTCCAGCGGCAGCGGAAACCTCTGCCTTCTGCTTTCATTTCTCGATTCTTTTGGTCAACTCCGTTTACTATATAAATATGATCCTTCTCTTCCCTTCCACGCAGAATCTTCGTGAATGAAATCTGTTTCTACTTCCTCTCTCTCTGATATCCCTTCCCTCAGTAGCAGCACCACCACCCCCACTACCACCGTTATCGGTTGCTCTGGTTGCGGCTCCCGGTCGGGCTCCAAATTTGAGAAATCTCGGGTCGCGATGGCTTCGTCTTTCAATTCCAAGCCTAAGATCGTCAATGGGCCAGCTGGTTATGTCCTTGAAGATGTTCCTCATTTGACCGATTACATTCCAAATCTTCCAGTATGTCGTCGTTCTTTTTCTAATTCTCTGTTGTTTCTGTTACGCCCAATTAAAAGCTGCTTCTTCCATAGGTAGTTGATTTTTATTTTCTTGTTTATAAACAACTGCTTCTTCGTCCTGCTGACTGAATATTGAGGCAAATTTTGTCTCCTTTGCTGAATTCAGATCAGTGATGTTGTCCTCATGTAACACAAGATCAGTTAGTAAACGAATAATTGACCTTGTTCAAATTTGCAATTGAGAAAGTTGGGAGATGACTTAGATATGATTTTTTATTGTGGTGTTTTTGCAGACATATTCTAATCCTTTGCAAGACAATCCTGCTTATTCAGTCGTTAAGTAAGTGTTACTTCCCCTTACAGCTTGTATTGTATTGTAGTGTTTTCATTTAATGTGCTTGTTCGCTTAGATGACAAGTTGAATTTACTTGCAATTGCCAGACAGTACTTCGTGCATGTTGATGACACTGTTCCTCAGAAGGTTGGTGACTTTATTGTGTAATTTCCTTTTATTCTGAAACGAACGTTCATGGTTATCTTACATATTACTAGGACGCCTTTCGCTTAGTTGGTTACAAATAGATATAAAGTACCTTGAAAGGGCCATCTTGAACATAATTTCCTCCATCTTCCTGGATTGGAGAGACGGTACCAAAAGCATTAGCCATTAACTGATCTCTACAATTAGGTGGTGCTGCATCTCCAACGCCAGGTATGTGTGATAAATGGAATAGTAATAACTAATATCTGTCATAGGATGCATGTTTTTGACACTGGCCCAAAATATTTCAGACGAAGAGTTTTCTTGTAGAGCTGGTGGAATTTTAGCTACAGGTTTGACGCGGTTACATTGGTAAAATATCATGTTTCCCATTTTTTATGGTAGGTTGTTGTTCACAAAGATGGTCCAAGAGGTGTACATTTTCGTCGTGCTGGACCCCGTCAGAAGGTATTTTTCGGTGGTGTGGGTCTGTTTTTGCAATAATTGATATATTAGATGTCGTCTTATTGTATTTGCTTAAAATTGGATATTCAGGTGTATTTTGAATCAGACGAAGTTAAGGCTGCCATTGTTACATGCGGGGGTCTTTGCCCTGGACTCAACACTGTGATTAGGGAATTAGTATGTGGCTTAAATTATATGTATGGAGTGAACAAAGTCCTGGGAATCGATGTAAGTGGATGTTATAGCATTTATTTGAAAAAGTTTTCATCCTGAATAAAGATAAAATGGAAGTAATTTGTTTATCTCAAAAAAAAAAAAAAAAGAAGAAGAAGAAGAAATGTAGTATGTTCCCTGTTCAAATACTTTAATCTGAAGATACCAATTAAAAGCGCCTCATGCTTTTTCCTTTTTCAATTAAAACAAGCTTTATGCTTTGTTCGAGAACAAAGAGAAGAGAGAATAAACTAATTTTCTCCTCTATTGTTTGGATTTCTTATAAATAAGGAGAAAAATGAGAAGAGAATAAATATAAGAGGTAAATTCACCCTTAACTCTGTATAATAGGATAATTTTGAGAAGAATAATTAAGTAATTTAAAGTAGTATAAGCTTATAACTTCTTTTCATTCTTGGAGAGATTAGTTTCAGCGCTACATAACTTTTACCACTAATTTTCATACCCTTAAGGCATGAACCTTATTATTGTTTTGTTTAAATTCATGCAACTTTGTACTTCAATGGTGTCACTGCTCACTAATAAGTTGTTCAGTTCTGGGTAATTTTTTTTTTTTCTTTTGGTTCTCATTTTTGCTCTCCCTTATCTGAAAGATAGTAAAACTTGTTAGTTTATTGGTTTTATCAACTAAAGAAATGTTGTGGTGTGAAGGGAGGATACAAGGGTTTCTATGCTCGCAATACAATTACTCTAACTCCTAAGAGTGTGAATGATATCCATAAACGAGGAGGAACTGTCCTTGGTACATCACGGGGTGGGCATGACACCACCAAGATAGTTGACAGTATTCAGGATCGGGGAATCAATCAGGTCTGTATTTCTTTGGTTTCACGAGAACATATTATCAAGTGTGAACATCAACTTAATTCGTCTCTGATCTCAGGTTTATATAATTGGAGGAGATGGAACTCAGAAGGGAGCTTCTATGATTTATGAGGTAATCATAATTTGAACCATGAGGTTGTTAGACTTCTGTGTGTTAAAAATATAATTGAGCTTTTTCCCCAGGTCAGTTTTGCTAGTTAAGATTTGTGAAACTGATTGTAGCCAAATACCAATTTGTTAATAGTGCATCCTGATTATCTGCACAGGAAGTTAGAAGGCGAGGTCTCAAAGTTGTAGTAGCTGGAATTCCCAAAACCATAGATAATGACATCCCGGTACTTGTTTCTTGCGCATTATGAATTCCTACTCAAATTATATAAATCCATTTATTACCACCCATTAGCTGTATTAACATAAAATGGTTTTCTGCTTTTTCTTTCATGCTTGATAGGTGATTGATAAGTCCTTTGGCTTTGACACTGCTGTTGAGGAGGCTCAACGTGCTATAAATGCAGCACATGTTGAATCTGAAAGTATTGAGAATGGTATAGGTGTTGTCAAGCTAATGGGTCGCAACAGTGGTAAGTTTCTTGAGTGCTCATTATGCCTCCACTCATCAGCTTAGTAGTTGTGTTCCTGTCATTACCTTTAATGGCCTGAATACTGAATATTATTTATTTGACTTGACAAAATATTAAATATAATGTGCTTTAATTCTTCGCTTGATGTAGTTAGTGAAGCTAATGTTGTTTCATATATTCTTTTGGCTGGACGAGTGGTGCAGGGTATATTGCAATGTATGCTACACTTGCGAGTAGAGATGTGGACTGTTGCTTAATTCCAGAGTCACCCTTTTACCTTGAAGGTCCAGGTGGGCTTTTTGAATATATAGAGAAAAGACTTAAAGAAAATGGGCACATGGTAATTGTAGTTGCTGAAGGGGCAGGACAGGAGCTTGTATCTCAGAGCATCCAATCCATGGAGAAGCAGGATGCTTCAGGAAACAAGCTTCTTCAAGATGTTGGGCTATGGATATCCCAAAGGATTAAGGTGTGGATTCTAAATTTTCCGTTTTTGCCATATGTCTTGCGCTCTTCAGTTTTAATTTCACTAGTCTGTTGTAATAGAAGAATATTTATGTAGTTATTTTCTGCCTCTTATATAAAGTATTTTGATCTTGCAGGATCATTTTGCCAAGCACTGTACAATGACCATAAACCTCAAATATATAGGTTGGCAAAGATTTTTTTTTCTTCTTCTTCCTTTTTTCTTAAATAAAAAACTTAATGGAATTGTCTATATACTGAAAGGAGCAGCGGGTTGAATATTATTAAGTACTTCCTTTCCTTTTTTTTCTATCTGACAGATCCAACCTACATGATCCGAGCAGTTCCAAGCAATGCTTCTGATAACGTGTACTGCACACTTCTTGCTCAAAGTGTAGTTCATGGAGCAATGGCAGGTTACACTGGCTATACAAGTGGACTCGTCAATGGAAGACAAACGTATATACCCTTCTATGTAAGTTCATTGTGCATGCTTGATATTTGTTGCTTCTGCAGAATAGAATTTAGGCATGGGATTATTATAATTCTTCAAAACTGAGTACCTCAAGCTTTTCCCCTTTTCTTCTTCCCACTTGTCCTGCACTAATGAAAGCAATTCTAGGAATTAACCGGTAGGATATTATATAGAAAAGAACTTATATATAGTTTTTTTATATTTTTAAAATCAAGTTCTCTAATTAAAACATCACAAGTATATGATTTTTAAAGAATTGTTCACACGTTATAATATTATTAGAGAACCTAATAATAAAGATATAAAAAATTACACTTAAGTCTAGTCTTATTATATATATATATATATATATATATATATATATATAGCAGCTTTGGTAGTCTTGTCGGCTAACTGAGGGATATTGGTTGCTTTTTTGTTTTTTCTTTTTTCCTGCAGAGAATCAATGAGAGACAGCACAAAGTAGTGATAACTGATAGAATGTGGGCTAGGCTTTTATCCTCCACAAACCAACCCACCTTTTGGAGTGCTAAGGATGTGATTGAAGACAAGAGGGAAGAAGAACCATCGGAGCAGGTGGGAGATGACGAGCATTGTTCAGATGACAACGTGATTAACAAAGAAATCAGCCCCATTTATAAAAATGCTCTGAAGTAATCGTCATTAATCGATCCTGTGTTATGCGTTGGAAGTAGTATATGAATTATCCTTTTGACCTTTCCACTTCCAGAAGATGGCTGTGGAAATCTCAGCCTTACACCTTCAAGATATTCCTGAAATGGTTGTTTTGTAATCTAATAATTTGAAAGAAATTCGTTATACTAGCGAATGAATCTTTAGCTTCAATGTACCATATACATGTCTATACCTCGCGTAAAGTTCAGACAGACGATTTCATGCATTGTGACTGGCTCACTATATATAGGCGTTGGGCAAATCAACAATAGAACATAGATTCTCTGGCTTCTCTGCTTGGATACGAGTTTATTTGGTATTTTATATTTAGATCTAAAGAAGCTAAGCTAGCCTCAGCACCGGTAATGTTCTTATTGACGTTGAAGGCTTCGAAATATAGGTGGGTAGTCTCCGGCAAACTTGGTAAAAGCATGTTATTTATGATCACGAGACCAAATGTGAACACAATTTCTTTTCCAAGTTTCAATCCTGGCGTCGGTCTCTAGTTTTCAAGTTTGTGACTTAATAGAAATTAGAAAACGTGTGTAAGAGACTGCATATTCTACCCATGCAAACAACAGTGTGGAAATTCTAAGCTAAAATGGGATTCTAAAAGAATTTGATATACAAGATAAAATGTCAAGTCTCTTTACATGGAATAATTCCCAATTCAACTCATGACAAATATGATCTTCAACCGTATGAGATGTACTAAAATTTTGATATTTTACATAATGAGGTGAATGAAGAAACTAAGAAGACCTACTGTTTGATTCATCAGCACATGTATTTATTTTAAAAAAGTACACTTTCTTCTTCATCAAGAGAAACTTTCATCAAGCTTAATCTTAAATAAAATGAAGAGAACTTAATATTTTGAGTTTGATTTTTATTCGTTCTCCTTCCTAAAAAAGTAAAATGTAAGTGCTATGTAACCCAAAAGAAAAAAAAAGGAAAGATAGGAGTTTTAATTGGGTTGAAGAAGATAATTGAGAGTGTGATTGAATTGAAAAGTAGAATTGGGAATATAATTTACCTCCTATGTAATAAAAAAGAGAAAAAAGAGAACACAATAGATTATAGGGTATAACTGAGAGTAACAAACAAAAAAGCTAAATGAAAATATAATTGGGTTGAACAGCATAAATGAATTGAAGATTAGGTTATGTTTGGTAGGTTGAATTGCTATATATATATATATATATATATATGAAAGGAAAAGAAATAAATAAAAATTTAAATAAAATGGATAAGAAATAATTTTTTTTATTTGTATTTTAAAAAATATAATAAAAAGAGACTAATATTATTAAAAATAATTATAAAAATATAATAAATATTATAAAAAGCAGCATATCACTTTTCATATTTCATTCCATTAAACACATTTTCAATGCCACATACATTGTGTACCTACGGTCTCGACATAAAAATCATTATTAAAATTAGAATCTTCCATGTTGCAAAGTATTGTAAGATGGAATCAGATCTTCCGAAATGGCTGCATCTGAAGTGCCTCTGAATTGCGACAATACGGTGCGTTCGGATTAGTCCAGAGAGACGTGGCTTATTCTCCCGCATTGGTGGATTGAACAGCCCGGATGAATTGAGCGAAAATGAACTCCCTCCACTTTGGCTTCCTTTTGAGCTCTCTTTCTGCGTTTTCTCTCAGATTTCCTTCTGATGCAACAGCGTCCGAAAGTATGGGAACTGCTTGTAATGTAAGGAGCTTGAATGGAAAGTGCTTAAGACAATTATACTTTTCAGGGAACAGTGAGCACGGGCTTTGTCTCCATCTGAAGCAAGAGTGAGGAGCTTGCAAAACGGTACGTTGGTTTTGATGATACTTTAGCTCCAGATGAAGCAGAAAAGCACCGTTGTACTGTTCCATGTATACGTGAAACCAGAAACCAGAAGAAAAAAAAAGGGGTATGATGAAATTGGTTCTGTCCTCTCCAGCAACTCCTTTTATGATCCTGAGATTATTGATCTTAGACTCACAAAAATCTCATGTAAAATGACAAACTCTTCTTCTTCCTCGTTGGCCACATCCGGATTCTTCATAATCTCACTTATAGTCTCAGCTTTGAACAGTAGTGACAAGAGCAGGATTCTTCATAATCTCACTCATGAAACACCTCTTTGGCGAGCTATGAGGAGGGTCTGTACACTGAGTTTTGTCTTGCATTTCCATGTAGCAGTAATTCATTTTGAAACAAATGTTTTTATCTCACAATGGATGTACTCTTTCGGGATTTCAAACCAGGGGTCTTTGTTCTGAAAACGTTCATTGCATTATATCTCACGTGGCAAACTTAACTTTGCTTTATTTTCTTTAACCATATGCTATTTTACTGGAAATTTTATGATTAACGTACGCTTAGACATCCAAGTATTTGGTTGGCTCATCATATAAATTATACGAGAAATAACAAACCAATGGTTCTATGTCATATTTTCATATCTTCCATCAACCCCTGCCAGCTACTCGAGCTATGGCTTATTGTTCAAAGTGCATGATTCATCTTGCTTACTTGAAGAAGAATATATATTGAATCATAATGGATCAGTCAGCATTAGGGTGTTGAAAGAATATAAAAGGAACTAAAAGGAGTTGCTGGAGAGGACAGAACCAATTTCGTCATACCCTTTTTTTTTTCTGGATTCTGGCTTCTGGTATACATTCAGATGGTGCGTTTCTGCCTCATCTGGAGTGCAGCTAAAGTATCATCAAAATTGATATACCGTTTTGCAAACGCTGCACTCTTGCTTCAGACGGAGATAAAGCCTGTGCTGACTATTCCCTGACAAAATATAATTGTCTTTAAGCACTTGCCATTCAAGCTCCTTATATTACAAGCACTTCCCGTACTTTCGGACTCTGTTGCATTAGAAGGAAATCCGGGAGAAAACGCATATTTTCTCCATTCATCCGCATCGTTTAACCAACCAACGCAGGAGAAGAAGCCACATCTAATCGGAACGCACCGTATTGTTGCAATTCAGAGAATCTGATTCCATTGTAAGATATTGATGTGAAGGCTTTTTGTTGGGGAATCCGCGCGTGGTTGGTGAGAATGGGGATCAGATTCGTAGTGATGGTGAACAAGCAAGGCCAGACCCGTCTTGCCCAATACTACGAGTACCTCATCATCAAACAAAGGCGAGCCATTGAAGGCGAAATCGTTCGCCAATGCCTCGCTCATACCGACCACCAAGTCCCCCCCCTCTCTCTCTCTCCTGCTATTCTAATTACTGCTTCTCATACTACAATAGGCATGAAGGCTTCATTATTTGTTTAGTCTCTATTAAATTGTTAATTTTTTGGGTATGTTAGTTATCACTTTGCAGTAATTTTAATTTCAGGTCAACAACTATGAAAAGAAACTCTCTTACATTGAAATCTGAAACTGGACAGCTGAGCTGTATATATTGCTTTATATATGAAACTATAGTTAATTTGAGGAACTTTTTAAAAAGGAAATTGAGGAATTTAGAAAGAAGTTCTGGCAATCGGATTAGCTTAGATCTTCGTGGGTATTAAATCATCTTCCTGTTCTTGTTTATCACTCTAACGAGTTCAAGTTTTACACATACGTGCGTGTCCTTTACAAGATGTTCCTCCCCCGCCCAACAAAAAGAGCTTGATGTCTTATGTATAAACCTTTTTGTTCTGTGCTATTGTATGTCGATATTCATATATGATTGAGAGTTGGGCAAGTCCATCTTTTTTTTTTCAAGGTACATATACTTTATTCACCCAACAGGAAGCTCATGTTTTCCGATTTTGTCATGAGGTGGGTAGTATAAAATTTTGGTAACATCATTATCATGAGGTTTTACCTGATAAATAGAAAAATAATTAGGATTGATTCATAAGGTTAAGTTCATTGTCAATGGAATAATAGCGAGCATAGACGCGGTCCGAAGTTCAGAACATGTATTCTTCTATTTCTAACTTATTGGCAAACAGCCTTATCAGTGTACAATCTGTGAGGTCTGAGCTTAGATGTAAAGTTGCATGTGTATTAAGAGGTCTTATCTCTTGTAATTTCTGGAAAAAATTCCTATGCAATATCGATATGTTACACTAAACCTCTTACAATGATTAAATCTTGGGCCATAAAGTCTAGGTTACTGTTGATGCTTTAGCAGTACTTGGTATGTGATTGTTTGCAGCATGTTTTACTTTAGGTTTGTGTTTTAACATAGTGCAGCTTAGGAATTATTGTCTGCTGAAGGTTAATTTATATCTTTCTTCTAAATTATGCCAAGGAGTTTAGTGTTTCTAGTTTTCTGCTTTGGTTGTTGCGACTGAGGCCTTTGCTATCAGCTGCTATCACTGATAATAGAAATATGCTTCATTGTTTTCTTAAAACTGTATGTGGATAATCTTACCATTCCTTGGCTTTTAGTAATGTTACATATTTTGATATTCTTATTACGATATTACATGCTGTATTCTTATCACTACTTATATTTTGTTAGGTTCCATCCAGCTTACCCCCAAAATATGTGGGATTAAGGCCACGTCTTATTGTTGTTGTTCTTGACAGAAACATATTTACCTCTGTAGCTGATACCATTTCATTACGAACAGTGTTCATTTGTTGAGCATTGCAATTGCGAAATTGAATATAGGCGCTATGCATCCTGGTTTTTCTTGGTTGGAGTTGATGATGATAAGGTAAATTATTTTCTATAGTCCCTATTCTGAATTGATTTATAGAAGGAGAGAATAACTTCGAAACAAGCAGATCATGCAATGCAAATGCTATATACTTGATGTTCTCAGAACATAAATAATCGTTTGAAATATGGTAGCATTGAATCGACTGCTTATGGCTTCAAATGTGATCTGAGTTCTAAACATAAAGGATAGTTTTGCTTGTCTAAAGAAAGGGAGAGCACATTTTTGTTGTTTTACAAGACAGATTTAAACTTTGAGTCTTATAAAATGCGTGAAATAACAAAATTTTTCGTGTATTACCCATGTGTAGAAAATATGATATCATTTGAGAACCTGCATTGTGGTGTATGTTGCATAATGAACTTGCTATTTTGGAATTTATACATCTATTAGTTGAAATCATGGATCATCACTTTGGCAATGTGGTGAGCCCTGCTATGATTAGAGACCTTGGAGTCTTAGGTTCCTTAAATTTTTTAGTTTGTCTCCCTCATTTACTTTCTAAGAGTCTATCTTTTTTTCTTTTTCATACTCTGGAAATAGATTCCTGATAAATATGTTTTATTTTATTTTATTTATCATCCATTTAAACTTGCAGTGTGAGCTAGATATCATGTTCCATTTAAAGAAGGCACATTTTATGTTAGAGGAAATGGTCATGAATGGTTGCATCATGGAGACAAGCAAATCAAATATTCTGACTCTGATTCAGGTTATCGACAAAATGACAAGAGAAATGGGCATTCCGAATGTCTCCATTTGTCGGGGGAAAATGACCCGTCTTCTGAAAAATCTTGGCCATTCACGGAATGAAGCACGGAGATCATACCACATCGCTTGTTGGAGTTCCTAATCGCTGCATTCAGTAAGCGTTGCTTTGCATTCTTTGTGAAAGGCATTAAAGTTAGGTAGGTACTCAATCTTCTTTAAGTACATCTATGATTTTGCTAAAGCATGCCCTTCTAAACCCCACCAATTTGATCTATAGTCTCATCCTTTCTCGTACTCATGGTCTCATCAAAGCTTCTTCCATAGCCTTCAAAGCTTCTTCCACTCATAGTCTCATCCTTTCTCGATTCTGCGTTTTTTTTTTTTCAATGGTGGAGTTTCAAATGACTATTGGGTAAATCTGGAACGCTCAACCAATCAAACAATGATCTAGGTTAAGAGGATGAGGCAGTTGATGCTCTCATGTTGTAGAATGCAAACTATGTTTAGCACTTGTGGGTGGAAACCACACCGCTGTTGGATTTTGCTTCACCATGATTTGGTCGACAAAGGCCTTCCTCAAGTTCTTAGTTAACCCTTGGGATGGTTTTAAAGGTGTTATTCCTTTTAAGAATAATGACGAGATTGTAGACTTTGATTTACAGAGACAAAGCTCATTTTCAGATGAGTCATATGATTTTGTATTCACATCTAGCTCTGAAGATGCCAAATTTGTGGATGGCATTCTAAAAACTGACGGCATTGTGGCTCTCCCATTATCAACATGCTTTAACCCATCAATTGCTTTCAAAGAACAATCTAATTACAAAGCTATGTATCTTCAACAATATAAATCCATAATAGTTTGCTTTAAGGAAATCTATCCCTGATGATAAAATGGTTGAATCCTCAACAAGGTGAAAAGCTTTTCCAATTGGAATCAAAGGCAAAGAAAGTGGCATTAAAGGGTCTTGAAGTGTAGTCTAGAGCCACCAAACATGCTTTAGCAATGAAGTACTTGAAGAAGATCAAGTAAAATGCCATTCACGAAGAACGACGTGCAAAGCTTCGAGACCAGATGCAACATTTAACAACTCCAACAGGCGACGTGACATGATCTCCATGTTTCATTTCATGAATGGCCAAAATTTTTTCAAAAATTACATGCCATTTTCTTGCAACGAATGGAGACAGTCCGGACGCCAAAAATGGGGAAAGAAAGAAAGAAAATAAGTTGCAAAAGTTAGCCCAAGATTTCTTTTTTTATCATTGGCTCTCATTGAAGTTTTGGCCTTTTGTCTATTTATAGATGAAAATATGGTAATCCCCCCCCCCCCCCCCCAAAAAAAAACCAAAAAAAAAACTATCTCAACTACTGTATAACTCAAACTATAAACATGTCAATTGAGTGTTATACTTGACTATGACCTAACACAAACCCACTCCCTTCACACCAATTGCCACCCTGTATACATTGATCTCACACAAGAAGTTCATTTAACAAACCCTCATTTCCAATGTATATTTCCACGCCACACCATGTGGCTACTCTCTCCCTCCCATTTCCTTATCTACTCTTTGAAAATTCAGGAGGAGAGAAAAATGAACTGAAAAAATTAAAAATACATTCAAGACTGCCAGAAGACATTGGGATCACCGCTATACAAAGAAGGATCTTGAATTTCCTGGTTAGCCACATGGCGATTGACAAGATGCGCTTGGATAATTTTACACAAGGCCAGACCAGAAGGAAGAATCCACCATTCACTTTCATCCCTGCATTCCCCCAGCAAAGCGCAAATACATTTAGATATTTGTCAAATAGTCACAAATTCACAATAGACTCAGGCCCAGGATCAATTCATTATTTGCTACAATCATTTGTTATGGCAGATGTTGAAAGACACTTACATGCTAAAATTCCAGGATTTAAAGTTGGAATGCATTTTATTTGAGCTTGCTGTATAATGAATAAATCCACAAAAGAAGGCAATTACCTGTAATTAAAAGACCACATTTAACTGTTAAAGGTTACAACAAATATACGGAGCTTATTTGATAGTAATTACTTTATAGGAAAAAAGTAAATGAAATATAGGGAACAATAAGTACCACATTACAAGTATGCAGTTAGAATGAATCATTTTGTAGAATCACTTTTTAAGACCAATATGGTCAAACTTGTAATCCATGCTTTCCAAGATAATTTGACAATTAAAAACGGAAAGATGGTAGACAAAGATTTAAAAAAACTTACAACATTGACTAAGGATGTAAGATTCCACAGAGCATAAAGACGGGCAAGACCCGCAGATCTCCTAGGTCCTTGACTAAACAAAGCATTGATTCCAGATGGAAATGGAAATAGTACTCCAAGGGGAAGGACAAACAAAACTAAGAGGAAGTTCAGCAGCGACAGTGAGTACATCTGAAGCAAAGTGAGCAATACTAAGATAAAATCTCCCAGAAGTAGTATGGAGATAACCAGACCAACTAGATCCTGAAACGAGATGAGAGTCAGAAAAGTATCATCAACCTGAATTTCTGAGATATGGTAAGCAAAAGTGGACAGTAGAAAGCATTTTACTACCTGATGGCCAACAGGCTTTGTATTATAGAATATAAAAGTAAAGGGATAATATATAGTTATTTTCTCTTTAAGCGTTTTTAAGCTCTTGGCATTTAGAATCCCACCAAACAGCCTTCTAGGTATCATCAGCTGTTCATTGCTTGTCAAGTGATGCACTGGGTTTCTGTGACCCCTAAGGAAACTACACATCACAAAGCAAAGAAAGTTAGTCATACTATTATAAACTTGACAACAAAAGAAACAAAGAAGTTATGGTTACCATGACTGTTTTTCAGTTATCCTTGACACATCATGATTTTGCAATAACATGCTTTCATTCTTGGTAGCATGTACCACAAGTCCAAACGGGCAATATCCAGAAGCCGTTGGCTGAAACCACACAAGATCAACACGCACACCATACGTACCCAAAGTAGGATTGGCATATAGATCTAGCCAGCTGACAACATGCCTGAAAGTTTTTTTTAGATGTCCACGGCAAACTAAGCGCAATTGAGCATTAAGACCAGCCACTAAGCGGTACCATATAGTTGGTGGGACAGACTAGAGGGCAGGCAAATATAAAAATTAACGAACAAATTAAATATAAAGAAATAAATGTCAATAATTCACATAAAAGCTGAATTTTGAGTGAGCAAACCTGACTCGTGATGCTAGTAAGAATATTATCACTATTAAGGGAGAAAGGAGCCATGTAACTTCCATCACCTCCAAAAATTATAGACATTGGAAATCTTTGATGAAGACGAGGAGGCAGAACAGATCTTTTCTCATCCCCACCAAGGAAGAAGTCCAAATAAGCCAGCATCAGATCAGATGTTGCAGCTATCTTGAGCCCTTCATAAAGTGCTCGTGAACGGCAAGAACGCAAACAAGCATGATCATATTCTGATCGAACAAATTCTCGGAGTTGCTGTAATTTCTTTCTACGACACCTTTGTAGCCATGACCATGCAAGCGGATATGCAATGATGCAAAGAATGCTGTAAATAGACCCTTCCCACCAGTGATAAGTAGCTAAACTATTAATCTCATCCACAAATCTATTGAAGGCATCTTCAAATCTGCATTATGAGTAACATAATAAGAAATTATGAAGTTAGTTTAAATGCATCACATGAGCTAGAAGCATCTTGCACAAATGGTGCTGATTAAGAATTCTTTTTTTCTTTTATAGAACAAGTGGCATACACAATATCTTTTACTTGCTCCGGGGGACAATGAGGTAGATGCCATGGTTCCCCAAAAGTATTTGGGCCCTGGAAATACAACCTGTGCACTTGACTCTGAGACTCCTCACTTCTATTTGTTTCAATAATCTGAAAGATGAAAGGAATATTATGATAAAAGTGAACTGTAACATTGCACTGAGTTCCAAAATGTATTGCTCATCTAACAGGACAGTAAGATTCACGAAATACACAAGGAAAATGGTAATAGACCTCATTCAATGATTCCAGAAAAGGGAAAGAATGGTTTATTCGAGTCTCATGTCGAGCAGGCACAAGGACTGGTATATCATCCCCACTAATGTATTTCATTCGTGCAACACTGAGAACTAGAGCTAACAGGATGAGGAGACCTAAGAGAAGAAGACCAAAGACCCACGGCCCACCAAAAGTGTATACCAACTCTTCAAATGCTGTATTACAATTTGGCATATGATATCTATCAGATGTACACTTGTATGGACAAGGAGTCTCGGTCACACCACCTGTTAGGGAAAGAAATGAAATAATCAAATCAAATAAAAAGTAGTGCATGGACTGTTATCACTTATCATCCCAAAAATTTACAAGTACTAAAAATACAGCCCCACTAACCAAAGGCAGAACTAAAATTCCAGATAGATAATTTACCCTTTTGATCAAAACCATGCAGATAAATAATTTACCCTTTCTTTTTCCTTTCAGGTGTGGTGAAAGAAAAATAATAATTAATACCTCGAATAGGAACAAATATGGCACGATGCGGAAGCTCACGAGGTGGGCAATGATGACAAAGTGATTTATCAGATCCACTGACATTTTTGAAAGTACCAACAGGGCATTCCTGCAATACAATATGCATAGTTAAAATTCTAGCAACCAAATTAAAGCAACTGAAGAACGGACCATTAATATCTCTCCTTTACAACATATATACAGGAAATGACAGATTAAACTGGCCAAATAACACCCCATAAAAGCAATATATCACAGTTAGAACTAAATTTCAAGGCACCAAACCACCAAAATTTTCTAAATCTTTTTTTTTTTTTAACTTATGAAAAAATTCTAAAAATTGTGAAGGATTATAAATAGCAAATCTACCTCACAAAAGATACCATAAAGCCCTTTGGGACAGGCCCTTCCACTGACAGTTCCATTTTTTCCAGGAAGACCCTTCCCTCCACCAAAGCCTCCCCTGAAATCAGAAATAAGAACGCTGAACCAGCCTTATCTCAGTGGGAGGGAGTTCATAAAAGCGTGCACAAACATCTGCTTAAAGTAGCTAACAACAACCCAAAAGAGGAAAATCTTGAAAAGGAGAAATGAATCGTTGAAAGGGAATGTGATATGCTACAGTGCTGCGCTTGCAAGCAATTGAAGATGCTACAACATTTATAAACAGTCAAGGCTCATTCAGAAAATTACAGTTAGTTTAAAAAATGGCATGAAGAAAAAAATATATATTCAAGGATCCATTGGACAGCAAAAATTGACATCAAAACATTACATAAAGTTGAGGAAGCACGGCCATCAACCCTGCAAGTAAATTGAAGTAACAATTGCAGACAATAGCTTAATTCTATAACTACTTATCTGCCTAAACCCAACTTGCCCTTAACTCACAAAGAAGACAATAAAGAAAGAACTTATTTAATTACACAACTGTTATTCCCAAAACTGATGAAAAAGGATACTAAATGATTAAAGGCATTACCTTATTTGTCCTCTTGTGCAATACATTCAATTATACATCAAGACATTATCCCATGAGTACTATACCATGTTTTAAAATACTTTTCACTTTATCTGGAAGAGTAACAAAACCGTTAGTTTATCTTCTGTGGGAGAGACCTGTTGGCTTTATGATTGACCATAAGCCAAACAGTATCATATCAAAAACTTAGCCAGCAATTTAAATTACTTAAGTGTCATGAAACTGTTTCTAAATCAAAGGATAAAATTTGTCCCAGAGCATATTGATGAAATGAAACAGACTAATATCATCCACCTTGAGAATATAATTTCATGTTATGTGCTATTACATGTTGTTGGATGCGCACTACACAATTCCTAGTAATGAACAAATGGTAGGACTATTAATTCGTCACAATTTCACAAACATGAATTAAGAAAATCTTATAATTCATCAGACACAAGATGCACCAACAAATGGAGCAAATTTTAATGACATCCAGTGCTATATACAAACCTGGTAATAATACTTCCTTTAATGCTTGCTAAAGGAATATATTCATCTCCAACCAGTACTTCAGACCAATGAAAGTGAATCCTTCCACCACCCCCACCTCCGCCACCACCAGGACTACCATGTCCCCCATTAGTTGAGATTATAGAAGAGTCACCAAGTGCTAACGTCTGAATAAACAAAAGAATGGTTCCACCAGAGCCACCACCAGGACCAATGCCTGAAATGAACCTACCTTCCTGCTCTCTAATATCTTCTCCAAAGCTTTCACCATCAGCTCTAAGTACACCATTCAGAGTCAAACTAGACAATGAGTGTTCCAGTGAACCCATTGCTGTCAGAAGTCAAGATAATAACTATATGTAAGCACCTTACACCCAAAAATATTTAAATACCAAACCTGAGTTCAGCCACAACCAAATTTTAATTCATATCTTACCAATAATGCCACCACCTGCAGTTGCACCAGCTAGACTATTATTTCCACTGCCACTACCAAGTTCACATGGCAAATCCACATCCCCATATGTGGTACCACCCTCAATGAAATTGCCATTATAATATCCCTCCCCACCATTCCCTCCATATCCTCCTCCACCACCAAGACCATTCTCAAAATACCTTGCTCTTCCCAGCCCACCAGTACAGCCTGCAAATGGTCCAAATAAGGATTATATAAAATGGTTAAACTTTCAGAGTATTGAATGATCTATGAAATTCTGCAGGGGGCATAGTATCTAAAAGCAAATACAATACCAAGCCCAGATACACTGATTACTCCAGAATAATGGACATCCACATTTCTAACCCAGTGAAGGTGCACAACAGAGCCAGTTATGGTTCCTTTAACAATGACTTCTTCAACCCGACATATCTGGGGCAGCAATCCAAGCCAACAATTGTAAGGAACAAGAAGGCCAAATCCTTGCTACGAGAATGATCTAGACCAGTGTAAGGATTTAGTTCTCAATAAGGGCTATGGCTAATGAAAACCTGAAGAGTGAAGGCCAATGTTGAGTTAACATTACAGTCCTCAGGTGGATGAAGCAATTCATCTGGGCAATTTTCAGGTTCACAGTACAGTTGTGGTCTCCTAGCATTTTCACAAATAAATATTAAACGATATAGAGAACTGTATGCTTATGCATAACATAAACTCACAATCTTACATATCATTATCACCAGCAGGCCCTAAAGGACCTCTTAGAACAGATCCAGGTCCAACCTTCACATTTCAAAGACGATTTTCATTGTATTAGTACACAAATAATACCACAGGTAGAAAGTTAAAAGGTCAGGAAATCAATTTGACGCATTGCAATATTACAAGTCACAACTATGCAACAAAGAAAGGAAACAGTATACAAGTTATCTTTGTCAAGTCAAGCACATGAACAGCCTGTGTATAATTTCTCTACTAGTTATCAAACTCAGCATTCTTTGCTTTTAACATAGCAAATTATTGAAGTATACGAGAAATAAATAAAACAAAGCAAAGTTTCTAACCTTTTTATTTTTTTATTTTCTTTATTCTTTTACCCTCTCTGAACAACTTGAAAGATGAACATTATTACACAGTTGTCTAAATGGATGTTATGAAACAGTAAAGCAAGCAAAAGAACCACCTGATAAGCCTTGGACTTACTTTGATACCATAAAACAATGACAATATCAGATGTTGTGCTTCAATAAGATTTCCAGGTCCAGACAAGTTTAAAAAACCTTGTCCATGAACTCCTAAATTTGCATTAGAATGAATAACAGATGATTCCTGATCACCACCACATGGGGAAGTATGTCATACAATAACCAAAACGCATTATAATTCTGCAGCAAATAAGAAAAATGTAGATGATAACTACCTTAAGAACTACTAAATTGCTAGCTTCAAGTAAGGATGTTGCGACAATTGAATCACCAGCACCATCTATGAGAATCTTGGAGTTCAACATCAAGTGAATCTTGACAGACATTCGAAGAGCTCCATAAATCTAATTGGAAAAGAGAGGATAAAAGAAAATGAAGGTGAAGGCATTGTTAATGTTTTAAAATAATCAGCTGATAGATACTAAAGCATTGTGACCTTGTCACATCAGCATTTTTCCTAGTTTTAGGTTAATGCCTACAACAGACCCAATCTAACAAAAAGGACTGAAACAAAACTGAAATCTATGTCAAACATTAAAGACAAAATATGTTTTATAAAACAATACTTAAAATGTAATGAAATAAGAATTTGCATGAGACTTCCCATTCAAACCTCCCTTGTAGGCTATAGCAAAATTTCGAGATAAAATTTGTTTGGGCTATGATGAAAAGCTTTAGTAGTAGCACAATAAATTATTCTGTGAAGAGTTTGTGTCCCTGGAAAAAAGGCTCATGGGTCAATAGATGATAGAGAGCATAGGATAAATGATCAGCATTACATATAAACGTTTTAGACCCTTTCTGTTGGTGTCCTAGATTGGAAAGAGTGGAGAAAAGGCTTTTGAATAGATGAAATATTGAAAAAGAAAATATTTCAATTATTGGTAAGAAATATGTCCATCCAATGACTCCACACCCTAGCCACTTCTCAAATGAGGAATAAGTATATGAGTGCAACACAATTCAAGTGAGAAAATACTATCATAAAAGAAGGAAAAGTGTCTTATACTTGCCTTGATGACAGAATCACTCATTAGAAGCTCTTCTGCCATTAACTCAAACTCTGATGAACCAATATGTGCAAGCCCAAAGCTCAAGACCGCACCAAATGTCATACGTATGAGTCCACCAACCTGTAAATTAGTGAATATACAATTACAAAGAAACTGAAGGGCCTTATCATTTTGACTACTTTTATGCTTCATCTTTTTGTATCTCCTTTTTCTTCTCTCTTCTTGAAACCTCTATTAAAATTAGAACATTTAAAGAGGAGCAATAGGCTCAATGCTTCAATCACCTGAACTCGGCTCCAGTATAAAGGAAATAATGCCTTGGCCTGATTCTGGACATAAACATTTGTCCAAAGAGGCAACTTAGGAAATTCCAACAGAAGTGTGTCAGTCTGCGTAGACAAGTTATGATTGCAAACAAAAAGACTCCGAGGAACAGCATCATAATATGTCCCTGCAGCACCAGCGTTGCTAGAACATCCAAAACTCATTCCTCCTGCAAAGAATGGAACAGGCTTCTTTAACATGAATGTGCTTATTATTCTTACCATAAATAATTTGTCACCGGTGTTAAGATAGATATTCATTAAAATACATTGAACAATAAAGAGAGATCATGAGAAATTTCATTTTTCAAAAAACTTATCACTGTATCACACCATGAACGAGGAATATCGTATTGTCATGTCTACTGAAAACTTTGACTGAAATTCTTCCACCTCCACCCCCAGCAAATCCATTCCCTCCAGTGGCACTGATCCTGCCAGTTCCAGTCCTGCACTTCAGAGAGGAGATGATTAGTTGCAAGCTCTTATATTAGCACAAAGCAACACAAAATTACCCAGGAAACTAGAGAATAATAGTAGCTCAGAAAAGTGCAACAAAATGCCAGAAATGAGGTTGACCTTGGTGACTTTTGGGTCTAATGATACCCCCTTAACCTTCAAAAGCCAGAGTGAAGGATGAGTTCATGGGAACAAAAGCCACCAACAGAATCACTGACCAACATAAAATAACCTCTGCAATGAACACATCCTAACAAGTTTTTATTTGTATTAACTCTTTTCTTCTATTTGACAAAATTTTTCTTTCCAAGATAACAAAGGCACAAAGTTTTGTAGATCTTAATTAAATTCCCTCATCTCCTTTTATCAACCAAAAAAAAAATTTGCAGGCAATCTTGCTTCACAATTATTTTGTCCTTATCACCAATCCACAAAACTCACAATATCTACATGCAACCACAAAAAATATATGTATATATGTAAATATATATATATATATATATCTGCCAGTCTTGTTTATATGCTTTCCAGCAAAAGCAAGTAACAGTTAGAATATCACGAGGTTATGCACAGACCAGTAGTTACCAAGGACAAAATATATAGTCACTAACTCTTTTTGCTACACACACACACACACACACATATGATGAAGGAAACCAGGGAAAATAATAAAAAGCACTCAATATACTTAAATATCAATAATAAGTAGTCTTCTAATACAGACTACAGCCCTTCATAGGCAACCTAAGCAACTTTAAATAAACTAAAACTCAACAATCAACAAAACTCTACTACAGGATATTATAAACTAAATTTATCCTAAATTGCCAATTACAATTATATTATAAACTAAAAGATAGGTAACATAATTTTTCTCTTCTCACACTGCATTACAAAATCTGAAAATCATCTACAAATGTTCGTAAAAATGAATTTGCAAATGCACCATTTAAGTTATAGGGAAGATGAAATTACATTCTATGAGATTTAATAAAAATGCTGCCGCCAGAACCTCCTCCACCCTTGATCCCACCATCACCTCCATTTGCCAAAAGATCCCCAGAGACCTCTATGGAATCCCTTATTTCAAACTTAATTCTCCCGCCTCCTTCCCCGCCATATCTCACTTCTTTGCTAGTAGTCCCGCCCTTACTTCCGTAACTCCATGGCTCATGGAGCGAGGACCACGAGTACGCATCCCCTCCCCAAACGTCACCAGGAAGCTTGGTATTGTCTGTGACACAAGTAGCACCTCTCCCCCCATGCCCTCCACCCGCACCTTGAGTTCCCGTTGGCGTCCCACTAGTCTGTGCTGGAGGTTCACCTGCTAACCCAGTCACATTCATTATTGACCCCCCAAGCAAGCTCGCATTCTGAGACTCCACTAAAACCGTCCCCGCAATTATCGCAGAACCACTGTGTAAGCTAAATTCCTTGCTAATGTTAATCAAAATTAAGCAACCTAATACTGGGCAACTCAAATTTACATTGGGAAGTATGTGTAAACTTCCCTTTCCTTCTATATAGATGTCACTATCGAAAATCAAACTGGAATTAAGGTGGCAGGAAGTATCCAGAGAACCAATTCCCTTAAGATCCTCTTCGCACGAAAGAGAGGGAAGGTGAGGCAGAGGTGGAGGTGGAGGAGGCGACGGAGGAGTATAATCGCTGTACAACGAGTCAAAATCCGAACCGATAATCGAGAAGTCATCGTCTGAAGCAGCAGTGAACCTAAAGCATACTATGAAAAGCGCGAACATGGTTAGAAGGAACGAATGGAAACAAAAAAGAGTGAGAGCCATTAAAACAAACTCATCACAGGGATGATGGGTGCGTGGTTGTGTCAATCAGTGTGAAGTATGAACTGTATAGAGTTTATATAAGAATTGAAAACAGAGGAAAATGACGGTTTTGTGGATGACAATGGCTTTGCTAGTGTATATAGAGACGTTTGGAAAAAAGGGTTTGGGATAGCAACAACAAATATAAAAAAGGAAATTGAGTAAACTTAAGGGAGAAGAGAGGCCCTGGGAAAGGACCAATGGCGTTGAGGGAAGCCGGAGCAGAAGAAAAGACAAAGCGCTGACGGAGGGAGACGCTGAGAGGGTGATCATGCGCATGGCACGTGTACCTCTCTTCTCTTTCCACTTTTAACTCTTTCTTGACTCGTCTTGCCTTTACTCGCTACTGGATGTGGACTGATTGGACCTGAGCTTTTGGTTGAATCTCAAATTACCAGAGTATAAGCGCACACCGGCCCATTTTTTTAGTTATGGCCCAAATACCAAATTTCTCTAAATTAAATATTTTTAATTTATTTTAATAATTTTTTTAAAAATATAATAAAAATAATTTTTAATTACAAACTTAAAAATTAATGGTTAAAATTAAAAAATAATAAAAGGAAGAAACTTTTAATTTAAATTATCTAAATCAAATTTAAACAATCTAAATTTGTTTAATTAACTTAATTAAAATTCTTTAAATTGAGGAAATCCAAATTCATGTTTTGTTCCTCTTATGGTTTTATTTTTAATTTAATTCTCTGCATATTTTATTTTTTTAATAACTTTTATTAATTGAATTATTATTAATTTAATTATATTATCTTAATGTTGTTATTAAATAAAGTAAAAATTTTTGTTAAAGATCTTAAATTAACAAAATTAATTATCAAGGATCATTATACAACTTCTTACAATTTGATCTTTTAGAAATTACAATTAAGTCTTCCTTAATTTATAACTAGGTCTTTCCAAAAGTCATTTTTTTTCACATTTTACGTCCCTACTTGGAATTTTTTATTAAATAAATGACATAGACGGTTAATTTATGCCTTTTATGTAAATTTTTTTAAGCAAAAACATGCTTTCGATCCCTCGGTTTTATTTGAAGCATCAATTTTATCTCTTAACCTCATTTAGTTCAAATTTAGTCCTTTAGCTTTATTTTAACTTTTGTTTTTATTTTTTAATTTTATTTGATTTTTATGTAGTCTCTTAACTTTATTTTATGTTTTATTTTTACTTTTTAATTTTATTTTATTTTACTTTGATCATTAATTTTTAAAAAGGTACTCATATATTTTTTCTTTCAACACTTAAATTAAAATATTTAATAAAAATTTTTTGTATGTCTCATCAATAAATTAAAATGAAATTATTAATTAAATTAGAGTAAATTGGATAAAAATAAAATAAATGAACAAAAATAAAGCTTAAAACAAAATTAATAGATCAAATTAGAATTAAATATAATTAAAAGATAAAAATAAAATTTAAGATAAAATTAAAGAATTAAATTTAAATTAAATTAAATTAAAAGATAAAAATAAAATTTAAAAATTAATTTAAAACTAAATAAAATTAAAAAATATTTTAATACTTTCTATTTCCTCCCGTCCGTATCTGCAAAAGCCACGCTTATTGGTTCCATTTTTTTTAATCATTCTTTTTTTTTCCCCCCTTTTAATCATCCATTGCCTCCTGTTTCTCATTGGCAATCGAAGAACTACTGCTTTGCAAGGAGAAGCTCTCCATCGACACAGCCCCACACCGGTTGTCCAGCATAGATCGGCCACCGGAAACCACCACGAGAAGATTTTGCTCTAATTTGTAGGTAGCTTTTCTCTGATAAGTTACTGTCGGCTTTTAGTTCGTAATTTCGAACCTCTTTCTTCGAAGTTGGGTTAACCTAAGCCACTGATTCTCCGGTTTCGGCTGGTTATTTTTCGGTTGAGGTTGTTTTATGAGTCAAGACATTCTCAGAATATGAATTTGGCATATCCTACCTACACTTTTGTTTTTAGTCGAGTGTGAATTCCCCTGCCTTCTCCTAGGCAGTCATGTGCTCCAGTATCCGCATCATGTAATTGTTGGAGATTTTACCTAGACCAATCATGATATTACGAATATTAATTTTATTACAAAATAAGAATTTTTTTAATTATATTATTATATTATTTAAATTATTGTATTACGAATATTATTTTTATTACGAAATAAGTATTTTTTTTTATATTATTATATTATTATATTATTTACATATTTATATATAATAATATTTATAAATAAATTATTTTTTAGATTATCCAAAATGTTCCTAATCAATCATTCTTATAGAAACAATGATGAATTAAGACTAATATGATTTTAGTTGATTAAGTGTTAATAGGTGTGTCTTAGAGAACAAGACACTAGATGTATGAGATAAGTTACATAGATTAGGTCATAAGTTTATCTCATATATAATCGTGTCATTGATCCCTTAGACTTGAGATCACTATAAATTCTTATACGAAGGACACTGTACTTTGGCATAGTCTAATGTCACTTTTAATCGGGTTATTATAAAGGCTATGATCGGGTATAGTTGAATTCATGCAGAGGAAGATGAATAGTCAAGATGGAATTTGTCTCTCTGATTAATAGAGAGATATCTCTGGGCCCCTCAATGAGTATGGCTAAAAAATGCATGGCCACACTCAGATAGAAAGGGTTCCATCTTATATCAGTCTGCTCGGAGATCGAGAAAGTTACGATCAAGCAAGTTGAGGATGATATTTTTATGCCTCATACTCGATCTAGATGTCGTGTGACAAAAGGGATATGATAGGGTTGTAAGATAGGTTGTATTGGATCACCAATCCCGTATGATTTGAGTAGTCACAATGTCTTGTTAGGGGCCGCTTGTGATTTGTGAGTCAAACAGTGCAGTTGGTCCATTATTAATATCATATGGACCTGCAAAGTCGCACACAATAATGGATCAACTTGAGCTAAAATGTCCACATTCATTGAATCTTTAAATTTAGGATGGAGGAATTATTTATATATATATATAATTAAATTCGAAATATTATATATATATATACATATTATATTTGTTATTATATATATGTGTATATATATATATATATATGAATTAGTTTAAATTTGATTCTATTAGATAGATTTAAATTTAAACTAATTAGATAATTTAAATTTAATTATATTATATAAATTTAAAATTTAAACTAATCAGATAATTTAAATTTGATTTTATTAGATAGATTTAAATTTAAACTAATCAGATAATTTAAATTTGATTTTATTAGATAGATTTAAATTTAAATTAATCAGATAATTTAAATTTAAATTAAGTTCTAGATATTGTTAGTTTAAATTTAAACCATAAGATAGATTTGAATTTAAACTAATAAACATATTTGATGATATATTTAATTAATTTTGATTAATTAAATATATTTGAAACTCTAATTTATAAATAGAGTTTTCATATCAAAAAAGTTTTTTCTAGAACTGCCTCTAAAAGTCCTAGAGATAGGGACAATGTACGTACGTGTACGAAATTATACGGACAGGTGCTAGCGCACCGTTTGAATTGCTGAACTCTATTTGTGTGGATACCAATAGAGAGAGTTAATCTGCGGTCAGTTTCTGTGATCAAAACGAAGAGTAAACAGCAAACTCAATCCACAAAAAAAGATAATTCTCTGAATCTATTCTGTTTAAGCGATTTTGACGGATCTTTAGTGAGAATCGAAATCAAAATTTTAAATATTTTCGCTATGTGCCTCCTATAATTCTTAACAGGAACAATTACGTGATATGTTGGAATTATCTTGATGGAAATATAAATTAATTACCTACTTCATTTTCCTGGATGGTTGTAATTGTGAACGATTAGATTCATCAAGTATGTTTGGGAGTATAAAAGGATTATATCTTAAATATTTATATTAGTAAATTTTCTTTCTTTCTAATCTTTGAATATATGGTTTATTTGTCTTTGCTCCTCAACGTGTCATGAATGAAAGAGACCTTGAGAACCCATCAATAAAATCGTCTTTCGGAGTTAGAATTTTAAATGCTATGGCATTTTTTTCCGCTGTAAACCATATATAGTGATCAAACTTCAATTTGAAGGATACCCATTTATATTTTAGCAGCAGAACATTGTAATGTAATCAATTTTGACATAGACATACAAGGTAAGGAAGCAGGACAATTACAAGCAAAAAAAGAAAGTGTTAATTTTTTTGTTTTGACTTGATATAAAACGGTAGTGGGATCAATGGAAATTTGGTCTTCCACTATCCCGTTTCTCCATGTTAATAATGGATTCTGCATGGAGGTGCTTCACTTTGGGAGAATCGTTTGTTTTGCCAGAAAAAATCTTGTCAGGAAATCGCTGTGAGGAAAGAACCCAGATCTCTGCCTCTCTTGCTTTCTCTATAGAGTAATAGGACTTCTATAGTCTTTATGCTTATCTGTCTTGCTTTTGTGTAATGAAATTCAAGGGTTCACACAAAAAAGGTTAAATTAATCTCAGTCTCTATATTTGTAATTTGATTTTGCAATTAAATCTTTAAAATCAAGCCAAAAGTTGTGGTGACTTGGCTTGTAACAATTGCCACATTAACATCCACCTGTCCAAAACAGCGATAGCCCGCTCAATTCTCTCCACGTCTCTCTCGCTTCCCCTTTATCCGAAATGATTGAGCACAGCCCCCATTATTTGCATCCAATTGCTCGATTGTGCATATTATATCCCAAGACTACAATTTTGACTATTTATTTGGCACTTGTCTGCATCCGAAAACTCGAGCAAAATGGAAAAAGGAAAAGCTTAAAGAAGTGGAAGTTCTGAAACAAGGCCATCGTCTCTTCTCCCAACAACTCTAGCCCTCGATAATTCTCAACACCACCAACTCTTCTTTCTCTTTTATGCCTTTATTTATAACTAAATTATACAAATACAAAAATCTAAAACATTAATTTAACTTCTGAAAAAAACCAATATGTATAGTTTACCAACTACCATATATATATATATATATATGCTTACAAACATGGCACTGTTTGACAATCATTTTCAGATACAATTTTAACCCCAAAGTAACATGAATAAAATGAAATAATTTATTATACAGTATTATTTAATTGCAAATTGAAAAAGACATGTGTCGCCCAAAAAAGAAAACGAAAAAGGACATCTAACACTCTGATCCCAAATAATTTTGTAATTGACTGTACGTTTCTTTGCACGCCCTCCACCTTGATCTCCAACATCTTCGAGGTTCACCATCTAAGCTTCGCTGGGAAATACTGCAGATCCAAACAGAGAGAAAATAAATATCCACATAAAAAAGGGCAGTGAGAGATCAAAATGGTCAAAAAGTTGTGATAAAATGTTCTCACCTTTTCAATGAGGGAGAGATAGTATGGCTTAACTTTTTCCACATCTACATGAACTTTGCTCTTGCTGTAGAGATCATATTTGCTGTATAATGAACACAGTTTAAATCGGGTGATCTAATCACGAGTTGAAAAAATGTATCGAAATTATGTCTGAAGCATACTTAAATATTTTGAGCCACTTCATATTCTCAATATCTTCTTCATTCATTAAGTGTGTATATGCTCCTTCCTTATGTAAAGCTGCAAAATGTGGTATGTTGCAGTCATTATATTTGCTTGCAGAACAGAGAATGGCTATGCACATGTTCAAATGTAAGTATAGAACTTGATGAAAATGCTTACGATAGAAAGAGTGATATCTGATAACGAACAACGCTGCTGGAGGCAAAGTGGTGCCATTTTCCTTAGCAACCTGCAGATTCAAGCGAACCATTTATTAGATCTTCATCATTGATATGACAAAGTGTGAAAAAAAAAAAAGTGGTTTAGAACATGAACTCACCAAATACATATAGTCATCATGTCCCCATGACATCATCACGTTCTCAAGTCCACACCTCTCAGTGTAGATCCCATTTTTTGTGTTATAAGAAGGATTATTATAATCTGGGTTGTCCTTAAAATACTACAACGAGGAACAAAATTTGTGTCAGATGATTTTTCAAGATCACAGAACAGCGCCTCTATGAGTTTGTCAGAAGAAATTAAACACCTTGTGGTGCACATTTGCTTCATCAAAAGCACAGCCAAGAGGAAACGTATCTCCTGCAAAAAAACTCATGAAGCATTCGGTTGAGATGTTGAATTCTCAGTAGAATACAAAACAAAACAAAAAAGGAAATTGTTATACAAATAAAGAAGCAGTTCTTACCAACCACAGCCCATTGAGGAAGCTCACCAAATTGAGGCAGAAGAAGAATCTTTCCAAGATCTGAAAGAGCCAAGAATATTCTGCAATTAATCCCTTTCTCTTCAATGTTGCCATTTTTGTTTTAATATAATATAGGATGGGGCCCAATGGATGGCGGGTCAAATCTGGATATGGATGATTATGTCTCAAAATTTTAAATTCGACCTTTTAAGCCTAGATTATAGTAGATAATATGAATAATAAAGAATATACCATGAATAAGAGCGGTCAAATGCAACCAATCTTCGTTAGGATAGTCTTTTCTGATGGCCTCAGCTGACTGCAACAAGTGCTCAATTTGAGGTTCATCCAAATCAGGATCGCTTTCATCCACCACTTCATTCAGCAACTCACAACATTCCCAAATCCCCATCTCAACTTTGTCCAATTTCCCATACTCCTCCCTCATTCTCTTCACCTACAACAATGAAATCAAATTTGGTCAGAGCATTGCCATAAGTTTAATTGAAATTCCCCAGAGACAAAATATATATTTTTTATGTGCTTACAAAGTCATATGTCTGGTGGGTGTGCTGAAGCCTGTAAAATTCCTCCACACCTTGTTGCCTCTCACTTTCTGCATCATAATCCCTGCCAAAAAAATTCCCATTGCCCCATTCAGACTGTCAGCTTGCATGGGACAAAGACTCAAAGGAAAAGACGAAAAAAATATATATGAGACCTGAAAGAGTGACCGAATGAATTGATTTCTGGGGCTATAAATCCAGATTTTGGTAACGGAAATCCACCATCCAAAACGAGCTCATTGGTTTTCTCCGAATGCGAATTCTTCTCCCCAAATTGTGACTCTGAATTGAAAGCATTTAACATAACCAGAGTTTGGTTACCATATGGGCTCTGTAGGAAAGTGAAAACAAAAGCATGAAGGAAGAAAAGGATCATACCAAGATCAGGTTGCTCAATGAGGATAGTCATTGTCGTCTTCTTTGGAGAAGCAGAGTAACGCCAGATTATAGCCGAAGCAGGAACTAAGGAAAGAAAGAAAGAAAGAAAGAAGCCCTTGTGTGTGGGTGCAAAAGTTGACAAGGGGGTATTTATATCCAATGGAAAAGTCCTTGCCGGGGAATTTGGAAGCTTGGAGTCCTCATCTGAAAAAAAAACACACGCACACACAATCATTATCTTATTCTTTTTATAACTCTTTATGTGAAAGCTAAATCCTCAAAGAATCCTTCAAAAATATCTCAAAATGGTACCATCACTGACGTGGACAATGAAAGGTAATCATCTTCTAAACTAGAACTTTTTAAATTTAATTATCATTATCTTATAATTATGAAAGTTCAAATTACATTTTTAATTACGTAATAGGACTATTAAGCTTGAATGTCACGTAATGGTATTTTCTGGTGCATTCATTTGTATGTAATTATCCGGTCAACGTGAAACACTCGTAGAGACAGTGAATTGCTAAATGGGGCTCTAAAAATTTGGGGCTTAAAACAAAATATGTGGTTCCATGAGGGGCGGCTGTGTAAAAAAGAAACAACAAAAATAGCAGGATAGATGAGGATGAGTCAGTCTTACGTGGAATCAAATCTTGAGCAGGAGTTTGGTGGCGCAAGTTGCGCATTTAGTAGGCATCTAGTCATAACCGAGTAATATTTTTGACTTTTCATTTATGATTTGATAATTTCGCCTTCAGATTGTTGACCTTTAGAATTTAGAACAATGGTATACTAAATCAACGTTACATATCTATCTATATTATCAGGAAAACAAATATGTTATGTTTTTATATCTATGTTCTCTAGTTGATATTTTTAAATATTTGTTTAAATTAATCATTAAATTAATAAAGATACTAATTCATGATTTATTAATAGTCAAATTATAATCCAATCAATGATAATTATATATATAATTTTAAATATTAAAAATGTAATATAATAAATTATAAAAAGTAAAAATTAATAATATTTACTTATTTTTTTATTGATTGCACATGTAAGGGTATTTATAATACTAGTATATAACTTTTGTATCTTATCTCAATCCTTAAAATGATATGTCAAAATTTTAATTTATTTTTTGAATTTGATAGTAAATTTTTTAAATTAATTTTAAGTTGTTATTGCTAAATATTTAATTCATGAGTTCTAAATAAAAATTATTATTATAATGACAATTTCTCTTAAAAAAATTTTATTTCCCAATCAAAATTTAAAAAATTTACAAATCTACTTATAATAGATTATATTTTAATAACTATAATTAAAAATAGATATGAGCACCACAAATTCACAATTAGATATTAAATAAATGCAGCATAAAAAATGATTTAAAATTTAAAATGTTAATATTAAATGGTGCAACATTATAAAAATGAATTAAATAAAAAAAATCTTAATAATTAAATAAATATGAATAGTATTTGACATTTAATTTTTGTCTTTGCATACTTTGATTGAAAAGTCAATGGTTTCTGTCTCTTTAACTTTGGGAGATACTTTGTAATTTAATAAAATTAAGGTATCATAAAAAAAATTAAATAACATATCCCATTTTATGTTCAATATATTTTGGAAAAAAAGAATAATGATAAAGGTCTTTTTTGTAAAAATTTTATACATAATACATGAGTTTAGATTAAACTACCAAATAATTTTAAAAAATTATATAACCTAACCATGTATGTGTTTGATTTTAGTGGATTTAAAATTAAAAAAAAAATAGATGGTGTAATATTAAGACTTAGTACAATATGCATAAACTTTTTAAAAATTGACCCCCTCAAATGCATGCTCTGCCAATGTATGATACTTAACTATCCACTGTGAATATAAATTGCATACGGAGGGAAAGTGTTTCCTACCAAATAGAAATTTCCTTTTGGACAGAACTCAAAAGATAAAAATCTTGTGTGATTTTGGTTTTAATTTATCAAAAGGGGGGGGGGGGGGGTAGTGAACTTTGATTTGTTTTTTCTTTGTTATGGGTATAACTGCCATTCACCACAATAAATAAAAGCTTACATAGAACCAAAAAGCTTTTATTGAAAGATTGGTCTAACCCTTGTTAACGTTTACAAAAAAGGAAAGAATCGAACACCACCACCATCATTTCATGCAGTAAGAGTCTCCTCCTCCTCTTTTTCCGTCCAAATTTCATCTTTCTCATTCTTGGACATTGAATCATATGACATTGCAAGCAAAATCTGCAGTACTTTGGTTTATCTAATCATTATGTTGTTTTACAATAGTTTGGCTTTCATTTTTCTTAGTGTAATCCTTTGCTTCTTTATCCAGAAAACTAATAATAATTTAAATAAAATTGTGGGTTAAACAAAAGGAAATGACTGGAATATTAGTTGAATTGGCAAGTTAATTTATTTGTAAACAAGTTATTTATATGTCTAATGAGTTGATACTAAAAGTTGTAAATTTATTTTTATAATTAAACAAAGCCTATGTAATAATTAAATTTGTTTATCTAATAAATTGATGAGGCGAAATGAAGACACTATAATTGTTCCAAAAAAAAAAGGAACGAAGATATTATAAATCAAATTCTGTTGTCCAAGAAATTCTTTCTGCTTGCTATTTGACAATTACAGCGCCTTCTTAATTTCTTCGCCACAGAAAAGATAATAAGACATTTTCTGAAAAATAGATATATTACTAATATACTAATTATATTTAAGAGTACCGAATGAAGTGATATCTTTTTTTTAAATATATGTATTAAAAGATATTCAGTTCTTATCTCGTCTATTTTTTCACTCCCTACTCTCAAGATCCTGTATTCCTCTTCTCCCCCCCGCCCCCCCCCCCGGCCCCAAAAAAAAACAAAGTATTTCAAATTTGCCTTTTCCATCATCCTATTATTATTATCATAGTTTATACTGTTAAAAAAAATATTTTACGAAAATCGAGTTGAGCTAAAATATATTTTTTTGTCTTGGTTCAACAATTCTCTGTTATAACGTTCTCCCACCAAGCCTACGCACTCTGGCCCAGCGGCCTAGCCCACTTAACTTTATAGAATCATTACTGTTCAAAGCTCTATGGCCTATCAGAAGCTAATTAAGAAAGCAAATAACTTGTGGCATAAGCCCAAAAGCGAGTTACACAGGAACCCTTCCAATGATCCTTTTAATTTTAATTTTTTTTTTCTTAATTTTAGAAAGAAAGAAATTTAAAGAAATATGTGATAACTTTTTAGGTAATACATTCTATTTAAATATGTGTGACTTTCTTCAATAATGAGTTTTTACTTTATATTTATCTTTTTCTATAATAAAGAAAAGGAGGTTACAAACTCTAATCACCCTCTAATTGAGAATGGAAGGAAAATGCTTCAGGAGAAGAAAATAGTTATAAAGCTCATAGATTTGTACCAGGAACAACGCAGTTCCATGTATCATTTGGAATCATCAAAATATACCAAGTAGATTGTTGGCAACAAGGGGACATATCACATCCAGGTTATTTTACGTACTTGATACTTAACATCCATTTACTGGCTACCCTAATCAAAGTAATTGAGTCTGCAATCCTATTTGTCCCTCTATTGGACATGTATTTTTTCCTAAAAGACATTTTAAATGTGATATGAATTGATGACTAGATATTTCCCTTTTTTCCTAAACATAAACACAAAGATTGGCAGTATCGGAGAGCACAATGTTAGAATTGTTGGATCTTATATGAAATTAGAACACTAACTTGATATTAGAATAAGAATCATACATGTAGCTACCATGAAAATAGATTAGAGACTGGATCTTTCTCTCTATCACCCTATGTTTAGATGAGCGATTTTCAATGGGACTAGCATACTTGAATTAGGGTTAGAGAGGGGACTTAACTCTTACTTATAGATATTTTATTGGGCCCTCCCATCATGGGCTTCAACAAAACAATTGGCCCACACTATTATGACCGCTCACCAGACCTTTAATTTGAATGTGTGTTAAAGCCCACCAACTTTATAATCACTTAACTTTAATTGGGCCTAAGAGAATTTTAATGGACCGTAGTCTACTTAATTTTAGAAAACATTAAAAGAATTAATGTGAGCCCACATCAAATTTTCCAACATTCTCCCACTTGGCCCACATTAATTTGATTTTAAGAAAATTCATTTTATTTTTATAAAACAACTCCTGGGTTGACGAAACAATAAAAACTTTATGTGCGCACTTTATTTAGAAAACAATGGTCCTTAAGAAAGCACATCGTACACAATCCGGTCCAATATAACTACCAATAAGGGATAATGGCAATCATCATGTCCTTTAATGACATAAGACTAGTCCATACTCACACATATTGGCATCATATTGACATGGATCCTAAGTCTAGAAGTGTGGTAAGAAATAGCTTTCAAAGTGATCAATAATGCACTATTTCTTATCGGTCCTCGGTATGATTTCTCAATATCTGTATGCTAAACTGCAATGAGAAATCACGACTTCTCAATATCCATATGCTAAACTGCAGTGAGAAATCGTACGACTCATAACAAGTCTACATGTCTCAAATACTTTATCTTGAGAATATAGTATAGTGCCATAAGAGACATATCACGATAAATACAACGGTTATCCTTAAAATCAGCACTTTGTCTTAAGATACATGTTGCATTCAATCCTTCCACAAATAAAATATTAAAGGTGATGATCATCAATAACATATCAAATATATGAAAGTTCATAAAATTTATTTATATAAACAAAAGACATTTGCAGAATCATCGCATAAAACAAAATAAAGGAAGGCAAAATATGTGAACTCCTACTAATTTAAAAGATCAAAAGACCCTAAGATACCTATATTCTCAATATGTTTATTATACTATATAGGTCATAATCCTTTAGTTAGAAGATCAGCAAACACTGACTCAACATTTATGAATTCTATGACATCTCCTTTCTTAACCTTTTTTTTTTTTTGTAATATTTACTATCACGATTGGAGTTAACTATTTTGATAATACTCCCTAATTGTTCTTCAACCTTTATTTGATAAATTTTCAACGTGTCAAGGACCATAAGCTTTTCTCTAATGAGAAAGATATATTCGTAACGGGAAAAAATCATTAATAGAAGATAGGGTTCACTAATATTTATGTGTATCAAGATAAATTGTCAATTTTGGAATTCAAAAACAGTTTGTATAGTAAGGTAAGATGCATTTGCCAATCATATTAGAATCATAAGAAATTTCAACAACATCCTTTTCAAAATTTGAAAAATATCCAACTTTATTAATTAATAAAAGAGAAAGTTAATATCTCCAAAAAAAAAAAAATCTAAACAAAGCCAATAACCATATCCCAAAAAATAAAAGAAAGTAAAATTAAAAGTTCTTATATGTTCAATTTCAATGCTCACACTATTTCTTAATTTAGACTCAATCTCTCTTAGTTTCTTGTCGATTCTAAATCCCTTGGTATCTACCCTTCTTTACTAGCCAATCTTTATATTTAAAACAATCAGCCTTTTTATGACCCTTCTTCTTACAGAAATAACAACTCATGTCCTTTATTTTATCTCCATCATCTGCAGCCTGACGTTCGCCATGCCTTTTAAAGTTCTGATCCCTTTTAGAAGCATGCGTTTTCTTGTTCTTAAGTCTTTCTTTTCCCTTATGAAAATTTGGCCTATTGTGAGAAACTAAGCATACATTCTCATTCTCATTCTTTTCCTTTTTTTATTTTTTTTTCCTCAGCCACGCATTTAGAAATTAAGTTATTTAGATCCCAAGCCTAATCTTGTGTGTTGTAAGCAGTTTTGATTTGACTAAATTCTTGCGGAAGCGAATTAAGTGCGTGATGGATGACAAAGCTATATGGAATTGGAATATTATGAGCCTTAAGCTTAGTTTGAGCATGCACCATCGTCATAATATATTCACTAACTCCCTTAGTATTATCATATTTCATACTTGTCAATTCACTCATGAGTTATCCTGCCTCAACTTTGTCAGACACATGATACCTCTTTCCCACAGCATCAAAAAATTCTTTAGCATTTGTGGTTTTTGGTAAACTACTCATAAAATGTTCAGCAATTGATCTTTTTATAGCTATGAGACTGAGATGGTTAGATTTCTCCCACTTAGCATAGTACTCCTTTTGTTTAGCAGTGCTATTCATAGTGGGTTTCAAATGTTCGTTCTCACGTAGTGCCAAATCTATGTCCACTATTCCCAAAGCAAATTCTATATCTTGTTTCCATCTCTTATAATTGGAACCATTTAAGACCTCAATGGTAGCATTATTGTTGTTCACAGCAAAAGAGACTGTAGATAAAATTGCAACATGGTCAATAAATCAAGCAATTTTAGAATAACTCAAGTTGAATAAACTATTCTTGAGAAGCACTTGTTGCATTATCATGAACTCCCCTTTGAGTAGAGAACATAACATGTATTAGGCCTCTATAGCATGAAACTAATATAAAGGAAAATATATATAGTATTAAGAGCCTTATCCCCTTTGGGCAGATAAGTCTTTAAACTATATATCTCTATCTAACAAGAAAGATTATAGTTGAGAAAATTTATCTCCTTTGAGCAGATAAATCCTCTTAACTACTTACTTCCACCAACACACTTCATGCCATACTAGAGTTAGTATATATAATAACCTCCTTTGGGCAGATAATTATATATAGTGACTCAATTTCTATCAACAAGGGAATTCAGCGATTTTGTGTATTTTGATAGACAAATATCTTTGGTGACAAATATCCACAAAATACACAAAATAACATCCCCGGACTAGAACAAAGGAAATTGCCTTATCTCCTATCAACAAAAGGAATTAAACGGTCTTAATAACATTGATGAATGAATCACTTTGGTGATTCATTCGCAACAGTTTATTAAAACAAAATTCTTAGATTAGGAGAAAATTCATATTCCATCAAGATACTTTTACCATATGTATTCTAAAAGGCCAATTATGAACCATGTTTACATGAAAATTGTGAACAATAACAATTTTCTTTAAACAAAGCTTAAATATTTATGTTTAATAATTTAGCTAAAGAGTATAATTGTTGCATATGTATCCAAGGAGAGTACACCTGAATTTCATACTCTATATATGTCAAAGTATTTTCTTGAATTTTTATGTAATTTTATGAGACCGTTTACTTATTCAAAATAATTAAAATGCTATTTTTAATTGAAGAAACATGAAAAATTAATAAATAATTTTTATGGGCATCAAAAAATAAAATAAAAATCACTAAAAATTATAAAATTACTTAATTTAAAAAATGGGATGAAGAACGCTCCAATTGGAGCTTGGGGTGGCTCTCACGCGCCACCCCCTATATTCCCTACGCGTGGGCAAGGCTCGGCTGGAGGTTATCTTCAACCTCCAACCGGGTACGCAGGTCTGGAAACGGGTTCACTGGACCCGTTTCCAATCCGTGTGATCTTGAGCTGCTCTAAGCTATTTTTGCTTGGATTTCTTTGTGTTTTTCATCGTAATTGAGATTTCTAAAATATTTAAAGCATCAATTGTCCACTAAATTAATGACAATGGAAGAACCAACCTAATTTTCTTCATGGGTTTCGTGAACATGGACCTTGGCTACATGAATCACGTTTTGAAGCAATTCAGAGCTTTAAATCATGGGGTTTTGATGTAAAATAATATTCCTAATATTTTTGGATGGCTAATTAAACAAATAAATAAATGAATTCGATGAATTTCAAGAATTTCTGTATGGGTTTCGAAACATGAACCCTATTAACATTTAAAAACATGGGGCTTTTGCATAAACAAGAATTTCTAACATGTCTGTGGAGCTAATTAAACAAATAAATGAGAGAATCAAAAGAATGTTGAACATATGCATATGGGTTTTAAACAAGAACCCTAGCCTCTTCTTCTTCGAATTTCTAGCCATACAATGGATTTTAATGCAATTAAATCTTATAATAAGGTTCATAAACACAAAGGCAAGCTTTCCCATACACGAATTTGAATAAAAACATGATATTAGAGCAAATCAAATTTGAGCACATTATATAAAAATTCAAACTTTGAAGTTTAAATTCTCTTTACCCAAATTGAGTTAGCAAGCAATTTCTATGTTGTTAGAAAGCTTGTAATCTATAGAGTAAAAGCCCTAAATCAAATTGGTCAATTACCAAGCAATGATAAAAAATTTCAAGGGCCAAAATAATACAAATGAATATGATATCATATATATATATATATATATATATGAACTTTTGGTTCTAAAATTTCATGCAATAACCTAAGGCTTTGATACCACTGTTAGAATTGTTGGATCTTATATGAAACTAGAACACTAACTTAATATTAGAATAAGAATCATACTTGTAGCTGTCATAGAAATAGGTTAGAAACTGGATCTTTCTCTCTATCACCCTATGTTTAGATGAGCGGCTTTCAATGGGACTAGCATACTTGAATTAAGGTTAGAGAGGGAACCTAACTCTTACTTATAGATGTTTTATTAGGCCCTCCCATCATGGGTTTCAACAAAACAATTGGCTCACACTATTATAACCGTTCACCAGACCTTTTAATTTGAATGTGTGTTAAAACTCACAAACTTTATAATTACTTAACTTTAATTAGACCTAGGACAATCTTAATGGACCATAGTCAACCCAATTTTAAAAAATATTAAAAAAATTAATGTGAGCCCACATGAAATTTTCCAACACACAAAGCATATATCGCCAAACTTTGCCCACTCTCCCACTTACTTTTAATTATGTATAAGGGATATATATATATATATATATATATAAGTAATTTTAGTGGCAAAATTGGGATTCTGCTGAATAAAAAAAGAAATAAAAATATAATTTGGAGATAAAAAAATATTTGTGTTTTTATTTTAATTTAAATTAAAAAAACAAATATTATTAAATAATAATTACAATAATATAATAAATATTATATATAATTATATAAAAAAACAAATTCTCTATCTAATATAAACCAATCGCCCCTTTGAAGTTAGTGAGAGATACGTTGGCCCAAAAAAAAAAGGTTAGTGAGAGATAAATAGATTCAATAAAATTAAACTTTTAAGAAATATAGAAATTTAATATTAAAATACATACAAAATTGATAAAATTTAAAGAGATATTTGCCCAATCTCATCTTAACGTGACTCGTCGGCCGGATAGTTTAGTCAACACAGGGACATGCACGATCACAAAAATTCAATACACATATATATTTAGTAAAAACTATGTTTCTGTAAAGGATTGAGGAGGAGGAGGAGGAGGTGGTGGTCGTTCAATCACTTTCCCTTTCACTTTCACTTTCGAGGGGGGACATATCGATCAGTAGATCTTCCAAATCTAACGCTGACAGCCCCACAAGTCATGAGTTACTTTCATGTGAGTTCTTTTTCAACCAAGCCCACCAACCCAACTTGATTGGATCAAGTAGTCAAACTTAGATATTATAATTACAATACCAATCTTCTATCCTCACTCTTCACCACCCTATTCAATAATATAAAAGCTCTTTTATGACTTCACCCTCCTCTCATAACCCTATTTCATTCAATGGCTTCCCAAGCAAACCAAACCTCTCCTTTTCAATTGATTTAAAACCAAGCACACTCGGTTTCCGTAAAATTTCATTTAATAATGACCACCTTCCCCCACTCAACTTAAATGACTGTGTTTTCAAGGCCAAAATGATTCAGGTTCTTTTTATAAGGAAAGCTAATTCTTGGTATATGATATATATGGTTTCTGAATCCGTTAAAATATAATACATAAGATTTAAACGAAAAAATCAATCATACTAATTAAGACTACACACAAACCCGATGACCTAGCCCGATCATCTTAGAGCAAGTTAGATGAGGCCAATTTCTTTCTTTTTTTTTTTGACCGTCAGTGGTCTACTAGTTTATGCAAATCTAAATAAGTTATCACAGACGAACCCCATGTAGAGAAACTTGCTTGTGTGGTATTGGGCGGGCTTTTCTGATGTATATATCTAAAAAAACATTGCTTCTGATTGCCACTGGCGCACCTGTCCTGGGGAAAGCGCAAAATTCACCATGGAAATGACTTGTTATCTTAAGAAGAAAACTTGGACAAATCCCTGGTCTTAGGGAAGGAGCTAGCAAAGGTAGGCACCTCATGCATGGAAGGATAACGGAAGGATATCTCTTTAGAGTTATGGATTTTTCAAGTTTATTCTTCAAAGCATGTAATTTTCTTGTGCGACATCCATCTTCTCATCTTTATTGCATAAATTTTATAAAAGTATATTAAAATAAATGTTCATATATTCAAAATAATTAAATAATTATAAAAAATATTCTAATTAGCCTAAACAATCAAACTCAATTTAAAATCAGGTTAAACTCAGGTTAAGTTGGAGCACATGCTTACGGCTTGTTTGGTAAGTGGGGAGAAAATGAAAAAGAAATGAAAAGTTTGTTAAAATTTTATTTTTGTTTTTATAATTATTATTTATCAATTATTATTTAATTATTAAAAATAAAAAATATTAAAAATATTTTTAATCTATAAAATTATTTTTTTATTTCCTATTATAGCATAATTTATGTCAAGCCAAACATAAGAATAAATAAAAATTCAACTCAACCTAATTTATATATAATTATATAATTTGTTTGATTAAAGAATGTATAAATTAAAATAAATAACTAAAAATATATAAAATAAAAAATAATTTTTTTTATAAAATAATAATTATAAAAATATAATAAATATGACATAAATTATATATAAAAAAATACATCCTCATTGAAACAAACCGTGATCATAGGATGTGCCGCGTTCTCAGGCATACAGAATCTTTTTCAAGCCGCTTTGAACACGTAGACATGGAAGATCACAAATTCAATATGCATGGGCATCACCTACAGTACAAGTAATGGTGAATATGTCAGATATCACGTGAAAGGGTTCCTGGCAATCGGGGCAAGTTAACAGTTCCTATAGGCCATAGCTTAGGTTGGCCTTTGGTGCTAAAGAGATGAGCTTGCGCTTCATCCCAAATTTACTATTAAAAATGTCCTACTCTCTCTAGACTTATAATTCCACTCATGTAGCTGCCTAGTTGCATCACCTTAATTGAATGACTCCTACCCTAATGTTACACTTATCACTGCAAATGTAAATTATATTGCCTTCTTTTGATTTTATTAAATTATGCTTGATATATTTTTATTTTAAAAATATTATTAAGCTCTATAATATTTAATTTTATACATATTACAATTTTTTTAAAATTTTTTTATCCATAAAATTAATTTTTTTGTACAATATGCCCTGTTTCCAAAAATAAAAATTTTAAATTATCTTTACTGTTATATTACAAATAAAATTATAATTTTATGTTAAAATTTAACATTAACTTAATTATATTTATTATTATAAAAATAAAATAACAATTTCATATTATGTAAAAAGTTAGTTTTTTAATAGAAAGTAAAGAGCAAGTCCATAGTAATATCTGGTATTAGGTGGATTAGAGGTTTAGGGTTTGTCTAAGTATATACTAGCAGCAAATTCGTGGCAAGTTTCTTCACGTAACTTTTGTCTAATGATTATAATAATAATAATAATATTATTATTATTATTTTTTATTTTTTATTTAAAGTAAAAATATAAAAATTATTTTTATTTTAAAAATATTTTTTCATTCATTTCATAGTTACGTTCTTTTTACATTTTATATATTAACTTTAAATAAATATATAAGCACATTAAAAATAAAATTATATATAAAATAATTTACTTTAAAAAATTTTAAATATGATTGTATATGACTCTGGATAAAAATATAAATGAGCGCCAAATGTTATTGATGATGATTGCACAGCCAACTGCGTTTAGCTTTGAACATATTATTCTTTATGAAGAGATTTTTAAATAAATTAAACTTTTATAAAAGGATATATATCAATATTTTAAAACACAAATTTTAAGTGTGATTTAACATCAAAAGTTTTGCTATGAAGAATTATATAAGTTAAGAGATTGAATTTTTTTATTATTAGATTTATATAAAATAATAGTGTATTAATTAGCTCTTGAAAAATAACAAGGTCATCAATTTAGTTTTTAAAAAATTTATTGGCATCAATTTAATTGTAATGTTTTAAAAAAATACATTATTTTACTTCTAGTTTTAATAAGAATCTTTTAAGGATTAAATTATTTTAAAATTAAATATATTTAAGAAAAATTAGAATTTAAAGTTTTAAATTAAACATATTTATCTTAAAAGATATTAAATTTTAAAATTATTATCAAAAATTTAAATTATACAAAAAATTATAATTTAAAACTCTAAATTAAAATTTTTAACACTAAAATATTTTAAAATTTTAAAACCCACCCATGTATAAATCATCATCAAACAACCTAAATTATAAGTGTTGCTCATATTAAGGTCTCGTTTGATATTTAAAAAGTTAAATATAAAAATTAAAAAAATTAATTTTAAAGATAAAAAATAATTTTATTATTTTTATTTTTTATGATTAAATAATAATAATTAAATAATAATTATAAAAACAAAATAAGTATTTTCCCTTGCTCTCTCCCTTGCATTCCAGACGGGCTCTAGAAGTTGAGTGTGCAGTAGATGAAACATGAGAATAAGGTGGGGGGAGCCTTTTGACGTGGACGATAAAATCAAGGTGGTCAACAGATGAGAATAGTAGAAGGGGTTGCAGAATGCACGCAAATCTCGAGATCAATGGAGGAGAAGCTCATGCTACACGTGTGTGGTCAACGGTCAACTACAAAAAGACGCATGCTTCGGAGCATCAAGCCGTACCCGCACGGTACGGCCGCCACTAAACCCTAAGCCTTATCCGTTTATTTTTTACTACTTATATTTTTGTTATTATTTCATCTCTAAGAAAGTACGTAATTTTTATTGAATGGCACGTGGCGTATTGGCACATGGGCTATTAAAGGAAAGAGCCACGAAAAGCCAAGTGGCAAGCGAAAGATTGCATTATTCACTGCTAGCTAGTAAACTAGTCACCTTTTGGCAGTTCCTTAAAATCCTCAATTATGGGTTAAAAAAAAATTAAAATATTATATGTATGAAATTTATTCAGATGGATTCCATCTATCTCTCCCTTCTTCATGATTATTATTATCATAAGGAAAGATTAGAATTTTCCCTTACACTCCTGCATCGATTTGACCCTTCAATTGATATTCTTTCTCCCTACTTCAAACTTGATACTTAAAAATATTTCATTCTCTGGTTTTCTCAGGCTAATCACAAACAGGGAAAAAATTGGATTCCTGAAAAGGGGCAATTTTCCATAACTGGATTTGGAACCCATATTTGGTATTAAAGAAGAAAAGCATTGATGCAATGAGAACAAAAGGGTGCAGCAGGGAATCGGAATTTGTGAAATGTGGACTATCATATGCGCCAAAAATGTCATTTTCGTTGCATTTGGATGCTCTACCAAAGTAGTTGCCTCTATTCATTGTTTCTGTCTTCTGCTGGGAGTGTCACATCTCCATTTTAAAAAAATATATAACAAATTTGTTAATTTTTTTTGAAATAGATCGCTGATATTTTTATAAAATATGAGTTGCATGTCACAGAAACCATATTATGCCGAATGAATTAAGTCATTAATTAAATATATCATCAACTGAATTTGTAATTGGCATTTTTTTAAAATAATATTATATCAAAACTAATAATCCAAAACTTAAGCTTGGCTAATTACCACGTGACCCTTAATATGCCCTCCACGTCAAGGGCCCATGACCAACTCCAAGTTCCTCTCTTTGCCTATTTAACGTTTCGTTTTTGGGACACAAAACGTAGGAAGTCATAATTATCCGCGTAGCTCTGGTTAACTACTCAAATATCACACCAGCGTATAGGATCACCGTATGCTTCTTTTACCATGTCATTATTCTATCAAATTTCTTCTAGAATCCTCACTAACTTGATCCCCAGAGGTATAAAGCGGAATTCCGCTCCCTCGTGTATTATTTGTGGCTATGCGGACGTTGGGTTACTATTACGAAGCTATCTAAACGGCCATCGAGGTAAACTACACAAAATCTGGATATGCATGCATGGTAAGTATAGGTAAAAGAAAAATTAATATAAAATTGGATGCTTGCCTCAAACCTCAAGCTGCGGGCATCATTAGGATCAGAACAAAATTAATATATTTTAACTCCCACGAACACCATTAAGCAATCTTGATATATAATTATTATATTAGGATTCCAATCGGCGTAAGGAACTTGTTATTGTGAACGGAGAAATCCACAAATATTTTCTTAACACGCCGGAGTTTAGGTGGTTTGAAGGGTTAAACGTATTTCACTTGAATTGCTCCTGCTCATTCAAAACAACGTATTTCATTTGAATTTCTTCACATTCTCAGCGAAATGTAACTGCCGAGTTTAAATTTAGCGTTTGGATTTTTTTTTTTTTTTTTAAGAGAAGCAACTTTGTGCACGTAAAATAGAAGACCCGAAAGAAAATCAATATGTCCCTCTATATATATATATATATATATATATATATATATTCACCCTTCAACGAAAAGAATAGGAAAAAAAGAAAAAAAAAGAAAAAGAGGAAGCGGTGGGAAGCAGAAAAGAAAAGACGGGTGGGGCGAGAGGGAGAGTAGTGACCTGAAAGTTAAGTAATGGATGAGAGAGGCATCGAGTGGAAGGAGATATTGACATGAAATCAAAATCCTGAATAATGAGTATTCATTGTACCAGTCTTGTTTATTTCCATTTTTCCTCCCATAATATACCCCACCTACATTTCAGTTCAACGAATGCCACTTACAAAATTATAATACATACCCCAAAAAAAAAAAGTAAATGATTTAACTCTTTATTTTATATAATTTAAAAATACTTTGCTAAAATATATTAATATTAAATCATTTATAATTAATATTATTAGTAAATTTTAAATAAAACTCAATTTTTGTTTATAAATTAATATTATCAATGAAATAAAACTTTTTATTTTTTAATATCATTCTCCTATCTAATTTTAAGTGGGCCCTCTTCTCTGACCAAATAGACTCCTTATTATGCCTCTTCAAGTCTTTTCCATACTCAATTTAATTTTCCAGGTCCTACCTGTTTAGAATTCATTTCTTATTATTTTCGTCTTTCTTTTGAACATGTGAAACTATATTATTTGTACAAATATTTGGTTTAAAAACTTTATTTTCAATTGCATGCGCCCCACTCTTCCCTTTTTTTTAATTATTTCACTTTCTTTTCAGCTTTTGTTATGATTCTTCTGTGTGAGCTACTGAAAGCACATTAGAAGCATCGCCTAGAGCCGGCCTCATGCTATTACTTATTCCACGTTGATATCCTGTGGTGTCCTTTCGTGAAATCCAATCCCAAATTAATTCATGAAAACACAAAAATATGGAATAAGCACTATGCTAACTTCAGTTTATTGAATAACATGGCATTCTCATAATCATCTATATATTATATAAAAATTTACTATTTTAAATGTTTTGTCATATAAATTTCACTTTTGTTATCTTTGAAGTTCTTTTCAAAACCAAAATTTTAAAATCCTATACAAGATGCTTGGGGTGTACATGGGTTGGGTCGGATAAGATTTTGATCTTATTTGATACCTGCTGTGATTTTAAAAGAGCTTTAAAATTGAAACCCTTTGTTTGGGTTTGAGCCTGACCCGATTTAATATCAAATAGGGTCCACCTAAACTAGGCGACTCAATATTTTTTGTATTTATTATAAAAATTATAAAATAACCTTAAAAAATAAAATATTTATATAAATTAAAATTTTGATATAAATTTTTATAAAAAATATATATTTTTTATTTTTTTAGACTTGATTGAATTAATATATCTTTTAAGATTAACCTAAATTTATTATTAAAATTATAAAATAATATTAAAAAATTTTATATAAGTTTTTATAAAATTATATTTTATTTTTTAAAAAAATAAATTTATTTTTCAGGTTGAGCCGAGTCAATATAATTTTAAAAGTCGGCCTGGTCGAATTTTGTGGCCCGCCCAGACTATAAATTTTTTTAAAAAAAAAATTTATACCCAACCTAAATCGGATTTGGCCAAATAGAGTTGGGCCCACAAGCCTTTTGGTTGGGTGAACACCGCTGCAAGATGCATGGGGTTATAGGCTAGTTTACCTCAAAAAAAAAAAATGTAAAACTACCTTGATGGTATCTCGAAAACTAGTTAAAAGTTAGGGTGGAAATTGATGATGTTTTGATGAGTTTAGTATGTAATAAATTGGATATTTGGTACTAGAAGCAATTAAAAGGTGTAGATAGGAGCGAATCAATTAACCATAAACTATGCGTTACAATCCAACTCTTCAATAACATGCCTGCCCACTTGCTTTAAAGTTTCAATTTCCTTCGCTTTTATAACCAGTAAAACAAAACTTTGCCCATCGGTTTTGCTACCTTTATTTCTTCACTATGGGCTTCTCGATTCCTACCATTCTCTCAAGAAAATTATTGGATTGCATTTGGTAGAATAGACAAATGTTTAAGAAAATACAAGAAGAATAAAAATGAGAATGAAATAAATTATTATAATTTAAAACTAGATTTGATATAATATGAAAAAATAAAAATATTTTTTATTTTAATGTTTAGTAGAATGAAAATAATATTAAAAAAATCAAAACACCATTTGGGTAAAAAACATTAGAAAATTAATTTCTATTAATTATCATAAAAGCAAAGTTAAATAATCAAATTATTATTATTATTATTGAAAAAAACCAAAAAAAGTTAATAGCTTTTGTCTATAATTCCAAATCGCTAATTCTTCTTTTTTAACAAAAAGAGCATCCACGATTATAAGAGAAATCAATTTGGGTAAGTTTAAATAACATCCTCTAAATTATCAAAATATATTACCTTAAAATAAAATAAATGAATCTTTTCATTTATCTCTCCATTATAAACAGTTGCTTTCTATCCGTATCAAAATATTGATGGAAAGGACAATAATGATGCTTATAAGCAGTAACTTTAGTTAAAGAATGACAATCCAATCTACCAATCCTCCATTTTAGTTTATCTTTCTTCGCTTTGGTTGTTTTTTTCACCGTAATACATTCTACAGACACTGTGTTAGTATTGGGACCCCAAAAAAAAAAAAAAAGGCCAAAACAACACGCCGTAAGTAGTTTGATCGGGGCTTATCTTCTAATTGGCGTGGCAGTCACGCGCTCCCTAAGACCGGGGGCGAATACAGCGTGGTCATGGTGTTAAGAGATATCCAATGGACACAAGCCACGTGGATCTGTGGTTCCATCGCATCTGTTACCGTAACGAAGGAAATCGCTTTACTCTAACCGCGGTGGTAAATGCAGTTCATTGATTATAATCTAACCCCGGGTTATAGGCTAACCTAACCACGGTTATAACCCCCCACTTTTGGCAGTTTATAAGCGAGGCTAACCATGCCGGAGTTTCTGTAAACATCCAAAATTCACCGAAACAATCATAGGCTATGATGCTCGGGGAGTCCCGTCATGCAAATCCAACGGTCCACGTTCCCCCCTGGCCCCTCCTCCTGGATGATTTAACGCCTGATATGTATTCCCCTTACCCGGTCAGTGGTGTCTCCGTCAACTCCGACGCCAATGCCAGCACCGGCGATTATTCCCCCTTTTACATGCAAGAAGCTCTCACGGCGCTGCAGCGTTATCTCCCCTCCAACGACGCCGACTTCGACTCCGACTCCGAGGCTCTGGGGCGGGAGTCCGATGCCCCGGTGGATGCCTACTCCTGCGATCATTTTCGCATGTACGAGTTCAAGGTGAGGAGGTGCGCACGTGGCAGGTCACATGACTGGACCGAATGCCCTTATGCTCATCCCGGCGAGAAGGCTCGCCGGAGGGATCCGAGGAAGTATCACTATTCTGGCACTGCATGCCCGGAATTTCGCAAAGGGAACTGCAAGAAAGGGGATGCGTGTGAGTTTGCTCATGGAGTGTTTGAGTGCTGGCTTCACCCCGCTCGTTATCGTACGCAGCCGTGTAAGGACGGGACCAGCTGCCGGAGAAGGGTGTGCTTCTTTGCTCACACGCCGGAGCAGCTCAGGGTTCTGCCTCAGCAGAGTCCAAGGAGTGCTAACTCGGCAGATTCATACGACGGCTCTCCTTTAAGGCAGGCGATTGAGTCTTCTTGTGCTAAAACGCTGCCGTTCATGTCCTCTCCGGCATCGATTTCGCCACCGGCTACGCCGCCGACGGAGTCTCCTCCTGTGTCTCCGATGGCACAGTCTCTGAGCCGGTCTCTTGGTTCGAACTCCATCAATGAGATGGTGGCTTCTCTGCGTAATTTGCAGCTTGGTAAGGGGAAGTCGTCGTCCTCTTCCTGGAATGTTCCAATGGGGTCTCCCTGTTTCGGGTCTCCTAGGGGATCCATGCTCCGACCTGGATTCTGCAGCCTCCCAACCACCCCTACGCAGGCACCAACTCACGCTGGCGGTAGCTACTTTGATATTTGGGATCAGAGTTGTGAGGAGGAGCCTGTGATGGAGCGGGTGGAATCCGGAAGGAACATCAGGGCAAAGATGTTTGAGAGATTAAGCAAAGAGAATTCTCTGGAGAAATCGGGTCCGGATGCATCCGGTGGAGGTCCGGATGTGGGGTGGGTTTCGGAGCTGGTGAAGTAAAGTTGAGCTACGTGGCTCATTTGTTTCTGATTTCTTTCTTGCCATCCGTGATGCTATGTTGTGTTATTTTGGTGCCACTATTCTGATTTTCCTCTCTGTGGATAGGGTGTGAGGAGGAAGCAGAGAGAGGAATAGTGAAAAGATTTATTCTGGAAGCAGCAAGCTGAAAAATTTATGTAAATATTTTATTGTGAAGGTATGTTTTTGGTTTCTGAATTTTCTTGGAAAATTAAGATCATGAACATTGATTTGGGAGACTAAGTATCCGAAGCTTTTGTATAGTGGTAGTTGATTATGGATTATTCTGATGTTAACTAATATATGCCATTATTACTATTTCCACTTATTCATCTGGTCATCAATATGTTGTACAAATTTATGATATGTAGGATCCAAACTGTGTTTATCCATACGATAATTGATGACTATTTTATCATAATTTCATCTGGATGTGTTATGAGTATTATTTTTTTGTGTGTTTGTGAGGATAAATCAATGCTCAATTCGGGCTCATTTCCTTGAGATACAAATGTATGGTTTAGAATGTGGAAGGAAATAATCGATGGATAGATTAGAGTGGGTAGGGTACAGGACGCGAGGCAAAATGGACAAGATGAGAATGGTGATAATGGGAAGAGGATGGAAAATGACAAAAGCAGAAATAGATTGATCCATGCGTTCATTGATGTTTGTGCATCGCCAAAACGATGACTTGTTTGGTTTGAAGATTTGTCGCCTAGGCGCTGTGAACAGTTGGATCCCCACCCAGACCTGGGGGTGAATTGTTCATTACGTTGACCTCACCATTCGTTGGAAATATATAGAGAAAAGACTAAATAGTAAAGACTAGGGTGCGTGGTCAAAGTAACTGTGTGCATATTTTGCGGACTAAAATTTCGTATTTGAGAAAAGACGAAAATACGGATAAAAATATGATGAGTAATAATTTTATATAATGATATTTTTGTTCAATAAATAATTTGTTATTTCGATTTCTGTTTAATGAAGCAACAAATTCCTGTTTGTATATTTATAATAGAAAAATAGTCGTTAAATTTTACAAAATGTATATTTTATCCTTTTAGAAAAATGTTTATTTTTGCAAAATAAACAATGCCAAAACAGTTTGAGTAAATTTAGCTTGAAATGGGATGGGATAACTGAATTTAACTTTAAATAAAAGGAAAGAAAAATCAAAACATATTATGTTATTGAATGAATTTAACTTGGAATGGGATGAAATAACTGAATTTAAAAATGAAAACATACTGTGCTTCTCTCATAATAACACAACAGCGTACAAATTTTAATAGGAAAGGATCCAAACTCCAAAAATAGTATAAAGTTCACCTTTCTAGAGCCCCTTGCATTAGGATATTCAAACGCCCTTGTACGAGGGACCACTTAGACCCCCAACTCCACCTAAAAAAGGTTTGATTGATGTAACTATTGCGACATGTATGGCTCTATTGGATAACCTTGGATAGTTGGATTAAGTAGTGTATTATATTATCGTAGAGATAGCAATAAAAGGATAATCAAACATCCTAGGAATTACACAAGGGCTAGAATTTGAAAAAGTCATACGATGATGCGAGTTCAAAGTGAGATGGATTTAATTATGTGATGAAAGGCTCGAGTGTTTTATTTAAGAAAGAATGATGCAAGTAAATGAGAAATGAGTGACAGCAACGGGCGCTAATAATATAGTATAAAATTTGGAGGCAAGTCAATCACGAAGCTGAAGGGTAGAGTGGAAAGCTTGGTTGCGGCTATAAGAATGGGGTGGATTCTTTGTACGTGCTTGCCTTCTACTATACGAAGCAAAAGACGGCCCAATCCCTGTTCTTGTTTTCTTCTTCCACGGTGTCAAACTCAAAACTCAAAAGCCCTTTGCGTGAGGTGAGACTCCGACCTTATTAGTAAAACCGACACATTGTCCATACCATAATTTCAATTTTACCCTTTCTCCTCTCAAAATTCCCCATTTCAGCCAATTTGTTCCAAGAGAAATGTGGAGATTTCGGTCCTTCAAACAAAAAGTCGTATACTTTTATATTTTTTAAATAAAAAATGCTACTCCGAAAAGAAGCAACACCCTATACTGCTCCTTTTCCTTTGCCATTACAGAATATATAGTAAGATCTTGCCAATAAATGAAGATCTGATCAACAGTGTCTCAAGTGGAAAGGTCGCTGTCAAAGGGTAGAAAAACCTTGTTCCAAAGGAGTATGACCCCCGAGCTGAGGGAAGGCTGCTGGTTATGGGCCAACAGGTTTTGGCTTTCTCTTATATTTATATGAATCGTTAATTTTACCATTTAAACAACAACCAACAGACAAGATCATGTAGGTTGTTCCATTTTTGAGATAAGATGCTGATGGATGGATTTGACTCCTAACCCCACACTTCCATATTTCTCACACCTGACCTCCAACTAGAATATTATCGTCCCAAACATTATCACCATACCAAGAATCCCACCAAGACAAATCCCACTTCCCTGTACATGGGATTTGATGGATGCCTCAATATGATACACTGTACAACATTTCTCTTCCCCTTTTTCTAAGCTTTAAAAAATATATTTTTTAATTAAGCTACTAGATATCAAATAAGAATTTTCAAAATCGATTTTCATAACTAAATCAAGTCAAATTAAATTAAACAAAAATCAGATTAAAATTCAATTTTAATAATGCACCGTTCTTTATAAATAGGGGAAACAAATTTTATTTTTATTTTTGTATATAATATTTGTTATATTTATGTAATTATTATTTAATAATTTTTATTATTTTTTAGAAAATAAATAATAATTATTTTTCATTCATTAAATTATATTTTTATTTTTATTTTCATCTTAATAATTTTGTCTATCAAATAATCCATAAGTGTATATATAATCTTTTTTATGGTTTAATTCCATTTTTTTGGTCTGATATTGGAAAAAAAAATCCAACCAAACAATTTATATTTATATAAAGTAAATAAATATATAATACATTTAAAATAAAACTTACTTTAAAATAATAGTGTTCTCCTCTCATATTAAATTGATCTCAGCAATTTGATTAAAAAAAGTGTAAAAAAGCAATTGTACCAAATTGTATTTTAAGGATATGATAGAGGGCCTATTTGACACATTATTATATTTAATATTGTGAGTTAATAGAATACATTATGAACTTATTACTTAATAAATGTAAATAATATATTATATAAATTTATATATCAAACTCCTCTTATACAATAATATAATGTACTAATCAAGTATTGGGAGTAGATTAGGCCTAATTAGATTATGATATATATGGCTTTATCAATAACTTTTCATTTCAACTCTCAGTCATAAGGGTATTTATAGGCTGGGTTAGGTCGAGTTGGTTTCCCAAACTGATTGTATCATTTTCTTTTTAAACTTTCGATAAAAAGCTATAAAAAACCATTAACAAAAGTTATATGTTCTTATAGAATATTTTTTTTTAATTAAAATCATAGGATCAGATCAGGTTGGGCCAAACTACCTAACATGGTTGGCCTAACTTGTTCCATCTAATTTTTCTTTTTGGGCTTGACCTAACCTAGCCAAATGTGACTAGTTAGGGCACTCATGGATCGGGCTGGATATTGGCCAAAGTTGGTGCTTAGCCTAGTCTAGTTTAATATTAGGTTAAACCACTTTTTAAAAAAATTTTAATTTTTAGTAAAAATTGTAAAAGGATATACGAAAAAATAATTTTTTCTATATAAGCCCTTATAAAATTATACTTTGTATCTAAAAAATAAAATTTTTATATAAGTTTTTTATAAAATAATTCTAGGAAAAATTAATAAGAATGTCTAGTACAACCTTTTTTTTTATTTTTTTGCCTAGCCCAATCCAACTCGATGTAACTAGATGTGACTAGGCTAGTTGGGCACCATGTGCAACCTTAATGATATTTTAAGTAAAAGGTATATTTGTTAAAATGGTTAAATTTTATTTTATGCAATATTATATAGGCATCCGGATTCTCTAATGTTGAAGCACCCAAATCACCATTTGCAATTGAAGGCATCCTAACAATTCACGAGATTAGACGGTTATAAAGGCAACATGCATGCAAAGCCATTAAAGAATATGGAAACGATTGATTGTGGCCATCCATTTCCTTAGCACTTGTGATCTCCCCACTTGTCTCCTCCACTCTACCAAATTGGACTTCTAACCATGCGTTTTTAGCCACTTCCAAGAATGAATTTTCAACTTCATCATTTTCAACGCCAAATGCAGCAACCCAAGACTAGCAAAATAGAACCCTAAATCTAGCATTAATCGACTTAGAGCGTTAATCTATTGGTTTCGTTTTGAAGAAGAAGAAGAAGAAGAAAAATATTGCGTTAATCGATCTAGAGCAGTTAGATCTGACAAAAGAGCTATCCCAAATCAAATATTTTTTTTTAGTTTTGTGATTCTTCTAATTCTTGATTTTTTTTTTTTAATTCTTGAATAGGACTTATTCGAATTGATTAGTTTTGTGTATTAGGGTGGCTTATATTGGACTAGTTATAAGTCATTTGAGGGTGAGGTGTCTACTTGTATGTCCACAAAGTGATTTTAAGACAATAATTAGATTGAGGTGACTTTTTTCCTTGTTTGCTAATTGTGGTTGTTTAGATCTGATATTTTCATAAGTGTGATTTTTACTTGGTCTAACCTATATGCTAAATGTTGTATAGGAGATCCACTTCCAATTGTATCCCAATTCATTGCTTGACTATACTAGATGGGACAATAAGAATAATGAAAATGATGAGTTGTGCTCTTTGATACTATCATAAGAGATTGATTTCTTGTTGTATTCTACTTTACTTGGATTGTGCTTTAGATTATTCTCTTATAACTCACTTCCTATTGTGAAGGATGGGAACATGTAAATCTAATATTTATAAATCTGATTGTATAGGATCTCTTGTAGTTACCTGGATTAGTGAATGTAATTAGAAGCTAAATGTAATGAAAAACAGATGATGTAATGAACATATATATACACATACGCATAAATTGATTTCTTTCATTTCACTCTTCCAAAATATTACTTCCACATATAAATACCAAAATATTACTATCATTTATAAATTTCAATTTATCGTTAGCATATATAATGTTCAAAATATTGTTATCAAGTACAAAGTTTAATATATTAACCCTGTTGATTGTTGATAGTTGAGAAATTTTTACTAAACATAATTACTTTAAGAGATGACATAGGATAATAAAAAAGTACCTACATTGCAAAAGAACACTAATTATGCCACTAATTATATAGAAGCAACATATTCTTCTTTAAATTGAATGTACTTATCATCATCTTTTCTATGAAAGCATGGTAAATCTCATGGGTTTAAGGTTGAACACCGAGTGTTGGCAATACTAAATAGGGATATACTAATAAGCATCTCGCTATATACAACATCTCACTATAAGGATTATGCATAAATGTCAATTCTTTTATAGAAAGTAATAAAGTATCTTTTAAACTTATAAAAAAAATCTTTATTTACTGTAGCTCAATGGACTTGCTAGCTTTAAACACTTGGAGCACATCTTCTTTTCTTACCTTGACTTTTTTCAAGGTAACTCCTCATGCGATTCCTATCCTTAAATTGATTCACTTTTTGAATCCTTTTACTTGTGTCCTACATTCACTCATCAATAATGAGGTAGCACCACCTTCATTGTTTAGGGATTTTTACTATACACAAAGCTCTATAACTTCCAAAAGAGAATGTTTATGGATAGTTAAATGTTTCATATGCTATTCTTATGAATATGGGACATAGTTGCCTGTATCATTGCATGTTATCTAACTTTGTATCTTTAATTTCATTTCCCCTTGTATAATGTATCACAACACTTTTTTGTCCATCTCGTGAGAATGTGTAGGTCTATAAGTAATTTAACATCCATGTAATAAAAAAACCTTTAACACATGGCAATACAGCATACCATCATGATTAAACTTTATATGTAACAGCCCTAACTTCTAATCATTGTAATTAAGGTTAAGTATGCGATTAATAACCAAAAATCAAGGTTGGAAGTCATTACAACTAATTATATTCGAAAAATGCAGGGAAATTTAAATTTCAAAATATTAGAGACATTAACTAAACTACCACAAGTATTTGAGTGCATTAGTGAATCTAATCATCAATAAGATGTCTTACTTCATTTTACTATTGATTCCAACTCATAAAAACTTTCCACAAGAGTTTTTAAATCATTCTTTAGCATGACCATAGGAAAAACCAAGGTTTTTAGGTTAAAATGAAAAATTATAGACCTTAGCCACGGCCAAATTCCTTCTCGTCGCGGCCAGTTGCTCTCGGATTCACTCTAATCGACTTCATGGACTTCGCACACGACTAACTTGGAGCTTCACCATGGCTAAAAAGACTCACTGGACCCTTCCCAAGTTGCTTTTGATATTGGCCACAGCCAATTCTATATTTCGTCATGGTTAATTATTTTTTGAAACACACTCAAACTAAACTCTTGTATTTAGTTGCGACCAATTCCTCTCTGTTATTTTTCTTAGGCAATTTTGTCACATTTGGCCTAGGTCAATTAAATTTTGGCTGCGGCTAATTCTTTTCTATTTTTATAACTCCTAAATTTTGTCCCATACACTCTAATTCACCTTCTAGGAATACTCTAGGACCACTCTCCTTTAATTTGTGAAACTCTAATAGTATTTATCTACTTGATTTACCTAGCTAATCTATCATTATCTACTTCAAGATTTAAATATTGATTTCTACTCACCAAACTATCACACATCAGTAAAAATCCATAATTTAGTGACAGCAAAGTGTTCCGACCACAAGGCACGTAGGGCCAATGCTTAATGTTATACAAGATCAAGTCACTCGTCCATTGTTAGCCAATTACAACCATAATATTCAATTCTATGATAATTATATTACATGTACAGTCCCTATACTTGGTAATTCATGATGCAATGCGATAATTATATAAAACTAGTAATCTAATTACACAATACAATCTGAAAAGGCTCCAAAAGTTATATGCTACCAAACTATATAATAAACTTCTATTAATTTTCTCCTTGCTAATAAGAGGTCCAGTCCCTAAAAATGTTAGCCCACAACTGGGATGAGATATACAATCTTAGTAACAAGGGGTAAATTCCATATATATGTATAGATTAATTAATACAATGTAATTTCATATCATCAATACTAGAATTATCAATTCAATTTGCAAATGAACTAGTTGAGTTATCAATTACTACTGTCCCATACCAGCAATCATACACAACATGTTAATGGTCAATAATACTAGAAGAGATCCATCCACGACACTTACTCTATAATGAGCACAAGTAGGGCTCAGTGTATTTGAAGTCTGATCACAACTCGGTGCCCGATCGAAACATATACACGAGTGGTAGTCGCACCACAACTCCACCATAGACTCATAAGATCCAGTCACAATAACAATTCAAGTAATCAACCAATCATTTAGCGTTTCAAAATCAAGCATGTGTAACAAATATCATATTAACATGAGCATATACATGGAATTAGGAAAATAGCCCCGGTTACCTCAATGAAGCCAATTACTCATATTCTAGCTACCATCATGATTCAAAGTACACCAGACCTAACATAAGCATAATCATCATTATTCAACTACATAGTAAGGAATTTCTCTATCCACATATTAATCTTAACAATAGTACATTAAGAATTTTTTACCCAAGTTTCCTAAGGGTCTATTGCACCAATTTAAGGTCACAACAACAAGAACTCACAATGGCTCATTCCTAATATCTCTATTTTCGCACATATACAAGCCTTGCACCGAAAGTCAATCCAAATGTTGGGAATTTAGTACATACATCTTATAAAAGGAGAGAAATCACTTACCTATACATCTAAGAGATTAAATGGACCAAGTTGAGCCTCAACTACCAAGAACACACCATGAGACATTCTAAAATTTAGATTTGAGTCATCAATCCCAGAAAATTCAATTTTTCTCCTTCATTTCCTTGTAATTTTGCACAATAGTAGAACCCATTATGAAAATCAACCCTTAAGGATATTTTTCAACAAAATAATACACAAAATGAAAGGGAAATGCTTACCCAATCATCCTTCTAACCTCTAATTCTGAAAATCTTGCAATAAGCATCCAAGAACTACATTTCATCTTAAGAAGAGATGAAAAATTCTCAAAATGACAAACCAATGGGACCAAAATAAAGAGGAGAATGAGAGGGACATGTTTTATATAGATTACCTTGACCAAATCTTCCTCTAGAAGTGAGAAAAGGTGGAGGAATGCAGAAAAATCCTAACCTCCCTCTAAACCTCTGAATTTTACTTTGTCTCTTATGTTTTTTCTGCAGAATAGGGAAGAGGCTGAGTGCATTTAGAGTTTAGTTAGATTGAAGTTGGGTCTCAAATGGGTTATGAGTTGACCTAAAGGCCCAAATCTTTATGGGTTCAGATTTTTATGCTTGTTGGGCCTTATTTCATGAGTTGGGCTGCAAAAATTTAATTGAGTTAGGCCAAGTTCCAAGAGTCAATCCAATTTGGGTCTGCATAATGTGTGTTGGGCTAACTATAAGGGCTCATGTAAATTAGGTTTTAGGCCTCTATTTCACTAAATCGGATTAGGTCATTACTAGGTGATCTCTCTTGGCCCAAATCTCATGATAAGGAGTTGAGCTTGCACCTAAAATCATTAGGCCTCTATAAATCTTTATCAATGACTTACTCAAATTAATTGTGGGCCCAAATTAAGCTTTAATTTAATTAAAATCTTAAACCCATATTAATAACTTATTTCTTTATAAATTCCCACTCCTCTTGGAACTTCTCAAAGATAGTAAATGTGTAAATATGTGTAAGTTGTTGCAATATAAGCAAATTCTTCATTTTCAATCTTGGGATTTTTTACTTTGATTCAAACTCATATTTTAATTTATTGTATCACTTATCATCAACCACCCTTTCAAATAATGTCTTACAGAATTTAATGATATCCAACCGCATTTGTGAAACTCTTCATGTTCGAATTCATGTTTTTACTCAATTGTGTGCTTTACATGCTAAGGGTAAAAACTTTTTTTCATGTAACAAGTTGCCCACTTTTCTTTTATAACGTAAAGTGATATTAGCCATTTGTTATTGTAAACACTATGCTTTCACAGTAACCTACTTCATTCTATCTCAAACTATGCTTTATCATTATATTCATAGATGTATCATTTGAAATCTCTTAAGATATGTAATCCATCCTTCATTAAGTAGCCTAAGTGCTTTATGCCATTTTGCATTAAATGTCAATTGCATAATTTTGTGCTTCACCTTAGGCATCACTTCATGTAATGCTTTTGCCATTACCGCATCTTGATTAGTAAACATATTTTGGGATTTGTTATGTCAATGAGCTATGAAAAAAGTTTCAAAGAGTCACTTAAATAACTTTGTTGTCTCATCATATAACAATAATGTCCAAAAAGCCATCATTCCTCTATGATGATTGGAACAATAAAACAAGGCAAACAATTTATTTCTTTTGTTAGTATAGTGCATAGTGTTAAGAGATATCATAATGTCAAGATAATCCTAATCAATCAATATCTTTGTATTAGCCCAAAAAATAATAGTTATTTTTTCATCCATATTCATTTGATAAACATGAAAAAATGATAAATTTTCTAACAATTGATCTTGGAAATATTGCAATAATGTACCAACTTTCCTATACATCATGCTTTATTGTCTTTTAGCATTGAGATAATTTTTTAACATCCAATTGAGTAAAACCAATGTTCGCTGTTCTACCCACATGCTTATTCATCAAGTCAACTTATACTTTATATCAAATAGCGAAATCCTCTACCAACTTAATTTCATAAGCTAAACTTTAGATACCTTACATTATGATGGCATTATGTTAATAGTTTCTATAGGATGACATGTGTGATTATATTTTTTAACAAAGTCATACATTTTGTATTTTCCATTCATAAATATCAATCAAATTATTGCTTTGCAATCAAATTTTATCTCTAGCCAATGATCTGTAGTCTTAAAATCTATTTTGTCTTTCCTTCAACCTTCCTCTCTGCAGAACACATAACTACATAACATTATCACACTATCTTTGTTTTTTTTGAAATAATTTTTCTTAACAATAAATTTGATTTTCCTACCATATTCAATCTGAATATTCCATGGTGCCTCTGAGTTATCAAATGGGAAAAGCTATTATTAATTATTTGTAAATTATAGATTAAAAATAAATATAAAAAATAATATTTTATTAAGATTATGATTAATAACTAATATTTAAATCACTTTATTTTATTATCCTTAGTTATCTTTTTACTAAACTTTAATAATTATCTTTTTGTTAGAATTTGATATTTTAATTATTTTTTGTTAGAATTATAATATAATATTATTTTTATTTTATATTATTAAAAATTATCATTGAGACTCTATATAAAACTCTTAATAATTAGTAATTAGGGTTGGACAATTTCTTCTAATTAATTACTAACAAAATTAGTTGATATTATCATTTATTTCTTTCCCTCCCTTCTCATTTTTTTTTTCTACGTCTCCTCCTTTATTCTATATCTCCCCTTCCTTCTTTTCTTTTGGCCTACATCAATTTTCGTATGAGAGCCTTTCAACCTCATTTTTTTTCATTCCTTTCAACTTTTTTTTTTTTTCAATTTTTCTTCATATTTTTTCATCCATTTCAACCTCATTTTTTCCATTTTTCTTCATTTTTTTTCTTCTTAAGAAGCAATATAAAGGTAAAATGCATAGACAAGAAGATGAGAAAAAAGCAAAAAGGCATTAAACCAAGCCAAAAACTCATGGAAAAAAAATGATGTCAAGCCTAACATACAACAACAAACAATAAAAATGGAAAAAAAACTTCTACTAATCATGAAAAAAAAAGGCTTTTAGTAGAACAAGGTGAAACTCATAGATGAGAAGGTGGGGAAAAAAAAACTTTATGCTTCGACAATGGCGCGAAACCCAGCTAAATGCAAAGGAGATGAAGGCTTCGAGGGTTTGCCTTTGATGGAACATTGTACAGGGTGACGTGATTTAGTTGCAAAAATTTGCTTTGAGCACTACGTGTCACAATTGTATCGACTGAGAAAAATTAAAGGCCAAGATCATGCCATTCTTGAAACAAAATTTTGCGGCTCAAAACGCAGCGTTTCATTTAACTAAAATGCTGCGTTGTGAGCAATGGAAACAATGTGGCACTAGTTGGACCATTTGACTGTTTTAACGTTTTGAATTCGCTCAACCTCACCATATGATTTTTTTGCGGATGCATTATGTAATATATTATGGAATATAATATAATATTATCTTATACATTATATTATTTTATACAATTTCACACTAAATATTATTTAATTTTAAAATTTTGTAAAGTTTTATTTTATTAAACTTTATCCCATATAATTTATCAAACTAGTCCTAAATTATTATTTCAAAAACATTGGATGCTGTGCTGGTATGGAAATAACAAATACTCTGTGAGTTAATTCTTTTTGTTTTTATTGGGTCAGACTGTGTAAATTAATTCATTTGAATATTTTTAATATTTTGATTATCTTGGAGATTCTCTTTTCTGGGGTTTGAAGAATTTTCTAACCCTTGATATTCACCACGTAAGAAAAGCGCTAGAATAAACAACGTCATCATGCCTGGACGTTCACATATAGATTCCTTACCCCCTTCTCTCTTTCTTTTTCTGTTTTTTCAAAAGAGATATTTGACTTGTATTTTTCCCCATTCTGGAAAGTACAGGGATGGGATTCCAGAATTGGTCTCCGAAGAAACTTAAAAAGTAGTGAATCCAAGTGTCCACCAAATTGTAAAAGCAGTGCTAAGTAAGATATTCTTGTCACTCCCAGTTTCATGCGATGCCTCTTATCTATTTATTTTTAGCCAATTCTTACACTTATTTTTGAGTGAAATCATAGGAACCTTGGGCCAACACTTGGGGGTCATGGGCTACTACTCTTACCCCAGTAACGACCTTTGTGAAAATTCATTTTCACGCTTGCCAATTTTATAATTAAAACTTTTGAAATATATTTTTTTTATAAGTAAATTTTTTTATTCTCATGGTTTCAATTTTTATCCTTTTTATTAAACTCTAAATCTTAAAAAATGAAAAATAAAAATAAAAATAATTAAAAAGCATAATTTTCCATTACTATACCGGGTGCAGTAGGATCCTTCTGCGACAATAACCATGTGCGCATGGAACAGCTCTCTATATCCTGTTTTTATTGAAAGATTAATACTTCTGTTAATAAATTAATGCTCCAAGTTATTGGTTAAAGAAATATGTGAATGATTCTTTGATTTTTCCATTCATTTTATAAGGTTACTAATATTCCCACTTTTTTCCAATTGTAAGGAAGGCACGGGGTCTCGTAAATTAGGAATGGGGAAAAACAGCAAGATAAGAATGCAAACCAGTAACATTAATTAGTGTGTTCTTTCTCTTTTATGGAAACACTGTTACATATATTAATGTTTAACACACCTCTTATCTATGCCATTCTTGAAAATATTAGAAGAAAGCTAAGCACATACCCTCATGACTAATATGTGATGTATTATAATATAACATGCATGTATTTATTAAATTATACTGCCTACGAAAGTCCTTGAAATGTACAACTATCTTGCAAAAGGAGAGGTGATAGATTCAGTATCCAAAGAATATGGCTCAGACGAACTATATAATTCACTATAGACCTCCCTTGGTACCTCAAATATTTCACTGTGAGAAGGCAACTCCATTTCCAAACACTGTTTTAGCTCTTGTACCACAAAATTCATCGTAGGTCTATGAATGGAGGTTGATGCACTACATGCCATTGCTGTTCCTAAAGCTTTTTCCACAGAGCTTGCACCAAATTTGCCTTGGAGCCTTGGATCTACAATTCTGCTAGAATCCCCACTTTCAAGCTGATATCTTACCCACTCATGTATGTGAATCAATTCCTCACCTTTTATCACTGCTGGTTGACCTGTTATTAGCTCCAATATAACTATTCCAAAACTATAAACATCACTTTTCTCTTTCAATTTCCTTGATTTGTAGTACCTGAACAAATGAGCACAAATTGCTAGTTGCATTAATTACTAAAACATTAGGATATTGACACCGCAATACGATAAAATTTTAGTTAGTGTTAGTGAGTACTTACTCTGGGTCAAGGTAGCCTGTGGTGCCCATGACTTCAGACTCTACACAGGTGTTTTCATTCTTAAACACCTTGGAGAGGCCAAAATCAGCTATCTTAGCTTCCAAGTTTTCATTCAATAAAATGTTGGCTGTCTTCACATCTCTATGTATTATAGGTGGCTTGCATCCATGGTGTAGATATTCCAATCCTGCAGCTCAGAAATACATGAAATATCCCTACAAAATCAAATTTAAAGGCACAAAACCAATATACTACTACTGACCTTGTGCGGCATCAATTGCTATCTCAAGTCTTCTTTCCCAACTCAAGCTTCGTGAGTTTCTATCTGCATCCATGATATATCACAAATGACGATGCTCTCTTTCCTTCAAGATTAGAGCAAAGGAATAAGGAACTGTAAAGAGCAGGGTAAGTGTGTACCTGAGAGAGAATTTTTCAGGTTGCCATTGGCCATGTACTCATATATGAGTGCCATCTTGTTATCATCATCACAATAGCCAATGAAGGATACCAAGTTTCTGTGATGAACTGTCATCAACAACTCAGCCTGCAACCCATTATTTTTATTTTATTATTATTTATTTTTCTGTTGATGGTTCTGATGTTGAATAGCATGCACTGTCGGTGACAGAACAAAGTAATAATTACCTCAGTTTGAAATTCCTTTGGCCCCTGAGATGATAGTGGAGAAAGCATTTTCACGGCAACTTGGTTCCCATCTTTCAACTCACCACGGTACACTATTCCAAATCCTCCTCTTCCAATGACCGTTTCAAAGTTGTTGGTGATATCCAACACCTCCCCATAACTGTATTGCCACTTTTTTGATGCTATAGTACCTCCTCCTTTGTTGGCCTTTTGCATCTCCTTATCTGCGGTTCATATAGCAATAAAATATGGGATTAAAGCAACACAGACCTTTCATTGCATCTAATCTGGAATTACCTGCCAGTTTTTTCCTTCCAAGTTTCCAAATAAGAGTGAATGCAATCAACAGAACTAGGACCGATGATATAGAAGCGGCTACGGGAACAGCAATATTCTTCTTTTTGTTGCACGTATTTGAGCCACAAATATTTTGGTCATCCACACTGAAAATGGTGATTTCTGTTAGTTTCATGAGAAATGAAACGAATAAACTTGAAATAAGCTTCTCCAGGTCTGTTCAAGCAGTGGTACCTCAGTGTAAGTAATCCAGCCCTTGATCTTTCTAGAAGACTAGCAGGGACAGAACCTGACAGATGGTTGCCTTTTAAGTTCCTACACAGAAAATGTATTTGTTCTTGTAACAGCTATCACCATGCTGTATCAGGACTATACCGCCAACTTGTAGAGACTTACAAAAATCTAAGGGATTTGAATTCTTCTAGAAAATGAGGTATTGATCCAGTTAAGGTATTGTTTGATAAATCCCTGGCACAAGATAATGTGCTTTCAGTGATATTACATAATCAACAAAAACAGTGTTAATTAGAATATGCTAGACATGACTATAAGATAATCAGAATTTTTCTGGATATGTACTTACAAACATTCCAGTGACAGAAGATTGGAAAAGGCAGAAGCTATTACCCCACTCAAACTGCTTGAGCTCAAATTCCTATCAAAACAAAATCCTTCTCAAACTTTACCTTCATGCAATCACAACTCTCATATTTGGGAAATGAAAAGATATTTAGTAAATGGAAGCTGCTCACAGTGATATGATTCGTGGAGGAAGCGAGTTGCTGTAGTTGCATTTCAAGCCATCCCAATGGTAGTCCTTTGGCTCACAAGGATCACCAACCCAATTTCGTTGAACAACATATGTTCGTTTGATATCCATGATAGCATCAACTGCGTTCATAATGAATTCACTCAAAATAGGACCATTATTTGGTAAGGATGCACAAAAATGTGTTCTTCCTACATGAAAACAAAACATACCATCTTGTTCAAATGTTGGGACTGCAGCTAGCTGTCTTACCACATAAATCTCAACCGCGTTAAGGATGGGTGGAAAGGTTGATTCTTCTGTTCTATAAATAGAAATTTTATGTTCATTTCCCACCAAAGATTTCGAATTGGACACAGTGGTTGCATGTAAGTAACGTGGGACTAAGGATCCAAATAATGGAGATCCATTCCAGGATATATTGAATTTCCTTAGTTGCTTTTTCTCAAGCTTCTCCACTTCAGCAAAGTACAAGTACGCATAAAATTTAGAATTTGGATCATTTGGTGTCCAGGAAAATTCCAAAGGAGCACTATCATTCTTGGGTCTAGCAGCACTCCTAATGACTTCAAATGGTGCTCTATAGCCATTGTCATTGCCATTGATGGCTGAAGAAGTGATCAAAGAATCCCAGGAAGAGGAACCGTAAGGAGACCAAATTCTATCATAAATATCATCTTCATATCTGCCACTTCCGTTGAAAGAAGCAATGTCCCACCTTTTGAAAAGTAAAAGTGAAGCAGATGACCCAAACTCAGTAGCATAAATAGAGCTATTAATTGGTCTAAGTTCCAATGCTGAGATAAAAGGAGTTCCCAATCCCTTGTTCACAAGACAAACATTGATCATCTCTGATAGTGGCATGCTGATGATTTCCATTATGACTTGCTCCGAAGCATTTCTGAATATTACTGAGGACCAGAAATTGACATCAATATAGAGATCAAATTCTGGAAGCATGTTTTTTCCATCGTAGTTTCCATACAAGAAATAAGCCCTGATCAAATGTAAACTGCCTCTTATTGGAGTTTTTATGGTGTAACAATTCCTCTTTCCCTGAGGAAAACTTCTGAGATCTGAAAGTGGTAATGGCAGATTGGGATTTTTTGGGTATGCATATTCAGAGGATATGTTTCTGTTAACCCCTGTGAGTATATAAGCTCCATCTGTGTTGTACTTAATCTTTGTGGTATCATCCGTGTATTCAAAGTTCTCTGGACCACCACAATCAATGCTCACAAAGCCTGAGGAGAAAAACAAATTTTTAGGTTGTTTACAGTATATATCACAAAGTGAGATAAGATTTGCAAAACCCATTAGCTTTCAATTAATATTGTGTCTTGAGAACCCATTAAACCACGGTATTAACGACTTTTGGGGGAAGCTCAAACACATGGAGCTTCAACAGTTACAAACAGAATTGCAAGATGATAAACGATGGCAGAGACCGACCCCTTAAGGGAAATTAAAGCATACCTTAAAATTAAATATTTGATATTATAAATTCATAATGTCAAGTTACAGACAAAGCTAAAATCAAACTTAAGTGCAGGATACCATTCTTATATTGTTTACAGCAAATGCTAACCTGTTTGTTGCTGTCCATGAACCAAAATTGTAAGACCAATATAAAACATCAAGAAGGGCAATAGTCCATTTGAAGTTGCCATCTCTACACAAACCATTGGAGCCTTATGCTGGTGAACCAAGAAATCATAGCTACAATAGCAAATCCTTTTCTTTTATTAATTGGTTGATGGCAATGCGCGTCAGAGACTTTTCAGAGACAGGGGGCTGAACAATTTGGAAAAATCATATTTAAGAACTCAAATTTTATAAAATTTATAATAAAATTTTTTAAAAATTATAATTATAATTATACTTAAAGATTGTAATTATTATCAATTTTTAAAAAATTTACTATTCAATTTTAAAAAATTATTATTAGATTTACAAAAGTGATATTTTTTTTAAATTTAATAGTAATTTTTTAAAATTTAATAATAATTTTTTTAAAATTTGATAATAATTATAATCTTTAAAAATAATTTTAATTTTTAAAATTCTTTATTATAAATAGTTGAATATAAAATTTGGACTGGTTTTGGTGGCTCCACCCACATGCAAGCAGTGGAAAAAGCACACTACACAAGCGTGATTGAATTATTAAGATGCTGATGGATGGATTTGACTCCTAAGCTTTTGAGACTACCCCTATGGTTTCATATTTTATATAATAAAAATGTAAAAAAAAAATTATACATGAAAAATAATTCTTATTATTTTGTTTTTAAACAATTAAAAAAATAAATATTATTAAATAATAATTACAAAAGATAATAAATATCATCTAAAATTTTTATTTTTTTTCTTCACTAACCAAACGAGGCAGTGTCCCAAACATTATTCCCAAACAAAGATGTCCCAGGGATTTGACTGATGCCTCAATGTAATGTGATTAAAACAAAACTTCTTTTTTTTTTTTTTTCCTAAATAAAGAAGCTATCAGATATTAAATAGTCAAATTTAGAAAATTAAATTGAATTGACCAACTCAACTGAAAACTCAAGGGATCAAACCCTTCAAATCATCCTGCAAAAAAATCAATCAATATTAATCAAAAATTGAATTGAACCGTTAGGTTTTTCATGCAAAACCTTAGTTGAGGGAGCGAAGTGTCACCTGCTGAAGTTCCATCTCCAGGTTGCAAAATTGGTCACGTGCCATGTCAAACCTAGAGCACTTCCACAAAGTGGAGCAGCGGCTTATCCACACAGCCATAATGCTTTGTTTAACAATAATATACATAATTTTATATAAACATCAGCTATCATTCTTTTAATATGTTCAAACCTTCATTGATTAATTCTGATAAATTCTTTTCTTATATAATGTCTATTACCGTCCAATTACATTTTATTATATAAAATTCTTTTTTTTGGGAAAACATAATTCTGAATTAATTTACTGGATGATTAGTTCTTAAAAATTTTTACTAATCATACATGGTTCAACTTATTAATATTTAATAATTAAATTTATTATGAAACAAATTATTTTAGACTCAAATTTTAAAATTATAAAGTCAACTAAATTTAAATATTGTGTCGTATTTAATATGCTTTTATATATAATTAATAATAAAATGTTTTAAAATTTATTAATATTTACTTGTTATTATTTATTATATTAAAATTTTAATATATAAAATAAAAATATATATTTAATTATTATCTTTTTAATTATAATTTAACAATGGTTAAATATAATTACGAATTCGTACTTTTATCAGTTTAATAATAGAAGTATTTTAATGGACTTTTAATAACCAAATTAAATTAAAGAAAAACCGATTAAAGTTCAGTTTTATCAAATGTATATATAGTGGTATTTGATGGTTCGGATCGATTTTTGGTTTGATACTGAAAAAATTAAAGCATACCATAAAAGAACATATTCCGTGTCATTAATTCACAATGTCAAGTCACAGACAAGGGTAAAACCAATCTTAGATGCAGGATACCTACCATTCTTATATTGTTTAGAGCAAATGCTAACCTGTTTGTTGCAGTCGATGAACTAAAATTGGAAGACCAATCCAATATAAAGCACCAAGGAGGGGAAGAGACCATTTCAAATTGTCATCTCTACACAAACAGTGGGAGCCTTATGCTGCTGAATCAAGAAATCACAGCTATATTATCAAATCCTATGATTTTATTAATTGGCAAATGGCAATCCATGTTAGACGCCAGCTTTGACTGATCGACCAGAGCATCAACTTGGAATTATAAATCTTTGAATAACAGATTAATGAATTATATAAAGACATAGGAGGCAACCAGGAAAGTATGTAATATTCATATTATTATTCGCAAGTTGGTTAAAGATGGTAGAGCCACTATCTTTTAACGAATATAAAATCGGTCAAGTTAATGCAATTTGGGTTTGAAACCTGAAACTTGGACGCCATAGTAATAGTTTTCCGTTCTTGTTTTGGTTTATTTTCCAGGTCAATGTGGCCTTAAAAGAAGGGAAGGTGAAGAGAGATGAGTGGGTAATTATATTTCAATTCCCTACTTCAATAGCAATAAATTGCTATATCAATACACCTTGACTTCAGCATATGAAATGGAGTCACCGACATCAAAGTGATACTTTGATGCAGTATTGTTTTGGCTGCCTGGTGGGGCCTTTGATGCTTCAACCTTTTTGAGATGAAAGCATTGAGGATATGGGGTCAAATCTCCTCAGCTTCTCTTTAGCTCTAAATAATTCTTTTGAATGTGATGTGGGCTGGACCCATGTCAAAAAAGATAAATTCTAATAATCACACATAGAATAGGTGTGGTATGCAAAATAATAATAATTAATTAATTAAAAATATCACAAATATAAAAATAGAGAAAATTAAGGTAGAGTAAGTTAATTAAAAGTAGAACAACTTCTAAAAGATAAATGGATCTACCTTGACAATAGCAACTAAAAGACAAGCAATAAAGTGAGTTAATATAAAATTTGAGCATTTTTCAGATAAGAAAGTGGGGTAGTCTTAAAAACAATGTAATAAAAAAAAGGGTTAAAGAAAGAAAAATACTACCAAATTTATCTTGTTTTAGCCTTTAACTTATATTTAGTCCCCTTAAATTTTATTCAATCAAACTTCAAATTACAATCGAAATAGTTTTACGTATACTTACCATTAATATAAGATTTTTTAATTCATCTTAAACTAATATAACACTTGGATTTTATAAAAGTTTAATAAAAACTTTTTTCTTCAAGAGTTTTTCACTAAAATTACCCTAAACTCATTTTTCTTACACTAAGAAAGATTTACAAAATGATATAAAGATAAATTTAGAACCCTAAAAAAAAAAGATTATAATAAGCACACTTTATTTTTCCTCTTAAAATTCTCTCAAGTTAGACAAAACTAAAAACTAAGCTAAGATAAGATAAAGAGAACAAGGGATAATTATAATGTAATTTTGATTTTTCTTTCTTTGCTTTAATCATTGTATATTTTTGTCCATCTCCCTTCATTTATATATAGAAGCCTAAAAATATTTTCATTGGAAATCAACTTCTAAAATAGTTGTTAAGGGAGAGAGGAATTTGCAAAATATTTATTGTTTTTTTGTGTCTTGCTTATCATGAAGTATAAGTAAGTATGAAAACAACTTTCAATTTGCACAAACTTTATTTTTTTTCTTTCATCTTATTGTTTCAATAATTGTAAAGAAAAGACTTTCTTTTTGGACTTTTTATTTAATGCCTCAAGCAAAGTAACTGAAAATAAAATAAGGTGAAATAAAATATTTCTTTTTCCCTTTACCTCAGTAAAGCATTTTTGACTTTTCAACAATTTTATTCTCACCAAATGCATCTTTCTTCACCTTGTTACTCCTTTTCCTCATATTGGCACAGTAAACTCCATTTGCTCAAATTTGCTAGCTCTTAGTGAAACCAAACCCCCTCCTTTTTGTGAACATGCATAATGATTCTTTATGTTTAATGTCTCTACTACTTTGAATATTTAAAGTTTAAAGCAAAATGCAAGGACTATTGAAGCAAAACACAGGAACTTTTCTCTTTCTATACTTTGTCTTTCTCTTTTGCTTTTTCTTTGCATTGAGTACTCTAAAAAAGCCTATGAACAATTTGCACAATTGACTTTAGTAATGAAAAGAATCGAAAAAGATATTATATATTTTTTCATTTGTTTAAGTTATACCATGTTTTTTTAAAATATTTCTTTTACTATAAAATGTGTAAGTAATTTTTTATTTCCTTATATTGTTTCAATTATGCCACATTTTTGAAAAGAAGTATTCCATAAATTTTGCTTTTAAGGCCCATTCAATGCAATTAATGAAGATGAAATAGAAAAAGAAATAAGTTACTTTCATAGCATATTAGACTTTTGACTTTTGTAAAGCCTCAATTTTTATATTTTATAAGCAATTTGTCACTTTTTTAGTTTGGTTCAACATTGCCACATTTTTTAGAATATTTGATAAGTTTTTCTTTTTGTTGCAAAGTGTGTAAATTAATAAAGCCTAATAAAATAAAGTAAAATAATATAAAGCTTAATTAATTAATTTCGATAGAATAACCCAATCAAAATATTATTAACATAATGCTTTACTTTCATTTGTTTTATTTTTCTTTCAATAATTATTATTGCCTATTAAAAATAAATTAAATGACTTTGGATGTAATAAGGCAATGCATAATATATAATTATATTCAATTTAATGCTTTTATAAATTTGGCTTAAGTGTTTTATTATTATCAAAATAATTTAAGATCATTTCGAAATTCTGGGTCAACAATATCCTTTTTTCTTTTTACGACAAAACTATTAAGTGCAAAACTTTACTGAAGTATTAAGTGTACAAAGTAATAATATAAAATCATCAATATTTAAAATTTAAAATACTCCATTTAAAACTCCCCCTAAATATGTACTTGTTATAACCATGAGAATGTTCCCTTGAGACTTGCTTTAAGCAACATAGTTTCCTACCCAAATGTTTTGCCCCTTTTTTTATGTTACCAAAAAGGTGGTTCAACTTTATAAACCAATTAAAAGTGCAATAGCTACTATTTAGAAAATTCCCTTAGTGTTTTTTACATCTTCATACCTAAATTTGCAAAGAAGCTCATGTAAAATCACTAGATAATGTATTCTCCAATTCCTTTCATTCCTTATCATCAAAGAGTGCATAAACTCCTTAAAAAAGATAGTAAATATTTAAAATACAAGAGTTATCCAAACACTTTATGTAAATATAATCATATATAACTTTTAACAAAGCAAAAATCAATACATTATTAAAAAGTTTGCAATCACTCCCCCTTAATATAAGCTTCCCATAAAATAAATGATAGGCTAGACGTGCAAACACAAAGGTCAAAACATGAACAACACAGGGAATATTTAGTGGAGTATCAACAAAGCACAGAACATATTAGTTTAATAATTAATTCTTCAATATAAGTAACTCCAAAGAAAATGTAACTCCAACTAGATGAGTAAGCAAGTAACTTCAATTAGGTAACTTCACATGTGAATACAGACAAGTGTGACTCCAGATGCATTAAATGTAGTGCACTCCAACTTTTAAAGCGTAGCACACTCCAAATACACAACCTCCAAAGTAAAATATAAGTAACTCCAATCAAATATAGTTAACTCTATAAATGTACAAGCATAATCAACTCTAACTTTGAATTGAGATAACTTTATAAACTAAAAACTTGTTTAGAACCTTTATTTCATGTAAGTTTTAAAGGATAAGATATAAGAGAATTCTATACTTTCCATATCCAATGTAAAGTGAGCTTACATTTCTTCTTGCAAATACTTCAAAGATTCTCTTATATGTACACCTAAAAATTTTCAGTACATACCAAGTGCATATATATATAGTGGATGATACTTTAATTTGAGAAGAAGAGGAGACTCCATCTTGAGAAGTGGAGGAGACTTCATCCTTAAGAGTGGAGGAGGCTTCATGCTGAGAAGTGGATGAGGCTTTCTGAGAAGTGGAGGAGACTCCAATTTTCTTTAGTAATCTTAAGTTGACTTTGTTCTATCATTTAGAGTTGTCTACTAAAGGATCTTAAGCCTTGCTAGTGCTTTCCTTGAAAATTTAGAGTTAGCTTTGACCTAAAGTTTGTTGTTCACTCTAACTCTTATAAGTAATTTGAAGTTCACTTCTTTTTTGTGAGTAGAGTTTGCTCTAAATTTTATTAGTAATCCTAAGTTGACTTAAGCAACTTTTTAGAGTGTCTTTAAACCTTTTCTCCCTTCTGCTTCAAGTTAGAGTTGGCTTTTGATCCTTAGAGTTTGGAGTTTGTTCCAACTTTTATTAGAGATTTAGAATTCACTCTAACTACTTTTTAAAGTTTTCTTCTTTTCTATCTTAACTTTTTTTCTTTTTCTGAGTTTGCTACAATTAGTTTTTGCAACCTTTTTATTATTTTATTATTCTTTATAGCACTTGGTTCTCTACTAACTCTATTCTCATTTAAATTCACAATTTTTTTCAAAGAAAGGTTAGTTTCAGTGAATGTCACATGCAAAGATTTATCAATAACTAACTTCCTTAAATTTTTTTAACATTTGCTACCAAGGATAGCAAAATGATTCAAAAATTGAGGATGTAGTTAACTAAAACTCACTTTAAAGCTAACTTCAACATATACAAGAATTTGTAGTTCCTTTAAATTCATATATAAACAATAGGGTAAGTAAATTATGTGATTTTAACATTAAGCAAGATAATTTTATGCATATGAATATCAAGTAAAGTTCATAGGCAATAATTTTAGGGAGTTAAATCAATAATTCAATAAACACATAAATCACAAAATCTTTTACACTCTTACTAAGTCAACTAAAACTCATGATAGATCAGCATGCATATTTTAATCATAATAAGAACTTTTAGAACAATTGTAAATATTTAAGATGCCATAAGGATTAATCATATATGATCTACCATACTGATTTTATCTTTTGAGTACTTGGCATCTTATTTAAAGTTAGAGACCTTAGAGCAACAACATTACTTTAAGTTTCATCACTTTTTATTACTCTATGAGTTTGCTTCCATATTTGGCTTTTGTCCTTAAATGTGATACTTTCTTTATATGCTTTGAGAGTTCCTTAAGTTGACCTTTTCTTGAATTCGAATCTTATGCATATATCTACATGTAAAGATCATTTAAATTTTGGTATTTAAGCTTTCTTTGGTCCTACAAGGTTAACTCCTTCTTCCTTATGTGTATAAGTACCTTTAGATACCTATAAACTTTTAGTCAAGCATATTGATTTTTCATTGAAGCACAATTGCATGAAGTATAAGAGATATTTTTACTAAGCATTGCAAGTGGTTTATTCAAATTATTGATTTAAAGGCATGAATCATGATCAAATATATATTAATAAAAATGTATTTTGGATCAATGCAATGCTTATACCTATGGTCATAAATAATATACTTCAATGAATATAAAAAATGGTAACATAAAAGGTTTCATAATTCAATACCTTAACTTTGGTCTGTATAAGATACATTTTTCTTATCCTTTGCTTCTCTTTGTAAGGTTTAAACTTTGCAAGTCCCACTTTGTATACTTAAGAAGCTCTCTTTGGTGGTTCCTCATTCATTAGATTAATTTGTCTATTCTTTTGAAAAATACTTTGCACAATTGAAGTACTAGAAAAATATTTTGGTAACCATATTAACTTGAGTCATTGAATGTTAGTATTTAGATTTTTAAAACCTTTAGTAACCTAAACATATTTCTTTTTTGCACAAGAATTTCTTCTAATGGAGTATAAGTAAGAAATATATCCTTGATAACCACAATAATTACAAACAATATGCATGCAAGCATTTTGAAATCTATTAGAAAACTTTTGCTTTTTGTTTTGAAAGTTTTTCGAATTATTTCTTTCAAAACTCTTTTTAAACTTTCCAAACGATGTATTTTTATTTTCTTTAACATGTCTTGAGATAGTTGAAGTTTCAATTGTCATGGTATTTTCCACATTTAAATCACAAGAACTTGAGCATTTAAAATTGAAAGACATTGTATAATGTTGCTCATTAAATGCATGCAGCAATTTTTTATGTGTATGACTAATGGCAAGTTTGGAACTATATACCTTAAGTCTTTATGAGTTATAGATTATAAATTTTCAAATTCTTGCTGAATAAGCTCTTTTTGTAAATCCTCTTTTTTTTTTCCTCTTGTTGATAATGAGTTTATGGAAGCATTTTTTCTCAATTAGGCTTCCAATAACTTATTCCTTGATTTGATATTGATCATCTTCAAGAGTCAAATAATGTTTTTTTTCTTGCATAATTTCTTGTAAATGTCACACCCGAAAATGCGACCACGTGGCGCCTTTAAAAGAAAATCAAAACTAAAAGTAAAAAGAAATAGATAAATAAATAGGATTCAGGAGTCTCCACCAAAATTTTATTTTTTAAAAGGGAAAACGTTGAAAAAACCTTTTTTATTTGAAAAATGGTCTACAAACCAGATTCGGATTCGGGAGTCGATTGTCAGTGGGGAAGGTGTTAGGCATCCCACTACACCCGTTCTTAAGAACGGTTACCCTAAGTCAGTTATGCAAAATTAATGTGACCTCTATTCTATTTTAATTCTCCCTAACCAATCACATGCAAAGAACAGAAGGAAAAATTTTAAAGAAATAAAATTTAAGAGAAGAAAGAAAATTAAAAGCAAAACAAAAAGGAATTCAAAGAATAAAATAAAGAAAAGGGAATAAAATAAAAGAAATTAAGGAAATAAAATTTTAAAAAAATAAAATTAAGAGAAAATGTTTATTTACAAGGGCGGACTTGACCTAGGATGAGAGTCTAGAGCCTACGTACCCTTTGGAGGGATCAAAGTCCACGTAGTTAGATTGAGATTATATTTGCTGGTTGGTTTTTTTTTCCTCTTTGTTTTATGTTTTGTTTTTGCTTTTCCTCTTTTTTTTTTCTTGTTTTTGTTTTTTTTTTGTTCTTTATTTTTTAATTTTTTTTTTGGGTGTTGTCTTTTTTCGTGAAAAGATGAAGAAAATAAATTACTTTTTCCTTTAACAAATAAAACGAGTTTTGAAATTGGTTGAGGTGTTTTAATTTGCTAAAAGAAAATGTAATTTTACTTTTCTTTGCATTTTTAGTTTTTTCTCTCTTTTTCCTATTTTTTCCATTTTCCTTTTCGTTTTTGTTTTTGTTTTTATTATTTTTTATTATTTTTTGTTCCTATTTTATTCTCTTTTTTTTCTCTTTCTTTTTATTTTTTTTGTTTTAGTTGTTGTTGTTTTTTTTTTCTATTTGTTTCTCTCTTTCCTTTTGTTAATTTTTATTTTGTGTTCTATTTTGTTTTTGTTTTTGTTTTCTTTTTCTTTTTAGTTTTGTTTATCTTTGTTTTGTTTATGATTTTTTGACTTTTTGTATATTTTTGTTTTTGTGTGTTTTTTTTATTTTTTTGCTTTTTTGATTTTTGTTTGACTTTTGGTCTTTTTTTATTATTATTATTTATTTTTTTAGAAGGGAAAAAGAAAATAAAAATTATTTTAAACTTTCACCAAGAAAACAAGTTGAAGATTGATTTGTATGTCTTAATATGTGAGAGCTAAAATAACCTTATTTTCTTTACCATCTTCTCTTTTTTTATTTCTATTATTTATTTATTTTTGTTGATTTTTTCTTGTTTTCAATTTTTTTTTGTTTTTTTTAATGTTTTCTTTTAATTTTGACAAACTTTCGAGAAAGAGAAAAGCTAAATTTTAAATTTGAAAACATTTTATTATTTATAAAGAAAAACCCTTTCTTTGGTTTTGGTTTGTTTTTTTTTTTGTAAAAGGTAAAGTTTATTTGATTTTCTCAAAATCATATATTTCACCTTTCTAAAAGAAACTATTTATTTTGTTTTAAAACTCTCCTTTTTTCCTCTTTTTTTTGTGTGTTAATTATTGAAGCCCAAAATTTATGCCAAAACATTTGATGATCCAATTGAGTGACTGAGGGGACTTATTGTCACACACAGCACCGAGTTACTCCTAAACGCCTGAGGCGATACCAGATCACACGCAGAAACTCTAAAACATAAAATAAAATAAAATAAAACTGATATATCTTACAGACCCACAATAATTGATGGTTGCATGTGCACATTCTATGATTTTTTTTGAAAGTATACTTTACATATCATCTATAATTCGTGGATAAAAAATGAAGTAAAATAGAATAAAATTCCTTCCCTGCTCATCCATTGAAATCTCTCATTGCATCTTCCCAAATGTATCATCGAGTTATGAGCTTCCAAGCCATGGTCCTCGCATAGAGAAAGTAAGATGTGCATTAGTTTCCATGAAATATTATTCACTCATGATGCAGCAAAGCATCAGTAAGTAAACACATAATAGTCAGCAAGCCCACTTGGCACTTTAGCAGCTACAAGACACAAATAAACAAAGGTAGAAACAGTAGGACTTTCATGATAACATTCTGGCAAGTGAAAGCGAACATAGGATTTGCCAGAATCTATGTTAGGAACCAAATTCATATTAGTGGCTAATTCATATTAACATAGACAATAGAGTATTCATTTCAATGTAGCTACTACAATATTTAGAACCAACCATCACAAGCTACGCCATAAAAAAATATTGAGACAGCAACCTGAATTTCCATTTCATCATGGCATTAGCACATTAAAGTAAAGATTGGACAAGAACTGCATCAACCATCAGAATCAAATTATCCCCCCTAATCTGTAAATACTTACATTTATGTCAGTTGAGAAATACGCATCTCAAAAATTCCAGCCACCTTCTTATTAGGAAGGTAGCTTCTACCAGCACCATTTTCCACATGCTTAGGCGAATTAAAAGACCTCCTTGATCATTGACTCTAATGATTCGCGGTGTAAGTGCAGCAAAAACAAGTTCAAAACCAAGTTATGATTATGCCTATGACATCAGGTATGTGACAGCAAATTTTAGCAGAATTTGTGCTCATTTACAGATCAAAAATCAAGCTCAATTCCTGTTCAAGAATCACCAAGACAATATGCGAGTTCTGAACAGGATTTTCCTTTCAATTTCAGGCTAAGAACCAAGTTACAATCATGCTTAAGACTACTAGAGCTACTAGTAAACATCGAATAGGGTTCACATGTAATTCCAAATCAGTAACCTAGGCTAAACTCATGTCACAAAAAAACCATTGGGTCAAGAAGAAACTATGACGGAGGAATAATGACCACAACAAGTAGAACATTAAAAGGACTCAACAAGGAGATTATTGGCAAAAATTTAATTCAAAACCCTAAATCCAGTAAACAGTCTAGTGTCAGTCAATTGATTCATATCATCTTAGAACATCAAAACTCAAATTTCATGCCCAAAATCATTTCTTATGGTAGCAAGTCATTCATAATTACATACAGGATAATCCTCCATCAATATAGAGCCAAATCAGAGCATACAGAGGAATTTTTTTTTTTTTATAAAAATCAAACCCTATTGTTCCACAGAATCAAACCGTATATCAAGAACAACATCTTAATACGATTTCCAAAATTTGTATATAGCAACAATATACTCAGAAGGGCAGCACCAAATTTCAAAGGAAGTCAAGCATGAAAATAGAATGAACAATAGAGGCGATATATGGGGGATTCTGAGAGCTTCTTTCAATTACGCTCATTCAATACATTATTTTCCCCAATCCAGACCACACAGCCAGGATGAAAATTCAAGCTAGCGAAGAATATAAAGGAGACCCGAAATCAAAACATCCACAAACAGAAAGATAGCATGGGATTAATATTTCCTGATTCATCAGATCTAACTAAGCAAATTAGGCGAAGCTGTAAAACTTACGTTCTTCTCCTTTTTGCAGATAATCCAATTCGATGAATCCCGTTGCTTGGCTTCTCCTTTTAGTTTTGATTTTCTTTTAAAGGCACCACGTGGTCGCATTTTCGGGTGTGACAACCTCATTTGGGATCTTTGCCATTTGCCTAATCTTCATTTGAATAGCTTTTTCACAAGAGTAGGATGCTTCCTACACTAGCCTCTAACCTTTACACCCAAAATGACATTGCTTAAAAATTGTAAACTTGACCTTAAGGCAATGAGATACCCCATTAAAAACAAAAAGAAAGAAAGAAAAAGAGTTGCAACCTCTTCATGAACAAGGGGTAAAATGACATAAGAAATAATATTTTATGGGGATTTCTTGGTGATTGAACTCTCAATAAAGTTGCTTGTCATATCATAATCAGTTAATGCTTGCTTGTTTGATATTCTTCTGTCTAGCTGAAATCTAAGGCTAACAGAAGTTGATTCATTGGACCTTATTGGATTTAACCTTGTCAATACAATGGTCATATGCTTCCATCTCATCTTTTACGCATCTTTCCATTCCACCAAGTATGCTGACACAACTTCTTTCATTGCACGTTTTTCCTCAATAACCAAAAATCCAAAAATATGATGTCCAGAACTCCTTATGAAAAGATTTAATCGATTGAAAGAAAGGTTAAATCTGGAACTAATTATATGCCCTAAATTCAATCACCAAAGAAAACAGAAGAGGAAAAACCAAATTAAAAGTGAATACATACCCCACAAGTAAGCTATGCCTATGATACCAGGCATTCTTGGCCTTCTTAAATATGAGGAGTCACCCCGAGTCACCTCAATTGAGCCAGGAGTGATGTTCATTTCCTTCACCTTAATCATGCAACCTTTGGGATGAAGTCTTTAATAATTTTTTTATGCCGGTAGTTTAAATATCAAGAGAGGGTTAAGTTCTTTCAATTACCCAAACACTTCTTAACTATTGCTAACCACTTTGGCCCTGAAAAAAAAAATTCTTCAAATACTAAACATGAATTGAACTCGAGAAGCAATGAGAATTCTACATAAAGAAAAAGCAATTTTGGCACCAGAGTGGATTCCTTTTAGGAAAAAAAAAAGATTAAATGAAAAAAGGAAACAAATTGGAGGAAGAAAAGAAAAATTACAAGAGGAAGGAAATTCTCGAAAAGAAAGCTCCCACAGATTAACTTTTGAAAAAAAGCAAAAGCTTTTAAAAGGGAGCTTCACCTTAGCATAAAATCCAAGGGCAAAATTCTCAAAGAAGAGTCTTATGTAGCACAAGAGGTCTAAAAAAAAAAAAAAGAAGGAAAAGTCTCCGGAGGAGAGTTGAGCTGAACGAAAAATATCTTTTAAAAGAAAAAGGTTGAGTTAACTGTCATAAGCCAATTGGTCCTGCCAAAATGGTACAATTACTAGAGCAAAATTCTCATTGTGAACTTACATGAATGTTTGGGCCTTGTCACCTTTCTTTCTTAAGCCTTTTTACCCATTAAACCCCATTACAACCTTGAGACTTCCTCTCTTGCTAAGCGAATTTCGAGTATAGAATTTTGTTAAAGCAATAGGAGAAAGAGATTAATAGGAGACTTGAGGGGGGCATGTTAATTCTTGAGCCTAATATCTCTTATTTCATAAACCCTTTTACCAGGGCCACATTACAAGTGTCGAAAGTCCTTGTGGAGGTTTAGCTTGCTTGCAAAATAATGGGGCAGATTTTTTTTTTTTTGAAATGAATGATAAAAAAAAATTAAAATAATTGAAACTGGGGCAAAAAGTTTAGTTCAAAGTAGATTCTTTTCACTACATCCATTGTTTCTTTCAAAAGGAGTTCAAGTCCAGAAGTAAAGCTCCTCTCTATCCTATCATATCCATATTCTCAGCATCTCACTCCTCTATTAAAAGGAGAATACTTCAAGAGTAGAATTGGGGCATCTTCCCATTCTGTTACATTATGCCAAGCCATTGTCTATTCCATTTCTCCACTCCCAAGACATTTTACATGACCACATTCTTCATCAGCCCTTGCATCTCTCTAATGTTGAGGATTTTTTTTTCCAAGCTAATGTGTTTGTATTCCTTAATGCATGATTGTATTGACATTGTTAACTAAAATAAGAGTGAATTCCACTTATTGACCTTTCAAGCATTAACGATAAAGAGTTGACAATAGGAGAGTGCCTTGTTAAGTTAATAGTCCAAGGTTGATGGCAAACAAATCACTTAAAAAAAATCATTTATAAGTAAGTCAAAGCAAGAGCCTTGGGTCTTTTTTGCTTGGGATACTCCCTCAGGGGCATTTTTGGCTAGCCAGAAGCCATCAATAAATATTTTCATCCAAATAACAAAAGGCAAATCTGGTAGGATAATCAAAAGTTCAACCTTTCTCATTGTGGCAGGTGAAAAGTGTAAAATTTTTCCAAAAGCGAAGGGCTAGAAATCCTACGTTTTATAAATTTTGAGATTTCTTATGCATCATATGTTTGCATTGAATTTGTACATGAACAAAGCATATGTTTCCTTTTCAAGTCAAATTAAAAAAATAAAATCACATTTATTCTCATCAATTCACTAAAAAAAAGGATCACATTTTTCTTATAAACAAAAACAAAAAAAACAAAAAAAGGAGTCTAAAATTCAAAATCTGTTTAAGGACATTAGAAAAAAATAATGTTCATTCTCTTTCCCTTTTCCTTCAAGATGATTCTGTTTACAAAAAAAAAGAAAAAAGGGATTCAAAGTTTAAGATCAATTTAAAAGTATTTAGAAATAATGCTCCCTTCTCTTCCTCCTTCTTTTGAGGTGATCTTGAAGGAAAAAGGAGTCTAAAACTCAAAACCAATTTAAGGATGTTTAAAGATAATGTCCTCATCCTTTTTGTCTCCATTTGGAGTTAAGTTCAATTGCATAAATTGTGCATATTTTAGAAATAAAAATTTTCAACTTAAAGAGTCAAAAAAATAAAATAACTTGCATCTCATATGCATACATATTGCCAGACCCATAAAAAAAATAAAAAAAAACGTACGTTTGAGGGAAATAAAATAACTTGCATCTCATATACATCAGGCATTCCATATTGGTATACATCTCATAGCCCATAGTTTACACTGGGGCAAGCAAAAGAAAATTTGTATTCCATAAAATAAAGCATCACATGTTTCATGCGTCCCACATTTGCATACATCGCATGGTCTCGAGTTCACCCTGGGGCAAGCAAAAAGAAAATTTGCATTTCATAAAATAAAGCATCACATGTTTCATGCGCCCCACATTGGCATACATCACATGGCCTCTAGTTCACATTGGGGCAAGCAAAAAGGAAATTTGCATTTCATAACATCAAGCATCACATGTTTCATACATTCCATACTTGCAAACATTACATAGACCATAGTTTATGCTGAGGCAAGTGAAAACAAACATTTTGCATTTTATAAAGCATCTTATATGCTTCTTGCGTTTCACCTAGGGATATTTTATGCAGACCTCAAGTGCATACTGGGGCAAGGGAAAAAACAAAAAATGTGCATTCCATAAATTGTAGCATCCTTCATACCTCGTACTTCTAACACTTACAATGACCTTAATTCATATGGGGGTAAAATTAAGTTGTTAAGCTAAAAAGTCAAGCATTTTGATGCATTGCACGTTTCATATAGGTGCATAACCCTGTATTAAAACTTAAATGAATGAAGTAAAGTTTTTAAACTTAGAAAAAATTCACCAAAAAAGGCACCTTTAAGTCCTACGAAGAATAGGCACCTAAAGTCTTGTGGAGAACAGGCACAAATAAAAGTCCTATGAAGAATAGGCACCCAAAGTCTTGCAGAGAACAGGCACCTTTAAGTCCTACGAAGAATAGGCACCCAAAGTCCTGCGGAGAACAGGCACCTTTAAGTCCTACGAAGAATAGGCACCTAAAGTCCTACGGAGAACAGGCACCTTTAAGTCCTACGAAGAATAAGCACCCAAAGTCCTGCAGAGAAAAGGCACAAATAAAAGTCCTACGAAGAATAGGCACCTAAAGTCCTACGGAGAACAGGCACCTTTAAGTCCTACGAAGAATAGGCACCCAAAGTCCTGTGGAGAACAGGCACAAATAAAAGTCCTACGAAGGATAGGCACCCAAAGTCTTGCGGAGAACAGGCACAAAAGTCCTACCAGAATAGGCACCAATAAAAGTCCTACCAGAATAGACAACCAAAGTCCTGCCAGAACAGGCACACTCAAAGTCCTGCTAGAACAGACACCCAAAATCTTACCAGAATAGGCAACTCAAAGTTCTGCACCAGAGCAGAATTGCATTTCCAAGTAAGTTAGCCCACCTTTATCTTTTAGTGCCCCAAACAAAATATATGTTTTCATCTTTACTTATTCATAAGCTAAAGATATCAAAAATTGTATTTTCGATTTCTTCACTTAAAGAATAAGTAAAGAGGGGCAACCTGTAAACACTATATTTTGTTTGGGTCGCTCTTACCTTTTCCTTTATTGTTTAATTGTCGAAAGGCAATCAAATCAGCCCAAACAAAATACGTGTTCTTATCTTTACTTGTTTCTTATACAAAAATATCAAAAATTACATTTTCAATTTATTTGCCCAAGAAACAAGTAAAGAGGGGCAACCTGTAAATATTATATTTTGTTCGGGTCGTTCTTACCTTTTCTTTGTTGTTTAATTGTCAGAAGGTAATCAAATCAGGTCAAACAAAATACGTGCTCTTATCTTTACTTGTTTCTTATGCAAAAATATCAAAAATTACATTTTCAATCTTAATGCCTAAGAAACAAGTAAAGAGGGGCAACTGTAAACACCGTATTTTGTCCAGACAAACTAAAAAATGATAATAAAAGCAAATTAGCCTAAAAAAAAAAGATATCAAAAATAAAATAATAAAGAAAAGTCATTAAAAAAAAAGAAAAAGAACCCTAAAACCCAAATCACAAAAAAAAAAGAAGGAAAAAATATGAAAACAATAACAAAAATTAAATTAGAAAAAATAAAATAAAAGAGAAGAAAAGAAAGAAGACAAAGATTACCAAAAAAAAATTAAAAAATAAAAATAAAAGAAAAAAAAACAAAGCTTTAGAAAACAAATAAATAAATAAAAAATCTGTTTATATTTGGCCCAAATTTTGAATTTAGTTGCCCTAAGCCCATCAACTAAAACGATTTGGCCCGAATTTTGAATTTAGTTGCCAAAATTTCATTAAAAAAAATGAAAAATGAAACAAAAAGAAAAAGATCAAAATCCCAATCATAAAAAAAATTAAATTAAAAACAAAAACAAGAAAAAGAGAGTGATAAAATAAAATCAAAATAAAATTTAAGTCCAAAGCCCTATCCTAAAACAAATCCCTTTGGCCCAATATCTAAATATCAAAAGCCCAAATAAAAAAAAAAAGGCTGAAAAGAGAGAGTAAAAAAATAATAATAATAAAAGCCCATTCCTTCAGCAGCCTTTCGGACCTCTGCAACCCAGCTTGAAGCTCAACCCAGATCCAAAACAAACCCTACCCGATGGTCCCCCCTCCATTCGGTCCTCTGGCAGAGACAGACACAAAAACGAGGACCACACACAAAGAAAAAGGGAGACGCACAAACGAAAAGAGAGGGGACAGAGGCGAGACAAAAAGGGTGTCAGAAAAGCAGAGGGGGAGGCACGATAAGGGGGGAGAGTAGCAGAGAAGGAGGGGGAGTGAGAGATACGGAGAGAGGAGCTGAAGGTTTTCGGGCTGAAGAGACACGAAGAAGGAGTCGAGAGGGAGAAATCGAGAGTAAAGAAGGGGGAGCTGGTTATACGTTGCTGGGAACGGACAAAGGGGGAGACGCGAGACGCAGAGGGGGACGAGGAGGCGAGACTGAGTGAGGAGCAGAGGATTCGCCTTTTCGGATAAAAGGGGGAAAAGGGGGCAGATGCAGAGAAGAAAGGACTCGGAGCACAAAAAGGAATCGAAAAAGGAGATTCAGGGAAGAGAAGGACGACACGTTCAGAGAAGGGGTACACAAAGAGGCAGAGACGTGAAGGAGATTTGGGGATTTGTTTCGAGTCCAGGTGATTCCAGAGCAGAGAGTTGCAATAGGAGAAGTCGAGGGAGTAAGAGATTGGGAGAACTGGATAGGGCCGAAATTTTGAGAGTGAGGGGAACTGTCAAGAATGGTTGAAGAGATGGAAAGACAGTGAGGAAAGGATTAAGACGTAAGAGGCAGGGAAGGGTAGAACAGCGGACAGAAACAGGGACACACAAAACAGAGACGCACAAAAGGAAACGAAAAAGAAGAGGAACTTTCTCGGATGCGCATGACAACAACCTGAGAGGGAAGGAAGCCCAAAGACACGACAATAGAGGTATTGATTTGGTTCCATTGCTCATATACCCCATATATGGTGTAATCTGATTCTATGTATGAATGCATGATCTTTTGCTGGAAATCTGGTCCTTTCAGTTTTTGCTTATCAAAATTAGGGTCTGATTCTCTTGTGGTTTTCAATTTTGGTTGAATTGGTCTTTGTGTATTTCGTTAGAGTTACTGAGTTCATGGATTCTATTGTGTTTCAATGACCGCCTTCCAGTGATTGGCATGCTCTGGTTTAGATTTATTTTGCTGGAACTATCTTACTTTGGATAGAACATCTTTCTGATCTTATGATTGAGATGAAACAGCTTACCTAAATCCAATATCTATTCTTATTGTCTTTAATCATGTGCTTGTTATTGGCTGATTTGGTTTGTACTGCATAAGGAGAAGATGATATGATTCTGTTACTAGGAAAATAGGATTAACTTTATATTGAATGGCTGTTGAGCCTAGGGTTTTTCGAGATCATTTAGGCCGTGAAATGTGCGGTCCAGTTTCGCTATTATAATAGTGGAAACTTCTGTTTGCCTGACTTGACACCATTTTGGTCTTCTCCAATAAACAAATCCTATGGTTCTGATGTTTTGTTATAAAGTTTTGTGTGTAGACATTAGCAGGGTAATCTTGGTTCATATGATATGAGACTCACATTCAGAGTGTCGCTGTGGAGAGATTAGTTACTTTTAGTTTTATTGGTACAGGAGTATCATTTGCGGGTCATATCCTTTTGTTTTGATCAGTTTGTTTCACTTCAGCTGCTGGTCAATTTTGTTTTGTCTCGACGTATCATCTATGCTCTTATTTGCATGCCACTTTCGTTAAGGAAAAAGACCTAAGACTGTACAGTTTATAATTGTTTGGGATTTGGTAGTCTGGTTTTTGTGTGAAACAGTTATTGCAAGTTGTGTGTGTGCTGGTTTTGTCCATTAATCTTATTCGATTTCCCTCATTCTTCTCGAAAGTCCTTTCAACGCCATTTAAAGGTAATGGAGTTCTTGTGGGCATGCTTGCTGGAAACTTATTTGGATATGAGGCCCGCTGTTAACATCCTATTGGATATTTAATCATTTTTTTCTATCTTATGATATAGCTTGAGGTGGTTGGTTCTAAAATGCTACAGTGGCTACATGGGAAGGGGTGTTATATTAGTATGAATTAGCCATAAATATGAATTCGGTTGAGCATGGATTCTGGCAATAAATCTCATGTTTGCTTTTACTTGCTGAAATGTTATCATGAAAACCATGTTGTTGCTATCTTAGTTTGTTTGTTTGCTTTAGCTGCTAAAATGTCAATTGGGCTGACTGACCTTGCGTTAATTTACGGATGGCATGCCGCTTTATGGGTAAATATGGTGATACACTGTTTCATGCTTTTCATGGAAACTAATACACATTCTGTTTTCTATTTGTACGAGGCCTATGAACTGGAGGCTCATGATTTGATGAAAACAAGAAGGCAAGAAGTTACCCGAGGAGATGGTTGGAAGAGATATCCAAGGTCATCAAGGAGGGCGTTAAGAAGATGGAGGAAATCAGAGACAAATGATTGACCGCGGTTTAATCCTTTCACATTTCTATTTTTATCATTTTTTGTAAATATTGTCTGGAATTATAATGTTAGCTTGATTGATCACAAGAACACACACTAGCACCAATGTTTTATGCTTGCAAATATTATTATTTTTCTTTATAGGTTTTATTTTCTTTTTTAGAATTGCTGTGTGAGATCTTGTATCTCCTCAGGTGTATAGAGGTCATCTAAGGCTGTGTGTGACAATAAGTCTCCTCAGTCATCCGATTGGGTCATCAAATGTTTTTGGACAAATTTTGGGATTTAACAATTAATACATTAAAAAATATAAAAAGGATAAATTTTCAAAAAAAGAGTTTCGTAAAGCCAAATAAATAGGTTTTTTTTAGAAAGCAAAGTGTGCTTCTTTTCGAATAAAAAAAAAGAGTTCAAACGCTAATTAAAATATATGGCTGATAGAAAATCAAATAAACTTTCTCTTTTCGATAAAAAAAAAAAACAAAACAAAACAACAAAAAGGAAAAAAAAAATCAAAATGATTTTCTCAAATTTCCTTTTGGACAAAAATTAGAGATTAAAATATGCTTCATGGAAAAGAAAGGGAATAAAAAAAAAAGAAGAACATAAAACAAAAATGAAAACATCGTTCCTAAAGAAAATATAAAATAAATAAAGTAGAAAAACAAAAAGACAAAAAAGCCCTAAAATATGCAAATCAATCACTAAAAAAATTTAAAAAATCAAAGATTAAATAAATAAAAAACATTAAAAAGAAGAGAAAAGAAAAAGAATAAAGAAGTATGGTCAACTTAGTTTTCACAAATTAAGACATATAAATTAGTCTTAAACTTGTTTTGCTTTGTAAAAATCTAAAATGGTTTTTATTTTCTTTTTCTCTTCTAAAATGGTAATAATAATAATCAAACAAAAAAGAACCAAGCTAAAACAAAAAACAAAAACAAAACAAAGATAAACAGAATTTAAAACAAAAAGAAGAAGAAAAAAATAGAACACAAAAATAAGAATTAATCCAAAAAAATAAAAAAATAGAAAAACAAAAAAAATATAACAATAACAAAACCAAAAAGAAATAAAAATAGAAAAACGAAAAAAAGAACCACAAAAGAAAAAAAAAACAAAAAACAAAATAAGATTAAAAAAAAAGAAATAAATTGAAAATGCAAGAAAAATTAAATTAAATTTTCCTTTAACAAATTAAAACACATTAACCAATCTCAAAACTTGTTTTATTTGTTAAAAGAAAAATTAATTTATTTTCTTTGTCTTTTCACGAAAAAAGACAACACCTAAACAAAAAAATATATATATAAAAAGAAAGTTAATTAAAAAATTAAAAATAAAGAACAAAAAAAAAAAACAAAAACGAGGAAAAAAAGAGGGAAAACAAAAACAAACATAAAACAAAGAGGAAAAAAAACAATCAACAAATATAATCTCAGTCGAACTACGTAGACTTTGATCCCTTTCAAAGGGTACATAGGCCCTAGGCTTTTATCCTAGGTCAAGTTTGCCCTTGTAAATAAACATTTTCTCTTAATTTTATTTTATTTTATTTTTCCTTAATTTCTTTTGTTTTATTCCCTTTTCTTTATTTTATTCTTTGAATTTTTTTTTGTTTTGCTTCTTTCTTCTCTTAAATTTTATTCCCTTAAATTTTTCCTTCTGTTCTTTGCATGTAATTGGTTAGGGAGAATTAAAATAGAATCGAGGCCATATTGATTTTACACAACTGATTTAGGGTAACTGTTCTTAAGAACGGGTGTAGTGGGGTGCCTAACACCTTCCCCACTCACAATCGACTTCCGAATCCATTTTCTGATTCGCAGACTATTTTTCAAACTAAAAAAGGCTTTTCCAAAGTTTTGCCTTTTCAAAAAAATTTTGGTGGCGACTCCTGAACCCTACAAAAGGAACCCTATTAATTTCTTCTATTCCTTTTTACTTTTTTACCTTTTAATTTTAATTTCTTTTAAAGGCGTCACGCGGTCGCATTTTCGGGTGTGACAGTAAATTGTAAACATTATCATCTTCAACAACATGACTAGAAATATATAAAAATTGAAGAGTATTTCATATATCTTTGACACTAGAACAATTTTTTATTTTAGTATAATATAACAATGTAAAGAACTATACAATATATGCATAGGTCTAATATTCAAGGCAAATAATTTCTTATTATTTTCATCCCAATCTTTTTCTTTTTTCAATTACATTCCATATATCTACATCAAGAGATTTGAGAAAGATTTTCATTCTAACTTTCCAAAATCTAAAACTAATTGCAACAAGGAAAAGGGAGTTTAGTAATATCAAAATCTTATATCAATGTACAACATTTTTCAAGTGGTTAATCCATCATTGTCTACCCAAAAAAAAAAAGGATTTTTTCTCTTAGCTGTTAAGCACAAAAACAAATGAAGCTCACTCTAATACGAATTGATAATTACACTTAAAGAGAATAGGTGTAATACGCAGAAAAAGTAAATAATTAAAAATATCACATACATAATAGTAGATGAAGCTAAGGTGAAATGAGTCAATTGAAAGTCGAGTGACCTACAAGAGACAAAGTAGAGATCCTTCTAAAAGATAAATGGAGTTAACTCAACAACAGTAACTAATACAAGCAATGGAGTAAACTAATACAAACTTAGAGCATCATCCAAATAAGAAAGTGGAGTAGCTTTTAAATTTGAAGTAATCTTAAAAACAACGCAATAGAAGAAAGAGTCAAAAAGAGAGAAATACCACTAAATTTATCCTGATTCAACCCTTGACCTACATTCAATCTCTTTAAATTTTAAGAAATTTTCTTTAATCAATCTTCAAATTACAATCAAAATGATTTTACATGTGCTTACCATCAATACTTTTGCCTTTTGTTTGAAAATTTGTTTGAATTATCTTTTTTTCAAAGTTTTTTCTCAACTTTCTAAAAGATACATTTTTATTTTCTTTAACATGCCTTAAAGTAGTTGAAATTTCAATCGACATAGTATTTTCTACATAACAACTAAAGCATTTAGAATTGGAAGATATTGTCTCATATACGTCATTAAATGCATATGACAATTTTCAATAGAAATGACTAGTGGCAAGTTTGGAATCATATACCTTTAATTCCTTGTGAGCTACAAAATGTGAAAATTTTCAATTTTTGCTTAGTCAGCTCTTTTTGTGAATCCTCTTCCTTTCCATTGTTGATAATGAGTTTATGGAAGTGCTTTTTCTCAATTAAGCATCTAATAACTTGCTCTGGACTTGATATTGATCATCTTCAAAAGCCAAATAACATGTTTTTTTCTTTTGGCACAATTTCTTAAAAATTGTCAACATTTCATCTTTAATAAAAATGATTAGAGGTACATAAAGATTGAAGAGTATTTCATATATTTCTAACATCAGAGCAATTTTTTATTTTAGCATAATCATAACAATTTAAAAAATTGTACAATATATACATAGCTCTAATATTCAAAGCAAACAACTTCTTATCATTTTCATCCCAGTCTTTTTTAGATTTAGGTACAAAATCATTTAGGCATAGTCATGTCTAAATCAAGAGATTTGAGAATGACTTTCATTCTAGCTTTCCAAACTATAAAACTAAATTGCAGTAAGGAAAAAAGGATTTAGTAATATCAAAACCTTCCATCAGTGTACAATATGATTTAAATGGTTGATACATTATTTTTCTACAAAAACAACAAAGGACCTTGTATCTTAATTATTAAGTACAACAATAAGTGAGATTGGCTCTGATACCAATTAATAATCACATATAAAAGAGGTGAATAAGTGTGATATGCAGAAAAAATAAATATTAAAATTGTGGCATACACAAAAATAAAGAAGATTAAGGTAAAGCAAGCTAACTGAAAACAAAATGATCTCTAAGATACAAAAGTGAAAAAGGCTAAGGTGAAGTGAGTTGGCTTAAAGTGGAGCAAGTTTTAAGAGACAAAAGTGGAGTAGGCTAAGAAGGACCGAGCTACAATAAACAAGTAGATAATTCTCCAAAAGTAGAGCAAGCTAGATACCCAACTAATAAAAGAAAGTTAGGGAGAGAAGAAATATAATATAAATCTCATCCTAATTCAGCCTCTCAGGCTTATGTTCAGTTCTCTTAAAATCTAAGAAATTTTTTCTTCAATCAATTTTTAGATTATAATTAGGATGATTTTACACATACTTATTACCAACACGAGATTTTCTAACTCACCTTAAACTAATAGAATATTTGGGTTTTATATAAGTTCGCCCAAAACTCTTTTCTTTAAGGGTTTTTCACTAAACTTATAGTAAATTCACTTTCCTCATATTAAGAAAGATTTACAGAATGATATAAAGATAAGTTTGAAACCCTTACAAGAAAGGGATTATAATAAACATACTCTTTTTTTAAAACTCTTTCAAGTTAGGTAAAACGAATTATTAAACTTAGATAAGATGAAAAAACAAAGGAGAACTATAATGTAATTTTGGCATTTTTTTTCTCTACTTCAATTCATGTTTTCTTTTGTTCATCTTCTTTTGTTTATATAAAAGCTTAAGAATATTTTTGTTAGAAAACATCTTTTACAATAGCCATTAAGGAAGAAAGAAATTTACTTTTTTACGTGTTGCTTATCATAAAGTATAGGTAAGTATGCAAACAACTTTTGACTTGTATAGGTTTTACTTGTCTTTTTTCTTGTTATTGTTCTAACAGTTATAGAGAAAAGACTTCATTTTCTAACTTTTCATTTAATGCCTCAGACAAAGTAGGTAAAAACAGGTTGAAGTAAAATATTACTTTTTCTTTATATTAAAGTCTCTAAAATAGCCTCTAAACAATTTGCACATATTTGATATTAGTAATAAAAATAATTGAAAGAGATATTATATATTTCTTCACTTGTTTAAGCCATGCCATGTTTTTCATAATATTTCTTTTCTACAAAATGCGTTTAGGAATTTGTTATTTTCTTGTACTATTCCAACCATGCCACCATTTTTAAAGGAAATAGTATATACATTTGGCTTTGAAGGTTCATTCAATGCGATTAATGTATTTGCACATTTTTTACTTTTGTAATGAACAAAAAATTATAATCATTTTGTTACTTTCCTTTAGTATTACATGTTTTTATTTAAATGCATTTCATACATTTTTCTTTTGCATTATAGTGTGCATATTGTAACACCCCAAAAATTAATTAAAGTGTTAATCGTGGATTTAGAGTAATTAAGAATAATTAATAGAGGATAATTGGGCAAGTTAGTGAATGAAAATTTTAGAGAGATAAATTGTTAACATGGGTTTGAGAATTAATTGGGATAAAAATTTCATCTAGGCCCAAATTAATAGATCATGATGAGAGGTTAATGGAGGCCCAATGAGTTAGGTGCAGATCCAAACCCTTGAGCTCTTCCAACTTGGCCCAAATCCCATTAAACTGCAGCAACCCAATGTATGAAACTAACCCAATAGAATTCTGCAGCCCAACACTTCAAAACTTGCCCAACAAGCTAAAATCTGAAGCCCATGTGGAGTTGGACTTGGAGCAACCCATGACTCATCCCTTGACCCAACTTAAACCTACCTAAAACCCTAATGCTTCAGCCACTTTCTCATTTGCTGAAACACAAGAAGCAAAATTCGGAGGTTGAGAAGGAGGCTAGGGTTGGGGGTAAGAATTCTTCATTTTCACACACTTAGAATAAGATTCAGCCAAGGTAATAGTTATACAACTTAATCCTCTCATCTTTCTCTTTAATTTGGCCCGATTAGTTTTTTATTTGGAGAGTTTTCATCATACCCAAAATCTGAAATATGGGTGTTTGGGGATTTTCTTGGTGAAATTCGTAAGTTGAGGTTAGGGCTGGTATTAGGTGAGCTTAAACCCCGCATTTTGATGTTTTCTTTGTTAGTTTGAGACCCCTATAGTTGACCTATGATATGGGCTTTGGTTTCATGTGAAATTACCCAGAAATTGGAGTGAACTATGGCAATTTCTGGTGTGGGAAAGGTGGAATCCGAAATTAAATCCCTTGGTAATTAGGTGAGTAACCTCTAGTCTGTCATTTATAGTTCAACTCTTTGGATATTGATTGTGATTATAAATGATGATAATTATGCTTGTTATAGGCTTGGTATGCATTTGAATTATTATGGTAGTTAGGGGAAGAGTAATTGGCTTCATTGAGGTAACTGGGTTATTTTCCTAATTCCATGTATATGCCTATGTTAATCAGCTATTTGTTACACATGCTTGGTTTTGAAATGTTAAATGACTGATTGACTACTTGATTGTTATTGTGATTGGACCTTGTGAGTCCATGGTGGAGCTGTGGTGCGACTGCCACCCGTGCATGTGCTACGATCGAGCATCGGGTTATGATCAAACCCCAGATGCACTGTGCCCTGGTTGTGCTCATGATGGAGTAGGTGCCGTGAACGGGCCTCTCCCGGTGTTATTGGCCATTAACATATTGTGTATGATTGCTGGTATGGGACAGTAGTCATTGGTAGCTCAACTAGTTCATTTGCGAATTGAATTGATGATTCTGGTATTGATAACATGGAATTGCATTGGATTGATTGACTTGTACATATATATGGAAATTGCCTTTTGTTACTGAGATTGTATATCTCACCCCGTTGTGGGCTAACATTTTCAGGGACCGGACCTCTTAGTGGCAAGGAGAAAATTAACGAGAGCTTGTTAAATGGTTTGGTAGCACATAGGTTCGAGAGCCTTGTCAAATTGTAATGTAACTAATTTACAAGTTTTGTACCATTGTTGCATTGCATCATGAATTGCCAAGTGTAGAAGTATTTTGTTAACATAGAATGTAATCCCATGATATGTTCCTTATAGACTTGACTATTAATGCAAGAAATACCCAATGAAAGTATGATTGAATGACCATTGTGGGAGATTTATAATTTGCTGACATAAAATCCCGTGGATGAGTAAGAAAATCCACATCTAAATGTTAAATGGGTAATGATAGATTAGTTGGGTAATTAAGGTACAAAATTACCATTAGAGTTGCATAAATTAAGGTAGAATAGCCCTAGGGTGAGATTGGAGGGAGAAAGGAGAGTATGAGTCCAGATTTTCAGAGTGTAGGACCAGAAGGCACTTCGCCGCGGCTAAAATTGAGTTGGCCGCGACTAATAGAGGCGAGGTTGCCCAGGGAGAGTGCCAGAAAGGAATTCGCCGCGGTGAAATGTAAATTGGCCGCGGCAAAATGTGAGAGGTCAAACTGGAAGTCATCCAGAGAGAAATTCGCGGCGGCGAATTAAGGAATTGGCCGCGGTAAACTTTTAGGAAAATGTCCCCGGCATTCCAGAGAGGAATTGGCCGCGGCGAAAGGTGGAATTGGTCGCGGCCAATATCGAGAGGCGAGCGAGGGAGCTCCAGGAGGCTTCTTCACCGCAGCACCATATAGGTTGGCCGCGGAGAAGGTCGAACTCGCCGTGGCAGTAGATGAAGAAAGGGGTAAAACAGAAAGGAATTAGCTGCGGCTAAGGGTAATTTGGCCGCGGCTAACATGTTGAAACACTTATATTAACTAGAAAATCTTGGTTTTCCATATGTTAACCATAAGAGATGATCTAAAGTCATTAGGATGAGTTATAATTGATGAGTAATAGAATCCAAAGCTTATAAATGGATGTTTAATTCCCTTATGAACATAAGTGTATGAAATCGTATAATTGATGACTCTAATCACATTAAGGTTTAAATTTTTTCATATTTTCATGACCTATAATGATTAATCATGTGTTTAACCTTAATTATGATGATAAGAAATTAGGGTCGTCACACATATCAACAAAACCCAATAAGATAAAATAAAGCTTAACATTAATTTCAAATATTATGGCCTATACAAATTATAAACACAATCAGATTAAAAAAACCTAATAAGATAAAGTAAATAATATAAAACTTAATTAATTGATTTAGATAAAATAGTCTAATCAAAATATTATATATTAATACAATGCTCTATTTTAATTTATTTTATTTCTTCTTCAATAATTATTATTACTTATTAAAAATAAATTAAATAAATTTTAATGTAATAAAGCAATAAATAACATTTAAAGTTTTTAATTTGATACTTTTATAAAATTAACCTAAGAGTTTTATTATAATCAAAATAATTTAAGATCATATCAAAACCTTAAAGCCAACATCATAGGCTTTACTTTTCTTCTATGTTGATACCATTCTAGTAATTGTAGAGAAAATATTTTTCATTCTAACTTTTTATTTAATGCTTCAAACAAAGTAGGTGAAGATTATAAAATAAAATATTTGTTTTCTTTTTTCTTTTGAAAAGTATGTTTGACTTTGTAATAAAGCAAATCATAGTAACTTTTCGTTTCTTATGCTTTGTCTTTATCCTTTTTTTTTTTTCTCTACATTAAAAACCTTGAAAAAGCCTTTGAACAATCTACACAATTGACTTTAGTAATGATAAGAATTAAAATATTTTTTTTTTCATTTGCTTAGGTTATGTCACATTTTTCAAAATATTTCTTTTGCAATAAAATATGTAAAGCAATTGGTTTTTTCCATACATTGTTACAATCATGACACACTTTTGAAAAGAAATATTATATAAATTTTGCTTTCAAAACTCATTCCATGTAATTAATGAAGATAGGATAGAAAGAAAAAAAAGTTACTTTTGTAGCATATTAGACTTTTGAATTTTGTAAAGCTACAATAAAGAATATTAAAATAGGATATTACATTTTATAAACAATTTCTCACTTTTTTTGTTTGGTTCAACAATGCCACTTTTTTGAGAATATTTTGATAAAGTTTTCTTTTGTTGCAAAGAATGTAAATTAATAAAACCTAACAAGATAAAGTAAAATCATATGAAGTTTAATCAATTGATTTAGATAAAATAGACCAATTAAAATATTATTGACATAATGATTTATTTTATTTTATTTCATTTCTCTTTTAATAATTATTATTACATATTAAAAATAAATTAAATGATTTTTAACACAATAAAACTATACATAATGTATATAACTATATTCAATTTAATACGTTCATAAATGTAACTTAAAAATTATATTATTATCAAAATAATTTAAGATTATTTCAAAACATTAAGGCTAACAAATTCTGGTTCCTCCTGTTCGCCATTGGAGAGGTATTAAATTGGATTCTTCAGCATGTGATTCTTGATTCCAAAAATCATAAATTGCAAATTCTACTCCTAAAAAGGAAACATCATGAAATGATCATTATCCAATTTCAACAAGATCATTGTCTTCAAGTGGTGGGGTGGGATATTCACATTTTTGCCTCTAACTTCTCCAGCAATCAAATGAACTTTTTAAAGAGTTCAAATAAGGAAGAGTGGAGAATCCAACAAAAATTTCCAGCATTATTCTAATGCTAGTTAAATTTTTCTATAGTTTGTTTTGTTTTTCTAGTGTGAAAATAAAATGAAGAGAAATACTGTAAAAAAAATTGAAGAAAAATAGATATAAAATATGTAAGATTCATTCAAATTGTAAATCTTATGAAATAAATCCTATATGCTCCATCTTTTTTTTTTTTTAATTGAGAGGATATAATGCCTGAGAATTTGCTACGATGGATTGGTAGTATCTGTGTGACTCCACTGCATGTAGGCGCAAGCCAACGATCTGCGTGGAAGGTAGCATTTCAGACATGTTCGAAATTTGAAAGCATTGTTACATATTGGATTGGTGCATGTGAAGATGATAAGCCAAAAAGATCAATCCGTGTACGTGCAAAGTGGATTTGCATGGGAAGTGCGAATTGATGAGAGCATGATGTCATCATGATTGCTTGCAGATCATGGTTCCAAATTTGCACATGCTATTATTTTACTCTGTTTTAGTTGGAGTCTTTATTTTATTCTATTTTAATAGGAATTGGTCAATAAATTAGAAGCATATCTCTTTAGTTGTAGTCGTGCTATATTTTTCCATTGAAGTTGCTCTATTTTTTCTGTGCATTCAAAGGAGTAGTTGGGTCCTTCCTTTATGTAAACCATTGTTATGAATAAAATAAAAGATCAGACTTGAGGAAATATTTGAAGCTTTCATTCTTACCTTGCACAAAGCATTATTTTTCTTTCTTTCTTCATAACTTTGACTGGGACTAATCATTTTGTATTACAGCTATTTCATGGCTACCAATAAAGAAATGATTGAAAATCTTGAAGTGGGTCTTGGGGGTCTTCAAGACTACTTAAACAAAATGGAGTTAGGTGTCCATGACAAAATCCATCAACTCAAAGCGGCCATTGGCAAACTATCTGAGGTCTTGCTATCAAGGCAAGACATATCTACAAGCAATGTAGGTGAACGCAGTGGGCGATCTTCCAATGGATGCTTTCATGATAGTCTAGAAGCAAGATGCCTAAAGTTCACTTCCAAATTAGCTAAATTCAAATTTCTAAAATATTTAGGTAATGACCCCACTAAATGGTTTACTCATGTTGAACAGTTTTTTTAATACTAGGGGACTTTGGAGATACAAAAGTTCCATTGGTTTCCTTCCATTTGGAAGGAAAAGAAAATCAATGGTAGCAATGGCTACGCAAAGCTTATTAAAAGCAAGGGCAAGAGGTGACGTGGGGTGTTTTTAGGAAGAGCTATGGTCTCGATTTGGCCTTACTGATTGCAATGATTTTGATAAGGCTTTGTCAAAAATATATCAAATAAGATCCTTGCATGACTACCAGAAGGAATTTGAGAGATTAGGAAATAAAGTACATAGTTAGACCCAAAAGGCATTGGTAGGTACATTCATTAGTGGACTTAAACCAAAAATAGCATATGGGATTTAGATGTTTAAGCACAAATCTTTAAAGGAAGCTATCAATTTGGCTCGAATGAGAAATGAGCAACTAACATGTCAACAAAAAGTTGCAGGCCCTTTCAACAAAACTTCTATATACTTCTCTTCTACCAAATCAAAGTCTGCTTCTCCTGTGAAAAAACTTACTTGGGATCAGATGCAAAAGAGGCAATCTCAAGGCCTTTGTTTCAGTTGTGGCAAAAAATTCACACCTAGACATAAATGCAAGGGACCTCAATTGCTATTGCTTGAAAGAGACGGTGCTAGTAGTGAAACAAATGAAGATGCAAATGATGACGACACTTCTATCAATCCAAGTGATCCTTAAATCTCACTCCATACTCTCACTGGACTGTCACCCACTTGAGCTATATGAATCTTAGCCAAAATTGGTACCCCTGAACTAATTGCTCTTATTGATAATGGGTCAACCCATAATTTCATCAATGACAGGGTAGCAAAATTATTACACTTACTAATAGTGCCAACTGATCCCTTTACTAAAGTGGCAAATGGTGATTTCATAAATTGCCAAGGAAGATTTAAAAATGTTCTCATCATGTTGCAAGGTATTCCTTTTACCTTCAAGCTTTATTCATTACCATTGATCGGGTTAGATATGATGTTAGGAGTCCAATGGCTTCAACAATTGGGCATAGTGATTTGCAATTGGGCAAAAATGACGATGACATTTTCTTGGAAGGACCAATAGCACCAATTGAAAGGGGTTCATACCTAGCCTATTCAACCTATGACATTGGAGGATATCTCAAAGGAAAGGAAACACGGAAACTTCATTTTTGCCATTTGCCTACATCCTATTAAGGTAGTAGCATCCCAAAACATCCACCCCAATATGTAGCAATTATTATAAAAGTTCAGTGACATCTATCAAGAACCAAGACAACTACCACTAAACAGGGAAATAGAGCACTGAATCAACCTAAAAAAAGGCACCAACCCCGTTAATGTCTAACCATACAGGTATGCCCATTTTCAAAATGCCAAAATAGAAAAACAAATGCATGACATGTTACAATTGGGGCTCATAAGGTATAGCACAAGTCCATTTTCTTCTATTTTGCTAGTTAAAAAGAAATATGAAACTTGGCAATTTTATACTGATTGTAGAGCTCTTAATGCTATAACCACCAAGGATAAATTTCTTATTCCAACTGTTGATGATATGCTTTATGAGCTTTATGGGATAGTTTTCTTTATTAAACTTACGTTCAAGTTATCATCAAGTATAGGTTCATCAGTCTGATATCTACAAAACAACTTTTTGCATAGATAATGGTTATTATAAATATCTAGTTATGCCTTTTGGATTATGTAATGCTCCTTCAAATTTTCAAGCTCTTATAAATTTTATATTCCGACCATATCTTTAAAAATTTGCATTAGTGTTTTTTTATGATATTTTAATTTATAGCTCCAATTGGACCATGCACATGCACATGATAAAAAGGCTTTTGAAATTTTAAAGCATCATAAATTTTTCATTATTATTCGTAAGTATGCATTTGGCCAGCAAGAAATTGAATATCTAGGTTACGTGGTAGCTCCATAAGGTGTAAAAGTGGACTAAGGAAAAATTCAAGCTATGCTCAATTGGCCTAGACCCATTAATATTTTCGAATTGCATGGTTTTTTAGGCCTTACAAGTTATTACTATGAGTTTGTTTGCAATTATAGAGCTATAGTAGGACCACTTACCAACCTTTTAAAGAAGGGACAATTTAGATGGATAGAAGAAGCAGAGGATGCATTTACGGCGTTAAAGCAGGCTATGACTTCTACCCCAATACTTATGCCTAACTTTAATGAACCATTTGTCATTGAATCAGATGCTTCAGGTGATGGTATTAGAGCTGTGTTAACTCAACAAGGAAGGCCCATAGCATTCATGAGTTGATCATTGGGAGTCACCAAGCAATCTTGATCTATCTATGCCAAAGAAATGCTTGCTATTGTTCAAGCCATTCGGACTTGGTGTCCTTTCTTGCTAGGTCGAAAGTTCTACATCCAAACTAATCAATGAAACCTCAAATATTTGATGGAGCAACGTATTGTGACACCAAAACAACAAAATAGGTGTCTAAATTGTTAGGATATGACTATGAGATCACTTACAAGTTAAGGAAGGCAAATTTAGCTGCTGATGCTTTGTCATGAGTGATAAGCAGTCCTAGCCTTAATACTCTCTTTGTCCCTCAAACATCTTTGTGGGATGAAATCAAACAAGAAGCCAACAAGCATCCTTATATGATTTAAATTGGCAAGCTTACAACTAACAATCCCAAAGCTCCATATAAGTGGCGAAATGGTTTGGTATGTTACAAAAATTATGTTATTATTCCTCTCGATTCCCATCTTGTTCATTAATTATTGCAAGAATTCTATGATTTACCATATAAAGGACATTCTAAAGTATTAAAAACATATAAATGATTGGTGCAACAATTCTATTAAACATTAATGCATAAAGCAATACAGCAATATGTTGCCTCTTGCGTGGTTTACCAAAAGAATAAAATAGATACTTCATTTCTAGCAGGTCTCCTTCAACCATTGTCCATCCCTTGCCAAGTATGAGATGACATCACCATGAATTTCATTGATAGATTGCCGCCATCCAATGACAAGAGCACAATTTTTGTAGTAGTTGATTGCCTAAGTAAGTCAGCTCATTTCTTGGCTTCGACACATCCTTATATGGCAAAATTGGTGGTTGAAAAATTTGTAGAAGGGATTGTCAAGCTTTAAGGCATGCCCAAGCCAATTATTAGTGATTGAGATCCTATTTTCATAAATCACTTTTGGCATGAATTCTTTGAAATGTCAAGAACTAAACTACATAAGAGCTTTTCCTACCATCCCCAAACGGACAATCAATCTAAGGTATTTAATAGGTTTGTGGAGTAGTACCTACATTTTTTTGTGTCTTAGCAACCAAGAAAGTGGAGTTTTTTTCTTCCTTGAGTTGAATTTAAGTACAACACTACATACCACTCTTCCACTAGGATGATGCCATTCCAAGCTCTCTATAAGAGGCCACCACCAACGATTCCATATTATCAAAAGGGATCATTTATTGTTGAAGAAGTTGACCAAACAATGCTTTCTCGTAATGCCATTTTATAGCACCTCAAGGTTAATTTACATGCAGCTATTAATAGAATGAAACAAATAATCGATACGAAAAGGTAGGATGTGGAATTTCAAGTAAGGGATTTTGTCTTCCTCAAACTCCATCCTTATTGCCAACAAATTGTCTATCGAAAAGAATATCAAAAGTTGGCCAGTCACTTTTATGGTCCATACCAAATTGTAACAAAGGCTAGAAAGGTCACTTATAAACTCCATTTGCCTGAAAGGTCACGCATTCACCCTGTTTTTCATGTTTCAATGCTTAAAAGGAACTTAAGAAAGACTACAATAAAGCATTGAGTTACCACCTATATCTGAGGATGGTGAGATTATATGGAACCTGAAGCCATTTTGGATACTCAATGGGTTAGGAAAGGGTCAAGTTTTATTAAGGAAAGTCTTGTTCAGTGGAAGAGGCTTCCAAAAGAAGATGCTACATGGGAAAATACACATGAGTTGCAGCAAAGATTCCTCAACTTAAACCTTAAGGACACAGTTCCACAAAAATAGGGGGTGATGATAAGCTAAGAAGATTAGTTCATGTACCCAAGAAGAATCCAACATACATGGATTAAGTGGATTTGCATAGGACATGCAAAGTGGATATGCATCGGACGTGCGAACTGGTGAGTGCATGGGGTCACTGTGATTGCTTGCAGATCATGGTTCCAGATTTACATGTACAGTTATTTTATTCTATTTTAGTTGAATTCTTTACCTTATTCTATTTCAATATGAATCGATCAATAAGTTAGAAGCATATCTCTCTAGTTGTAGTCGTGCTATATTTTTCCGTTAAAGTTGCTCCATTTTTTCCATGTGCTCAAGGGAGTAGTTGGGTCCTTGCTTTATTTAAACCATTGTTGTGCATAAAATGAGATATCAGACTTGAGGAAATATTCAAAGCTTTCATTCTTAGCTTGCTTAAAGCATTATTTTTCTTTCTTTCTTCATAGCTTTGATTGGGGCCAATAAGAAGAATCCATTATTCATTGGTTGTACTACAACTCCACTTGAGTAATGTGAGGACAATCTCATCCCTACACGTGTCATCCATCATTTTTTATATTAGTAGGTAGAGGGGGTGCTGAAGCATCTCTTAAGCCAAAGCTAGTTTTATAAGCCATCCTCATCTGCAGGATACATCATTTTAATGGAGGTGTTTAGAGTTCAAACTTTGTTAATGGCTATTATTTGTACTGTTGCTTTGACGTCCATCAATGCTCAGAGCCTAGCACCCACCAATGATGGTGTGCTTTATTATATTTCTGAGCCTGCTTCCTTGTCATTATTTGAATGGGCTAGCTGAAAATAACATATGTTTGTTTTGTTGAATGGTGTGGATAGCAGTTGATCAAGGAATTGCCTATGTGTTCATGTTGCTAGCTTTGGTTCTTACTTACATCATTCGTTAACACTTCTACCACACCAATTCTTTGATTTTATGTAGAAATTCTCTCCTAATGTTTGTTCTATTTGTATAGTTTCATTATTGCAAGTATGAGTTATCCATTCTGTTTTCCTAGTCTACACCTCCCTGTTGCTTGCAAATTTGGGCTCTATCAACCAATTAGCTATTTTTAAACAAAAAGAAAACAAAGCTTATTCTTTTGCTTTGATTTTTTGAGTTTCTTTCGCCTTAATTGGAAAGATGAAAGGATGTTGTTTCCATTATATTGTGATTGTCACCGTAAACACCTTGGAAAACTTACATTTGGGGTTGGTTTCTCAAGAAATAGGGTTGTGGGGTTAGGTGAACTTGACTTTCTAAACAAATAGAATGAAGGTCTAATTATTCTTTACTTTCTCTAAAAATTTTTGAACTACCTCCCTCTCTCCTCTTATTTAAAAAATTACATTAATTTTTTATAAAATTAAAATATGTACTACATTAACTTTTTTTATCACAAAGAAAGTTACAATTATATTTATTTTAACTAAAATATTCTTATGTTTATTATTTACATGATATAATAAATATTTAATATATATTTAATTGATATAAAATAATTAAATTTCTATATTTAGACTAAATTAAACATTATAATTTTTAACACAAAATAAATAACATTAAAATCAAATTTTAAGAAATATATTTTCAATAAAAAATAATATTATTATTGAAAATGTTTTATTCATATTTTAACTTGAAGAAAAAATCGTATACATTTTTATGATAAAAAAGATAATTGTATAATATAGATATACATTAAAGGAGAAAAAAAATTGTTTACCCTAAAATATATTAAAAAGGAAGATAAATTATAATTAAGCAAGGAGGTGTTATTCATGTAAACAAAATGTTTATTCTTGCTTGTTCGGACTTCGTTGAACCCATTCCCAATTGTCCTTCACCACAAACGCCATTCACATCTCTAATTTTACATTCAGCAGCGAGCAGCTCAAGATCTAAAAATGAAAACATTATTATGAGTTCACACAAAACATGAGTAGCCACCAAATTTGTCGACTTAGTCTTCCCTCGATTTATTGCTGCAGTAATGTATCGATACATCGTTATAGCAAACTACTTAATAAGAAAATAATATAATTTAATACCTTGCGATATTGTGGACATAAACTAAAATTTGGCCCTTGCAATGGTGATATATATTAATAACACCTGTTCAAGTTCAATTAAATTTCCAAATCAAATAAAACATCTCCCTTTCCTTTTCCTTTCTAGTAAATTAAAAGTGCTATTTTACTGCATATCGAAGCTTCAAAAGATTATTTGCCAGAAATTAAAAACAGAAGACCATTTGCCTGGAAGCCAAAATTAAATGATGAGTTAATTTTTAGCCTTAAAAAATATTTTTATAGCATCAACATACAATCAGGGACTACCCATGCTAAATAGGAGTTCCTTTTAACAAACAAAAGAAAGAAAGAAAGAAAAAAGAGACATTAAACAAGTTGACAAACTGATTCAGGTGAAAAGTAGATTGCAAGTTTTAAACCAGACTTCTCTGTTCAATTTTTGCCAACTTTATATACATCCTCCATGTCTTTTCAACAAATTCACACATATAAGGAAGCGCGAGGAGGCGCTGAATTCCCCAATCGCCATGTCACAGGTTACAATTCTTTATAGAAGCCACTTGTCATCTTGCACAACAACGCCTGCTAAATTCTAGCATAATCAATAAGATCAACTGCCTATAATAAGATCCCAACATTTTTCAAAATAAGCAATCTTATTCAAACTATGATACAAGCGACTTCAACTGGTGATATAAAACAAGAAAATGAAATGGCGGGTACACAAGCCTTCTCAACCTCCATATTAATTGCAACACTAATCCAAGTAAAACAAACTAAAGGGACTTGCTTAAAGTGCCATCTCAGCCTGCAAAGCAGCCAGTTCATCTTCCTCAGCAGTGTGCTTCTGTGGAGGAGCAGGGCGAGCAGGCTGCCGCCCAGCTGGGACCTGCACCGGGGCTGCAGGAGCTGTAGTTGCAGGCTGAAGAAGCTGTTCTTCCAACTCAGCACCCTCCAGCTCTTCAAGTTCTGCTTCCAATTCGTCCTGAAAATACAAGAATTCAGAATGCCCAACAAATTAAATATGTTAGTTCTCAGCGAGACAATAGCACTACAATTTAGTCAAAGGATAAATATCCGGTTTGCAACCAATAGAGCACGACCTCATCAAAATCAGCAGATGCACCAATTGGAGCTGACAATGCTTCTTGAATTTGTTTCATGTTCTCGGTCTGTTCATTGATCTCATCCATGGTCTTGTCAACGTCATCAATATTCCTGTAAAATAATATTGAATCGACATTGTCATAAGTCCATCATCTACCCATTAATAAATAAGTCAGAGCATCAGACAACACCAGTGATAAAAATTTTCTACGCTACAGATTAATAGTCAACTTTCAGGTTTTAAAACAGGCCCAGCAATTGGGCCACTTTATCAGATTGTGAAACAGGCCTAACAAAGTCAAATAAAATATTAGAAAACATTTGAAAAGTGAAAACAAAGTCACTAAATATGCCATAACAAAAATAGCGCTGCATACGTTGCTTTTTGCATAGCCTTCATAGCAGATGCTCCAGTTCTCAATGCATCTACTGTTTCTGTGGTGGCCTTGGCACCTTCCAACATTATCATCTGTAACAGAATTTACCAACATAAGAAGCAAAAGAAGCTCAACAAACTCAATTATTGCAAAAACCCTTAAAGCTGCATTCACACCTGGTCATGAATACGCAACTGGAAATTTCCAAGCTGCTCTATTTGCTGTTCATATAGCCTCTTCCTCTTCAAACTTTGTATTGCCGCTGCATGAAGCAGACACTCAAAACCAATGGAACTGTAGAAATCCAATATGCAGATTTCTAAAGGTGTGTGTGTGTGTGTGTGTGTGTGTGTGTGTTAAACTTATCCATAGGAATGAAAAAACTACTGCACCATGAATTGCAGGGGCCAGATTGTTATACACTAATGCATTTAATCAAAAACCATTTTCACATGATCAACCCAAGAAAAAAATTACCGCACAAAAAACCACACAAGATAACATGAAAGCATTGCAGTCTATCATGGAGACTAATGACTGTCCCCTGTTATGCAGAGTTTCCACTATATTCATTTGTGTTCGTGCATATACATGATAGCAATGCTATTTCAATCCTCACTGACATCTTGAACACATTTCTCCTGATGATACTATTATAAACAAAATAAAAGTGATATGTCATTTTTCGGTCAACCGAAAGTGAAATATTGACCAACGCATAAGTCCACAAGTCTCCACAGAGCAACACAAATATATGCGGAAGACGGGGATTAAAAGGCAGTGGATATCCAAAAACTATTGTCTAGAATAAGCATCAATGCATTTGGCAACATACCCCTTTTGTTCTTAGCCCTAGTAAACTCTTTGGCCTTTTCAACCTCTGCTGCAGCCTTTTTAACAAGGACTTTCTCCTTTTTTTCTAGCATTTCGAGTGTCTACATCATTGAAAGAATAAAACAGTTGAGTTGAGAAAATTGTTGTCTTGAAAGGGAAATCATTGCTTAAAATGAATGGGCAACAATAGACTTAGCACGCATCTATAGTAATTAAAAGGAAAAGCTCGAAAATTCTAATAATGAAGTTATTAGTTTGAAAAATAGTTAGTTGATCAGCCTAGGTTGATGAAGCAAATTTCATTAGACTAAAATAGATGAAACCTTTATAAAACTGGAAAGAGTAAAATAAAAGCCTATAGTCTCTTCTCAAATAATAAAAAAGTAATCGTGCTAGTCTTGTGGAACCAATTTACAAGCAAAAGGGAATTACATGTTTATTTAGGACGTGGAGCACAAAGCACCATGAGGATGAAATAACAAACAAATCGGAAATACGAACGACATCCACACCAAGAGAAAGACCAATAATCATATCTTTCAACAATCGTATCTGACTCACCTCGTTTAACTTGTCCAAAGTCGTTAGAGCATTGGTTTCCTGTTTAGGTTTACCAAAAATCCGGGTAAACATGGTTGGATTATAGGATATTGAAATTCTGATACCCTTCTGCACTAAAAAGAAGCATCAAAGAGATAAGATGAGATAATCCGCTAATTCGACTATCAATCTTGCTCAGAAAGCGAAAATTGGATAAAAATCGAACATTTAGACAGACAGAGAGCATGATCACAAGCAACAGGTACAAAAGAACTAACCTCAAAACTTAAAAAAAAAAATAGGGTTTAGAGTGAGATTGAGAGAAAATAAACAAAACCCAGTAAGAAGATTAAGGCTTGAAATGAAAGAGGAAGAGATCGGGGAAGCGAGAGAAGAAAAGAGCGATCGTTTGGCTCGGCAAGGGACTAAGAGAAGCTGCTTTGTCCCTTGTTGACGTCGACCAGCAGTAAGGGACCCTCCACGTGGCGCCCAATGGATCGGTTTGTGGTTGTTGGGTGATAGGTCCTCCTACTTAAAAAGAATTAAAAAAAAGGTTAGTTTTGCTAAATTATACGTATTTTTTTATCTATTCTTAAAATATTTAATTTAATTTGATTTAAAATTATTTAATTAAAATATTCTTTATCTACTTAAATATATATTAATAGTTTAAAAAAATAAAAATTATACTATTTGACAATTTAAATACCTTCACCTTTATCATTATTCTTCCTTGAATATATCTAAATATAAAGGTAAAAATAGAATTTGGTTTTGTTAAATTTAACAAAGCATTATCATCTATCAACAATAATTAATTTGACACATGCTTTTTTATAATGTTTTAATTTTTTTTTTTCACTTTTCTGCCAATTGACAAGTTAGTAATTAATTGTTATGCATCAAAATTTTTAAATTTATATAATTTTTTGATGTGCTTATTAAAATTTAATTTATCAGCGAACCAGTTTTTTAAAATTAGCTTTAAATATAATTTAACTCCAAGTAACAGATTTATTTGTTAATAGATTTGTTCTTCTAAGTTGTTGAATTTAAAGAAGGGTATTTTAGATAATTATGAAAAATTAATTCTCATATATTTATTTTTAATAGAATAAAACCACTCAGTACACAAATTTCAGCAATGGAAACAACCTATTTAATAATTTCAAAAAATAAAGCTATACGCTTGAAACCTTAACTAATCAAAATTTAAGCACTGTGTTAGTTTATGCTTCATTTATTGGACAAATGCTACTTATGAAGCATACTAGCAATTTGAAGGGAGTTGAGCTGCAACAACAGCTAGAATTAAGTAATTTCAAGTTGAATAAACTACTTTCCTCATCTTTTGCAGTTAATCACGACCAATCATTTAATAATTATACAAGAACTCTCATCTTTAGAAAAATGATTGTATAAGTGTTTCAAGAATCAAGATTATCAACCTTATGACTTAAGTCAAACTCATAGAAAGATATTAATTCATAGCGTAAAGCTGCAATATTTTATTTACATTTGTAAATAACCATTAAACTATATAATTATATCATAAATAATAGCTAAAATACATAAATGTAAATAAAATTTTCAATAACAAATAGCTTGAGTCTCTGAGTGAGAATTAGCAGAGAGCTTCAAAAATTAGCTACAAAAAAATTATACTAAGCTACTAAATTGTGTGAACTTATACAGTATACACCAAATGCATGTTTCTCTTCATTGGAAAAATTAGTAAATTTAAAGAATAAACATGTTCAATGACAACAACAATCAAGCGCCGTTGCCCATTTGGTATGTTCTCCCTTTTGATAGTGAAGACGTAAAATAAAATATTGAAATTTGTTACGTCTTCAAGCTAAAGCTTCAACGGAAGCAAACAAGCAAGAAGGAACCCAGCGTCTCAGTTTTCAGTGCGTCGAGCAGCAAAGGACTAGGAAGGGGATTGATTAGGTGTGAATCAGGCCAAGTTGGGCTGCCGGTGCATCCAAGCTGAATTTTGGGGGGGAAAATGGACCTAAAAGTAGAGGAGGACAAGCTCGATAGACTCGCAAGTCCGACCGAGTCCACCTAAGTCAAGTCGATTTTCGAGTCTAAATCAACTTTGAATAATTATCTTGAAATGTAAAAACCTACATTTTTACAGAACGAGTACAAGTTCAAGACCATGTGAATGTGAATGCAAGAAACACCTTTGAGAGAGTTCTTTCTGTTTCAGGTCAGACAGTAGTTCAAATTTGAATTACTCGTAGGTTGAGGAACTTAATAATAAATTTGTGCCCTACGAGAATACCGATAATATTTACTATAGGAAAAAAAAAAAAAAGAGAATGAGTATGAGTTTGACAAGCATGTTCATAAATAAGATTTAATTTGGAAACCTTTTATAAATTATACAATACGTAGTAATATAAGACTAACTGGGTCTTTGCTAGGTGATACAACTCCATTTTAAAATCTTTGCTCAAGGCATTGATGAGAAAATTAATGAGTTAGAGTAAAAAAAATTATAAGAGCCGATTCAACTTAATTAGAGATTCAAAAAAGAGATAATGAAGGAAAAATAAAATTTTCATTAAAAGTTTTTTTTTCGTTGAGGAAACTTACAATGAGAAAAGAAAAAAAAAGTTTTCACAAGTCATTAGTCCCTTGTAATTACAAGTTTCCTTTATTTAGTAGATTATAGAGGAGGAATTTTTAACTAAGGAAAAAGGAAATAAACATTTGACATTCCTTTTTTTTCTTTTTATCCTTTTGGATTTCTTCTTTTCCATTCCACTCCCACCTCTCAATCATACCCTTGGTTACATTCGTTTATGCTACATTTGGAAGCAGAAAACAATTTTTGTGGCAATGAAAATGTACTTTACTGAAGCAAAATCTTAAAATTCATAATTAATGATATTTCATTTTATTGTTTAATTAAATAAAATCAATGCACCAATGACTATAATACCCCTAGCTAAATTTTTTTCAATCATTTTTAAGAGTAATTTTGAAGGACAATTTTGCCCACTTACATTGCATTCCCTAGAATCAGCTTGTAATTCCATCACAACCTTCCGCCACAATAGGGGAATGGACTCCACTGGGAAAGGAATGACACTTCCATAATTGCAACCAAACATGCTTCGAAGTAGGAATGGTTTTCCCATTCACATTCCTTGTGGCCAACTCCCTTGAACCAAACAAGGCTTTAATTTCAAATACAGATCAGTATCTTTCAAGATTATCTGAAATTCCAAAGGGTTTGTGCATAAACAAAAGGACTGAAACACCAGCTGAGATAAGGCACAAGACTGGGAGTTCACTTGAAGGGCGGAGTTGTGCAAATTTCAACGATAGACAAATAATCTGAGTCTGAACCCCCAAATACAAAACCAATTCTAAATACCGTATCTCTCTACTGACCACTGCTTCTATACAATCATTTTGCCATGGGCTTTGATTTTAAGTCACAAGCTTATAGTTTTACCCAGTTGCTTTCCTCACTCATATACAGTACGTGGTTTAAATATACCCCTTGGCAAGGGAACCATGAAATCCTTCCTTGGGCAGTATATAACTATATACTCTGCCGGTTGTACCGAATTCCATAATCCAACCCAAAAAAAAAAAAAACTCAATTCTAGACGATCAAATTTAATACCACAAAATTTCGACTGTTTTATCGTTTTCAAGGTTTGTCAAATGCCAATTAAGAATGTGTAAAAATACCTAACCCAAAAGAGAAAAAAAAAAAAGGACCAACGAAGGATACGCAAACCCACAAGTAAACTACAGCAGAATCCAATATAGAATGCCGAAAATTTGATCCGCACAGAGAATGAAAAGGGTTCAAATGAGCAAGATGAGAGCTTTAATTAGTAATGTATAGTACAACCCAACAAAAATTAGGATAAAAACCATCACTGAAGCAATGGATCACTTCTCTGACGAGTTCGGTCCCCTCTTTTTGCCGAAGCCAACGACGGCGGTGACGAAGCGGCGATTGTACTGCATCCGCTTGTGGGCGCGCCCGCGGGGCTTCTTCTTCTTGTCTTGCTTTGCAACTTTAGGAGTTTGGCCTCTCACCTTACCAGCACGAGCAAGAGATCCGTGCACCTTACCTGCAATCACAATCAAAGCCACCAAATCGAATTACAGATCTACAACACCAAAACCTTACTTGGATTGGAAGCCTAAGAATCTTGGTGCTCACCCATGGCGCTGAGTTGCTGCCGAGTTCACGCCTGAGTTCTGCGCCGTTAATCAAGCAACAAAATAGAATAGCAGGATTGGTCAGGTTAGGGTTTTCTTCTATATAAATTGAAGTTTCTGGGCTCTGGAGCCCAGCCCACTATGTTTATGACGGTCTCGCGGGTTTTTTCTAAAGCCCTAGTCACCAGTCTAGATTGACCCAATTAAAGCTAAAAAGGACCAAACGGGCAACGAACTCTTTTAGCCGAAAAAACAAAGAAGGGCTTTTTGACTTATATATATGTAAAAACAAAAAACAAAAGTCGAATACATATAATTTTAAAAATTATTTTTGCATATATATAATTAATTTATTTTTAATATGTTTTTTTTTTTTAAAAATAAAATTTTAAAAAAAAAAATTTAATTTAAAAGGGACGCGGAGCCTGTGGCTCTGCGTCCCTAAAAAATTTTTAAAAAAAATTTTTTTTTTAAATGGGGGTCAGTAGACCCCATCGAATCACTGACCCAAGAGTCAGTGATTCCACTGACCCGTTGGGTCAGTCAAACGGACCCAAGGGTCAATTTGACCCATGGGTCCATTTTAAAAAAAAAATATTTTAAAAATTAATATTTTAATTAATTAATTTAAAATTTATAAAAATAATAAAAAATTTGAAATTTGAAATATATAAATTTATTATAATAAATAGTTTTAATTTATGTATTATTTAAATTTATATTAATTTTGTGTATATTTAAAAATATAATATTTTTATAATTTTATTAATTGTATAAGTAATAAAAACTTATACTTTGAGAAAATTTAATTAATTTTATTGAAATTTATAAAAAGTGAAATTTAAATAATAAAAAAGTAAACAAAAATTTAATTTATCAAATAAATTAATAAAAATATTTTTAAAATTACATTTGTATGAGAATTTTGTAATTGAAGAAAAAATTATTAATCAATATATTAAAAAATACAATGACTTAATTTGTATACATAATTTGTTTATTTTTATAATTATAAATAATTTATGTGTTGAAGAATAATAATTAATTATATTTAGATTTTGAACAAGTAAAATATGAGTAATAATTTTTTAACAATTTATATAAGAATTTTTAAACATATAGTAAAAGAAAAATATTTGAAAAATTATAATAAAATGCATTTACAGTCGAAATGTTCATGAAATTTTTTTGCATAAAAAAAAAATTCTCTTATCTATAATTTGAAAAACATAATGTCTTAATTTGTGTATATTATTTTGAAAAATATTAAATAATTTTGTTTAAATTGTAAGGGTGAAAAATTAATAAACAAGTTAGTAAAAGTATTTTTAAAATTACATTTGAATAGATATTTTTTAATTAGAAAAAAATATTAATTTATGTATTGAAAAATATAATCATCTAATTTTTATATATAATTTGTGTAATTTTATAAGGATAAGAAATTTATGTTTTGAAGAGTAAGAATTAATTTTGTTTAAATTTGAAGAAATTAAAATATTAATAATAAGTTTAAAAAAATTCAAATTATATTTTCTAAAAATTTAATTAATTTCATTAAAATTTGTAAAAGGTGAAATTTAAATAATCGTTAAAAGACGTAAACAAAAATTTAAGAAAATTAGTAAAAGTATGTCTAAAATTTTATTTGAAGAGACTCTTTTTTATTGAAAAAAAACATTAATTTATATATTGAGAAACATAATGACCTAATTTGTATGTATAATTTGTTTAATTTGATAAATATAAGACATTTATATTTTAAAGATTAGGAATTAATTTTATTTAAATTTTGAAATTGTAATTTAAAAATATTTATGTTCTGAGAAATATTAATCAAATATATTTAAATCTATTTGAAGAAGAGAATAAAGTTTTCTTAAAATATATTTAAATCTATTATTAAATAATACAAATGAACATGAAACTTAAAAAATAACGATAATAGTTATCAGCCGTAATGACTGCCTATCCCACACCGAGGCCTTCTCCTCATTCGTTGTGGGCGGCGTTGTTGTGGCTGTTCTTCTTCTTCTTCCTCTTTGTCCTCCTCGGTGTCATTTACAAGTCCTTCGTCATTTTCTTCTTCAGATGATTCATCCTCCACTTGATGGCGAATTTGTTGAGAACTGAAATTCCATTGAGGAGATTGAATAGGTGGAATTGGTTGATTTGGAGTAAGAAAACCTTGTTGAGGTTGGTAGGAGGCCCACTGTGAGAATGAAGTATTACAATATTCTGCAGTAAATGCAGCTGGATCTGTAAATAATGATGTAAATGGAACGCCAGGAGGTTGCATTGACTGCGGTAACGGTGTGGAGAAAGATGACTCAATATAAGTGAAGGCAGGCAATGAAGGGGTATAGTAAGGTGCACAGGAAGATGGGCCTGGAATGTAAACGGCTACAGATGGTGAAAAAGAAGAAGAACCAACATCTCCACTGACAGTTTGTGGTAAAACAGAAGAAGGACCAACGTTCCCACTAGATACAGAGGCTGTCATGTAGGATGATGATGGCATATTCATGTGCAATCCCCTTAAGTTTCCACCAGACATTGGTTCCCTAGATGAGAGAAACCCATGGCCTCTTTTTCCTGGTCTCGCTGTTGGCTCTAGAGGTCTAGATAGATCAGGTGCTGGCGGAGCTGGTTGAGAAACAAACATATCTTGATGTTCTCCTAAAGCATGCAACATATTTCAAATATCACTACTTGCTTTTTGCCTAAAATCTCCATAACTAAGCGTCGGAGGGTCAGTGACAGTAAGTCTGTATAAGTCCTCCAACGCATCAGTCTGTTAAAAAGAAAATCAATAATTAAAAATTATAAGTATATATATTTATTTAAGAATACGTATCATAAAGATAAGAATTACGTAAAAGTCATACCACAAAACCTTGAGAACCACTAGCAGGATGGATCCATCTTCGCGTATGTCACCAATACCAACGCATATAGTCCGATGCGCGATCTAGTAGTGTATCAGTAAGCTCATTCTGTGCCACTACTAAAGGCCATGAATTCCATGCTGTAATGAAAACTACATGCTCTTCGCGCCAATCTTTATGAATCTTTCCTCTCAATTGGAGAGTATGTAGTGATCCTATGTTAAATGGTTTTTCTGGAATATGTTGCACCCTACCGAATTGACGGAGAACGCGATCAGCGTGATGCCACTCAACTATCCAAAAGCAAAGTATAAGCACAGATGCACGCCATACATCAGACATCGCTAAGCAATACTCCAGAATCAATTGGATAACCTCGAGTGAGTTATATGGAAGCCAAATAACCTACACAACAGAAGATAGTTACTCTGTGATATAATTGTAAAATGAAAAATAAGTAAGTATCTTAATACAAACCTCATCGTCCTTCATTTGATCTAACAATATTCTACACTGCTGCAAGGCATTTGCTGTCGGTCGCGGATATTGTGAAACATCTCGCCACCTGTAAGGAAAGGGGGAACGTACATTAGGTTATCAATCATTGAATAACAACACATCTATTAATAGTAATTTTGTCTATACCTGAAACCTAATGGGGGTCGAGTAGGATAAATAGCTATCCGAGGATCGGGTTACGGGGGTCTTCGTGGAGCAAGATGAGGAAATCAGTCCCATGCCCATAAATGAAGTAGAGTCAAACAACCACCTATGTTAACCTCGTCATAGTGAGTGGCATTACACATTTCTCTATATAGATGGGCCAACACTGCTGATCCCCAACTGTACTCACCAGCTTCTATAAAATCAGCAAGTAACGGAAGATACATTAACATAACTTTATGTCCAGTCCTATCTGGCATTAAGTACCCCCCAATCAAACGCAGGATATATGCTTGTGCAAACTGGCGAATAGTATCATCATCTGCGTCATCCGGCAAGTGGTTGAATGTTTGAGTCAACCAGGGAACACTCAACCTCTGTCCATCCAAAGTCTCAGGAGGTGGTATCACCCCAAGTAACCCATTACAAATAATTGACCAATTAAAGTCTGTCCAGCCACATACTGCATTTCCCGTGCAAGCTAAACCTAATTGGATAGCGACGTCTTGCAGTGTGATTGTACACTCGCCTTTGGTGAGGTGAAATGTATGTGTCTCTGGGCGCCATCGCTCAATCAAGGCTGACACAAGGGCGGCATTGAAGTCAAAATGACCAAGTCTTGAAACATCGTAAAAACTAGCCTGTACAAGATATGAGACAATGGCCGGAGGAGGATCGAATATATTATCTTGTTGCGCTATTCGTCTTATGCGTAGAATTCTATCATCCTGCGTAATTATATTAGAAAAAATGTAATAAATTTAGTTAACTCAATAATGACCAATAAAGTAAATTTGTTACTCACTCGTCCTTGCCACACAGCTTGGGACACGTGGCGAGACTGTAAATATAATAAAGTCTCATCTTCTGGTCCAGGATCAACAGCACTGTGGTGAGGGTCCATAATAGAAACTGAGAACTCAAATATCTGTTAACAGTAACACTAATATGTCAAACTAGTGAATAATAAATTACAAACCAATAATATAACTTTAGTACGTCAAAATAATCAACAACAATTCATATGTAAGAAAAATATAATGAAATAGGCACTTCCAATTAATCATTAATAATTCATATGCAATTCATCTACAAATGATAATTGACAATGAATATTTAATTCACTTTAATAACTATAACTATCCTCGTAGTTGACGAGTCGGGCACGTGGCTCGATTGTGTCCGACTTGTCTACATAAACCACATCTTTGATTGTTCCTGCAGTTTTCTTGCCAATCCATCTCATTACGTATCCGCGAGGATTTCGGTCGACCTTTATCTCGAATCATAGAAGGATCAGGGACCAATTGAGGCCCATTTGTGTGAGGCCAATAAACGTCTCCTCCCATTGGACGAAATTCTGTCTTGTAAGCATTTAGAATTGTCTCCAGCCGAAAAACAGCGTGCACAAATTGTAAAGGATCAAGACAAACTTTGGCACATGCAGCAAAGACATGTTGACAGGGATATTTTTGGAGTTGAAACTTGTCACAGTCACATGTTCTGTTTGTTAGGCTAACCTTGCAAATTCGCCCATATTGTTTATTGGAGGGATCGTAGGGTTCCTCGACCTCGAATTCTGAAGCCCTTCTATCAAACGTACAGACCGATAAAGCAGATGCTCTTGCAATTCTGACTGAAATCTTCTTGTGGATATCCTCAGAAAATATGCTGCCTGCTTGCATTTGAGCAAATGTAGTTTGCGCTCGTTCAACCCAATATTTATTCAACCGATACATTGTTGCCTTGACCAAACCAATAATAGGCAAGAATCTTACACCTTTGAAGACACTATTGATACACTCGGCTAAATTTGTTGTCATGTGCCCCGAACGATGCCCATCCACATCATATGCACGTGACCACTTACTTTTCGGTATATCATCTATCCAATTCGCCGCTTCTGAATGCAACTGTCGAATCTGAGCCAATTGTTCATCAACCAAATGACGCTCATTCAGATAGCCAATGTTCACAAACTTTTTCTTCAACCATTTAATCCTGAACGTAGTATTCAAATTACTTGCAATATGACGCAAACAAAACATGTGATGTGCATGGGGTGGTTGCCACCCATTTTCTGGGTTTGCGATTGCTGCTAATATTCCAGGATGACGATCAGATATCAAACACAGGCCTATCTTGTTCGGTACCACTCGTCACCTAAGGTTACTAAGAAACCACCCCCATGCCTCAAATGTTTCACCTTCAATAATAGCAAATGCAAGGGGGATAACTTTTCTAGCACCATCTTGTGAGCTAGCAATTAGCAACGTCTCTTTATATTTCTCATACAGAAATGTGCCATCTATTTGGATAATCGGTTTCAAGTGATCAAAGGCATCAATGCAAGGTTTAAATGTCCAAAATACCCTATGAAACATAATTGTTGTCTCTGTATTTGATGCCGTCTGTGGGCATTCCTTAGTCACAAATTCAAAATATGAGCCTGGATTAAAGTGTTGGACAGCAGATAACCATCTCGGGAGAACTGTATACGATCACTCCCAATTCCCAAAAGCGATTGCAATAGCTCGTTGCTTACCCCACCATGCCTTTTTGTAAGACACCGTATATCCAAAGGTGCTGTGAATCCACTCAATGACATCACGAACTGAAACAGAAGGATTTTCTGTGACCAGCGATACAATAATTGATGCTATTATATCAGAGTCTAGTTTCGGATGATCCTGTAATAGCATGGAAGAGACACAAGTGTGTGGGCCCGCATATTTTGTTATCCGCCAATCATTTTCTCCCTCAGATTGACATGCCCTTATCCGCCAATTGCATTTAACACCATACTCAGGACAAGATACTCCACGTACCTCATTGATGATTGATGCACCTTGAATGTGTGGTGTTTGCGGATTGAATAAAACTTTGCAGCACGACTCAGTGACTGCTTATCAGAAAATCGCATGCCAACATACATCTCTTGGTCATCATTTAGATTAGTGACCCCCTCCATGTCAGGTATCTCAAATTCACTCACATTGTCATTGCTGATGTGAGACAAAAAAGCAAATGCCTGCTCAGAATCTAAATTCAATGGAGTTACAAGATTCCCTTCAGTATCAGTCGCAGCAATATCCTCCTCTCCATATTCATTGGCATCTGGCGGAGCGTCATATTCATCCTCTGCCTCAAATTCATCCATTATATCTTCGGTTGCATCTGAAGGACTGGAAGGATTGTTATGACACATCTCACCCCTCGATGAACTTGGTTGAGATATATCAAATTGGGTCTCAAATGGATGAACATTTTTTAGATAAGAGCTAAACAAGAAAACCGATTCATCCGGTCTATTAAGCTTACTTGTACTAGGATTTGTCAACGGTTCAATCATATCAGTTTTTTCACCCCTTTGGCCCATATCATTAGTTGAGATATGTGCATATAATTCAGGTGCCCCTAATTGAGATGGAAAGCATCGGTTCGCTTCCCACATAGTTTGGATATCTGAATCGTCCTCTAATGTGCACGGCAAGTACCAAGTTGGATTAAGTGATCGCGGGTATCGGTACACCAACTCAGATACATACTGTTCTGACTGAAGTCGTAATTTTTCTCCAACCACAACCTTCAACTGCTCGAGATTAATGTCAGGGTCAACTCTTAATAATTTCGGCTTATCACAAACAAATGTTGTTCCTTCGTTGGTGTCAAAAATCCTTCCATTTGCATGAATACATATGATTTCCTTCCTTCGACTCATTGTCAATCTTTACTCGGTGCCTTTGTGTAAATAATGATTAAACAAGTATATTAAAATGATCAAGGAGAAAAGATACCGAACATATTTCAAACGAACAAAAGTTTTCTTGTAGAATAGAAGCACCTGAGAATCTGTATAAATAGAAAAAAAAACTTATCAATATTTTCTATAAAGAAATAAAAATATACAAAAATAAGAAATAAAATATATTTCAAAATAATTTACAAACCTCAATAAGGATTCGAAGGTTGGTAAAAAAATTTAAATTTTGTACACAATTGAACCGATAAATAATATAAAAACAATTTCAAATTAAAAAAGAGGGCACCGTTTGAGAACTTGAAAAAATTTCAAAGAAAAATAATTAAATTTTTCAAGCGAAAAAAATATGAATATTTGTTAAGTACAGGAAAAATAAAAATTTTTTAAAAATAAAATACCAACCTTAGAATGTAGATGAAGAAGAGAAGCAAATTTATTGGAGAGACAAAACCATTCAAGCAATCTGAAAAAACAAAAGAATCAGTTGCGAAGAAGTGAGGAAAAAGAATGGAAATAATGCACAGGGATGAGTAAGGAGAATGGAAACAAAACAAATGCAAAAATATGAATTTCAAAGAAAAATAATTAAATTTTTTAAGAGAAAAAAATATGAATATTTGTTAAGTAAAGGAAAAATAAAAATTTTTAAAAAATAAAATACCAACCTTAGAATGTAGATGCAGCAGCGGAGCAAATTTACACATTCTGAAGAAACAAAGGAATGAGTTGCGGAGAAGTGAGGAAGAAGAGTGGAAATAATGCTCAGGAATGAAGATGGAGAATGGAATCATAACAAATACTGAAGAGGCGAAAAAGCTGAATAAAAAAGATAAATTTTTTTTTTTTAATAAAAAATTGGAACGCGGAGTCACTGACTCCGCGTTCCAAATTTTTTTAAAATTTTTTTAATTTTTTTTTAAATTTTCTGACCCCCTCAAAGGGGGTCAGCGTACTGACCCTCAACGGGTCAGTATTTACTGACCCGTTGAGGGTCAGTAATGCTGACCCTCAAAGGGTCAGTAGCTGACCCTACGTGGGTCAGCTTTTTGACCCCCTTTGAGGGGGTCAGATAATTAAAAAAAATTTTAAAAATTTTTAAAAAAATTTTGGAACGCGGAGTCACTAACTCTGCGTTCCAATTTTTTATTAAAAAAAAAAATTAATTTTTCTTTTTAAATTACTTACATATATCCAGAATTAGTTTCTGGAGTTATACATCTCTTTCTTTTGTTTTGTATTGTTGTATATATCCGTAAAAAAGCCAACGAAGAAGAGTGAGAGACAAACAAAAATATGGGATTAATGTTAAGGATGTGCTTTCTCTTCTACAATGTTTCAGCTTAGAAGACACTCCTTCATTAGCTGTGCAAATTCCTAATGTACCACTGGACTTACGAACTATTTTGCAACATTACATAACTATTTTTGAAGTACCTCATGGACGGCCCCTGTTAAGATTGCATGACCATGTCATCATGCTCGAAGAAGAGGTAGGACCAGTCAAGGTTTGACCTTCCAGAAAGGAGTTATTGAGAACATGGCGAAAAACATGTTGAAAGAGAAAGTCATACAACCTAGTACTAATCCTTTCTCTGTTTCAGTTCTGTTGGTAAAAAAGAAAGACGGGACTTGAAGGTTTTGTATTGATTATCGGGCCTTAAACACAGTTACAATTAAAGATTCGTTCCCAATGCTGACAATGGATGAGCTATTAGATGAGTTGAAGAGCTCTAAATTTTTCTCCAAATTTGACTTAAGGTTGGGATATCATCAAATACTGGTGAAGCCAGAAGATAGGGCATAGACAGCATTTCGTATACATTATGGCCATTATGAATGGCTTGTTATGCCTTTCGACCTCACAAATGCCTTAGCCACTTTTCAATCGCTCATGAGCACTATATTCCAACCGTACCTATGCAAGTTCGTCTTAGTTTTCTTTGACGATATCTTGATCTATAGCCCGTATTAGCCAGCACATTTAAAACACTTGACTCTGGTGTTGCAGTGTTTATAAGAGAATTAATTATTCAATAAACTTTCCAAATGTTCGTTTGGCCAGACAATGATTGACTACCTTGGTTATGTTGTTTCACATGAGGATGTGGAAATGGATGAAGCTAAAGTTCAGTCAATCCTCAACTGGCCTCAATTGGGACTCACCGGTTACAAGGGGTGTTCAAAGGCTTGGTTTGGTTCGGTTTTGAGCAAAAATCAAACCGAACCAACTTAATGCATTTTGTTGGAATTTAAATTTTAATCGAACTTACCGGTTTGGTTCGGTTTACCTTATAATATGTAGAATTTAACTTCTAATATCTTACATATCTTAAAATTTTGACCAATAAATGTTTCATTCGCAATTATGCTACTCACAAATTACTGAAAAAAATAAAAGTAATATCTTATAATCCTTGAATCAATCAATTATTATAAAACAATGATGGAGAAAACCGACAACCGAACTGATTTAATCGGTTTTACAATCACAAAAACCAAACCAAACCAATTATTAATCGGTTTTATTGGGTTTTTCTCACCGGTTACTACCAATGTTTCATTCGCAATTATGCTACTCTTACTGCTCCTTTAACTCAATTATTATAAAAGGATAACTTCCATCAGTCTGAAGAGACTACATAAGCTTTTGAAGGCCTCAAGGAAGTCATTACCCAAGCTCCAGTCCTCAACTTGTTAGATTTTTCAAAGACATTTATCTTAGAAATGGATGCTTTTGAGTCTAGCATCGAAGCTGTGCTCAGTTATGATGGTCACCCAATCGCATATTTTTCTAAGAAGTTATCCTCTCGTATGCAGACAAAGTCAGCATATGTACGGGGGTTATATGTTATCACTGAGGCAGTAGCAAAATTCTGCTATTTTCTTTTAAAACACCACTTTATCATTCACATTGACCAACATAGCTTAAAGCACTTAACTACTCAAGTAATTCAAATGACAGAGCAGGAAGAATGGGTGCCTAAGTTGCTAGGATTTAGCTACACCATTGAGTACAAACTAGGCAAAACCAACTTAGCCGCAAATGCCCTTTCGTGCTCATATAACTTGCCTTGCACTATTTCCAAACCTTCGTTCCTAAAGGATATCGAACATGAAATTCAAGCTTCACCTACCATTCAACACCTTATTCAACAATTTTGAGCAAACCCCACTACCATGCCTCTGTACTCCTTACAGGGTTCGTTTCTATTTTGGAAGCAATGGCTAATTATATCTCATACCTTTCATGCTTTGGTAGACCAAATCTTAACCAAATTTCATTCCTCCCCCATTGGTGGGCATTTGAAAGTCATGTGAACATCTTACTGAATCGTGACAAATTTTTTCTGGTCTAGTATGCGCAATGATATTAAATATTTCATCCAACTCTGTGTTATTTGTCAGTGTGCTAAGACATCCCAACTTCATCCCTCGAGGTTGCTTAATCCATTACCTGTGCCAAATGCCATCTGAGAAGATATTGCTATGGATTTCATTACTTCCTTACCTACATCCCATGGATATATAGTGATCATGGTAGTGATTGATCGACATTCCAAATATGCTTATTTTATTGTTCTTAAAGTTTCGTATACCAGTTCATCTATTGTTAAGGCTTTTATATGATCTGTGGTCAAATTACATGGCATTACTAGATTTATTATCTCTATCGGGATCGTGTTTTTACCAGCTTCTTTTGGCAACACTTATTCAAATTACAGGGCACAACACTTCGCATGTCATAATCATATCACCCCCAAACTAATGGCCAATCGAAAGCTCTGAACCGTTGCTTAGAAATGTATCTCTAATACTTCATCTATGATCATCCTTGACAGTAGTATAATTATCTTTCGTGGGCTGAGCTATAGTATAATACATCATTTCATACAGTATTGCAATGACACCATTTAAGGTTGTTTATGGTGCGACCCCCTGCTATTCTTTATCACACTCAGTATACTCAAGATGTGCCTTGGGATGTGTTCTAGCAATTACAACTATGGGATAAAGTGCTGGATGAGCTCCAATGTAATTTAAATTGAGCTCAGAACCATATGAAGTACTTTGCAGATCAATGTTGTACTTAACTTCAATTTTCAAGAAAGGGATTGGATACAATTGCAGCCCTATCATCAATCTTTAATACGCTGCCACGACCATGAGAAATTGGGTTTTCGATTCTTTGGTCCTTTCCAAATTGTTAAATGCATTGGTGCTATTACTTATCAATTACAATTGCTGCCTGCAGCTTGCATTCACCCAGTGTTTCATGTCTCTCTTCTCAAAAAATTTTATTGAAACCCTACAGCTATCACTACTCCCTTGCTAGTCACATTTGATGATGACATTCCCCTCATTTTGCCAACTGAGGTGCTTGCCTTTTATACTATCGGACACCAGTCTTTGTGGGTGAACCAAGTTCTTATTCACTGGTATGGCTCGGATACACCCACATGGGAAAGTATTTCCTATATACAAACTACTTATCCACAATTTGACCTTGTGGATAAGGTCACTCTTAATAGGGAGAGTAATGAGATGACTCAACCATGCCAGGAAAGCAGTGACATGGAAAAGGTCTCACACGTGGAGAATAATGCAAAAGATTTGTGTGACACAGGAATGATTGTGCAGAGAAGTAACAGAATGAGGAAAAAGAAATGGAAAGTGAGAAAGAGTGATATAGGACGTTGCATGTAAGATGTGGGAACAAAACATGTTACATGACAGATTGTGGCAACAAATCAAGTTAGCTTGCAATGGCTCAGTTGTGGTCCAAAAATCATGGGTTTCATGGGATGGATTAGAACATGCACACCCCATCTCTGCTCGTTGCATTTTCTTTGGCAACATGATGGAATTGTCATTGAAAGAATTTTCCTATAAATACAAGAGTCCCCAATCTCAGTTGACACTCGTCTTTAAATAAAACACCATCATACAATGTTAACTAGAGTCTGGAAGCACTTCTTAAGCCTATATAATCAGATAATTTTCATCTAGAAATAAAGGTCAGAGGCAATGGCTGGAAGTAATGTTTCGATCCATTTCTCTTGTTTTGGATATTGTAAATATGATTTTGTATATCCATAGAATCTAACATTTGGTATCAGAGTCTTCAAATACCTCTGTCTTATTGAATTTTTTAGGTCAAAATTATCAATTTTTTTGCCAATTTAGGTTGGTTTACAGAGTTGTTTTTTCATTATTTTGATATCAAAAATGCAAATTCTCATGAAATTCTGATGGAAATATACTCCTAAATCACCCAAGATGGATTAAAAATTGCAAGAAATAGCCGAGTTTATATTTGGGTCTGAAATAGGTCGTAACCAAGTCAGGTTGACCCGACTGAAGGTTAAGGACAAGCTGTACGACATGTCATTTTGGGATAGCCTTGGTGTTGAGTTATGGACAACTGACATGTAATTTTACTTTATTACGCAAAACAATTCCAATGGTGTTTATGGGATTTAAACTCGAGCCCCTCAGTATCAACAGTAGTTGTTCTTCCACTATTGCCACACTTACTTATTGCCTTATATATATGCAACATCTAATATATATACATTTCCTAGGTTCGTGGCATTTTCCAGCATGTATATAGGTCTCTTTTTCTCGATTTGTATATATATATATATATATATATTATCCTTTGGTATTTTAAAAAAATTAAAAATTAAAACTATTTATTTATTTATTTATTTATTTTGACCATTTATTCTGTTCAAAATTATTAAGTGTATTTTAATTTGTCCAAATTTTGGTAAAATTATTATGGACAAAATTAAATCAATTTTGATAATATCTAATTATTTATCTATCAAAATAATTGTGAAATTAATGTTATGCATTTAAATTTGCTTGAATCTTGAAAAGTTAATTAATTTTAGGCAATTTTGACATGTTTAGAAATAAAAATTAATTTATGGTGTCATTTAATGTATGCCTAAATTTGCTTAAATAATTAATTTTTGATTTTTTAGCAATGTTTATAGCACATTTAGATTAATTTAAAGGGAGAATATTAATTAATTAAATTAGTCACATTTTGTTGATTAATTGATTAATTATTCAAATTCTTATTATGTAATGCTTGTTTATACATTATGTTAAGTTATATTTAAGCATGAAATTTTATTTAGATGTTATGTGATTTTGTATAATTTTAATTTAATTAAAGTTTAATCACAGTATCTTTAATAATTTTAAAAGTATACATTAAGTGTTATAATCACATAAAGAAAAATAACATTAAATTGTAATTAATCATATTTAATATGATAATTATTATTTTATAGGAATATTATCATATTTTATATAATTAATACGGATGGAATAATATATTTTTATTTTCTTAATTTGTCAATAGAGATTAAGAAAAGAAGATAATTTACTAATTTTATCATTATTGTATGAATCTAATTAAATAAAACTTAACCCACAAGTAATTTTATTTATTACTAGGCTCATAGTTTGAATTGACATGCATTACATTGGCATGACATGTCATTTAGAATATTTATTTGTCTCAAATTAATGACATAGCATGTAAATTTGTGCAGCTTTTCAACCTTCAAATATTTTTTTATTTTTTAGTTTTTGAATTAATTAAAAATAATTATAATATTTAGAAGGAGAAAATACTTCTCTAATTAGGGTGGATAGATGTTGATGATGCAATAAAAAAGAATGAACCTCCTAAACCCACGAATATTAGTAGTGCATAAGAAATAAACCTTTATGAATATTGGGAGTAATCCAACCGCCTTAATATGATATACATCAAGATAAAAATATCAGCTAGTATTTGTGGGTCTATTAGAGAGCATCAAAACGTTCAAAGTTTGCTTAAAGCTATTGCTGAACAATTTGAATTTTCGAATAAGGCTTTGGCAAGTACCTTAATGACAAAGTTATTATCTATGAAACTTACCAATGTGAAGGGTATGGGAGAGCACATCATGAAGATGAGGGATATAGCGGCTCAAATAAAAATACTCGAGGTTGAGATGTCACAATCTTTCCTTGTGCATTACATTCTAAATTCTCTACCACAACAATATAAACTTTTCAAAATCTCCTACAACACACACAAGGAGAAATGGTTAATCAATGAAGTTTTGACCATGTGTGTATAAGAAGAAGAAATGTTCAAAATAGATATGGGAAAAAGTGCACATATAGTGACAAGGAAAGAAGTAAAGAAAGGCTAAGACAAAAGGGAAGGGCAAAGTTCCCGTCCCTGAGGACATTAAGAAAGAGTCAATTGTTTCTTCTATAAAAAGAAGGGACACATGAAGATGAATTATGTCAAATTCAAGGCTTAACATCAAAAGAAAGGTAATTTAATCTTATATTTTTGTTACGAATCTAATAGTAACACATAGTGGATTGATTTTAACTAAACAATTTACATGTCTAATACCTTGCAGGGCTTTCTAAACCAAAGGAAGCCAGTAGACAGTGAGTAACACATCTATTCAAGAAATAAGATGGGCGCAACTGTAGAAGTTATAGGAATATGTAGATTAGTTCTTGATTTTGGTTTTGTTTTGAATTTGGAAAAAATATTTTATGTACTAAGTTTCTCTAAAAATTTGATTTCTATTTTCAAACCTATACCATTGGGATATTATTTTGAATTTTCAAGTAATGAATTTAAATTATCTTATAAATCTAATATTATTAGCAATGGTAAACTTTGTGATGGTTTATTCCAAATTCAATTACGAGATAGTAATCTTTATGACTTAGTGCATATTTCTAGTAGCATAAGTATTAAGAAAAATATACCATGCCTAGGTCACCTGACTAGAATGGTGTAGTTGAAAGAAGAAATTAAGTATTTGTTGGACATGGTGATAAGCATGTTGGCCAGCTCTAAACTTCCTAAATCCTTGTGGATTAAAACTCTTAAAACGACTGTGTATATTCTTAACTGGGTTCCAACTAAGGTTGTTGAAAGAATGTCATTTGAGTTATTCAAAGGATGGAAATCGAATTTAAGAATATGTGCATTTAGGAATGCCCATGTAAGGTTAAGGTTTACAATCTACAAGAAAAGAAGTTAGACCCTAAGACCATTAGTGGCTACTCTATGGGATATATTGAAAGGTCTAAGGGTTATAGATTTTATTATCCATCTCATGGCACTAGGATTGTAAAATCAAGGAATACAAAATTTCTTAATACTAACTTAATCAGTGGGAGTGATCAAATTCAGAACTTAGGTTCTGAAAAATATCAATTTAATATTTAAACTATTACATCAAGTGATTGATTGATTATGATCAATGCCCCTCAAGTCCAGATAGGTATTGAACAACCAACCATTCAAGATCTATAACTTGTTGATTAAGATCAAGTTGATCTAATTAATGAATAACCTCTAGAGACTGTTGAACGAATAGTTGAACAACATGCTCCTTAAGAGAATGTTGAGTCAACATTAAGAAGATTAACTAGGATGATGAGGTCAACAATCCCTTGTGATTATACTGTGTACCTACAAGAATCTAGTTACAATATAGGAGCCAAGAATGATCTTGAATTGTTTTCACAAGCCATCAATTGCAAAAAATCTAAACTATGGCACAACGTCATGAAGGAAGAGATGGATTCCATGGCATCTAATGAAGTTTGGGATCTTTTCGAGTTGCCTAATGGCTTTAAGGCCATTAGATGCAAATAGATTTATAAGACAAAAAAAGACTCATTAAGTAACATTGAAAGATATAAAACAAAACTCGTAACCAAGGGATTCACTCAAAAGGAAAGAATTGATTACACGGAGACTTTTTCTCCTGTATCTAAGAAAGATTCCATCTGTATAATAATGACATTAGTTGCCTATTTTGATTTGGAATTGTATCAGATGGATGTGAAGACATCATTCCTTAATGGGAAATTAGAGGATGAGGTATATATGAAATAACCTGAAAGACTCTCCTCTAATGTAGGTAAACATTTAGTGTGTAAAGTTAAAAAATCTATATATAGATTAAAACAGGTCTCCTACTAATGGTACTTAAAATTTCATAATGTTATCTCCTTATACAAATTTGTGGAGAATCTCATGGATCAATGTATATACCAGAAGGTCAGAGGGAGTAAAATCTATTTCTTTGTGCTATATGTGGATGACATATTGCTTACAACCGATGATAAGGCGTTGCTATATGAGGTGAAATAGTTTCTTTATAAGAATTTTAATATAAAAGATATGGGTGAGACATCTTATATCATTGGCATTAAGATCTATAGAGACATAACTCAATGTATATTAGGTTTGTCACAAGAAACCTATATCAATAAAATCTTAGAAAGATTTCGGATGAAAGATTGTTCACAAAGTATAATGTCTATTATAAAAGGGTGACAGGTTCTATTTGAACTAATACCCAAAGAACAATTTAAAAAGAGAACAAATATATAATATTCCATTTACTTCTACTATCGGAAGTCTTATATATGCTTAGATTTGCACAAGACCTAACATTGTATTTGTAGTTAAAATATTAGGCAGATATTTGAGTAATCTAGGTATAGATTATTGGAAAGCTGTAAAAAAAGTAATAAGGTATCTTAAGGGTACCAAGAACTACATAATGATGTACAGACAGACTGAGAACTTTGAGGTAGTTGGTTACTCAAATTCAAATTTTGCTATATGTGTTTATTCACGGAAATCAACATCAGACTATATTTTTATGTCAACCAGTAGAGTCGTATTTTGAAAAAGTGTAAAACAAATTTTAACTGCTACTTCTACTATAGAGGTAAAGTTCGTTTCTTATTTTGAGGCAACTTCATATAATGTTTGGCTTTAAGGCTTTATATTTGGGCTAAGAATCGTCAACACTATTTCTAAGCTATTGAAGATATATTATGACAAGTCAGTTGTTGTTTTTTTGGCTAAGAACAATAAAAGTAAAAGTCGAAATAAACATATCGACATTAAGTACATAGCCATTCAGGAACGTGTTAAGGAAAATAAAATTATCATTGAACACATTAGCACTAAGTTGATGATAGCTTATCCTTTAACAAAAGGTATATCACTAGTAATGTTTAGGGATCATGTATCTAAAATGTGACTTGGATCCACCTTGTGTTATTGATATATATACTGTATATATATCATTTATAATAAAGTCTTTATTTATTTTGAGTTGTTTTCTCATTTTGCGTATACATTAAGTTTTAAGAATAATGACATTAAGAGGATCCAGAATAAACATATTGTTATTCATAAAGTTAATATATAGTAGGTAAGAAAACAAAATGTATTGTAATACATGGAAGATATTACTCATCTATAGAGGAATTGTTGCTATGATTCGTGTATTCGGTTTTGTTTGAATGTTTGAGTCTTAAGAAGCAATTATATATAATGATTTTTGAACTAAGTGAGAGAATATGAGACCTTGTATGCAGGATGGGGGAAACAAACCACATTACACGGCAAATTGTGACAACAAACCACATTGGCTTGCAACGACTCAATTATGGTCCAAAAATCATAGGCTTCATGGGATAGAACAGAACATGCATACCCCACTTCTACATGTTGCATTTTCTTCAATAACATGATGGAATTGCTGTTGAAAGAATTTTCCTATAAATACAGGAGTCCCCAAACTCAGTTGACATTCATCTCTGAACAAAACACCATCATACAATGTTAACTAGAGTTTGGAAACATTCCTTGAGCCTATATAATCATATAATTTTCATCTAGAAACAGAGGTCAAAGGTAATGGCTGGAGGTAACATTTCGATCCATTTCTCTTGTTTTGGATATTGTAAACATTTTGTATATCCATAGAATCTAACAAGTGAAAGTATATAAGTCACATGAGTTGTAAGGGAAAGGGGAATGTGAATTTTCTTTTCATCTATATTCTGAGCCCTCACTGATATTCCTTACTTGTTCTTATTGCTCTTTTCTTTTCTTGTTGAGAGGACTCTATATCTAGTAATTGTCACTCAAATATATCAATATATCAGAGATTATGATTTCTCTTTTCAGTTATATCCGGTCTTGTGGTTGGCATGTATCGAATCCATAACAGATACCAAAATTTCATTTTATCTAACCCTCCCTTTGGCTTGAATTGAACTTTGGTGTGGACATGTTTTTGCATTTGTGTTTTTGTTTCTTTCTTTTTTATATTTGAAAGTGGTATTATTGAACACATATTAGAGTAAATATGGATTGGAGTGTCTTAGTAAAGTCAAGCTTAATTTTCTTTTTCACGGTTGTGGTTATCAAATTGGATATTTTGTATTTAGTAACTAAATGCATATGACAATTTTGAGGAGAGAAGCAGAGGGAGTGAGTAGGATGCCCTACATTTGTTGTGGTTACATCTCTTGCTGTATTGTCCTGCTCTCTTGATATGGATTGTACTACTGTTGTAGTCTTGCTCTGTGATGCACTCATTTTTCTAAACGAAAAATTATAATTTTCTATTAACAAAAGTACACAAACTTCCATTCAAGTTATAATAAAACTATCATATTCTCACTAATAATATTTTTTTATGAATTATATTATAGATAACTTTTTAAATATCTTTTTTATTGATTTTTCAATCAAAACATGAAAAATGTATAGTTTAATTAAAAAATTATACACTTATACATAAAAACCATACAAATATCATATTATTATTAGATAACTATACATTTGTCATATTTTAATTAAAAACTTAATAACAAAGATATAATAACTATATATTAGTTTTTTTTCCTTCTTTTATTAACAAATAACCTATTAAGAAATTTATTTTTAAAACTTTTATTTCAATGTTATTGATTTGATTAAAAATTAAAAATTCAATTTATTTTAATTTAAAAAAAACTATGCTCTAGTGAAAAAATATATATTTATTATATGCTTATGACTGTTGTGTGAATTTTAGAAAAGAGCAAATTATTCTCTTCTTTGCAGTATGTTTAAAATATACGATTGTCCTTCTGCCCTGGAATTCTACAACAAAAATTGAGTTATAATTACATGTATTACAATCAAAATATTTCATATTGAGAATAGCCCGTGTGTATTGGTGGTCCTGAATGACGGCGAAAAATCGTTTCAGGGTTGGGAATCCGTTGCTGGGCTTACTTTATTACTGAATCCTCTATCGGTAGCCGCAAAGAGTTAATAAAAAGAAGAGAAACATTGTTTTGTTTCCGAATTGAGATCTTCTAAAGCAGGCACTGGAGGAATTTCTCCAAGATGCCCGGAAGAGAAATCGAATCTAAAACAAAGCATTACCCAAAGCATAAAAAGCTGAGGGCGTATGGGACGGTGAAGCATTCTGGCTACCGTATTGTCTTCCAATGGATGATTCTTTTTGCTACGGGTCCGGAAAAGATTAGAAATCTAGATCTTTATTTCTGGTATGCTACAATTTTCGTCATATCACATTATCATGTCAGATTCATTTCTATCTCATTCTCCCAGGCCAACCTCTCTGGCTCTCCCCTATCAGATAAAGAAGAAAAGAAAATAAAATAGAGAAGCCAAGGGTATGGTATGAAGGTTGTTTCTGTCTTTTCCTTAATTGATGTTATCAAACCACAAGTTCTTGGTTTCAACAATATAAAAATATATATAATTAATTAGAAAACCACATTGACTATAACCGACAGGTAATTACCTAATTTTAAAATCCAGAAAAGACGAGAAACAATTGTGAAAATACATATGGTCTGAGACAGAAATCATCAATCCTCATCTTCAATAACCCGGGTGCCTAATCCTTCAAGCTCTTCTTTAGGGATTTCAACAACTGTAACAAGGGAGTATAGCTCTTCCTTTGCATCCTCATCATCATTTCTCTTGCGAGCAATGCGTACCCTAATCCTCCGTGGGACACTTCGGATCCCCTGGCTCCATACATACTTGTTCAACTTCACATCCACCCGCACGTCATTTGTACCCATGGCTTTCTGAGCAAATTTTCTTATCTCCTTTATTGCCTTAGGAGCTTTCTTCTTAAATGTGCTGTTTGGCATAATGACAAAGTAAACAAGAACTAGTGAGATATCTAACCATCTTATTACAGATAACCAATATTTGTCTCCATTTATGCACTTTCACAATGCAGATGCCATTTTATACGGATGACCTCAAAATGAAACATAAAAGATCTAAAGGGCAGATGTCACAGAGAAGTTTTCCGCCAACTTCAGATTATCAACATGCCATGGGGCCAACATGCAACAGCAGATATGTACCACCAATCACTGAAAGAATATGCGAGTGCAACAGCTTCACTTCACTAATAGGATAACATAAGCCCAAGCAAATAGCCATCAAGGAATCATTTTCTTCAGCTACCAAAATAGTTTACAATTACTATAACAAATGAGCACCTATACTGCCATACAGGTTAACAATGGTGTTTAAGCAGCATCAAAGTGAAAACCAAGCACAACAGAGTAAGTGGGGATCAATCCGGTCACTAGCACAAATCAACACCTGCCCTCCATGTTTGATGCAAGCTAAGCTAGTATTCAATCTATTTTTCTGTATAATAATCTCATATTCGATTAGCAAATACATAATAGATACATTAGGATGCGAATATTTTAATAAAAAACACAGATATTTAATCTGCTGATATTAATACATAAAATCTACACAAGGAACTTCTGCTATTTGATTGGAAATAAACATGAGATATTACTCTAAGCTCTTAACAAGGTCAAATGCACTTAAACTGGAGTCCAAATGTGCTTTCTTGACCCCCAATTAAACCAAGCACCCACTGAATCACAGTCAAGTCAGTGCTTCCATTTCAGAAACTGTGACTATCAATTAGACAATTGCTAAAGTCACCAGCGACACCATCAGATCCATGTCACTGTTTATGCACTCAACTTGTCAAGCTAACAGCAGTCAGAAATAGAACTAGTAGTCAACTTCAAATCTTCTCTACATAGCAGGATACATATACCACTAGACATTATTTTAAGATTGACCAATGTGGTTCCAAAGTCAGAGATCCAGACTTTGGCTTCATAAGCAATCTCCATCAGCAATGACATACGATGGATCCCCAATGCCCCAGTACGGGCTTGATTGCTAGAATGATTTGGGAGTGGGTGGTTTGAGCATCTTTCCCTTTGATTAGATGTTTAAAAGCTAATGAAATGGGATTGGTTAGGATCATTTTCTAATTTTCAAACCACTCCTAACTGGGTGGTTTGGGATGGTTTATATTCATTTTAATTAGTCCTTTCCTTTTTTAACTGTCTCCACTTGCCTATTACTTTGAAAGGGCTAACATCATAAAAGTAACATTGAAAATTTCATCCTTCAAACCCACCCCATCCCCTTGGCCAAAAAAAAAAAACCCACCCCACCCCATCAATGACATTACAACATCCAATATGGAGAGGGGGATACCATCCAGTCATTCACTTTTCATTAAACTTCCAATTAAAGGAGATAAAAGCATATTGGCTATTGATTGTGAGGCCAAATTATATCCGGTCTTGTTTCCACTTTTCCAGTCATTCTAGATACAATTTTTAAATATTGGCAGGTTGTTTCCCCACTCCACCCCACTCTCATCAAAACTCCCAATCAAGCCCTAAATCTAATACTTAATGAAAGTAAGGAATAACCATGTTAAGCAGCAATTTAAAAAAAGTAATTATAAACCAAAAGAAGCACCAAACTATAAGAAAGAAAAGGAAGAGATGTTCGAAATGATTACCAGCCATGCAAGCGCTTATGGAGGTTGATTGTGTACTCCCGGGTAACCACTTCCTCCTTCCTGCCCCTGGTCTTCTCCACCATTGTCACTCGCCCTTCTCAAGGACCAATTGCCTGAAAGGGTCACGTGCGAGTTACTTCAAAATTTCCATGACTTGAACAGCATAAAAGACTAGAACTAAGAGGGAACTATGTCAAATAAAAAGTGAAAATTTTGAACTTCAATGGATTACTTAAGATTTGAACGCAAAACAAAAACAAACTTGGTAGATAAATATAAAGATCCGGTAAAACATTTTTCTGAGTTTTTCCCTCAAGTTTCCAGCAAACCAAACGGCAAAATAGAAGGCTCAAGCTATAAAACTCGAAGAGAGAGAGAGAGAGAGAGACCTTAGTGTAAAGATGCCGACTCCTAGGCAGTGGATCCACGGAGGGCGAGGCGGAAGGGTGAGATCAGCGCTCAAATGGAAATCGCAGCATAAACCCTAACTCCTCTGCCAGCCATGGGAGAGGGCGTCTATGGTCTGAGCTCTTGTTTGCAGGAGGCCCATTACGACATCGATGGGCCTTTCAGCTTCTTTATTTTCACAACCCATTAACGTTGAAGACTGATACTGTAAAGTGGCACATTTTTATGACCCAAAAAAAAAAAAGGGATTTGATCACAGAGAGGGACGACACGTGCAAGCACGCACAGGTATATCTTACAATTTGATCAAAGGCTAAGGACATGTTTGGTACGAGGCTTATGCGACGAAAAGGAAGGGAAGGGAATACGGCATCTTTGGTTTTGTTTGTTTGGTAACAGTGGATCTCTTTCCATGGGGTAAGATATTCCTGTAAATGAAGGAGACGACTCTCCTTAGCTGTAGCAACAAAAAGTGCACAGATGGGAGGGAGAGACACTTGAGATGATCATTTTGCCCTTCATTTATCTATTATTGACCATGCTTATACATAAGCTCAGCTAGAAAAAAAACACCATAATCACACATGAAAACTTTGACCTTTCTCGCCTCTCCTCTTCCTTAATCGTGTCATCGAAGCTTCTGCACACAGTCGGCGGAGACAAATTGCAGCAATTACTCCCCTTTAGCTTCTTCTTTGAGGTTGAACAGATGGAGATGGGACTTTAAAACAGATGGAGAAGATGGTTGCTGTAACGCGAGTTGGAGAAGTTGATGGTCAATGTCGGAATTCCGCGACAGCAAACGCAGCTCTTCTTCAATGGAGGCAACATCTTCATTCAACTGGCAATTTAGGGCTCTAAATTGAATACTATGTCTTATCATTTTTGTTTTTTTTTCAACTATTAAAAAATTTATTTTTTAATTCGAGGATATTATAGTCTTTTGGCCTTATTTCCTTTCCATATCTCTCTTTTTTTATCTAACCAAACATAAAACAGATATCTTATTCCTATTTATTTTTAGATCATACCAAACAAAATTTAAGTCTTAAAATTCCTTTCCATTCTTATTCCCTTTCCCATTCCTTTTCCTATAAAAATTTATTCTACGTACCGAACGGACCCTAAGTTCTTAAAAACTTGTAAAAAGATTTAAATCCAAGCTCGATCCAACACCATTCACTTGTAATGGACTCAGACCTGACCCATTTAAAAAAGGGCCGAGCCTAACTTGGCCCATATTTTTTAAAAAAATTAATCTTTTATTTTGTTTTATCCTTTTCTTCTGGGTTTTAAATACTATATATCTATATATACTTTATTGCTTGCTAGAAAATATTAATTCACCCGGTTGCAAGTATTTATAATCAAAAAATGCCTTCATGTTATTGATTAATGGTGTTATGAAGTCAAGTACTTATAGATTATTTGGCAAATTTCTCTCATTTTACTTTATTTATTATTTGATGTCCCTTTATACTTATACCTAGTAGTCCAAAAGAAATATTATAAGAAATTTAAACAACTTGAAGTACACAAAAAATAATAAAATCTTTTAATATGATAGTTTTTTAAATAATATTATTGATTAATAATTTATTTTGCTTGAATTATAACTTATTCCTAATAATATATTATATAACAAAAAAAAAGTAAAAAAAAAATGACAATCATTTGTATATAATTTGTTTATTTATATGTATAGTGATAAATAAATTTTTTAAATATTATTTATTAATAATATAAAAAATAATTATAATACACATTAGACTAAGACTCGAAGGGCTTTTAAAACAAATCCAAACCCAACTTGTTCTATATTTAATTTTTTTCTTTAAATGATCTCACTTTTTATCAACCTTCTTTTTTTGGGACACATCTATTTTTCTAGAGTTGAGGCTAGAGACTCATGATCAAGTTTATAGCACACACAAACTGATAGTTGATTGTTCTATTTCTAAAAATTTTTCTACCGATAAATGCAGTTAATATATAAGAAATTGTAACTTTTTTTCATGAGGTACTTCATGTAACATTTTCCTATCTTATAAATTAGTATCATACATTAATTGACAGTATCGCCCTCAGCTAAGTTTTGTTGGAATCAAGGTGAATTGTCAATCAGTAATGCTTCATATGGGTTATTGTAAGCTTCATATAAAATGTACTTATTGCATGCCCAACTAATGATATCGTCCAGCCATGTCTTCAATATTTAGGAATACCACGTTCGGAGATAATTAAACTTGCTAGAATATTTGATGCCATAATATTTAATAATGAAACACCACCCACGTCAGTATAACCACTGTGATACTAAAGGATCGTAGTAATAATGTTGTTTGTTGGGCTGCCATGCGGGTAATATTAAAGGCATAATTTAAGCATTTGCCGAGTTTGCGGGCAGGCACTCAGTTTTGTAGTATGAGTAGGTGCTTAATTTCTACGGCGGCCCTTACGAAATTCCACACAAGTTACAGGAAACTCATTGAAACATGAAAGCTACTCCCCTAGCTAAAAATACGAAATGAAAGGTAGAAGGATGTTTAGGTGCTAATACTTTACACGATGCACGGTTACCTTCGCAGCAATCAACTTTATCTCATCCACCCTTTCCTGTACTAACTTCCGGAGTTGTTCTTCCTGATTTTTATGATTGTCATCCATATGCACAGTACTAGCTTCGTTTGCTTCCGATCTGAACATGACAAAAGACATCTCCTGATCATATTCGCTTGGTACTTCAATAAGTTGCTTCCTAGAAGTCCCAGAATCTTTCCCTAGGATATCATACTTAACACGGTTTGAAATAATGCTCAGGAAGTCTTCCATGTGCTTCTCAACAGGATCAAGGTGAAGATAGATTAACACCTCCCAACACTGGAGAAATTGCTTCTTGTTAATTTTCAGGCTTTTCCTAACATCCTCAATAGCACTTGGGGATGGAATGAGTCGAAGAGAGTGCGCTTTCTTTGATAAATTTCCCTGCTTTAGATGTGAAACAGCAGAAGAAACTGAATGTTGAATTGGATCAAAATGAAGCAGGCGAAGCGTGTCTACACAAGTGCGAACATGTTGGAAGTGATCTAATGGCTCTTCTACTGTCAAGTCAAAAACATTTTCAGATATGGCAACATTATTCAGCACTTCTAGAAGGTACCGACCATAGCCCCTGTGCTGGTAAGGAGGCAAAATAAGTATCTGCCATCAAACGAAGGTCTTATCAGAAGGCAGAGAGAAGAACAATTTGAGAGCACTCTTGAAGAATTTTGAGAGTGGCTGTGCTGTAACTTATAGTCAAGAGCATATATCAAACCTGACTTAGTCGCAATCGTGAACCATCAGGATAGTGGAAAAATCGATAAACAGCACTAAAACCAATCAGCCTACATTGGATCTCTCCTTGTTGATCACTTTTCTTCTGAACCAGGAGATACAGCTCCCATCTTGGATCAGTAACATCAATAGGACTACTACCTGTGTGAGGAATATTAGAAGTAAAAGATTTTAGGCTACAAAAGCAATTTAAGCTGGCATATATTAGCAATAAACAATGCTCTCAAAAACCAAAATAGGCAAATAATACCATCAACAAGAAGAAGAACAAGGGGTATTAGACGACTGTAAAGGTGCCCAGTAGCCATGTTGCCTACAACCATACGGACAACCTGACCCAAAAAATAATCCAAAAGAAAATTTCAATATATAACCTTGTATATGGATGTGTAGATATAAGAGATTTAATTAAAATGAAGCTGAAAGAAACATATAAGACAAATTACAAACATGTTGCCTAGACATTCCCTGTATAAACTTAAACCGGAGTTATTTCTTAGACCTAATTCAGGCATGCCAAAAGGATTGAGTAAACATATGGCATTTGACCCTGTAAAATTCCCATGATCAGCAGGGTTTCCAGGAGAATAGCAATATTAAGGGACAGCATCAGCATCAATGGCAATGATGCCCCCCTCCCCAAAAAAAAAAAAACAAAACAAAACAACAACCCACAGCACTCAGGGAACAAGAATTATGACACCCAAAAGACTGTTCAAGAAGTAGAAAGAATGCTGTTTACAATAAATTGCTTGTTTCCAGGGAATCACAGCAGAATGCACAGTGGACAACTGCTTACCAGTTGGCTTAAGCTATAACTGAGAAGCATAACCGTATAAAAGAGTTGCTTTGTTACTCAATTTCTAATGCCTCCACTAATTCAATTACACGATGGCTCAGAAAATACTGGAATTTGAGATGCTAATGTAGATTTTTCATCGCAAAAGTTACAGCTTGGCACATAAGCAATTAAACATTTACCTAATATAGTACAATGCATTAAGTCTAAATATAAATTACCACCTCAGAATTAAAAGCAACTGCCTCAGCATGATTATTAGAATCACTAATGTGCTTGTGATTCAAAACCTCCCCATTTGAGATGGTTGTTCTGCAAAACAATTAAATGCAGGGTCTGTACAAACTTAGGAAAACAAAAACCAATTAATGGATTAAAAATACTAAAAAGAAAAGGAGGGAAAAATTGCAAGGGGAAATATTAAATTTTTGGGTGGAAAACCAAAAAAGTACAGAATACCTAACAAAATCTTTATCTGCCAAAAATGTTTGGAGAAATTCATCTTTGCTCTCAACAAGAGTCTCGGCAAAAATTCTCTGAAAGAAATAACAAACATTTTCAATAGGAGGGGGGGGGGGGGGGATAATAATAATAATCTCGAGAGGGGTATAAGGTATTAAAACAATGATCTCAAATTGGCAGTTGAAGCATACCTGAAGAGCAGATTTTAGATCTGTGATCCCTTTGCCCCTCTTCAACAATTAAAACAGCACATTCAGAGATGTCAAAGCCGTTAAAGAAGAGCAGAATAGAAAATTTTAAACAAACCAACAAGGTAAAAGGAATTAAATAACAAATTTGTACAGAAAGTGCAAGAGCAGAAGCAGGTAAAAATATGTGATAGCGTTAAATTGAAAAAATCTTACAGTGTGAGTGGGCATTTGGCATGTCTATTCATATATATTTCTAAAAATATAAAAATTATTAGTTACGTAGTTTATTTATAAACATCTTATTGGTCATTAACCCATTATTCCTAAATTTCATTATTTGATAAATTTAATAATAAAAATGACTTCATAAAATAAAAATATGATTACATAGAAGGATTATTAATTATCTAATAAAGGAAAAAAAAAGTGACTAGTTATTTTTAAGTCCATGACTTCATGGAGAAAATAGATTCACATGATTCATAGTACAGCTGCTCCAAATGTTGCAGATTGCCCTATTACATCAACTGATACATGCCTGTGATGTAAGTGGGCTCAATTTGGAATTCCATGAATTAGAAAATACTAACACGTTAATTCAAGTCTCTTAGCCTGTAAAATGATGACAATTCCATTTTAAAAGAAACAATTCACAATCTGCTGAAGGTAATAGGCAAATACCATGACCTTAATCTAGAATAGAGTTGGCACTTACATCAGATGAACTCTGGTATTTAATATCAGCATATGCATGGAAAGATATGCTACTAACCCAGATAGTAATCTGTAAGAAGAACAAAACAAACAGAATAAAAAATAAGGCACTGAAGAGTATTAAATATTCAACTATGATTATTTGTAAATATATTTCCAGTTTTTTTAATGATTGTTACCTTCAAATCTTCATAACCATAGATTTTCCCATCATCATCGAAAAAGCTATTCAAGTCCACAGGGTCAATGACAAAGCTCTCTGGAGAGCAAAATTCTTCTTTGCTTGAAACTATACAATAATACCAGGCACCATAGGAATATGCAAGTTAAACCAAAGAATTACCTCAACGTATGAACAAGAAGAATAAAACGAGGGAGGAAATTAAGGATGGAAGTCAAGTAAATGAAGGCCACTTAACCAAACAGATTTGCTAGATCAAATCCTTAGTAGACCAAGACAGGGAAAGTTTATTGACAGGAAAAATTGCAGGACATAACATGTGCCAGTGAAAGGATAGAGAACAAATAATATGATCCACAAGCCTCACAACTTCACAAGCTACACCAACAAAGGCATATGCAGGACCCCGAAATAACGCTATATTCATGGGCTGGGCATAAGCCAGAAATAAGCTTCTCAAATATTTAATCAATTCTTTCAGTCTAAACAGTTTGATAAATGCTATGAAACAGTTCGCGTCAAAACATGTGAGCTTCAGATAGTACTTAGCCCACATATTTTTCTAACTTTTCCCAGAAAGATGCTGTCCTTCAATTCTCTTTTCAACAAGATAAGCAAAGAATACGGCTCATGTAAAAACTTCTTACTTTATATCGTCCTGGTCACCTATAATACTGATCAAACTAGTCCCCACAGTGCAAGCAGGGAAAATTGGACCAAAAATCTAAACAAAGGTATGCCCTCCCGGAAAGGGATTGCAAACAACCACTAATAGCATCTAATAATCTAGTAAAAATGCAATCAATGAAAGAGGATCTAGTCAGGAGCTACCCAGCAGCATGATAAGGGAAAAGAACCCCAGATAGTTTATTACTAGGAAGACTTCTACCATACCTAGAAAGATTTTGATGCACTCTTTGGCTTCAACTCCAGCATCTGCACCATACGCAAATGAAAAATTTGTGGTGAGCTTGAAATTTAATCAAACGTGAGCAAAACGAGTGATAATGAAATCTATTAAAGAGCACGAGTAAAATGCCGGATGAGACTAAAATACCAAACCAAAAAAAAAAAAACTCAGCGCTGAGTCCACTCACCAACAGCGGAGAAGCCGACTCGCCGCCGCTTCTTTGTTTCATTGCTGGGATCCGAAGTTGATAGCTTCTTCTGCCCCATTCGCTTTTACTCAGCTGAGGAGTTAGGGTTCACCGAGCGGGAAACGAGGCACAGGCGGGAAATGGCAGTACTGCAGAGTACGAAATGCGAGAGGAAATTAGGGCAATATATTACTGCGTTTCGTCAACCACATCAAACGGCGTCGCTTCAGTGAACAAATAGTGTTGTTCAGCTTTTTGCCCGTAGGGTTGTACTTACGGTGTGTGTTTAGATCTCAGTTACAAAATCACATTTACGTAGAAGCTCTCAGTATCTACTCCTTTTGAAACATGATTTGGGGAGGTGTAAACAAAAATCCAAACATACACATAGCTGTGTTAGGTTAATGTTACAGGCATGATCTTTAGCCTATGGTTGAGAGTTGGTCGAGTTCAATCAGGTCCATTTTAATAAAAATTAAAAAATTATCTTAAAAATTTTTTATATTAATTTTTATAAAATTACATATTATCTTTTTGAAGAAATGAAACTTTCATATATATAATTACATATTACTTTTTTTAAAAAAATACAATTCTTATATAAATTCTTAAAAAATATTTTTTAACATGTGTATGTACGCGCGCACATATAAAACCAAGTCAAAATAGTTAGTGTAAAACTTAACACAATCTAATCAAAATAATTTTTTTTTTTTATCTAACCTGATTTGATCCTATCAAGCTAAATTAGTTAAGCCCCTAAATTTTACTCTTGGTTCGGGGATGACTAAGCATTAATAGGTTAGAGTTGTAGTTGTCCTAAAAATTACTAAATTAGCTCATTTGAATGTTAGGTCATGTATGGATACTCTTTTAATTTTTGAAAGTAAAATTTGATAATAAACCTCTCACACTTCTAATTTTGTATAAATAGTATTGTCATCGTTTTAAATCTTTTTTTTAACACATAATTCTCTTTTTTAGCTCTAAAAAAGAGTACTAAACCATGAACAAAAGACAATATGTATAAGAGGGGCAAGTATTAGCAATATGAATACTTTATAGCCCTTGTAGTGCAATTAGAGAATTAATCATCTTGGAGATCACGTTGGCTACTATTATGAAGAGGTAAAGAGAGAGAGAGAGAGAGAGAGAGAGAGAGAGAGAATATCTTATTTCCTTAAACTATTTTAAGAAGTAATCTATGCAATTTTCTTCTTACCATCCAAGGATTAAATTCCACTAAAGCCACGCACTCTATAGTCATTTTTACCCACTCCTTATAGAACCTCATTTTAGGAGTACCTACATCAAGAAGTCTTATTTCACCCTATTAGATGTTCATATCCAAATTCACCATGAATTCATGTTTTACTACCTTTTATTGCTTTTAGGTAATGGACTGCCTCATGCACAATTAGAATATTATCATATATAAGTAGTATCTTTAGTTCTTTGTAATAACATTCCTTATAATTACCTTCATGCAATTGACAATTATTTTTTGCATGATCTTAATAAGAGAGATTGCACAAACTTATCGTTATATAGCTACCCTCTTAATCTGGAGTATCCACCTTAGGAATTAGAACAATATTTGTGGAATTTAAGCTTGAAAAAGGAAAACTTTTAGGAAAAAATAATTTCTTGTCCTTAAAAATAGATTTATTTTTCGACTATCATCCAAGAGTGCTAATAAAAGAGCCCAAAAAACTATTAGGTTCAAAAGCTTTCAAAATGCTAAGATCAAGAATTGCTCATTTTATCTTCAATCAGGACACTAGTTTCATCAACAATTCATTATCAAATTCTTTAATCATTAGTTCCACAAAACATAAAACCTCTAAAAAGTCTCTAGAATTTGAAGGGGAAAAAAAGAGTTTGACATAACAATCAACAAAATTATTATCAATTATTTTATTATCTTTAATCCATTGGTCATTCTCATCCTTCAATTTTAAAATCTTATTATTATTATTTTGTTGTCTTCTTTGAATTATAGTTTTATGAAAGGAACTAGTATTTTTCATCTCCACATGTCACCCATTGCACCTTAGACCTTTAAGCCTAGAATTTTTCTTCTTTTTTTCATAACTTTTCTATTCTTTTTGTTATCTCTTCTACCAAATATGCCTTTTCAAGATTCCAATCCCCTATAAAAGCAATCTTGAAACTATTTGAGAAGAAGATTAATTTGCTTTCAATTATTTGGGAACCTCAATTCACTCCATTTGATCAAAACCTCTTTCACTCCTTTCAATTTTTTTTTTTTTAAATAGCATCATAACATGGACTTTTACCTTTTCAATCTTCTTCAAATTTCAACAAATATTACTTGAGAATCCTTCATGACTCAATCCCATTAATTCAAATTTGAAGGTCTTAAACATTTGAACATCAAAACAAATAAACATTACCACTAACAATGAGTGATCTAAGCCTATTGGTTTTAGTGTTGGATAATTCTCACAAAAAGTAATGTTCCAAACAATTTTGTCAATTGGCTCTTTTATATTTGATTGTATTTCCAAAGCCTAGAAATCTTTCATGCAATTTTTTTTTTGTTTATTCATTATAGTTGTTATAAGGAAGATTATAGAGGCTTTGAATCTTCTGCAAACATCTTGTTTACTTGTCATGGTCATCCCCAAATTTTGATAGTTATAAGAAATCAAGTTCATTATACCTTGGTGGCCTTTAAAGGATAGCCACCTAAGCTTTCAACACTCGTATTGCTAGCCCCATAAACAAAATCATAATTCATAAAAGAATCTAGCCACTTACTATTCCTTATCTCATTCTTATTGAAATTGCTCAAGAAGACAGGAACCTCAATCAAATTCCTCTTTTTTCTTCTTTATCCTTACTGAGCTCTTTCTTTCTTCCCCAACCTACTATCCACTACAAGTTCTCATTCTTCTTTTCATTTGGGTAAATTGACTTTACAAACGTGATTTTTGTTTCTTCTAAGGGAATAACCAAAGAACTCGAATCATTATTTACCTTTTTTTTAGGTTTTCTTTCTATCATGTTGAGTTAAAAGTTCAAAATCTACACCTTTCTTCAAACTAACTTTCTTCAACTCGTTCGCTAACTCCACCTTATAATGAAGAGTTACTTTTGGCACGATCCCTGTACTTTTACCTCTATCATCTTCATCAAATGTCAACTCCATAAGGTACAAAGGCATTAACTTCTATTTTATACTTCTTAAATTTATTTGATGAGTTTATGGATTTTTTTCATTTCAAATCTTGTCAATTTAGTGTTAAATTAGAAGTAAAAAGAGATGAGAAAAAATAAGTGATGATGAAAGAATTTAAAAAGAGAAGATAAAAATAACTGAAATAATGAAATAAAAAGAAATTGAAATTGAAAAAAAGCCAAACCCGCCAAACAAAGCTTAGCCCATATGCTCTTTTTTATCTCAAAATTACTTGGGCCCCCACCATTCCTCTTATCAGGAAATTTAACAGGAGAAGTTACCTCTCTTTACATGAAAAATTACTATGGGACGAATTACATTTTGGGCCAACCCTTTTATGTGAATTATCACCACAATCCACATTCTCCTGAGTCCATGTGGGATCCCCTAATTTCATCATTAGTAAACCTTAAGTTGCTGACCCAGAAAAAAAGCCCTCAAGGCAAAACTTCCCTGACCTTCCATGTTGATTCATGCCAAGGTGGTTACCAACAGGAGTTTTATTCAGCGACACTTCACCAGAGTCATGCGAATTGTACTCCCCAATGCGCTCTTCCGTATCTATCATCTTAGTATCGTCCTCACCCGCCGTCGTTGGGTCATCTTCAACATCATTCTTCCTCCCTTGATCTCTGATCAGAACTATCGGAGCAGTCAGCCTCATTGGAGTAACGCCTAATCCAGCAACATATTTAGATTCCGATGAGTTTCCCTGAGCCCCTCCCTTTTCCTGTGAACATTACTTCAAATCATGCCCAATTTTTCCACAACAGTAATAGTAGTGCTAAAGTTTTTCATACTTCGTTGAAATCCATATTTTAGCTAGAGCTAGTCTAGGTATTCAAAGACCAGTGATTAGCGGGTTGCTTGTGTTTACCATAACCCGAGCTCTGACAAAGCTTCTAACAATACCTCCCTTCCCTACATGTTCTTCAAACGCTATAACATCACCAGCTTTGCTCCCGATGCTTATTGTCATAACCTTTCTTGTAATAGACTAAAGCCTCTTTCTAAATACTTGATAAATCTCATGTCAATTTTTGTTTTTTTCCTGCAGAACAGGAAGCCTTTTCTTCATCCCCATTTTGTTGACAACCAAATCTCTCTCTTTCTGTGCCAATTTGTCCTTGAGTTGGTTGTGAGTCTTTTTAACCTTCACTTTTATATTTATTCCCTTTCTTTTTATTTTTTATTCGTTTTTTCTTATCATTCAATCATTTCTCCAATTATTGAGTTTTAAATCTTACCACTGCTAAGTTTCTGTGGTCATTTATATATGAATGTGAGGGTTTGAATGTACAGTGGCCACCGAGGGAAATAACTAGCTTAGAGAGATAGAATACAAGGTAGCAAAAACCTTAGCAGAATCTATGGGCTACGAGGTATTCCAAAATCAAGATTGTTAGTTAGGAATCAAATCCTTACAAAAATCTTTGATCCCTGTAAATTTTTTCTTCCTGTTAGTCATTTCAAATGAATTGAAAATAATAGAGAAAAAATAGAACCTGAGTTTTGATATTGATGTTGTTATTAATCTATTTTTTTTCTTTTGATTTTGTGATTTTTTCCCCTCACCATCAATGAATTTGTTGAATTTTATGTTATATTTAATAAGTGAAATTTTAATTTATGTTTTAATATGTTGTTCTCTCGATGTTAAGAAATTTTATAAAAGATAATAATGAATGGTTTTGTTTATTTTGTTTGCTAATTCATGTGGTTATGCATAGGTTCAGGCACGAGGGGGAAAAATCAAGTGTCTATACCTTGCTCTTATATTCTGATTTTGTGTAAATGTTAGTTTAGATAACAATCGTGATGAATGAAACAAGGAAATTGCTACCAAATCCAATGCTTGATTAAGCATGTAATTTGGACTTAAATTTTTTATTCAATTTTGTAGCACATTTATTTATTTTTATCTATTTATTACTTTTAAGCGCTAATATGACACTCTGGCAATTTATCCCAAGTACTTATAGAGAAGAATTGGGTTTGCTCCCAGCAAGATTGAGGTTTTGCCAAAACCCCATGGCAGCCCCGAAAGCCTTAGCCCATGCAATATTGCAGCTCCTCCTCCCACAACCTCACATGGTTGTTCATGTCTGTAATTAATTTTTGGTGTTTTTTCAATCCTCTTGCATGTTGTATATATGATGAATGGCTTGAATATGGCGGCAATCAACAATGCCTTATGATTTCATCTTCATGAATTGCCTACTGACATTGTGAAAAGATTGTATCAGAAGCTTGGGAAATTTTCAATTTGGCATTGTGTTCTAGATTTATGTAGGTTTGAACTTCCTAGTTTTATGTAGGTTTGACAGGGAAGCTACAGTGAACTTGACAGAGATAGATAACTTGCTTCATAGAAATTCTAATGATTGCACAATATTTACTTATTCACCAAGACAAAATTTGCAGAATAATTTTGCTCAAATTTGTTGTGGAAATTCCTTTTAAGTTCCTTACTTCAATGGTTAAATCTTTTAAAAAATTTTTATATTTTGACAGTTTTTTTTTTCAGTTCTCATTTCAAGTAGGTGAACAATTTTTAATATCAAATTTATACACGAACATATTGATGAAATATTTATAAATGATGTTCACATTGTGTATATTTTTCTATATCAAGGAAAGAAATTATAAAAGAACCATGTTTTTAATTTTGAATGAGAATATAATTTATATAAAGTACCAAAAAAACCTTTAAAAAAAAAAGGAGAAAACCATTTCCCGCACAACCCACGGATCCCATGCTAGCGGTTATAAATTAAATTCAATCAACCTCATCTAAAAACTCACAGAAATCCAGCCCCAAAAAAAATGTTCAACACGTGTTAATTTCCATCATCTCAATGCTCTCGAGGATAAGTAGATTACTTTAGCAAAGTCAAAAAATGTCTATGGCGTCCTCTGCTTTAAGTGGTTCTTGGGTACCAAATAAGGAACAAAATAAATACCACTGGCCAACAGGTCCATCAGGATCGCTCTCTCTCTCTCTCTCTCTCTGTGTCTCTTGTGGCACAATGGGAAATTTGAATTATCAAACTAAACACGTGGCTGACAGCGTCTGCCAAAGTCCAAAAACACAAACTAAAAACAATTGGAAACAACACATACTAACATAGGGATAAAAGGAGCAACAAAGTGACCGATAAGAATTGAGATCAACCAGACCCAGCTAGCAAGGTTTTCAAACTTCCTCTGCAGGTGACAAAGCCAACTTTGAATTATTGCTACAAGAGAATAGAGCCAATCCTCAAGAAAGACAAAAGAAAGAGGTTTTGTCATGGCAATGAACTTCTAGGAGGAGAATGAGGAGACTTTCATTTGGAGAAAAAAAAAAAAAGATTTTCGCTCTCTGCGGGTGTCAGAGGTCAAAACTCCACCTTCGATGGTTTCTCAATATGGAAACACAAATTGAAGATTGGGGTGTGGGTTCATATCAGGGATGAAAATCAGATGTGGTTTCCACGGACGGACAAATGTGGACAAGCGGGAAGTAGTAAGATTCTGCAAGATGTGTGTTTTGAGGTATGGGGTAATAGTCAGATCTGGATATACTTCAGCGAGGTTTCCCTCTTGTGGCAAATGTTTCCGCAACTAGCAGAGGGAATGCAATAGTTGCATCGCAGTGTACCTGTTTAATGAAATCAAAGCACTCTTTTAAGCCCCAGGCAAATACATAAGCGGCAGAAGTTTGGTGAATTTTAGCAACAAGCAATCCGGTTATAAAGATATACACAGTATGTACCTTGACTGTCTCAGCAGATCCTCGGATTTTTCCCCATGAAACAGCCTCGTCTGGACGAGCTCCAGAATCACTGCCATCAAATTCTTGTGCAGTATTTATGAAAACTGCATAATCTGCACCATTGCGCATCATATTGGCATTGCAAATGTGATGCTTTGGAAGCCCCCCTCCTAGAATAATCATGCCTGTCTTCCGAGGACTTGCATGTACAGCTTCACCATTCATGGCCCGAATATCTGTCCAATTGTTAATTATATTATTGTACTACTATTGGCAATCATTCATGCAGTGGAAATCACGAAAATCATACCTTGCACTATGTCCACAATCAGACCAGGGCTGCGGAAGGAATGGAAGTACAGCATGTCCCCCAGTGAGCCATCTGTTAAGCCTGGACAGAAAACTGGAATATTGTTCTGAAATATATCCAAGAAATGTCAAAGATATTATGTGTTGAATTCTAAAACAAACACTGTTCAATGAAGCAGCAAAATGGCAAAGTAACTACGTTACACTCTGTAAATACACAACACAAAGAATATTGACAAGCAACAGTAAAATAATAATTTTTTTCCTTTCTTTAACAAGGCTTCAAATCAGTATATTCTTAGGCCACTGATACATTGTAGCAAGTAATGTTTCATGCAAAAGAATGAATCAGTTTTCAAGCAAAGAGGGTCCCAATGGTTACTATTAACTAACCAAAAACGATTCAAGTGTGGAAGTCACTAATTTGCCACAAATTAGTTAACATATAAAGCAACAACAAATTAACTTAAAGAGTTAAACAATGTGAGTCCTAAAGCAGAATATCACCTAATAACAAGACGCATCAGGCTTAAGAGTTAAGTGAACTACATTAAGCACTAATGGGATCCAAGACTGTTTTATGTCTAGCTGCACTCAAGAAAATGCTCATGAGAACTAATATTAAAGTCCCTTCATTGCAGGCAGCCAGATGCATATATTTGAACATGCATGTACCTGTGTGTACATGCAAGGAACATAGTGCACCTCTAACTACTTTCAGTAGATTCTCCAATGAGTACTATACTTCTCTTTTCTAAAGAATATCTTCCAAGGAATGCTAATATACTTCAAGTTACAGGAACTCAAATTTGAATCCATGTGATTCAGGATTGCATCATGGCAGAAACCAACCTCGTTTCACTATGTTCAAAGCGGGGCAGTTTTAATTAGTAAAGTCACCACTAACATAATAATGCCTGTTTTTTGTGTCCTTCATTTCATGGCTTCTTAAGGTCAAGATGCACAACGAAAAACAAATATGAGACAAATCAAATAAGTAATTATTTAGCAGCAAAAATAAAATATTTTAATCGGTGAGGGAATAGCATTAATTACAGAAAATCTAAGCATAATCTCTTACCTTGTATGCCCAGTAAAGATAAGAGCTCTCATTGTTTATTTCTTTTCCCAATTGAGCAATTAACTTAGATGGGGTCCATGTTACATGCTGAAAACAAAAGAGGAACAAAGGTAAAGAAGAATGGAAAAATGAAATATACAATTGCACAACACAAATAAAAAAGAGCACGCTTTGAAAGAAGTTTGTTATTTACTGAACAAATTAACCTTTCAGTTGATTTTGGCTGGCACAACTAGACATACGCTAGTAATAATAGAAACAGCAAAGTTGATTATTTGACCAAAGAAAGTAGAGAATCACAGTAGAAAGATTTCTATGGCTCAGCAAACGTGTTCCAAAGAATTTAGCTTTAGACCCAGAAAAAAACTGTACAAGTTAAATTCTATAATGCACTAAAACACATGCATGAAAAAGAATACCTCGTCATTTTGTTCCCTCAACATCTGATCAAAAATTGGAATGATCCAATCCTCAAATTTGCAGTAGTTGTCATTAGGAACCAACAAGTTACCAATACGATTTAGTCCTTTAGAGCGCAGATAGGCTCCAGGTAGAGAAAAGTCTCCTTTATATGTTGGCGCAAGGCACTTTATAAGATCTTCCTCGATGCCACCTGTAGTTGTAACAACTACATCAACCTGCAGAATAGATGTAATGTGACTGTATAGATCAGGGGTTTACCCTTTATCTTTCTTCCTGGTTGTATGAATTCATAGAAGCTCACAAGTTCAGTTAAAAAATCCTTCATTTATCCTTAATAAAGCATTATATAGGTTTTTTAGATAGAACATGGCAGGAGTTCAGTACCTAAACCTACATGATATGAAAGCAACAAAAGATAACACACTGCTCTTAAAAACTAATCTTGCCAGAAATTAACTTTTTGTAATATGAAATCCAAACTTGAGGAATCAAGTTCTCTGCTATATATATATATATATATATATATATATATAGACACACACAAATGAAACTCACCATGTGATGCTGAACAAGGTATCGAATTGTATCTCTAACACCGGATGAGATGAGATTAGAAGTAAAGCCCAAAAAAACTTTACATCTGACAGATTTTCGGTAAGCCAAATCCTTTTCCCCCTCATTACAATCCTCCGTTATGGTCTCATCAGCCAGACTCCAGTCTAGCTTCAGTCCAATTAATTTACCAAGGACACAAAAATAAGAAATTTGTAAGTAAGAATTATTCAATTACAAAAAGGGCAGTATCAAAACAGCAAAATAAATAAAGAGGCAGGAGCAGAAAAGGCATGGTGGGATTTTAGGAACAAAACTAACCATATGATTAATGACTCGTATAGCATCTCCAAGGTTGGAAGCCTGAAACCCAGTGGTGACAAAGGACTTGAGAAGCTGTGGATAATTCACACCTTGATTGAAGTCATAGCCCTCAATCTTGATGCATTGTCCTTCCGGAGTTTCTGATTGTTTGAAAACAGTGGAGTGAACTGATGCTAGAACGTCATCTTCCCTTGCCTCTCCCATCCTATCCTCCGTCCAAAGTGAAGCAGTCTGATTAGTATGAATAACCCTTGGACAAGACGGACGACTTGCATATGCATGCCTAAATAATACACAATTTGACTAAATGTGTTGTTTTAATCTTGTGGTAGAATCCAACATCACTTTTTTCTAATGAAATTTTACATAAACTTCTCTCTCTCTCTCTCTTTTGGGGGAAACGTGCCTAAATAATAATATATACAAATTTTCTTAAAATTAAAATATATTCAAAATATTATAAAAATAATAAGATTTTTTATTAAAAATATTAAAATACACAATCAAAAAAATATGTGTAAGCCAATAATCTAAAGGAACTTAAAGAGTGAACTTATTTAAACTAATCGAACGGAAGAAGCTTAATAGATCTGCACATTTATCTACTATCATACTATATTGCATTTTTTTAACCCTTTTACTATTTCCTTTCTTTTAAAAACATTTTTTCTCCTCTGATCTCTTTTTTCTAAAATAACCTAACTTGCTTAAAACAACACAAAGCAGTTCTTTCTCTCTAGTCTTCTCCTTTCCGAGCATGAAAAGAAGTGGAGATGCAATGGCAACTATCAAGTTAAGACAAATGGGACTGAAACCACTGCAGCAAAAACATTATCAACAAGAAGTTCATCAATGGTTTAAATTTGCAAATGCATTTTCAAGGAAAAAAATTGACATTTCACGGCATTTTCAGGATATTTCAAATGAGAAATAAATGGTAAGTGAAGTGAGTTTTTCCCACATGTTTTCAGAATCAGAAATTATGAAGTGGGCAGAAAGTAAAAACTGAAAATTATGATGAAATGAGATCAGAAAGTGGGTGATTTTCTTTGCATTTCATAAATCTGCAATGCTAAACCTGCAATACCTCATAAAGCTGCAATATTAAGAAAAGGGAGGTAATATCAATTTAATTTTCAGCAACAAAAAATTTTTCAAAAAATGACTAATAGGATCATGGTCTGTGACCCAATGAGTGTGTCAGAGAGGTCGAGGGATACAAAGAAATAGAGAAAATTACACAGAACTCTCTGAGTTTTGTTGAAATTATACAGACCTCTCTTTTATTTTTAAAATATATAGAGACCCCAACCGAAACAAAAAGTTACCCTACACTTTAGTTCAATTTATTTATTTTTGTCTAAAATACACTATGTGTAATTTGCTGGTATCCTATACATGACAACCTGTAAATGAGAATATGAGCCTATGAGAAGAAACTATGACAAGATTCAACCATGCAGAGGAATAAAGAAGCAATTGCTGCTGCAAACAACAACCAAACCACTTTTATTTAATTTATGAGGCTCTAAATGAATTAATAATGTATCCGCCATATCAAACATGAGCTTCCATATCATGTTCATTTTTAAAATAGCAGAATTAGTTATTGTATTATTAGACAGATACCAGTACCAGACCTAAAGGAAATCACCTAACAATGTTTAAAATTTAAATAAGTAGCACTTTGGAACATTGTTATATTACATTTTTCTTATAGTCAAAATCTTGTGCATAGAAAACAGGAAAGCATGCATTAAAGAAGAGAGCAGTTACAGCAGCAGCAGCAGCGACTATGTTCATGAAATGCTCAAAACAACTCAATTTTTTAAAGTATATGAAGTGCCCGCCAACTACTAATATATTATACAGTCCCTGATCGCTGATGCTTTGATGTTTGAAATTAAGAGTAAAATTAAATCAACTCAAATCCTTGTTAGAAAACACTCTTATCACAAGTAATCCATGCTGGTGTTAGCTTGTAGTTTTTCTTTATAATCAATAAGCATCACCCACAAATGATTAACACTCAGGAAATTGATGACGAATTTCAGTTGCACACTACTCACCCAAAAATTGGATAGGACACATGAAGAGGGCTTAAATGGGTGGTTTTACTTTCTTGAGGCACAGCACAGCTATTGAAATTCTTTTATCAGAGTCAAACAATAAAAATTTCAGTTGTCTGCATCATTACGCTAAAAATTATCATTTTGAGCTTCAGAGACATGAAAATTATCTGGCACAATGAACAAGGATTATATAAGCTATGTCCAATTTTTAGTTAATGTGCAAGCCACTGGAAGTACAGAATATGAGCACAGGACATTAGACAAACATGGGAAAATCAGGCGTCTTAGGTTTTGGAAACCATGATTAACATCATTTTAAAATGTAGATATGGACTCTTCTAATCCCAACGTATCTCCATTATCAAATTGAACTATCCTTCTTTCTTAATTCTCTTGCCTTATCAAATTTGTGTATTGGTACCTTTTCTGGCCTTAAAATGAGGATGGGTACTCTTCTATATAGCTATTAGTCAATAGTCAAGAAATTAAATGCAATTTTCAAAGCACAAAGCCAAAAGGATCTTTGAAAGGCCCCTGAACAATTTTAGTCAATAAAGTTTGACTGTAACTCCAATTGCACTCAAAATTAGTATGCAAAAGCACATGGTAAGGAAAATTAATTAATGAACCTAAGATGAAAGTTTTAAAAATTTGCACTAACTGATTAATATATCTAAACAAGTTTTATATGCAGCTCCTTTTCCTGAATTGCAATTCAAAGATTCTACGGCATTACCATATACATGAGAAAGGTCCTCTACAGCCCCCATATTGCTGATATTGTCCTTTGATTACCACTTCAGAGTGGGAAAAAGAGTATTGGATTGATAAAGCTGGAAGTTGTTTACTATTATAGCAACTTTTTTTTTTTTTCAAAGTAATATACTCTAAGAAGCACCGATATCGGGTACGACATGATACGACAATTCTTAAAATTTTACAATACGAGTACGAAAATTTATATATATATATATATATTCAATAATTTAACACATTAAAAACTAAATTAAACACTAGAAATTAGATTAGCATTCAACACCAGTAAGAACTAAGAATCAGATCTGCATTCAACACCACTGAAAAATGATAATGAAAATAAAGAATCAGAATTGAGCTTGTAAATTTTGTGTCAATAGCTGTTTTGGTCAAAGCGTGTAATGGGTCAAAATAAATACAATAGGTTTCATTACATATGGGTCCTGTGCAAACAAAGAAAGCTGAGAACCTGAGCAGATCATACTCAAGCATATAACATACTCAAGATAAGAACCAAATTAACATACTCAAGCATTGCAAAGAGACAAGAAGAAAATAGGAAAACAAAGAAAGAGGAATCTGAAGCTGAGAACCTGCCACCAGAGAAGATGCAACCTGCCACTTCCACTGGTCGGAGAAGACAGCAGAGGAACAGAGCAGAGGTTGTCGGAGAAAATGACGCAGCAGGCGATGCACAGCGAGATGCAAAGAGCTGATGGCGAGGGTCGAGGGAGAAGAGCTAAAGCCTGAAAGCTTTCAACGGAGGAACAGAGCCAGAGATCGCCGGAGAAAATGACGCAGCAGGCAACGCATGGCGAGACGCAAAAGGCTAACGGCGAGGGTCGAATGAGGAGCTGGAGAGGGCTGAAGCTTGAAGCTTTGCCTGATGCGTTCAACGGAGGCTTAAATGCGAGACAAAACGACATCGTTTGAGTCAAAAGGTTTCGCCCTCCGTTTCGAAGCCGTTTTTTAGCCATTTCAAAACATTTCGGTAAGAACATAATTGTTTCAAACCGTATGAAAGAAAAAAAAAGTCTGGGTACTCTGCCAATTCCTATTTACCTTAATGTTCCTTTTACTTTTGATTTATAAATTTTACAATAAAAAATATAATTTTAATCTTTTTTTTTAGTATCTAATCTATCCAATTGTAATAAAATCTCATAACCTTCATTAAAACATTTATGAAAGTAACCTTTCAAAATAATATGAATAAACTTAATTTCAATAACTGTGACTAAACTATTGATACGAGTTATTGATTATTTGAGTTCAACAATGTTATGGTATGTTTGATCCAAATGATGATCAATTTTAAAAGATTGATCCAAATGTCAAGAGTCACAATTCTAAATTTGAATTTCTAGAAACATCATTGTGCCAAGCCAAAGCCTTAATACTAGAGATGGAATGAGTTGTACTAGAGTTGAAGAGATAAGAGAACAAATAAATATAGAAGGTATTATTTCATAAAAAATCAAGTCATAGCTATATAACCCTCTCTTATTTATATACCAAAATAACAGAACAAGTAAAATAACTAACTTAAGTAACTCTAACTAATTGAAAACAAATTATATTATTGTTATTCTACTAACCAACAACGATTATTACCAAATTATTACCAAAGTACATGTAACACATTATAAAATATTCATAGTTACAATAACCATTTCCCAAACACCATTTTGCCATCAAAGACTATACTCTTGGTAAAAATAGGAAGGAAATTAGAACAATGAATTTAAGGAAAATTTTCCTCCTATGATCTTTTGTTTATATTATTTACAAGGAATTTATGAATATCTTTTAATGCTACTTGTTATATTTGAAATATAAAATTGTGTTCTTGAATTAGTATTTTAGCTTTATCATTTTTTTTCTAATTTCACAAAATTTGAATTCATTTATATAATTACATTGCCTTGCATTTGAATTCTTGCATCTTAAGGGAAGGGGACAAGGTAAATTCCCCACACAAATCGTGGGGATTGGGTAGAGAAGGAAGCGGCACGGATGGTGTGTATTACGATGCTCTCTACACTTTTTTTGGTGTTCAATTGAAAAAAATAAGTGAAAAATAACATTTTTCTTTTTTGGGGACAAAAGTCTTATTTTGATGCATGAAAAATTTTTCCTTATTAAATTTGTTAATTTTCATTCTATTTCATGGCAGGGAGTTGGTGATTCATGGCGGGGAGTTGGTGCTTCATGGCCTTCTCCTCCAAACCCCCACACCAGTTCAACTTCTTTCGAACTTTTGTGGATGCGAAGGTCAAATGGGTCCGAGATCCATATCTTGACACCGTAGTGGAGAAAGAAAAGAACCTCAAACAGGCAATTTTCCTCAAGAACCAAATCATTTCATCTCCTTCCAAATCCCTCCCCCTCTCCACTGTTTCTCTGCTCAAATCCCCCCTCAACCTTCCTACCACAACAGCCAAATTCATCGACAAATACCACTCAGTTTTCACGCAATTCCAACCCAGACCTGGATTTCTTCCTCATGTCAAGCTTACTACCCCAGCCTTAGCCCTCCACAAAGAAGAATTGGCCATTCAGAGCTCTTTCGCTATTCGCCAAGACACCGTTAAGAGACTCACAAGGCTTCTAATGCTTGCTGGCATGTCAAGAGTGCCGATTTATGTTATTGACAAGTTCAAATGGGATCTAGGTCTTCCTCATGATTATGTATCGACCCTTTTAGCCGATTACCCTGATTACTTTGACATTTGTGAAGTGGAAAATCCGTCGACAGGGAAGGAGATGCTTGCTTTAGAGATTGTTTCGTGGAGAAAGGAGTTCGTTGTGTCTGAGTTGGAGAAGAGGGCAAGGAGCTCATATTACAGTGGAGAAAACAGAAAGCATGATATTGAGTTCCCTATGTGTTTGCCGAAAGGTATTGATTTGGAGAAGAGAGTGAAGACTTGGGTTGAGAAGTGGCAAACATTGCCTTACATTTCTCCATATGAAAATGCATTTCATCTTGAGCCAAATAGCGACCAGGCTGAAAAGTGGGTAGTGGCGATTTTGCATGAATTACTTTGGCTTCTTGTGTCTAAGAAGACAGAGAGAGGGAATTTGCTGTGTTTAGGAGAGTGTTTGGGGTTGGAGACAAGGTTTAGGAAGGCTTTGGCTCATCACCCAGGAATATTTTACATTTCTAATAAGGTTAAGACTCAGACTGTGGTGCTTAGGGAGGCTTATAGAAAGGATTTTTTGGTTGAAAAGCATCCATTAATGGGTGCGAGATATTGGTACATTCACCTCATGACTAAAGTTCAGAATCACCTTAAACCTGCTAAGTTGAAGGATAATCAAGAAGTTAAAGCTTAGGCATGGAACTTGGACAAGTTTCCAGTTCAACTAGTCAAACTGATCAATCTGGTATGATTTTCAAAATAAAGACTTAAGATGGGTTCTTTCTAGAAATATAGGTTATTTTGTTCTAATTTCTAGAATTTATGAACTTCCTACCATATTACTATTATGTTTATGGATAAATTTCAAAAGTAACAATGTAGTAATATTCTATTGTTAGAACAAAAGGGTTACTCCCTTTAGGTTTCTTTGCAATTCCATATCTTGAGTGGTCAACCTTGAGCTTGTTGGGTTGGATGAATGTTATGTATGTAAAGAGAAAAAAAAATATAAAAGGTAAGTAAGGGAGATAAAAAATTATATTCGTGTCTCTATTTTTGAAAGAGTAATAAAAAAAGACAAGTGTTATTGAGTAATGATTATTAAGGTATAATAGATATTATAAAAAAGATTACATCACAAATTATATTGCAACAAGGGAACCAAAAGGACCTGCATGTGATGTGTGGTTTGGTGGATTGATAAAGGTTTGAATTCTAACTTTGCCAATTTCTTGAGACCAGACCATAATAAATTTCCTTGTGAATCCCTTAGTCTTGGTGTGGATGGCTTGCCTTTGAACAAACTGAGAAGGTGGATTAGTTGAGGTGTGTGTAAGCTGACCTAGATTTCTCTGACTGCAATAAAAGAAAAATGTTTAACACTTCTATTACTCATTGCAGTTGCACGTTCATTTGCAACTGATTTCTTGATCCTTTGATAAAGCGCATTTGATAAAGACTTGCACTTGATATTTTATGGCATCTTGCAACATGCTATGTTAAGGGTTCACAATTTGAATGCACGGAAACAGATGCCAGTGTCTCTTTTGTGCCATAGTAGGAACGAGACCTTTTAATAGGTTGATTTCTTATTTTACTTCAGATAGTTCTTGGCCTATTCTAAAAGCATAATTTCCTTATTCTCCCCTATCAAGAGCAGCTGGATTATAATTATGATACCGTATTGGTTCTGGCTATGGTTTGAAATATTATAGTTTCAAATTTTACTATGGAATTTACATACTTATGTAGTTATATTTATGTAGTTATGTTTTATATGCTTTTATCTTCCTGCCTATTTCCACAGTGCTTTTCTATCCTTTTGTTGTCAGAAAAAAATAAATAATTGTTTTTTCCCTTATCATTGATATGCTACATAGAAGATAGAACTACAAATGAATGGAAGTCCTTTACAGAACATTTCAGAATTGTAATTACCTCCATACAACACATGATATAAGGAAAAGAAAATACAGAAAGGAGGCATGAAAATGAAAATATGCTGCCAATGGCATCGTTTTCTGTTTGGTCTTCTTCTAATTTTCTTTGTTCCCCATCTGTTATCTGGTGGGTAATTCCTTCTTCTTTGATATTTTGTGAAAAATATCTTGTTGTTTGATGTATACTGGGGGCTTTACAAGTGAACTTCATTGCCATTGTATCAGTCATGGAGTTGCACCAAAACTCAAGTGTGCAGGAACCCCAGAAGAAACTTCAAAAGAAAGTTGATCATCTGGTTCTTGGTCCTGCTGCTGGTCAAGGCTTGTCTAATCGTTTGCAATGCCAAAGTTCTTTAATTCTATTTATAAAATAGTAATTTTTTTATATATGATGCAGCAAAGGTTTGAACCTAAGTGCAGTTTTTAACTAGTCACAAAAAATGTAATAGTAATTTGAATCATGGACCTTGTGCTTTAATTTGAATCATGGATTGGCTAGCTCCCTATCTCTATCTGTGTACTTGATTTCTTATCTTTTTCTTGTTTTCCTCTTCCGAGTATGAAATGAGATGTCAGGCCTCGTTTGGTAGAAGGGAGAGAGCATTCATGGAATGGGAAAAGGAATGGGAGAGCAAGGAAAACACGTTTGGTACGCAAGGTGACTTTTTCCTTGGGAAAGTTGAAATCTTTAAACATGGGAGAGTGCATACCTTCACTCCTTTGATAGGAAGTAGTTTGACTTGAGGAAAAGTAAATTTTCGGACCATCTTACCCTTGTGTGTTTAAATTTTTGGTGGCAGAAATAATTAAAATTGATTTTTTAAAATTAAATTATTATTATTTTATTATTATCAAAAATAAAAAATAATTATTTTTTATTTATTTATTTATTATTATTAATTAAAAATAATTATTTTATTATATTTTATAATTATTAAAAATAAAAAATAATTAAGGATATTTTGGTCTTCCAATCTCTCTTTCATTTCATTTCAAATATAAAAAAATTAAAACATTCATATTTTTTCTTTCATCATACCAAACATAATTATGAGGCATAAGATTCTTTTTCATTCCCATTTCATTTTTTATTTTTATCCCATCAAAAACTAATCCCTCGTATCAAACGAGGCCTCAATGTCTTGATCTTTCCTGTTGTTAGAAAAGCTCTGGAGTGTATGATGGACTTGACTCTTTTCTTAAGTTGTGTTTTAAATGTGATGAAGTTCAACTTTTTTTCTTGTTTCTAGGATGCTAGAGAAGACTATTGTGCATTGACTGCTACTGTTTTGTTTTTGGTCTTATTTTCAGAAGGTATGAAGCTTCACACAAGGTTATATCGACAGAAGGTTTGGATGGTGTTGTGCCAATTAAGTACTTCAATAAGGTAGAATTATAGCCAAGCAGACAACCAATTCCTTTCTAAATTCCCTGCATGATTTTGTTTGTTTGTCCTTTTTTTTGGGTTCAGGATTATGTAATGTGCTATCACTAAATCTAAATTTGGGCTAGATGGAAATACTTTGCTGAGGCCGAGCCCATCATAACTCCTCTTCTGTGTAAGCTAAATTTTGTTTGAAGTATCCATATAGATCATTTTGGTGAACTTGTTGTATCAATTGATGGCAAATTAATAATTATCACAGTTTGCATTACTAAATATATCAGTTTTTTTTTTTATGGGGTTTAAGATTGACCTTTTTCATGCTCTCAGTGGCTCTCACTAGAATGATCTTGTTAACAAGACTTTAGAAGTGCAAACAATATATGACTACAAAAATATCACTATCATTATGTTTTTATCCTAGAAAAATAGTGTATAGTTGAGTTTTCAATTTGTTTTTATTTGATTTCATTTAAGTCTTTTGGTTTTCTATGGGAATAAAATGATCCAAAATAGACTTTTTAAGAGTTAATTGTGTATTATATTTTTATTTTCTTTTGAGATAAAATTGTGAACAAATGGTTTCATAATAAACTTTTGGTGTTTGTCTCTTCTTCCTCTTCACTCTTTAAATGTACTCACTATTGCATAATTTCTGAATATCTAGCAAAAATCATTTGTAAACTTACTAATTCTGTGTTTCTAGTTTAGCTTGCTCTTGCGTTATTCATGTTGTCTTTCAACTAATTTTAGTTGTTGCACTTCTTAGTTCAATTGTTTTAATTCAAGCTAGACTAGTAATTCAAATTAGTTGCTATTTTCAAGTTCCAGGCATAGTTGTATTCTTACAATTTTAGTTTATACTGTTTTTGAAAATACTATTTTCTGCACGTACACTTATTCTCTCTCCTCGGAGGTGGATTCTTCACTTTCGTTTCTCATTTCATAAAGCTCTTTCTCTGCCTCCATTGCCTATAAAACATAAAATCAAAACAGAAAAATCTTTTTTTTTTCTATCATTATTATTTAATAATTTTTAATAATAATTATTTAATGATTAAAAGGAATGATATTATAAGTATTTTTTATTTATAAAATTATTTTTTTCCTTTTTTTTTTCTTTTCATTCTTAACTTTCTATATATTAAACAAATTTTAGTATTTTTTAAGAAAGGAAAAATTTATTTGCATTTGATTATGTCTTGAGTATAATATATTAATTTTTTTAAGTTTTATTAAAATTACACATTTTTTTCAATTTTTAAAATATATATCTTAATTTAATTATCATTTTTTATAAAATGTATTTTATTTATACAAATAAAAATAAAAAAGAGTAAATTTTGTTTTCATTAAATTAAAAAAAAAACATGTATTTAGATTAATAAAAATATATTTTAGTTAAAAAGTTTTTATTAAATATTTTCATTAAATATTTTAGTTAAAAAAATTAGTTAATACAAATAAAAAAATATTTTCATTAAATATTTTAATTAAAGTGTTTTTTTTCTTTTCATTCTTAAAGTTTTGTGTACCAAATGAGCCTTAGTATTTTTTAAGGAAAAAAAAACTTATTTGCATTTGATCATGTCTTGAGTATAATATATTAATTTTTTTGAAGTTTTATTAAAATTACACATATTTTTTTTTTCAATTTTTAAAATATATATCTTAATTTAATTATCAATTTTTTATAAAATGTATTTTATTTATACAAATAAAAATAAAGAAGAGTAAATTTTGTTTAAAAAACATGTATTTAGATTAATAAAAAAGTATTTTAGTTAAAAAATTTAAAATTAGATTGAAGTCTAGAATAATTTTTTGTTTACAAAAAATTTATGTGTATTTTAAAAATAAAAAAGTTTTAGTCAAATTTGCATAATTTATTTTAATATTTTTGTTGTTAGAACCTTTAATTAAAACATGATAAATATATGATTTTTTAATAATAATAAAATAATTATTTAATTGAAATATATTCTTGTTATATTTTAATTAAAAAATTAAATACCTATTATATTTCAATTAAAAATTTGATGACAAAAATATAAAAAATTACATCTAAAAAATAATCCTTTTTAAAATAGGTATAATTAAAATGGAAACCAACAAAGTGAAAGCAAAGAAATGATCTTATGTGAGGCAAACTTGTTTATCGGGGTCTTATTTTCATATTTTTAGGAATGCTAAAAATCTCTCGCGCAACTTTGATAGTTTACAAAGGAGGTTTAACGCTTGAAAAGTAAGCAATGAAAAATCAGCAGGAATAAAAATGAAGCTTTTGATATTTGGTTCACCTCAATTATAAAACCAGAAGTTAATTTCACGCAAGCTATTAATTTATTATATTATTCTTATTAGTGTTTCATCAATATTGAGTTTGGTCTCTGGTGGTTTGGATTCTCACCGAATGGGAGGAACATATTTAAAAGACGATTGATATATTGTGATTTTGATTTTTTTATTTCTCATATCATGGTATTTTAGATATTAAGATTGGACGAAAATGCTAGCTTAGGTATTATAGAAGGTAAGGCCTTGATATCACATTGCATGATTGAGTGAATTTTCTTTTTTTCATAGTTACCAATTTTATTCTTGTCTTTCTATAATAATTATCTCCATAATAAAGTTTATTAATAAGGAATTACAAGCATATGGAATATAATGCATAAATTATTTTTAAAAATTACATTGTATTTTATTTTATTTTTTTATATGAAGAAGGGAGAATAAATTACACACAAACTTTCAATTTTTTATTTTTAAATTATATTTGTATTCACAAATAATAAAAAAATATAAATGTTTAAGATATAATTTATTCAAACTTAAAAAAGTATATTTAAACATTCAAAAAATAATATTGATAATTTTAAACAAAAAAACTTGGGTAAAAAATATGATTTTAGAGCAGGCGAAACAGGGAAACCCGAACGCGAACGCGGAACATTAGTAGGCCAGAAGGGGGCCACGTCCAACATGTCTTGTGTGGGGCCCTTCGTTGCTTGAATCTCAAATCTTAAAAATTAAGATTAATACAACCGGCGGGAGTAGACTTTGACGACGACTCTGATTGTTTTTCTCGGCAAAGTGATCGATGATGCTTCGCAGCAACAGTCCACGCGCCTCCGTGGCATTCTCTGTCCTCTTGATTTTCCTCGTCAACGTCGCTGAGTGCGGCAATGAATCCTGGGTATGTATTCTATCCTTATTCCATAAGGTGCTCGATCCCAACTCCATGTTTGACCTGTCAGAAAATGCTGCTTTGCCACTAAATTTTTCTTTCTTTCTTTGGTTTTTCTGGATTATATGTTATCAAATTTCTCTAGTTTCCTCGACATTACTTGACCCAGTCCCCTCCCCATCGCTTCTCCCTTTATCAAATTTCTCTGTTTTTATTCTTTTTATATGCATTTTAAGAAATTTTGAGTTTTACTTATTTTGGAGGACAGGGCAAATGCAGCAGGACATGTATTGTAGAGCGGTGCGACAGTAAGACACGCCTTCAGCTCTAATTACTGTTTATTCTTGCCGTGTTATTCCATTGATTATGTATAAATCTCGTTATTTTTGAACTTAGCTATTGGAATCAAATACGGGAAATATTGTGGATTGGGTCATACGGGTTGTCCTGGCGAGAAACCATGCGATGACGTTGATGCTTGTTGTATGAAACATGATGACTGCGTTGGAAAATACGGTATTTCTCTTTTCCATCATCCTACTCTTCTCTTTTCTTTTCTTTTCTTTTCTTTTTTTTTTTTAAATATACATGCCTTCCTTAATCGAAACATGGATTTGCATGCAAAACCTTAAAGTGGGAGTCATTTACCATTATGATACATATAGTAGTGACAGATGCTGTCCGTGGTTTTAATGTTGAAGAGCTTGAGACATTAAAGTTTTTAATATATTTTGCCATGCATATCGTATGTATCATAACACATTGTATATATAAGGAGACCTTAATTTCTTTCTTCTTTACTGAATGGATGGAGATTTATGTGTAGTTTTTAGGATGATTCTCCAATGGGTCTTGAACTTTCGGCATGCAATGGATTCCTGAGAACTTGTTGGATATAATACTTTTACCTTTCTGCTGTCTGCAATCTGCATTATCAGGCACCGTAGGGATCAGGGTTACTAAATTCCATTTATTCTTGGGCGGATTGTAACTCTGGTATTTTTATATAATGAATAAATGGAGATTTATTTGTATGTTGGATTCACAAGATTGCACACTAACAAGACATGGTTTTACAGGCATGACTCATGTGAAGTGCCATGAGAAATTTAAGAATTGCCTGAGGAAAGTACTGAAATCTGAGCAAGTTGGATTTTCGAAGGAGTGTCCCTATAATACAGCTGCGCCTACTATGATAAGAGGCATGGATGTGGCCATTACGCTGAGTCAAATGGGTCAAACTGCCCTTGATTTGTGATCACAAAACTTGAACCTCTTCACATTACCTCATATAACCCCCACTCGCAACTTCAATTGATTCTGAAAAGGTGATCTGATTAATGATCCTCTTGAAATTTAATATCTGTCACTTGGTCTAACAAATCCTGTACACATTCCTTTTTTTTTTTTTGGATTTTTTTACAGTGACTTAATGCATAAAGTTTGTGTGGGGTGGTTGAAAGTGGATATCTGTTTCTTTCTTCCCGTTTTTTTTTTTTTTACTTTTTGGGTTATATATTGGGATACGATAGACAATATGGAAGAAGCATTTTGGACAGGATATGTTTTGCTTCATCTCTTTTACGGAAGTTGATCTTTGCCACATTACTTGGTGATGTGATAAGATGGAGATGGAGCTACTTCATTTATTGAGCCTTGTTAAATCACTTTTGATCTAATCTGTTATTGAATTTGTCACAAATGATATGGTAAACATCCAAGGCAGATGGCTAGATATTGACCTGGATGAGTATTGGTTCGTTGCGGGGGCATGTAAACTTATTTCAATAATATTTCAATGGGCTTACTTCATCAATTAGAGGTGATTATTTGATGCTAACTTGTTTTAATTTTTAACTTGTAAAATCAAGCTGAAAACAACTAAAGGCAGCGAATTTTTTAGCATAAAAAGTTAATTTTAACTTATAATTATTGAAAATGCAACTACTGTATAAACATTTTAATGCTTAGTTTAATTGAAACATGTAATGATAAAAGGAAAGATAAAATGTAAGTAGTGAGGTAGGTGAGATAAAAAATAATTATTTTATCTTTATTTTTTAAAAATTGATTTGATGAGTAAAATAATAAGTATAAAAATATGATAAACGTTATACATTATACAAGCTATATAAAAAGAATATTTTCATAAAACATCTAACCAAATGAAAGTTTAGAGTTAACAATAAATTAGAAGATATTGACTCAGGTGCTTTTGCAATTAGTATCTGATAAGAGAGAATATAACCACGAGAGGATGAATCAAACGGGAATTTTATGGGATGCGTATTGAATAATTATATTTTGAGACCAAACAAGTCATTATGTGTAGTTAAGTCATGGGAAGGGTAGGCAGTATGGGATCTTTAGTTCAATAATCAACCTTTTTTTCCTTCGTGTAAGATAAAGGCCAACAAAGAATTGAGATCCTCTGAAGTATCCTCTTTAAAGTCCAATGATGAGTTTATTACTTTATATTTTCAAGGGTGAGAAATGGTGGGAATTATCGTTTCAGGGAGAATTCCAATTCTCAAATTCTCTTATTTTCCAAAGCTCTGAACTGATTACACGTTTCAATTTTCCAAATATGCTATGGATTGACAGCATAGCTTCTAGTACAAGAAGTCTAGAATGAGCCTAAATGAAAAACAATTCGAACATGTACAAGTCAAGTCAAGAATGTGCATGTTTTATTGCTTAGTTGGGATATCTAACATGCAATCCTTCGGTTTCATTTCACGGAGGAGCCTGACCACGTAAATTTGGTTCCAATTCAGATATACACCCAGTAAGTTCAAAGTAGACATATTGCAGGATAAATGTATCAATTAACATTTACCAACATAAAAGGACAATTGTGTTTCTTTTTTATTTTTTTTGGACATTTATTTATTATGCACCAATTCTATTTTCACAAATTACAGCGATGAATTTTGGGCCATGTATACTGAAGAATGGGATTGAAACCTAGAAGCAGTTAAAGACCTCCTGCCCCCCACCGCTGGTAAGCATAACACTGTCCATGAATAATAAAAAACAGAAGAAATGCCAGCTCCTTAAAATGAAAGCACTGTATTTTATCCAAATAGAATTCCAAATAAAAAATGATGACAGAAACATGTAAAGCTGATGTAAGAATATACATAAACACAAATGAAATGTGGAGTGATCATGATCAGGAGAAAGATCTATACAAAGCATCTATCCAAAGGTCCAAAGAGTGGGATCTTCCAGATATTTAACTACAATCCTGATATTCTGAAGTACCGTTTCATAGTTCAAACAGAAATACAGAGAAGAATGCCATTTGTGAAGAATCATCTAGCTTCTTTATAACGTCGTCTGCTTTGCCAATACGTCACTGAATACCTATTCTTGACATTTGGAGTTACATAACGCGCGAAGCTAACTTTTACTTCTTGGAGTTGCTTCAACAAACTTCATTCAAAATGTGTCGATGTCTATTTGTCTATGGTCGAACAGAGTTACAATAAACCTGTATATCTTCTCTTTTCTTTTACAAATCTAGACACCAGACTAGTTGGCATCAGAGACCCAGGTATCCTTCGTTCCTTCTTTCCATATACCCCACCTCCATCTAACTCTTGGACAATAGCTTCTGCACGTAGAGATGAGATTGCCAGCAACATGAGGATCAACACCGCGGTGGATGAGCAGAGAAACGTCTGACAACTTCTTGCATTTATCCAAGACACAGAAAATAAATGCAAGAGTAGACTCAATTTCGCGGACCACTAGATGTGCAACGAATTCTTTTAATGTCTTCATCCCAATCCCGTGTTTCAAATCTCTCGTGCAGAAAGAATTCTCCATTTCATGCCAAGCTCCAGGGCCCAAATTAAGATAGCTTACGCATGGGAAAGAATCAAACAATGTTTCAAGGCCAAAGCTTGTTACTTTAATGTGTTCCGATCTTCTCACTGAATCCACCTTGAGCCTCTTAACTGTTTCGCAACGTTGAAACAAGCTAAAAAGAAAAGCAAGATTGGAAGATTCAAACTGAAGGTATTCTATACTACGACAATCTGTTAACTTGAACTCATCTGTACCCTCAAGAGAGAGATTGAAAGCAGATAGTGCTGAGGCTTCAAGGACAATTAATCTCGGTCTGATGCATTTAAGTTGAAAATCAACTAGTTTTGGTGCACATATTACCAAAGAAAGAGGAGCATTTGATACTGACCATTGACAAGTTCTAAGGTGCGAGAGATTAATTTTTGGCTCTCTAAGTCCTCCAACTCCTATCAGATTGAGTTCTGTCAAATTTGGGAAACAAGTATTGATCTTGCTTAGGTCTTCATCATCTAATCTTACAAATTCAAGGGTCAGACTTGTGAGCCTTGTCATAGGAATCAGACCATCCACTGATAACCAAGCGTTCCTCACCACTAATTTGAGAAGACCATGGCCTGCATACCGTGTCATAATTTATGATGATATCTATTTAATAAAAGTTACAACTTGATAATTACAAAAAGAGACTTAAATTTGAGATGAAATGGATGATAACATTTAACAATATGCTCTAACAAACCTCGATTATACAAGATAGACCAAATCTCTTCAGCCAATATGAAAATGGCGAAGTTTTCCTATTAAAAACATTTTGAAAAACAAATAAAATCGCTGAAATTCCTAATGGTATAGAAACTCACAGATTAAAGAGATCAATGATAAAGCTTCCGATCGCCTCCAGCAAGATTGAACCCAAAAATCCGAGATGGACAAGGATGTCAAATCTTGAGCAATTCTGGGCAACCACGCATTCATGAAGCTGGTATCTGTGAGATACAGATCATCAGACTCATCCTCGACATCATCGAATGATATCCCACCGAGAGACTTGTCGATGCCAAGCGAAACGGAGTCAAGGCGTCCAGAACGGTGAATGAGGTCCTTGAAAACGGTCTTAAAGGGCGTGACAAGTAGATTAGAGTCCGGGGAACGAGACTTGAGGTAGCGAGACATGGAGCAAATAAGGTTGATGGAGCGAACATCATGGGAAAGAGAATTGAAGGTCTTAGAGACAACTCTACAGCGCGCAAGATCGGTCGAATCGGTGAGTCGACTCAGAATTTCGAGAACCAACGACGGTGGGAGGTCGTCCATCGACATTGGACATTCGAAGGGGAAGAGAGACAGAGGGAGAACGCGTGTTGCGTGGCCGTAGTAAATTCATATCGAGGGTATCATACATAAAAGGCACGTGCCCAGCTACACTCTCTTTATCAAAATATCGAAAATGCCCTGAACATTGTGACGTTTCCCTTTTCTTGCCTGTGCAAATATCTTATCAGTTTCATTCCCAAAGATGTGAGGAGCTATCCATTTTTGGGACGCAAGCTCAAGTTGGCCAGTGGAATTCCCTTAAACACGAAAGGCTTTTTAGTTTATAGAATATTACTGACGAAGATAAAAATAAATATAAAAAGTAAATAAAATAAATAAAAATAATTTTATATTTTTATTTTAAAAAAATAGTAAAATAATAATATAATTAAATAATAATGATAACAACAATATAATAAATAATAATTTTAAATGAAAGAAAAATGAAAAGTAAAATAAAAATAAAAAATTGTATAAACTATAATTATGTGTAATATATTGTAAGAATTAATAGAAATATTATGATATTTTTATGTTTAATTATATAAAAATAATTTAAAATTAAAAAAAAAAAGATGTTAGATTATCAAAATACCTGAGGGAAAAAATTAATAAAATATATATTTTTAAACATTTTTTCGGCTCTTTTCGCCAAAACAAAAAACTATGTTTAGGATTTTGGCCCAGCCGCGAGCCCTAATCTGGACGATCTTCAGGCTGCCACGACGAAGTATCCTCCGTCCTCTGCTGTCCCAGCCGTTGTCGGAGCTCGGCGTTTGGACGTGTTGGAGTTCCGGCACTGGTCCTCTTTAACGGCAGGTTTCAGGATCGTGTCGGGGAAGGGAACACAAGAATAGATTCTTGATCAAGGTACTTTCTTATTTGAATTAGTTTGATTCTTACAAGTAGGTGTGGGTTTGCTAGGGCTAGCGGCATGATACAAGTTTGACTTCATATGAATGCTTGATTTTTTGGATGAGTTTTCTAAATCATTTGGGATAGTTACACGCTGTCCTACACAAGTTTAATTCCACATTGTCTCTTTAGGATTTCTGAGTTGCATTCCAAGATTGAAATAATTTTCATTTTGAATTTGTTAAGATATATTTTCACAATCGGAAATTCCCTTCAAGTTTAGAATTATCCTTCTTAAAAATTGTTTTCAATACATGAAACTTATTCAGAATTACTGATGTCATTGTTTTGTAAACTTGATTCTCACCAAGTTTAGACTTACTGATACTATTAAACTTTATCTGCTACACTGTGGTTTTAAGCTTGATTCTGCTGCAAGGTAATAGCATTGTTTTGTACAGACAGTTGAACCTTATTTACCTTGTTGAAAGTTGGGATATTAATCGAGTACTGATATCCTATCAATTGTAAAAAGTTTTATTTTACTTTTTCTATTGTGATGGCAGTTGTTTCATACCCCTTCCAGAGTAAACAGGATAATAAGTGTTTTTATTCTTTTGATATTTTTATCATTAGACTTCTCATTTTATTTTCTGTGATTTATGCTCTCACTGCAAAATAAATTACCAATGATAGCCATGGTGATGTATAAGTCCATCATTGGTTGAGTGGAAATAATTAGAAATCAATAGAAAAAGTAATAAACTCTCATTTTCCCTCACTTAATTTTACAATTCTGATGATCCCAAATACACATGATTATTGAATCCTTCAAATGTTTTTTCATATTATTACTAAATTTGAAAACAAAGAAGCAAAATCCCTTCAAATTAATTAATTACCTTTCAGTAAATATTAACCTTAGGTTTCATACTCCCTTCTTGATCCGATTATCAAAGCCAAAAGTGATTGAGAAAACCCATACCCATTTGTATTCCATTTTTATTTCCATGAAACACTGTCTTCCTGGGTGCCATTTTAATGGCGGGCTAAGTATATTAGTTAAAAAAAAAAATTTGCTATGTTAGAGTAAACAGCTTCCAGCTTTATCAATCCAATACTCTTTTTCCCACTTTGAAGTGGTAATCAAAGGACAATATCAGCAATATGGGGGCTGTAGGGGACCTTTCTCATGTATATGGTAATGCCTGTAGAATCTTTGAATTGCAATTCAGGAAAAGGAGCTGCTTATAAAACTTGTTTATAGGTACACTTACGGGTAAGTCAATAGAAATAGTAGATATTATGATTAGGAGGAAGATTAATTTTATGTGTTTATAAGAAACTAAATGACTAAAAGAAAAAGTGAAAGAATTAGACATTTCAGGTTTTAAACTTTGGTATACTGGTAAAGCTAAATCTAGAAATGGGGTAAGTATAATTGTAAATAAGTTTTGAAAAAATGTTATAATGGATGTAAAAAGGTTAAGAGATAGAATCATTGCATTAAAGTTAGTAGTGGAAAAAGAAATCTTTAATGTTACTAGCGTTTATGCACCACAAATAGGATTGGAAGAATTTCACAAAGTAAAATTTTGGAAGGATTTAGAATGTTTAGTTCAGGAAATACCATTAGGAGAAAAGATTCTTCTAAGAGGGAATCTAAATGGTCATGTGGGAAGTGTATCTTCAAGTTACGAAAGTGTTCATGGAGGACATGGCATAGGAGAAGCAAATGCAGAGGGTAAAACTATTCTAAACTTTTCATTGACGTAAAACTATTCTAAACTTTTCATTGACGTTTGATCTTATATTAGCTAACACTTGTTTTAGAAAGCGTAAAGAACATCTTATCACGTACAAAAGTGGAAGGGTATGTTTTCAAATTGATTTCTTTCTTATAAGAAAATCAGGTAGAAAACTTTGCATGGATTGCAAAATTATACTTGGAGAGAGTTTAATTATTCAACATAGAGTTTTGGTTATGGATGTACGAGTTAGGAGGAGAGTAAAAAGCAAAGGAAAAGATAGGGTGTTAAGAACTAAGTGGTGGCAATTAAAGGGGGATAAAGAAAAGAATTTGCAAAGACAGAATGTAGAGGAAGGACCTTAGAAAATACAAAGAAGTGCTAATGATATATGGAATGGAATGGCTAAAGAGATTAGGAAAGTGACAAAGGAAATATTAGGTGAATCAAAAGGTTTTGGACCTAGAGATAAAGAATTTTGGTGGTGGGAGGCAAGTGTACAAGATAAGGTTAAAGTTAAGAGGGAGTGTTGTAAAGTGTGGTCGTTATGTAAGAGTAATAAAAATTGGGAGAAATATAAAGTAACTGAGAAAGATACTAAGAAGGTGGTGAGTGAAGCGAGAGCGAGAGCGAGAGCATTCGATGGGTTATACCAATCTTTAAGTAAGATAAGAGACGTGGACCAAGTGAAATGCATTAAGGATGAAGAAGGGAAAGTCTTGGTCACGGAACAATATATTAGAGAACGGTAGAATGGTTACTTTCATAGGTTTTTTAATGAAGGCCACGAGATTTCATTGCAATTGGATAGGTTAGACACTGAAGAAGATGATCAAAATTATACTTTTTATCGTAAGATTTGTGAGTCAGAGGTAAAAGAAGTATTAAGGCGAATGGAGAGTGGCAGAGCAGTTGGATCGGATAATATATCTATTGAAGTATGGAAGGTTTAGGAGTGAAAGACATAAGTTAGCTCACAAAGTTATTTAATGAAATTATGAGATCTAAGAGAATGTCAGACGAGTGGAAGAGAAATTCTTTAATTCCTATTTATAAGAGTAAGGGGGACATTCAAAATTGTGTAAATTATAGAGGAATTAAGCTCATGAGCCACACTATAAAATTATGAGAAAGAGTAATTGAGTAAAGATTAAGGAAAGAGACCCAAGTTACGGAGAAAATTGAGGAAAATCTAAAGTATAGAATTCAAGTAGGGTGGATAAAATGGAGGAATGCTTTGGGCGTTATTTGTGATAAAAAAATACTACCATACAATTATAAAATCTACAATGTTGTATGAAATTGAGTGTTGAGCAATAAAAAGTCAACAAAAGAATAAGTTTAATGTTGCAAAGATGAGAATGTTGCGTTAAACGAATGGACACACTAAATGAGATAATTGTGTGTGTGTGTGTGTGTGTGTGTGTGTGTGTGTGTGTGTGTGTGTTGGGCAATACATTATGAAGAAAGTGGAAGTTGCACCTATTGTAGAAAAGATTGTAAAATCATGACTTAGATCGCTCGGGCATGTGTGAAAAAAACTTATAAAATCTCCAATTATAAGAGTAAATGAGATGGAAAGTAGTCCAATAATTAAAGGTAGAAGAAGACCAAGAAAAATTATAGGAGAAATTATTAAGAGAGATTTAAACTTAAATGATTTGTTAAAGAATATAATTTACGATAAGTCTTTATGGTGTCGATTGATCCATGTAACTGACTCCACTTAATAGAAAAATATTTTATTGTTGTTGTTGTTATTGTTGTTTCCTTTTGTGACGGGAAAAGATCTAATTTAATTTTAAGTTAGGATACTCTCTCCCTCTATATGTAATGCCTTTCTTATCAATAAGTAGATTTGCACTGCAAATAATTTCAATCAATTTAATTTTCAGCAACAAATTTTTTTTCGAAAAATGACTAATAGGATGACATCCCGTGACCCAATAAGTGTGTCAGAGAGGTTGAGTGATATAAAGAAATAGAATAAATTACACAGAAGTTTCTGAATTTTGTTGAAATTATACAAACTTGTCTTTTATTTTTAAAATATATAGAGACCTCATCTGAAATAAAAAGTTACTCTACATTTTAGTTCAATTTATTTATTTATTTATTTTTGTCTAAAATACCCTATGTGTAATTTGCTGGTATCCTATTCATGACAACCTGTAAATGAGAATATGAACGTATGAGATGAAACCATGACAAGATTCAACCGTGCAGAGAAATAAAGAAGCAATTGCTGCTGCAAACAACAACCCAAACCACTTTTATTTAATTTATGAGGCTCTAAATGAATTAATAATGTATCCGCCATATCAAACATGAGCGTCCATATCATGTTCATTTTTAAAATACCAAAATTAGTTATTGTATTATTAGACAGATACCAGTACCAGACCTAAATTAAATCACTTAACAGTGTTTAAAATTTAAATAAGTAGCACGTTGGAATATTATTATATTACATTTTCTTATAGTCAATATATCTCCTTTGAACTTACGGGGTGTATATCTGAATTGGAACCAAATTTACGTGGTCAGGCTCCTCCGTGAAATGAAACGGAAGGACTGCGTGTTAGATATCCCAACCAAGCAATAAAACATGCACATTCTTCACTTGTACATGTGCGAATAGTTTTTCATTTAGGCTCATTCTAGACTTCTTGTACTAGAAGCTATGCTGTCAATCCATAGCATATTTGGAAAATCAGAACGTGTAATCAGTTCAAAGCTTTGGAAACTAAGAATTTGAGAATCGAAGTTCTCTCTGAAACGAGAATTCCTACCATTTCTCACCCTTAAAAATAAAAAGTAATAAACTCATCATTGTAGGATACTTCAGAGGATCCCAATTCTTTGTTGGTCTTCATCTTCCACGAAGCAAAAAAGGGTTGATTATTGAACTAAAGATCCAATTCTGCCTACCCTTCTCATGACTTAACTACACGTAATGACTTGTTTGGTCTCAAAATATAATTTATTTAATATGTATCCAATAAAATTCTCGTTTGATTCATCCTTTTGTGGTTATATTCTCTCTTATCAGATACCAATTGCAAAAGCACCTGAGTCAATGTCTTCTAATTTATTGTTGACTTTAAGTGTTTATACAGTAGTTGCATTTTCAATTATTAAAAGTTAAAATTAACTTTTTATGCTAAAAAATTCGCTGCCTTTAGTTGTTTTCAGCTTGATTTTACAAGTTAAAAATTAAAACAAGTTAGCATCAAATAATCACCTCTAATTGATGAAGTAAGCCCATTGAAATATTATTGAAATAAGTTTACATGCCCCCGCAATTAACCAATACTCATCCAGGTCAACATCTAGCCATCTGCCTTGGATGTTGACCATACCATATGTGATAAATTCAATAACAGATTAGATCAAAAGTGATTTAACAAGGCTCAATAAATGAAGTAGTTCCATCTCCATCTTATCACATCACCAAGTAAGGTGGCAGAGATCAACTTCCGTAAAAGAGATGAAGCAAAACTTGTCCTGTCCAAAATGCTTCTTCCAAATTGTCTATCGTATCCCAATATATAACCCAAAAAGTAAAAAAAGAAAAAGAAAAAACGGGAAGAAAGAAACAGATATCCACTTTCAACCACCCCACACAAACTTTATGCATTAAGTCACTGTAAAAAAATCCAAAAAAAAAAAAAAGGAATGTGTGCAGGATTTGTTAGACGAAGTGACAGATATTAAATTTCAAGAGGATCATTAATCAGATCACCTTTTCAGAATCAATTGAAGTTGCGAGTGGGGGTTATATGAGTAATGTGAAGAGGTTCAAGTTTTGTGAGTCACAAATCAAGGGCAGTTTGACCCATTTGACTCAGCGTAATGGCCACATCCATGCCTCTTATCATAGTAGGCGCAGCTGTATTATAGGGACACTCCTTCGAAAATCCAACTTGCCCAGATTTCAGTACTTTCCTCAGGCAATTCGTAAATTTCTCATGGCACTTCACATGGGTCATGCCTGTAAAACCATGTCTTGTTGTTAGTGTGCAATCTTGTGAAGACAAAGGTATCAGACCAATTTCCTACGCCACGCACTTCTCAAACTAAATACTTAATAATCCAGAAAATCATAGAAGATAATGGGGAGAAATAATTATGCTGGTCGCATCCAATGGTTAATGGCTCTACTACCTAGGAGATAAAACTATAAAATTTTGTAATCCTCATATCAAGGAAAGTATACTTCTCTCTGTATATATATTTACGAGATTAACAAAATTCACAATTGAACACCACATTAATTATTGAACTAGATAAAAATATCAATGACGTTATAATATACCCAAGAAAAGGGATATAAAAATGATCCTTTCCCCCACAAATGACTAATTATGCAGGCAGCAAAAGAGCACATTTCTAATAGCAGAATGCACCAACAAGCTTTCAAACATCCGACATACAAATAAATCTCCATTTATTCATTATATAAAAACACCAGAGTTACAATCCGCCCAAGAATAAATGGAATTTAGTAACCCTGATCCCTACGGTGCCTGATAATGCAGATTGCAGACAGCAGAAAGGTAAAAGTATTATATCCAACAAGTTCTCAGGAATCCATTGCATGCCGAAAGTTCAAGACCCATTGGAGAATCATCCTAAAAACTACACATAAATCTCCATCCATTCAGTAAAGAAGAAAGAAATTAAGGTCTCCTTATGTGTACAATGTGTTATGATACATACGATATGCATGGCAAAATATATTAAAAACTTTAATATCTCAAGCTCTTCAACATTAAAACCACGGACACTATATGTATCATAATGGTAAATAACTCCCACTTTAAGGTTTTGCATGCAAATCCACGTTTCGATTAAGGAAGGCATGTATATTTAAAAAAAAAAAAGAAAAGAAAAGAAAAGAAAAGAGAATGACGATGGAAAAGAGAAATACCGTATTTTCCAACGCAGTCATCATGTTTCATACAACAAGCATCAACGTCATCGCATGGTTTCTCGCCAGGACAACCCGTATGACCCAATCCACAATATTTTCCGTATTTGATTCCAATAGCTAAGTTCAAAAATAACGAGATTTATACATAAGCAATGGAATAACACGGCACGAATAAACAGTAATTAGAGCTGAAGGCGTGTCTTACTATCGCACTGCTCTGCTATACATGTCCTGCTGCATTTGCCCTGTCCTCCAACATAAGTAAAACTCAAAATTTCTTAAAATGCATATAAAAAGAATAAAAACAGAGAAGTTTGATAACGGGAGAAGCGATAGGGAGGGGACTGCATCAAGTAATGTCGAGGAAACTAGAGAAATTTGATAACATGTAATCCAGAAAAACCAAAGAAAGAAAGAAAAATTTAGTGGCAAAGCAGCATTTTCTGACAGGTCAAACACGGAGTTGGGATCGAGCACCTTATGGAATGAGGATGGAAGACATACCCAGGATTCATTGCCGCACTCAGCGACGTTGACGAGGAAAATCAAGAGGATAGAGAATGCCACGGAGGCGCGTGGACTGTTGCTGCGAAGCATCATCGATCACTTTGCCGAGAAAAACAATCAGAGTCGTCGTCAAAGTCTACTCCCGCCGGTTGTATTAATCTTAATTTTTAAGATTTGAGATTCAAGCAACGAAGGGCCCCACACAAGACATATTGGACTTGGTCCCCTTCTGGCCTACTAATATTCCGCGTTCGCGTTCGGGTCTCCCTGTTTCGCTTGATCTAAAATCATATTTTTTTACCCAAGTTTTTTTGTTTAAAATTATCAATATTATTTTCTGAATGTTTAAATATACTTTTTTAAGTTTGAATAAATTATATCTTAGAAATTTATATTATTTATATTATTTTTGAATACAAATATAATACAAAAATAAACAAATTGAAAGTTTGTGTGTAATTTATTCCCCCTTCTTCATATAAAAAAATAAAATAAAATACAATGTAATTTTTTCAAATAATTTATGTATTATATTTCATATGCTCGTAATTTCTTATTAATAAATTTTATTATGGCAATAATTATTATAGAAAGACAAGAATTAAATTGGTAACTATGGAGAAAAAAATTCACTCAATTTCATGCAATGTGATATCAAGGCCTTATCTTCTATAATACCTTATTATCACATAGAAGCACAGCTAACATTTTCGTCCAATCTTAATATCTAAAATACCATGATATGAGAAATAACAAAATCAAAATTACAATATATCAATCGCCTTTTAAATATGTTCCTCCCATTCGGTGAGAATCCAAACCACCAGAGACCAAACTCAATATTGATGAAACACTAACAAGATTAATATAATAAATTAATAGCTTACGTGAAATTACCTTCTGGTTTTATAATTGAGGTGAACCAAATATCAAAAGCTTCATCTTTATTCATGCTTATTTTTCATTGCTTACTTTTCAAGCGTTAAACCTCCTTTGTAACAAATTAGCAGTATCATATACACAAGAAATATAAACAAATCTGAGAGAATTACAATATAGAAAATCCTAAGTGTAAATCAAATTTCAGAAAAGGCTAACAACCATTGTTCAATGACTTGAAATTTCCTTTTTAAGTAAATACTTTTGTACCATCAAAGTTGTGCGAGAGAATTTTACCATTCCCAAAAATATGAAAATAAGACCCCCGATAAACATGTTTGTCTCACATAAGATCATTTCTTTGCTTTCACTTTATTGGTTTCCATTTTAATTATACATATTTTAAAAAGGATTATTTTTTAGATGTAATTTTTTATATTTTTGTCATCAATTTTTTAATTAAAATATAACAATAATATACTTCAATTAAATAATTATACAATTATTGTATTATTATTAAAAAATCATATATTTATCATGTTTTAACTAAAGGTCCTAATAACAAAAATATAAAAATAAATTACATAAATTTGGCTAAAACTTTACTCTCTTTAAAATATACTTAAATTTTTTCTTAAACAAGAAATTATTCTACACTTTAATTTAATTTTAAATTTTTTTAACTAATTTTTTTTTATTATTCTAAATACATTTTTTTAAAAATTAATAAAAACAAATTTTACTTTTTTATTTTTATTTGTATAAATAAAATACATTTTTATAAAAAATTTATAATTAAATTAAGAAATATATTTAAAAAATTGAAAAAAAATGTGTAATTTTAATAAAACTTTAAAAAATTAATATAACATACCCAAGACATAATCAAATGCAAATAAGTTTTTTCCTTCTTAAGAAGTACCAAAGTCTAACATGCAATTAGCATAGCATTCCTGGCGAGAACGTCGAGAAACGTGAGTGACGACAATCAAGTACATTCCACATATGCCTAATTCAAATTCAAAATCGGGTCCAAGAAAGATATATTGAAATTCAACAAATAAAATATCATCTCATAGTAAGCCCGGGTTAATCATCTGAGCTTAATCAAAGAAAGACTATAGAGAATTAATAAGCAAGCGATTTATCTCAATAAAAATTGCAATAGTATCATCATTCTCAGAGTACCACCTGCTTCTAACAGAATAACAAAGCAACGAAAGGTCCATCCCGTTTCCAATTCAAGGGATTATTGATACTTGGCAAAGTTAACCACTAGTTTCTCAGCCTTTGTTAAAAGAATAACAAAAATTGGCTTGTAGAATGCCCCATAATGCATACAATGTATCAATGAAAAGTGCAGCTCGATAGGAGTATACAACCCCCCTAAAACACACATTGCCAACTGGTTATTCTCAGACATAGTAACCAGTGACAGTGAATCCCCTTCCTACAATCTCACCAGCACAAAACCATGCAAAGCACTCCAGGCCAAATAAAGCGGCGATACCAGCATCTTCAACCTTTAGTTCTTGCCTGTTCCTCCATAAATGCTTGATATAATCAAGCTCCTTCCAGAAAGACTCAGCACGAGCAGGAATACTGAAAAAGATTGAAAGATGTTATATATGCTAATTAAAAGGGCATAGGACAGGCTATATTTAGTATAAAAAACCACTAGTCTACCATTGGCAAGGGCTCATGACATTAAAGGCCCGACAGAGAAGGTTTTTGAAATTCACTTCACATCAATTGATGAATTCACTGCCGATGGTAGTGACAGCACATAATAATTGAAATGCAAAACTGATTTGAAAATAATGTCAAGAAACACACTGATATTGACATATGTAAATAGATGGATGCAATTTTTTAACAGGGAACGCTCACAACGCTAAAAAGACAAAGTAAAAGCAGCATTCAACATAAGAAAAGCATTAACGTTGAGCAAGAAAAGTTATGAGATAAGGCTATTTTACATCACCATTTACATAATTTAATAACCAAGTTCTATGCTAATATGATGATGGTAAACTAACTGGCACTATCTCACAGGCAGTAGACTGTTTTCATTTCTTGTCATATACAGCAAACCATACTATCATGAATTACGTCAAAACTTAATAAATGATGACACAAAGTGACAATCAAATGTTTCCCACTAATATCCATATCTTTTTTTTTTTTAATTCCTTTTACTTCAAAATTCATAAGTTGCATCATGAGAGTTCATATGGAGGTACCAGTAAAAACTACAATGCAGTTCCACACTCCAGCAGCACTTAGTTGACACAAGAAAACAATATTCTTCCAATACTTGTATTTGTATTCTATTTTTACTTTTTAGGATAAAAAGATTTGGACACAGATGATAAATAAAATGTATGAAATAGTAGTTTGCAGTGAGCATTAGCAGAACCTTCTTTATGGTGTTTGGAAACTTCTGCAAGCAGACAGTTATCCTGGGTAATTAACAAGCATGCAACATATTGCTTACATTCCGTTACATGCACTTGTGGTAACAACCAAAATCGGTTAGTATGTTAGCCATATATAGGTGTTGCAAAATGGAACCAATGAAATGCTATTAACAAGCAAGCGACATCAATCACTATGGAAATCTGTGGAATAAATTCTGTTAATGCCATATTCCACTAAAGCCCTCAAGATTAATTCCCAAAATAAATCATGTCTTGCTGCTGATTTCTAACTGCTAAGGAGGATAATTACATGATTCCCTCACCATATGATAAACAACTGACAAACCAAATACTGTTCTAGAATATGCTTAATCATAAGACTGTCTTTTTTTTTTTTTTTTTCTTTGAGTCTCAATGCTACATGAGTATGCAGTGGATACAAAATTAGCATCCCCTCCTCCTAGGCTTCCTTGATTGTTTTCCAAGAGGAAGGATGGTACCATAGACAATGCGCAACATCCAAGACTCAAAGAATGTCAACAACAACATGAAAATCTAAAAATTATTTTTGGTCACATTGAATGTAAAGTATCTTATAGAGTGAATCCTTCCAGAATCAACACTATCAAAGTGAAAAAAACAAGACTGAAGAAAATATGACCTAGCAAGGCGGGTGTAAAACAACTGCTTTGCCAGCGACTGGCATTTCTCCACTGTTGGTGGCTCCTGAATGTATTCCTTGTTCTGCTCCAACAACTGCTTGTAGTAAGAATTTCCATGCTTAGCTACAAACTGTGATGCTTGACAAGCTTTGGATTGCAACTGCTGCAACTTTGACGCCATTAACTCTGCAAATTACAAGAACTCTATATCAATAAAAAGGACCAATATAGAATATGCATCGGTTGAACACAATAGAATTCCTCTTCCAAACAAACCAATCTATAATATTTAAAATTTTTGTTGCCCACAAAAGTCTATGTCAAATCTCTTTCTGCTTCTCACGGATAACATTGAGGATAGGAATAAAATGACTAAAAAGATTTACAATTCATATAATATATAAACAGAATATATCCTTTGTAATGGATTTGTTAGCTTGTCAAGTATTGTTATCAGTGACCCAAACAGTTCATAACGGAGCTATCTATGGGATGAATATGATAATCTCAAGCCTGAATAAATCCGAGGAAGAATAGCCTCCGTGCATGAAATATTAAGAACTTCGGCCATTAACCTAAATTAATCTGTATGCAAATACACCTAGGCTGCCCAAATGACAGTGTACTCCGGTCACAATAATAGATTGAAACACCACCTCAGAAAACAAAGCTCTACTTTCCCAGGGAGAGTTAGAGCTAAAAGTGCCAAATTGGCTTCCCCGTGAGAAGTCACAAAACCTAAATCTTGAACCATATCGTGTTATAGTATTCAAAAAACTATATATAAACTCCGCAAAATGAAAAACAATTTGAAAGAACCACAATTTGAAGAAATGCTGGGGAGCACAATAGTGGAGAAGAGGATCAGCCAAAAGAGGCAAGATCTCAAAAGGCAAATGTAAAACCCCAGGAGCAACGACCATGTCGTGTGCAGTATTCAGTCAAAAAAGAGAATAATGAATTGAAAAGCCCATTACCTTGTCCACTAATTAAATGAAAATATCAAATATTGTTCAGAATTGATCCTATTGCCGCTACCTTGCGGCGCTGCTACGTCGACGAGAGCGAGAAAGATAGTGCGGAATGTGTGCTGCAAATTGAGATCAGTTGGGGGTTTAACCCTGTGCCTCCTTTCGGTTTTTCATCTTTCCATTTTTATATCCTTCGCCTTCTTTTACATATATATATATATATCGTTATTGTGCAGTTTGGGCCATATGGGTTGTGGCGAGCTTTATTTAAGGCTTCAAGCCCATAAATGGCACTTTGTGAAACGTAATGGACCAAACCCAATGCCTGGACTCACTGGGAAGTTGGGACTGGCTCCTAAAATTGAAAACGTTTAATAAAAATTTGTTAATCAAGCCCACTGACAAAATTATTAAATAAATGATATTCTGTTTACTTGAAATTTGTTTGAAAAGCAAAAACAAGATTAAAAAGGAAAAGCAGAATGGAATAGTATAAATATATGGAGATGATAAAGTAATATATTACTATTTTACTAATTGTCATTCATTTCACATTTTTTTATCAATGTTGACTTCAATTAAAATTGAAATTTGATCTTTAAATTTTAAAAACCATTTTGATATTATTGAATATGATCCTATTATTTTTGGAGCATCATGCTCAAAGGAAATGTTTTTCCCGTACATGTAGGATCTTTGATTTTTTGTTCCTGGACCCATGGAACTGGTTATTTTTTATATGAAATTTCAGCTTTTACCCCCCCCCCCCCCCCCCCGCCAAAAAAAACAAAAGCCTATCTGCAGTTTCCTTCCGGGGTAGCGTGTTGTGTCAATCACCTATAGCGTAGACACCTACCCATTTTTAAATTAATTAATTGTGCTGAATTCCAAATCAAAGTAGTAGTTGGTACTTCACTTGGTTTACAGAGCGTCATGTATTATTCCATGCATGCTTAAGTGGCTGCTTTTTGCTTGCCTCGACAGGGGGCTGATCTGGAAGACTCTGATTGGTCATTTGTCGTTTAGTGGGATGCTACTCGGAACTATCATCCATTGGTGCAACAGCTGACTTTTCCACACAAGGATATGCTTCAGGTCAACGTTTGGTTTAGGTGCTAGAAAGTTGTCATCAACAAACAAGAAAGCTCAGTCATTGGAAGGGAAACATAATTAATAATATTTCAATAAGAATATATTAGTTACACGGAGAGTTTAGTGTTACTTTTCAACATTTTCTTTTGCCATACATTCTTTTTCTCCCGGGTATTATTCGACATTTTTTTTGTTTCTATTTCTTCTATGGACTTCAGATTATGAACGCTGTTGAAGTATGCAGGACATACTCTTGGCCTTTACTTGAGTTCCAATATTCATTATTGGTGAAAATCAAAAGCAGCGGAGTTTAATTCCATCGCCCTTTTTGTTGTTTCACCGCCATTCTTCATTGAAATAATCTTTATTAATTGTCAAATAATTCAAGAAGAGGTCGTGCAACATTGCGAGTATTTAATATATGTTTCACGTTTTTCTGAAAAATGTTACTAGTTCAGGTGTAACGTAACATTCGGCAATGTTCAAACACTTTGGGCAAAAGATACTAGTTCACGTTTGACATTGGATATCAAAGCAGTCGTAGCTTATTAATAATACCATGCAACCCAGTAGAAGGTTAGTTGGTAAATTAATCAGACTTCAGAGGAAAGAAAAACCATTGAATATTCTCCAAGCATTAGTTAAATTGGGATAACTTTAGTCGAAGAATGTTCATATTATCAAAGCCAAATCATGCCGATCTTAAAGTAAATATTACAACAATTAATAAGGATATATCCTTAAGTACTGAGAAATTATTGAGTAAGATAAGTAAACAAAACCATTAATTTTTTAATGAACTTCACATATTCACGCGGCTACCATTTATTGATTAATGTATTTATCTTGATAAATTATATTTACGTCTATCTACAAATAATTTTTCTCTAACGTATAGTATTGACTAATGACGACAATTACTGATATAAAATATCACCTATGACTGGTCTTTATGCTCAATATCGTACGTGTCTTAAGCTTAACTCGGTTGGTTAGCTTTTAATTAATCATTTGCTTAGTAGAAAAAAGGATCTCCTTCATGTATATTTATTAGACTATAAGGAACAAAAGTTTGGTCTTGAGATTATTAATATGATCGAGAGCTTTATTGGCCTTGCGATCTCAATCAGAGGGTGTCACGTGGTTGACCATTTTGGAACATTGATCGTCACGCGCGCCGAACACACATAGAAAGCAAATTATATGATATATATCTAATTATGTGCTAATCAAGTCAGATATCTACACAAGCACGACAAGACCATGCCATTAATTAACATCGAATTTCAAAATGCGAGTAAAGTAAGAAAGGTTTTTTTTTTTTATTGATTCCAACATAGAATCATTTATAATTCGCAAATTAACTAGTCATGCAAAAGGGAGTTTTTAGGAAACTTGCTTAAGTAAAGCAAGAAAACAACCATAAACTTGAATTGAATCTGCTTTACAGTGTATTTTCGTTTTCCCCAAATGGATTTTGGATTTTGCTGTCACACCCATCTGAGGATTTATTAATAAAAATGGCTAGAACCATTTGAAAAAAATATAATAATATAGTGATATATATAGTGGAGATTTTTATATCCTTTGTCTGCTTTCTCTTTGGTCCATGAAGTTACGTATTCTTTCCAATGCTACTTCCAGCGTGTGCTCGCTCATATTTGCAAAACACACCCTGAACCAACCAGGTTCAGAACAATGGCAAGAAGAGCCCGGAGATATATTCAGCTTCACTTCATGCACAATAGAATTCCAAAGCTCTAACTCAGCTTCTCTCGTTGGTTTCTGCAAGATTGGACTTAGGTTCATCCAGCAAAACAACCCTGCGTTACCTTTCAAGCACTCAATCCCAGCATTTCTCAACCCTTCGATGATCATTTGGTACCTCATCCCCAGTCTCTCCCTGTTGGTCTTAATATAGTTCTCCGTGAACTTCTTGTTGGATAACATAGAAGCCAAAAGGTGCTGTGTCTGAGAGGATATAAGTGTGAAACTGGACATCCTTCTAGCTGTGGTCACAACCTTGTCGTTGTAAGAATAAATGGTGCCGACTCTGAAGCCGGGAAGCCCAAGGTCTTTGGAGAGGCTATAAACGACGTGAACTCTTTCTGCGTTTTTGTATTCACGCGATTCCAGGATTTCTGCTACGCTTACGAAATCGGACGAGGAGAAGATTGAGCCTGAGTAGATTTCGTCGGAGACGAGGTGGATGTTCTTGCGAGTCACAAAGTCCAGAATTTCTTCCAGAACTTTGCGTTGAATTGTTGCCCCCAATGGGTTGGATGGGTTTGTGATTAGAACTGCTCTCACTTTAGTGTTCATGGCTTGTGCTTCTTGATATGCAGCCTCTAATGCTTGAGGAGTAATCTGGAAATTGTTTGAGCTGTCGCAGTGAACTGGAACTATTTTTACCCCAGTTCTCCACCTTAAGTCTCTATCGAATCTGTAAACAAAAACCCGAATTATTCTTCTTAGTTGATTATACCAATATGGTCTTTAACGAGTATTAAGGAGTTAAAAACTTTCAAAGGCATGTATTTTTGAGGAAGATTGATGAAAATAAGGTGGATGCATGTGCTTACCCAGGATAGTAAGGGGTTGGAACAAGTAAAGCTTCTCCTGGGTTAGCGAGGATGAAGATTAAGAGTTCATTGGCTGCGGTGGCGCCTGCAGTGAGGACAATTCTCTCAGGGTCAAATTTGGCTCTGCCTCCTCTTATTTGTTCCATGAAACTTGCCATTGCAGTTCTGAAAGATTTGAGCCCATGATAGTCTTGAAACAAAGCATTCTCTCTAAACCCAACAGGTGCTCCTTTTCTCCACGTGGACGCCAAGTACTTTTCCAGCAAATCAAATGAAACCTGTGTAAAACAGAATGATCAGATGTTGAGAAAAGTAAAGCTATATATAGCTTAATTTTCTTGATACTTCTTCTAATCAAGATACTTACTTGATTCTCTGCTAAACCCATTTGTATAACTCCGGAGGGGTTACTGGACTCATCGTAGGGGTTTTCATCATAGGCTTTCCACCCGGCAAAATATGGGGAGTCTTCCCCATGAGCATCGGAAATGGCAATTTTTGAAAGCTCAACAAAACATTGCTCTGTCTCAATACCCATAATTAGTAGCTTCTTTGCAGAAAGCAGAAAGCTGATCCAGGTAGAGAGAGAGAGAGAGAGAGAGAGAGAGAGGGAAGCTAGCTAACTAAAGAGCTGAACTTATACGGGAAACTGTTGAATGAAACATTTGGCAAAATCCCCAAGGATATATAGGAGGGTTTGGAAGGGGTTTGACAGAGAAAGAGTCCCACTCAACTTGTCTGGCGCTCTGCTAAAACACAAAAGAAAATTATCAATGATTGATTCTCTAGTGTATGTAAGCGAGATATGGGGAGGTATTACCTTTTACAGATATAGTTAATTTATCTATTGTGACTGACAACTGTATATGAGCTTCTATCAGATCCGAAATACCTAAAGATTTTCTTTTTCATAATTTTGATGGAGCAGAGGGTTTATAATAAATATGGTTTCCTATTGTTTATTAATTGAAAGGGTGGTTGGGTTCTCAATGTGCCTATTTCCACTTTTCAACATATGACTAATCAAATCCTCATTGCCCAACAAACCCTAAAACTCCTTTATTGATCAAACCAAATCATGTATTAAGAGACTTGAATGGCTTTAACACACAATAAGTTCTAATCTGAAGCAGGCCTAAGAGTAGTTGAGTGTTGATGACCTGACAAAGATACCGAGTACCCCAAGATCGATTAAGATTCTAATTTGGAGCAACAGGGGAGCTCTTGGAAGATTTTCGGACCCACACATGAACCAGTACCAAGCAACAAAAGTTATGCATGACTTCTTTAAACTTCCAAACATTTAACGTTTTCTTTCGCTATATATGAAAGATGTAGAAATATGGGTTTGTATGGAAATAAATCCATCACATAATTTATTATTATTTTTGGCTACCATTATTTAGTTCATAATTGATATTAATTAGTCATGTATGTATGTATGTATGTATGTATGTATGCGCACATGTATATATATAAAGTAATTTATAACATGTAAGAGAAGCTATAATTAAAAGTATAAAATATTTTGCACTCATACATACATATATATATATATATATATATAATATTATGCATTATAAAATGGGCTTAGAAATCGTTTCAACTATTTACTTCATGCATGAAAAGAAATAAAGAGAAATTAAAGTAAAATTAATTATTGCCAGTAATTGAATTTTTATATATTTGGTGAAAATTTATGGAAAAAATTACACTTTTTCACATTATCTTCGTCTCCAGTTATTTTTAATTTGCTTCTAATCAATTGAAAGTTGCAGTTGAGCTCTAGATATGTTAGTTTCATTGCAATGACAACTTACCGTCTAAATCAAACTGTTATCTTTATCAAAATTTAACCTACGTGACTTTCACATGCCTACTTATTTTTCAAACCATGGAAAAAGTCAATTTAGCCCTTCCTCATTACGAGAATCATTGCTTTTAAATTTTGCATTATCTCTAACTTA